>CP136058.1:327869638-329164638 GCA_032464435.1 Aegilops umbellulata | reverse complement strand
TTTACATCAGAGAGAGCGAGCGTACAAAATCAACTGCTTGCTCAGGCACACTTTTGCTGGGTTTCTTCCTCTCTTTTCGAACCGACGAGCCATGAATGAAGCCGCGCTTTGGGATGGGACAGATCTTGGTTTCTGCTTTTCTGGAGGATCGGAATGAATCTCGGATTTATTCTAACAGGGCCAACGGGTTAGCTACAGCGGCTCTCGGCGGTTTAGCGACTTAAAACAGCCGGGGGCGCAGCGACTTGACCCGGCGGCGGCCGGCAATGGTTGGTAAGCCAGCTTGAGGCGGTTTAGACAGAAGCGGGGCGGCTCAAGGTGTCCCCGGCAAGGCGGAGAACGGCAGTGGCTCATGGCCGGCTCGACGGAGGCTGGCATCATCGACGGCGCAAGGCGCAGTGGGCACAAGCCGGCCCTGCTTGGAGATAAGGAGTCTCGCGAGGTGGAGGCGTGACGGTGAAGTGGTGCCAGCAGACACGCGCACCCCGGCGAGTCAAGGCGGAGCTGGCTTGAGGCGTGGTTGTGGCCAGGCAGCGGCGGCTCGAAAGTGATGTCGGCGAGGTGCAGTAGTGCCGTCTCCGGCGAGGTGAAGGTGACATCACAGGGGAACTGCGACGATCTAGGCGAGTCAGCAGACGCGGTCAACGTGCAGTAGACAGAGAAGAGAGAAGCCGTGGCGCGGGGGTGGCTCCAGCGGTTCAGAGCAACGGCGGAGCGAGGCGGGTCACGGCGTGGCGACTCAGAAGGTGAGCGGCTGGAACGGCGCGTTGGCTCCGCACAAACGGGATGCAGAGTCTGAGTCGATCCCCTTGTCCCTGTGCTCATCCTGGTCGTTGGTAGTTTGACCATCCCTGATCCGTGTCCCCGTAGACAATTCTTCTGAATCCAAATCATTGTTGGGGGCTGCTCTTTATACTTAATCCTTCCTCGAAGTTTATGCGTGTACAGTATTTGTACTAGTTTGATGTTTCTTCATGCGTAGAAACCGGGGAATCAGATTTTGTTTTTTGTATCAATCAACTCTTGGACCCTTGATCCCTGTGCATGCGCTAGGTCGACCAGGAAACTTCACAAGGCCACAAACCGCCGCCGCGCTCGACACGTGATTGCTCCTGTGTTGATTGATTGCCTTTGAATGCTATTTGATGTACATACGGCGATGTTGGACGTATATGACTCTGTTGCTATCACATTGCATCGTGCACGCGTAGGTGACGAGTGGAAGCGAGGCCAGTGCAATTCGGCGGCTTGAACCACGGCGACTCGGAGGCGACGCGCCAGCGTGGGAAGACCGCAGAAACAACCGGTTTAGGCAGGCAGCTCAAGGTGGACCGCAGTGGAGCAGGCTGCTCGTCGAGGCCAGCGCTGTTGAAGCGGCTCGTCGGCGACGGAAATAGGTCGGTGATGGCGACCCAGACAGGAGACGAGGCGTGACCGCCACTTGGACCGGAGACGAGACACGATGATGACTCGGATGGAAAGGCGGAATTCAGACTAACCACGAGTCGTGGGCATCTATTTCGGGTTGTGGACTAGCAATATTTGACTTTGATCTCCGAAACATACGTGGGCTGGGACCTTCATCAGGACTCGGTAAGGATTGATTTTCCTTTGCTCTGGGCGGCTGAGGCGCAAGTTTTGAGCCCTTCACTAGATTGTTGTTGATGACGACGGGAAACCTTCAGCCTCGGCGACTTGCAAGATAACGGCCGAGCAGAGTTGATCGCAACCCTAATTCTTCCTGAACCTTAAATCTCACCATTGTAAATTTGAACTTGATAAACCCGAAGCCGATGTAGATCCTCTCTACCAGCTCTTCCTCATCCAAAATATTGCGAATTTTCTCAATCCCTGAAGAAAATCCCTCCAAAAACTCACCACCACCGTGCGCGGCCCCACGGTGGGCGCCAACTGTCGTGGAATTGTCACGTCAGACGTCCTAGTGTGAGGACTTAGTCGTGAGGCCAACACATCTATGTAGTAGCTTGAGAGGCGTTGAGCGGAATCGAGAAACACAACACAAGACAAGGATTTAGACAGCTTCGGGCCCCGGGAAACATTATCCGGTAAGAACCCTACATGCTGTTTGTGGCTAGGTCTCATTATGCTCATGAGGGAGACATCGTAAATCCGGCTCTCCTCTAGTTGTGTCTAGCCCTAGAGATTGTTTCCTGCCTCCCCTCTTGGGGTGCCCCGCCCCTCCTTATATAAGCTGAAGGGGCGGGTTACATATAGAGTCCAAATAGGATTAGGACTAGCCTATCTTCTACTACAAGCCGGATACTAGTCCGTTTCTTGATTCCTTGTAAGGGAGATATTCCTCACGCCTTTCCTCTTAAGCCGGCCTATCATAACATAAGCCGGCCTTCTGGGCCTTGAGCCTCCTGGGCCCCCGGGTCTTATCGCTCCTCTGATCCGCTTGCCAGGTCACCCATAAGTCGCCAGAATCGGGCGGGTCACTTAGTGTGTCGTCCAGTCAGGGCGGGTCATTAGTGAGTCGCCAAGTCCGACCGGGCTATACTTTCAGCCGGGTCATACCGCGGGGTATATCCCCGACATTGAGGAAAGGCTATATTTAATTACCGATAAGATCTGCCACCCTCTTCAAAGACTCTACTAACACTGCTGAAATCATAGGGACAGTTAACTGTCGGATATACTCCATGTCAAGACGCATTGCTTTAATCAATGCCATCAAGATGCTTGTAAAAAAGAAGGATATGTTGTAAAGAGAAGGATGTTGTACCAGGATGTGGGCTTTCTGAACTGAACAGGCTGCAAAAAGGCAGGAAAATGGGAATTTGTGAATGTCATGTATAAAATCCAGACTTCAGAGACCACGGTATCTAAGGATTCGATCTTCTCCCCAAGCTTTTTTCCTAAGTTTCTTTTCCTTTGCTTCTCCCTTTTTTTTCATTTCCTTCGTTTCTTTTCCTTTGCTTCGCCTCTGTCTCTTCTTCGTTTCCCTTTTTTTCTTGCTCTTCTTCCGTCCAAACACCACCACCGCGTGCACATCTTCCCTTAACACCACGTCACCACCTGACCTGGATTAAGCCACGACGTTTCCTTTTTCTTCCATTCCCCGAGATTTTTTTTTCTATGCACACCGAAACACAACAAACCTGCCTCATACTAACAGCCCGGTCATTAATCGATAAAAATGACACGAACGGCCTCCTTAAACGGACCTCAAACATCCGGTCTGAACGGCACCTCTCATACCAGCTCAAATATAGGGTAGATATGGGGCGCCCGGACACGAACGCCACGTCGGACCCTACAGCCCTACCCCACCTCAAATTACACCAAATTCATCCCAGTTGCCCTATTGGATCCATCTACTCTCTCCTCTCTTCTTCCTCCTTCGCGTTGTCCGTCTCGCAGCTTCGCCGCCGTGCGTGGTCCGCGGCCATTCCGAGCCTCTGGGCGGCCAGCACCGACATAACACTCCTCTCTCCTGTCCTCGTCGTGGGGACGTCCGCAGTATGTCCGGCAACTCTCAGGCCGCGCCTTGCGCTCTATGTGTTTGACACATTGTTCGACTTGTTTTTTTAATGATTTTTTAAGGATACTTCGTCGGACGAGGAGTATGGACCGACGGAGTTTGATCAAATCATTCAAGATGAGTTCTTCGGTTCATTGGATTTAGACGAAGAAGTGGGCATGATCATGCTCATGAGCATGCAAGAGGAAATGGACCGGCTGGTGGACCATATCCTCAACTTCAAGGGCTCAATCAAAGGGAGAGGAGTGATCAATCGGGACAGGGTGTTCAGGAATGCTCAGACCAGTTGATTGCATTGGCAATGGAAGAACTGTTCCAAAGGTTTGCGGGAATGTATCAAGGTCACACCAAAGAGGCCACCATCATACTTCTAGAAGCAGTGGTATCACATGACTTATAGATTTGACATGCTTTCTTTGGAATGTTAGGTTCTCACAATGACATCAACGTGCTTCAACGATCACCGGTGTTTAGGAGGCTCTGTAATGGGGAATCGCTGTCGTGCAACTACACCGTCAACGGCCGTGACTACAACATTGGATACTATCTTACCGATGGCATCTATCCTCAGTGGGCAGCGTTTGTAAAGACCATATTCGAACCACAGGGTAACAACGAAAGCCACTTTGCAACAATGCAAGAAGCAGCTAGGAAGGATGTGGAGAGGTCATTCAGAGTGCTTCAAACTCATTGGGGAATTGTTCGTGTTGCTGCAATGATGTGGGAATCAGAAACTTTGTGTCAGCTCATGACATGTGGCATTATTTTGCACAATAGGGTGATGATGTTGCCCAAACCAATGATTTTGAAGCGCATGGAGAACAAGTCATATCCCGAAAGATTAAGATGCAGCTCATCTTATGAACTTTCTACATATGCATCAGAATCTTCGAGATCATCAGGTACATGTGCAACTACTCAATGATCTTGTGGAGCATATGTGGACCCACAATGGAAAGCAAAGAGCTAATATTTGAGTTGTGCACTTCAAATAAATTTTATGTAAGAACCATGCATTTTTTGGTACCAACGTTTGTTATTTACATGCGACATTGACTTGTATAATGGACGTGCATGGATTTGAGAGTCTGGATTTGAGATATGTGGATGCCGGATACGAGATATGAGGGGGCGCGCCATCCAAATGCATCCGCGGGCATGCCCGGACGCATCCACAGACG
Organism: Aegilops umbellulata; assembly: GCA_032464435.1. Lineage (NCBI taxonomy): Eukaryota > Viridiplantae > Streptophyta > Magnoliopsida > Poales > Poaceae > Aegilops > Aegilops umbellulata. The sequence continues at coordinate 329,159,952 of CP136058.1, read as the reverse complement.
TATAAGGAGGCGAATTTGCCAACTCCGGTTGTAGATGCTCTATGCTCTGCCTTAAGCCTTAAGCAACGGTTACTACTTTTTCTTTCATGTGGCCTATTTGTAGATGCCTGGAATTTTTTCTCATCTAAATTGTTTTCTAATTACCTTTAATTTGTGTTTCTTCGATCATTTTTTTTCTGTGCGTCTATGTATGCTGATGTATGTGAATTAGACTCATATGTGCACGCGCGTGTGATCGCAGGTGTGTGTGTGGGTCCATGCATGTGTATATGTGTGTGTATGCACGCGCGTGTGTGGTTGCATGTGTGTGTGTGGGTCTATGCATGTGTATATATGTGCATGTGTGCGCATGTTACAAATGGAAAAACGAAACAATCGACACGAGATGTAACTTATATTCATCATGTCAAGAGATGATTAATCTACAAGAATATTGTTTTATCTTTGAATATTGGGTATAATATGTATGTACATATGCAATCTATGTGCAAATCATGTTATTGTCAGAAAGTTACACTATTATATGGTTGTTCTTACATGTTGTCGCAGAGTGCAAAGTTCTATGCAACATGTGTGTAAGTTTTTCTTCATTTTCTTTCTTCTTTGGGGTAATATCAATGCCTTAATTCACTTTACCTTAGAAGAATCTTTTCCGTTTATCTTTATGTTTTTGTTTTCTTTAGTTTATGGATCCGTGTACGTTACTAAAAGGAAAAAAGATGGTTGTAACACTTGTAAGCAGGTAAACTTATAATATTAAGAGTATCATGCAATGTATAGTTTAGATTTACCCTTCTCTCGGTTTCTTAAAAATTGAAGTTAACTTATTTACGGATGCAGTTTTTTAGACAAGTGCATGCGCACGTAGGGTAACTAACACTAATGTACATCAAACGTCATATCCTTACTTAATTAGCTCTTGTGGAAAAGATAAATACGTGTTAGACTTCACATAGAAAAAAGTGTGCAAATCTCTTGCTTATATAGAGAGAAAAACTAGTAGTGCACGGTGAAGAAAAAAGCAACTTATACTAAAAAAACACTCAGACGACTTAGATATATAATCGCTACTCTTTTGGATGAAAATCGTGCCATGTTTGTTTGCGAAACAATAAATTATGAATAGGCTTCATATCGACCAACCGATCGAGGTTCTGCCGCCCGCACAACATGCCGCTGGATCGAGTCGATCGAACGGACGACATGAAGCGGGGTGGGTTGCCACATGGCCGGGCATGGCTGTCGCTAGTATTTTAAATGTCACCAAGCATTTTTTTTTAGTGGGAATAATTTTTAATGTCATATTTGTTTGAATGGTACAAAAATTTAGTACAAACTATGGAAATAACTTTTTATATTTTTTTAACACTGCTAAAAATACCATGAACGATATTTTTAAATGGTGAACATATTTTAAATGTCACAAACATATTTTAAAATTTGCGCGAATATAGGTTTTACACTGAGTATTTTAAATGCATGATGAAATTTTTAAAAATCTAGGCAGACTTTTGTTTTCAAATATATGTATGCATAATATTCCAAAATATAAGTAAAAGTAAAAATAAAAAATAAAACCTCAAAAACGAATAGACAAATGAAAGAAAAATCAAACGAATGAAGAAAAGAACGAAAGAAGAAATGCGCTACTGGGCCGGCGTACTTTTTTGAAAACTGGGCCAGCATACTAACACTTCGTTTGAGGCGAGGCCATGTTTTTTTATTTGAGAGGTGTGTCAATTGGACGCTCTTTGCGTCAAGTTGGCGGCCAGACGCATAGGGGCAACTTGACTGGGCCGGCCCATGAAGCTTCACAGCGGGACAAAAAAGATGGCAAAAAGGAAAGGCAGGCGATGAAGGCTCGGCTATCATATTCAGCAAATATGAACCCCGCGCGTCCAAAAGCGCCTCCCCCAGGGCATGTAAAAATCCATGTTGATGCAGCATGCCGTAAGGGACTGGGGGGGTGTTTCGGCTGCTGTGTGCCGAGATGCTAATGGCAACTTCCTGGGTAGCTCAGCTCTTGTGATCCAAGGAGTAGATGACCCTGAGATTCTTGAAACGATAGCATGCAGGGAGGCATTGGCCTTGGCGCAAGATCTTAATGCGCTCGACCTTGTCGTGGCTTCTGACTCAAAAGGTGCTGTTGGGAGTATCAACAACAGCAACAAAGGGGCTAATGGCGCCATCGTCATGGAGATCAATAGCATAGCTAGTACCATGAACTGTAAATTTACTTTCAAAGGTCGTACAGTCAATGTAGATGCACATAGATTAGCCAAGTTTTCTTTCTCGTTAGGTCATGGTCGGCACATTTGGTTGGGCCAACCCCACGACCAGAGATGTATCGCACGAATTGTGGTTTTTGCTCAATAAAAGCTTGGTTTCCCCCTTAAAAAAGAAAAGAAAAGGCAGGTGCGACGAGGATTCGGACTTGTGACCAAGTGCTTGCGACTGCGCACACGTTGCCAACCCAGCAGACTAATACAGTTGGCTAAAGAGCAGCGCATAGTTTAAAGAACTAAACCCGACTTGTGCACTATAGCGAACAGGAACCAATTACTGTAGCGAACCCGAAATTACTTGTGTATTGATTTTTTTAAGTATACTTTTTTGAATGTGTCTCTTTAGAAAAGTACGTACATTTTTTAGTTCATGAAAAAAAATTAGAGACAGGAACCTTTTTCGAATATGTGAACAATTTTTTTTTGAAAAAGTCAGAAATTGTTTTTGTGATAACGTGAACCATTTTTTGAATTTGTGAACAAATTATAAAATTCTGAACAAATTTGAAACTGTGTGAACAAATTATGAAATTCCAACGAAATTTGTAACCGCAAACATTTTTTGAATTTGTGAACAAATTATGAAATTCCAAACAAATTTGAAACTGCGAACATTTTTTGAATTTGTGAATAAAAATTTGAAAAATGGAACATTTCGTGATATTCCGAACAAAAATTCAAACAGCGAACATTTTTTATTTGGTGAACAAAAAATAAAAAATGAATATTTCATGAAAGTATGAACAAAAGTTTAAAACCACAAACATTTTTCTAAAATTCTTCAGCATTTTTAAAATTTCTATGCAAATTTTTAAACGTGAACATTTTTTGTAAATGCAAACTTTTTTTGGAAAACAATTTTCGAAAAAGGGGAACAAATGTTAAATTCCAATTTTTTTGTAAATTTGATCAAATTTTAAAACATGAACATTTTATGAAAATAACGAGCAAATTTTGAAAAATGGGAGCAAATGTGAAATTTCAAAACTTTTTGAAAATTTGAACAAATATGAAAACGCGGACATTTTTTGAAAATCATGAACAAATTTTGAAAGACCGAACACATTTTGAAACACAAACAAAATATGTACATTTTTTGAAAAGAACGAAATGTTTTTCGAAACCTGAACAAAATATCAAACATTTTTTATAAAAAGCCAAATAAAATATTGAATATAATGATTCTTTTTAATTGCGATATTTCTAAAACATACTAAATAAAAGAAAGAAAGAAACAGGAAAACGTGAAGGAAATAAACAGATAATAGCAGACGTGTTTGCATTTATAAGACACTAGAGTTGTTAAGCTCGCGTGGCTAGATACGCATCTCCAAGAGTAGGAGGTTTGAGGTTTGATTCCTCCCTCTCTTCATTTTTTTATGCGATTTTCTCTGTAGGAAGCATCCGACATGGGTCGGCCCATGAACGGTCGATGGGTGTGCGACAGGTCGACATTTTGCGGTAAAGAGGGAGGTTCGATTCCTCCCTCTCTTTATTTTTTTGAGCGATTTGTAGGAAGCATTCGACATGGCCGGCCCATGAACAGTCGATGGGTGTGCGACAGGTCGACATTTTGCGGCAAAGTGCGGCAAATAGGCTTTTCCGGAGGTGTCCGCCGCTAGGGATGATAATGGGTACCCATTACCCACGTCCCTTGCGGGTAAAAACCCTATTAAGGCAAGGGTATGGATCAAAAAATACCCATCAGTACATAAATAGGAAAATTTCATACCCATCGGGTATACTGGGTACGGGTATGGTTTAGTATGACCCATACCCATATACCCGCATACATTCTGACAAATAGGCCTTATATATGATTGTTTCACATATTAAACAAATTAATGTACATAAAGCCCACATCCCTAAAAAGACCTCATAATGCATTCATGTTAGGCCGCCGCACCTAATAGCTAGCCCACGAACAAGTATGTGTTGCTGTCATGATGTGTTGTTGCTTATAAATTATTGTTGTAAGTTGTTGTTTATGACTATGTAATGCTCAAATTGATTCGATTCCTCCCTCTCTTCATTTTTTATGCGATTTTCTTTGTAGGAAGCATCCGACATGGGTCGGCCCATGAACGGTCGATGGGTGTGCGATAGGTCGACATTTTGCGGCAAAATGCGGCAAAGAGGGAGGTTCGATTCCTCCCTCTCTTCATTTTTTAAGCGATTTTCTCTGTAGGAAGCATCCAACATGGGCCGGCCCATGAACCGTCGATGGGTGTGCGACAGATCGACATTTTGCGGCAAATAGGCTTTTTCGGAGGTGTTCGCCGCTAGGGATGGCAATGGGTACCCATTACCCACGTACCCTGCGGGTAAAAACCCTATTAAGGCAAGGGTATGGATTAAAAAATACCCATCAATACATAAATAGGAAAATTTCATACCCATCGGGTATACTAGGTACGGGTATGGTTTAGTATGACCCATACCCATATACCCGCATACATTCTAACAAATAGGCCTTATATTTGATTTATTCACATATTAAACAAATTATATGTACACAAAGCCCACATCCCTAAAAAGACCTCATAATGCATTCATGTTAGGCCGCCGCACCATAATAGCTAGCCCACGAACGAGTATGTGTTGCTGTCATGATGTGTTGTTGCTTATAAATTATTGTTGTAAGTTGTTGTTTATGACTATGCAATGCTTAAATTGATGTGTTGCAAATCTGGGTAATTTTACCCGCGGGTACCCATTTACCCTGATGGGTGACGGGTATGGGAAAAAATTATACCCATCAACGGGTATGGATACGGGTGAAGAGTAGGGTTTGGGATGACGGGTAAGGGTATGGGGTGGCTCCACCCGTACCCAAACCCTGCGGGTGCCATCCCTATTCGCCACTCTTTGTACCACTTAGACCTGTCAGCGTTGTCTCAGGAAAAAAAACTTAGACCTGTCGTCGCCCATGCAGCCACGTAGTTGTGCCGGCCCCGAGCGCTTGCTCATTGGGCTCGCAATCGATTCTTTCACTCATTCACTGTTGAGCGGTTCCATTATTGATTGTTCGACAGTTAACTTAAAAGAAGTAGATCTAGAAAAAAATTGTGAATAAAAAGCAGTTCATGAGTTTGAAAAATCACAAAATAGGAAAAAAAAAGTGATTTTGCAAAAAGTTCATTGATTTTGAAAAACGGTTTCTTTGAATTTAAAAAAAGTTCATCAAATTTGAAAAATATTTCAATCTGAAAAAGATGTTTATCAATTTTGAAGAAAATATAGTCAAATTTGGAAAATGTTCATAGATTTTGAAAAAACAGAATTTTAGAAAAACCATCAATTTTGAAAAATGTCACCAGTATTGGAAAAGTTCATGCATTTTTTGAAAAAAAGGAAAAAAAGAAAAGAATTAGAAAAACAAATAAACCCTAAATAAAACCGGTCCAGAAAATACCAGATAAAAAAAGAAAAAAGTTGGCTGGGAATCCGCGGCTTCGCGTGAAAAGAAGTATAAAAGGTAGAAGCGAAGTAAGTAGCGAGAAAGCGCTAGCTGTCCTAGTGATTACTGGTGTTCTCTCTGATAGAACAGGTCTTGAGTTCGAATTCGTCGGCCGCCCGTACAACATCGATGGAGGTGGGTGCTATGCGTTGATTTGCGTGGATGCCTATAACTGGCACAACATCGATGGAGTATCATGGAGTGCTCCTATTTAGCGTGTGACCGGGCACCCCCACCCCTCCCACGCGCCCTACTAGGCTAGTATCCGCCTTGCAGAATGCGCCGCTGTTTTTTATTTCGTTTATTTGCCTTTTTTCTGTTTCTATTTTTCTTCTTTAAAATAATTTGGCATTTCAAAATAAATGTCAGTTTTTGAAAAATGTTTTAGAAGTCATAAAAGGTTTACGGATTAGAACAGATGTTGATGTTTTTTGATAAAAACTTGCTTATCGAAAATGTTCGTGAATTTGCCAAATTTATTGTAAATTCATTAAAAAAATCATAAATTTTTAAACAAGGTTCAAAAAATAAACAATGATCGTGAGTTACAAAACAATTCATAGGATCAAAACATGTTCGCTAATTCAAACTGTTCGTATAATTTCCAAAATATTCGTCAAACAAAGAATGTTCATTTATTAAAAAATCGTCAATTCAAAATAATGTCGATCAATTTGAAAAATGTTCATGAATTTTTATAATATTGACAGTTTTATAAAAAATGTGCAGATATTGAGATGATGTTCATAATTTTAGAAAAATACATGGTCAGCAAGAAGTTTGCCAATTTGAAAATATGTTCGCAAAAATGAATTTTAAAATAAAAAATAGAAAAGAACTTGAAAAAAGGTAAAGGAAAAACGAAAATGAATAAAAAACGAACTTTAATAAAAAATAAAATTTTAAAGAAAATAAAAAATAAAAACAAGAAAGAAAAGAGAAAGAAAAGAAAAGAAAATCCAGTTCGCGGAAGGTTCTAAAACTTTGCAATAATCAGGTAGAAAAACCCTGAGTAGGCAGGACCATAGTGTCTACAAGCGCGAGGGGGGGGGGGGGGGGGTTATTGGCTTGATTGCTAGACAACGACCTATGGACTGGATAGAACTGCCTCAATCGAGGCGGGCCCTGTGTCTCGCATTACACGAGACAGTGGGAACCCTCACTGAAGGGTAGCCCGAGTTCGGCCGCCCCAGGCGCGGGAATAAAAAGGTCATTCTTTTTTCACTTTGTTGTTTTATACTTCCAAATATTTTAAATAAATATATTACAAAAATGATTGTGTATAAAACATTTGAAAAATATTGACCAAGCATTTGAAAAATGTTAAATGTGTATAGAGAAAATGTTTATCACGCGTACGAAAAATGTATAAAAAACTTTGTATTAAAAAAATTGATAATATATATTCAAAGTAATTAATGAAGCACTTAAAAATGTTGCAGAGATGTTTCAAAAATGTTAATCAAGCATTTGGAAAAACATAAATGTGTATAGAAAAAATGTTGACCATAAAAATGATGAAAAAAATTGACCAAGTGCCTGAAAAATGTCAATCAAGCATTTGAAAAAAAATTGTGTATACAAAAAAATTGATCATGTATTAAAAAACTAATTGAAAGGTTTGATCAGGTACATAAAAAGGTTCAAGAATTTGAAAAAACGTAGTAAAGTTATTTGAAAAATGTTAATAAAGTATTTGAAAAATGTTAAATGTGCATAGAAAAAATATTGACCATGTTTTTAGAAAAAGTTAATATTGCATTTAAGAACTGTTAATCAAGCAGTTGAAAAAATGTTGAAGGTGTATAGAAAACATGTTGACCATGTATTGAGAAAATGTTAATCAAGCACTTGGAAGATGATAGAATTTGTATAAAACAATGATGACCATGTATTAAAAATGGTTAAATTTATATGGGATAAATATTAAACATGTATGAAAAAACGTTCTTGACGTATAAAAAATGTAGAATGAAAAGTAAAATAAACCAAAAAATGTAAATCTTAAAAGAAAAATGAGTAAGAAAATAAAATCTGACATATAAAAAATGAGTAAAAACCGATAAAGAAACAAAGAAAAACAAAGAAAAATTGCAAACAAAGTATAGTTGTGCTACCGTGTGTAGTATAGTTGTGTGTCCCTGAAGAGTGAAGCACAAGTGTGCTTTCTAGTTCTAGTTTTTCTTTGTTTCCGTACTTCACTATTATGTGTCTGTTTTTTGGGTTATGTTTTTTCCAAGAAAATAAATTGTCTAAACCTGTTTACATGGGATATTATTTTGAAAATCTTGACGCAGAAAACGGAAGGGTAAAAATGGTTCTTGACTTGGACGCACAGTTAAAGTGATAAAATATTTTGAAGCTATGAATTTACAAAAAAAACACGATACTCCTAGATTGCGAAAAATGCGATTCGCCACTTTTTACCATGGAAGTGAGAGTGACCTTGGCCAAAAGTGCCCCTTCTCTAGTGATTTCTTAAAACAAACAATTTTCAAAATTGCCGAACATTTTACATAAAGAATTCTCGAAAAAAATTCAAAAAAATGCCACATTTTACAAATTTTTGTACAAAATTTGGAAATGTTATTTTTTAGAAAACACGAGGATCCTTTAAATTTGTGAACAAAATTTTAAAACGCGAACATTTTTTTAAATTTTGAACAAAATATGGAAATATGAACAATTTTTTTTAAAATATAAAGGAACTTTTAAAAACAGAAACAATTTTTGGAACTGTATTTTTTTAAAAATGGACATTTCGAACAAGAAAAAAAAGGAAAATAACCTAAAAGAGAACGCACAGTTGTGCTACCGTGTGTAGTATAGTTGTGTGTCCCTGAAGAGTGAAGCACAAGTGTGCTTTCTAGTTCTAGTTTTTCTTTGTTTCCGTACTTCACTATTATGTGTCTGTTTTTTTGGGGTTATGTTTTTTCCAAGAAAATAAATTGTCTAAACCTGTTAACATGGGATATTATTTTGAAAATCTTGACGCAGAAAACGGAAGGGTAAAAACGGTTCTTGACTTGGACGCACAGTTAAAGTGATAAAATATTTTGAAGCTATGAATTTACAAAAAAAAAACGATACTCCTAGATTGCGACAAATGCAATTCGCCACTTTTAACCATGGAAGTGAGAGTGACCTTGGCCAAAAGTGCCCCTTCTCTAGTCATTTTAGAAAGGAAAAGCTGAATGTTGCAAGGGAGCGCCCAATACAACATAAGAACTTCTGGCCGAAAAAGTATTATAGCATGGTTTTTTCTGTTTCCGCGGTTTTGAAGATTTTCTCTGTTATTTTTATCATCTTTTGTCCAACATTTTTTTTGGTTTTTTGTTTTTCTTTGTTTTTCCTGTTTTTTCTTATTTTTATCTTCCTAGGGTTTCCCATGTGTTTTTCTTTTTTTTCGTTTCTTCACCAGATTGCTTCGATTTTTCACAGCTTTTCTTCTGTTTTTCGCGTTTCTTCATCGGTTATTTGGTTTGTTTACCACACATGTTTTATTTTACACAATGTACATTTTCAGTGTACATGTCCAACATTGTCTATACACGCTGAGCATCTTTTGACAATACGATGTACATTTCCGTCAATTACATGTTTAAACGTTTTTCAGAATGAATGTAAACCCTTTTCAAATACACATTGAACTTTTTTATGGCAAAAAACATTTTGTAAACAATGCGAACATTTCCTTCCTTTTTTTCTCATTTTTTTAACACAGCTCTACATTTTTTTATTATCAGGAACATTATTGTATACATGTTTAACTTTTTTCCAATACATAATAAACAATTCAAATACTTATTTTAACATTTTTCCAATAAAATATTAACATATTTTCAACACATTGTAATTTATTTTGTGCATATTTAGCATTTCTTATATAATTGATTAACACTATTCAAACACTTGTTTGAAACAAATTTTCTATACACGTTGAAACCTTTTTGTTTAAACTCCGTGAATATTTTTATAGATTGAATATTAAAAAAAATCGTGAACATATGTTTAAAACACGTTGCTTGAATAGTTGGCAACATTTTTTTTGGATTACACAAACATTGTTTACATTGTATAGACATTTCAGAAAAGTGAAACATAAGATTTTTTGAATTGCCTGAACATTTTTTGAAATGTCACAAACATTTCTTTGAATGGTATCAACATATTTAGGAATTAATCTAATAAATATATTACACTATGTATTTTGTTTTCAAACTCACATTGATTTTTTTGAAGTATTTTATGTTTTGCAATAGATGTATTTACAATGTTTTCGAAAATTAGAATAAAATCTACCTAAAAATAAGAATAAAAGAAAATGAGAAAAATGAATGCATGAAAAAACATGGAAAATTGAATTAACATGGAAGGTAACTAGGCGGCCCATTTGTTGACAAGCGTGATGTGAGCGCATGGCTGATCTCACACCTTGAATCATGAAATCACTAGTTAAGGGTTACCCGGTGCAAAGGTTCCTGGGCCACTTGCTGCAACCAGAGAGTTTTTTTTTTGTAAATTCGTTTATTTGAAAGGTTTACCTTTTGAACCGTGTGTCCAAATACAGAACCGTTTTTACCATTGGATTTCTTGCCTAAAGATCTTCAAAACTAGATCCTATATAATAAGTTTCGACGAAATTTTATCACAAAAAAAATCTGGCAAATATGTGTGTGCACAAGAAGCAAGTTTGTGCTTCTGTGCTTCTTGTGGAAGCACAAAAAAAAATTCCTTGCGCTCCTTGTGGAAGCTAAACAAAATCACGCAAATTCAAATGTCGTGTTTTTTCTCCAAAACCAGATGAAAACCAAAAAACAGGAAAAGGAAACCATCTAAAAGCTGAAAACGCGAACAGAAAAAGAAAAATATATCCAGAGAAAGCGTCCAACATGCGACATATGGTAGCGGCTCGACGCACCACTTGATGTCCCCATGCAAAGGATAACCCCGGTTAGTTTTTTTAGGGGACCTTTAGTTAGTTGCTCTCAATGAACAAGACTTTCTAATTGGTGCCTATAGAGCCAGTTTCGTGCTGGCACCTACCGTCGATTGAACTATTAATACTCGATCGATCGCCTCGTTCCCCACTCGCCTGCTCCTTTATCCCTCCTTTGCTCGCTAACTGATTATTTCTTTGCCGTGCTGGTTTCTGGGCCAGGATAAAAATAGCTCTTTTTTAGTTAAATTTTTAGAAGTACATATTTTTTTTTAAAAAGTTCAGGAATTTGAAGAATAGTTTGTACTCCCTCCGTCCCATAATATAAGAGCATTTTTGACACAATGTCAAAAACACTCTTATATTATGGGACATAGGGAGTAGATTCAAAGAGGAATAATGGATCTGAAAAAACATCACAAATTTGAAAAAGTACATGGATTTGTAAAAGTTCTTGAATATGGAAAATAAAAGTTCATGGATTTGAAAGAAAGTTAATGGATTTGAAATTTTTGCTTTTCATGAATATGAAAAAAAAATCACTAATTTGAAGAAAATGTTGATAAAAATGAAAAAAAGGAGAAATAAATATGAAAAGTGAAAGAATAAGGAAAAAACTGAAGGAAAAACGGAAGAGAAAAAACTAGGCTGGGAACCTTCTAGTGGGTTGCACAAGAGTCCCACGAACCTGGCGTGCACACTGAGTGTATGGACTCTTAATCCAGCGATTTGAAGACACAATTGACGGGACATGGCGACGGTAGTCGGTCGCAATACAACAGGGGATCTACCGGCAGACACGGATCCAAAGCTACTCATGTGCTTAGTAGCCAACAAGCGGTCAAGCCAACCAAGCCTCCGTCCGTGTAAAGCACGGGAGGATCACTTGCACGAAGGCGTCCTGCAAGGCCAAATCACACATGGCTACGAACAAGAAGGAAAAATAATAATAAATGGGCCGAGCATAGGATGGAGATGCGTGCGCTCCGTGCAGTGACAGTAGCAAAGAGCGCTATAAGCACTAAATAGGAACCAGCCTAATCAACGACCAAACACGAGACTCTACAACACGCCTCGTCGGACGTTAACGGGTCAGCTCAGCTATAGTGCCGTTCTTCTCAGCTGTTTTGAGAACGTTTTAGAACCTTCCATAACAAGTTCTTTTCTGTTTTCTTTTTCTCGTTTTTTTGTGTTTTTTCTGTATCCAACTTTGTGTACATTTTTAAAATTCAGAACAACTCTTTTTTAATTTTGTAAAGGTTTTTGAAAACCATGAACATATTTTAGATAATGAACTTTTTAATAAATTCAGGAACATTTTTGAAAATCATCAAACATTTATTAATTGAACATACATTTGTAAATTTCAAAAGAGTTTTAAAATTTTAAAACATTTTTAATTCGTGAACATTTTTCAAAATTCAGAAGATTTCTTAATGTCGTGAAGTTTTTTCTGCACTCGATGAACACTTTTTGAAATACAGTAACATTTTATAAATCCGTGACCAATTTCTAAATTCAGTAAAATTATAAGTTCATGAAAAAAAATTAGATAATGAATGTTACTGAAATTGAAAACCTTTTTTTAATTCATGAACAAAATTTGAAATTCTTGAATAGTTTTAAATCTGTGCGTATTTTTTAAATTCATGAATTGTTTTTAAATTTTATAAACACTATTTGTATTTCCTTTGAAATGTACGAAATAAAAATAAAAAATGAAACGAGAGAAAATGAATATGCAGGAACAGAAAAGAAAAAACAGGCGCCCATCATCCCCACACTAGATGTCCCCGAACCGAAAAGTTTTTGCCTCCTTTCCGGAAAATCATTTTCTTATTACTTTGGGAGTGGGCTTCGCAACAGATGTGATGTCGGTAGCTGTTGACAGAAGTGTACTGTCGTAGTATGTAACATTACCTGTCCCTGAATCAGCAGTTTACCTAATGTGACAGGCTCTGGCGCGGTCAAGAAGCATGGTCGCTGCCATTTTGTGTCTCCCTGTCTGGAGATTCATGTCTGCGACAGGCATGAAGCAAGGTCTATTTTCCACATTTGAGAAAAACATGTAGACGACCTTTAACATGTAGGCGCTTAAACATGTTGGTTTGGCACTATGTCTACAACCCGGACTGTTTCCGAGCCTTGCAATTGCCGGCGCATGCATGCATGCCTCGACTAGACAAACATGCACGACTGTCTATCATTTCCCGTCTGAGCCCCATGTTCTCCTGCACTACAGCAACATCTGAAGAAACATCAGACACACACACACACACACACACACACACACACACACACACACACACACACACACACACACACACACACACTATGCATCTCCTCCTCTCTGACCACTACTCTCTCCCTCTCTCTTTATGTGTCTCTCTCTAACCTAATTAGGAGTACGGAAAGCTAAGCTACCACAGTTACTGTTGCGGGAAAATACTACCACATGTACATTTCCCAAAGGAAGGTAGGTACTAGATGACCTACGTCGTACGTCAACATCATTAATAGAGAGCGAGAGCAAGTAGAGAGAGAAAGAGGCGAGGGAGACAAGAGGATATGTAGAGAGAGAGAGAAAGCAATGCGCTTGTTTTGTTTGCTGTTGGATTTATGTGGCGTGGCCCAGGAAGGTTGTGGGGAACCATGAATGTTTTAGTTGGCCCACAGACGTGGGCTCGTCAGGGGCCTGCCTGCATGGGAGAGAGTCGAGCAAAAACCTTTACCATGGATGGAGATGGATCCTTCTAAAGCGGTAAAGCCACGCATGTGGTTGCCCGCACCGCCACCCCGGCCCTAAACTGACTCTCAACCCCTACGCCGCCCTGCCCATCTCTTCCGAGGACAAGTTCTTTTTAAGATTTTTGTGTGTTAATTTGTAGAGGTTAATAGGCTTGCTGCCAAACTTTGGCAACAAAAGTCGTTAAAAATTGATAGCAACTTTTCAAGAGATGGACAAGAACTAATTGGTAGCTAACCAATTGACAGCAATTTTTTTTATCTTGCCAATTATTGGCACCAAACCAATTAGGCGCGCAGTCTTGCTTTAGTTGATGGCTGGGCGAGATTTTTCTAAAAATATAGTATAGTATATGTTGACCTACACTCATCTCTATAAGTACATGATCATATTAAGACCGAGTCGATAGATCTTGAGATCAATGAAGTCGTCATAGACATCTCATAGTCGAGGGGTATGACATAGCACTGAAAGAATAATATTGAAAAGCCTGAAATAAATTTAGGAATTATATGCCCGTGTGTGCCAAATCTAGAATTTAAACCTGGACGGTTGGTTTCACAAGGAAGCTAAGCTTTTAAGTTATGCTTAGTTCCCGGTTGGACGAGTTTGCATTATAGAGAAAAATGATTTCCATGTTAACCTAATTAGTTGTTTGTATTTTACAAGTCTATTGCCCACTCTTCACATTTCTAATTCTTAAAATATGGTTCTTCTCCGCCTTCCCTGACTGGAGTTTGGACTATGCGAGTTTATGCTGTGTTGTATCACTTCCCCCTCTTATCTTTGTTTTTGCTGTTCTCTCCTAACTATCAATTCAAAGGAACACAAGTTTTACATATTCATGAAAAAAAATTGATTCTTCGACTTTACTATTGGTTTTACCAAATTACCATGCATGTAAGCGTTGTCATGGGTAAGAAAGTGTTGACACAGCATGGCACTGCATGCAGAACAGAACATGCTTTGCTGTCTGGATCAGCATGCGTGTTGGTCCGGTCATCAACATGTCCCGTCGGTCCTGCACATAGACATCAGATCAAGCCGGCATGGATTGGATACAACCTTGAAAACTAACATGCAGCAGTACGTTGGACGTACTACGTCAAAAGAGTACTCCTTAACTTATTCATTGCACGGACAGTTCATTAGGAAAATATTGCACATATAGACTTGGACTTTTCTGAAAATTCAGTGGGGTGTCACTAGGAGCCTTCCCTACCGTCTTGAAGCTCAAAAGGGTGTATATTGCTGGATGCACGTGAATTAAAAGGACTGGAGTTAGCTGACCCAATGGCCTCGGCGAATTTCTCAATAACGGCATCTCCGACGACGAGCTTCAAACTACCCGCATATGTCCGGACCAAAAAAGCCATCCAATGCGGGCTTCTATCGGTCTGCAGGACGATCGATCCGGGCGTGTTTTCTCTCGCGAATCATAAACAAATAAGGGGGATTTTACGGGTTTTCGGATCGCTACCACACCCGCTTCTTGGCCCACCCAAACCCCCTTACTCGACCGCGCTCGCTTCCCGTCTGAAACGGTCATCGTCGCTCCAGTGCGTCAGTGCCCGCATTCATGCTCGGCCAGAGCGGACGCGATCGCTCATTGGCGTCGGCATTGAAGTGTCGCGCCAGCTCGCCGCTTCCCGTGCACGCGACCGCTCCACGTTCAAACGACACGACGGTTGTCCGTCCGCCCATCAGCTGCCCACATTAATGACATACGGATGCCGAGGCGGCTACTCCGACGCCACACGTTTGTCCCTCTGCCGCTCCACCATCGGTATATAAACTGCTGGCCAGGCCATAGCCGCAGTCATCCGCCTCCGATCCCTCCCCGCACTGCTCCCGCCATGGATTCCTCCCGCGCCAATGCTCTCTGGGACGGCCTGACGCGGAGGAGAAGAAGGAGATGGCCGCTATTGCTGCCACCTGGCAGGCAGCCAGAGGACGGTGATATCTGGAGGACACAGTCGACGGCGAGCTGACGCCACCCTCCTCGTCCGCGCCACCCTAGCCAGTGCATTGCACCATGACCATCGGCGAGGCCCGTGCCCATTACATGGACCTGATGGGGAAGGAGAGGGAGGTGCAATTCTGGGAGGCGCAAGCCTACGTCGCCTACAACCACCAACTCCTCCAGGAGCACCTGCAGCCGGAGGAGTAGTTCATCGCCGGCAGGGTGATTGTGCTGGATGCGGACGTGGCGGAGCAGGCGGTGCTGCTCGATTACTACCACCCCGCCCGCGAGATCCGCCTCGCCCGTTGGCGGTACCCTGAGCAGCGGCGGAGTTGGTGGCCGCCTACAGGGAGTGCGATGAGGCGGCGGACCCGGTGTTCGACGAGGCCGACGACGAGGATGACATCACCAGCTCTGCCGAGGCCACGCCCCGCCAGCATGACCACAAAGCCGACACGTTTGCGAGCATCGCCGACAGTGAGGAAGAGTAGTGCACGGTAGGCCGCCGCCGCTTGGTTCCCGAGAAAGCCACCGCTCCTCCCCTCCCGTCGACGCCAAACTTGATGAGCTGAGCATCATCGGCCGATTAATCGCTTGGTGGGGACGTGGAGGCAGACAACTTCAGTTTCGGGGCTCCAGAGGCGGAGGTTACGGAGGTGGAGTTGGAGAAGGTGAAGCTTCATTTCTCGGGGCTCATGGCCGGAGATGGGGAACAAGCGTCGGCGATCTTTTAGTTTAGGTACTAGAGTCGGACGAGCGCTTTTAGTTGAATTATGTCTGAAATGTAATAAATTACGTCAGTGTTTATATGAAATCTAATGAAAATCCATCGTATTTGCATGAATTTCGTTCAGTTTGTCTGAAAATAAGGCTGTGTTTGCATGAAGTTCGTCTGGTTGTTGGGATAGTGTTTGAAATGTATGCGGGCAACGTTGGATGCGGCCTCCTGCATCCGTGCCTGCGGGCTGATCTCCCTGTCCGTGGACGGACGCGGTAGGAAATTTACGAATTACCGTTGGATATGCCCTAGTACAATAAATACTAAACACTGTTCATTTGACTAAACCTGCTGCCGCTACCAAAATGTTCTCGTGCTAGACATGTTGTCTGCCATGTAAGTGTTTAGTTGTCTACCTTATCTTTGCTATCTGCAAAACTCGGATGGTTAGTTTTTTTTGAACTAACTCATCGGGATTTTAAGTCTAGACTTAACTTTGATGCTATCATTTTTTTAGATTTATTTCAGACTTTGGGTCGATGTTCATTTTATGGGAGGAGACGTCTTTGTTGACTACAAGACGCCAGTGATGACTTTATTAATCTCAAGACACTAGTACAAAACCGGGATATAGCACCGGTTCGTAAGGCCTTTTAGTGTCGGTTCTGTAACCGGCACTAAAGTGTCGAACCCAACCCCCTTCCCCCTTTTAGTACCGGTTCAGCACGAACCACCACTAAAGGGCCACCACACGGCACGGGCCAGCGCTGCGGGCGGGGAGACCTTTAGTACCGGTTGGTACCGGTACTAAAAAGTTTGGGGGGTTTTGAGTTCATGATTTCTTTTTCCTTTAATTTTGTGTTTTCCATTTAATTTTTTTCATTTGCTGGTATTTTACACGTTATGCATATATATAAATAGAATTTCTCGTAGAATCGATCATATATATATATATATATATATATATATATATATATATATGTATGGATGTATGTATATATATATATAATTTGGTATATACAATTTCTCCTACATGGAGGCATTACTGCGGTAGCGGGTAATGGTATTCTCTTTTGGTATCTATGACATGGTCGAGCAAAAATCCCGTTATTTCCTTTTGAATTGCTCATACGCGATTCATACGCGATTCGTTGGTAGGAGCTTATCCCGCACCTCATTGAACTTTTAAAAAGGAGATCAATATGCATGTATTAGTCGTTGTGTGATTATATATCGATAATGATGTAAAAATTGTGAATAGTATTCTGGCAAACATACCCATAGCTGTCTAGCAGATTTGGTCCTTTCGGAGCCATCATGCGAATGTTCTCGCAAACGTAGTATGCACATAAATCAGTCCCTGTCGCCTGCTTCATGGACTTTATGAGAATATAATTCAATCAAATAATAATTAATCAAGCATGATAATTTAATAGTATTGAAACTAGAATTAAAGAGATGGTAGCTAGCTAGTACTACTTAATTACTTACCCTGGGTCAAAACCAATACAGATTTTGTTTCCATTCGCCTGTAACCGTTTTGATGAACTTTTGCCAAGCCCTGCCCGCCGGCAAAGAAAATGAATAAATGAGTTATTAATTCGTTGATATGAGGAAATGACGAACTAAAGAGGCCAACATATAGTTCAATAATGATTGAAATTACCTGTTGACTATCCCCTTCAGAATTGAGTAGTCACTAGGTTCTTTAAGTAGTGAGTCTAGTACTTCAACTTTTCCTTCTTCAACTTGAATGACTAACAAGATCCAATGGTAACTGCATGCGCATACGTTTGCATGTATAAATTAAGCGGACATGTGCATAACACTCTACCCTAAACCCTATACATTTATTAACATTTAGCTAGTAAGCAAAAACAGAATTTGTAGTACAAGACAGTGTGACTCACCGGAAGTTGTAAGGAAGTAGTATATCTCGATTGCTATTGAGGCGCTTCAAGAACTCTAGCATGTTTTTCTCTACTTCTTGTCGATACCATTCATATATCCATGTCTCTCCATTAATGGTATTTGGGTCAATGAACCCAATGCCATAGCGTCCAACTTTTTTCATTTCATACATCTTCATCCTGCATAATACCACAGAAGAGAATATAGTGAGGATAATTACAAGTAATGATCAACGAGAGCACTACAACTAGTTTGAGACTTGAATTACAGAAAGAAAGCACTTACAGACAATAGCAACTGACAATAAATTTGTCGAGTGCGTCCTGATTGAATAACTGAAACTGTTCTGTATACTCAACAGACATAGCTGTCTCATGGAAGTAATGCTCTTCCTTGACTTTCATCATGAGGGACTCTCGATTGGTAGTCTTGGTAATTTCCATGTACCATTGTTGCAATTCATACATTCTCGTTGAGAGCTTCTTGACCTCCTCAGGCTTGACCAAAGGTTCGCCGTGGACATATTTCCGTTTTATGTCCTCCTCTCTAATCGTATCCATGGGCTTGAGCTCGAGGAGTTGATAAACAGTGACATCGAGCTCTTCAGCCTGCCTTCTATGCTCGTCGGTTATTACCAGCTGATCGGCGCCGGTACTCGCATGTGTTGGTACAATAAGCAGGGGGGTCAATTGCACCACGTGTTCTCCCAGCTGGGGAACGGTTTTCCCGCTTTTTTGGCAGCTGCTTGGCTCGAGCTCGAGCTTGACTCCTTTTGTTGTGCTCGATGTGCCTTTATGATTTGGTGCTCATAGTCTGAGTCAACAGGCTTGGGAGCTAGTTTTTTGGCCATATGAATAAATTGGTCAGTGATATCCTCAGGCACTTTCTCCTTTGGCGGCGGTGGCGGTTTCGGTCCAATTGGGCCTTCACTTCGACTTTGTTTTGCTCGTCGCTCATGTCATAAGGCCTCATCAGAAGAGGCGCGAGGCTTGGACCATATTGAAATCGCTTGCCTTCGCCTGTACCTCCTGTACCTCGACTTGTACTGCTACGCACCATAGCTGCGGCGGCTCTCTTCTGCTGTTGCTGAGGATGCGGAGACGGCTGACATGGATGACTTGGAGGAGGAGGAGTGGGCAGACGCGGTGCCGGACTTGGAGCAGGAGGAGTGGCCTGATGTGGTGCCGAACTTGGAGGAGGAGGGATGGCCTGACGCGTTGGCGGACTTGAAGGAGAAGGACTCTGCTGAGGCGGTGGCTGATGACTTGGAGGAGCAGGAGTCTGCTGACGCGGTGGCGGACTTAGAGGAGGAGTCGGCTGACGCAGTGTCAGTGGCTTTGGAAAGATGATGCAATCCTTTGTCCATAGGATGATATGATGTATGACCTCTCCCAGTGTGTGCTCCTCGTCACCTCCAGGAATGTCAAGCTCTAGCCTCGAATATTGGTCCACCACTTCATCAACCACGACACAAGCATAGCCAGTTGGAATCGGGTTGCAATGGAAGGTTGCTTCGGGGAGATTTGTATAAGCAACGGCGTCCGCCACCTTCTTGAATATGTTCTTCATTTTGAAGTGTAGCTCACAATTAGTGTTCTCCATGATGTCATCCATAGAGTATCTATCCAGCAGTGCCTCGCCCGGGGCGGAACCCACGCTGCTACTCGGCATGGATGGGACGGTGCTATCCAATGCTGGATCATCCGCTAGCCGCTGCCGCTGCTGCGACCCCCTCTCTTGGCTAAGTGAGTCGATCTGCTGCTTCTGCCTCTCCAATTGGAGTGCCAACTCCGCGTGCGCTGATTCTAGGCCTTTAAGGCGTTCTGCTTCCTGCTTCCTCTGCTCCTCCTCCAGCTTCCTCTTCTTCTCCTCCTCCATCTTCCTTCTCGCACGGCTTCTGTAGTCGGCATTCCAGTCCGCAAACCCCTCATACCACGAAACAACGCCTTTGCCTCGTGTTCTTCCCGGGTGTTCAGGATTTCCCAGGGCGAGCGTAAGCTCGTCGTTCTCTCTGTTGGGCGTGAACACCCCCGTTCGAGCCTCTTCTATTACAACAAGTAAAGTGTCGTCGGCTCCTTTAAGACTTGCCTTCTTCAAAACCTTGCCTGTCTTCGAGTCCAACACCCCCCATGCGCATAGAACCAAGTCCTGCACCTTTCCGGCCAGCTCAATGTAACTGGAGTGACCCCTGCATCCACCATCTGTTGCTCAGACTTATCCCACTTAGGCATTGCCACCCCGTAGCCACCTGGCCCGAGTGTACGAAAATGCTCCTTTTTTGCGGCATTGATCTTGTTTATTTTCGATCGTTCCTTAGATAATCCCGATTCCTTGAATTTCACGAAAGCGGCCCAGTGATCTCTTTGCTTCTCCAGTGTTCCCGTGAATTCTGGAGTCTTCTTTCCTCCTTTGACGTAGTTGGCCCATATAGTTTTGTTGTGGGTGTTGAATGCAATTTCCATCTTCCTGAGAGCAGCGTCCTTGACTTTCTGCACATCTGCATCTGCAAAATGATCTGGTAGGGTGAAATGTTCCATGAGAGATTCCCAAAGCAGATCTTTTGCTCTTTCATCGACAAAAGTAAGATCTGGACGTTCCTTTGCTGTCCTTTTCCATTCTTGCATGGAGATCGGGATTTGGTCCTTCACAAGAACTCCACACCGACGAACGAACTTGTTCGCAATGTTTGTAGGCGTGATTGATTTGCCATTAGTTTTGATGGTATCAATGTTGTACTTAATGCCCTCCTTCAACTTTTTGGCCGGGCCTCGCACTGTCCTGCTGCCTGTAGAAGATTTGCTCGATCCGGAGGGCTGAAAGAAGAAATATCGATTCGTTAATATATCTTAAAATCATTTAAAACATGTGATGATCACCAGATGCCTGCTTATATAAATATACCTCGCCGGTCTCTGTTATTTCAAGATCAACATTTTCTTTGTCATCATAATCATAGTTCTGGACTTCATCAATTCGGTCGTCACGATCGAATATCATATCACCCTCCCCGGTATTGTTCAGATATTGGGAGCCGTCATCTTCTTCACTCTGATCATCTGGCCTGCGAGGGGAGCGTATGATCTCGAACAGGGCCTCTTCTCCTTCTCTGCCGGTATTGTCCGCCATAGCTTTTATTTAACTAATCCAGAAGAAATATAGAACAATTTAGTACGCATCTCAAATAATAGTAGATAATTGATATGCATCTCAAATAATATTAGATAATATATATGCATCTTGAAAGATAAAACTGAATCATACTAGATAATATGCATCATCGAATATAATCTCGAATACATCGTCTCGAATATTATCGAACAATATATATAATCTCGAATACATCGTCTTGAATATTACATATCGAATACATCGCTAGCTAGCTAGCTAATATAGATCGAATACTATAGAATAATCTAGATCACTCATGGTTCGGTGGACACCCAAAGAGAAGGGATCATCACAGGATCGTAGCTCGGGTGAGATCCCCGAAGAACCTGCCAGGTATTGGAGAACCTGACGTCCATAGCAGCCATGTAGCGGCGGACATGCTCGCCTCCTCCTTGACACACCGACGTACCACCTCCGGCAGGGCCGGCTCCCTCCGCACCGAAAGTGGCCCATGCGGACGCCACAAAGGAGCTTCGGGTCGACGATGGGACCCGGGGCCGGGTTCCTCACCAAGCGGCGCACCTCTGAAGGTAGCACCTCCCAGTGCTAGCCCGGCGGAGCCCAGTCCCGGACATGGCTCCTCTGCAACCGGTACTAAAGACCCCCCCTTTAGTACCAATTGGAGCCACGACCCAATACTAAAGGGGTGCACTGGTGCAGGTGCGGTGTGGCAAGTTTAGTCCCACCTCGCTAGCCGAGGGGCGTTCGCACTGGTTTATAAGCCCTAGTGTGGTAGCTCTCTCGAGCTTTTCTCTATAGCAGGCTTCTGGGCCTAACTCTGTCGCACTGCCATGTGGGCCTACTGGGCCTTGCGGGCCTGCATCCTGGCCCAACTATAGGTTGGGTTTCTAGTCGTATGCAGGCCGTTGTGGCCCAATAGGCGGTTTTTATATTTTGTTTCTCTTTTCTGTTTTATTTAATTTCTTTTATTTAATTATGAGTTGTTTTTTTTGCTGTATTTAGAGTTTCTTTGTGAATATTTTTGCTTTAGGTACAAAAAATTACAAACTTTCTATTAGTGCCAGTAGTTTTCAAATTTGAATTGTTTAAATTTGAATTATTTGAAATTTGTGTGACTCACTAGTTTGTGAATAACTTAACTTTAAAAATAGATTTTTCAGTGATTCTTTTTTATGTTGAATATTAGTGTGTTTTATCATTATATTCAATTTGGTAATACTTAGGTTATTAAAAAAATGAAATGCCTTTGTAACAGATGAGTTTTCGTCTGAAACCCTGATACTTCGAAAGAGATTGTCCATTTTGTACATGAAGTGCATCCAGATTTTGTCGTAACCCTCTCTACTTTTTTGCACATGCTATGTGGGTGAAATGATGATACCATGCCAACTTTCAACCTTTTTAGAGTTCACTTGTAGTGCTTTTCAATTTTAGGGTCATTTAGCTCAAAAAATTCAGTAAATGCATGAAAAATAGCAAATGATGTCAGAAAGGGTTGAAAATTGATAACGTGGCTTTGAATGGTGCATACTGAACGCACAAAAAGTCTGGAGTTGAAATAAGTTAAAAAAATGAAATGCCTTTGTAACAGATGAGTTTTCATCTGAAACCCTGATACTTCGAAAGAGATTGTCCATTTTATACACGAAGTGCATCCAGCTTTTGCCGTAACCCTCTCTACTTTTTTGCACATGCTATGTGGGTGAAATGATGATACCATGCCAACTTTCAACCTTTTCATAGTTCATTTGTAGTGATTTTCAATTTCAGGGTCATTTGGCTCAAAAAATTCAGTAAATGCATGAAAAATAGCAAATGATGTCAGAAAGGCATACGTTTGTCCAAAGCACAAAAGCACATGTTTCATGTGCCGAAACTCATAAGCACCCTAACTATTACAAAGATATACAAGTCCGGAAACTCACTAGAGAAGAAAGTGATGACAGTGAAGTCGATCACATCCCAGAGTGGGATCTCTGGGTGTGAAACTTTTTCTTTGTGTGTGTCCCTTTGCGCCGTAACCATGGACAATATTCATCATTTAACAGGATGCTTCGGTCAATATTCACCCTGAATGGAGCAATTTCATCAAAGTTTTCATAATCTTCTGATATGTCTGTCTTGTCATCCACTCCCATGATGTTTCTTTTCCCTGAAAGAACTATGTGGCGCTTTGGCTCATCGTATGATGTATTTGCTTCCTTATCTTTTCTTTTTCTCGGCTTGCTAGACATGTCCTTCACATAGAAAACCTGCGCCACATCATTGGCTAGGACGAATGGTTCGTCTACGTACGCAAGATTGTTGAGATCCATGTTGTCATTCTGTACTGCGGGTCTTCCGTTACCCCGCCTCGTGTCATATTGACCCATTTGCACCGAAACAAAGGGACCTTCACACCACGTCCATAGTCAAGTTCCCATATGTCCTCTATGTAACCATAATATGTGTCCTTTCCCATCTTGGTTGCTGCATCAAAGCGAACACCACTATTTTGGTTGGTACTCTTCTTATCTTGGGTGATCGTGTAAAATGTATTCCCATTTATCTCGTACCCTTTGAAAGTCATTATATTCGAAGATGGTAACTGGGATAGCAAGTACAAGTCATCTTCAATAGCGGCGTCATGCATGGCACGTGTCTGCAACCAACCGACGAAAGTCCTCGTTCGTTCACGTGTAATCCAGTCGTCAGACTGCTCCGGGTGTTTGGAGCATAGAAAATTCTTGTGTTCCTCCATATACGGAGCCACCAAGGTGGAATTCTGTAGAACTGTGTAGTGTGCTTGAGTGAGATAATGCCCATCCATACATATTATTTGATCCGCTCCTAGCGTGCCTTTTCCACCCAGTCTGCCCTTATGCCGCGATTCAGGAACACCAATCGGCTTAAGGTCAGGAATAAAGTCAATACAAAACTCAATGACCTCCTCATTTTCATGGCCCTTGGAGATGCTTCCTTCTGGCCTAGCACGGTTATGAACATATTTCTTTAA
This sequence comes from Aegilops umbellulata, assembly GCA_032464435.1. Classification (NCBI taxonomy): domain Eukaryota; kingdom Viridiplantae; phylum Streptophyta; class Magnoliopsida; order Poales; family Poaceae; genus Aegilops; species Aegilops umbellulata. The sequence continues at coordinate 329,135,806 of CP136058.1, read as the reverse complement.
GACTCCCATGAACCTCTCAAAGGGGAACATATTGTGTAGAAATACAAGACCCAAAACGTTAATCTCTTCGCATAGGTGAACTAGGATGTGCGTCATGACGTTGAAGAAGGATGGTGGGAACACCAACTCGAAACTGTCAAGACATTGCACTAAATCATTCTCTAACCTTGGTATGATTTCTGGATCGATTACCTTCTAAGATATTGCATTGAGGAATGCACATAGCTTCACAATGGCTAATCGAACGTTTTTCGGTAGAAGCCCCCTCAATGCAACCAGAAGCAGTTGCATCATAATCACGTGGCAGTCATGAGACTTTAGGTTATGGAACTTTTTCTCTTCCATATTTATTATTCCCTTTATATTCGACGAGAAGTCAGACGGTACCTTCATACTAAGCAGGCATTCAAAGAAGATTTCCTTCTCTTCTTTGGTAAGAGCGTAGCTGGCATGAGCCTGATGTATGTTGTCTTTTCTGTGCATACGTTGTTGGTCCTCCCGTGCCTCTGGTGTATCTTTTGTCTTCCCATACACACCCAAGAAGCCAAGCAGGGTCACACAAAGATTCTTCGTCACGTGCATCACGTCGATTGCAGAGCGGACCTCTAGGTATTTCCAATAGGGCAGGTCCCAAAATATAGATTTCTTCTTCCACATGGGTGCGCGTTGATAACCCACAAGTATAGGGGATCAATTGTAGCCTCTTTCGATAAGTAAGAGTGTCGAACCCAACGAGGAGCTAAAGGTAGAACAAATATTCCCTCAAGTTTTATCGACCACCGATACAACTCTACGCACGATTGACGTTCGCTTTACCTAGAACAAGTATAAAACTAGAAGTACTTTGTAGGTGTAACGGTATAGGTTTGCAAGAATATAAAGAGCACGCAAATAAAAACTAGGGGCTGTTTTAAGTAAAGAAGCAATAAAGTTAGTATAGTGAGTGTGGAAAAGCGGTGGTAGGAGTTGTGAAATTTTCCCTAAGCAATTGACTACTTTACTAGACCGATAGCAAGTTTTATGTGGGAGAGGCCACTCCTAGCATGTCATCCCTGACTTGGAATTCTATGCACTTATGATTGGAACTATTAGCAAGCATCCGCAACTACTAACATTCATTAAGGTAAAACCCAACCATAGCATTAAGATATATTGGTCCCCCTTCAATCCTGTATGCATCAATTTCTATGCTAGGTTGAAACTTCAGTGACTCTTGTCCTCCAATATATAGTCCTATCAATATACAACTAACCCTATGGTGTGATCCACGCGCGCGCTCATATGATGGGCACCAAAGGAAAGCAACATAACCACAAGCAAATTAAACCAATCATAGCAATTCACCAATTACCGATAGGACAACGAAAATCTACTCAGACATCATAGGATGGCAAGACATCATTGGATAATAATATGAAGCATAAAGCACCATGTTCAAGTAGAGGGTACAGCAGATTGCAGGAGAGTGGACCGCTGTAGATAGATGGGGGAAGGTGATGGAGATGTTGGTGAAGATGACGGAGGTGTTGGTGTAGATTGCAGTGATGATGATGGCCCCGGCGGCGTTCTGTCGCCACTGGGAGAGAGGGGGAGAGAGCCCCCCTTCTTCTTCTTCTTCCTTGACCTTCCCCCTAGATGAGAGAAGGGTTTCCCCTCTGGTCCATGGCTTCCATGGCGACGGAGGGGCGAGAGCCCCTCCGAGATTGGATATCTCTCTCTGTTTCCTTCTGTTTCTGTGTTCCAGATTCTGGCCTTTCACCGTTTCTTATATTCCCGGAGATCCGTAACTCCGATTGGGCTGAAATTTGGACACGATTTTTATTCGGATATTGGCTTTCTTGCGGCGAAAGAAGGGTACCAACCGCCTTACGGGGTGGCCACGAGGGCCAGGGGCACGCCCCCTGCCTCATGCCCCCTCGGGAATCGTCTCGCGTTGATTCTTCTTCCCAAAAAATCACATATATTCCAAAAAAATCTCCGTAAGTTTTTATCCCGTTTGGACTCCGTTTGATATGGATTTTCTACAAAATAAAAAATATGCAACAAACAGGAACTGACGCTGGGGACTGGATCAATATGTTAGTCCCAAAAATAGTATAAAAATTGCCAAAAGTATATGAAAGTTGTATAATATTGGCACGGAACAATAAAAAATTATAGATACGACGGAGACGTATCACGCGTCCGTCAGCGTCATTCGGAACAGGTTGTCCGCCAGGACCCTTTCCAAAGATTACCTTCAAATCCTTGACCATATCATGTACACCAGCACCAGTACGGTGGCGAGGCTTCGTCCGGTGATCCTCCTCACCTTTGAAATGCTTGCCTTTATTTCTTACAGGATGCCTGCTCGGAAGAAATCGATGATGTCCCAGGTACACATTCTTCTTACAATTATTCAAATATATACTATCGATATCATCCAAAAAGTGCCTGCATGCGCGGTATCCCTTGTTTGTCTGTCCTGAAAGGTTACTGAGAGCAGGCCAATCATTGATGGTCATGAACAACAACGCTTTTATGTCAAATTCTTCCTGTCTGTGCTCATCCCACGTACGTACACCTTTTCCATTCCACAACTGTAAGAGTTCTTCAACTAATGGCCTTAGGTACACATCAATGTCGTTGCCGGGTTGCTTAGGGCCTTGGATGAGCAATGGCATCATAATGAACTTCCGCTTCATTATGATAGTCCCAAAAATAGTATAAAAAGTTGCCAAAAGTATATGAAAGTTGTATAATATTGGCATGGAACAATAAAAAATTATAGATACGACGGAGACATATCAGCATCCCCAAGCTTAATTCCTGCTCGTCCTCGAGTAGGTAAATGATAAAAAAGATATTTTTCATGTGGAATGGTACCTAGCATAATCTTGATCATGTAACCTAATCATGGCATGAATATTAAGACACTGGTGATTCAAAGCAATAGTCTATCATTTGACATTAAGACAATAATACTTCAATCATACCAACCAAGCAATTATGTCTTCTCAAAATAACATAGCCAAAGAAAGCTCATCCCTACAAAATCATATAGTTTGGCTATGCTTCATCTTCGTCACACAAAATGCTCCCATCATGCACAACCCCGATGACAAGCCAAGAAATTGTTTCATACTTTAGTATTTTCAAACTTTTTCAACCTTCACGCAATATATGAGCGCGAGCCATGGACATAGCACTATAGGTGGAATAGAATATGATGGTGGAGGTGGTGTGGAGAAGATAAAAAAGGGAGAAAGTCTCACATCAACGCAGCTAATCAATGGGCTATGGAGATGCCCATCAATTGATGTCGATGCAAGGAGTAGGAATTGCCATGCAACAGATGCACTAGAGCTATAAGTGTATGAAATCTCAAACTGAAACTAAGTGGGTGTGCATCCAACTCGCTTGCTCATGAAGACCTAGGGCATTTGAGGAAGCCCATCGTTGGAATATACAAGCCAAGTTCTATAATGAAAATTGCCACTAATATATGAAAGTGATAACTCAAGAGACTCTCTATATGAAGTACATGGTGCTACACTGAAGCACAAGTGTGGTAAAAGGATAGTAACATTGCTCCTTCTCTCTTTTTCTCTCATTTTTTTGGTGGGCTTCTTTGGCCTCTTTTTTTATTTGGGCTTCTTTGGCCTCTTTTATTTTGATAACCTCACATGGGACAATGTTCTAATAATGATGATCATCACACTTTTATTTACTTACAACTCAATATTACAACTCGATACTAGAACAAAAATACGACTCTATATGAATGCCTCCGGCGGTGTACCGGGATGTGCAATGATCTAGCGTAGCAATGACATTAAAAAAAGGGACAATCCATGAAAACACCATGCTAGCTATCTTACGATCATGCAAAGCAATATGACAATGAATGCTCAAGTCATGTATATGATGATGATGATGGAAGTTGCATGGCAATATATCTCGGAATGGCTATGGAAATGCTATAATAGGTAGATATGGTGGCTGTTTTGAGGAAGATATAAGGAGGCTTATTTGTGATAGAGCATATCGTATCATGGGATTTGGATGCACCGGCGAAGTATGCACCAACTCTCGAGGTGAGAAAGGGCAATGCACGGTACCAAAGAGGCTAGCAATGATGGAAGGGTGAGAGTGCGTATAATCCATGGACTCAACATTTGTCATAAATAACTCACATACTTATTGCAAAAATCTACAAGTCATCAAAACCAAGCACTACGTGCATACTACTAGGGGGATAGATTGGTAGGAAAAGACCATTGCTCGTCCCCGACCGCCACTCACAAGGAAGACAATCAAAGAAACACCTCATGCTTCAAATTTGTTACACAACGGTTACCATACGTGCATGCTACGAGACTTGCAAACCTCAACACAAGTATTTCTCAAATTCACAATTACCCACTAGCATGACTCTAATATCACCATCTTTATATCGCAGAACTATTGCAAGGAATCAACCATATCTCCAGTGATCTACAAATTTTATGTAGGATTTTATGACTAACCATGTGAATGACCAATTCCTGTCATCTATCTAAATAGATATAAGTGAAGCAAGAGAGTTTAATTCTTTCTACAAAAGATATGCCCACACTCTAACAAATATAAGTGGAGAAAAAGAGCATTCTACAAATGGAGGTTTTCTATGTGAAGAGAAAGAGGCAATCCAAACTTCAAATGATATAAGTTAAGCACATGAAGCATTCTATAAAGCCATACTCAAAAGATATAAGTGAAGTGCAAAGAGCATTCTATAAATCAACCATGGACTATCTCATACCAGCATGGTGCATCAAAGAAAAGTGAAAACTAAATGCAAAAGATACTCCAAGCTTTGCACATATCACATGAACGAAACGAAACCAAAAACATACTGATACTTGTTGAAGAAAGATGGGAAGCCTTCCGGGTCATCCCCAAGCTTAGACGTTGAGTCTCCTTGAATATTTACTTGGGGTGGCTTGGGCATCCCCAATCTTGAGCTCTTGCCTCTCCTTCTTCTCCTCACATCGAGACATCCTCGATCTTCGAACACTTCATCCACACAAAACTCAACAGAAAGTTCGGTAAGATCCGTTAGTATAATAAAGTAAATCACTACTCTAAGTACTGTTGCAAACCAATTAATATTTTGTTTTTGCATTGTAGCTACCGTAATATAACTTTTCCATGGCTTAATCCACTGATAGAAATTGATAGTTTCATCAAAACAAGCAAACTATGCATCAAAAACAGAGTCTGTCTTAAACAGGACAGTCTGTAGTAATCTGAACATTCACCATACTTCTGGTACTCCAACAATTCTGAAAAAATTAGGAAAAATAAAAAATTTGCATAGAAAGACAGTGCAAAAAGTTTCAGAACCTTCTGACGTTCCAGTAAAAAATGTAAAATCACGCACTACAGCCAAAGTTTCTGTTTTGCACCACACCAACCAACAAGCAATGTAAACATCCTAAAGGCAAATCTTGGCACATTATTTTTGTTTTTAAACTTTATAAAAGCACACAACAGAAATAAATGACTATCTAAAACTTCCGGGTTGTCTCCCTGGCAGCGCTTTCTTTAAAGCCATTAAGCTAGGCATATAGTGCTCAAGTAATGGATCCACCCGGATCCCAAGGTATATCAAAGCCAATTTTAATTAACAATGATTTGTGATTTAGTAGTGAGAAAAAAGTAACATATATCATGCAACAACGAAGTCTAACTCTGTTCCTATGCATCGACATGTCATAAAAGAACAATTCATGCACACATAGTAAAGGCCAATGCATAGTATAAACAGTTTCTTGCAATTTTATCATATTGGAAACATTGAGAGGCGGAGATGTAGTTCCTATCTCATAATAATTGAAAGTAGGAGCAGCAAGCACATGCATATTATATCTATCAAAATCATCATGTGTAGTAGTGAAACGCAACCCATCAATATAATCCTTAGTAAGTGCAAACTTCTCCGATATAGTGTAGTTTGGAGAATTCAAGAAGATAATAGGACTATCATGTGTGGGTGCAATAGCAACAATTTCATGTTTAACATAAGGAACAATAGCAAGTTCATCTCCATAAGCATAATTCATATTGGCATCTCGGCCACAAGCATAGCAAGCATCATCAAAAAGGGATATTTCAAAAGAATCAACGGGATCATAAGAATCATCCTTCGTAAGCACGAAGGGAAATTAAACAATGTATGAGTTGAAGAGTTACTCTCATTAGAAGGTGGTGATGTCTACTACACAACCTTCTTGTAGACGTTGTTGGGCCTCCAAGTGCAGAGGTTTGTAGGACAGTGGCAAATTTCCCTCAAGTGAATGACCTAAGGTTTATCAATCCGTAGGAGGCGTAGGATGAAGATGGTCTCTCTCAAGCAACCCTGCAACCAAATAACAAAGAGTCTCTTGTGTCCCCAACACACCCAATACAATGGTAAATTGTATAGGTGCACTAGTTCAGCGAAGAGATGGTGATACAAGTGCAATATGGATGGTAGATATGGGTTTTTGTAAACTGAAAATATAAAAACAGCAAGGTAACTAATGATAAAAGTGAGCGCAAACGGTATTGCAATGCTAGGAAATAAGGCCTAGGGTTCATACTTTCACTAGTGCAAGTTCTCTCAACAATAATAACATACTTGGATCATATAACTATCCCTCAACATGCAACAAAGAGTCACTCCAAAGATACTAATAGCGGAGAACAAACGAAGAGATTATGGTAGGGTACGAAACCACCTCAAAGTTATTCTTTCCAATCAATCCGTTGGGCTATTCCTATAAGTGTCACAAATAGCCCTAGAGTTCGTACTAGAATAACACCTTAAGACACAAATCAACCAAAACCCTAATGTCACCTAGATACTCCAATGTCACCTCAAGTATCCGTGGGTATGATTATACGATATGCATCACACAATATCAGATTCATCTATTCAATCCAACACAAAGTACTTCAAAGAGTGCCCAAAGTTTCTACCGGAGAATCACGATGAAAACGTGTGCCAACCCCTATGCATAGGTTCATGGGCGGAACCCGCAAGTTGATCACCAAAACATACATCAAGTGAATCAATAGAATAACCCATTGTCACCACGGTTATCCCGCGCAAGACATACATCAAGTGTTCTCAAATCTTTAAAGACTCAATCCGATAAGATTACTTCAAAGGGAAAACTCAATCCATTACAAGAGAGTAGAGGGGGAGAAGAAACATAAGATCTAACTATAATAGCAAAGCTCGCGATACATCAAGATCATGCCAAATCAAGAACACGAGAGAGAGAGAGAGATCAAGCACATAGCTACTGGTACATACCCTCAGCCCCGAGGGTGAATTACTCCCTCCTCGTCATGGTGAGTGCCGGGATGATGAAGATGGCCACCGGTGAGGGTTCCCCCCTTCGGCAGGGTGCCGGAATAGGGTCCCGATTGACTTTTTGGTGGCTACAAAGGGTTGCGGCGGCGGAACTCCCGATCTATTCTCTGTTCTGAAAGTTTTACGATACATAGGTATATATGGGTGCAGGAAGTACGTCGGTGGAGCTTCAGGGGCCCCACAAGGCAGGGGGGCGCGCCCCCCACCCTCGTGAGCACCTCCCTTAGCTCCTGACGTGGGGTCCAAGTCCATCCGGTAGCTTTCCTTCCAAAAATAACTTCTCCAGTTGATTTTGTTCCGTTTCAACTCCGTTTGATATTCCTTTTCTTCGAAACACTGAAATAGGCAAAAAATAGCAAATCTGGGCTGGGCCTCCGGTTAATAGGTTAGTCCCAAAAAAAAAATAAAAGTGGATAATAAAGCCCAATATTGCCCAAAACAGTAGATAACATAGCATGGAGCAATCAAAAATTATAGATACGTTGGAGACGTATCAAGCATCCCCAAGCTTAATTCCTGCTCGTCCTCGAGTAGGTAAATGATAAAAAAGATAATTTTTGATGTGGAATGCTAGTTGACATAATTTCATTGTAATTTTTCTTAATTATGATATGAATATTCAGATCCGAAAGATTCAATACAAAAGTTCATATTGACATAAAAGTAATAATACTTCAAGCATACTAACAAAGCAATTATGTCTTCTCAAAATAACATGGCCAAAGAAAGTTATCCCTACAAAATCATATAGTCCGGCTATGCTCTATCTTCACCACACAAAGTATTTAAATCATGCACAACCCCGATGACAAGCCAAGCAATTGTTTCATACTTTTGACATTCTCAAAACCTTTTCAATCTTCACGCAATACATGAGCATGAGCCATGGATATAGCACTATATGTGGAATAGAATGGTGGTTGTGGAGAAGACAAAAAAGGAGAAGATAGTCTCACATCAACTAGGCGTATCAACGGGCTATGGAGATGCCCATCAATAGATATCAATGTGAGTGAGTAGGGATTGCCATGCAACGGATGCACTAGAGCTATAAGTATATGAAAGCTCAACAAAAGAAACTAAGTGGGTGTGCATCCAACTCGCTTGCTCACGAAGACCTAGGGCATTTTGAGGATGCCCATCATTGGAATATACAAGACTAGTTCTATAATGAAAAATTCCCACTAGTATATGAAAGTGACAACATAGGAGACTCTCTATCATGAAGATCACGGTGCTACTTTGAAGCACAAGTGTGGTAAAAGGATAGTAACATTGTCCCTTCTGTCTTTTTCTCTCATTTTTTTGGGCCTTCTCTTTTTTTGCCTCTTTTTTTCTTTTTTTTATTTTCCGTCCGGAGTCTAATCCCGACTTGTGGGGGAATCATAGTCTCCATCATCCTTTCCTCACTTGGACAGTGCTCTAATAATGATGATCATCACACTTTTATTTTTCTTACAACTCAACAATTACAACTCAAAACTTAGAACAAAATATGACTCTATGTGAATGCCTTCGGCGGTATACCGGGATATGCAATGATTCAAGAGTGACATGTATGAAAGAGTTATGAACGGTGGCTTAGCCACAAATACGATGTCAACTACATGATCATGCTAGCAATATGATAATGATGGAGCGTGTCATAATAAACGGAACGGTGGAAACTTGCATGGCAATATATCTCAGAATGGCTATGGAAATGCCATGATAGGTAGGTATGGTGGTTGTTTTGAGGAAGGTATATGGTGGGTGTATGATACCGGCGAAAAGTGCGCGGTATTAGAGAGGCTAGCAATGGTGGAAGGAAGGAAAAAGTGTGTATAATCCCTGGACTCAACATTAGTCATAAAGAACTCATATACTTATTGCAAAAATCTAGAAGTTATCAAACCAAAGTATTATGCGCATGCTCCTAGGGGGATAGATTGGTAGGAAAATACCATCGCTCGTCCCCGACCGCCACTCATAAGGAAGACAATCAATAAATAAATCATGCTCCGACTTCATCACATAACGGTTCACCATACATGCATGCTACGGGAATCACAAACTTTAACACAAGTATTTCTCAAATTCACAACTACTCAAGTATCATGACTCTAATATCACCATCTTCATATCTCCAAACAATTATCAAGCATCAAACTTTTCTTAGTATTCAACACACTCATAAGAATTCTTACAAATCTTGTATGCTTAGCATATTAGGATTATTTAAGAAAATTACCATGCTATTTAAGACTCTCAAGATAATATAAGTGAAGCATGAGAGTTCATCTATTTCTACAAAATAAAACCACCAATGTGCTCTAAAAGATATAAGTGAAGCACTAGAGCAACCGACAAACTACTCCGAAAGATATAAGTGAAGATCAATGAGTAGTCAAATAATTATGCAACTATGTGAAGACTCTCTAACATTTAGGAATTTCAGATCTTGGTATTTTATTCAAACAGCAAGCAAAGCTAAAGAAAATAAAATGATGCTCCAAGCAAAACGCATATCATGTGGTGAATAAAAATATAGCTCCAAGTAATGTTACCGATGAACGAAGACGAAAGAGGGGATGCCTTCCGGGGCATCCCCAAGCTTAGGCTCTTGGCTATCCTTGAATATTACCTTGGGGTGCCTTGGGCATCCCCAAGCTTATGCTCTTGCCATTCCTTATTCCATAGTCCATCGAATCTTTACCCAAAACTTGAAAACTTCACAACACAAAACTTAACAGAAAACTCGTGAGCTCCGTTAGCGAAAGAAAACAAAACACCACTTCAAGGTACTGTAATGAACTCATTCTTTATTTTTATTGGTGTTAAACCTACTGTATTCCAACTTATATATGGTTTATAAACTATTTAACTAGCCATAGAGTCATCAAAATAAGCAAACAACACACGAAAAAAGAATCTGTCAAAAACAGAACAGTCTGTAGTAATCTGTAACTAACGCAAACTTCTGGAACTCCAAAAATTCTAAAATAAATTTTTGGACCTGAGGATTTTGTCTAGTAATCATCTGAAAAAAGAATCAACTAAATAGCACTCTCCAGTAAAAAGTTTTAGCTAATCTCGTGAGCGCTAAAGTTTCTATTTTTTACAGCATGGTCATAAAGACTTCACCCAAGTCTTCCCAAAGGTTCTACTTGGCACAAACACTAATTAAAACACAAAACCTCATCTATACAGAATCTAGATGGATTATTTATTCCTAAACAGAACCAAAAAGTAAGAAACTAAAATAAAGTTGGGTTGCCTCCCAACAAGCACTATCGTTTAACGCCCCTAGCTAGGCATGATGATTTCAGTGATGCTCACATAAAAGATAAGAACTGAAACATAAAGAGAGCATCATGAAGAATATGACTAGCACATTTAAGTCTAACCCACTTCCTATGCATAGGGATTTTGTGAGCAAACAACTTATGGGAACAATAATCAACTAGCATAGGAAGGCAAAACAAGCATAACTTCAAAACTTTAAGCACATAGAGAGGAAACTTGATATTATTGCAATTCCTACAAGCATATGTTCCTACCTCATAATAATTTTCAGTAGCATCATGAATGAATTCAACAATATAACCAGCACCTAAAGCATTCTTTTCATGATCTACAAGCATAGAAAATTTACTAATCTCCACATAAGCAAAATTATTCTCATTCGGGATAGTGGGAGTAAACTCAACAAAACAACTATCATGTGATTGAAATTTAAAATCAAGATGACAAGTTTCATGGTTATCATTATTCTTTATAGCATAGGTTTCATCACAATAATCATCATAGATAGAAGGCATGCTTTCAGCATAGTAAATTTTCTCGTCAAAGCTTGGGGGACAAAAAATATCATCTTCATCAAACATAGCTTCCCCAAGCTTGTGGCTTTGCATATCATTAGCATCATGGATAGTAAAAGAATTCATACTAACAACATTGCAATCATGCTCATCATTCAAAGTTTCAGTGCCAAACATTTTAATGCATTCTTCTTCTAACACTTTGGCACAATTTTCTTTTCCATCATACTCACGAAAGATATTAAAAAGATGAAGCGTATGAGGCAAACTCAATTCCATTCTTTTTTTGTAATTTTCTTTTATAAACTAACTAGTGCTAAAACAAGAAACAAAAAGATTCGATTGCAAGATCTAAAGATATACCTTCACTTACCTAGCCTCCACAGCAACGGCGCCAGAAAAGAGCTTGATGTCTACTACACAATCTTCTTCTTGTAGACGTTGTTGGGCCTCCAAGTGCAGAGGTTTGTAGGACAGTAGCAAATTTCCCTAAAGTGGATGACCTAAGGTTTATCAATCCGTAGGAGGCGTAGGATGAAGATGGTCTCTCTCAAGCAACCCTGCAACCAAATAACAAAGAGTCTCTTGTGTCCCCAACACACCCAATACAATGGTAAATTGTATAGGTGCACTAGTTCGGCAAAGAGATGGTGATACAAGTGCAATATGGATGGTAGATATGGGTTTTTGTAAACTAAAAATATAAAAACAACAAGGTAACTAATGATAAAAGTGAGCGTAAACGCTATTGCAATGATAGGAAACAAGGCCTAGGGTTCATACTTTCACTAGTGCAAGTTCTCTCAACAATAATAACATAATTGGATCATATAACTATCCCTCAACATGCAACAAAGAGTCAATCCAAAGACACTAATAGCGGAGAACAAACGAAGAGATTATGGTAGGGTACGAAACCACCTCAAAGTTATTCTTTCCAATCAATCCGTTGGGCTATTCCTATAAGTGTCACAAACAACCCTAGAGTTCGTACTAGAATAACACCTTAAGACACAAATCAACCAAAACCCTAATGTCACCTAGATACTCCAATGTCACCTCAAGTATCTGTGGGTATGATTATACGATATGCATCACACAATATCAGATTCATCTATTCAATCCAACACAAAGTACTTCAAAGAGTGCCCAAAGTTTCTACCGGAGAATCACGACGAAAACGTGTGCCAACCCCTATGCATAGGTTCATGGGCGGAACCTGCAAGTTGATCACCAAAACATACATCAAGTGAATCAATAGAATAACCCATTGTCACGACGGTTATCCCACGCAAGACATACATCAAGTGTTCTCAAATCTTTAAAGACTCAATTCGATAAGATTACTTCAAAGGGAAAACTCAATCCATTACAAGAGAGTAGAGGGGAAGAAGAAACATAAGATCCAACTATAATAGCAAAGCTCGCGATACATCAAGATCGTGCCAAATCAAGAACACGAGAGAGAGAGAGAGAGAGAGATCAAACACATAGCTACTGATACATACCCTCAGCCCCGAGGGTGAACTACTCCCTCCTCGTCATGGAGAGCGCCGGGATGATGAAGATGGCCACCGGTGAGGGTTCCCCCCTCCGGCAGGGTGCCGGAACAGGGTCCCGATTGACTTTTTGGTGGCTACAGAGGCTTGCGGCGGCGGAACTCCCGATCTACTCTCTGTTCTGGAAGTTTTACGATACGTAGGTATATATGGGTGCAGGAAGTACATCGGTGGAGCTTCGGGGGCCCCACGAGGCAGGGGGCGCGCCCCCACCCTCGTGAGCACCTCCCTTAGCTCCTGACGTGGGGTCCAAGTCCATCTGATAGCTTTCCTTCAAAAAATAACTTCTCTAGTTGATTTCGTTCCGTTTCGACTCCGTTTGATATTCCTTTTCTTCAAAAATAATATAATAGTGGATAATAAAGCCCAATATTGCCCAAAACAGTAGATAACATAGCATGGAGCAATCAAAAATTATAGATACGTTGGAGACGTATCAGGTGGGCACGGGTAGCTAATCTGCTCTTCCTCCTTTTGTTCTTCGCTCTCCTCATCATCTTTTTCATCCAATGAGCCCACAGTTTCATCAAATCCTTCTTCCATAGACTCCTGCAAAATATTAGTCTCTTCTTGGACAGAGGAGTCGTCCTCAATATATGGTTTAACATAGGCATTAGAAGCATAATTATCATAACAATATTAAGTATGGCAAAATTTTCAGATTTGTAAAGAGTAGCATCATACTTTCCAATCAAAGAAGCAATTTCATAAGCACCCTTAAAAGCAATAAATTCTTCAATTTGTTGAACATCATAGTAATTATAAACACCCTTAGCATACGAAGATACGATTCCATTCTCACTAAACACACATTGGTAGGGAAGGTGTTTCTTAGGTCTTCAGATCAACAAGTAAAATCATATATTTCACATAAATTCCAAGCATAGCATTGCAAACGATGAATTTGATCCAGTAAAAGTTTCCTTTTTTGAGATAAGCGGTGCTGCTCATAACAAGCATGCTCATCTAAAGATTTGACCTCAGCTAAGCTAATTGGGGTTTCAGCACGAGCACATAGGGATCGAAGATGATCCAAGTAAAAAGCTTCAGGAGTGTGATAGATTTTGAGTGGTTCTTCAACGATTGGTGTAGTAGGTACAACTATTTTTATTGGTATTTTGCGTTTCCTACACATAACTAAAGATAGAAAACACGAGCACAAAATAAAAGACCCAAAACCTTAATCTCTTCGCATAGGTGAACTAGGACGCATCTCATGATAGAAGGATGGTGGGAACACCAACTCGAAACTGACAAGACATTGCACCAAATCATTCTCTAACCTTGGTATGATTTCTGGATCGATTACCTTCTAAGATATTGCATTGAGGAATGCACATATCTTCACAATGGCTAATCGAACGTTTTTCGGTAGAAGCCCCCTCAATGCAACAGGAAGCAGTTGCATCGTAATCACGTGGCAGTCATGAGACTTTAGGTTCTGGAACTTTTTCTCTACCATATTTATTATTCCCTTTATATTCGACGAGAAGCCAGACGGTACCTTCATACTGAGCAGGCATTCATAGAAGATTTCCGTCTCTTCTTTGGTAAGAGCGTAGCTGGCATGAGCCTGATGTATGCCGTCTTTTCCGTGCATACGTTGTTGGTCCTCCCGTGCCTCCGGTGTATCTTTTTTCTTCCCATACACACCCAAGAAGCCAAGCAGGGTCACGCAAAGATTCTTCTTCACGTGCATCACGTCGATTGCAGAGCGGACCTCTAGGTATTTCCAATAGGGCAGGTCCCAAAATATAGATTTCTTCTTCCACATGGGTGCGTGTTGATAACACACAAGTATAGGGGATCAATTGTAGCCTCTTTCGATAAGTAAGAGTGTCGAACCCAACGAGGAGCTAAAGGTAGAACAAATATTCCCTCAAATTTTATCGACCACCGATACAACTCTACGCACGATTGCCGTTCGCTTTACCTAGAACAAGTATAAAACTAGAAGTACTTTGTAGGTGTAACGGTATAGGTTTGCAAGAATATAAAGAGCACGTAAATAAAGCTAGTGGTTGTTTTAAGTAAAGAAGCAATAAAGTTAGTATAGCGAGTGTGGAAAAGCGGTGGTAGGAGTTGCGATATTGTCCCTAAGCAATTGACTACTTTACTAGACCGATAGCAAGTTTTATGTGGGAGAGGACACTCCTAGCATGTCATCCCTGACTTGGAATTCTATGCACTTATGATTGGAACTATTAGCAAGCATCCGCAACTACTAACGTTCATTAAGGTAAAACCCAACCATAGCATTAAGATATATTGGTCCCCCTTCAATCCCGTATGCATCAATTTCTATGCTAGGTTGAAGCTTCTGTCACTCTTGCCCTCGAATACGTAGTCCTATCAACATACAACTAACCCTATGGTGTGATCCACGCGCGCGCTCATATGATGGGCACCAAAGGAAAGCAACATAACCACAAGCAAATTAAACCAATCATAGCAATTCACCAATTACCGATAAGACAATAAAAATCTACTCAGTCATCATAGGATGGCAACACATCATTGGATAATAATATGAAGCATAAAGCACCATGTTCAAGTAGAGGGTACAACAGATTGCGGGAGAGTGGATGTGACGCCCGGATAATTAAGCTATAGTAACCCTCTACTAATGTTGCCATGTCACCACGATTACTGTTGATAATCTCGCAATGATTCAAAACTCGTTCAAATTCAAATTTGAAATAAAGTCAAACTAGAAAAGTTTTCAAAAGTCAAAACTAAAATGTTCTAAATGTAACAATTAATTCATAATAAATATTGGTGGAGAAGACACACTGTTATAAAGTAGTTAAATGCACTATAATAAATAAAATAGTGGTAAAGCTATTAATTAAATGCTCGTAAATTAATAAACAAATACAAACTACTTTCTAAAATGTGCTAAATTGCTTGTGCAAGTGGGATATTCAGTAATACTAATTTAGGGAATATTATTGTATTTTATTTAAACTAAAATATATTAAAGGTTAAAAGAAATACAAAAAAATAAGAAAAGACAAAATAAACCAAAAACATAAATTAAAAATGAAACAAAGAACACCCCCCGCTGGGCCTCGTCCCAGCTGGCCACTGGGCAACCCAGGTCGGCCCAGCCGCGCCTACTAAACCTCCCCACCCCCCAAAACCCTAGTGTACACCCCCACTCCCCCAGTCCTCCCCACCACATCGCCGACTCCCCCCCGATATGGATCGAGATCGGGGGCTCGACCCCGACGCCGCCCGGTGCTGCCCCGCCGTCGCCACAAACCACCCTGCCGCCCTCGTCGCCGGCAGCCCAGTCGCCGCCCCGTCCTCGTCCTCCTCGCCGGGATGCTCGCGTCACTGACCTCCTCCCCAAAGGCCTCCGTCGAGCCAGCTGCCATTCTCCTACAACGAATGTGAGTAGGAAACCGCCCTCTCCTCTATCTCCCATGCACTCGCGCGCGCACGCCCTCGCCTCGAGCTTTGCTGTCCCAGCCACCCGAGCGCGCCCCTACCTCCCCTACTCGCGCCCTCCCCCTTGCTTGTCCCGCGCTCCGCCTGCGACCTAGCCGCGCCCCCTAGTCGCCGGTCACGCTTGCGTGTGGCCTCGCCTCTCTCGTCGCTCGCCCCGCCTACCGTCACCACTGCGGGCCGCGCCCAAGGCCGTGGCCGTCTCCGCCCGCGCCCGCCTCCGGCCTCCCATGGCCTTGCAACTGCCGCCTCGGTCCGCCGCTGCTGGCCGCACCTCTCTCCTACCCACCTATGCTCCTCGCATCGTCGTGCCGCACCCACGCCTGCAGACCCGCGCACCATCCCCGCGGCGCCCTACCGCCCCTCCACACCGGCTACGTCCGGCAGCCCTATTCTGGCTCCGCCGTGCCCGCTCGCTGCCGACCCTGCGGTTGCCGTCCCAGCTCGCGGCGACCGTCGCCGCCCTCGCGACCAACTCCGGCGCCCCGCCGCGCCTCGGCGGCCGTCGCTCGTTCACGCGGGTTCGCCTTGACGGGCGCGTGCCCGCAGACCCGGCACCCGCTAGCGTCCGTAACTGCTAAGGCTCTTCTGGGCTAATGACACGGGGCCCCACCCCATAGAACGGTTTAAAAATAAAATAATAATAATAAATAATAATATATATATATTAAAAATAATCAATTAATTAAAGAATTAATTAACTTAATTAATTTTGATTAATTAAACTAATCAAATAACTAAACTAATTAAACTGTTAGTTAATTAATTAATCAGTCAATGGCAGTGGGGCCCACCCCTAATTAATCCTGATTAGGTTAATTAATATGTTTAACTAATATGTGTCACTGACTAGTGGGACCCACTGGTCAGGTTGACCAGTCAACCCCTGTTGACTGTTGAGGTCAGCATGACATCATGCTGATGTCATAAATCCAATTTCGAATTAAATTAAATTCCACAAATTAATAAATTCTTTTGAAATTCATATCTTTTAATCCGTAACTCGGATGGAAAATCTTTGTATATGGAAGTTGCTCAGAACGACGAGACGAATCCAGATACACAGCCCGTTCGTCCGCCACGCATCCCTAGCATGGCGGACACGCAACTTTTCCCCTTCGATTCATCTGTCCGAAAACGCGAAACACCGGGGATATTTTCCCGGATGTTCCCCCCTTCACCGGTATCACCTCATACCGTGTTAAGGCACACCTAGCACCGCTACTTGTTATGTCATGCATCGTTATGCATCTGTTTGCATTGTATTCATTGTTTTCCCCCTCTTCTCTCCGGTAGACTACGAGACTGACGCCGCTGCTGGTGCCCCGATCAACTACGCTGTTGACGACCCCTCTTTCTTGCCAGAGCAACCAGGCAAGCCCCCCTGATCACCCGATATCGCCTATTCCTTCTCTCTACTGCTTGCATTAGAGTAGTGTAGCATGTTACTGCTTTCGGTTAATCCTATTCTGATGCATAGCCTGTCATTGTTGCTACAGTTGTTACCCTTACCTGCAATCCTAAATGCTTAGTATAGGATGCTAGCCTTCCATCAGTGGCCCTACACTCTTGTCCGTCTGCCATGCTATACTATTGGGCCGTGATCACTTCGGGTGGTGATCACGGGCATATGCTATATACTTTATACTATTACATTACTTATGATACTGTTCGGAGATGGGGGCTGAAGGGGCAGGTGGATCCATCCCGATAGAGGTGGGCCTGGGTTCCCGATGGCCCCCGATTGTTACTTTGTGGCGAAGCGACAGGGCAGGTTGAGACCACCTAGGAGAGAGGTGGGCCTGGCCCTGGTCAGCATTCGCGGATACTTTAATTAACACGCTTAACGAGATCTTGGTATTTGATCTGAGTCTGGACATTGGGCTATACGCACTAACCAACTATGCGGGAATAGTTATGGGCACTCGGCGTCGTGGTATCAGCCGAAGCCTTCGTGATGTCAGCGACTAAGCGGCGCGCGCCGGATTGGACTGGAACGCCTGCTAGGCTAGGTCTGCTTCCGGCTGCGTTCGCAACGTGCAGGTGTGCAAAGGGCAAGGGGCCCAGACCCCTGTGCCATAGGATTTAGATCGGCGTGCTGACCTCTCTGTTGTGCCTAGGTAGGGCTGCGACGTGTTGATCTTCCGAGGCCGGGTGTAACGCCCTCGATGCGGCTATATCTCCTACGTGTCGAAGCACGACTTAGAGGCATAACCGCATTGAAAGCAATGTCGCAAGTGAGGTAATCTTCACACAACCCATGTAATTCATAAGGGAAAGAGATACATAGTTGGCTTACAGTCGCCACTTCACACAATACATAAATAACATTCATCATCCAGATTACACTCAAGGTCCGACTACGGAACCAAAATGAAAGAAGACTACCCCGAATGCTACACAGATCCCCGATCGTCCCAACTGGGCTCCACTACTGATCATCAGGAAAAGACACATAGTAACGACCACGTTCCTCGTCGAACTCCCACTTGAGCTAGGATGCGTCATCTACACTAGCATCGTTGGCACCTGCAACTGTTTTGGTAGAGTCTGTGAGTCACGGGGACTCAGCAATCTCACACCTGCGAGATCAAAACTATTTAAGCTTAAAGGTAGGAGGGGGTTTGTGAGGTGGAGCTGCGGCAAGCGACTAGCATATATGGTGGCTACATTCGCAAAAGAGAGCGAGAAGAGAAGCAAAGCACGGTCGTGAAGCTAGAAGTGATCAATAAGTGATCCTAGAACAACCTACGTCAACCATAACTCCAACACCGTGTTCACTTCCCGGACTCCGCCGAAAAGAGACCATCACGGTTACACACGCGGTTGATGTGTTTTAATTAAGGTCAACTTCGGGTTTTCTACAACCGGACATCAACAAATTCCCATCTGCCTCATAACCGCGGGCACGACTTTCGAAAGATAATACCCTGCAGGGGTGTCCCAACTTAGCCCATTATAAGCTCTCACGGTCAATGAAGGATATTACTTCTACCGGGAAGACCCGATCAGTCTCGGAATCCTGGACTACAAGACATTTCGACAGTAATAAAACAAGACCAGCAAAGCCGCCCGATTGTGCCGACAAATCCTGATAGGAGCTGCACATATCTCGGTCTTAGGGCACATCCGGATAAGTCAAGCTACGAGTAAAACCAGGCCTCGAGTTTCCCCGCGGTGGCCCCGCAGGCTGCTCGGTTCGGGCCAACACTCGAAGGAGACTGGCCCGGGGGGGGGGGGGGTTAAAATAAAGATGACCCTCGGGCTCGCGAAAACCCGGGGGAAAAAAGGCTTAGGTGGCAAATGGTAAAACCAAAGATGGGCCTTGCTGGAGGAGTCTTATTCAAAGCGAACTGTCAAGGGGGTCCGATAAATCACCCAACCGTGTAAGGAACGCAAAATCAAGGAACATAACACCGGTATGACGGAAACTAGGGTGGCAAGAGTGGAACAAAACACCAGGCATAAGGCCGAGCCTTCCACCCTTTACCAAGTATATAGATGCGTTAATTAAATAAGAGATATTGTGATATCCCACAATAATCATGTTCCAACAAGGAACAAACTTCATCTTCACCTGCAACTAGCAACGCTATAAGAGGGGCTGAGCAAAGCGGTAACATAGCCAATCAACGGTTTGCTAGGAAAGGATGGTTAGAGGTTTGACATGGCAATATGGGTGGCATGATATAGCAAGTGGTAGGTATCGCAGCATAGGCATAGCAAAAGAGCGAGCATCTAGCAAGCAAAGATAGAAGTGATTTCGAGGGTATGGTCATCTTGCCTGCAAGGTTCTCAGGGTTGTCGAAGGCTTGATCCTCATAAGCGTTCTCAACAGGTTCCTCGTTCACGTACTCGTCTCCCGGCTCTACCCAAAACAAGAACACAAGCAAGGGAACAACTATCAACCACGATGCAATGCACAAACAACATGATGCAAAACATGGCATGATATGCGAGATGTGATATGCAATGCATATGCGTGCTCCGGAAGGAAAAAGATGAACAAGTAATAATCTTGGCAAACCAAGTATGCCACTGGAAAGGTGAGGTGATTTAGGTTGAAATCGATATAAAGATCACCGGAATCGGATGCACGGTTTGCAAATGACAAGCAAAACAAGAATGACATATTTCTGCGTTTAACAGCATGATGCCACTTAGCATGCAACAAGAAATTAAGCTACTGCACCCAAACATATCAGCAAAGCATATGGCAGTTATCTACTCAAGATTCTTGACAAAAGATGAACACTGAGCTACAGCTAAATCACACCATAACAGGTTCAAACAAGCATGGCAAAAGTGCAAAACATAACAGCTTCACAGACTTGGTGAAAATACTATTATGCCAGAAATTAATATCAGGATGACATGTTTAGAGCAAGGAAACAACCTGCTACAGGAACAGGACATAGCAAAATATGGCATGGCATGAATCTACTCAAAGCATTGAACAAAAGTCCCTTATTGACCATGAGCCAAAAAGGACCACAAAATATAATAGCACCCATGTCAATTAAGCAAGTTTCGTTACAGATTTCAGACTTAGCAGAAAACTGGACATGTCAAAAACAGATAGCAAGTAGGCATGTTTACGAGCTCGATGCACTCACTACAGAGCATTGCATGATAAACTAAGCATACAACCATCAAGAAGACATGATATAGAAGCTATACATGGCAAGAACAACATCATAGCATGTAAGGATCAACTACAACAAGCTTGGCAAAATCGAATAACATGTAAACAATCTGGCAGTAACATTTTATAGCAAAAGTAGAGCTCGATTGACTCAGGCTATGGCACTCCATAATTACAAAAAAAGGCATGGATGGATATAGCAAATCCATATGTTCAAAACACCCTTACTAATCATGCTCAAAAAAGGCATAGATCTCTCTGAAACAACATGAACACATGGCATAAAATAACAGTAGGAAATAACTTAGTGAAATTACTAAGTCTCTAAAATCAGCAACAATATGATCCCTAGTTTGCATGCTTGTGCTAGTCACCACACAGATAATAAAAATAAATGGAATACACCCCTTGAAAGATAGCATGGCATATTACAAAACACATGTAGTACTCCAGTTCATAGGATGCACACATCAATCATGGCAAAAATGACAAAAGTGCATCTACTGAAACAGATCTGAAACTAACATCACATAGCCCTCTTCTAACAGCATTTTGGGCATCAAGATGAGCTCAAATGAAAATGATGCAATGAGAATAAATGATGTACTCGTCGAGTCGAACAATTTGACATATTACACGCACGAAACGGAGCAGTATGCAGCAAGTTATGATGCGATGAACATGGCATGATTATGCAACAAATTACGGGACTTAGACGAAAAATCAACCTCCGAAAAAAAACTCAGATCTAGGGTTCTCACGCAATCCGAGGCGGGACCGGAGCTGCTCGCCGGAGTTGAGGCCGAGGAGGTCTCCGGCGAGGTCGAGGGCGGCACGGGGAGGTGGCCCCGGACCGGATCCGACCGGATCCGGCCGGCGGCGGGCGCGGTCGGCCGCGAGGAGGCGGAGCGGGGTCGGCGGCGGCGGGAGCTCCGGGGCGGCGCGGTGGAGGGCGACGGTAGCGAGGCGTGCCGGTGGCGGGGACGGAACCTGGCGGCGGCTGGCGGAGGCGCGCGGGGTGAGGCGCCCGGGCGGCGCGGGCGGCGCGCGGGCCGGGAGGGCCCCGCCTGGGCCCCGGCGGGCCGGCGCGACGAAGTGGGCGCGGGGAAATGGCGAATCAGGAGGCGACACGTGGCGGTGAGGTGGCGGACACGTCCGGCCGACGGGAATTTCGTCCGGCGGCGCGTGGAGAGGGAGGGGTCTAGGGTTTGCCCGAAAATTTCGGAGGGGGAGGTGTATTTATAGGTAGGAGGGGCTAGGAGGCTCCAAATTGAGCACGGTTTGCAGCCACACGATCGTGATCGAACGGCGATGGACATGGGAGTGACTTAGATGGGTTATTGGGCTGATTTGGAGGGGTTTTGGGCTGCAACCCAAAAGAGGCTTTCACGGTTACCCGGTTAACCGTTGGAGTATCAAACGATCTCCGAATGACCCGAAACTTGACAGGCGGTCTACCAGTGCTATACCAAGGCTGCTTGACAAACCTCGGTCCATTCCGAGAAAGTTTAATACCCGCTCACGGAAAAAGGTAAAAGGGGACGCCGGGGAACATAGGAGCGCCGGATTGCAAAACGGACAACGGGGAAAATGCTCGGATTCATGAAACGAACACGTATGCGAATGCGATGCACATGATGACATGATATGAAATGCATGACAAGGACAGAATGCAAAATGACGGGAAACCCAACCACGGAGGGAATACCATATCACATTGCCGAAAATGGCAACAGTTGGAGTTACAAATATGGCAAGTTACATCCGGGGTGTTACACCGGGCATGACCCAGGAAAGTGTGTTCGGCCAAATGGGATCGAGCGTGTTGGGTTATGTGGTGCACCCCCGCAGGGAAGTTTATCTATTTGAATAGCCGTGATCTTCGGTAACAGGACGACTTGGAGTTGTACCTTAACCTTATGACAACTAGAACCAGATACTTAATAAAACACACCCTTCCAAGTGCCAGATATAACCCGGTGATCGCTCTGTAACAAGGCGACGAGGAGCAGATCGTTGGGTAGGTTTATGCTATGCGATGCTACTTGGTGAGCTTACCATCTACTCTCTTCTACATGCTTCAAGATGGAGGTGGCCTGAAGCGTTGTCTTCGACAGGATTAGCTATCCCCCTCTTATTCTGGCATTCTGCAGTTTAGTCCACCGATATGGCCTTTTACACATATACCCATGCATATGTAGTGTAGCTCCTTGCTTGCGAGTACTTTGGATGAGTACTCACGGTTGCTTTTCTCCCTCTTTTCCCCCTTTCCCTTCTACCTGGTTGTCACAACCAGATGCCGGAGCCCAGGAGCCAGACGCCACCGTCGACGATGACTCCTACTACACTGGAGGTGCCTACTACTACGTGCAGGCCGCTGACGACGACCAATAGTAGTTTAGGAGGATCCCAGGCAGGAGGCATGCGCCTCTTTCGATCTGTATCCCAGTTTGTGCTAGACTTCTTAAGGCAAACTTGTTTAACTTATGTTTGTACTAAGATATTGTTGCTTCCACTGACTCGTCTATGATCGAGCACTTGTATTTGAGCCCTCGAGGTCCCTAGCTTGTATGACTTATTTATGTTTTAGAGTTGTGTTGTGATATCTTCCCGTGATCCCTGATCTTGATCGTACATGTTTGCATGCATTATTAGTGTATGATTGAATCGGGGGTGTCACAAGTTGGTATCAGAGCCGACTGCCTGTAGGAATCCCCCTTCCACACTCCTTGGCCGAAGTCGAGTCTAGACATTACAAAACTTTTACTAACATGGTTGTGTGCCTTACGGGCCCACGTCGCCATTGGGTGGTATTAGAATCTTTTATTTCTCAATCTGTACTCTGGGAATCTGATCTCTCTTCTATTCGGGTTAAACAATTTTTACTAACTCTGACTCTAGGTTCTCCATAATACTTTCTCCCGGAGAGCCTCTTCAGTCCGGATGATTACTTGGTGCACCGAAGGATTCTGAAGATACCTTCCGATATTCTCTCGAGACCTTGTGCCCGTTGCTTTTGCAATTCCCTTCCACCGAAATATCCCTATGGATAAATACTTACACCTGTCGTTCTTACTTTATACCCAGTCGATCTTGTTATTACAAGATACCCCGAGAAAACTTTGTGCCTACTGCCTTGCGGTTCTAAGTCGCCTAAATACCCCTACAGATAAATTCTTGCACCTATCGAGTATCCGCTCATCCCAGTTGATTCATGTATTTCACCAAAGCCTTCGAAATACTATTTGATCTACCAAAAATCCTCAACAGCCTGTTGTTCTTGAAATTCTTATTTGCTTGCATTATGGTTAATCCCATAAGTATAATAATCTTATTGGCATCCTTTGTCACTATAATTTTTGAGTCCATTGATTCAATATGTTGCGAATGTTCACAATCATCAGTCAAATCCTAGGATTATCCTTCCGGCTCAGACGTCATTTGGGTATGAGCTGGTTCTTGACCAATCAATGCCTTGGTCAGTTGTGCTTCTAAGTCTATTGAACTTATTCATTTTCGATCAGAATGATTGCTTCTGATCCCTTGATTTGGAAATCATAAATTTCTTTGCATTGAGCTTTGAATTAGTCAGTTGTTTCTATAATCTGATGCCTTTGCATTCCTTCTTCCTCTGATTGAGAACCGATACTCACATCAGCCCTGTTATGGACCGTCAGATACTTTGTTGGATTTTATCTGACATCGTCCTTCATATTCAATAATCTTTTGAGCCGTGCTCGGATACATAATGCCTTGAGTAAATTGTATCCTTTACTTTCTCAACCATGTGATGCTTTCGAGCTTGTATGAATTACTCCTGGAGTTGTGGTATATGTTTCTAAGATGCCCCGATGGGTTGAACATATACCTTCCTTAATTTGTGTGAACCCAAGAGTCTTCATGGGTCATAACCTTCCGGTATTCCGCCAGTTAAACTTTCAAACTCTAAACATTCCTAACTGAGAGCAGTAAATGAGAAGTTGTGTATTGGAGAAGTGGGAGTCGACCTTGAACCTTGCGTTCATGCCCATGGACACGATGCTAATCTTATCATGGATGCTCCTCTTAAACCCTCTTTGGTATAAGTTCTTATATCTGGGATTCGGCCTTTTGTAATCGTGGTTCCGGCCATGTTCCCCCTTTAAATACCATTTCCTGGAGAAGTTGAAGTACTTTTCTTCTGCAGATCATTGCACCTGTCCAAACTTTACTTTGATCTTTCGTTGAGTATTAAACTCTGGTATCTCAAGAATATCATGGAAGTGCATAACTTATTATGGGTTCTTCATCAACTATTATTTCTCACTGATTCCAATTTTCTCGGGTTCTGGTTGTCGTCAATCGAGAATACCGATTCCACATTTCGGTTCGATAACCCTAAGTAATTTTCGTTGCTTACGAGTTTGTTAATCCTTTAAGTCTTTCCTAGCCTGATCGGCTATATCGTTATCGCGCTAAATTTTAACCGTGCTACCTGGTCCTTCTTTCCGGAGCACAATTTTCGATGATGAGATAAGCTTACGTCGCTCTTCCTCGTCATATCATTTCGCCTTGAACAACAAGCTAGATTTCGAGTTTGTGTTGTACCCGTGGTTCCAATAACCTTTTGCTTCATCATTCCTATTGACTTGATGTCATCGCCGACCGATTACATCTTTATGAAATCTCTCGACAATTGTGTCGTGATCATCATCAACATCCTAAGCTCTTCCAAGATATATATCGAATTCTTGATGGGTAATACCATCCTTGCCCCTCGATGATTCGTGTCATCATCGACCACTTTATTGCCTTCCGTTCAACACAAACTTGTTCGTGTTTTGTGTTATACCTTGAGATCCTTGCTACCCAGCAGTTGTTCTTCTTTACCTTGGAAGTATTACCATCTTTTATGTCAAGAAACTCGTGAGAATTTCGCCACCTCTTTAAGAATTCTTGATA
This sequence comes from Aegilops umbellulata, assembly GCA_032464435.1. NCBI lineage: Eukaryota > Viridiplantae > Streptophyta > Magnoliopsida > Poales > Poaceae > Aegilops > Aegilops umbellulata. The sequence goes on along the minus strand of CP136058.1, from coordinate 329,110,027 downwards.
CAAGTGATACCTCTTGCCGTCTACATTCAGTTCTTGGTCCCCATGTTGTTTCTAACCGGAATACCGACAGATGGACCATGATGTATAAAATTCAAAACTTCTAGCGACCCTATTGCTTTGAAGTTAATGGTCGATAATTCATTCTTAGACCATTGGTTACCGAATCACCATTCTAACATAGATCATGCTACCTAAGCCCATATTTCGGGTGCACCTTCGAACCAATGTTTAAATTGTGTATGTTTTCCTCAAGCATACATCATTATGTCATTGGATCTGACAAATGTTATCTCCTTGTTCACATAATTGTGGAAACCCACCTTTTGTAAATCTCAATGAATTGTCGCTGAGCCCATCAGCCACCTCCTCACCCTCCCCTTGATTTAAGGATGAACTCTTGCTTTGAAACTCGCTTCCATAGTACATTTCCCGGGAATCTTATACAGTCATCTCGACAATTTGTGTCGCACCTTTTCTCCTCGGGCCTCCTGAGTCTGAGTTATCCTGACACCAATCAGATCTGAATCTCGGTCAGATATGATGGCTGGAACATATTTCCAAGAGTTATAACATTGGTCTTTATTTGACTCGTTAAGGTGATGTCATGCCTAGCACACCTGACCGGAGGACCTATTGTTATAATTTCCTTTGTAGCAAGGCTATCCTTTCTACCATGAGGAAATTGTAAAACTTATTCTACAAGTTGTTCCCGATGGATCCTTTGTATCCAAATTCTGACCTTTGCTTGAAGACCATGCCAATGCTACCTCGAAGCATGTCTGCGGTACTCCGATTTTCAATAAGAGCATTTGAATAACAATGCTAAATTTTCTTTGTCCATTATCCAAATACCGTTGTTTGGGCTATGTCATGAAATCCTCTCCCCTTACCTAAATGGTTTTCTACTTTCTATCCTATCATGGATATCATGCTCTGCTTATCCTTGGAAAGGATATACCCCTGAAATATGTGTTTAAACACATTTTCCTTCCCATTGTTTTCTTTAACCTTTCGTGCGATCAATATGATCTAAATAGTAACAATTCCCTGCTTATGTAACCAACTCGGTGTACAATTCTATCAGAAGGACCCTGTTACTTTTGTTGATGACATTCCGGTAACCACCGATGGACGAGAACTTTGCCTACTGGTCCGCCTCGTTCAACGAGCAGGAAAATGGTTCTCTTCGTCCCTCGCCCTTGGTACCGATGTTGTTGCCGACATAATCGACAGACTATCCCCTAACATGCCTTGCTTACATGATCATGCAATATGTCACCACCCTTCCTACTTTTAACCCACATGGTGGGCCCATAATCTACAGTTCCACAGGATCGAAACCTGACTCTCCTGTACAACCCTGTTTCTAATGGTTATTCCTAACGCTTGGCTTCGTATTTAATTCAAAATCCACCTTCCTAATGCTCTATTCTGGTTACAGACGCAATACTTACTCTCGGTGCTTGAACCCCTTTCACACTTTGTTTCAGGCATCGAACGATTCACCCACTCGAAACTTCTCATGGTGCCTACTTACCTTGCTCTCGATATTGTCTTAAGTTTCCATTCGAGAGTTACTTTCCGCCACCATCCCCGATGTTATTAACCAGATAGTCAACCTTTCAGAGGTCCGTTCTTCCGAAGTCACCCCTTGTCCTTCATACATACAATGAAGACTCCGAAGAAAGGATGACGACTTCATCATGATGACCTGAAGCCGAGCTATGAAGACGTCAATATAATGGATCGACCTCTTCGAGAAGGACAACCAAGACCGAGGAGATTCGTTAGAATTTCGTAGCCAAATCTTTTCCCCCTTAATCCCCCACTTAAATCTCGGGACGAGATTTCTTGTAGTGGAGGAGAATTGTGACGCCCGGATAATTAAGCTATAGTAACCCTCTACTAATGTTGCCACGTCACCACGATTACTGTTGATAATCTCGCAATGATTCAAAACTCGTTCAAATTCAAATTTGAAATAAAGTCAAACTAGAAAAGTTTTCAAAAGTCAAAACTAAAATGTTCTATATGTAGTAAGTAATTCATAATAAATATTGGTGGAGAAGACACACTGTTATAAAGTAGTTAAATGCACTATAATAAATAAAATAGTGGTAAAACTATTAATTAAATGCTCGTAAATTAATAAACAAATACAAACTACTTTCTAAAATGTGCTAAATTGCTTGTGCAAGTGGGTAATTTAGTAATACTAATTTAGGGTCTATTATTGTATTTTATTTAAACTAAAATATATTAAAGGTTAAAATAAAATACAAAAAAAGAATAAGAAAAGACAAAACAAACCAAAAACATAAAATAAAAATAAAACAAAGAATCCCCCCCCCCCGCTGGGCCTCGGCCTAGCTGGCCACTGGGCAACCCAGGCCGGCCCAGCCGCGCCTACTAAACCTCCCCAACCCTCGAAACCCTAGCATACACCCCCACTCCCCCACTCCTCCCCACCACATCGCCCACTCCCCTTGATCTGGATCGAGATCGGGGGCTCGACCCCGACGCCGCCCGTTGCTGCCCCGTCGTCGCCGCAAACGACCCTGCCGCCCTCGTCGCCGGCGGCCCGGTCGTCGCCCCGTCCTCGTCCTCCTAGCCAGGATGCTCCCGTCACCGACCTCCTCCTCCCCAAAGGCCTCCGTCGAGCTCGCTGCCATTCCCCTGCAGCAAATGTGAGCAGGAAACCGCCGTCTCCTCTGTCTCCCATGCACTCGAGCGCGCACGCCCTCGCCTCGAGCTCTGCTGCCCCGACCACCCGAGCGCGCCCCTACCTCCCCTACTCGCGCCCTCCCCCCTTGCTTATCCCGCGCTCCGCCTGCGACCTAGCCGCGCCCCCTGGTTGACGGTCACGCTTGCGCGTGGCCTCGCCCCGCTCGTCGCTCGCCCCGTCTGCCGTCACCACTGCGGGTCGCGCCCAAGGTCGTGGCCATCTCCGCTCGTGCCCGCCTCCGGCCTCCCATGGCCTCACAACTGCCGCCTTGGTCCGCCACTGCTGGCTGTACCTCTCCCCTGCCCGCCTATGCTCCTCGCGCCGTCGTGCCGCGCCCACGCCTGCAGACCCGCGGACCATCCCCGCGGCGCCCTACCGCCCCTTCACGCCGGGTACGTCTCGCAGCCTTGCTCTGGCTCCGCCGCGCCCACTCAACGCCGACCCGCGGTCGCCGTCCGAGCTCGCGCCGACCGTCGCCGCCCTCGCGACCAACTCCGGCGCTCCGACGGGCCTCGGCGACCGTCGCTCGTTCACCCGGGTTCGCCCTGATGGGCGCGTGCCTGCTGACCCGGCGCCTGCTAGCGCCCATAACTGCTAAGGCCCCTTTGGGCCAATGACATGGGGGCCCCACCCCACACAACGGTTTTGTAAAAATAAAATAATAATAATAATAATATATTAAAAATAAATAAATAATTAATTAAATAATTAGTTAACTTAATTAATTTTGATTAATTAAACTAATCAAATAACTAAACTAATTAAACTGTTAGTTAATTAATTAATCAGTCAATTACAGTGGGGCCCATCCCTAATTAATCCTGATTAGGTTAATTAATATGTTTAACTAATATGTGTCACTGACCAGTGGGACCCACTGGTCAGGTTCACGAGTCAACCCCTGTTGACTGTTGACGTCAGCATGACATCATGCTGATGTCATAAATACAATTTCAAATTTAATCAAATAATTAATTAAATTCCAGAAATTAATAAATTCTTTTGAAATCATATCTTTTAATCCGTAACTCGGATGGAAAAACTTTGATATGAAAGTTGCTCAGAACGACGAGATGAATCTGGATGCGTAGCCCGTTCGTCCGCCACGCATCCATAGCATAGCGAACACGCAACTTTTCCCCTCTGATTTATTTGTCCGAAAACGCGAAACACCGGGGATATTTTCCCGGATGTTTCCCCCCTTCACCGGTATCAATTCATACCGTGTTAAGGCACACCTAGCACCGCTACTTGTTATGTCATGCATCGTTATGCATTTGTTTGCACTGTATTCATTGTTTCTTCCCCCTCTTCTCTCCGGTAGACTACGAGACTAACGCCGTTGCTGGTGCCCCGATCGACTACGATGTTGACGACCCCTCTTTCTTGCCAGAGAAACCAGGCAAGCCCCCCCTTGATCACCAGATATCGCTTATTCCTTCTCTTTCCTGCTTGCATTAGAGTAGTGTAGCATGTTACTGCTTTCGATTAATCCTATTCTGATGCATACACTACTAGAGAAAAGCCTAGCAGTAGCGCCGGTTTTTGGCCTATCAGTAGCGCGGGTAGGCGCGCTACTGATAAGGCGCTATAGCTAATGCTTAACAGTAGCGCCTACAGGCACTCGCTACTAGTATATCTACATAGTAGTAGCGCTTGCCTAGTCAAGCGCTACTGCTAATTACTAGTAGCGCTGTCGAAAACAATCGCTACTACTATCATTCCCTATTCCATTTCTCTTGAATTTTAGGTCGTATTCATATACCTGTATACAATTTTTCATACGGTAGCAATTTATAGATTGTTTTCATATCATAATGAGTTATTAAATCACTAGGTGAAAGAACCTTGGATTAGTTTCAAGTGCTTGGATCCAAAGTAACCAATGGTCACTTTGGATCCATCCATTTGAAACTAATCGGCGGTTCTATCACCCAAATGACATAATAACTTATCATCATCATCATCATAATATCATTAACAACTTATCATAATAATACATCATTGTCACATAACTCCTCATAATCATCATTTTCGTCCAATGTCATATAACAACTTTGTCACTAGTTATAATAACAACTCCTCCTCATCATCATCATAGTAATCATAATCACTACTCCTACTCAGCATCACCATCAAGTCTAAGACATTGTAGTCATATATAAGCTAACCTACTCCTCTCTCCTAGCTAAAATACCATAAAACAGATAAACCGGTCCTTCACCATAATGGAGAATGGACATAAACCTATCTCCAACTTGTGGCTTGCGCACATTCATTTTGTCTCCAATTATTTGCGTGTGCGCATTCATGACTTTGCTCCATTCTTTGATTTTGAGCCTTCCATCATTTGAAGAAATCGAGTATGCAATATGGTAAGCCTCCGAAGGAGTTGGTCGTAAGCTAACCATATGCATATCACCTTCGGTAAATATCATATCAGGCACAACCTGCTTCGGGAGCCTCTGTTCAAAAATGGAATAGTAACATATATAGTTAGCAATGGTTTACTTAAGAATAATGTATGCAATGAAGTTACCATCATTAACAAAATCTTACCAAGTTTTTGGCAATGAAGTTATCATCAAGCAATGTATGGACTAGTGGCACGTATCTAGTATAATTTGGGCTGATAGAGTGACTGTTTTTGAAGGCCTCAACATCTTCTATGAATGAGACAAGATAACCTTTCTCCTCACAATTAAGCTTGGAGTCATAGTTGTAGTATGTGTTGTCTACTACCTTCCGAGTATTTCTTGAAGATAAGAAATAAGCTGAAAATTATAAATAAATAAGTTTAGTACGGACGAACACCAAATAGTTTTAAATTAACAACATAAATTACTGAACTTAACAAATTAGTTTGGCAAACTCACATCTAGGCAAAACTGGAGGCATATCCACATCCACCCAGATGTCGATATTATCATCATCATCATCATAATCTTCGGGACGAATATCAAATCTTATTCGCATTCCCTCCTCAAATCCATATGACTTGTAGAGAGCTTCCCAATTAGAGCAACCAAAATGGGAGTGATCGGCCGCATTGTAGAACTTAACCAGAAACTCATAACCATGTTTAGTTCTTAAGTGAGCCCTCCTCGTCTCCACATTCTCAAAGTCATCTAAACCAAAACCAAGCTTCTCCAATACACATGGTCTAGCATGGCACGTGATGAACTAATTGAATTGAAAAAAATCCATAAATTACACGTTGAACAAAAGAAGCACAAGTGATGATATTAATTACGATGAAATGCTTGTCGTTGCGTACCGTACAAACATCGAAGGTCTCTTCCAGCTTCACGGTGAAAAACCTATCATTTTGCAGGTGAGGAAACCTGTCGCACACACCTCGGTCATCGTAGCAGTACACACACTCCGGGATCCCATCGTCATCAAACATCTCCTGTGTTCAAAATTCAAAGATTATAACTCGACGGCAAAACCCAAAAAATCCGGCATGACCTTTGCTAAAAAAGGACATATCGAGCGCCTGAAATTTGCCGGAATGGAAATTAATCAACACTCCGGCAAAACATAGGCCACTTATCGATGGTCATTGCATTTCAATGGTTCAAAATATGAAAAAAAACATTTGAAAATATCTTATATATAATCCTAACACTAAATAAACTAGTTTTATTAACTACTTACTAAATAAACTAGTTTTATTAACTACTTACTAAATAAACTAGTTCTATTAAGCACTTACTAAATACACTAGTTCTATTAAGCACTTAATATAAATAAACTAGTTATAATAATCACTTACTAAATAAACTAGTTACCTATGATTTGCAAAAACAGAGACAAGGGAGGGAGGGAGGGAGGAGAGAGGAGGGGGAGGGGGCGGCCGGAGGAGGAGGAGGAGGGGCCGGCCAGAGGAGGAGGAGGGAGGGGCGGTCGGAGGAGGAGGAGGGAGGGGCTGTGGGAGAGGGCTGCCGGCGGAGGAGGGAGGAGGGGGCGGCCGCAGGCGGAGGGAGGAGGGCACGGTGGGAGGAGGAGGGACGGAAGGATGGAGTACCTCGGTGGCAGACGGACGACGGCGGGCGGCGGCGGCGACGAACGAAAACGGTTATCGGCGCGGGCGGGAGTGACTGAGAGAGGGAGAGTGAGTGAGAGAGACAGGGTCGGCCGTACGTGTGGGGATAAGATAGGGTTAGTAGTAGCGCGGGCATGAGAAAGCGCTACAGCTAAGGAGAATAGCAGTAGCGCCGTAAGGCATAAGGCGCTACTACTATAACTAGCTGGACGGCGAGGTCATGGCAATGGGAGCAGCAGCGCGGTTTAGAGATGACGCGCTACTGCTATTTTCTATTCAGCAGCGTGTTATCACGGAACGCGCTACTGCTAAATAGCAGTAGCGTCGTATTTTGAAGAGCGATGCTGGTAATATTCTGTGTATAAGGTTTTCCCTAATAGTGATAGCCTGTCATTGTTGCTACAGTTGTTACGCTTACCTGCAATCCTAAATGCTTAGTATAGGATGCTAGTATTCCATCAGTGTCCCTACACTCTTGTCCGTCTGCCATGCTATACTACTGGGCCGTGATCACTTCGAGTGGTGATCATGGGCATATGCTATATACTTTATCCTGTTACATTACTTATGATACTGTTCGGAGATGGGGGCTGAAGGGGCAGGTGGCTCCATCCCGGTAGAGGTGGGCCTGGGTTCCCGACGGCCCCCGACTGTTACTTTGTGGCGAAGCGACAGGGCAGGTTGAGACCACCTAGGAAAGAGGTGGGCCTGGCCCTGGTCGGCATTCGCGGATACTTTAATTAACACGCTTAACGAGATCTTGGTATTTGATCCGAGTCTGGCCACTGGTCTATACGCACTAACCAACTACGCGGGAACAGTTATGGGCACTCGGCGTCATGGTATCAGCCGAAGCCTTCATGACGTCAGCGACTGAGCGGCGCGCGCCGGATTGGACTGGAACGCCTGCTAGGCTAGGTCTGCTTCCGGCCGCGTTCGCAACGTGCAGGTGTGCAAAGGGCGATGGGCCCAGACCCCTGCGCCATAGGATTTAGACCGGCGTGCTGACCTCTCTGTTGTGCCTAGGTAGGCTGCGACGTGTTAATCTTCGTGGCCGGGCATGACCCAGGAAAGTGTGTCCGGCCAAATGGGATCGACCGTTTTGGGTTATGTGGTGCACCCCTGTAGGGAAGTTTATCTATTCAAATAGCCGTGATCTTCAGTAACAGGACGACTTGGAGTTGTACCTTGACCTTATGACAACTAGAACCGGATACTTAATCAAACACACCCTTCCAAGTGCCAGATATAACCCGGTGATCACTCTCTAACAGGGCGACGAGGAGGGGATCGTCGGGTAGGTTTATGCTATGCGATGCTACTTGGTGAACTTATCATCTACTCTCTTCTACATGCTTCAAGATGGAGGTGGCCTGAAGCGTAGTCCTCGACATGATTAGCTATCCCCCTCTTATTCTAGCATACTGCAGTTCAGTCCATCGATATGACCTTTTACACATATACCCATGTATATGTAGTGTAGCTCCTTGCTTGCGAGTACTTTGGATGAGTACTCACGGTTGCTTTTCTCCCTCTTTCCCCCTTTCCCTTCTACCTGGTTGTCGCAACCAGATGCCGGAGCCCAGGAGCCAGACGCCACCGTCGATGACGACTCCTACTACACTGGAGGTGCCTACTACTACGTGCAGGCTGCTGTCGACGACCAAGAGTAGTTTAGGAGGATCCCATGCAGGAGGCCTGCGCCTCTTTTGATCTGTATCCCAGTTTGTGCTAGCCTTCTTAAGGCAAACTTGTTTAACTTATGTCTGTACTCAGATATTCTTGCTTCCGCTGACTCGTCTATGATCGAGCACTTGTATTTGAGCCCTAGAGGCCCCTGGCTTGTATTATGAGGCTTGTATGACTTATTTATGTTTTAGAGTTGTGTTGTGATATCTTTCTGTGAGTCCCTGATCTTGATCATACACGTTTGCATGCATGATCAGTGTATGATTGAATCGGGGGCGTCACAGTGGACCGTTGTAGATATATGGGGGAAGGTGATGGAGATGTTGATGAAGATGACGGAGGTGTTGGTGTATATAGCGGTGATGATGATGGCCCTGGCGGCGTTCCGTCGCCACCGGGAGAGAGGGGGAGAGAGCCCCCCTTCTTCTTCTTCTTCTTCTTCTTCTTCTTCTTCTTCTTCTTCTTCTTCTTCTTCTTCTTCTTCTTCTTCTTCTTCTTCTTCTTCTTCTTCTTCTTCTTCTTCTTCTTCTTCTTCTTCTTCTTCTTCTTCTTCTTCTTCTTCTTCTTCTTCTTCTTCTTCTTCTTCTTCTTCTTCTTCCTTGACCTTCCCCATAGATGGGAGAAGGGTTTCCCCTCTGGTCCATGGCTTCCATGGCGGCGGAGGGGCGAGAGCCCCTTCGAGATTGGATATCTCTCTCTGTTTCCTTTTGTTTCTGTGTTCCAGATTCTGGCCTTTCATCGTTTCTTATATTCCCGGAAATCCGTAACTCCAATAGGGCTAAAATTTGGACATGATTTTTATCCAGATATTGGCTTTCTTGCGGCGAAAGAAGGGCACCAACTGCCTTACGGGGTGGCCACGAGGGTCAGGGGCGCGCCCACCCCCCTGGGGGCGCCCCTGCCTCGTGGCCCCCTCGGGCATCGTCTCACGTTGATTCTTCTTCCCAAAAATCACATATATTCCAAAAAAAATCTCCGTAAGTTTTTATCCCGTTTGGACTCCGTTTGATATGGATTTTCTCCGAAACAAAAAACGTGCAACAAACAGGAACTGGCACTGGGCACTGGATCAATATGTTAGTCCCAAAATTAATATAAAAAGTTGCCAAAAGTATATGAAAGTTGTATAATATTGGCATGGAACAATAAAAAATTATAGATACGACGGAGACGTATCACGCGTCCGTCAGCGTCATTCGGAACAGGTTGTCCACCAGGACCCTTTCCAAAGATTACCTTCAAATCCTTGACCATATCATGTACATCAGCACCAGTACGGTGGCGAGGCTTCGTCCGATGATCCGCTCACCTTTGAAATGCTTGCATTTCTTTCTTACGGGATGCTTGCTCGGAAGAAATCGACGATGCCCCAGGTACACATTCTTCTTACAATTATTCAAATATATACTATCGGTATCATCCAAACAGTGTGTGCATGCGCGGTATCCCTTGTTTGTCTGTCCTGAAAGGTTACTGAGAGCAGGCCAATCATTGATGGTCATGAACATCAACGCCTTTATGTCAATTTCTTCCTGTTTGTGCTCATCCCACGCACGTACACCTTTTCCATTCCACAGTTGTAAGAGTTCTTCAACTAATGGCCTTAGGTACACATCAATGTCGTTGTCGGGTTGCTTAGGGCCTTGGATGAGCACTGACATCATAATGAACTTCCGCTTCATGAACAACCAAGGAGGAAGGTTATACATACATAGAATCACAGGCCAGGTGCTATGGTTGCTGCTCTGCTCCCCAAATGGATTAATGCCATCTACGCTTAGACCAAACCAGACATTCCTTGCATCACCTACAAAGTCCTCCCTATACTTTCTCTCGATTTTTCTCCACTGCGACCCGTCAGCGGGTACTCTTAACCTCCCGTCTTTCTTACAGTCTTCTCTGTGCCATCGCATCGCCTTGGCATGCTCTTTGTTTGGAACAAACGTTTCAATCGTGGTATTATAATAGCATACCACATCACCTTGGCAAGAATCTTCTTCCTGGGGCGCTCGCCCTCGACATCACCAGGGTCATCGCGAGTGATCTTATAGCGCAATGCACTGCATACCGGGCACGCATTCAAATCCTCGTACTCACCGCGGTAGAGGATGCAGTCATTAGGGCATGCATGTATCTTTTGCACCTCTAACCCTAGAGGACAAACAACCTTCTTTGCTTCGTACGTACTCTCGGGCAATTCGTTGTCCTTTGAAAGCATCTTCTTTAACATTACCAGCAAATTTCCAAATCCCTTGTTAGATACACCATTCTTTGCCTTCCATTGCAGCAATTCCAGTGTGCTGCCCAGCTTTTTCTTGTCACCTTTGCAATTCGGGTACAACAATTTCTTGTGATACTCTAACATGCGCTGCAACTTATTCTTCTCCTTTTCACTTGCGCAGTTTCTCTTTGCATCAGCAATGGCCCGACCTAGATCATCAGCGGGCTCATCTGTTGCCTCTTCTTCATCTTCTTCCCGCATTGCCGGCTCAGCTTCTTCCCCCATTGTTGTACCATCATATTCAGAAAACCCATGACCAAGATAGATGTCATCGTCCTGCTCTTCTTCACTGTCTTCCATTATAACCCCTCTTTCTCCGTGCTTGGTCCAAACATTATAGTGGGGCATGAAATCGGACTCAAATAGGTGGACGTGAATGGTTTTTAACTTAGAGTAATTCTGACCATTCTTATAGCCAGCACATGGACAAGGCATAAAACCATCCGCTCGCTTGTTTGCCTCAGCCGCAAGCAGAAAAGTAGGCACACCATTAACGAACTGTGGAGAGCATCGGTCATCGTACATCCATTGCCGGCTCATCTTCATTACACAACATCGAAAAGACCAAATTAATACAAGTTCATACAACACTTATTCTCATAAAACAAACATACAAATAACTCTCTAGCTAAAGCATTTAAATGCAACAACAAATGCGATCAAGATCGCAACTAAGGTAACAATTGATCCAACAACATAATGATACAAAGCCTCACTATCAATGACATATTTTCTAATCTTTCTAATCTTCAAGCGCATTTTCTCCATCTTGATCTTGTGATCATCGACGACATCGACAACATGCAACTCCAATTCCATCTTCTCCCCCTCAATTCTTTTCAATTTTTCTTTCAAATACTCGTTTTCTCTTTCAACTAAATTTAACCCTCGACAATAGGGTCGGCTGGAATTTCTGGTTCACATACCTCCTAGATAAAAATATCTATGTCAACTTGATGGGCATAATTTTTCATAAACACGAAATGCAACAACTAGTTATAAAAGAGAATATACGACATCCGAATCAAAACCCGGATGAGGGCCGATGGGGACCGATATCAAAACCATGGCACTATGTATAACAAACAACGTACGTGTAAGATAATTATACGAGTAACTACATATCTAAATCACACAAACATAATTTTTTAATATAAAAAAGATAAGAACAAGAGGCTCACCACAAGGTGGTGCCGGTGACGGGACGGTGCGGGCGATCGACGGCGGTTAGGACCAAGACGGGAAGGCACTAAGTACACCGCACCTACATATGCAAACTAAGAGTTATTTTGACCTCAAATTGCATATAAATCAAATACTACCACATATAATCCCTCCCAAAATAAAACCCACAAATCACTATACTTATAGAACATTGCAAGAGCTAATCTAGCAATGAGAGATGAAGGACAAAGTTGCTAACCTTTGTGATCACTTGGATGGATGGGATGCCTTCAAATCTTCACAAATTTTGGCAAAAATGAAGTGTGAGCTCGAAAGGAAGAGGAAGAAAACAGAGGAGAGGGAAAAGGGGAAGAACAGAGTGCTCGGGCTCGACGAAGGGGTTTATATAGGATGACCTTTAATACCGGTTGGTTATACGAACCTAGACTAAAGGTTCATCTCTAGTCCCGGTTTGTATAACCAACCGGTACTAAAGATGCTGGTGGGGCCCCAGCCTGATACAAGCCTGCCACCACGTCTTTAGTACCGGTTCGTGGCACGAACCGGTACTAAAGGTTCGCCACAAACCGGTACTAATGACCGCCGCCCGCCTAGCCGTTGGAACCGGCACTAATAAACACATTAGTTATGGTTTAGTTACAAACCGGGACTAATGTGCTTCACATTAGGCCATTTTTCTACTAGTGAGATATTGTGTCGCATTAGTGCCGGTTCAGTTACAAACCGGGACTAATGTGCTTCGCATTAGGCCCTTTTTCTACTAATGAGATATTGTGTCGGCTCGATATCTTAAAGATGCGCATAAGATTAGATAAGTGTATACACGTGTATGTGAAGATATGCACTGTGTTGAAAAACAAAACACGGTACTAACTAGTGAACATTGGACGACCGTCCGATGAAAAGAACTTATTCAGTGGTGGATGCTGTGGTGGGCTAGTGCCACAGCTAGAACATCGACGATGCATGATTTCCAATATCCAAAACATATTTGTACATTAGTCAATGATACGTATTTATACTATCATAACGATGTAGAAGCTTTTAAAAAAAGGAAGATTACCCCCGACCTCTGCATCTGGGTGAGTATGCAGTCATTTTATTAATTATTCACAACGACTTTACAAAGTAATACATCAGATAGTCTGAAGCCACCATCTTAGCAACAATTGCCGCTGATCCTATCCACTTGATGAAGGGGTGCCGATAGTCCGCGCCTAATACCAAATAGATATCGCACCAAAGCGTAACATCTAAAGCCGGAGGCCCAACCGAGCCACATGCTGAGTTTGGGGTACAAACCGGTCCGACACACTCTCATGTGTCATCGCCGCCGTCTTTCACCAATCCATCTTCAGAGCAGAAACTAACGCAACGACCTTGCCAGTCGTCTCTGCCATCAACGCCACCATGACGCCAGACAACATCCTCCTCCTACGCGAGTCCATCTCCATGCATCGGACGCCGAGTCTCCACTGCGCCACGCCGCCGAGATCTGCCGCCATCAGTGAGTAAGATGAAGCACCGCTCAACCAAAGAAGCCGTCCGCTGGTCCCTCGAGCCCGTATACACCTCCAAGGATGACGCCCCCAAGGGGGAAATCAGAAGCTTGCTGGTACTTAGGGAGTTTATTCCTCAAAAAATATTGGGATGAGAATATCGTGGCAGATCGCCTAGCAAATCATGGTAGAAGTGTTGTAGCACTTTTGTTGGCTACATAGAGGCCCTGCGTATATATCTGAACTTCTGCGAGCTGATTGTAACTCTGAATTGGTAAGAATAAAACTCTCTTTTACCTCTTTTAAAAGTAAATTAAGATAAAATATGCACGGATAAACCGCCCTATATATAGCCGTGCGTTACTCACAAACGGGGAGTAACTCTGTACGGAAATAGTCACCTTTAGGGTGTGTGAACGGCTGTGACGAAAAGCGCGGCGCGCTGTGTAGCTTTCCATGCATTGGCTCTGAATTACTCACAAACTAAAGACGAGTACCGCGCTGACGTGAACCTGCAACGAAATGATCAACCCTTGCCTTGTCGGCCTTTTGTTTGTCTAGTCACTTTTCGGCCAAGGAAGAAATGAACCGTTAGTTTGGTTGTAGTGTAGTGTAGAAGAAGTGTCTCGAGATTCAAAACCAGATGGGGTCGAGGAACCACGCAGAAAAGCATACGGCATCGCATCGACCGTACGTTCGTTAACGTCGAGGCTACGTGCGTACGTACGTAATATGTTTGGCAGCTATGCATGCATGCATGCGGCGAGCAGCGGCGGATGCGGCAGCTACGAGATGGCTAGTCGCTCAGAGCTGTCGGCTGTCGCCGTTGTATTGTCTCGAATGATAGTAGTACTATGACCAAGGTTATTTCGGTACGTACTACTGTATATGGTGTACTTTGCAAGTAGGTTGTGCATTTTGGAAGATGCATGGCATGGGCTCCACCGTGGCGATGCGAGCGCAGCATGGAAATGAGTTGCTGTCTTTTTTTTTCTCGAAAAGAAATGAGTTGCTGTCGGACCCCGTGGGAAGCAAAGCTCTGGGCCCCTCTGTCTAGTCCCCATCGGCCATTGCCCCCATCCATTTTCTTTCTTAATTAATCTCTCGTGCATGCATGCATACGTATCTTCATCACTTCATGCATGAAGGGATACATGATGCATGGAGGGGCTAGGAGTGTGTTTGGTAGCATTCTCAACATAATATGGTTGTTCTTCTCTCATACATGCGGAGTGTAAACATGTTGAGTACATGCATCTGTTATTGTTTGGTAGCGGTGTATGTACTGAGATATGCTGAGATGAGACTTTATTTCACAGCTTTGTTCAGACATGCTAAACAATTTTGAATTTTGAATAATCTTTTAAATGGTGAACAAAACTTAATAAAATATGAACAATTTCTAAAAATCCGAACTTGAAAATTTAAATCAATTTTGAAAATTTTAAATGTTTCTGAAAATATATAAAATTGAAATTCTGAACAATTTTCAATATTTAAAGAAAATTTTAATCTGAACATTTTTTGAAAATTTAAACAAAACATAGATTTGTAAACATTTTCTAAAAATTTAAACAAAATATGAAATTATGAACAATTTTTGAATATTTAAACGAAACTTGAACAGCTAAACATTTCTATAAGATTAAAACGAATTTAATATTTTTGAAAATATGGAATAATTTCAAATTCTGATATTTTAGAAAAAAAATAAAGAAAATTTGAAAATTTGAGCATTTAAAGAAAATATTGAAAGTCTGGTCATTTTTTAAATTTTATACAACTTTTGAAAAAAATAAAAACTGAAATCTGAACATTTTTTGAAAATTTAAGAAAAAAAATTGAATTTTGAATAATGTTTTAAAATTTAAGCAAATATTGGAATTCTGAACATTTTTTGAAACAAGTCGTCGCTCACTTCGTTTGTGCTGGCTACTAGGATGTTCTGGCTTCGTGCATGCTACGAGGGTATTTGGGCTGAGCTCGTGCATGTTGTGGAGACCCTGTATGAGGGAGTCCTGGATTATGGGGTCCTCGAGTGTCCGGGCTGTGTAGCATGGGCTTGACTGATGGGCCATGAAGATACAAGATAGAATGCCTTCCCCCGTGTCCGGGTGAGACTCTCCTTTGCGTGGATGGCAAGCTTGCCGTCCGGATGTGCAGTTTCCTTTCTTTGTAAACCGACTCTGTACAACCCTAGGCCCCTTCGGTGTCTATATACACCAGAGGGTTTAGTTCGTAGAGGCTATCACAAATCATATAGGCTAGAGATGTAGGGTTTAGCCATTACGATCTCGAGGTAGATCGACTCTTTTAACCCCTATACTCATCAAAGTTAATCAAGCAAGAAGTAGGGTATTACCTCCATTAAGAGGGCCCGAACTGAAGGAAATATGCCCTAGAGGCAATAATAAAGTTATTATTTATATTTCCTTATATCATGATAAATGTTTATTATTCATGCTAGAATTGTATTAACCGGAAACTTAGTACATGTGTGAATACATAGACAAACAGAGTGTCCCTAGTATGCCTCTACTAGACTAACTCGTTAATCAAAGATGGTTAAGTTTCCTAGCCATAGACATGTGTTGTCATTTTATGAACGAGATCACATCATTAGAGAATGATGTGATGGACAAGGCCCATCCGTTAGCTTAGCACTATGATCCTTTAGTTTATTGCTATTGCTTTCTTCATGACTTATACATGTTCTTATGACTATGAGATTATGCAACTCCCGAATACCGGAGGAACACTTAATGTGCTATCAAACGTCACAACATAACTGGGTGATTATAAAGATGCTCTACAGGTGTCTCCGATGGTGTTTGTTGAGTTGGCATAGATCAAGATTAGGATCTGTCACTCCGATTGTCGGAGAGGTATCTCTCGGCCCTCTCGGTAATGCACATCACTATAAGCCTTGCAAACAATGTGACTAATGAGTTAGTTGCGGGATGATGCATTACGGAACGAGTAAAGAGACTTGTCGATAACGAGATTGAACTAGGTATGATGATACCGACGATCGAGTCTCAGACAAGTAACATACCGATGACAAAGGGAACAACGTATGTTGTTGTGCGGTTTGACCGATAAAGATCTTCGTAGAATATGTAGGAACCAATATGAGCATCCAGGTTCCGCTATGGTTATTGACCTAAGATGTGTCTCGATCATGTCTACATAGTTCTCGAACCCGTAGGGTCCACACGCTTAACGTTCGATGACGATTAGTATTATGAGTTTATGTAATTTGATGTATTGGAGGTTGTTCGGAGTCCCGTATGAGATCACGGACATGACGAGGAGTCTTGAAATGGTCGATACATAAAGATCGATATATTGGACCATGTTATTCGGACATGGGAAGTGTTCCAGATAGTTTCGGATAAAACCGGAGTGCCGGAGGGTTATGGACCCCCCCGGGAAGTTAGTGGGCCACCATGGGCCTTAGAGGAGAGAGGGCCAGCCAGGAGCTGGCGCGTGCCCCCCCGTCCGAATTGGACAAGGGGTGGGGGCGCCGCCCCCTCCTTCCTTCTCTCCCCTTCCTCCTTCCTTCCCCTCCTTGTTGGACTAGGAAAGGGGGGAACCTACTCCTAGTAGGAGTAGGATTCCCCCCCCCTTGGGCGCGCCCCTTGAGGACGGCCATCCCCCTCCTCCCCTCCTTTATATACGGGGGAGGGGGGCACCCCATAGACACAGAAGTTGATCTCTTAGCCGTGTGCGGTGCCCCCCTCCACAGTTTTCCACCTCGGTCATATTGCCGTAGTGCTTAGGCGAAGCCCTGCGTCGGTAACTTCATCATCACCATCACCACGCCGTCGTGCTGGTGAAACTCTTCCTCGGCCTCAGCTAGATCAAGAGTTCGAGGGACGTCACCGAGCTGAAGTGTGCAGATCGCAGAGGTGTCGTGCATTCGGTACTTGATCGGTTGGATCACGAAGACGTTCGACTACATCAACCGCGTTACTAAACGCTTCCGCTTTCGGTCTACGAGGGTACGTGGACACACTCCCCGCTGGTTGCTATGCTTATCCTAGATAGATCTTGCGTGATCGTAGGATTTTTTTGAAATACTACGTTCCCCGAAAGTGGCATCCGAGCCAGGTCTACGCGTAGATGTTATATGCACGAGTGGCACACAAAGATTTGTGGGTGATAATAGTCATACTGCTTACCAGCATGTCATACTTTGATTTAGCGGTATTGTTGGATGAAGCGTCCCAGACCGACATTACATGACCGCGTTCATGAGACTGGTTCTACCGTCGTGCTTCGCACATAGGTGGCTAGTGGGTGTCTGTTTCTCCAACTTTAGTTGAATCGAGTGTGACTACGCCCGGTCCTTGTTGAAGGTTAAAACAACACACTTGACGAAAAATCGTTGTGGTTTTTATGCGTAGGTAAGAACGGTTCTTGCTAAGCCCGTAGCAGCCACGTAAAACTTCCAACAACAAAGTAGAGGACGTCTAACTTGTTTTTGCAGGGCTTGCTGTGATGTGATATGGTCAAGACGTGATGATATATACATTGTTGTATGAGATGATCATGTTTTGTAACAGTTATCGGCAACTGGCAGGAGCCTTATGGTTGTCGCTTTATTGTATGAAATGCAATCGCCATGTAATTGCTTTACTTTTTCACTAAGCGGTAGTGATAGTCGTAGTAGCAATAGTTGGCGAGACGACAACGATGCTTTGATGGAGATCAAGGTGTCAAGTGATGACCCACAAGTATAGGGGATCTATTGTAGTCCTTTCGATAAGTAAGAGTATCGAAGCCAACGAGGAGCAGAAGGAAATGATAAGCGGTTTTCAGCAAGGTATTCTCTACAAGTACTGAAATAAGTGGTAACAGATAGTTTTGTGACAAAATAAATTGTAACGAGCAACAAGTAACAAAAGTAAATAAAGTGCAGCAAGGTGGCCCAATCCTTTTTGTAGCAAAGGACAAGCCGGAACAAACTCTTATATAAGGAAAAGCGCTCCCGAGGACACATGGGAATATCGTCAAGCTAGTTTTCATCACGTTCATATGATTCGCGTTCGGTACTTTGATAATTTGATACGTGGGTAGACCGGTGCTTGGGTGCTGTTCTTACTTGAACAAGCATCCCACTTATGATTAACCTCTATTGCAAGCATCCGCAACTACAAGAAAAGTATTAAGGTAAACCTAACCATAGCATGAAACATGTGGATCCAAATCAGCCCCTTACGAAGCAACGCATAAACTAGGGTTTAAGCTTCTGTCACTCTAGCAACCCATCATCTACTTATTACTTCCCAATGCCTTCCTCTAGGCCCAAATAATGGTGAAGTGTTATGTAGTCGACGTTCACATAACACCACTAGAGGCTAGACAACATACATCTTATCCAAATATCGAACGAGTACCAAATTCACATGACTACTAATAGCAAGACTTCTCCCTTGTCCTCAGGAACAAATGTAACTACTCACAAAGCATATTCATGTTCATAATCAGAGGGGTAATAATATGCATAAAGGATCTGAACATATGATCTTCCACCAAATAAACCAACTAGCATCAACTACAAGGAGTAATCAACACTACTAGCAACCTACTAGCACCAATCCCGGACTTGGAGACAAGAATTGGATACAAGAGATGAACTAGGGTTTGGAGATGAGATGGTACTAGTGAAGATGTTGATGGAGATTGCCCTCTCCCGATGAGAGGAGCGTTGGTGGTGACGATGGCGATGATTTCCCCCTCCTGGAGGGAAGTATCCCCGGCAGAACAGCTCTGTCGGAGCTCTAGATTGGTTCTGCCAAGGTTCCGCCTCGTGGCGGTGGAGTCTCATCCCGAAAGGTTGCTTCTCGTTTTTTTCTTGACGAAAGACTTCATATAGGAGAAGATGGGCGTCAAAGAGCCACCAGGGGGCCCACGAGGTAGGGGGCGCGCCCTAGGGAGGGGGCGCACCCCCCACCCTCGTGAGCAGGGTGTGGGGCCCCTGGCCTTTATCTTTGGCGAGGATTTTTCTTTATTCATTTTAAGATATTCCGTGGAGTTTCAGGACTTTTGGAGTTGCGCAAAATAGGTCTCTAATATTTGCTCCTTTTCTAGTCCAGAATTCCAGCTGCCGGCATTCTCCCTCTTCATGTAAACCTTGTAAAATAAGAGAGAATAGCCATAAGTATTGTGACATAACGTGAAATAACAACCCATAATGCGATAAATATCGATATAAAAGCATGATGCAAAATGGACGTATCAACTCCCTCAAGCTTAGACCTCGCTTGTCCTCAAGCGAAAAGCCGATAACAATAAATATGTCCTCATGTTTAGAGGTAGAGGCGTCGATAAAAATAAAATATGAACATGAAGGCATCATGATTATTCTCATAACAGCAACATATATAGATTTTGTCATATGATTAGTTATGTTCAAGTGACGATCTATTCACAATGCAAAAGTATGAATCAGAAACCTTATTGAGACCCAACAAACTATAACCTCAGTCATTGGAGCAATTGCAATTTATCATAACATCGGAAAGAGTCTATGTCACAGCTAAAAAGCAAGTCCACATACTCAACTATCATCTAGTCCTTCATAATTGCTAACACTCACGCAATACTTGTGTTTATGAAGTTTTAATCGGACACAGAGAAAGATAGGGGCTTATAGTTTTACCACACAACCTTTTACCTCAAGGGTAATGTCAACAATAATAACTCATGCTCCCTTACATCCAATTATATATATATGTGTATATATATATATATATATATATATATATATATATATATATATATATATATATATATATCATGTTCTTTCCAACATGCTGGGCTTGCCAAAGGATAAAATGAAAAAGGAAAGGTGAAGATCACCGTGACTCTTGCATAAGGTAGAAGATAATGATAAAAGATAGGCCCTTCGCAAAGGGAAGCAGAGGTTGCCATGCGCTTTTATGGTTGAATAAAAAAAATCTCAATGCGAAAGAACGTCACTTTATATTGCCCCTTGTGATATGAACCTTTGTTATGCAGTCCGTCGCTTTTATTACTTTCACATCACAAGATCGTATAAAGCTTATTTCTCCCACACCAATCAATCATACATATTTAGAGCATTTTTTATTGCTTTGCACCGATGACAACTTACTTGAAGGATCTTACTCTATCCATAGGTAGATATGGTGGACTCTCATGGCAAAACTGGTTTAAGGGTTTTTGGAGGCACAAGTAGTATCTCTACTTGGTGCTGAGAATTTGGCTAGCATGAGGGGGAAAGGCAAGCTCAACATGTTAGAGGACCCATGACAACATACTTTATCTCATATATAAGAAAACATAACTCATCACGTTGTCTTCCTTGTCCAACATCAACTCTTTAGCATGTCATATTTTAATGAGTGCTCCCAATCATAAAGGATGTTAATAAGAATATATCTACATGTGAAACCTATCTTTCCTTATTACTTCCTATTAATTGCAACGGTGATCAAAGCTATGTCTGCCAACTCCCAAGAACGTTTAATCATCATACTCTTTCTATGTGAAGTCATTACTTTAGATAAGCTCAATATGAACCTTTGTTTCTTTTTATTCTTTTTCTTCTTTTCTTTTATTCACCCAAGAACATGGCAAAATAATCAAGCCCTTGACTCAACACTAATCTTTATTATATATATAGCTCACAGACTCGATTACATAGAAAGATCACAAAGCAAAACTCAAAACTAGATCATGCCATCAACTTTATTCTACTAGATCAAGATACTACTAATAGGATCGAACTAAGAAAAACGATAAATATAGGAGTTGTGATTGTGATACGATACCGGGGCACCTCCCCCAAGCTTGGCAGTTGCCAAGGGGAGTGCCCATACCCATGTGATTATGTATCCTTCTTTGTTGTTGGTGTAATATTCTTGGCGATGATTCCCCTTAGGATGCGGTTCTCCTCCTCGAGCTTATTGACTTGCTGCTTGAGGTCCATTATTTCCTTACGAAGCTTTCTTGTGACAGCTAAAGCTCCTTGCACCCAAGGGTGTTGCATAGCTGCGGGAGAACAAGTGACACTCCTCTTCATATTTTCATAAGAAAGACATCTAACATTAGAAGGGATAACCGAGTTTGGAATAGCTGAGCTCTGTAGCTCCCCCATCGTGAATCCAGCTCGGAAGCGAGAGGTGACTTCTTGATCCTCCATGGCATCTACCCTCATCAAGTCAGCCTCCATCTCTTCTTTCGTTGCTGACCCAAAGTGGTCAGCGTTGCTGTTTGCCCTTGGTACCGGTGCCGAATTAGATACCCGGCTCTCCCCGACTGACTCTTGAGAAGACATCTTGCACTTAATCTGCAGCAGCAACAGCTCGAAACGAAAACAGAGGATATTTGCGTGATACGGGAGTCAAAACCTTCGGGAGAATATATAGTGAATTTTTACCGACCAAAATACGTATCCCATAAGAAAACGGAGTCCGGACGGCTCACGAGGTGCTCACGAGGTAGGGGGGCGCGCCGAGGGGAGGGGGGCCCGCCCACCACCCTCGTGGGGCCCTCGTGTCCTTCCTGGACTGCCACTTATTTTTCTATTTTTCTAAATATTCCAAAACGGAGAAATATTGCCTTAAAAATTGTTTTGGAGTCGGTTTACTTACCGTACCACATACCTATTCGTTTTCGGAGTCTGAAACGTTCTGGAAAGTGTCTCTTATGTATTCCTCCGGGGTTACGGTTTTAATAATATTGGTTTCAACATTTATGGGATTACCTGAGATATAATGTTTGATTCTTTGACCGTTTACCACCTTCGGATTCGTGCCTTCGAAGTTGTTGATTTTTATGGCACCGAAACGATAGACCTCCTCGATAACGTAGGGGCCTTCCCATTTAGAGAGAAGTTTTCCTGCAAAAAATCTTAAACGAGAGTTGTATAGCAATACATAATCATCTACATTAAACTCACGCTTTTGTATCCTTCTGTCATGCCATCTTTTAAATTTTTCTTTAAACAACTTGGCATTTTCATATGCTTGGGTTCTCCATTCATCAAGTGAGCTAATATCAAATAACCTCTTCTCACCGGCAAGTTTGAAATCGTAGTTGAGCTGTTTAATAGCCCAGTATGCCTTATGTTCTAGTTCGAGAGGTAAGTGACATGCTTTTCCATAAACCATTTTATACGGAGACATACCCATAGGATTTTTATATGCAGTTCTATATGCCCATAATGCATCATCAAGTTTCTTGGACCAATTCTTTCTAGACCTATTGACAGTCTTTTGCAAAATTAATTTGAGTTCTCTATTACTCAATTCTACTTGACCACTAGACTGAGGATGATAGGGAGATGCAATTCTATGATTAACATCATATTTAGCAAGCATTTTACGGAAATCACCATAAATAAAATGTGAACCACCATCAGTCATTAAATATCTAGGGACTCCAAACCTCGGAAAAATAACTTCTTTAAGCGTTTTAATAGAAGTGTTATGATCATCACTACTAGTTGGAATAGCTTCTACCCATTTAGTAACATAATCAACAACAACTAAAATATGTGTATATCCATTAGAGGCAGGAAAAGGTCCCATATAATCAAAGCCCCAAACATCAAATGGTTCAATAACAAGTGAATAATTCATAGGCATTTCTTGACCTCTACTAATATTACCAATTGTTTGACATTCATCGCAAGACAAGACAAACTTACGGGCATCCTTGAAGAGAGTAGGCCAATAAAAACCGGATTGCAATACCTTATGTGCAATTCTATCTCCAGCGTGGTGTCCTCCATAAGCTTCGGAGTGGCACTTGCGTAGGATCTGTTCCTGTTCATGCTCAGGTACACAACGTCTAATAACACCATCTACTCCTTCTTTATAAAGACGTGGATCATCCCAAAAGTAATGTCTCAAGTCATAGAAAAACTTCTTCTTTTGTTGGTATGTGAAGCTAGGTGGTATAAACTTAGCAACTATGTAATTAGCATAATCAGCATACCATGGAGTACTACGAGAAGTACTTATAACATTTAATTGCTCATCAGGAAAGCTATCATCAATTGGTAGTGGGTCATCAAGAACATTCTCTAACCTAGATAAGTTGTATGCAACGGGGTTCTCAGCTCCTTTTCTATCAACAATATGCAAATCAAATTCTTGTAGCAAGAGAACCCATCTAATAAGTCTAGGTTTAGCATCTTTATTTTCCATAAGATATTTAATAGCAGCATGATCAATGTGAATAGTTACTTTAGAATCAACAATATAAGGTCTGAACTTATCACAAGCAAATACAGCTGCTAAAAGTTCTTTTTCAGTAGTAGCATAATTTCTTTGAGCATTGTCTAGAGTCTTACTAGAATAATGGATAACATTTAATTTCTTATCAACTCTTTGCCCTAGAACAACACCTACAACATAATCGCTAGCATCACACATAATTTCAAAGGGTAAATTCCAATCAGGTGGTTGAACAACAGGTGCAGAGACTAATGCTTTCTTAAGTATTTCAAATGCTTCGACACAATCATCATCAAAGACAAATGGTACGTCTTTTTGCAATAAATTAGTCAGAGGCCGAGAATTTTTTGAGAAGTCCTTAATGAACCTCCTATAAAATCCGGCGTGACCAAGGAAACTTCTTATACCTTTGATGTCCTTGGGACATGGCATCTTTTCAATAGCATCAACCTTGGCTTTATCAACTTCAATACCTCTTTAAGAAACTTTATGCCCCAAGACAATACCTTCATTAACCATAAAGTGGCACTTTTCCCAATTCAAGACAAGATTAGTTTCTTCACATCTCTGCAAAACTCGATCAAGATTGCTCAAGCAATCATCAAAAGAAGATCCGTAGACGGAAAAGTCGTCCATGAAAACCTCACAAATCTTTTCACAGAAGTCAGAGAATATAGCCATCATGCATCTTTGAAAGGTAGCAGGTGCATTACATAGACCAAAAGGCATATGTTTATAAGCAAAAGTACCAAAAGGGCATGTAAAAGTAGTCTTTGATTGATCTCTAGCCGACACAGGTATTTGAGAGAAACCAGAATAACCATCTAGAAAGCAGTAATGTGTATGTTTGCATAATCTTTCTAGCATTTGATCAATAAAAGGTAAGGGGTAATGATCTTTCTTAGTAGCCTTATTTAATTAGTGGAAATCAATTACCATCCTATAACCTATGATAATTCTTTGTGGAGTCAATTCATCTTTATCATTAGGGACAACAGTAATACCTCCCTTCTTAGGGACACAATGGACAGGACTTACCCACTAACTATCAGCAACGAGATAAATTATACCTGCCTCCAGAAGCTTGCGTATTTCTTTTCTTACCCCTTCTTTCATTTTAGGATTCAAACATCGTTGAGGGTCACGAACTGGTTTGGCATCTGCTTCCAAATTTATTTTATGTTGACATAGAGTGGGGCTAATGCTAAGAATGGAACCTTTCTAGAGAAGGAGTTTCTCTCAAAAGATGTGAGTGGGAGGAAAGTAGAACTTGATGAGGTAATTGTACCTGCTCCCTTATTGAAAGTAGCTCATCACAGAAATAAGTTCCAGTGATTCCTACATCATCTGCTAATGATGATGTCGGGGGATATCGGCCTCCACGAGCACCTATGGGGACGGAGCCCCTTGTCGGTTCGGCGGGGGGAGGAGGTTGCACAAAGAGCAGATCGAGGCGACACGCACACAACGATTTTACCCAGCTTCGGGCCGCACGGATGCGTAAAACCCTACTGCTGCATGTCTGGTTGATTCGAGTTCTTGCTCTGGAGCGCAAGAAGCTACAGTAAGTTGGAGCTGGACGTAGACGAGGGTCTACTCGGTGTCCTCCTTCCGGTCCGGATCTCTTCTAGGGTTTTCCCCTCTCTTTCTCGCCTCTCCTCCCTCTCCTACGTGCGCATGGGCCTCCTTTTATATGCTAAGGGGTTTTCCACAGGCAGCGACGCAGGTGAGGGTAAAAATGGCAAGGAACTGTGCGAACAGTGGCCGCACAGTGCTATCGCACTTAACTCTGACGGCGGGGGACAAAGGCATTAAATGCCCGTCTGGATCGCCTGAACAGTGCCGAGGTGGACCGTTAGAGGCGCCTCCGCTTGCCATGGGGGCGACTCCGCCAACGTCGCATGCCATGCGCGCGCCCCAGCCTGCGCGGCGCCCCGCCACGTGTCTCTGGGGAAGCTCCAGAGTGACGCGTGGGCAGGTGAGCTGGAGCGCACGCCTGAGGTGGTGGTTCGCCGCGGCAAGTGGCTTGCCGCGGTGGTTGTCTTGCCGCACCTGAGAGCTTGCCGCTCGTCAGGCCTTGCCGGGGCGCGCGGCGCGCCGCGGCGGGCTTCTCTTGGGGGGCCTTGGTTTGGCCGTCCCGGCGAGCTCCTCCCGCCGGGGCCTTGGTGCTTCGGCTTAGTCGTCCCGGCAAGCTCCTCTTGCCGGGGCCTTGTCGCCTTGGCCCGGCAAGCTCCTCTTGCCGGACCTCGCCTTCTTGGCCCGGCAAGCTCCTCTTGCCGGGGCTTGGTCTTCTTGGCTCGATCACTTGGCCTTCGTCCGGCCCAGAAAGGGCCGTGGAGACTCTTGTCGCTCCCCTGGCAGGCCTTGCCGCGGGACGCTACTACTGCCCATGCACAAGTTTGGGGTACTAAGGTACCCCTACTTTAGTACACCGACAGGAGCCCCCAGGTCTGGGCCATACACGGTGCCGAGCGTTGTTGGGCCAGGCCCTAACAGTGCACGGGCACGCGTGGCCTGGGTCGCGCTGCTCCTTAACTCCGTGCCCGTCGCGCCCTCCCCAAGTGGCGCGCGCTTATCGCGGCGTCATGGGGGGGGCGAGGCGTGCGAGGCGTGCGTGACGTGGGTGGCGTGCGCGGGGCTTGAGGCCCGCTGGCATGCGTCACGTCGGGCACGACCTCTTTTATTTGGAAAGGCGAAGCGTCCGCCCCCACTTTCGAGTGGGGGGGGGGGAAGAGGTCGCCTCATCTGTCGCCTCGGCCCTGCCCGCCCGCCACGCGTCCTCCATGCGCTTGGGGTTGCGGTGGTGGAGGCAGGAAGCCGGGCCGACGCGGGTCGAAGAAGAGGGTCGGCCCCGTCGCCTGCCCTTCCTCTGCTTTGATTGGTCGGGCGGGGCGGCCGAGCCCCCACTTTGCCCCTTTATAAGGAGCGGAAGGGGATGACGAGGGTCCGCACTCCTTCCTTCTTCCTTCTCTTAGATCCCTGGTCCCCTCTCCCCAACTGTCATGGAGGAAGGGAACCCTGGTCCTTCTTCGGTGGCGGCAAGGGTTGCCGCCAGGCAGCGCGCCCCTCCTCCCCTTGCTCCCGCGGTGGCGGAGCCAACCGTAAGGGGAAGGGGGAGGGGGCGAGGTCGTGGACGAGGCCGTGGACGGGGCCGAGGCGCTCGAGGCGGGCGGGGCAGCGCGCCGGCCTCGCCTCCGCCGGCGGCTCCGTTTCCCACGGCGGTTCATCTCGGGGACGACCCCTGCGAGTTCATCATCAGGCTGCGCCGGGCGCCTCGCCATCGCCTCCGCCTCCCGGCTCCCTTCGCGGACGTCTTGGAGGCGGAACAACACGAGACGCTGAGACTGCGCATGAGGGGCTGCGGGATCAGTGGTACGCGAGTCCACGTCGAATCCCGAGCCCCCGGCGTGGTGTGTCTTGGCCGAGGGTGGAAGACGTTCGCCCGGATCCACAGCTTGATGGAGGGGTTCATACTCCATTTTAAGCTGATGGAGGGTGATCTCCTCTCCGTCAAGGCCTTCGGGGACCTCGGCACCCGGGCCCGGTGCTGCGTGGATAGCTCCTCCGACAGCGAAGGCTCCTCCTTGAGCGAGAGTGACGAGGAGGGGAGCGACAGCGACGACGAGGGGAGAGGCCGCCGGGATGACGGGTCCGACTAGGTGCCGGTCGCAGCTCCGCGTGGCACCGGCGGCCCCCATCGTCCGCGTCGCTGGCGCCGTGAACTCCCCGGGGTCGTCTCCTTGGGCGGCTGGCGTAGGGAGGCTGCGGAAGAGGAAGAGGGCGGGCGGCAAGGCCGCTGCCTCGTCTTCCAGCTCCGCCCCAGACGTCGTCACCACCCCTGCTCGCGGCGACGACCACCGGGGTCTTCTCTCCGGCCCGGCAAGCTCCTCTTGCCGGGGCTTCGTCTTCTCGGGCGGCCGGAGTGGCGAGGCTGCGGAAGAGGCTGGCGGCAAGGCCGTCAACTCGGAGTACGAGGGCTAGATGCCCTCGACAGCGTGTTGACGGCCCGCAGCCTCCTTCTCGAGCTCCGCTTCCGGCGTCGCCGTCTCCATCCGGCCTCCGGAGCCCCGGGGCGGAGCCCCGGATGTTCTCTTGGCGTCTTCTGCCACCCGTAGCTCGTCTAGGCGCCCCTTTTGCCCTTCTCGCCTCCTTGTCCTACCTCCTAAGGAGAGAGACAAGAAAGGGATTACGGGCACCTTATCTCTTTTTATCTTGTAAGCCCTCGGGCCTTAGTTGTGTTTAAATCTTGTAATCCCATCTTTCATGTTTTTCATTCTCTCTGAGCTGTACCTGAGTGGAATGTTTTTAATGAAAAGGGAGTGTTTGCCGGACCATTTGTCTCGCGGGCACATCCCGCGGCAAGGAGCGAACCCTTTGCATCGTTAAGATAGACACTTCCCCGCCCGGCAACGGACCCTGCCGTCTCCCCGCGCCTCTTGGCCCTCCTCACGCTCTTGGCGGAGGCAGGGAGAAGGCGGGTTCTGGCCCCTTGCTTCCTCCTCTTGCCGCCGCGGCTACTATCAGAAGCGGGCCCCGGGAACGCGCTCCGGGGTTTGTCGCTTAAGAGAGCACGGCAGCTTTTAGGAGGAAGCAAGGTTTTCGCATCCCGCAGCTCACGAGAGAATGCATGATAAGGGATGTAAAGACTTATCTGAGGTTGCGGCCCCCGGCAACTCTGGCTTGCCGGGGCGCGGGTGCTGGCTCGCCCTTCTCCCCTTCTTCGTCCTTGAGCGGCTCGGCAAGGGTATGCAACTCCTGCGAGCCAAAGGGAAAGGACGGGAAAAAGACGCGGACTCGACCTCTAAGTTAGGGGTTAGCGACTGTTAGGCACTATCAACCCTAACCAAGGACGAGACTCGACTCAGCATGCATGCTAAAACTTGGGGGCGCCAGCGCTTCATTGCTGCCAGGGTCTGCGCCTGGCTTTGTACAAAGGATTACATGGACCTGCGGCAAGACTTTTGTACAAAGAGTTGGTTGCCGAACGGGGTCCGACAACCGCGCCTTACGGGTAAAACTTGCGAAGATGCTCAATGTTCCAGGAATTGCTCACCGGAGTACCATCTTCGGTCTCGAGGCGGACGGCGCCGGGCCTCGTGACTCGTTTCACCCGGTAAGGGCCTTCCCACTTTGGCGTCAACTTGTTGTGTATCTTGGCCGACTGAACGCGCCGAAGAACAAGGTCGCCTTCCTCGAGGCTCCTGGCTTTAACTTTGCGGCTATGATAGCGACGCAGAGCTTGCTGGTAGCAAGCGGATCGCACAGCAGCCTGGAGACGATCCTCCTCGAGGAGCAGTGCGTCATCTTCACGCGACCGCTCTTGCTCAAGCTCATCATAAGCGAGCACTCGAGGTGACCCGTATACGAGTTCCGTGGGGGTAACTGCTTCTGCTACATAGACTAGAGCAAATGGTGTCTGGCCGGTGGCTCGATTTGGCGTCGTTCTGACCGACCAAAGAACCACCGGCAGCTCCTCGATCCAGTTCCGTCCGCACTTGAGCAGCTTGTCAAAACTTCTGGTCTTGAGCCCGCGCAGTACCTCGGCGTTGGCCCTTTCCGCTTGACCGTTGCTCCGGGGATGAGCAACAGAAGCGAAGCAGACCTTGGTGCCGAGGTTTTGAGTGTACTGCATGAAAGCGTGGCTTGTGAACTGCGTATCGTTGTCGGTGATGATCCTGTTGGGGATCCCGAAGCGGCAAACAATCGACCTGAAGAATTTGATCGCGGACTGGGCAGTCACCTTCCTCACCGGCTCCACTTCTGGCCACTTTGTGAACTTGTCGATGGCAACGAACAAGTACTCAAAGCCCCCGACGGCTCGGGGGAAGGGGACGAGGATATCGAGCCCCCAGACCGAGAAGGGCCAGGACAAAGGGATCATCTGGAGAGCTTGATCTGGCTGGTGTATCTTCTTGGAATGGAACTGGCACGCTTCACACTTGGTTACTTGTGCAGTTGCATCCTGGAGGGCTGTGGGCCAGAAGAAACCTTGCCGGAACGCTTTGCCGGCAAGTGCTCTGGCGCCTATGTGGTGTCCACATATGCCTCTGTGTATCTCCGCCAACAGCTCCTGTCCGTCTTCCCGGTGAATGCACTTCAATTTCACCCCATTGCGTCCTCTTCTGTACAGTGCGTCGTCGACGAACTGGTACATACTGGACTGCCGGGCTACTCTTTCCGCTTCTTCTTGTGTTTACCGGCGGGGCTCGATGGCGCGTCCTCAACGGCAGCGCAGCGCTCCGAAGAGGCGCGCTTGCCGGAGTGGGCACCAGAGCATTCGCCGGGCTTGGCCTTCTTGCCGGCGGGGCTCGATGGCACGTCCTCGACGACAGCGCAGCACTCCGAAGAGGCGCGCTTGCCGGAGTGGGCGCCAGAGCATTCGCCGGACTTGGTCTTCATGCCAGCGGGGCTCGATGGCACGTCCTCGACGGCAGCGAAGCACTCCGAAGAGGCGCGCTTGCCGGAGTGGGCGCCAAAGCACTTGCCGGACTTGGTCTTCATGTCGGCGGGGCTCGATGGCACGTCCTCGACGGCAGCGCAGCACTCCAAAGAGGCGCGCTTGCCGGAGTGGGCGCCAAAGCACTTGCCGGACTTGGTCTTCATGCCGACGGGGCTCGATGGCACGTCCTCGACGGCAGCGCAGCACTCCGAAGAGGCGCGCTTGCCGGAGTGGGTGCCAGAGCACTTGCCGGACTTCTTCTTTCCCCCGGAAGCTCCAGCAGCAAGCGGGCCACGGGCCGTTGCTGCTGTTGCGTCCCGGTATATTTGGTCGGCGCAGATAAGGGCATCCGTTTTGTCGCCGGGGACAGAAATGACGCTTATCGGGCCAGGCATCTTGAGCATGTTATACGCGTAATGAGAGGCCGCCATGAACTTGGCGAGCGCTGGTCGGCCGAGGATCCCGTTGTAAGGCAACGGAAGGTCGGCGACGTCAAAGGTGACCTTCTCAGTCCTGAAATTCAGCTCGCTGCCAAATGTCACCGGCAGCGTGATCTTTCCCTTCGGCTTGCTCCTTCCCGGGTTGATTCCTTGGAATGTGCCGGTTTCTTCGAGCTCGCTGTCGGGAACTTGGAGTCTCCGGAGGACAGCAGAGGAGATCAGATTCAAGCCGGCCCCGCCGTCAACTAGCATCTTAGTGACCTTGAGGTTGCGGATCGTTGGGGAAACCAACATCGGCAAGCACCCGACCGCGGTTGTGCGATCAGGGTGGTCCTCAATGTCGAAGATGATAGGCGTGCTGGACCATCTCAGGGGCCTGTGTGACTCGACGGGTGGCTCCGCTGCATTGACCTCCCGCACCCACCGTTTAAGCTGGTGGTGGGAAGTGTGCAGGGAGGCACCACCGTCCACACACAAGACCTCAGTGGCTTTCTGAAACTCCTGCTCGCTGGTCTCGGGGTCTTCCATGTCTTCGTCTTCGTCATCGTCTTCGCCCTTGTCGCGCCCCCGGGGAGGTCTGTCTGCTTGTCGCTGCTTGTCCTTGCCGCGGCGCTCCCCCGGGCCGGGGCGCTTCGTGCCGGATCCCCCGCCACCTGCTTGGGCTCTCTCCTTGTCGCGTCGTGCATACTCGGCCTTCTGCAGGTCGACGAGCCGCTCGACTTGCTTGCAACTCTGGAGGTCGTGGCCCCTGGTACGGTGGATCTTGCAGTACTTCTTGTCGGTACCGTCTCGCTTATCGGCAGCGGCCATCGCCCGGCAGTTGTCGCACCCGACAATCTCCTTGCCGGGGCCACCCGCCTGGGCTTTCTTGGCGGATCCCTCGCTGCCGGACTTCTTGACAACCAGTACCTCTGGGTTTTTCTTCTTTTTGCCGTTCCGCCGCCGGCCTCTCCTTGCCGGGGCGGTACCTTCACTGTCGGATTCTCCTTCTCCGACACTTTCTCCGGGGAGCTTCCTCCCCTCCTCAGCGCGTGCACACTTGTCGGCCAGGGCGTAAAGCTCGTTGACCTCCTTGATTTTGCACATCGCCATCTCTTCCCTCATCCTGCGGTTGCGCACGTTCTGGTGGAACGCGCTGATCACCGCGGCGGGGTGGACGTCTGGGATGTTGTAGTGCACACAGCTGAACCTCTGGATGAACTTGCGCAAAGGCTCCCCCTCCTTCTGAACGAGCAGATGAAGATCGCTTGCCTGGCCATGGGGTTTGTGGCCGCCCGTGAAGGCGCCAACGAACTGATGGCATAGATCTGGCCAGGAGGAGATGGAGCCGTCCGGCAAGTGCATGAGCCAGGATCTGACATTGGGCTTGAGTACCAGCGGGAAGTAGTTGGCAAGGATCTTATCGTCCCGTCCCCCGGCAGCCTGCACCGCAATGGTGTAGATGCTGAGGAACTCAGATGGATGCGACTTGCCGTCGTACTTCTCGGGCACGTCGGGCTTGAAGTTCTTCGTGCTGGGCCACTGGACTTGCCGCAGCTCGCGGGTGAACGCGGGGCAGCCTACCGAATACGGCAGTTCGCCTGGTTCCCCCGGTGCGGGCATGTTTCCAGAGGGCTCAACGCGCTGGTCTGATTGACGCCGCGCCTCTCTTCTGCGCTCGATGCGAGTTCGAGCGTCTTCTTCCCTTCGCTCGTGAAGGACTTGGCGTTGGTCGCGGCGAGTTCGCGGGTTCGACGACGCGGTGGAGTCGTTGTCGAGGTGAGCCCGGCGAGTCGGCGACCGCTGCTTCTGGGGCGGGGAGTGCACGGTGGTCGCACCCCCGCCATTCTTGGCGCCATCGGTTCTCGCCTGGGTGACTGGCCGCGGCTGCAACGCGCTGTGCTGCCGCGGAGTGTCGCCGTTGGCGAAACCGATGAGGCTCTGGATGGTGGCCCTCCAGTCGTCGAGCTTGTCCGCCGTTGGAGGGTATTCTAGGAGTAACTGAGCTCGCGCGAGAGCTTCCGCTGGGGTGGCGGGCAGAGGCTGCGAACGGCGCGAGGAGCGGGATGTGCTCGAACTCCTAACTATGTTAGAAGGAGCAGCACCCGGTCCAGGCAGCCGCGCGACGCTCGTTCCGGCACGCTGGATCGCATGCTGGTGCTGAGCGTCTTGGGACCCACCAGCACGGTCTGGGCCCAGCGAGCGTATGGTACAATGGGTACCATGACGCTGCTGGTTTCGCGCCTCCTGAGAGGGGCGCGGGGCGAGCTCGGACGTCGCGGGACCAAGAACTGGTTCGACGGCGCCCGTTCCTCCGCCGGCGTCCTCCCCACCACCCGTCTGCTCCATGGGCGGTGGGTTCAGCGCTGACGGACCGGTCGCCTCTGGAGCTTTCTTCTTCGGCGCCATGCCGGCGCAAACAATGAGAGTCTGGCTCGCGCGGACGCCGGACCTGGTTCACACAACCTCGACGCTCCCCCTACCTGGCCGCCAAAGATGTCGGGGGATATCGGCCTCCACGAGCACCTATGGGGACGGAGCCCCTTGTCGGTTCGGCGGGGGGCGGAGGTTGCACAAAGAGCAGATCGAGGCGACACGCACACAACGATTTTACCCAGCTTCGGGCCGCACGGATGCGTAAAACCCTACTGCTGCATGTCTGGTTGATTCGAGTTCTTGCTCTGGAGCGCAAGAAGCTACAGTAAGTTGGAGCTGGACGTAGACGAGGGTCTACTCGGTGTCCTCCTTCCGGTCCGGATCTCTTCTAGGGTTTTCCCCTCTCTTTCTCGCCTCTCCTCCCTCTCCTACGTGCGCATGGGCCTCCTTTTATATGCTAAGGGGTTTTCCACAGGCAGCGACGCAGGTGAGGGTAAAAATGGCAAGGAACTGTGCGAACAGTGGCCGCACAGTGCTATCGCACCTAACTCTGACGGCGGGGGACAAAGGCATTAAATGCCCGTCTGGATCGCCTGAACAGTGCCGAGGTGGACCGTTAGAGGCGCCTCCGCTTGCCACGGGGGCGACTCCGCCAACGTCGCATGCCATGCACGCGCCCCAGGCTGCGCGGCGCCCCGCCACGTGTCTCTGGGGAAGCTCCAGAGTGACGCGTGGGCAGGTGAGCTGGAGTGCACGCCTGAGGTGGTGGTTCGCCGCGGCAAGTGGCTTGCCGCGGTGGTTGTCTTGCCGCACCTGAGAGCTTGCCGCTCGTCAGGCCTTGCCGGGGCGCGCGGCGCGCCGCGGCGGGCTTCTCTTGGGGGGCCTTGGTTTGGCCGTCCCGGCGAGCTCCTCCCGCCGGGGCCTTGGTGCTTCGGCTTAGTCGTCCCGGCAAGCTCCTCTTGCCGGGGCCTTGTCGCCTTGGCCCGGCAAGCTCCTCTTGCCGGACCTCGCCTTCTTGGCCCGGCAAGCTCCTCTTGCCGGGGCTTGGTCTTCTTGGCTCGATCACTTGGCCTTCGTCCGGCCCAGAAAGGGCCGTGGAGACTCTTGTCGCTCCCCTGGCAGGCCTTGCCGCGGGACGCTACTACTGCCCGTGCACAAGTTCGGGGTACTAAGGTACCCCTACTTTAGTACACCGACGGATGATGATCATGAAACTTCTGACCAAGTTACTATCGAACCTCGTAGGTCAACCAGAGTGAGATCTGCACCAGAGTGGTACGGTAATCCTGTTCTGGAAGTCATGTTACTTGACCATGACGAACCTACGAACTATGAGGAAGCGATGATGAGCCCAGATTCCGTGAAATGGCTTGACACCATGAAATCTGAGATGGGATCCATGTATGAGAACAAAGTGTGGACTTTGGTTGACTTGCTCGATGATCGGCAAGCCATAGAGAATAAATGGATCTTCAAGAAGAAGAATGTGTTGGAACACGCGATACGCTACGCTAGTGCCAAATAAAATTTTCTACCGCGCACCGAAGATCATGCTGGTGGAAATAGATCATGGGATCGGGTCTACCACTAGACGCGGAGTCACCGTAGCGAAAGTGTGCCCACTCCCCTTTATATAGACCTTCGAGGTGGGCTCAACTCTTGAGCCCACTAGAAGTCCACATCCATTTTCCACTCAGATCCAATCCGAATGGGCTGTAGCCCCTTAAGTGTGCGACCCTATAGGTTCACGTACTCATGGACAGGACCAGAGTCGATAGTTGGTAGCGGCTCCTAGCAAAACGTGCCAACTCCCATGTGGGCGTAAAGTCGTTTGACGAACCTCAACAATGTGGCATATGCAACATTCCTTTTGCCTCACGATATTTGTTGTCGAACTCAAGGTGAGTACTTGTCACCCTTGTGTTAGCTCGACCTCTCTTCTCGAAACCATGATACAGATTCCCGAACTGGGTTAACACTTAACCCAAGTCGCATGGCCATGCTTTCCGAATCTGATCACTCAAGAGGCCCCAGAGAATATCTCTCCAAATAGGAGGGGCAAATTCCATCTTGGTCAACCATGTCTTGCGACATGTCTCAAGACTCACCCGAAAGCTACCTTTATAACTACCCAGGTACGAAGTAGCATTTGATGGACCCTAAGTGAGTCGATCCTCATCCCGAGAACATGCGAGGACCTCAGGTCTAGGACATGGCATAGACATTGCACTTGAGACTAACAGATGACTATATCTCGCTGCGTCTCAAAGTGGGTCTGTCCAGCTCGGTGATCTCCATCCCCGAGCCCATACTATCGGTTTAGCATCTCCATGCACATGACTTGTGAAACATAGTCATCAACCGAGTTGTATACTAGTCAAGGATATGTGTCCGCATAACCTTATCAACTAGGGACCATTAAAACAATCATCATACAATACATAGTTCCACAAACAAGTCACATACTTATTGATACATATCATTGATGATGTTCAAGGACAATACAAAGGACTCATGAATACATATGGAAATATCATCATCACATGATTGCCTCTAGGGCATATCTCCAACAGTCTCCCACTTGCACTAGAGTCAATCATTTAGGTGTCGTATGCCCATGGAGCTCATGTGCGCCTCATGCTTCGGACGTGGGAGAGGCTTCGTCAATGGATCAGCAACATTTGCATCCGTGTGTACCTTGCATATGTTTACATCACCTCTTTCGACAATGTCACGAATAAGGTTAAAACGCCTGAGTATGTGTTGGGTTTTATGATGGTTCCGTGGTTCCTTGACTTGCGCAATGGCACCACTATTATCACAACAGAGGTCTAATGGATTAGATGCGCCCTCAACACACCAAGATCAGAAATAAAATTCTTCACCCAAACACCTTCTTTTGCAGCTTCAGAAGACGCAATGTACTCAGCCTCTGTTGTAGAATCAGCTACCGTATCTTGCTTGGAGCTCCTCCAGCTCACTGCTCCTCCGTTCAGAATGAAGACAAACCCAGATTGCGATCGACTATCATCCCTATCTGTTTGGAAACTAGCATCGGTGTAACTCTTTACAATGAGCTCATCCTCACCTCCATAAACCAGGAACATATCCTTAGTCCTTCTCAAGTACTTAAGGATATTCTTAACCGTTGTCCAGTGACTCTCCCCGGGATCAGCCTGGTATCTGCCCACCACGCTAAGAGCAAAACTTACATCGGGACAAGTACATACCATAGCATACATGATGGATCTCTGAAGCTTGCATACCATGCTAGACTTCTTTGGATCGACAAAACCCTCGGGTTGTGTCATATACACATCCTCGGTTAAATTTCCATTAAGAAAAGCCGTTTTGACATCCATCTGCCATATTTCATAGTCGAAATATGCCGCTATAGCAAGAATGATCCGAATTGATTTAGGCATCGCTACCGGTGAGTAAGTCTCATCGTAGTCAACTCCTTGAACTTGTCGATAACCTTTAGCAACAAGTCGAGCCTTATGGACTGTGACATTTCCGTCCATATCAGTTTTCTTCTTAAAGATCCACTTGCACTCAATGACTCGAACGCCATCTGGCAGATCAACCAAGTTCCAAACTTGATTCTCATCGATGGACTTTAATTCGGATCTTATGGCCTCAAGCCATAACTCAGAATCAGGGCTCTCCATCGCTTCCGCATACATAGTCGGCTCGTTGTTCTCCAAGAACAACACATTCCAGTCATGCAAATTGCGTAACCTTTCCGACCTCCGTGGAACCGATGTTGACTCCACTACGGGTTCCTTGACTAACTCCGGTGTGACAGTATCACCTACCGGAACGTCACCGTGTGGTTCTCGAATTTCTTCTAGTCGGACCGTCCTCCCACTAGCCTTCCGATTGAGAAACTCTTTCTCAAGGAAAACTCCATATCGAGCGACAAACACTTTGCCCTCTTCACGGTTGTAGAAGTAATATCCCAAGGTTTCCCTTGGATATCCCACGAATATGCACTTGTCCGATTTGGGTGTGAGCTTATCCGACTGGAGTCGCTTGACATATGCTTCACATCCCCAAATTTTCAGAAAAGACAAACTGTGACTCTTCGCAGTCCATATCTCATATGTTGTCTTATCTACGGACTTAGATGGTACCCTGTTTAGTGTGAAAGCTGCAGTTTCTAGAGCGTATCCCCAAAATGACAAGGGTAAATCCGACTGACTCATCATCGATCGGACCATGTCCAACAGGGTTCAATTCCTCCGTTCCGACACACCATTTCTCTGTGGCGTACCTGGAGGAGTCAGTTGTGGAACTATTCCATGATTCTTCAGATGATCATCAAACTCCTGGCTCATATACTCACCGCCACGATCAGATCGTAGAAGTTTGATTTTCTTGCCGAGTTGATTTTCCACTTCGTTCTGAAACTCCTTGAACTTTTCAAAAGTTTCTGACTTGTGCCTCATCAAGTAGACATATC
Organism: Aegilops umbellulata; assembly: GCA_032464435.1. Classification (NCBI taxonomy): domain Eukaryota; kingdom Viridiplantae; phylum Streptophyta; class Magnoliopsida; order Poales; family Poaceae; genus Aegilops; species Aegilops umbellulata. The sequence goes on along the minus strand of CP136058.1, from coordinate 329,072,669 downwards.
CATATCTACTCAAGTCATCGGTGAAAGTCATGAAGTATTGGAAACCACCTCTGGCTGCCGTGCTCATTGGTCCACATACATCACTATGTATAACTTCCAACAACTCGGACGCCCTCTCGCAACTCTTTGCAAAAGGAGTCTTAGTCATCTTACCGAGTAGGCAAGACTCGCATGTCTCGAATGATTCAAACTCAAACGAAGTTAGAATTCCATCATCATGGAGCTTATTCATGCACTTTTGACTAATGTGTCCTAGTCGACAATGCCAGATGTAAGTCGGATTTATATCATTAGGCTTATGCCTCTTGACATTTATGTTATAGACTGATTCACCTTCAAGATCTAGGATACATAGCCCATTTACAACATGTGCAAAGCCATGAAACATATTATTCAAGTAAATAGAACAACCATTGTCCTTAATATTGAATTCATAACCTTGTCTCATCAAACATGAGGCAGAAATAATGTTTCGACTCAAAGCAGGAACATAATAACAATTATCAAGTTCCATTACAAATCCTGAAGGTAAATTAAGTTGCATAGTGCCGACGGCCAATGCAGCAACTCTTGCTTTATTCCCGACGCGAATGTCAACTTCTCCTCTTGCGACATTCCTAGTTCTGCTTAGCCCCTGCATCGAGTTGCATATGTGAACAACCGATCCGATATCATATACCCAAGAGCTACTAGAAACATCAGCAAGATAAATGTCTATAACATATGCAACAAGTGTACCTGAGGAAGAAGTCATACTTCCATTCTTCTTGCCCTTCTCGGCAAGCCACTTGCTACAGTTCCGTTTCCAGTGTCCGGGTTCCTTGCAATGAAAGCAGATACTCCCCGAAGCCGTCCCTGACTTAGGCGCAATGGCTGCAGTTGGAGTTTCCTCCTTCTCTTTGCCATTTGCCTTAGCCTTTTTGCTTGGACCAGCTCTTCTTGAACTTAGCCGAGTTCTGCACCATCAACACTTGACGATGTGTACCTTTCTTGATATCCTGCTCTGCCACTTTGAGCATCCCATGCAATTCAGTGAGCTTCTTTTCCATCCCATGCATATGGTAGTTCGAGATGAACGACCCATAGCTGTCCGGAAGAGAACCCAGAATTGTATCTGTGGACAACTCATCCCCAAGTGGGAAGCCCAGCCTATCCAGAGCTTGCATGTACCCGATCATCTTGATCACATGCGGGCTCAGTGGATCACCGTCTTTCAGCTTACAATCCATCAAGGATCGCAAGACGTTGAACCTTTCGGTCCTAGCCTGCATTTGAAACATGCTCTTAAGGTTCTCGATCATATCGAAAGCCTCAATATTTTCGAACTACTGCTGCAGATCGGGCTCCATAGAAGCCAGCATGAGACAGCTGATCTTGTTTGATTCATCAACGAGTTTCTGGTAGGCATTTCTGGCTGTGGCATTAGCATTATCGGTAGGTTCCTCTGGAAGCGGATTCTCTAGAACTTGTTCCTTTTTCTCATGCCTAAGAACAATTCTCAGGTTTCTATACCAGGTGGTAAAGTTTGTTCCATTCAATTTATCTTTTTCTAGGATTGATTTCAACGCAAAAGGGGTAACTTGAGCAGCTGGTGCCATTGATCTACAACAGAAATATGCAAAACACTACGACATGTATTCATGAAGAGTAATTCATATTAAACATTTTAATAAGATCATTACTCCCACTAAAATCAACATCCCACGGTTGATACTTAGTGATTCAAGATCCAAGATCAACATGTCAACTAGTGAGCTTTTGCATCACTGCTAGAGGACAAGATCACTCGGTAAGCAACTCTTGCTAATCGTATCTCCATACGACTCTTGTTGTTGGGGACATCTCATGCCTCGCCAACTCCTATGCCTCGTAGCCCAAAACCGTTTTGATAGCCACGACAAGTCAACCAATGCTCCGCGTGTAAGTGTCCGACACAAACCCATCACTTCAAGGAGATCTAGTGGCACCCTAATTTCATAGGCCAGCCATTAAATATACTTGACATGTGAAGGTGCAGCAATTGGAGAGGCATTTGTACTTGACATTCTTTGAGGGATTACCCTACTTAAAACATCTACCATGCAAAAGGAAGGGTGCATAAATGGGATAAACTTTCACAGGCAGTTTATGTATGTGGGATATGGTATAGCCCCTTTTCACAGCGCGTGGTAATCTCTATACCCACGTGCGTAGTCTGCCCATGCATGGTTGTCCTCGTGGTGATCTCCATCTCCACGCAATGGTGTCAACCGCCAAGTGTTACATAAGATACTATGCTATTAAAAACTAATAGCTACTGAAAGTAAATTACATTACATGGCTTCTCATGTTGACACGTAGGTCATTAATACAATAATGGGACAACCATATGGCTCCTGCCGGTTGCCGCACTCATGGCACGCAGGTCATGAAACAATAATATACAAGCAACATACATGGGCTATACCAAATCACAGTCATTCCCTGCAAAAACGAGTCAGACGTTCTATCGCCGAAGATAAAACCTCATGAAACTCTATCTTCCAAGCGGATTTTGGCCTAGCCAGAAGCAGCGAAATCCTGTCCTGCAACAGGATTTCGCCGCTAATCCAACTTTTCTTTAGCTTCAGTTTGACAGGTCGTGGAGCAAAATCGGAGTTCGTATGCAAAAGTTACAGCCGTTTTACCGAGACCGCTCCAACAGATTTCAGCACCGCAGAAATCACATTTCCAAGGTGTTGATCTATGTTCTGATTCGATCAATCTCATTGATCTTCACGTGCTGGATCCGGATTTACGTTCCACTGTCTACCCCGATGGCGGACAACCGACTGGTAGGGGTAAGTCATGTCACGACCTCTGCATCACGATCACGGAAACAAGATCACGAAACCAACCTTCAACACTGACATGCGCGACCGATCTCATCGACCCGCACCTGAACCGATCTACATATATCATATGCATATCATCGAATCTATTACCACACAGCGGAGGCTCTGATACCACTGTTGGAACACGCGGTACGCTACGCTAGCGCCAAATAAAAATTTTCTACCGCGCACACAAGATCATGCTGGTGGAAATAGATCACGGGATCGGGTTTACCACTAGACGCGCAGTCACCGCAGCGGAAGTAGAGTTCGTGATGCGTGTAGCCGATCTCTCGGGCTGTCTCCTCCTCGCGTTGTCGATCTCCCGCGAACAGCGAAGACCCGTGAACGGTGATCTCCCGTGAATGGCACCTCGCGGTTCCCTCGAACGGTTCGTCCAAGCACCGCAGATGCGATGCCTCCAAGGTATCCACACGTACGGGGAGCAGCGTCGAGCGGCGGACTGCTAGGTCCGGTCGCGCGGCATGGGTGTGGGGAGTTGCGGTGGCTAACCAGGGTTCAATCCGATCAACCCTAAGTGGTGTGCCCACTCCCCTTTATATAAACCTCTGAGGTGGGCTCAACTCTTGAGCCCACTAGGATTCCACATCCATTTTCCATTCAGATCCAATCCGAATGGGCTGCAACCCCTTACTTGTGCGACCCTATAGGTTCACGTACACATGGACACGACCAGAGTCGATAGTTGGTAGCGGCTCCTAGCAGAACGTGCCAACTCCCATGTGGGCGTAAAGTCGTTTGATGAACCTCAACAATGTGGCATATGCAACATTCCTTTTGCCTCACGATATTTGTTGTTGAACTCAAGGCGAGTACTTGTCACCCTTGTGTTAGCTCGACCTCTCTTCTCGAAACCATGATAGAGATTCCCGAACTGGGTTAACACTTAACCCAAGTCGCATGGCCATGCTTTTCAAATCTGATCACTCAAGAGGGCCCAGAGAATATCTCTCCAAATAGGAGGGGCAAATTCCATCTTGGTCAACCATGTCTCGCGACATGTCTCACGACTCTCCCGAAAGCTACCTTTATAACTACCCAGGTACGGAGTAGCGTTTGATAGACCCTAAGTGAGTCGATCCTCATCCCGAGAACATGCAAGGACCTCAGGTCTAGGACATGGCATAGACATTGCACTTGAGACTAACAGATGACTATATCTCGCTGCGTCCCAAAGTGGGTCTGTCTGGCTCGGTGATCTCCATTCCCGAGCCCATACTATCGGTTTAGCATCTCATGCACATGACTTGTGAAACATAGTCATCAACCGAGTCGTATACTAGTCAAGGATATGTGTCCGCATAACCTTATCAACTAGGGACCATTAAAACAATCATCATACAATACATAGTTCCACAAACAAATCACATACTTATTGATACATATCATTGATGATGTTCAAGGACAATACAAAGGACTCATGAATACATATGGAAATATCATCATCACATGATTGCCTCTAGGGCATATCTCCAACAGACTGACGCTGACGGTAATGTTACTATCTACAAAACTCGACTTGTTGCGGAAGGTTTTTGACAAGTTCAAGGAGTTGACTACGATGAGACTTTCTCACATGTAGCAATGCTTAAGTCCGTCCGAATCATGTTAGCAATTGCCGTATTTTATGATTATAAAATTTGGCAAATGGATGTCAAAACTGCATTCCTTAAAGGATATCTTAAAGAAGAGTTGTATATGATACAACCATAAGGTTTTGTCTATCCAAATGGTACTAACAAAGTGTGCAAGGTCTAGCAATCCATTTATGGACTGGTGCAATGTAGCGACCAGACCTCAGAAGGTCAAGTGTGCTTAAGTGTCATCCCTGGATCGGTATTGCTGACACACACAATACTCGAGGATTTATTGCAGAGTTCAATCACACACTTATTACATCGAGTGTCTCAAAAGAGTACTTATTACAATAATATGGCTGAAGGCCATCTAAATAAGATAACTGCAGAAGCTTCAAACATAAATGAGTCCATCCAACTCCACAACAAAACTGAGTGCATGACAACGACCTAGCGCACCTTACTCTTCGTCTGAAAATTCTGCAACATGATAAGTTGCAGCCTGTGTAGGTCAGCACATGAAATATGCTGGCAAAATAAAGGAACATAAATAATAGCTATCACTACATGCATATATGGCTGGTGGAGGATCTATGGTTATGATTTTTGCATAAAGCTAGTTTTTCCCTACAACAAAGGAATATTTTTTATTTAACTACAAAGTTGGTTCAAAACATTGAGAAGGTAACCTCAACTCAATCCCAATTAAAATTAATAACCCGACAAATTAATTAAATAGAGTGATGAGATCACCATAATAATTCAAGTACCAGATACTCAAGATGTCCATAACCGGGGACACGGCTAACCATGATTAGTTTGTACACTCTACAGAGGTTTGCGGACTTTTCCCCACAAGGCTCTATCTCCTCCATTGAATTTCTCGCACTGCCATGTTTGAGAACGGATGACCGAGACACAGTCTTTCAGAAGCATTAACTCTTTACGATGGGTAGACAGTACCACCTACATTCCCTACATCTGCTAGTCTACCATTGAAAGAGGTCACACAACATACTCAACTATGCCAGAGCCAATAATGGCTTGTGGATGCACACGGAAGTTTCTAGCATGAATAATCTTATGATCCATTTGAGCCTGGGTGGTAAACCATAGGATAATCACACGGGTTCCCCGGGATCTCCTTTGGACAATCTCTAGGATATGATGCCTGGTACGACCATGCCAGGTTGTACCTGTGCTCATAGCAATGCTCTAGAGATGCGGAAACAACCATGTCTTTTACGGTTCTTCGAGGACTTTGTATACACCTCCAACCCTTGCCGTCGAGTCATCATATTCATCATCCATTATCAATCTTCATTATTTCACGTGGTGCACCAAGATCATATCCACCTAGAAGAAGGGTCAAGACAAGAAAAGGGAAGAGGAGAATCCACCGCCGCCCCGCACCAGCCTTTGGGCAGGTGCCATCTCCACCAGTGTCGCCATTGTCTTCTCCCTCTCAACCAAGAGTTGGCTTGTATCTCATTCCTCTCTTCTATGTTTTCCTCCTTTACATTTGGGTAGTTTTACTAGTTCTTGGGGATATGGATGAACTTTAGAATAATAGTACTAAATTTTTTAACATAATTAATATCCTCTTTATACGTGATGAGTTAATTATTCATCATGATGTTGTGAAGAGCACTCACTCGACATTAGCCTTTTTGTACTTGAGGAATTTACTAACTTTGCGATGGTGGGTTGTCAAGGTATTTGGTGACAGTATTTATCTCAGCCCTTCCTTGGCCTTAGATAGGGAGTAACAAAGAACCCCCTAAGTTTTTTTTCCACATTCACGAGGAAACCCTTAATCACTGATCACTAGTAGTATAGTAACCTAACTGGGGTGGAAATGGTGGTGGCGTGCGTGATGCGTGGTTGCGACATATATGAACGCATATTTTTTTTGGCTCAACCCACATTTGACCATACAAAGTGGTTAGGGAGATGCAGACCTAGAACTATGCGTTTACATATGTTGTGTAGTCATACTATACTAGTGGTGATGAATCTAAAATCCCTCAGAACGCCTTTACTACTCACACGCCATATCACTTATCTTAGAGCATCTCTAGCAAACCCCGTATACAGCCACGACCCGCAAAATATCCGCCAAAATACGGGTCGGCGTGGAAAATCCTGCCCGACCAGACACCGCAAACGCGTCCAACCTGTAAATTTTTTTGCGGGGCATGGCAAAAGATCTTCCTCAACCTTTAGATTCATGGGGTGGGAGGCCGACCCGAGCTCGGCCCCTATCCGCAGCGAGATTTGGTGCGAGGGAAATTTCCGCGCGGCCGTTCCCGCCCCCCCACCCCTCCGCCAGCATTGCCCCCGCAAGGCCCGCTCTGGTGCATCTTCCACGACAATTCTTCACCGCCATGGATGACTCCCTGCCATCCCCCATCACGGTCGAGGTCGCGCACGCTCAATCCCCTCGGGCGGATCTCGTCGCCGGCCATGTTGGCCCCGCCGTCGCCCAAGGCACCACTGCGCCTGCCCTCAAGCGGCAGGGCAACGTGGTCGTGCAGGGTGGGAATCTGGCTGGCCTCATCGGGAAGGCCCGCGCTCTGGGCGCCAACGTCGTTGCGCGATCCCGGCCGGCGGCGGAGCAGGTCAGCAAGGTCTCGGGCGTAAAGCGGAAGAGGATTCCGGCTACAAAGAGGCCGACTCCTTCATCCACTCCCTCCACCCCGGCAGGAGGTTCCCCGGCGATGCCGTTCAACGATGCTGCTTCCACCGCTAGCGAGGTGTTTGACGAAATGGCCGGAAGGTATGCCTCTTCGGTCCCATCAGTTTTCTTTGCTTTTTGCCATCGCGGTAGCTTGTGACTTGGTGTTGCTCACTATAGCGGTGGTTCGAACAATGCCAGTACCGAGTTCGTGAACTTGTTGGACACCAACACCGTTGACATCGATCAAACCCCGTTCGCTGCATTCGATTACAATGAAACGGAGGGCGGCTTGGATGATCACGGTGGTGAAGAAGAATTGGAGGAGATAGATGAGGGGGCGTATGAGCAAGCGTAAGCAAGAAAAAGCCAGAGATCGAAGAACTACACAATCTTGGAAGATCAAATCTTTATCAAGGCTTGGAGTGTGGTGTCTCTTGATGCTTGCATGGGTATGTCTCAAACCGCCAAGAGGTATTGGCAAAGGATCAAAGATCAATACTTCCGCATGATGGCAAAGTATCACAATAGGACTCCACGCACCTTTCGGTCACTCCAAGGTCGTTAGGACGTGATCAAGCCGATTTGTAGCCGTTGGGTTGCTTGCTTGGAACAAGTTCGCAATGCCCCCCTGCCCCGAGTGGAACCGTGGAATCCGACTATGTGAGTTCACGTTCCAAGTGATGCAAATCATTTATAGCATTTAAAGTGATTGCATAATTTGACATTGTTTTAATTGTAGGAAAAAATTGCCCAACAAAGATACAAATACATGGAAGCTTCGGAAGGCAAATTCTTCAAACTAGAGCATTGTTGGGACTTGCTCAAAGAGCGCGAGAAGTGGAAGTTGATTGACAAAGAATCCCCACCTGAGAGAGGTTCACTTACGAACATGGATGAAGATGAGGATGATGATTCCCAAGAAACTTGAACAAGCCCGATGGTGACAAGAAGACTAAGGAGAAGATGAAGAGAGAGCACAAAACATCAAGCTTGCGGGACAAGATTGATGCCATGGTGCAATCAAATGAGTTGATGTTAGCGAAGACGTTGGAGATAAAGAAAGAGTTGGTCGAGAAGAAGGCACACGAGAAGCAAGAAAAATGTTAATTGCTCAAGGGCGAGGGGTTGCGCAAAGTAGCCATTGAGGAGAGAAGAGCATGTGCCGCTAAAAACAAAGCCATGTCCAAGTTGCTTGCCGAAGAGAACAATATCATGACATTGAACCGCAATGAAATGGACGACCTCATCAAATGACATGGCAAGAAGAGATATCTTGAAGAGGAGAATACTTGTGTCGGCCAGTGCGTGTTACAGTGCCGGAGATGTTTGCTCAACGAGGTTTGGAACCAATGTCGCCGATGCGTTCAGTGCACCGGCCGATGATTTCAGTGCTGGAGGTGGACTCGGTGGTTGCGATGACCTCGATGGACTCGGTGGCGCGGAGTGAAGATCGACCAAGATGATGCTGGACATGGTCGTCACTTTTGCAAGACCCCCTTTTGTTTTGTCCTACAAAACTAAGGTTTTATTTGCGTGTGAACTGTGTTCTATTGTTTGAATTTAAACTCATTTGTCGGAATCGATGTCAAACTCGATAATTGGGCGTCTTCGGTTTGCGGGTCGACACGGCGCCGCCCGAGCAGACCCTGCGTAGCCGACCTGTAAAAGGGCATATTCACTGAATATCCTTTTTTACGGGTCCGTTTTGTAGGGTCTGAGTCTGACCTCACGCGCGCCGGCCCCCATACACCCTTTTTCGCGAATTGCAAAAGCCTTATGTGGGTCGGCGTTTTAAGGGGTCTGCTAGAGATGCTCTTAGTCTTTTTTCGTTCAATTTTTACCTTTCCATTCGTAGTTTAGGTAAAACCCCTCTTTTTTCCCCTAGCAACCAATAAAAGTAAACTATTTTAAAACTCCGGTTTGGATGTTTGTGTAGTTGCGTCCATAACAGCGTAACTGGGTTGATAGTGTCATATTTTTTGCTCTCTGTGAGTTCGGCACTTACTTATCATGAATTATGCTAACAAGTCATGTGCACTTTCAGGACATATCAACACGTAAGCAATATATTTCCCTTCATACATCCTTTTTATTTCAATTAATAATCGAACTTAGCATTTATTACAATGATGCCGTGCGTTTTTCTAGTCCTCCCATGCAGGCGTGAATGCATGTAGACCGTCGTCCTGTAGGCCTATACAATTAGGGTTCTACTTTTATTAGATCGTGGATCATTTTCTTTTTCTTTTTGGCGCTGCACTTCTGGCAAGACATCCATGTCTATTTCTAAAAACAAGACCACAAGTTGTATTATTGCCTCTCAATTTTTTAGGTTTACCTAGTGTTACATAATATTTTGTTAAAACTACTATATGTGTACTATTCAAATATTAAGGGTTTTTATGTGCAGTAAGAAGTTATAGTGAAATTATATGAGTACTATCGAAATATCTGTATGTACACCTAACTATAAAATCAGCTACTATTGTCGATGGACTGAAATAAAAAAAGTAGTATCATGCATGCAGCACAATAAGGCCATTACAATAGTGGCATATGGATTAAGGTGTCCCATAACAAAAAATAGTTTGAGACATCTACATTTATTTTTTCTCTCCAATGCAAGCTACCACTAGTGGGCCTCATCAAAGAGTAGAAAATAAAAACTCCCACTACACATGCATCTCTACGTTCCACTTCAACCTTTTCAGATTTATGCACCGAACAACACCTTTTCTCTCTAAGCACCCACCCGAACCTATTTTTCTTGACATCCTTTCCTACGTGGCCTATAGGCATCACCCTGAAGCTATGCATTGGTCATGTCCTAAACTAAACCAATCATGCATGCCAAGCGGTTCACATAGGCTTGTACTGGTATTTGAAGCAAACTGGCCCACACTGCCGTACCTATATGGCCTAAACATCCATCGACCAATATACATGAGACGAAGATGTATACCTGCCTTTTGGACGCAAGAGTTATTGCATGTGAAGACCAGTTCTGCCGTGTCAGCTGGTCTCCTAAGAGCTTGCATATATGTAGGGTTTATCTCTCTCAAACATGCATATGCGCACCTGTTCTCTAGCGCTTTGTCCAACTGCTGCATGCATAACTGTAGTTTGTCTGGTTTCAGGTTCAGAGCGAAGAAACTCGGTTGCAAAGAGACAAGCGCTAGCCAGCCGGTGGATGTGTGCCAGAGATCTCAAAGGAAGGAGAAGAACAGGAGAAAGGCGACAAGTGCTGCTAGTTTGGCTACTGTAGCTGCATATCAATGCGTGTTGCTTGAGAATTTATTGGCCTGGAGCGCTATACTACCAGCCATCCACCTCCTGGTTGGTGCACCCAACGTATCATATGGAGAAGGCAAGATTTGGTGCCCCCAACAAATTCAGATAGTAGTATTGTAATAAATAAAATCCATATTAGGACTACAAAATGTAAAGTACTACTCCCTTGCGTTCACTATTATAACATGTATTGAATATTTCAATGTTGACTAAGTATGGGCTGAAATGAGTGAACAAACACATTAAAATGCTTTTATATACATCCGATGCAGAAAAAAGTCAGAACATTTTATAACAGTGAAAGGAGAAATGTTTTATAATCGCAAAAAATCTGCCCCAAAAACATCTACATCCATAGTGCCAAATAAATATGATCTTTGCAAAAAAAAAGTACCAAATAAATATGCTATGAAAACATATTTACGATGGATCTCATCATAAAGATTTGATATCACACTTTCGTAATATTTTTTCTGTAAATTTGATCTGAGCTTAAATGTTCGACTTAAGAAAGGTAATCCCCAAAAATGCCAAATTTTGTCATGTAACATGTAGTGGTCTATGTTGAGTGTATAAAATGTTTAAAGGTCGAATGATGAAGCAACCGCTACTTCGACTTCCAACCTGACCCGTTACCTCTCAAAACCATGATTCTTCTACGGAAATTGTTTGATTTTTAAGCAGTGTACATTACAGATTTTGCAGAACCTTCTAAAATATATACCACACATTCTGGGGATTATATACTGACACCATGTCAGGTCTCATGTTTTTCAGAGTTTGTTTGAATTTTTTTGAAATTTAAAAACCAATAAACTCCATGTTCGGGGTCAAGAATTTGCGGTTTGATGGTTGGAACTCTTTTCCTTTTCTTGGACAAGTGCCATACATAGACTCAAGAACACAAATATGAGTTATAACTTTTAACCCATAACGAAACAAAAATATGTTAAATCTACTCAACTGCTAGTGTGTTAATTTCTACTGCCATTTATAACTTAAAATGTTGGCAACACCAGCTTTGATTAGTCATACATAAGAAGTTAAATACTCTATAAAATTCATCAATTAGATGCTTTTTTTGCAAAAATAATAATAATACATGCACAATAACAAAACTATACTAGTGTATATATTACTATATCTGTTCCTAAATGTGAGGCGTTTTGGCAGTTTAAATCGAACTGCCAAAACATCTTATATTTAGAGATAGAGGGAATACTACCTAGCTAGAGTCCATGAGTAAACTTGCAGCATCCCAAAGTCATCCCAAAATTTGGTAGAATGGTACATACTATTACAATATACTAATAACCCCCAAAGTTCTGTAAAATGGTAGTACATACTATTACACTGTACTTGTAACTATGCATGGGCTACCAATTCACCCTGGCGTGCCTGTCCACATATGCACGGGAGAGAGAGAGAGAGAGAGAGAGAGAGAGAGAGCCGAGCAAGCGAGAGAGGGAGAGGGAGAGAGCAAACAGTAGCAATGGAGCCATGGAGGGGATTGCGCCCAGAAAAGGAGGAGATGAAACATGGAAAAAGAAAAGGCATCTTATGGACACAGAGAGTGAGAGATAGAGAGGCGCTGTGTTATGTGTGTGTCATGCGTGACCGTGGTCTGCGGCCGGGGTGTACGTCCTCGAGAGTCGCGCCACCCTATGCATGCGTACGCAGGCTAGGCCCTGGGCGACGCAGCAGCTAGCTACATGCATGCATGGTCCCAATCCCGCTCCATGGAGGGAGGGAGGGAGGGAGGTCGCCTAGTGCCTATGCCGGTCCCTTGTCCCCTCCCTGCCCTAATACCTCCAACGCTCTGCCCCCTGCAAGAACCGTAGCAACAGCACCGTACCACTCCCCTCCCTCTCTATGAGTAGGAGACATGTATACACGACCGGATACGTCCACATCCTGATCATGTACATACGTACATATATGCACATGCATGCCTTGCTGGTTGTCCAGTCTACTCGCTACAAAAAGCAAGCTAGATAGAGATTCTTTGGGCTTCAACAAAAATCATTCTCTGCATTTCTTCTTCTTTGTTCCTAGCTTTTGGTTTTTCCTTACCCTTCTTAGGCCTTGTACAATACAAAATGCTTAGGGAGGTGTTTATAGAGAAATAAACCAGGTTTTTCTTAAGCATCGATACTTATTTGTAGATGGTAGACGCTTAATTAAGCACTCCTCCTGTAGAGATAACCATTGGTATTTAAAGAATATTATTTATTTTACTAAACATTACTCTTAGCACCTTGCACTATACAATGCCGATACATCATAATAGTTTTTCGGCTGAAGTGACAGCATGGCAAAATTGCTTTGAAAAGAAATGTCACAATCTGTCTCAGAAGTTTAGAAGTTCAATGCTTTATTGGTCCTTTCTGTATCAAAACAACTCAAATTTGCAGTAATAAAGAATCTCAACAAAAAACTGCAATGTAGTGAAACTGATGTCTTCCTCGAAAAGAAAACACAGGAACAAGATGCCGCGGTATGGATTCATAAAGGTTCTCAAAATACAGGATTTCTTGAGTTATGTGTTCTGAACTACTGATAGTTCATGATAAAAAAACACATTTTTTTCACGGTGCACAGCTTTTGGGGGGACAAATAAATAGAGTGATAGACAAAGACAGGATGCATGAGTGCTATGAAAACAAAAGACATTATCAGAACCAAATTTGTATCAAATTTGGGCCAAGGAGATGCATTCGTATGCAAGTTAACAAGTCAAACCCTATTCCTACGATCTAAAGGGACTTTAGGGAATTTTCATGCCACTATCAAATTTGTGTATTTGAAACATGCTAGTGCAAAAGAAAGAAGTTGAAAAAATACACTAACAATTATTTTTTGACGGGGAAGAAAAATACGATAACGGAACTCTCGGATATTTCAAGTGTTACATGGTAGTGGGTCAGTGGCATAACATCAAAATAACCTTTTCCTGTATATACAGTGGTATTTTCAGTAATTTATGTGTTTTGAAGTGGCATTTTGTGAGCACTCAAAGTTATGCCGCTGATTACCCTAATGTTTTCTTTTGCGAGGATAACTTCCGATCTATTCATCAACTGTCAAGGTGGTACAGAGAACACCAGAAGTAAAAAATATATCTAGGTCTGTAGACCACCTAGCGACTACTACTAGCAATGGAGCGAGCCGAAAGCGTGCCGCCGTCTTCGCCCCTACCTCATCGAAGCGGGCAAAACTTGTTCTAGTAGACAGTCGGGAAGTCGTCATGCTAAGGCCCCATAGGACCAATGCACTAGAACAACAACCGCCGCAGATGAAGAGAAGTAGATCAGAAGGATCCAACCTGTAGACACACGAACACAGACGAACGAAGACAAGATCCACGTGGATCCATCGAAGACAAAAGTCGACCGAATCCCACGAGATCCGTTGGAGAAAAAGCTGCACACGCCCTCCAACGATGCTAGAAGCACCACCTAGACGGGGGACAAGACGGGGAGAACCTCATTCCATCTTCAAAGAGCCGCCGCCACCTCGCCTCTCTAAGCAGAACGGAAACCCTAACAGAACTAAAAAAACATGAAAAAGCGAAGCACTCCCGCCGGCATGGGCCGGGATTTACCACGCCTCCATGGCCCTAAGATCACAGGGGACAATGTTGACCGGCTACGGCACCGGCGGGAGGCACAGGAAACCCTAGCTAAAAGGGTCCTCTTTCTTCCCGTAATTACCCGAATGTTGGAGGATAAAAATCCTCCAAAATTCATAAGGTCCTACATTCAAGTACCTTAATCTGCGGCATGCATCTGTGTTAAGGGTAATATAGGTACGTACCTAGGGTACCTATGTTGCACGTGCAAGTATATACCCCCCTACTAGTCGCTACGACCAATCATTCACTATACTTAGCCGAGCCCCCTGTCTCTCTCCAGCTATATATAGTGCCCGGCCGGCCGCCTCCTCCCCCACCCACACACCAGCAATCAGACGAGCTAGGTAGCCTCAGGCGCAGCTAGTCATAGCTTTCTTTCTTTCTAGGCAGAGGCAGCACACCTCTCTTCCTCTCCAACACTTGTTGCTCCCCTCGCTTCCAATCCAGCCTATACACTCAAACTTCCACACGCCGGGAGAGAAAGAGAGCCATGCACAGCTACAGAGCCATGCACCCCCACCCCCACCCGTACCACACCGCCCCTGCCCCTCCGACCAAGATGGCCAGTGGTGGCCATGGCGGCGCCACCGAGGACGACGACCAGTCCATGCTCCTCCTCTCCCTCTGGCCGCCCGGCCACCACCATGACGCGGCGGCCTCCTCCTCGGCGTGCTCCTCCCACTCCGTGGCCACGGCCGCGCACTCCACCGCGTCTTCGCCCTGGTTCAACCCAAGCCATGTCTACCATGGCTGTGGCGTCGGAGGCGGCGGCGGCGGCAGCAGCGGCAGCTTCTTGTTCCACGAGCAGGACCCTAACGTGAGCGTGTCGCTCTCCATCGCCCCTCCGTCTCCGTGCGGCGCCAATCTGGCTCCCTGCGGCGGGAGCTTCGCCGCGCCGGTCGCGCCGCCCTCGGCCGCCACGGCGGGCGGGATCGGGAACCAGGTGCCCAGCCAGTACTGGATCCCCTCCGCCGCCGAGATCCTCGTTGGCTCCACCCAGTTCTCCTGCGCAGTCTGCAACAAGACCTTCAACCGCTTCAACAACATGCAGGTAACACGATGATCTTTGTCTTGTCGTACATCATTTAATGCAGCAGTGGTGCAGATCAACGTGTGGAGTATGTGTTCAAAGTACATGTGTTGAGCTTCTTTCTTCCCTGCAGATGCATATGTGGGGGCACGGGTCGCAGTACCGCAAGGGCTCGGAGTCGCTGCGGGGGGCGGTGACGGTGGGCACGGCGGCGCCGCCGCCGTCGCTGATGCGGCTGCCGTGCTACTGCTGCGCGGAGGGGTGCCGGAACAACATCGACCACCCGCGGGCGCGGCCGCTCAAGGACTTCCGCACGCTGCAGACGCACTACCGCCGCAAGCACGGCGCGCGGCCCTACGCGTGCCGCCGATGCGGCAAGCGGTTCGCCGTGCGCGGCGACTGGCGCACCCACGAGAAGAACTGCGGCAAGCTGTGGTTCTGCGTCTGCGGCTCCGACTTCAAGCACAAGCGCTCCCTCAAGGACCACGTGCGCTCCTTTGGAGGAGGCCACGCGCCGCACATCATCGAGTCCGTCGCCGTCGACGAGGACGAGGACGAGGACGACGAGCACGACGACGGCGACCTGCACCTGTACGACGAGAACGGCAACGCCGGCGACGGCAGCGACATGGTCTTGCTCTAGACAGCTACTCCTTATTAGCTTTGTTGCCTCTACCATGTCTTTAGTTAGTACTAGTCGATCCACTACGTGGTACGTAGCTTCTAGGTTTAGTTCGCATTGCTTCACAACTGCATCATCATTAGTTCGTCCAGAGTGCTTGCATGGCGAGGTGTTACTGCCCTAGTGCAAGCTTAATTAATTCCAAGTGCATGTCTGTGTGTCTGTCCCATGGAAGAAGTGTCGTAGTACGTACGGTCAGAGTCATGCCGATCGACCGGGATGTGTAGTGTACTGTGTCATGGTCACTTCATGTATTTGTCGTCTGGTCTTTATCTGCGTCTAAAGCTCTACCACTGTTTCGTGGTGTCCCGTGCATGCGTCAAGATCGAGTACTACAAAAGAGCTAGAGGGAGAGAGAGGGTGCCATTTCTATCTTACTGGGTTTATTTTGGCGCAGAAAAGAGTTTTTACCACTGTGGTTTCTTTCCCCGATCGGCGACTCGTCAATCTCTCGGATGCTTCTCTTTTGTGCTTTCCCTCATGGGCGACTTGTCATGTCCCCCCGCAGAGACTGATGGGAGGGCGTTTCTGATCTTTTCCTCGATCGGCTCCTAGACACCAGGCCCTTTCTCCTGCTTGTCTTTTTCACATATATGTGCAAACTCAACTACTCATCATCAACTGGGGTAACAAAGAATCATTTCCAATCCGCCTCTCCAGATAGAAACTGAAGCAGCTCCAAGTTTTTTAGCTTTCAAAAGCAACAGCATGTGATCCATCTATTTCTCCTTTTTTTTAATTAGTAGATAGACATACATAAAGAAAAAAAATCTGAACCGGCACTTCGGCAGGGCAGATTATGACGATATATATGCATATTAGTCCAGATTATGAGAAGCCCTTGACCAACAATTACACTATTAATATGTAAATTATGTGATATGAAATCATTATCATAAATAAGTACTTTGGAATATGAATTTAACGACACCAACTTTATGTCACATAGAGTATATACTGATAGAGAAATTGTTGGACGAAGGTTTATGCAGAGTACAAAAAGGGAGAGGGTGCAAAACTAAGACCTAATCACTATGTTTGGTCAGATTGGCTGGAGAACCCTATTGATTTTCTCCTTCCAAATTATGGTGCGTTGTTTTAACTATTATCTAATAATAAAGTTTGGAAGAAGTTTTTCTTTCAACAATCACGGGTGGAGAGGGTCCTCTATTGAATGCATTACTCAAAAAGGGTCACGAGTGACCAGGTTTACAGAGGTGCACTAGTGCAGGAGGAGAGGTACAAGCGCCATGACATGGCGGCATCCTCCGGAGGAGGTGCTCTAAGTCTACCCAACTAGAGAGTAAAATCCGAAATGATGTTCCTAATACTTACATTGCTAGCAAGGGTGAGAATTCAGAAAACTCGAGCATTACATGCTTCCCAAAGCTTCCATGAAATGGAAAGAGTGAACGTGGGCCAGATGTCACTGTCGAGGTCGCAAAAAGTTCAAAAAATGAATCCAAATAATTTACACACAAGGAGGAGTATTCAACCAGGGAATGTGGTGCCGGCAGGTTGCACGATAGAGTAAAAATTAGGGCAGCAACACACATAGTTTGACAACTTTGGGGACAAATATTGGTCATCGGCCTTTTGGTTACATTGGCACATGGTCTTATGATTTGTGGGCTTCCACACATCCATCTGCTTTTTATCCGTTTTTTACTTTTTAATTAGGAAGATATGCAAATTTATTCCAGCTTTAGAAACACTATGTGTAGTCATAGAACCCCTACTCAACACCGGAGTTTCAAGATTTAGAAAGTCATAATAGATGCCTAACCATCGAGGGGAATGTCGCCTCCCACCGAAGAATAATCCCTATTAATGAGACAATACAGTGTCAAACACGTTGTTTGTTCGCTGGTGGGATTGTGGTATAACCAACCTCCTAACCATCAAACAACAGTTGTGTCTCTGTGTGAAGTGCGTGTGTGGTGGTATATATGTGTGCGAGCGAGTGCATCTTTGTACCTTGCAGTTGACAAAAACATATCATCAAGGCAAACAAAAAAAGTTGTGCTGATAGGGGGTTTTCATTCATTGATCTATCCAGTTTCCTTGTAGAACATATGTATTTCCTTGTAGAATATGTAGTAATCGTTAAATCAAACCAAAAAGATGTTGAGTGTGGAGAAAGATCATAGCTATATAGTAGCTTATTTTGGATGAGCGAGACTATAGCGACGGTAGATTTTTTTTGGACAAGCATTATAGTCCCAAATGGTTTATTCCGGTGAAATTAGACGATGACACTACAGATTTTCAATATTTGCGCAATCTCCAAGAATACAAATATATTTGAGCAAAACTGAGAGGATCACTCGGCTAGTTTTTATATATGTACCACATACACAAAGCTACGTACCAATCATGCATGCAAGTACCCATCTGTAGCCTTTATAATAATTCAGGGTTTTGGTCAAAAGTGAGCGATATGCATGTATGCTTCTACGGCCCAACGTACACCATACAACTTTTCATACATATCTATATGTCTCTGCCGTGTTTAGTAGAGTGGGGTACGTTGTAGATATACGCTTTTCTGCACATACGAGCCCGCATATGGAAAGGCAGTGGAAGGAGCCAAAGTCTTGAGTTAAGGCTTGCCAAGCCATGCCGTGCCATGTCATGCATTGGGGCAGGACCGGGGAGGGTGCAGCTTTTGGCTGCGGCACTCACTTGGCGCCCAAATGAATGAAAGAGAGGGAGAGCGAGAGCGAGAGCGAGAGAGCTGGAAATGGCCTTCGTCACGGCCTCCCATCCCTCTTCACCTTTCTTTACCCCTTTCCCTTTTGCAGTACGTACTGCATGGTGCATGGCATGCCCCCCTCTTCTGCCAAAGCTACACGCACCACCCGGCAGGCCTCTCTCTCTCTGGAGTCTGGAGACGGGGAGTGCATGCACATGGAGATGCAGATCAAAGCGATTGCTTTGCTAGGGTTAAGGTGAGAGAGGATGCATGCATTGCTGTTGCTGCTGCCGAGCGAGAGAGAAGACTGCGGCCGGCCATGGCCATGCACGGCGGTCGTCGTGGCCTGTGCACGTACCAGACAGGCGGGCAGGAGGACAGGAGGGGACTGCGTCTGCGAGCATGCATGCATGGGAATGAGGGGTGTGGCGCCACGGGATTGGCGCTGCGCCCGTCGATCGCTTCGTCGTCTGATGATCGAGCCGGCGACCGACCGACCATGGCGCCGCCTCAAAGTGAGTGCCGGCGCCTTGCACGCTTCGCCCAAAATCATGCATCTCCCTGCTGCTGCGTGAAGCGTGATGGCATGCATGCATTCTCTCTTCAATGCTACAATGATTTCTTCTTGTACTGCAGATTACGCATCCAACCTGGCCTGGATGTTGCGTGGCGTGCACTTACCTTGCCTTTAATAGTTTCGATCAATCAAATGAATCATTTACGTTGTATAAACGGCACCTCCATCGGTTTGCTCCCGTACGTACTGTCTGCAGTTCATGCGTACATACATACGCAGAAATAAGAAACGTTCATGGTGGCATGCACTCGTGTCGACACGTACTGTGCTGGTAGTAGGCCCTCACGGGACGACACAGTGCGACCAACCTATCAGAAAAGCATGCATGGAGCTGTACATGCACGCATGCGTGTACACACGCCCGCGCGCACGTACCTACGTACTTACACATGCATGGCATACTGGTTTGCTTGCTTTCTTTTATCAAAGGAACAGACATCCCGCCTGCGTTGCGCAGACAGCACAGTGCACACTGCGCATGCATACATATGCATGAAATGAAAGCATGTGCATGTGTGTGTGTTTGCATGGCGCTAGCTAGCTCTGCAGTTTTGCGTTCCTCTCATCGATCAGTTCATCAGGCTCTGCATGCAACGTACGCTGTGCTCCACAGTCGCTTTACGCAGAGAGAGAGAGAGAGAGAGAGAGAGAGAGAGAGAGAGAGAGGCCTAGCTTAGCTTAGCTAGCCACCCAGCGTGCAGCGGCAGCTGCTCGACCGATCGATCACCACGTACAGAAAATTACTAGCATCCATGCATGCATGCATGGACCACAGTGCAACTATATTTGTCCCTCTGTCTCTATCTGCGCCCCGAGCCTGAACCTAGTGAGACACCGAGGAGGAGAGAGAGGGCTGCTATCAGAGTAACGTGCGCAGCGTAGTCACGTCGCTACGGTGCCCTCGTACGATGCATGGACCCACGCGGCATGCATCTGGCAGCAAGGCTGATCATCCCGGGGCATCGTCCACTTGCTTGCATTTCAACGGTTGGATCCGGAATCAGATGGTAGAGCCACTGAGCCAGCCAAATGATTGATGTTAGATGTTAGATACTATACAAAGCTTACCCCGATTAGAGCATCCGCGCCCTTGTATATTACGGAGTAGACGCTAATATCAACGGAACAGCAGATATCTCCCTCATCAACCCATCTACACTTCTTTTACCATTTCCCAGCTTAGCACCAGATAGCTGCTAAGAGCTTCAATTTTGATTCAAATATATACATGAGATAATTAAAAATGAAAATATATTGCATAGAATCATATGCTCACCCTAGTGCTGGTCGTAAAGTATTTTCGATCTTAGACGATTTCTCGCACTTTAGTGTTGCTTGGCATCCAGGGATATGAACACTCTTAGAATCCAGTCTCATGCGTGTGCTTTGGCAAAACTCTGAAGGAACTATTGTTGACATATGTTTTGAAAATAGGGAATGGGTCATTTTCATAATTAAAAATCATGTGGGTCCATTTATATCCAACATACATAGGAAATAGCTACAAAGTGCACGAGAAAAATTGAAGTAGAAACCGATTTCAGTGTCATACCAGTCAATATCTACTACAATCAGAAGAAATGGTGGCTGTGATCAGGTTGTTACATGCCATCATATAACATTTTTCTCACAATTAACGCCTTTTGCCTTTAAACTAATGAAATTTATCGACATATTGTATACTCTCTCTGTAGAGTATGTTCTGAAAATTTATTAGGGTTTTATGCAGTACTTCAATTCTAAACTGAAGTTCTGCAATTGTCTCCTTGATTAATTACACCTAAACGATGGTACATGTGAGAACACTGTTGCCTATCTGCCTAAAAAGGAACACTGTAGTATGTGGCTCGTGGTTTTGTCTTTCGAGCGTGTTGGGCCCACGAGTAAACTGACATGGGTTGCGCCCAGGGCACCATTTCTGGTGAAAGAACAAGCACAAGAGTCTCCACGCATGGATGCTAAGCTCCAAGCTATGGAGATGGGCAGACCCGCAGAGACTTGCATATGCATGCATGCACAGTACATCTTCTTCGCAAACTCCGGCCTGGTCCCTACCCGATCTTCTCCACAAGTACCGTGGCCTTTAAAAACGCAATAGTCTAAAACAGACCCGGTTTCTTTCTCTTTACTCCCTAGCTAGTTTGTCTCTTTTCCTCCTACTATCTTCCTACTTATATATATATATATATATATATATATATATATATATATATATATATATATATATATATACCTACAACTACAATGATTGATCAATTAGTTTTGCGGTGCCTTTTCTTTCATCAACAATGGTTGTGGGTTTCTTTATATAGTATAATGTCCAGATATTACCGGGCTGGCAAAAGCATTATTTGGGAGGTTTGTCATTTTGAACTTAAATTCTACTTTGTGCTAAGTGTCCTAAAGTGGTAGAAAATAGAGTCAATTACACCACAGGTGTCTGAACTTGGCAAGGAAAGTCAATTTGGTACTAAAACTTGCGGCATACATTGAACAAGTGGCGAAACTTGGATTGGGTGTGCATCTACGGTGCTAATCACGTTTTGTATATGTATAAGGTGGTGACGTGGTGCGCCGACATGGCATGGGGCCCACTCGTCAGTGACTGGGAGGCGGGTACAAAGGCGTGTGACTTGTTTTTAGCATAAAACACCTTGAAATTATTTTTTCATCTCGAAAAAGCTCTTTAAATCTTTTCCTTTTTCAAAAAGCCCCTGAAATGTACAGGGGTCGAACCAGCGACCTGAACGTAACAAGACGACAATGCTGGCTATCACGCCAAATATTATTTGTTGTTTATATTTGATAGCCGTATATAATGGCCATAAGCAAACATACGCATGGGGCTTATATGGGCTGCACCGATTATAATTCATATTTAATATTTTATTTTAATTTTAAAATTATATAATAATAATGTTTAGAACTAATTAAACATTATTTTAACTAATAATATTTCTCTTAAAGTGAATACATGAATATAGCCTGAAAATACATGAATCTTTTCTAAATACATTATGAATAACTTTATAATTCATTAATATTATTATAATTAATCAATATTATTATCATTAAAAGTATTATTATAATAAATAAATATTAGTTTGGTTATGTAATTTTTTTATATAATCATGTGTAGTTTTGAATTACATGAAATTTCTTTTAAACAAGAACATTTTTAGAATTATATGAAAAGTATTGTATATAAGAATATTCTTTATGATTACGTGAACATTGTTTTAAATAATTTATTTCATTATATTATTTGTTATTTAAATATTTCTACATAATTGTAAGAAAGGAAAAAAGCTAACATGTGAAAAATGGTCCGTGGTGACAGCTTCCCATTTACTCCCTCCGTTCCATAATATAAGAACGTTTTTTTACATTAGTGTAGTGTTAAAAACGTTCTTATATTTTGACACAGAGGGAGTAACACTTATGTGTGTGATCAGCTATAGGTCATTACGTCTAGCTATCCAAAATGAATATCATATCGTAATTGGTCTGATGGATAGTACGGCTGGCCAGATTACCACAGGTTTGGTTTGTTTGACCCTGGGCGCCGCAAATATTTTGCATATTAATATCCTCCTTGTAATGTATACTGACGGGCGGGCCCAATGGTGACTTTTCATTTTTAAGAAAGAAAAAATCAGCAAGTTTTCATGAAAAAACCAGGTCACATGCCCTTGTCTCTGTCTCCCGGTCACTGATGGGTGGGCCCTGTGCCATGCTGGCGCACCCCATGAGCACCATGTACGTATACAAGCGTGGTCAGCACTGTAGATGCATGCCCAAGTCAAGTTCTGTCACCAGTTCAATGTATGCCGCAAGTTTTAACACCAAGCTGACTTTTCTCGTCAAGTTCAAGCACTTGTGATGTAATTGACTTTAGAAAATACCCTGTTTTAAAAAGTGCACCACTCTGTATCTCATTTAACACTCTAGTTTCCATATATCCAGTTTCGCCAATTTGTGTTGAATCTACGTGCGTGTCATTCTCGCCGGGGCGATGTGGCAAGTTAGTGCGGCCTGAAGGGATCACATCAATGAAGAAAACGATGAATCCCTCAACGATGCCGCCCACATCTTCATGGAGCAAGGTTTCTACTTCGACTTTAACCCCACACCATAAATGGCTTCAGAATGGCTCGCCACATTGGATTGTAGTTGGATGTATGACGGCAATCCAAACACACATAGTTTCCATGTATTAATGAATGACACCTTTGAGTGAGGAGTGAAAGGGTACCATGAGGATATGATGTCCATTGATGTGAGACATCCTACAAACATTACCATGACAAAAGTTTGTTGATAAGTGGCACGTGCGACATCTATTTCACATACATAAAAGTGAATCATCTCTTTTACAGGTGTTTACTTGACCCCTTCGAGGACGGTATACTATTTGA
Organism: Aegilops umbellulata; assembly: GCA_032464435.1. NCBI lineage: Eukaryota > Viridiplantae > Streptophyta > Magnoliopsida > Poales > Poaceae > Aegilops > Aegilops umbellulata. The sequence goes on along the minus strand of CP136058.1, from coordinate 329,049,212 downwards.
CATCCGTCTCATGTGCATGCATAGGTATCGTCGGAACTTCACGGATGACGAGGAGGAGTGCAAGCACCAAGGAACGCCTACACCATCCGTGAGGGAAGCGTGGAGGCAAAGTCAGAAGAAAACAGAGCTGCAACAAGCTAGAGCCACCGAACGTTTGGTCGCCACTGAACGTCTGTTACCTGATGCTGCCGAGCGCACAAGCCCCGCGAGGAATCGGCCGAAGACAAATGCTACAGCGGTCGGGTGACCCACGACCACCGGCCATCCGATGTGTCCAGCTACTGGACGTCTGACATCGACCAGAAATCCGATGCCAAGGGACGCGGGAGGAACTGCTGGGAATTCGGTGCGTACCAGAGGTCCGCTGGCTCGCGAGCCACAGGATGTTTGATGCGTACATGTGCGCACGTGCAGGCCTTTGGCCTTTTATCTCTCTCCCACTTACCATTCTATGACTAGGACTATAAATAGATCTCCCCTTACTCATTTCTATGGTTAGATAAGAATGGATCTCATATCATAGAGCTTAGCTCATGTACCTCCTCTTTTGGGATTCCTCTTGACAGAGGGACACTTCGTTGGAGCTCAAGACCTCCGTTAGAGAAGATCCTTTGGGATTTAAGACCCCTTTTAGGGAAGATCCACCCATGGATTCAAGACCCATCTCTCCATGATATTTGGATAAACTACCTTGTATCTTTATTTCTCTTGTTGTTCTTGGGTCTTGATGCACCTCTTGTATTGCTAGTGATTTGATGAGTACTTGGAGTGCATCATGTCCAATAGAGTGTTTCCCCCTCATGTTCTTCGTGTTCTTCTCGTTCCTCCTCGAATCCACCTCCAATTCATGAACATCGGGACAAATTACACTGATTAGGGTTTTGCCCTACATCATCTTGGTATCATGAGCCACGTTGACACGAATTTGGAGCCCTACCCCCACTTTCTACCCCTTAGATCAATTTTTTCTTGCCCACTTTTCAAAATTTCCCAAAAAATAGCCCAACAAAAAATTCTTGTGATTTGTTGTTCTTGTGAGTTTTTGTTGATTTTGATCTGTGGATCTAGTGTTTGGTAAGTGGATCTACTTCCTTTGGCGCTCTCTAGCCCCAATTTTCCTTTTCCACCATCAACTTCAAGCCCAAAGTCGCGTCCTGGATCTGAAATCTCGTGTTGACCCCAATGCACCAGATGACCGACACTTTACCGGACGACCAACCCCCTCGAACCACCGGATGTCTGAAACTTACCGAAAATCCAGAATCCCAAAACAGAGCCAAATTACTGGAAGTCCGACACTTCATCGGACGCCTGGTACTACATAAAAATGAGTTCGATGAAATCGCGTCCTGGACGTCCAGTAATTTGGCTCTGTTTTGGGATTCCATAGTGATACGATATCATAGTGTTGCATCATTTGGTATATCATATGATAGATTGCTCCCATGCATATCTTGTGATACTTGTCTCATGTATTTGGTTGAGACACGAAAAGAATAGTGGAGAGGAAGAAAATGGAGCAAAAAAAGACCAAAAAATCTTTTAAGCAAGAAAAAGATCAAAGCTTATAGGCAAAGAGTGTAGCATGAAAGATATACTTGTGCATGAGGATACATGGAATAGGAAATGTTTTGCTTGCATGAATATGAATGGTGCCAAGTGCTGAATCATGCCCAAACGTGCAATCAAGCATCTCTTCTTGTGTTTGTGCAACACAAATGTAGTCTTTGTTAGGAAATTTGTATTGCTCATCCCTATAGTTACACAATCCCCATTATCCCATCGCGTGCGTTTCTTTTTGCTCTCTTCTATATTTGTGATCACTTGCTTTGAATTTTTTTGGATTGATTTCAACATTTACATATCTTGGACTTCAATTTTCTTGATTTTTTGTGCCACTAACCCCACCGAGCTACACTATAAGCCATTTGAGTAGGTTGTGGGGATTGGACAAGGTTTTTTTACCAAGTGCACTCTTTTCCTTGCAGACATTCTGGTCTTTTGAGGTCCAGCTAGAACTTCAAAAGGAGGTAACTTTGCTATGTTCATTTCATCTCTTTCTCACACTTTCTCAAGTGCTTCTATGTGTCGGGACGACACATCTTCTTCGGTCTACGACAACGATGATGAGTTTGATGCCATGAAGGACCACATCGACACCAAGATGGACAAGCACTTGGAGGAGCTCAAAGCCCTCATTAGTACCGGCAAGATGTCTTCCTCATTTTCTAGAAGATTCTCAAGTGCACATGCTCCAGAGCAACCATCTATGTCAAGATCACATTGGCATCGACACCATTGTCGGCCTGAAAAAATAATGGCTCCAACATCAAGGCGTGCACCCACGAACAAGCGTGAAGGTCAAGAGCTCAACACCAACCACCGCTCCATGACCTCACCATCTACCTTGGCATCTTCACCAAGCGACATGAAGGCATCTTTGCCTTCGGATATGCGGCAACTTCGTCCACAAGCACCTCAAGAGAAGCTTCCCAAGCTCAAGTCTGCGACTTCGTTGAGCTACTAAGACTTCGACACCAACTATGCGATTCCCTATGGGAGTCACGACCCCGAAGAGTACCTCGAGTGGGAACGCAGGATGGACGGCTACCTCAAGCTACATCAAATTCCCTCCGAAGATCAAGTAAAGTGCACCACTAATAACTTCCAAGACTACGCATTGACATGGTGGCTTCACACACCTTCGAAGAGGTTCGATGCGAGTTGGCCCAAGACGAGGAACGCTATGTAGCGAGAGTTTGTGCCTTCCACTGAAGGAAATATGCCCTAGAGGCAATAATAAAGTTGTTATTTTTATATTTCCTTATTCATGATAAAGGTTTATTATTCATGCTAGAATTATATTGATCGGAAATCTTAATACATGTGTGAATACATAACCAAACACCGTGTCCCTAGTGAGCCTCTACTAGACTTGCTCGTTGATCCAAGATGGTTAAGGTTTCCTAACCATTGACATGAGTTGTCATTTGATAACGGGATCACATCATTAGGAGAATGATGTGATGGACAAGACCCATCCGTTAGCTTAGCATTATGACCGTTCAGTTTTATTGTTATTCCTTTCTTCATGTCAAATACATATTCCTTCGATTATGAGATTATGCAACTCCCGGGTACTGGAGGAATGCCTTCTGTGCTATCAAACGTCACAACGTAACTGAGTGATTATAAAGATGCTCTACAGGAATCTCCGAAGGTGTTTGATGAGTTGACATAGATCGAGATTAGGATTTGTCACTCTGAGTATCAGAGAGGTATCTCCAAGCCCTCTTGGTAATACACATCATAAGCTTCCAAGCAAAAGACTAAGGAGTTAGTCACGAGGTGATGTATTACGAAACGAGTAAAATCTATAATTTTTTATTGTTCCATGTTGTTATATTATCATTCTTGGATGTTTTATAATCATTTTATAGTGATTTTATATCATTTTTTGGTACTAACCTATTGACAAAGTGCCAAGTGCCAGTTGTTGTTTTCTGCATGTTTTTCACATCGCAGGAAATCAATACCAAACGGAGTCCAAACGCAGCGAAATTTTTTGTGGATTTTTTATGGACCAGAAGACATCCGGTGGGCCGAAGAAACACATGGGGGCTGCTCCAAGGGGAGCACGACCCACCAGGGCGCGCCTGGAGGCCCAGGCGCGCCCTGGTGGGTTGTGCCCACCTCGGGTGCCCCCAGGACCACCTCTTTACTCTATAAATACCCCAATATTCCAGAAACCCTAGGGGAGTCGATGAAAATTAATTCCAGCCGCCACAGAGTCCAAAACCACCAGATCCAATCTAGATACCGTCACGAAGGGGTTCAGCACTTCCATTGGTGCCTCTCCGATGATGCGTGAGTAGTTCTTTGTGGACCTTCGGGTCCGTGTTAGTAGCTAGATGGTTTCCTCTCTCTCGTTTGGTTCTCAACACAATGGTCTCTTGGAGATCCATATGATGTAACTCTTTTTTCGGTGTGTTTGTTGGGATCGGATGAACTTTGAGTTTATGATCAGATCTATCTTTTTATCCATGAAAGTTATTCGAGTTTCTTTGATCTCTTATATGCATGATTGCTTATAGCCTCGTATTTCTTCTCCGATATTTGGGTTTTGTTTGGCCAACTTGATCTATTTATCTTGCAATAGGAAGAGGTGCTTTCTAGTGGGTTCGATCTTACGGTGCTTGATCCCAGTGACAGAAGGGGAATCGACACGTATGCATCATTGCTACTAAGGATAAGATGATGGGGTATATTTATATATAAATAGATCTTGTCTACATCATGTCATCATTCTTATTGCATTACTTCGTTTCTCCATGAACTTAATACACTAGATGCATGTTGGATAGCGGTCGATGTGTGGAGTAATAGTAGTAGATGCAAGCAGGAGTCGGTCTACTAATCTTGGACGTGATGCCTATGTAATGATCATTGCCTGGATATCGTCATGATTATTTGAAGTTCTATCAATTGCCCAATAGTAATTTGTTTACCCGTCGTTTGCTATTTTCCTTGAGAGAAGCCACTAGTGAAACCTACGGCCCCCGGTCTCTTTCTCATATTATTTGCCTTTGCGATCTATTTTCCTTTGCTTTTATTTTCAGATCTATTAAACAAAAAAAATACAAAAATACCTTGCTGCACTTTATTTTATTTGGCATTCGATCTATCAATATTTACTACTCTCTCACGTCCGTTTGCCAATTTCTGGCGCCGCTACCCGAAAGAGATTGACAACCCCTTTTACACGCCGGGTTCCGAGTATTTGTTATTTGTGTGCAGGTGCTGTTTACGTAGTGTTGCTTGGTTCTCCTACTGGTTCGATGACTTTAATCTCATAACTGAGGGAAATACCTACCGAGTTGTGCTGCATCATTCCTTCCTCTCTGGGGAAATACCTGCATAGCTTCAAGCCGCATCAAAGGGAATTTCTGGCGCCGTTGCCGGTGAGGATCTTCAACATCTACCAGGTTCCTAATCACAAATCTCATCTCCTCGCAATTTACATTATTTGCCATTTGCCTGTCTTTTTCCTCTCCACCACTTCACAAAAATTTGCCGTTTTATTCGCCCTCTTTTTTGTTCGCCGTCTTCTCGTCAGATCTATCCTTTGCTTGCAATCATGAGTGATTTCTGTATGGCACTAACAGATGATGGCCTAATGATACGTCCATTTTGCATCATGTTTTCTTACTGTTATTTATAATGTTATCATCCATAATAATGCTTTTTGGAGTGATTCTAATGTCTTTTCTCTCATAATTTCCAAGGTACACACCAAGAGGGAGAATTTCGGCAGCTGGAAATCTGGACCTGAAAAAGCTTCGTCAGGCCACCTATTCTGCAGAACTCCAAATGGGATGAAACTTCACAGAGATTTTTTATGGAATGTATAAGGAATATTGGAGCCAATAAGTACTAGAGGGTTGTGGCCTCCTCGGCCCACCTCCGGTGCCCATCTTCTGGTATATAAGTGGTTTTGACCTAGAAAAAAAATATACTTTCGGGGCGGAGCGCCGCTGTCCGTGTCAAAACCGGCGGATCTCGGGTAGGGGGTCCCGAACTGTGCGTCTAGGCGGATGGTAACAGAAGACAAGGGACACGAAGTTTTACCCAGGTTCGGGCCCTCTCGATGGAGGTAAAACCCTACGTCCTGCTTGATTAATACTGATGATATGGGTAGTACAAGAGTAGATCTACCACGAGATCAATGAGGCTAAACCCTAGAAGCTAGCCTATGGTATGATGGTTATGTGTTGTCCTACGGACTAAAACCCTTCGGTTTATATAGACACCGGAGAGGGTTAGGGTTACACAGAGTCGGTTACAATGGTAGGAGATCTACATATCTGTATCGCCAAGCTTGCCTTCCACGCCAAGGAAAGTCCCTTACGGACACGGGACGAAGTCTTAAATCTTGTATCTTCATAGTCCAGGAGTCCGGCTGAAGGTATAGTCCGGCTATCTGGACACCCCCTAATCCAGGACTCCCTCAGTAGCCCCTGAACCAGGCTTCAATGACGACGAGTCCGGCGCGCAGATTGTCTTCGGCATTGCAAGGCGGGTTCCTCCTTGTCGGTGTCAAAACCGGCGGATCTCGGGTAGGGGGTCCCGATCTGTGCGTCAAGGCTGGATGGTAACAGGAGACAAGGGACACTATGTTTACCCAGGTTCGGGCCCTCTCGATGGAGGTAATAGCCTACTCCTGCTTGATTAATATTGATGATATGGGTAGTACAAGAGTAGATCTACCCTGAGATCAAGGAGGCTAAACCCTAGAAGCTAGCCTATGGTATGATTGTGTATGAAGATGGTTGTCCTACGGACTCCAACCCTCTGGTTTATATAAACACCGGATAGGGTTAGGGTTACACAGAGTCGGTTACATAGGTAGGAGATCTTGAATATCCGCATCGCCAAGCTTGCCTTCCACGCCAAAGGAAGTCCCATCCAGACACGGGACGAAGTCTTCAATCTTGTATCTTCATAGTCCTGGAGTCCGGCTGAAGGTATAGTCCGGCTACCCGAACACCCCCTAATCCAGGACTCCCTCAGTAGCCCCCGAACCAGGCTTCAATGACGATGAGTCCGGCGCGCAGATTATTTTTGGCATTGCAGGGCGGGTTCTTCTCCAAATTCCGTGTACCTGTAAGAATAATGTCCGATTTTTATAATGTTATGCTCCTCGGCTTCCACGCCCAATAATGGTTGTTCTTCCACGTGTTAAACGAATGCGAAAAGCCGGGGTGTATTTACATCCACACCCCTGGCCGTACAAACGAGCCGCCTATTAACGGGATGAGGATTCAGATCCAAACCACATCTTCTCCTCTCTGCGAGTTATCATCAGAGCGCTCCCAACAAAGGTCCATTCCAACATGACCAGCCGTCGCAGCTCCTCCCCTCGCCCCTCCGGTCCTAAACCCGGGGACTGGGAGAGTTGCACCATCCCGCATAGTGAGTTAGTGTCGCTTCAAGCCAAGGGATTTCTCCCTCAGGCATACATGGTCCCGGTCCGAGCCGGTCTCGCCACCTACAATGGCGGAAAACAAGCGGAGAGCACCCCCAATCCCTCTAAAGGAGAGCGGGTGTGCCTCGTCCCCTATCTAATAAGGGGACTGGGATTTCCAATTCATCCATTTCTCTGCGGGCTCCTGGAGTACTATGGCCTCCAGCTGCACAATCTTACGCCCGCCTCCGTATTGCATATTGCGGGTTTCGTTGCCCTTTGCGAGCTATTTTTAGGCGTTGAGGCTCATTTCGCGCTGTGGAAGAGGTTATTCTGCCTAGTTGCCCGTTCTCAAGAGGGGTCTATATATCAAGTGGGCGGAGCCGAAGTATGGCGCATCGCCGGGACCGGATACTTATCCGGAACCCCAAAGAAGGCGTCCGAGGACTGGCCTTCGGAATGGTTTTACATAGATGACGTCCCGCTACCGGATCCTATCCGGATCGGTCTCCCCGAGTTCAACAGTGCTCCATTGAAGAAACGCTTGAGTTGGCGTCCGCGGAGCTCTCAAAGAGAAAGCGACAGAGACGTCCTTTATTTGATGGGCCGGATAAGACTGTTGGCTCATTCCGGACTAACCATGATTGGAGTCATGGCCCCATGCATTATGCGGGAGGTGCAGCCGCTTCAATATAGAGGCCACCCCATGTGGGATTTCAACGGGGAGGATGACGCCACCCGTTATGGTCGTAAGGGGCCAGCCCCAGCTGCCGCTCTAATAAAGATTTTATCCTCTTTGTACAAGGGAGAAAAGGAGGAATTCCTCCGTGTCAATCCGCGGGCCGGATTCACTATGTATGAACCTCCAAGTTGGGTAAGTGAACCATTTCGCCTGCCCGTTCGTTTTATACTCCCACAGTTAGATATGTAGTCTAACGACTTCGGCGCAGGAACTGCGACATGAAGTAAAGAATATAAACAGCCGCCCTCCACAGCCCGAGGACCCAGCACGGTCCCTCGATCCGGACTCCGAAGAGGATCCGGACATATCGGTGGAGCTTATCGACGGGGTGTTCCATCAATTAAGCAAGGACAATACCTTGGTAGCCATTACGGCTGATTACCCCGGGTTAATCCCGGCCTCCCAGGTGACAGAAACCAGAGTTTTTATTCCCTGAGAGAGATTCCATTCTCATGTATTCCGGCACTTCTAACGACAACCGTGTTTTGCAGGGGAGATCTCCGAGGCGGGAGGCCGAACCCGCAGCGACTGGCCAGCGAGGGGCCGCAGGGCCCCGTGGGGCAAAAAGAAATGTAGTCCGGACTGAGATGCCGTCGCAAAGGTATAGCGCACCCTCTGTTTCCCCGGTGTTATTCTGTCAAGGCATATTAACGTTCGTGTTGTCTTCAGGACGAAGAGACCTCGCCGGACTATATCCGCAGAGGTTGCCAATCGCGCCTCCACCAGCCAGGCTCCGACGTTTGGCCAGGAAGCGGAGGCGAGCACCGGGCGCGCACCGGACGCTCCTCCAACAGAGGATGCGGACAGGCTGTCTGCCACAAATTCAGAAGTGGAGAGTGCCATGAACCACAGGCGTCGCCGGTCAATTCTACGCGACGCTTGTTTCTCCCAAGAGGCTTTAAATGCCTTTAATTCAGGAGACGCGTACCTCCGTGCCGCTCAAAATGGTTTAGCCAGAGCCACGGAGCAGTATGTGAAAGACATATGGGTAAGAAAATTTTGGTTAAATATATATATATATATATACCAGTAGCCCCCGAGACTTGAAACAGTTAAAGTAACTGATTTAAGGATCATATAATATGCAGGTTCTTACAGAGAAGAACACCGTGCTGTCCCAGGAGCTGGAAAAGTGCAAGGCCCAACTAGAGGCCGCACTAGCCATAGCAGGGGAGCCCAAAGGGACCCCCTCAGGTAAGATACACTTCGAAAGATTAGTATTGTGCGGTTTGGGTGCAAATCTGACAATTCATGTTGCAGACGGCGCCGGACTTGATCCGGAAAAGCAACAACTCTTACGCCGGTTAAAGGCCGGTGAGAGTATGTTGACAAAGGTGAGGCGAGAGAAGAACGATCTTCAGGATGCCAACACCAAGTTGGACATTGAACTTAAAGACATTCGTGGCCAGCTGTCGGACTCCACGAAGGAGAATCAGCGGCTTCGACACGGCATATTTAGTAATTGCTTGAACGAACTTTGAAAAATGAGTTCGGCGAGGAAGTCGACTAACAGAGTATTGTCTGTAGGTATGCTCACAGGTCGTCCTGCAGAGGAGATGCCCGGTTCTACGGGTGACCTTCTTCCCGAACTCCTGCAACTGCACGAGCGGATTCGGCAAGCGATGCAAGGCGTTGCCCAAGCCTTATGGCCCGCCCACTCCATGCCCGGGGGCCTTGGAGAGGTTGCGGAGAAGCTGAAGGGAGCTTGGCGGCGCTTCCGGTTGTGGAAGATATCCGCCTGCCGACAAGGCGTTAGGGAGGCCTGGGCCATGGTGAAGACCCGTTTTACGAGGTCTGACCCAAACCACATGGCCGAGGTCGGACCGGTGGGGCCTGATGGGAAGGAGATCCCTGTAAGCTTAGTGTACGGTCAAGTAGAATTGGCCGCAAAGTATTCCCAGCAGGACTGTAAATTAGACAGCGTGTTAGATGGTATAGAGGAGGAATACAACCAGTCAAAATGACTATGTATTTTTGAATTGACATATGTAATGCCTTCTAGCCGGATTGTAGATCGTTTGTCGTTGCCGACCTTTTTGCTTCAACCTCGGGACCTGACGGTCCGGAGTGTGTCCGAATACCATCGCGGTTATACAAGAACCGTGGTATGCGTGGAGACCAGGCGTAGGGGTCATTAGTGCTTTATCAGACAAGTGCCCAACTAGTTATGTTATATTACATGGTTAGTAAGAAACATCTTCCAGAGAGAATAGTTCCGTTAAGGGTTCCTTTCGCTGGGGAGGCATGCCCTAAAGTGCATGTCCGAACTACGTGAAAAAGACGCAGAAAGAGCATCTGGGGGCGCATGAAAATCAATAAAAAGATCATCTTTTATTTCACCGACCGAATATTCCCTTAAGAACGCTAGCTTTCGGCTTCACCCAGTCTGAGGTACACATCCGGCTGACCCGGCAGTAACAATCGCAGAGGTGCTCCCTTTACCGCCTAGCCGAACAATCGGGAACGTAGGGGTAAGCACAGGAGCCAGGCAACCCAGCTTGGCCAAAACTTAAGTCATATCGATGCATATAATGGTGAAGAAAAAAGGTACATGCAGAAGTATAACACATGTGATGGGCGTGAAGCCCGTATAGATAAACTTCTGTTAAAGAAGGCCCCATGTTTAATGAGCGCGAGTGGCGCATCACTTGATGAGCCTTTAAGGGCTATAAAAAGAAAAAGAGGAGAAGAGGAGAAATAGAAGACAGAAAAATGTAAAAAACGGACAGAGGAAGGAAACGAACACAGAATCCGGCGCTAGCCATAGAATCTTCGAAGGCGGGTGGCGTTCCATGGGTTCGGCTCGAGTCGGTTATCCGACGCATCTCGCAGGCGGTACGCTCCACCAGTCAGGACTTGGTCGATTATGAATGGACCTTCCCACTTGGGCTTGAGTTTGTCCTTTTTCTTATCCGGCAGGCATAGAACTAGTTCGCCAATATTGTAATTTTTGGCCCGTACTTCTCTGCTTTGATATCTTCAGGCCTGCTGTTGATAGAATGCGGAACGCGCTTTTGCCACGTCGCGCTCCTCCTCCAGTGCGTCCAAGTTGTCCTGCCGATCGAGCTCGGCTTCTCTTTCTTTGTACATACGCACTCGAGGTGAGTCATGAGTTATGTCGCAGGGCAGAACTGCTTCTGCACCGTACACCATAAAGAATGGTGTGTATCCGGTGGTGCGATTCGGTGTGGTCCGCAGCCCCCAGAGTACGGAGTCGAGCTCCTCTACCCAGTGCGTATTAGATTCCTTGAGGGACCGCACTAGTCTGGGTTTAATGCCGCTCATAATAAGACCATTTGCATGTTCGACCTGACCGTTAGTTTGTGGGTGATAGACCGAAGCATAGTCGAGCTTGATGCCCATATTTTTGCACCAGAGTTTTACCTCGTCGGCCGTAAAGTTTGTACCGTTATCGGTTATGATGCTGTGGGGGACGCCATAACGGTGTACAACCCCGGATATGAAGTCTATCACAGGTCCGTATTCAGCCGTTTTAACAGGCTTGGCTTCTATCCATTTAGTGAACTTATCCACCATGACCAGTAAGTATTTTTTCTTATGGGTTCCACCTTTAAGGGGTCCGACCATGTCAAGCCCCCAGACCGCAAAAGGCCAGGTGATGGGTATAGTTTGGAGTGCGGTGGGTGGCATATGGCTTTGGTTGGCAAAAAGTTGGCAACCAACGCAACGTTGGACTAGGTCCTGAGCGTCTGCCCGGGCCGTCGGCCAATAAAAGCCTGTACGGAAAGCCTTGCTAACAAGGGACCGAGCAGCAGCATGATGACCACCGAGTCCGGCGTGAATTTCAGCCAGAAGGTTCCGCCCTTCCTCTTCGGAGATGCACCTTTGAAGGACTCCGGTAGTGCTTTTCTTATAAAGCTCCCCCTCGTGGACTTTGTAGGCTTTAGATCGCCGCACTATGCAGCGGGCCTCGTTTTGGTCCTCTGGGAGTTCCTGCCTAGTAAGGTAGGCTAGGAATGGTTCTGTCCACGGGGCGATAACCGCCATTATTACGTGGGCTGAAGGTGTAATTTCATTGGCAGGACCTCCAATTATGTCAGGTTGTTCGGCGTCGAGTGGTGCGGCTGCGTCCGGGCTGTTAATTGCGGGTTCCCCCTCCCATGTTACTGATGGCTTGAACAATCTTTCCAAAAAGATGTTGGGGGGGACTGCATCGCGTTTTGCTCCGATGCGTGCCAGGACGTCCGCTGCTTGATTGTTTTCTCGGGCTATATGGTGAAACTCCAGCCCTTCGAACCGGGCTGACATTTTTAGGACGGCATTGCGGTAAGCTGCCATTTTTGGATCCTTGGCGTCGAAGTCGCCATTTATCTGGGATATCGCGGGGTTCGAATCCCCGCGTACCTCTAGGCGTTGAATGCCCATGGATACTGCCATCCGGAGACCATGTAAGAGGGCCTCATATTCGGCTGCATTGTTGGAGTCCGTGTACATAATTTGGAGTACATATTGGATTGTGTCTCCTGTGGGGGACGTCAAAACGACGCCATCCCCCAGTCCGGCCAACATTTTGGAGCCGTTGAAATGCATGATCCAGTTTGAGTATGTGCCGTATTCTTTAGGGAGTTCGGCCTCCGTCCATTCTGCGACGAAGTCGGCCAACACTTGCGATTTGATAGCTCGCCGTGGCTTATAGGTTATATCGAACGGAGGAGCTCAATGGCCCATTTTGCAATCCGGCCCGTTGCATTGCGGTTATTGATAATGTCATTGAGTGGTACCTCCGAGGCTACTCTAATCGAACACTCTTGAAAGTAGTGTCGTAGCTTTCGGGATGCCATGAATACCGCGTATGCAATTTTCTGATAATGCGGGTACCGTGATTTGCATGGAGTGAGGACAGTGGACACGTAGTAGACCGACCTTTGAAGGGGGAATTTGTGTCCGTCCGTTTCCCGCTCGACGACGAGCACTATGCTGACAACTTGATGGGTTGCCGCGATGTACAATAGCATTGGCTCGCCGGTGTTTGGCGCGGCCAGGACTGGGTTTGTTGCCAATATGGCTTTTATTTCATCGAGTCCGGCCGTGGCGGCATCCGTCCACTCGAAGTGTTTGGTGCGCCGGAGGAGGCGATAAAGGGGCAGTGCCTTTTCTCCCAAGCGGGAGATGAAGCGGCTTAGAGCCGCCACACATCCGGTTAATTTCTATATTTGTTTGAGGTCTTTTGGGACATCCAATTGTGACAAAGCTCGGATCTTGGCTCGATTTGCTTCAATTCCTCTACCGGATATGATGAAGCCCAAGAGCTTTCCGGATGGAACACAGAAGACGCATTTCTCCGGATTGAGCTTGGTGTCATATTTTCGGAGGTTATCGAATGTAAGCCTCAAGTCGTCTACTAGAGATTCGACATGTTTTGATTTGACGACCACATCATCCACATACGCCTCTACTGTTTTGCCGATCTGGTTTGCCAGACATGTCTGTATTATGCGCTGATATGTTGCGCCGGCGTTTTTCAGCCCAAAGGGCATTGTGTTGAAGTAGAATGGGTCGTATGGTGTGATGAATGCTGTTGCAGCTTGGTCTGATTCTGCCATCTTGATTTGATGGTAACCGGAGTATGCGTCGAGGAAACACAGCGAATCGTGTCCTGCGGTGGCATCGATAATTTGATCGATACGGGGGAGGGGGAAGGGATCCTTTGGGCAGGCTTTGTTAAGGTCTTTAAAGTCGACACACAGGCGCCAAGATTTGTCCTTCTTTGGTACCATCACCAGGTTTGCTAGCCAGTCCGGATGTTTTATGTCTCTGATGAATCCGGCCTACAATAACTTGGCTAGCTCCTCTCCCATAGCCTGTCTCTTCGGTTCGGAAAAACGCCGAAGGGCTTGTTTGACAGGTTTGAATCCTTTCTGGGTATTTAAGCTATGTTCGGCCAGCCTGCGTGGGATTCCTGGCATGTCTGAAGGGTGCCAGGCGAAAATATCCCAGTTCTCTTGTAGGAACTCTCGCAGTGCGGCGTCTACATCAGGGTTCAGTCGTGCCCCGATGGAAGCTGTTTTATTGGGGTCCGTTGGATGGACCTGGAATTTTACTATTTCGTCTGCTGCCTTGAAGGATGTGGACTTTGATCTCTTATCGAGTATCACATCGTCCCTATTAACCGTGGAGCGCAGCGCAGTCAGTTCTTCAGCTGCCAAGGTTTCAGATAGTGCCTCAAGGGCCAATGCGGCCGTCTTGTTTTCGGCGCGGAGTGCTGTGTACGGATCACTAGCGAGAGTGATAATTCCGTTCGGCCCGGGCATCTTGAGCTTCATGTACCCGTAATGGGGTATTGCTTGGAAGATTGTAAATGCCTCTCGCCCTAGTATAGTGTGGTATCCGCTATTGAACGGGGCCACCTGGAACGTGACCTCTTCAGACCTGTAATTATCCGGCGTGCCGAACACCACATCTAGTGTGATTTTTCCTGTGCAGCGCGCTTCCCGACTGGGGATTATTCCTCTAAAGGTTGTGCTGCTTCGCTCGATGCGGTTCCAGTCTATATCAATTTTTTGGAGGGTTTCCTCATAAATGAGGTTCAATCCGCTCCCTCCATCCATGAGTACCTTGGTGAGGCGAAAGCCGTCCACTATGGGACTGAGGACCAATGCGGCTGGTGCTCGGGCTGTTTGGAATTTAGGTTCATCACTCGCGTTGAAGGTGATAGCCGTGTCGCTCCATGGGTTTATTGTTGCTACTTGATAGACTTCGGCGAGGCTGCGGAGTGTTCTTTTTCACATATTATTTGATGCGAAAGTCTCGAAGACTGCGAGAACGGTACTGGTGTCCTCGGGCTGGCTTTCTGGGGCCTCCGAAATTAGGAGGTCCTTGCCAATTTTGGCCACCTGCCGGAGTATCCAACATGCTCTAAGGCTGTGAGTTGGTGTGGCGTCCTCTGTACTGTGAATTCTACAGGGTCCATCAAGCCACCTTTCCAGTATGGTTCCATGCCCTGTAGAGGGTTTTGGCTTTTTGATATTTAATCCAGGTGTCTTACTATGATGCACCCTCTTAGTTCGGACGGGATTGCTATTCAAGGCCGGATTATCCCAAAATTTTATTTCGGTTTTCCGGGCGCTTTCCATCGCACAGTACTTTTGTACTATGGACGCCAAGTCAGCGAAGCGTGTAATATCACGACAACTTATGGCGTTAAGTATTCCTTCGTCCGTGCAATTACTGCAAAAGATTGAAATTGCGTCTCCCTCACGGCAGTCGTTTGTCCTGTTCATAACCAGGAGGAATCTGGCCCAGTAGTGATGTACTGTCTCCTCGGGCTTTTGCCTGATTTGGGAAAGATCGCTTATGTTCGGGCGGGTGGGGGGCGTTGAATCTGAGACCTCACCCAATTTAAGATTCGGAGGCGGAAGATCTTCCGAACTCTAAAGTCCGGAGTCTTGGATGTTGTCCAATGAATCTAGCCCATTGCCTGATTCTAAGCTCAGGCCACGGCAACGTGGTGGGTGACTTGGGGAGAGTTAATTTCTCTTAGATCGGGTTTAAGCCCAACCTGGTCGTAATTTGTAGCGACCCCCAGTGCGGCGATGCGATCCAAGAGCTCGTTTACGGAAGAGAGCTCCATCGGTTCCAGCTGCTCGGCAAGTTCTGGGCTGACGTGAAGGTTGCTTTCGATGACCCGAGAGGTCACCGTCGGCGCAACGGCCGAACAGGCGGTCGTGAGAAAACCACCTAGCCGGAGGGTTTGGCCGACAGCCAAGGCTCCCATAGTAACGGCGCCGTCTTTAAAGACGGGAAGAGGCATCCTTCCTGATTGCGACGTCACAGAGGAACTCTCAATGAAAGCACCAATGTCGGTGTCAAAACCGGCGGATCTCGGGTAGGGGGTCCCGATCTGTGCGTCAAGGCCGGATGGTAACAGGAGACAAGGGACACAATGTTTACCCAGGTTCGGGCCCTCTCGATGGAGGTAATACCCTACTCCTGCTTGATTAATATTGACGATATGGGTAGTACAAGAGTAGATCTACCACGAGATCAAGGAGGCTAAACCCTAGAAGCTAGCCTATGGTATGATTGTGTATGAAGATGGTTGTCCTACGGACTACAACCCTCCGGTTTATATAGACACCGGATAGGGTTAGGGTTACACAGAGTCGGTTACATAGGTAGGAGATCTTGAATATCCGCATCGCCAAGCTTGCCTTCCACGCCAAGGGAAGTCCCATCCGGACACGGGACGAAGTCTTCAATCTTGTATCTTCATAGTCCTGGAGTCCGGCTGAAGGTATAGTCCGGCTACCCGAACACCCCCTAATCCAAGACTCCCTCGCTCCTCCAAATACTTCATACAAGATTTTGAACACTAAGGATAGTGTCCGGCTCTGCAAAATAAGTTTCCACATATTGCCATAGAGAGAATAATATTTACACAAATCTAATCTGCTGACGTATTCCGTAGCGTGACACCACACCACGGCCAAGTCTTTATTCGAATCGTTTTTACTCCCCCACCTCAGCGCATTTAGCGAGGCGGTTTCCTTGGCACGTCTTGTCAAAGCAGAGATCGTGTCCCCTTTATTTACGGGATTCTCATCAATGCGGACGTGGGTAACCCAATCGTGCCCGTTGGCATGTCTTCTCGATTAAAGGCGAGTCCCAAACGGTTACGGGGAGGGCCCTTGGTATTCAACCTCTTATAAAGATATCAAGGCCTTACTCCTTTATTTCAATCTCAAACGATTTCTCCCTTCGCCTCGAGTTCCAACACCCAAGGCTCCAAATTTCAGGCGCCTCAGATCTTCGACAATGTCCGGTTCTGACCTTCGAGGCCGATGGGCGCCCTCTTCCGTTACGGAGGAGGATGTGCTAAAGCTGAGAGAGGCCAGGTTCTTGACTGGCGAAATCTCGCATAGGTTGCCTGCTCAAGGGCAGGTCATTCCCACTCCTAGGCCTGGTGAGAGAATGGTGTTCATGTCTCACTTTCTTCGGGGGCTAGGCTTCCCAACGGATCCCTTTGTGAGGGGGCTCATGTTTTATTATGGGTTGGAATTTCACGACTTAGCTCCGGAGTCCATCCTCCACATTTCTTCTTTCATCGTCGTGTGTGAAGCCTTCCTCCGTGTTAATCCTCACTTCGGACTATGGCTCAAGACCTTTAAGGTAGTGCTGAAGATGATCGAGGGGCGGTACGCTGAGTGCGGAGGCGCTGTTATAAGCAAGTATGCTGATGCTCCATGGCTTGAGGGCTCTTTTCAAGAGGAGTTCAGCTTATGGCAACGAGAGTAGTTCTATATCACCGCTCCCAGGGGCACCAAATGGGTGGCGCCACCTGCCTTTCGCTCGGGTCCCCCACCTCAGCTAGCGTCATGGGTCAATAAAGGACTTGACTGGGGGTCATCCAAGGACGTACCCTTGTTGCAGGGCCGCATCAGGGATCTCTTAGAAAGAGACCTCAGCCTGGTCAAAGTGATGCAGGTCATGCTGATCCGCCGAACCCTGCCCGGCAAACGTCGCTCCCTTCGCCTGTGGGAGTTTAATCCGGAGGGACCGCGAGCTTTCCAGCATTTCATGGGCGCAACGCCCGTGGAGATGTAAAAGTTGTTCTTCGGATCACAAGCGACGTGTCCGGACTTAACCGAGGACGCAGGCCTGAGCTGCAATCGCCCGGATACCAAAGTAAGTAGCCTCGCGACCGGACTCGCTATCCGTATATTTGTCATAAAACTTGCTTCTAAAGAACTGTTCGTTAAACAGGAGTGGATAGCGAAAGCAAAGCTTATCAGGTGTCCGGCTCCCCTCCCCGAGACCACGCCGGATCCCGTGCTGGTCAGGATGTTGGAGATTGTGCCTTTGAAGGAAAGCAAGGGAGGGGACAAGGAAACTACGGCCTCCTCGAAGGAGGCTGTTCGGAGGGAAGGAATCAAACGTTCCTCTCCTCTAGGAAAGAAGAGGACCGCCTCTGAAGACCCGGAGACCATGGTCTCAAAACGGGGGAAGAGATCTTCGTCAGGGGGTCCTACGCCGGGGGACACCTCGGCCGAACAATGCCCTCTAGGGGGCCAGCCCTCCACCGAGCCGTAAGTAGAGAGAGGTTTTTCTTTGAGAAGAATCCTTGTTTTGTATCTGAGAAGAGTAACCGAAGATTTACCTTGTACTCCCTCCGTCCGGAAATACTTGTCATAAAAATGGACAAAGAGGGATGTATCTAGAACTAAAATACATCTAGATACATCCCCTTTTATTCATTTTGATGACAAGTATTTCCGGACGGAGGGAGTAGTTCGGACCTCATCCCTTCTCAGCAGAGCTCGTCTTCGAGGGACCTTCTTCCAAAGATGATGGAGAGCGGAACGCCTCCCCCTACCGAACCGCCTAGAGAGGCGGGCGACCCTGAGGTATCGTCGCGGAGGGT
Organism: Aegilops umbellulata; assembly: GCA_032464435.1. Lineage (NCBI taxonomy): Eukaryota > Viridiplantae > Streptophyta > Magnoliopsida > Poales > Poaceae > Aegilops > Aegilops umbellulata. The sequence continues at coordinate 329,031,125 of CP136058.1, read as the reverse complement.
TTCTCCGAATCCGGCAGGGCCGGAAGGCAGCCATATGCCCCCCCAAGGCTCTCCGCGTCCGTCCTTCAAAAAAGGCCATAGGACGAGTCCGGCACAGTCCGGTGCACGGTCGGAGGAGCTGAAGGATCTGCTAGGGCGAGCATCTATCTCAGAGGAGCATCGTGCATTGATGGGCACGGTGATTGAAAGGGTTTCGTCCGTGGAAAGCGGATTGCACGAGGCCGTCAGAAGTTTACTGACGGGTTTTGAGGTACGCGGAATAACGCGCCCTTTTTTAACAGTGGTGCATAAACAAGATGCGCCCTGTGCACATAGTAGCCCCTGAGACTCTGTGCGTTGTCAAAGTTGACGGCGCGCATAGGATCATAACCCCAGGTCTAAAATGCTGTCTTCGTATGTAGGTGACGAATTGTCCGGCGTCCGACCGAACTGATGGATTTGCCGAGCTAAAGCGGCAACTTGACGTGGCAGAGGCCGACATCGTGCTTGTTAACAAGCGACTTGACGAGGCGCAAGGTATGTAACCCCTCCGATGGCACCTGGTAAGAGGAACTTATGCCAGTATCTTACCATGTGTGTGCTTGATGCAGATGGTGCGGCTGCCATGGAGAGTCTTCGGGCGGAACTTGCCCGAGCCAAGGAGCAAGCCAGAAAAAGTGATGCGGCTGCCGAGAAGGCCCTTGAAGAGCTGAGAGCCGAACAGGCTGCTCACTGCCGAAGCAAGAAAGAGATGGCCGACATGGCCGTGAAGCTGAAGAGCGCTGCTGACCGTTGCAGGCTTCTGGAAAAAGAAGACCGTGCGGAACAGACGGACCTGGAGAAGGCCATTGCCCATGCCAAGGACGCTCGCTCTACGATGAGAGCTGCGAAGGAGGAGCTGCGTCAGGCCGGAGAGATCGCGGCTGGAAAGCCCTTTATGCTGCGGAGGAAGTTTTGTGATCCTAAGCATGCTCCGTTGGACCGGTTGTGGAGTACGGCGGACACCTATCTGGATTTGGCGGCAAGTGCTGCTGAAGCGACCGAACACTTTCGAGATCAAGAAGATCGCGAAGTGGAGAGACTCTTCTGGTCGCAGTTCCACAATCCAGAGCATTCACTGTCAGTGGACGATCGTCTGGCCGAATGGGCCGAGCTGAATAGGTTGTCCGGATTCGCCATGAAGTGCGTCATGAGTCATCTGTGGCCGGAGAGATCGGAGCCGACGAGTTATTTTAGCTTGGTGCAGCAGTTCCTTGGTGCGGTGCAGCGTATTAATGCAATGAAGAGGTCAGCATGCATAGAGGGTGCGCGGATGGCTCTTGCCCGTGTCAAGACATACTGGGCAGAGATGGAGACCACCATTGTTGCATCCCGAGATTCGGACAAAAGCCGAGTACCTGCCGAGCACTATTTTCAGGAAGTCCTTCAAGGCGCTCGTGTAATAGAGACGCAGTGCTCGAAGGATGCTATGTTCGAATAGCATATTTTATTGTAAAACAATATTTTGATAGATTGTAGAAGCCTTTTATACTTGTGCCTTCAAGTATTTATAACACCTCCTGTGCGACCGTTTTAAGATATATATATAATCTGAAAGATGGCAGTCGTCGGCTTCAGCCCCCACGCAAATAATGTGGGGGTGCTCGCAGAAGGCGCATTTTCACACTTGATCCAACGTCTTGGTCCTACAAAGGAGGTGATAGCGCAGCAAGATAGGCAATCGGACTATAATGCTTTATCACTTTCACTTAGCCGTAGGAGCTTGACAGTGAGGCTACTTAGATAGCCCCTGGTGGCGCCTGTGCTCGCCCGAATTCGGGGCGCATATGTGCCTGGCCGGGAAAGGGCCCTTCGTTAATGCAGAGGAATCCTATAGATTCCGATGAGTCATCGAGTGGTTGACCAGTCTCACGCTACATCATGACAGTCAGTTTTCGGCTTTCTCTACTAAGTTGCTCGCCTGGCCGAACCGGGGCACAATCGTAGTAGTTCTCCTGGTGCCGCCTTAGCCGATAGAGCAGAACGTAAAGCAGCAAAACACAGGAGCCGAGCAACCCAACATTTGACCAAAGACATGATTCGGAGCTGATGCATATAAGGCCAAACTCGCGACGCCGAACACTCCCTAAGGTATTCGGTCTTTATGAGTGCGAGCGGGACAACGCCCTTAGGTATAAGCCCCTAGTGTCCAGGTATGCGCAAAATTCTGACGTGGCCACATGCCAAGACGCCAGCCTCCTCCTTGATTATACCGAAAAACCAGAGGACGTGTATCAACAAGAGACAGTAAAAAAGGTTTACGCAGGGTCTTAATCTGAAAAGAATCCTTGGAACGGGTCCCTGCTGCACGTCTGCGCCTGTGTCTCCATTGGGCCGTATCCTGGACGGGCGCAGCACGGTGTTCATCTGTAAAAGAGAGGAACTTAGTTGAAAAAAGGTCGTGTCGAATAGAAGTTATATTAAATAAACAAAGTATAAATTGAAATGGGTAAAATTGAGCTTGACTGTCTCGTATTTTATATGCGTGGAGCCCCTAGCGCGGGGGTATACGACTATTAAGCCTTTATTAATTATATGTTTATGCCGGACTCGTCTAGCCGTGTCCGTGGTCTTAACGACCTGTTTGGATGTTTTGGCTGGTGAAGCCATTTTATTGTGGGGCTGTTAAGGCAGCCGCACAATCTTCCGTGTGGGGGGCGCGTTCCATGTTTCCCTTTAGTGAGATGATGCCTCGTGGACCGGGCATCTTAAGCGTAAGAGATGCATAATGCGGTATTGCATTAAAGCGGGCGAAAGCTTCGCGTCCCAGCAGTGCTTGATAGCTACTTGAGAATGGGACGATGTGAAAAGTCAGCTTTTCGCGACGGAAGTTATCGGGGGATCCGAACATAACTTCAAGCCGGAGAAAACCCATGAAATGGGTATCCGGACTTGGCGTTACCCCTTGAAAGGAGGTTTCGTTGTGGCAAATTTTTGTTGGGTCTATCCCCATGTGGCGGATTGTGTCCTGATATATCAGGTTTAGACCGCTGCCGCCGTCCATCAGGACATTTGTAAACTGGAGTCCGCTGATTATTGGATCGAGTGCCAAAGCAGTCCAGCCTGCATTCCTGATACTTCTAGAGTAATCCAGATGATCGAAGGAGATTGGCTTTGACAACTAGTGGCGAGACTCCTTTGGGATAGGTCGTATGGCGCGTACCTCTATGGGCGCCGCTTGTTTTGTTATGTGAAGTAAGTTTACTGTTTTTACTTCTTGTGGAAAATCTTTTGTTTCCTGGTGCTCTGCTTTTGGGGTTCGTCATCGTCTTCGCTTGTTGTATCGAGCCCCTTGTGTTCGGCGTTGAGTCTGCCGGATTGCTTAAAAACCCAGCAATCTCTGTGGGTATGGTTTGCAGGCTTCTCGGGAGTATTGTGTATCTGACATATCTTATCCAAGATTTTGTTTAAGTTGGACAGCTCGTCCCTATTATCTTTGAGGGGTGGCTTTTTCTGATTCTGCGCGAGCTTTTGAATCCGGCATTGACTGCCGTGCTCTTCGGACTGTTTTCCTTAGTCCGGCGCCGGTCCTTGTTGCGTCGCGGTTTTCCGTTTCTATCCCTAGTTTCGGATGTACTTGGGTCGCTGGTGCTACATCTTGCCAACCAGCTGTCCTCTCCTACGCAAAAGCGGGTCATGAGGCTTGTTAATGCGGCCATTGTTCTTGGCTTTTCTTGGCCGAGGTGTCTGGCGAGCCATTCGTCTCGGACGCTATGCTTAAAAGCTGCTAAGGCTTCGGCGTCCAGACAGTCGACTATCTGATTCTTTTTAGTAAGAAATCTATGCCAGAATTGCCGAGTTGACTCTCCGGACTGTTGAGTTATGTGACTAAGATCGTCTGCATCCAGAGGGCGGACATAAGTCCCTTGAAAATTTGCTCGGAAAGCGTCCTCGAGCTCTTCCCAACTTCCAATTGTGTTTTCGGGAAGGCTTTTGAGCCAATGCCGGGCTGGCCCTTTAAGCTTGAGGGGTAAATATTTTATGGCGTGGAGGTCATCCCCTCTGGCCATATGTATGTGGAGGATATAATCCTTGATCCAGACTCCAGGGTCTGTTGTTCCGTCGTACGCCTCTATGTTTAAGGGCTTGAATCCCGCTGGAAATTCATAATCCAGGACCTCATCGGTGAAACATAGGGGGTGTGCGGCACCCCTGTATTTGGGTGTGTCGTGATGTTCGGATACTGGTTTTGTTGCATTGCTTACAAGAGCTTGCTTTCTTGGCCCATAAATAGATCTGGCTGGGCCATTTTTTTGATGTGAATCCTTGAGTGGATCGCATGCCGGCTTGTGTGCGGCGCCGCTTGCCGCTTCGTGCTGGCCATGGGGTCGTCTATCCGACCGGGTGGCTTTCTTATTTTTTGACTGCGGGGGCTCTAAGGCCTCCTCGTCGAATTCAGGCAGTAGCTTTCGCTTCGGATAGCTTTTGGTGCGGCAACTGCCCCGTGTTTATCTGCGGTGTTGAGTACTTTGCTCCATTTGATTCTGAGTGCGTCTTCCGCGGTTTTGAGCTTCCGCTTCTGCTTTTTCACGCTACGTGCAGTAGCAACGAGCCTTTTGTGGAGGTTCTTCTGCTCCATGAGCTTATCCGGTGTAAGGTCGTCCGGAATGCCGTTTACGCCGGGGATGGGTTGTTCGGTTTGTTTGCCTGAGTTGCCCTATTCGGACAGTTGCTCTAAGGCATGCTCGTCGTCCGTTGGCTCATCCCGCCCTATGGCTGGGTCTATATGGCTACTGTCTTTATCGAGGCGGGGCTTGGAGCGGCGTTTACGTCACCGCTTTGATTGCTTTTCGAGAGAACGATCCCTCGTTGCATCCCTGTGTTCCTCGTCATTGCTTCCTTTAGGTGTATCCACCATGTACACATCATGAGATGAGGTGGCTATCCAATGCCCTATAGGCGTTGGTTCATGTGCGTCTCCTACATCGTCGTACATACCGTCGATGTCTTCAGAGTCGAAATTGAGCACGTCGTTTAAATTATCGACAGTGGCTACCAAATGGGTGGTGGGTGGGCTTTGAATTTCTTCATTGTCCGTATCCCAACCTTGCTGGCCGTAATCCGGCCAGGGCTCTCCTGATAAAGAGAGAGACTTTAGTGACTTCAGGATATCACCAAAGGGCGAGTACTGAAAGATGTCCGCGGCGGTGAACTCCATGATCGGCGCCCAATCGGATTCAATCGGCAGGGGCGCGGAGGGCTCGGAGTCCGGAGTGGAGTCCGGTCCCTTGGAGTCACGGGCCTTGCGGAGTGCGGGATGGTGTTTGGCTCGATCGCCGTTTGGATCGCAGCCCCCGAGGCGGCGTCCAAACACTCATCCTCGATCGGCGTAGTTGGTTCCGAATCGAGGGTTGGAACCGATGCGTGTGCGGCCTCCAGGGCACTATTCGGCGGCAGAGCTAGGTCATGCCCATCGTGACAGTGTGGCGCGCTCGGCTGTGGCTCGAATCCGTCGAAGATCAAGTCCCAGCGGACGTCAGCCGTGTAGTTAAAACTTCCAAATCTGACCTGATGGCCAGGGGCGTAGCTTTCGATCTGCTCTAGATGGCCAAGCGAATTGGCCCGCAGTGCGAAGCCGCCGAAGATGAAGATTTGTCCGGGTGGAAAAGTCTCACCCTGGACTGCATCGCTATTGATGATCGGAGGAGCCATCGGGCCTAAAAGCGATGACACAGAGGAACTCTCAATGAAAGCACCAATGTCGGTGTCGAAACCGGCGGATCTCGGGTAGGGGGTCCCGAACTGTGCGTCTAGGCGAATGGTAACAGGAGACAAGGGGCACGAAGTTTTACCCAGGTTCGGGCCCTCTCGATGGAGGTAAAACCCTACATCCTTCTTGATTAATATTGATGATATGGGTAGTACAAGAGTAGATCTACCACGAGATCAAGGAGGCTAAACCCTAGAAGCTAGCCTATGGTATGATGGTTATGTGTTGTCCTATGGACTAAAACCCTCCGGTTTATATAGACACCGGAGAGGGTTAGGGTTACACAGAGTCGGTTACAATGGTAGGAGATCTACATATCCATATCGCCAAGCTTGCCTTCCACGCCAAGGAAAGTCCCTTCCGGACACGGGACGAAGTCTTCAATCTTGTATCTTCATAGTCCAGGAGTCCGGCTGAAGGTATAGTCCAGCTATCCGGACACCCCTAATCCAGGACTCCCTCAGCCGCCGTCTCGGGGCGGAACTTGGGCAGGAGCACTTTTGCCCTCTGGCGGAGCGATTCTGCCGAGGGAACTTACCTCCCGGAAGGGGAAATCATGGTCATCATCATCACCAACAACTCTCCAATCTTGGGGAGGGCAATCTCCATCAACATCTTCACCAGCACTATCTCATCTCAAACCCTAGTTCATCTCTTGTATTCAATCTTGTTACGGGAACTATAGATTGTTGCTCGTGGGTGACTAGTAGTGTTGATTACATCTTGTAGTTGATTACTATATGGTTTATTTGGTGGAAGATTATATGTTTAGATCCATTATGCATATTAATACCCCTCTGATCATGAGCATGTTTGTTGTTTGTGAGTAGTTACTTTTGTTCTTGAGGTCACGGGAGAAATCATGTTGCAAGTAATCATGTGAACTTGATATGTGTTTGCTATTTTGATAGTATGTATGTTGTGATTCCCTTAGTGGTGTTATGTGAACGTCGACTACATGACACTTCACCATATTTGGGCCTAAGGGAATGCATTGTGGAGTAGTAAATAGAGGATGGGTTGCGAGAATGACAGAAACTTAAACCCCAGTTTATGCACTACTCCGTAAGGGACCGATTGGATCCTAGAGTTTAATGCTATGGTTAGAATTTATTCTTAATACTTTTCCCGTAGTTGCGGATGCTTGCGGGAGGGTTAATCATAAGTAGGAGGTTTGTTCAAGTAAGAACAGCACCTAAGCACTGGTCCACCCACATATCAAATTATCAAAGTAGCGAACACAAATCAAACCAACATGATGAAAGTGACTAGATGAAATTCCCATGTACCCTGAAGAATGCTTTGCTTATCATAAGAGACCATTTTGGCCTATCCTTTGCCTCAAAAGGATTGGGATACCTTGCTGCATACTTATTGCTACTATCGTTACTTGCTCCTTACAAATTATCTTGCTATCAAACTACTCCCTACTTACAGTTTCAGCACTTGCAGACATTACCTTACTGAAAACTACTTGTCATTTCATTCTGCTCCTCGTTGGGTTCGACACTCTTACTTATCAAAAAGAGCTACAATTGATCCCCTATACTTGTGGGTCATCACCTACTCCTAAGCTTGGACATACGGGCAATCTGGATGCTAAAAATTTATCTTGGGGCAAGGGAATGTTATGGGAAAAGAACGTATCCAAGAATTTTTCAATTGTGTTGGAAATTTAAGTCTTGATGATGCTCCTATACTTAGGACTACTAGATCTTATGAGGATGCTATTTTAGCACTAGTTCTGAAACTTGAAAGCAAATTTTGTTGGAAATATGCCCTAGAGGCAATAACAAATTAGTTATTATTATATTTCCTTGTTCATGATAATCGTTTATTATCCATGCTAGAATTGTATTGATAGGAAACTCAGATACATGTGTGGATACATAGACAACACCATGTCCCTAGTAAGCCTAAGAGCTATGGAGAAGCGATGGTGGGCACGGATTCCAATGAATGGCTGGAGGCCATAAAATCCGAGAGAGGATCCATGTATGAAAACAAAGTGTAGACTTTGGCAGAACGACTCGATGGTCATAAGGCTGTTGAGTACAGATGGATTTTAGAAGGAAGACGGACAATGATGGTAAGTGTCACCATTAAGAAAGCTCGACTTGTTGTTAAGATAATTTCCGACAAGTTCAAGGAGTTGACTGCGATGAGGCTTTCTCACTCGTAGCGATGCTTAAGAGTCTGTTGGAATTATATTAGCAGTTACTGCATTATTTATGAAATCTTGCATATAGGATGTCAAAACATTGTTTCGTTTTCTTGAGGAAAGGTTGTATGTGATACAACCAAAAGGTTTTGTCAATTCTAAAAATGCTAACAAGTATGCAAGGCTCCGGCAGTCCTTCTAAGGACTGGAGTAAGCATCTCGGAGTTGGAATATACGCTTTGATGATGATCAAAGGTTTTGGGTTTATACAAAGTTTATGAGAAACTTGTATTTCCAAAGAAGTGAGTGGGAGCACTATAGAATTTCTTATGAGTATATGTTGTTGACATATTCTTGATCGGGAATGATGTAGAATTTCTGGAAAGCATGCAGAATTATTTGAAAAGTGTTTTTCAATGGAAAACCTGGATTAAGCTACTTGAGTATTGAGCATTAAGATCTATAAGGATAGATCAAAACGCTTAATAGTACTTTCAAATGAATACATACCATGACAAGATTTTGAAGGGGTTCAAAATAGATCAGCAAAGAAGGAGTTCTTGGCTGTATTACACGTGTGAGTATTGAGTAAGACTCAAAACCTGACCACGGCAGAAGACAGAGAAAGGACGAAGGTCGTCCCCTATGCTTGGACGTAGGCTCTACAGTATGCTATGTTGTGTACCGCACCTGAAGTGTGCCTTGCCATGAGTCAGTCAAGGGGTACAAGAAGTGACCCAGGAATGGATCATAGGACAGCGGTCAAAGTTATCCTTGGTAACTAGTGGACTGAGGAATTTTCTCGATTATGGAGGTGGTAAAAGAGTTCGTCGTAGAGGGTTGCGCCGATGCAAACTTTGACACTAATCCAGATTATTCTGAGTAGTAAACTGGATTAATATAGTAGAACAGTTATTTGGAATAGCTCCAACTAGAGCGTGGTAGCTGCATGTAGGAGATGACATAGATATTTGTAAAGCACACACAGATCTGAAAGATTCAGACCCGTTGACTAGTAACCTCTCTCACAAGCGAGATATGATCAAACCCCATGGGTGTTGGAATCATTGCAATCACATAACGATGTGAACTGGATTATTAACGATGTGAACTGGAGACTGTTGGAAATATGCCCTAGAGGCAATAATAAATTAGTTATTATTATATTTCCTTGTTCATGATAATCGTTTATTATCCATGCTAGAATTGTATTGATAGGAAACTCAGATACATGTGTGGATACATAGACAACACCATGTACCTAGTAAGCCTCTAGTTGACTAGCTCGTTGATCAATAGATGGTTATGGTTTCCTGACCATGGACATTGGATGTCATTGATAACGGGATCACATCATTAGGAGAATGATGTGATGGACAAGACCCAATACTAAGCCTAGCACAAGATCGTGTAGTTCGTATGCTAAAGCTTTTCTAATGTCAAGTATCATTTCCTTAGACCGTGAGATTGTGCAACTCCCGGATACCGTAGGAATACTTTGGGTGTGCCAAATGTCACAACGTAACTGGGTGGCTATAAAGGTGCACTACGGGTATCTCCGAAAGTGTCTGTTGGGTTGGCATGAATCGAGACTGGGATTTTCACTCCGTGTGACGGAGAGGTATCTCTGGGCCCACTCGGTAGGACATCATCATAATGTGCACAATGTGATCAAGGAGTTGATCACGGGATGATGTGTTACGGAACGAGTAAAGAGACTTGCCGGTAATGAGATTGAGCAAGTTATCGAGATACCGACGATCGAATCTCGGGCAAGTACTATGCCAGTAGACAAAGGGAATTGAATACGGGATTGATTGAATCCTTGACATCGTGGTTCATCCGATGAGATCATCGTGGAACATGTGGGAGCCAATATGGGTATCCAGATCCCGCTATTGGTTATTGGCCAGAGAGGTGTCTCGGTCATGTCTGCATGGTTTCCGAACCCGTAGGGTCTACACACTTAAGGTTCGGTGATGCTAGAGTTGTTATGGGAAATAGTATGTGGTTACCGAAGGTAGTTCGGAGTCCCGGATGAGATCCCGGACGTCACGAGGAGTTCCGCAATGGTCCGGCGGTGAAGATCGATATATTGGACGAAGGGTATTGGAGTCCGGAAGTGTTCCGGAGGTACCAGACTATGCCCAGCATGACCGAAAGGTGTTTCGGGAGCCCCGACAAGTGTTGGAGGGCCTCATGGGCCAAAGGGGAAGGGGCAAACCAGCCCACTAAGGGTTGGTGTGCCCCCCACACCCTTTCCCACGTTACTTGGGGAGGTGGGGCGCCTCCACGTGGCTTGGGAGGCAAGCCTCCACCTGCTTGGCTTGGGGGGCAAGTCTCCCTAGGATCTTCCCTAGGGAGATCCAATCTGCCTAGCCGCCGCCCCCTAGGGGAAACCCTAGGGCGCCTCCCCCTCTCCCCTTGCCCCTATATATAGTGGAGGGATGGGAGGGCAGCCGTGCCCTCTTCGCTGGCGCAGCCCTCCCTCCTCCTACCTTCTCCTCCTCCTCATGGTGCTTGGCGAAGCCCTGCCGGAGAACCACGAGCTCCACCACCACCACGCCGTTGTGCTGACGGAGCTCTCCCTCAACTTCTCCTCTCCCCTTGCTAGATCAAGAAGGAGGAGACATCCCCGTGCTGTACGTGTGTTGAACGCGGAGGTGCCGTCCGTTCGGCACTTAGATCGGAATCAACCGCGATCTGAATCGCTACGAGTACAACTCCTTCATCCGCGTTCTTGCAACGCTTCCGCTTAGCAATCTACAAGGGTATGTAGATGCACTCTCTTTCCCCTCGTTGCTAGATTACTCCATAGATTGATCTTGGTGATGCGTAGAAAATTTTGAATTTCTGCTACAATCCCCAACAGTGGCATCATGAGCTAGGTCTATGCGTAGTTTCTATGCACGAGTAGAACACAAAGTAGTTGTGGGCGTCGATTTTGTCAATTTACTTGCCGTTACTAGTCTTATCTTGATTCGGCGGCATTATGGAATGAAGCGGCCCGGACCAACCTTACACGTACGCTTACGTGAGACCGGTTCCACCGACTGACATGCACTAGTTGCATAAGGTGGCTGGCGGGTGTCTATCTCTCCCACTTTAGTCGGATCCGATTCGATGAACAAGGTCCTTATGAAGGGTAAATAGAAATTGGCAAGTCACGTTGTGGTTTTGGCGTAGGTAAGAAACGTTCTTGCTAGAAACCTATAGCAGCCATGTAAAAACTTGCAACAACAATTAGAGGGCGTCTAACTTGTTTTTGCAGCAAGTGTTTTTGTGATGTGATATGGCCAAAGGATGTGATGAATGATATATGTGATGTATGAGATTGATCATGTTCTTGTAATAGGAATCACGACTTGCATGTCGATGAGTATGACAACCGGCAGGAGCCATAGGAGTTGTCTTAATTTATTTATGACCTGCGTGTCAACATAAACGTCATGTAATTACTTTACTTTATTGCTAACGGTTAGCCATAGTAGTAGAAGTAATAGTTGGCGAGACAACTTCATGAAGACACGATGATGGAGATCATGATGATGGAGATCATGGTGTCATGCCGGTGACGATGATGATCATGGAGCCCCGATCGAAAGGAGCAAAGTGATGATGGCCATATCATGTCACTATTTGATTGCTGTTCTCCCTAACTGTGCACCATTGCGAAGGTTCGTCGTTTCGAAGCACCACGTGATGATCGGGTGTGATAGATTCTTACGTTCGAATACAATGGGTGTTGACGAGCCTAGCATGTACAGACATGGCCTCGGAACACATGCGGAACACTTAGGTTAACTGGACGAGCCTAGCATGTACAGACATGGCCTCGGAACACGGAGGACCGAAAGGTCGAACTTGAGTCGTATAGAAGATGCGATCAACATGAGATGTTCACCGATGATGACTAGTCCGTCTCACGTGATGATCGGACACGGCCTAGTCGATTCGGATTATGTATCACTTAGATGACTAGAGGGATGTCTATCTGAGTGGGAGTTCATGAAATAATCAGATGAACTCAATTATCATGAACATAGTCAAAAGGACTTTGCAAATTATGTCATAGCTTACGCTTTAGTTCTACTGTTTTAGATGCGTTCCTAGAGAAAATTTAGTTGAAAGTTGATAGTAGCAATTATGCGGACTAGGTCCGTAAACTGAGGATTGTCCTCGTTGCTGCACAGAAGGCTTATGTACTTAATGCACCGCTCGGTGTGCTGAACCTCAAACGTTGTCTGTGGATGTTGCGAACATCTGACATACACGTTTTGATGACTACGTGATAGTTCAGTGATGTTAAACGGTTTAGAGTTGAGGCACCGAAGACGTTTTGAAACGTCGCGGAACATATGAGATGTTTCGAGGGATGAAATTGGAATTTCAGGCTCGTGCCCACGTCAAGAGGTATAAGACCTCCGACGGGTTTCTTGACCTACAAACAAAAGGAGAAAAGCTCAATCGTTGAGCTTGTATTCAGATTGTCTGGGTACAAAAATCACTTGAATCAAGTGGGAGTTAATCTTCCAGATGAGATAGTGATGTTTCTCCAAAGTCATTGCCACCAAGCTACCAGAGCTTCGTGATGAACTATAACCTATCAGGGATAGATATGATGATCCTTGAAATATTCGCAATGTTTGCCACCGCGAAAGTAGAAATCAAGAAGGAGCATCAATTGTTGATGGTTAGTGAAACCACTAGTTTCAAGAAGGGCAAGGGCAAGAAGGGATACTTCATGAAATGGCAAATCAGCTGCTGCTCTAGTGAAGAAACCCAAGGTTGAACCCAAACCCGAGACTAAGTGCTTCTGTAATAAGGGGAACGGTCACTAGAGCAGAGTTACCCTAGATACTTGGTAGATAAGAAGGCAGGCAAGGTCGACAGAAGTATATTGGATATACATTATATTAATGTGTACTCTACTAGTACTCCTAGTAGCACCATGGTAATAGATACCGATTCGGTTGCTAAGTGTTAGTAACTAGAAATAAAAGGCTACGGAATAAATGGAGACTAGCTAAAGGCGAGGTGACGATATGTGTTGGAAGTATTTCCAAGGTTGATGTGATCAAACATCGCACGCTTCCTCTACCATCGGGATTGGTGTTAAACCTAAATAATTGTCATTTGGTGTTTGCGTTAAGCAGAGACATGATTGGATTATGTCTATGGCAATACGGTTATTCATTTAAGGAGAATAATGGTTACTCTGTTTATTTGAATAATACCTTCAATGGTCTTGCACCTAAAATAAATGGTTTATTGAATCTCGATCGTAGTGATACACATGTTCATGCCAAAAGATATAAGATAGTAATGATAGTACCACCTACTTGTGGCACTGCAATGTAAGTCATATTGGTATAAAACGCATGAAGAAAGCTCCATGTTGATGGATCTTTGGACTCACTTGTTTTGAAAAGATTGAGACATGTGAACCATGTCTATTGGTATATACGCATGAAGAAACTCCATGCAGATGGACCGTTTGGACTCACTTGATTTTGAATCGCTTGAGACATGCAAATCATACCACATGGGCAAGATGACTGAAAGCCTCGGTTTCAGTAAAATGGAACAAGAAAGCAACTTGTTGGAAGTAATACATTTTGATGCGTGCAGTCCAATGAGTGCTGAGGCACGCAGTGGATATCGTTATGTTCTTACTTCACAGATGATTTGAGTAGATACTGAGTATATTTACTTGATGAAACACAAGTCTGAATTATTGAATGGTTCAAGTAATTTTAGAGTGAAGTTGAAGATCGTCGTGACAAGAGGATAAAATGTCTATGATATGATCATAGAGATGAATATCTGAGTTGCGAGTTTGGTACACAATTGAGACATTGTGGAAATTGTTTCAGAACTAACACCGCCTGGAACACCATAGTGTGATGGTGTGTCCGAACATCATAAATGCACCCCATTGGATATGGGGCATACCATGATGTCTCTTATCGAATTACCACTATCGTTCATGGGTTAGGCATTAGAGACAACCACATTCACTTTAAATAGGGCACCACGTAATTCTGTTGAGATGACACCGTATGAACTATGGTTTAGAGAAACCTAACCTGTCGTTTCTTGAAAGTTTGGGGCTGCGACGCTTATGTGAAAAGGTTTCAGGCTGATAAGCTCGAACCCAAAGCGGATGAATGCATCTTCATAGAATACCCAAAAATAGTTGGGTATACCTCCTATTTCAGATCCGGAAGCAAAAGTGATTGTTTCTAGAAACGGGTCCTTTCTCGAGGAAAAGTTTCTCTCGAAAGAATTGAGTGGGAGGATGGTGGAGACTTGATATGGTTATTGAACTGTCACTACAACTAGTGTGTAGCAGGGCACAGGAAGTTGTTCCTGTGGCACCTACACCAATTGAAGTGGAAGCTGATGATAGTGATCATGAAGCCTCGGATCAAGTCACTGCCAAACCTCGTAGGTCGACGAGGATGCGTACTGCTTCAGAGTGGTACGTAATCCTGTCTTGGAGGTCATGTTGCTAGACAACAATGAACCTACGAGCTATGGAGAAGCGATGGTGGGCCCGGATTCCAATGAATGGCTCGAGGCCATAAAATCCGAGAGAGGATCCATGTATGAAAACAAAGTGTAGACTTTGGCAGAACGACTCGATGGTCGTAAGGCTGTTGAGTACAGATGGATTTTACAAGGAAGACGGACAATGATGGTAAGTGTCACCATTAAGAAAGCTCGACTTGTCGTTAAGATGTTTTCTGACAAGTTCAAGGAGTTGACTGCGATGAGACTTTATCACTCGTAGCGATGCTTAAGAGTCTGTTGGAATTATATTAGCAGTTACTGCATTGTTTATGAAATCTTGCACATAGGATGTCAAAACATTGTTTCGTTTTCTTGAGGAAAGGTTGTATGTGATACAACCAAAAGGCTTTGTCAATCCTAAAAATGCTAACAAGTATGCAAGGCTCCGGCAGTCCTTCTAAGGACTGGAATAAGCATCTCGGAGTTGGAATATACGCTTTGATGATGATCAAAGGTTTTGGGTTTATACAAAGTTTATGAGAAACTTGTATTTCCAAAGAAGTGAGTGGGAGCACTATAGAATTTCTTATGAGTATATGTTGTTGACATATTGTTGATCGAGAATGATGTAGAATTTCTGGAAAGCATGCAGAATTATTTGAAAAGTGTTTTTCAATGGAAAACCTGGATTAAGCTACTTGAGTATTGAGCATTAAGATCTATAAGGATAGATCAAAACGCTTAATAGTACTTTCAAATGAATACATACCGTGACAAGATTTTGAAGGAGTTCAAAATAGATCAGCAAAGAAGGAGTTCTTAGCTGTATTACACGTGTGAGTATCGAGTAAGACTCAAAACCTGACCACGGCAGAAGAGAGAGAAAGGACGAAGGTCGTCCCCTATGCTTGGACGTAGGCTCTACAGTATGCTATGCTGTGTACCGCACCTGAAGTGTGCCTTGCCATGAGTCAGTCAGGGGTACAAGAAGTGATCCAGGAATGGATTATAGGACAGCGGTCAAAGTTATCCTTGGTAACTAGTGGACTGAGGAATTTTCTCGATTATGGAGGTGGTAAAAGAGTTCGTCGTAAAGGGTTACGCCGATGCAAACTTTGACACTAATCCAGATTATTCTGAGTAGTAAACTGGATTCATATAGTAGAACAGTTATTTGGAATAGCTCCAAATAGAGCGTGGTAGCTGCATCTAGGAGATGACATAGATATTTGTAAAGCACACACGGATCTGAAAGATTCAGACCCGTTGACTAGTAACCTCTCTCACAAGCGAGATATGATCAAACCCCATGGGTGTTGGAATCATTGCAATCACATAACGATGTGAACTGGATTATTGACTCTAGTGCAAGTGGGAGACTGTTGGAAATATGCCCTAGAGGCAATAATAAATTAGTTATTATTATATTTCCTTGTTCATGATAATCGTTTATTATCCATGCTAGAATTGTATTGATAGGAAACTCAGATACATGTGTGGATACATAGACAACACCATGTCCCTAGTAAGCCTCTAGTTGACTAGCTCGTTGATCAATAGATGGTTATGGTTTCCTGACCAGGGACATTGGATGTCATTGATAACGGGATCACATCATTAGGAGAATGATGTGATGGACAAGACCCAATCCTAAGCCTAGCACAAGATCGTGTAGTTCGTATGCTAAAGCTTTTCTAATGTCAAGTATCATTTCCTTAGACCATGAGATTGTGCAACTCCCGGATACCGTAGGAATACTTTGGGTGTGCCAAATGTCACAACGTAACTGGGTGGCTATAAAGGTGCACTACGGGTATCTCCGAAAGTGTCTGTTGGGTTGGCATGAATCGAGACTGGGATTTGTCACTCCGTGTGACGGAGAGGTATCTCTGGGCCCACTCGGTAGGACATCATCATAATGTGCACAATGTGATCAAGGACTTGATCACGGGATGATGTGTTATGGAACGAGTAAAGAGACTTGCCGGTAACGAGATTGAACAAGGTATCGAGATACCGACGATCGAATCTCGGGCAAGTACTATACCAGTAGACAAAGGGAATTGAATACGGGATTGATTGAATCCTTGACATCGTGGTTCATCCGATGAGATCATCGTGGGACATGTGGGAGCCAATATGGGTATCCAGATCCCGCTATTGGTTATTGGCCGGAGAGGTGTCTCGGTCATGTCTGCATGGTTTCCGAACCCGTAGGGTCTACACACTTAAGGTTCGGTGACGCTAGAGTTGTTATGGAAAATAGTATGTGGTTACCGAAGGTAGTTCGGAGTCGCGGAGGAGATCCTGGACGTCACGAGGAGTTCCGCAATGGTCCGGCGGTGAAGATCGATATGTTGGACAAAGGGTATTGGAGTCCGGAAGTGTTCCGGAGGTACCAGACTATGCCCAGCATGACCGAAAGGTGTTTCAGGAGCCCCGGCAAGTGTTTGAGGGCCTCATGGGCCAAAGGGGAAGGGGCAAACCAGCCCACTAAGGGTTGGTGCGCCCCCCACACCCTTTCCCACGTTACTTGGGGAGGTGGGGCGCCTCCACCTGGCTTGGGAGGCAAGCCTCCACCTGCTTGGCTTGGGGGGCAAGTCTCCCTAGGATCTTCCCTAGGGAGATCCAATCTGCCTAGCCGCCCCCCCCTAGGGGAAACCCTAGGGCGCCTCCCCCTCTCCCCTTGCCCCTATATATAGTGGAGGGATGGGAGGGCAGCCGTGACCTCTTCCCTGGCGCAGCCCTCCCTCCTCCTACCTTCTCCTCCTCCTCCTCCATGGTGCTTGGCGAAGCCCTGCCGGAGAACCACTAGCTCCACCACCACCACGCCGTCGTGCTGACGGAGCTCTCCCTCAACTTCTCCTCTCCCCTTGCTGGATCAAGGAGGAGGAGACGTCCCCGGGCTGTACGTGTGTTGAACGCGGAGGTGCCGTCCGTTCGACACTTAGATCAGAATCAACCGCGATCTGAATCGCTACGAGTACAACTCCTTCATCCGCGTTCTTGCAACGCTTCCGCTTAGCGATCTACAAGGGTATGTAGATGCACTCTCTTTCCCCTTGTTGCTAGATTACTCCATAGATTGATCTTGGTGATGCGTAGAAAATTTTGAGTTTCTGCTACGATCCCCAAAAAATTTATCCGTACTTATCCTACTTTGCAAAGATTGTTTTTTGAACCTCCCATTATAAAGAATCCTAAAGCTAAAAAGTTGGCCACTCTCATTCTTATGAATGAATCTGACTACATAATACGGGAAGCTAGGGAAATCTTTGAATTTTATGGTATGCATCGTGAAAAACCCGCGATAGATGAAATTATTTACAATAACGATTATGCTTTAAGACATTTGCTTGGGGATAATAAAATCTTTGATGAGAATCTTAAAAAGGAAGTCCCCATTTTAGATGTAATCCAACAAGTTTTCAATAATGTTAATCAGCATTACTCTTGGATTGTTGCCAGAAATCAACGGGGTTATGATAATGGGCAACTTAATAGTGCTAATGTTTCGATGGACAATATGTTTTATGTTGTTTTTTCAAAAACTCATGATGAAAAAACCTATAAAAAATTAAGAAGAAGGATGACAAAACTTATATCCTTTGCTTTATGCCTAGCTAGGGGCGTGAACTAATAGCGCTCGTTGGGAGGCAACCCAATGAATAAAAATTATTTTTGCCTTTTGCTTTCTGTTATTAAATGTTAGCACAATTATACTATTGTTATGATTGTGTTTTTTGTGTTTTAATTAGTGTTTGTGCCAAGCAAGCCTATAGGATCGTCTTGGGTGATAGTTGTTTAATCTTGCTAGAAAAAACAGAAACTTTTGCGTCCAAAGTTAGAATATTTCAAAATCATAGAAGCGACGAAAAACTCTAAATTTTTTTACAGTAGATTTATATACAAATTTCTCAGGTTGTCCTGTTTTTTTAGGATTTTTGGAGTTACAGAAGTATTCGAAATATCTAGATTACTGCAGACTGTTGACAGATTCTGTTTTCTTTGCGTTGTGTACTTGTTTTGATGATTCTATGGTTTTCTTTGATGAGTTTTTGCCATAGAAAAGTTGGAATAAAGTAGATATAATGCAAGAACAAATATATGAATTGGTTCGCTACAATACTTATATTAGTGATTTGTTTTCTTATACTAACGGATCTCACGAAGGTTTTGTTGAGTTTTGTGTGATTGAAGTTTTCAAGTTTTGGGTTATCTTACAATGGATGAAGGAATAAAGAGTAAGAAGAGCCTAAGCTTGGGGATGCCCAGGCATCCCAAGCTATTATCCAAAGAGAAGCAAGTAACTAATCTTGGGGATGCCCCGAGTGGTATCCCCTCTTTCTTCTAACGACCATCGGTATTTTACTCGAAGCTATATTTTTATTCGTCACATACTATGTGTTTTGCTTGGAGCATCTTGTATGATATGAGTCTTTGCTTGTCTTGCTTTGTGTTTTAAGTCTTGATTCCTTGCTGGACACACCTATTTGAGAGAGCCAAAATTATGTCATGACTTGTTAGACTTGCTCTCTAGTGCTTCACTTATATCTTTTTGAGCACGGTGTGCTTTAGTATTTTTGAAGAAATGCTCTCTTGCTTCACTTAGATTTATTTGAGAGTTAGTAAAATTTTCAAGAAATTCTCTCTTGATCAACTTATTAATTTGAGAGAAAGAAATATTATGCTCACGATCTTCACTTATATTTGTAGGAGCTTATCAAAAGCAACACATGAAAATTAGTTCCAAAGTGATAGATATCCAAGAAGGATATAATAAAAACTTTCATGAAGATCATTGGAGAAAATAAACATGATTCTTAGTAGTAGTATTGAGATATGATGATGTGATATGTGAGTCATGTTGATGAGTAATTGTGCTTTAGTAAGAATATTGGTGTTAAGGTTTGTGATTCCCTATGCAAGCACGAAAATCAATAATTATGAAATGAAATTATATCCTACCTGTGGTGCATTATTCGGTGTTAATTATGCTTAATGCTCGCTTACGAGATTATTCAATTCTTGGTTGGTCGCTTCTCAATTTTTTGCTAGCCTTCATTTTGCACTAAGTATGTGACAGTGTCCTGGACTAGGGGGTACTCACCACGTCGTCTCCCAATCTATTAGATTGGGCCGAGGACCCCCGTGGTCGTATACTTCTGGGCCAGTTCGGACAGCTACCGCATACAAGGAAGATTCCACAAGACTTGGCGATCAAGACAAGGACTTCTCCGCACCGGCGCATTCGGCTAGGACTCTTGTTATCCTAGGCCTCTGGTGCATTATATAAACCGAGGCCAGGCTAGTCGATAGAAGATATACAGCAGACAACAATCATACCATAGGCTAGCTTCTAGGGTTTAGCCTCCTTGATCTTGTGGTAGATCTACTCTTATACTACCCATATCATCAATATTAATCAAGTAGGAGTAGGGTATTACCTCCATCGAGAGGACCCGAACCTGGGTAAAAACATCGTGGCCCTTGTCTCTTGTTACCATCCGGCCTTGACGCACAGATCGGGACCCCCTACCCGAGATCCGCCGGTTTTGACATTGACAGTATGCTCACTACTTGTGCATCCAAAGTCCTTTAAACTAGTTTTGCCACATGATTCCAATATACCAACCTATATGCGGTATTCTTTTGCCGTTCTAAGCAAATTTGTATGTGGCATCTCTAATACTCAAAATAAATTTCTCTTTTGTGTGCTCGTACCGCTAGCGAGGCGGTGAGGGGTGGCTAATATTTTCCATGCTAGATGTGTTATTCTCACGATGAGTGTTTATTCACTTGTCATTGCACGAGAGTAAGGCAAAGGTATTAGGGTTGCCCAGTCCCGAAATGAAAAATGAATTTAATTTATGTTGTCAAATAATAAATTCCTCGGAAAGTGTTGGTATGGAAGGCACCCGTGGATACGGTTAGCTATGAAAGTGAAAGTATGGTGGAAAAAGGAATAAACTTTAATTTCTGTTTGGGAACCGCCTATGATATATCTAGCATGGTAAGTGTTGGGAACTCTAAGTCGTTTTCGTTGCTGGGAAAAGTATGCCTCTCAAAATGTTTTTGTCTCTCAATTTTCGCTTTGAGCTCTGGCACCTCTACAAATCCCTACTTCCCTCCGTGAAGGGCCTTTCTTTACTTTATGCAATTTTTATTTTTATTTTGAGTCTCCATCTTCTCTTATAAAGCACCAGCTAGGAGGCACTATAATCGTACTTGAGTATTGGGTGTAGTTAATATGTGAGTGTGTTTCATGACTGGATCAATGATTGAGTATGATGGGCTAGGGATAACTTATTTTAGGGTTGATATTTTGGAAGACATGGTTGCTTGTTGGTATGCTTGAGTATTTAAGTTATCATGTAAAAACTAGACTATTGCTTTGAACAATATAAAAGACCAAATGTCCATGCTATAAAGAAAAGAATATGAGATGACATGTTAGGCAGCATTCCACATGAAAAGTTTTGTTTTTGTCACTTACCTACTCGAGGACGAGCAGGAATTAAGCTTGGGGATGCTGATACGTCTCCAATGTATCTATATTTTTTTATTGTTCCATTCTGTTATATTATCATTCTTGGATGTTTTATAATCATTTTATAGTGATTTAATATCATTTTTGTACTAACCTACTGCATAGTGCCAAGTGCCAGTTGTTGTTTTCTGCATGTTTTTACATCGCAGGAAATCAATACCAAACGGAGTCCAAAAGCAGCGAAACTTTTTGTGGATTTTTTATGGACCAGAAGACATCCGGTGGGCCAAAGAAGCATTTGGGGGCTGCTCCGAGGGGAGCACAACCCACCAGGGCGCGCCTGGAGGCCCAGGCGCGCCCTGGTGGGTTGTGCCCACCTCGGGTGCCCCCCGGACCGCCTCTTTACTCTATAAATACCTCAAAATTCCAGAAACCCTAGGGGAGTCGACGAAAATCATGGTGGCTATTTTGAGAAAGGTATATGGTGGGTTTAATGTACCGGCAAGAATTGCGTGGTACCAGAGAGGCTAGCAAAGGTGGAAGGCTGAGAGTGTGTATAATTCATGGACTCGACATTAGTCATAAAGAACTCACATACTTATTGCAAAAATCTATTAGTCATAAAGTACTACACGCAAGCGATGGTAGGAAAAGACCATCGCTTGTCCTCGACCGCCACTCATAAGGAAGACAATCAAGAAATAAATCATACTCCGACTTCATCACATAACGGTTCACCATACGTGCATGCTACGGGAATCACAAACTTTAACACAAGTATTTCTGCGAATCCACAATTACTCACTAGCATGACTCTAATATCACCATATTTATATCTCAAAACAATCATAAGGAATCAAACTTCTCATAGTATTGCACTTAATATGAAATTTTTTATTATATCCCTCTTGGATGCCCATCATATTAGGACTAAATTAATAACCTAAACAAATTACCATGTTGTTTAGAGACTCTCAAAATAATATAAGTGAAGAATGAGAGTTCATTAATTTCTTCAAAATAAAACCACCGCCGTGCTCTAAAAGATATAAGTGAAGCACTAGAGCAAATGACAAACTACTCCGAAAGATATAAGGGAAGATCAACGAGTAGTTGAATAATTATGCAACTATGTGAAGACTCTCTAACATAAATAAAATTTCAGATCTTAAGTACTTTGTTCAAACATTAAGAAAACAAAATAAAATGACATTCCAAGTATAGCACATATCATGTGAAGAAGCAAAAACTTAGGTTCAACCAAAACTGACCGATCATTGTTGAAGAAGAAAGGTGGTATGCCAACCGGGGCATCCCCAAGCTAAGATGCTTGAGACTTCTTGAAACATTGACTAGGGATGCCTTGGGAATCCCCAATCTTGAGCTTTTGTGTCTCCTTAATTCCTTTTATGCCATGGTTTCCCTAAATCTTAAAAACTTGATCCACACAAAACTCAACAAGAACTCGTGAGATAAGTTAGTACATATCCATGCAAAACCTTATCATTCGCTACTGTAGAAAATCACTAAAATTATTATTTGATATTGCATACTAAATGCCTCTGCATATTTAATACTCCTATCCTCAAATGGAATCCTTAAACAAGCAAACATATGCAAACAATGCAAACATAACAGCAATCTGTCTAAACAGAACAATGTGTAAAGAATGCAAAAGGAATCATACTTTCCTAACTTCACAAATTATGAAAAATTACCACATTGTAGAAAAGTTGTTGTTACTCATTGTGTAAAAATTTCAAGATTTTATCATGTTCTGACTATTCACAAATATTCATACAATGATAGAAAACTTTCTATTTTCAAAACAGCAACATATAGACTTGCAAAATAAGCATAGTAAAAGCTACACTTGACCTTTTTATTGGATTAAAAGATACAAAACATTACTCTAAATAACAGCAAGTCAATCCTAATAAAATAAAATGACGCTCCAAGCAAAACACATATCATGTGGTGAATAAAAATATAGCCTCAAGTAAATTTACCTGGATTGAAGACAAAAGAGGGGATGCCATCCGGGGCATCCCCAAGCTTAGAGGCTTGGTTGTTGACGGTGTCCTGGACTAGAGGGTACTCAACACGTCATCTCCCGAACAGGTGTATCGGGCCGAGGACCCCATGACGGTTAACTCATGGGCCACTTCAAGCAGCCCATGCCGCATACAAGGAGGATTCCACAAGACTTGGTTCCCAAGACAAGGACTCCTCCAAACCCTTGGCCTCCGGTGTGTTATATAAACCGAGGCCAGGCTAGTCAATAGATCATCTAATATTCGTTAGAACAATCTCGTGGTAGATACATGTACTTTGTACTACACCCATATCAATACAATCAAAAGCAGGATGTAGGGTATTATCTCTTTGAGAGAGCCCGAACCTAGGTAAAACCATGTGTCCATGTTACCATCGCTCCAAGACGCCTAGGTTAGGACCCCTACTACGAGATATGCCGGATATTGAACCGACATTGGTGCTTTCAATGAGAGCCTACTGGGCGATCGTCACAGATTGATGGGATAACCAGGTGATATTTTTCAGTTAGATCTGTTTTATGTAAATCATGTTTCTTCGCAAATCATTGCTGCTGAATCGTGCTACTTTGTTTGCAGACAGATAAGAAAATCCCAGCGGCAGCGACTGTGTGCGTCGCCTGGTCGTATGTCGGATCCGATGTCTACCGTGGACTGACATCAAGTACAACTTGGGAGTATGTGCTGCACGTGTTGTGGAAGATCTTGGCCGACTGCGTCCCAGCCGAGGGGTTCCCGATCAGGCGCACCCGCACACAGCAAACTAGGCTCGCTGGAAGGAAAAATATGCAATCCGGCCGGTGGTGTTGCAACCGAGGACAATGATGAGCTAGCTCTAATTGACGGGAAGCGGCGTACATGGGCTGAATTCCGACCGCTAGTAGTGCACAGGGAGTCCTGATCCTTTCCTCTTTTCTTTATTATTCAATTGAGGCAGTCTTTGCTTCCCTCATATGTCTTACATGCACTTCCCACCTGCTAAAGCTTTTCCTAGTACTATTACTAGTTCGGCCTACCTCTAGGTAGTAGAAGCAAATCTATCAACTTCCGCAATGTTTTTCCTCGGATTACTACAACGATTGCTGAACAAATGACCCAAGTGCTATTAATCCTACTAATTTCTGCTACCATGAATTTAATTTTTTTGAGGGAATTATTACTCGGGTTACTGCTATCCTCTGCACACAGGTCTGTCAAATGGTGGCCGCATTAACGACGGCCACGTGATGGTTCGGTCGGTTTCCGTCAGTAGTTCGGCGAACGCCATGTCTGGAACTCAAACCGCCCTGCGAACTCTGCCTTTGTCACGCCTTCACCGCGTCACACCGACAACCTGCATCGATATTGACTTCGGCGCCAGGCCACATCTTCTTAAACAAATTATTTTGCGTAAATTAATTATGCGAGGATTGTTTTTCTAATATATGTCGAGATAGACATTGGTGGCCCATGCAGGTCCTGTGAGGTGTTGTCGCCGTGCGATGGATCTACGACTGACGCCAAATCAGGTGTTGTCCTTTCAGTTTAATCTATTTTGCATGGGCCAATTATTTTTTGTTAGTCTTCTCTACTGTCTCGTGATATTTTTTTGGAAAACAATTTAAGGCTTGCCGAAAAACAGAATTCAAGGACGTTTTTAATGGTGTTCGGGGTTGAGGATGGTCGCCTGTAGCGGCTCTCAGGTTTTCAGATCAGGGCGCAGGCATGCTCCGGGCCAGTGTTTCCGTACAACATCCATCATGTGGAAGCCGATTAGGGCCCTTGTTGCCAGGCCGATCTGCTACTACCTCGCCATAAGTGTCGCGGTTGTGCATGGCACAGTTGAAGGTCCAATTCACGATCACGAGCGACCATGCAACGAGGAGGACCCACAAAACATATCCAGGAAACCCTTTTTTCTTCATTTCCTTAAATCAATTACTAAGGCGTCCGCTGGTCGGCAATTATTATATTAAGTATGCATAGAGCGGGCACTAACATACTAGTACCAATTCGCAAGCATGGTTTACAAGGTTGATTAAAGAAAAAGGAAGTGTTGCCTGAGGGAGTCCTGGATTAAGGGGCCCTCAGGCGTCCGGGCTGTGTGACACGGGCCGGACTAGTGGGCCATGAAGATACCAGACAGAAGAATTCTTCCCGTGTCCAGATGGGACTCTCCTTTGCGTGGAAGGCAAGCTTGGCGTTCGGATATGAAGATTCCTTTCTTTGTAAACCGACTCTGTATAACCCTAGGTCCCTCCGGTGTCTATAGAAACTGGAGGGTTTAGTCCTTAGGGGCAATCATAATCATATAGGCTAGACATCTAGGGTTTAGCCATTACGATCTTGAGGTAGATCAACTCTTGTAACCCCATATTCATCCAAGATAATCAAGCAGGAACTAACCCGGACACTTTTCCAAACACTTTTGCCCTTGTTTTGGACTCTAAATTGCATGATTTGAATGGAACTAACCCGGACTGACGCTGTTTTCAGCAAAATTGCCATGGTGTTATTTTTGTGCAGAAATAAAAGTTCTTGGAATGACCTGAAACTTCACGGAGAATATTTTTGGAATTAATAAAAAATACTGGCGAAAGAATCAAGGCGAGGGGGCCCACACCTTGTCCACGAGGGTGGGGGTGCGCCTACCCCCCGGGCGCGCCCCCTGCCTCGTGGGCCCCCTGGTGCTCCACCGACCTCAACTCCAGCTCTATATATTCACATTCGGGGAGAAAAAAATCAGAGAGAAGGATTCATCGCGTTAGCCCTAAACCCTCCCGGGAGGGCTGATCTGGAGTCCGATCTGGGCTCTGGAGAGGGGAATTCGTCGCCATCGTCATCATCAACCTTCCTCCATTACCAATTTCATGATGCTCACCGCCGTGCGTGAGTAATTCCATTGTAGGCTTGCTGGACGGTGATGGGTTGGATGAGATTTATCATGTAATCGAGTTAGTTTTGTTAGGGTTTGATCCCTAGTATCCATTATGTTCTGAGATTGATGTTGCTATGACTTTGCTATGCTTAATGCTTGTCACTAGGGCCCGAGTGCCATGATTTCAGATCTGAACCTATTATGTTTTCATGAATATATGTGAGTTCTTGATCCTATCTTGCAAGTGTATAGTCACCCATTATCTGTTATGATCCGTTAACCCCGAAGTGACAATAATCGGGATCCTTACCGGTGATGACCATAGTTTGAGGAGTTCATGTATTCACAAAGTGTTAATTCTTTGGTCCGGTACTCTATTAAAAGGAGGCCTTAATATCTCTTAGTTTCCAATAGGACCCCGCTACCACGGGAGGGTAGGACAAAAGATGTCATGCAAGTTCTTTTCCATAAGCACGTATGACTATATTCGGAATACATGCCTACATTACATTGATGAACTGGAGCTAGTTCTGTGTCACCTGTGTTATAACTATTGCATGAAGAATCGCATCCGACATAATTCTCCATCACCGATCCAATGCCTACGAGCTTTTCACATATTGCTCATTGCTTAGTTACTTTACCGTTGCCACTTTAACAATTACTACAAAACTATCACTATTACTTTTGCCACCGTTACCGTTACTTCCATACTACTTTGCTACTAAATATTTTGCTGCAGATATTAAGTCTTACATGTGTGGTTGAATTGACAACTCAACTGCTAATACTTGAGAATATTCTTTGACTCCCCTTGTGTCGAATCAATAAATTTGGGTCGAATACTCTACCCTCGAAAACTGTTATGATCCCCTATACTTGTGGGTTATCAAGACTATTTTCTGGCGCCGTTGCCGGGGAGCATAGCTCTGTTCTTTGAGTCACTTGGGGTTTATATCTGCTGGTCACTATGAGGAACTTGGAAGACGAAAGAACTAAGATTTTTCCCTCAACTACGAGGGGAGCTAAGGAACTGCCATCTAGCTCTACACTTGATTCACCTTCTATTTTGAGTAAACTTGCGACACCTAAACCTGCTTCTGCTATTAATTCTGATATGTCGCATGTTTTTGATGATGCCACCTCTGCTTTGCATGATACTTATGGTGAAACTACTTCTATGCTTGATACTACTGTACCATTAGGTGAATTTCTTGATGAACAACTTGCTAGGGCTAGAGAGAATGAAATTATTGAAACTGATAATATTGATGAAAGTGATGGTGAAGATTCTCCCCCTAGATATGAATTGCCTGTCGTGCCTGAGGGTTATGTTATGGATGAAGAAACTGCTAGAGACTTTCTTGCTTGCAATGATATATATGATCTTAAGAAATTATTAGCTAAGCTGAAAGAAAAATATTTGAATGCTAGAATGAAATATGACCCTGCTTTTGCTACTTCACCTATCTGTTTACTGATAAGGATTATGATTTCTGTGTTGATCCTGAGATAATTACTTTGGTCCAATCTGATCCTTTTTATGGCTATGAATGAGAAATTATTGTGGCACATCTTACTAAATTAAATCATATAGCCACCCTATTCACTAATGATGAGAAAACTCGCTACTACTATATCCTTAAATTATTTCCATTGTCATTAAAGGGTGATGCTAAAACATGGTTTAATTCTCTTGATCCCGGTTGTGTGCGTAGTCCCCGGGATATGATTTATTACTTCTCTGCTAAATATTTCCCCGCTCATAAGAAACAAGCTGCTTTAAGGGAAATATATAATTTTATGAAAATTGAAGAAGAGGGTCTCCCACAAGCTTGGGGGAGGCTTCTCCAATTACTTAATGCTTTGCCTGATCATCCTCTCAAGAAAAATGAAATACTTGATATCTTTTATAATGGACTAACCGATGCTTCCAGAGACCACCTAGATAGTTGTGTTGGTTGTATTTTTAGGGAAAGAACTGTTGATCAAGCTGAATTGCTATTGAATAATATGTTAACTAATGAAAATAATTGGACACTTCCTCAACCAACTCCTAAGCCAACTCCGAAGAAAAGGGGTATTCTATTTCTCAGTCCTGAAGATATGCAAGAGGCAAAGAAATCTATGAAAGAAAAGGGTATTAAAGCTGAAGATGTTAAGAATTTACCACCTATTGAAGAAATACATGGTCTTGATAACCCGACACAGGTAGTAAAGGTAAATTCTCTCTATAGATTTGATGAAGGTGATATTCCTCGTTATAAGTCTGCTAGCCAATGCTTAGATGAGTTTGATAATTTTATTGTTAAACAAGAAAACTTCAATGCTTATGTTGGTAGACAATTGCAACGTAATGCTTATATGATTGAACACTTGAGTGATTATATGTCTAGTGTTAAGGGTGAACTTAAACTTATTAGTAAACATGCTTCTATGGTTACCACTCAAGTAGAACAAGTGCTTAAAGCTCAACATGATTTGCTCCATGAATTAAATAATAAGAGAAATGATAATGTTGTTAGAGTTATGACTAGAGGGGGTAAAATGACTCAGGAACCTTTGTATCCTGAGGGCCACCCTAAGAGAATTGAGCAAGATTCTCAGAGAACTAATGTTGATGCACCTAGTCCTTCTAAAAAGAAGAAAAAGAAAAATGATAGGACTTTGCATGCTTCTAGTGAACCTGCTGTTGATACACCTGAGAATCCCAATGATATTTCTATTTCTGATGCTGAAACACAATTTGGTGATGAACATGAACCTAGTGATAATATTAATGATGATGTTCATGTTGATGCTCAACCTAGTAATAACAATGATGTAGAGATTGAACTTGCTATTGATCTTGATAACCCACAATCAAAGAATCAACATTATGATTAGAGAGACTTTGTTGCTAGGAAGCACGGTAAAGAAAGAGAACCATGGGTTCAGAAACCCATGCCTTTGTTGGGGAACGTAGTAATTTCAAAATTTTCCTACGCACACGCAAGATCATGGTGATGCATAGCAACGAGAGGGGAGAGTGTTGTCTACGTACCCTCGTAGACCGAAAGCGGAAGCGTTATATCAATGCGGTTGATGTAGTCGTACGTCTTCACGATCCGACCGATCCAAGCACCGTTACTCCGGCACCTCCGAGTTCTTGGCACACGTTCAGCTCGATGACGTTCCCCCGGGCTCCGATCCAGCAAAGCTTCGGGGAAGAGTTCCGTCAGCACGACGGCGTGGTGACGATCTTGATGTACTACTGACGCAGGGATTCGCCTAAGCACTGCAACAATATGACCGAGGTGGAATTTGGTGGCAGGGGGCACCGCACACGGCTAAGGAAAGATCTCAATGATCAATTGTGTGTCAAGAGGTGCCCCCTGCCCCCGTATATAAAGGGGCAAAGGGGGAGGGGCACGGCAGCCATAGGAGGAGTCCTACTCCCGCTGGGAGTAGGACTCCCCTCCAATCCTATTCCTAATAGGACTCCCCAAGTGGGGAAAGAGAGAGGGGCTGGCCGGCCACCTTCCCTAGTCCTAATAGGACTAGGGGAAGGGGGGAGGCGCGCAGCCCATGAGGGCAGACCTTTCACCTTTCCACCAAGGCCCATGTTGGCCCATTTGGCTCCCGGGGGGTTCCGGTAACCCTCCCGGTATTTCGATAAAATCCCGATTTCACCTGGAACACTTCCGATGTCCAAACATAGGCTTCCAATATATCAATCTTTAGGTATCGACCATTTCGAGACTCCTCGTCATGTCCGTGATCACATCTGGGACTCCGAACAACCTTCGGTACATCAAAATGCATAAACTCATAATAACTGTCATCGTAACGTTAAGCGTGCGGACCCTACGGTTCGAGAACAATGTAGACATGACCGAGACACATCTCCGGTCAATAACCAATAGCGGGACCTGGATGCCCATATTGGCTCCTACATATTCTACGAAGATCTTTATCGGTCAGACCGCATAACAACATACGTTGTTCCCTTTGTCATTGGTATGTTACTTGCCCGAGATTCGATCGTCAGTATCCAATACTTAGTTCAATCTCATTACCGGCAAGTCTCTTTACTCGTTCCGTAATACATCATCCCGCAACTAACTCATTAGTTGCAATGCTTGCAAGGCTTAAGTGATGTGCATTACCGAGAGGGCCCAGAGATACCTCTCCGACGATCGGAGTGACAAATCCTAATCTCGAAATACGCCAACCCAACATCTACCATTGGAGACACATGTAGTACTCCTTTATAATCACCCAGTTACTTTGTGACGTTTGGTAGTACCCAAAGTGTTCCTCCGGCAAACGGGAGTTGCATAATCTCATAGTCATAGGAACATGTATAAGTCATGGATAAAGCAATAGCAACATACTAAACGATCGGGTGCTAAGCTAATATAATGGGTCATGTCAATCAGATCATTCAACTAATGATGTGACCTCTTTAATCAAATAACAACTCTTTGTTCATGGTTAGGAAACATAACCATCTTTGATTAACGAGCTAGTCTAGTAGAGGCATACTAGTGACACTCTGTTTGTCTATGTATTCACACATGTATTATGTTTCCGGTTAATACAATTCTAGCATGAATAATAAACCTTTATCATGATATAAGGAAATAAATAATAACTTTATTATTGCCTCTAGGGCATATTTCCTTCAGTCTCCCACTTGCACTAGAGTCAATAATCTAGATTACACTGTAATGATCCTAACACCCATGGAGTCTTGGTGCTGATCATGTTTTGCTCATGGAAGAGTCTTAGTCAACGGGTCTGCAACATTCAGATCCGTATGTATCTTGCAAATCTCTATGTCTCCCACCTGGACTAGATCCTGGATGGAGTTGAAGCGTCTCTTGATGTGTTTGGTCCTTTTGTGAAATCTGGATTCCTTTGCCAAGGCAATTGCACCAGTATTGTCACAAAAGATTTTCATTGGACCCGATGCACTAGGTATGACACCTAGATCGGATATGAACTCCTTCATCCAGACTCCTTCGTTTGCTGCTTCCGAAGCAGCTATGTACTCCGCTTCACATGTAGATCCCGCTACAACGCTTTGTTTAGAACTGCACCAACTGACAGCTCCACCGTTTAATGTAAACACGTATCCGGTTTGCGATTTAGAATCGTCCGGATCAGTGTCAAAGCTTGCATCAACGTAGCCTCTTACGGTGAGCTCTTTGTCACCTCCTTATATGAGAAACATATCCTTAGTCCTTTTCAGGTATTTCAGGATGTTCTTGACCGCTGTCCAGTGATCCACTCCCGGATTACTTTGGTACCTCCCTGCTAAACTTATAGCAAGGCACACATCAGGTCTGGTACACAGCATTGCATACATGATAGAACCTATGGCTGAAGCATAGGGAACATCTTTCATTTTCTCTCTATCTTCTGCAGTGGTCGGGCTTTGAGTCTTACTCAATCTCACACCTTGTAACACAGGCAAGAACCCTTTCTTTGCTTGATCCATTTTGAACTTCTTCAAAATCTTGTCAAGGTATGTGCTTTGTGAAAGTCCAATTAAGCGTCTTGATCTATCTCTATAGATCTTTATGCCTAATATGTAAGCAGCTTCTCCGAGGTCTTTCATTGAAAAACTTTTATTCAAGTATCCCTTTATGCTATCCAGAAATTCTATATCATTTCCAATCAGTAATATGTCATCAACATATAATATTAGAAATGCTACAGAGCTCCCACTCACTTTCTTGTAAATACAGGCTTCTCCGAAAGTCTGTATAAAACCAAATGCTTTGATCACACTATCAAAGCGTTTATTCCAACTCCGAGAGGCTTGCACCAGTCCATAAATGGATCGCTGGAGCTTGCACACTTTGTTAGCTCCCTTTGGATCAAAAAAACCTTCCGGTTGCATCATATACAACTCTTCTTCTAGAAATCCATTCAGGAATGCAGTTTTGACATCCATCTGCCAAATTTCATAATCATAAAATGCGGCAATTGCTAACATGATTTGGACAGACTTAAGCATCGCTACGGGTGAGAAAGTCTCATCGTAGTCAATCCCTTGAACTTGTCGAAAACCTTTTGCGACAAGTCGAGCTTTGTAGACAGTAACATTACCATCAGCGTCAGTCTTCTTCTTAAAGATCCATTTGTTCTCAATTGCTTGCCGATCATCGGGCAAGTCAACCAAAGTCCATACTTTGTTCTCATACATGGATCCCATCTCAGATTTCATGGCTTCAAGCCACTTTGCGGAATTTGGGCTCACCATCGCTTCTTCATAGTTCGTAGGTTCATCATGATCTAGTATCATGACCTCCAGAACAGGATTACCGTACCACTCTGGTGCGGATCTCACTCTGGTTGATCTACGAGGTTCAGTAGTATCTTGATCTAAAATTTCATGATCATCATCATTAGCTTCCTCACTTATTGGTGTAGGTGTCGCAGAAACAGTTTTCTGTGATGTACTACTTCTCAATAAAGGAGTAGGTACTGTTACCTCGTCAAGTTCTACTTTCCTCCCACTCACTTCTTTCGAAAGAAACTCCTTCTCTAGAAAGTTTCCGAACTTAGCAACAAAAGTCTTGCCTTCGGATCTGTGATAGAAGGTGTATCCAACAGTTTCCTTTGGATATCCTATGAAGACACATTTCTCCGATTTTGGTTCGAGCTTATCAGGTTGAAGCTTTTTCACATAAGCATCACAGCCCCAAACTTTAAGAAACGACAACTTTGGTTTCTTGCCAAACCATAGTTCATAAGGCGTCGTCTCAACGGATTTAGATGGTGCCCTATTTAACGTGAATGCGGCCGTCTCTAGAGCGTATCCCCAAAACGATAGCGGTAAATCAGTAAGAGACATCATAGATCGCACCATATCTAGTAAAGTACGATTACGATGTTCGGACACACCATTACGCTGTGGTGTTCCGGGTGGCGTGAGTTGCGAAACTATTCCACAATTTTTCAAATGTACACCAAACTCGTAACTCAAATATTCTCCTCCACGATCAGATCGTAGAAACTTCATTTTCTTGTTACGATGATTTTCAACTTCACTCTGAAATTCTTTGAACTTTTCAAATGTTTCAGACTTGTGTTTCATTAAGTAGATATACCCATATCTGCTTAAGTCATCTGTGAAGGTGAGAAAATAACGATATCCGCCACGAGCATCAATATTCATCGGTCCACATACATCGGTATGTATGATTTCGAACAAATCTGTTGTTCTCTCCATAGTACCGGAGAACGGTGTTTTAGTCATCTTGCCCATGAGGCACGGTTCGCAAGTACCAAGTGATTCATAATCAAGTGGTTCCAAAAGTCCATCAGTATGGAGTTTCTTCATGCGCTTTACACCGATATGACCTAAATGACAGTGCCACAAATAAGTTGCACTTTCATTATCAACTCTGCATCTTTTGGCTTCAACATTATGAATATGTGTATTACTACTATCGAGATTCATTAAAAATAGACCACTCTTCAAAGGCGCATGACCATAAAAGATATTACTCATATAAATAGAACAACCATTATTCTCTGATTTAAATGAATAACCGTCTCGCATTAAACAAGATCCAGATATAATGTTCATGCTCAATGCTGGCACCAAATAACAATTATTTAGGTCTAATATTAATCCCGAAGGTAGATGTAGAGGTAGCGTGCCGACCGCGATCACATCGACTTTTGAACTGTTTCCCACACGTGTACACTCCCAATGCTGCGGTGGGTTTGAAAACGGGCTACTAACTTCACATTTGACCCTTTTATTGCCACGGCCAAATAACACGTAACACTACGGCTATTTAAGCCACCCTCTGCCTCTGCCATCCCTCATCCATCTGCCCTTCTTGCTCTTCGACCCCTTCTCCGTCTTCTGCACATCCCTCAGCCATGCAGTACACCGGACCAACCTACCGCTTCCCACCCACCGTGCCGGAGAGGGTCTACCCTACCGGCGTGTACGTTGATCGCACACTACGTGTGTGGGCGATATCAAGGCTGAGAACCGCAAGGAACTTCACTGAGTTCTTCCTCGCGTCCGGCTACCACCACCTCCCGAGGGGATCTCCAACGATGTTCCGCGTCGAGGAGGTCATCCAAAACCGGGTGGTGGTTGCTCTCCTTGCCCACTTCACCAACACATTCGACGCCTTCTACCTCCTCGGTCAGGTGTTTTGGTGTGGCTCCGATTTCATCGCTTTCACCACCCACAATAGGTTCACGGAGTACAACAACATCTTCTCCACCGCAACACGCATGCACACTCTTCCGTACCCCATCGACAACGCCTCGGAGAAGCAGTGAAAAGGGCGCCCGGAGGTGGTTTGAAAATAAGAAGAAAAACAAGCTAATTGCATGTGTGGGAATCCGTGGTCAAACCCTATATTATATGAACAGAAAGAGACAATTTTTAAGAGCTTGTGGCCATTTTGAATGATAAAAATAATTTGGCCCTTCAAAATTTGCTCATTTTGCATGATAAAAAGAGATAGAGAGCTTGTGGCCATTATACAAATGCAAAATGACCCATTTTTTGATAGTTTGTGGCCATTTTACATGATAAAAGTAAATTTATCCCTTATAAATTTGGTCATTTTACATTTGTATAGAACAAAAAGAACGATGCAAAAACAGAGCAAACGATGCAAAAAACGATGCAAAAATACAGAGCCAACACGTTCACAAAAAACAGAGCAAACGACGCGATTCGACGACCCAAACAGAGCTTGGTTTCCTTTTAGGCCCAATAACAGCGTTTTTTCACGGAGTCAGTGGTGGGCGAGCAGCCGAGCACAACCAATAGGATCGCCTCTTGCGAATCACCCCACGATCCAACGATGCGGATCCGTCCTTGTGATCCAACGACGCGGAGCCTGCACATAGCCAGCCCACCTAGTCCTTCTAGAAGGTCAGATGTGAGGGTTGTTGCTTGGCGCGAGGGTATGATCGGACGGCTGACGTTGGGAGCTAGGGTTCAGCGAAACCCCGCGGGGTTTAGAGGGGTTTTGAGCTGGTCAACGGGGTTTCGAAGGCTTTGACTGAGCATAACTAATTTTAAAAAAATCAAAAAAATATGAAACCTTCGCCATTCGTCGTTTTATAAGGCAGACTAAAGAGGAAAAATACTAAACTTTGTCTATGATCATTTTCATGAAAAAAACCCTAGCTGGCACGATCGAGGTCAAATGAGCACCATTATTTAAAAAAATCAAAAAATATATATAACCTGCTCACAATGTTGTCTGATGTGACATGTCACCATCCCAAAATCATAAACTTGCTCTATGGTCATTTTCATGAGAAAACCTTCACACATATGAGCTATCATCTACATGATTTCATAGAGTTCAAGTAGAGGAGGTGGTGTTACCTTCTGTTTTTGAAAAAAAAAACAAAAAAATCACTAAAGCTTTATTTTAAAGTGAATAAGAAGGATCTGAAGTTAGCTTTCCATTTTCATATTTCAAAACGTGTTTTTAATAGTTTTTATATTAAAGCATATGTTTTCAAAAGAAATTGTAAAAATATGAAGATTAATTCAAAAATAATAAACTTGGCCTATAGTTTTATATTAATGTTGTCTTATGTGACATGTTACCAACCAAAAATCATAAACTTTTCCTATGGTCATTTTCATGAGAAAACCTTCACACATATGAGCTATCACCTACAAGATTTCATAGAGTTCAAATTTCTTTGACCTCCTCCAAATCACCTCAAATTTTGCACACATGATCTCCTACACAAACATAGATGGTTGATAATACATCTTCATTAGAATGTTGTTTTTTGCTCTGTTATTGGAATATTTGATAAAAGGGTACCCTTGATAACTCTATGAAATCTTGTTTCAGTGTTTTGAACTATGAAGATTTGCTGCATATGTGTGATCTTTGCAGCACCTGAACTTTCAAAACACTGAAACAAATCATAGCAGATAAATTTTCATGAGAAAACCTTCACTCATATGAAGATTTGCGGCATATGTGTGATCATTGCAGCACCTGAACTTTCAAAACACTGAAACAAATCATAGCAGATAAATTTAAAAACACAAAAATACCCAACATAGATAGCCACATGCATATAAAATTCATCCAACCACCAAAAGGTAACCCACATCTTGTTCACAAACATAGTTCACCCACATAGTTCAGCAAACAACCTAATGTACTTAAAACACATCATAACATCATAACATCAGGGAAGGGGGGCGACAAGACTTTGGCTAGGGCAGCATGCTGCCCCATGATCCTGTAGTCCTCGCCGTGGATGGACACATCTTATGCATGAGCCAGAAGGTGAACGAAGTGGCCGGACTTTGGCTTTGGCTTGGTGGTGCAGTAGGGGCAACGCCAAGTGGTCTTGCTCTTGTAGTAGTAACCCACGCCCTTGATCCTGATCTTCTCCTCTTCCTTCTCTTTGAAGGAGGCGAAGCTGCCGCGGTCCACATCCACATCTTCCCCAGAGACATACTGCACACATGAATGAATTACATTAGTACATTATAGATTCATGGGAATACACCATGTCAAACGAACTAAATGAACAATCTAAATTTCAAGTAGGCTTACCTCATACTCTTTGTCATCACCATACGTTGGATCGTACGGGTCGTCGAAAGTATAGTCTATCTTCCTCCTATTCCCCCTACCATCATCCTCCTGAATATACAATTACATCCATCACTAGTAAATACATAAGCCAATTGAAAATTTAGATATGCACATATGACACATTGATCATAGGGCTAATATACTATGATCCTATTTGCATTTTCCATTGTCATGCACAAACATTGAACAAAAGAGCTAATATAACTACATATTGAAATTTAGATATGCACACTTGATCATAGGGCTAATATACTATGATCCTATTTGCATTTTCCATTGTCATGACACACATTGAACAATAGAGCTAATATAACTACATACTGTGGACATATTGTGAACAACAGAGCTAATATAACTTAGAGCAAATAACTTGAGTAGCATTAAAAACCCCAATCTGTGAGCACTAAAAAAAATCTAATAAGCATCATAGCATTTAAACCCCAATCTGTTCACAACATCTAGCATTTTTGCGACGAATTTATCCAAATCTAAAAAGAAATTTGAAAACCCCAATCATTGCAGCACCTAAAATCATAGTTCACAACATCTAGCTAGCATTTTTGCAACCAATTTATCCAACGAACCCTAGTACAAAAACCCTCATCCCCCCAACCCATACAAAAAACCCCGACCCATCCGTCAAACAAACTACTCTAACCATCTGAACTACGGTATGAATCACAATCGAACTAACTCTACAAGCTAAGCAAGTGCAAATGAATACCTGCTCCTCCACGGCAGGCGGCGCAACGGGGGCATCGAGATGGACTGCGCCGCTCGACGCCGTCACCGATGAGGCGGAGCCCGCCACATCCGCAGCGGTTGCGAGTTTCCCCGCACCGCCATGGACGCCGCCGACATCCGCAGTCACCGCGCCCTGACCCTACAGCTCCACCACATCTCCGGCAGCTGCGCCGGTGTCGCCACGAGCGTCGGCCATCTGACATATGGAGGCGATGAAGATGAGGAAGATGATGCAGTGGGGGAGAGCAAGATGGTGCGGTGGAGGCAGTGGAGGAGAGCGAGACGACGGCGGCGTGCAGAGGAAGACGATGCGGCAGCGAGTGGATTTGGGGGAAAATGGTAGGGGCGATGGAGGTGGTTGCCCTCTTTATATGATGGGATGTTTCGGGCATGTCCATGGACACGTGCTACCCCACGACCGCGGTCTTGCATGCGCCCACGTATACACGGCCCCACTCGTCAGCTAACGGTCAAAGGCATTGACCCGACGGCAACGCCCGTTATAACCTGTTATGAGGGTTTCGGGCAAGGGAGTGGGGAAAAGTGAGCAAAAGTTAACAGAGTGGGGATGAATGAGTAGAGCTAAGGAACCAGGGGCATAGAAATAAAAATCCCTAAAAAATACCCCGAAAATAAAAGTTCTCCAAAAGCCCCGAAATTGAAATCTTAC
Organism: Aegilops umbellulata; assembly: GCA_032464435.1. Lineage (NCBI taxonomy): Eukaryota > Viridiplantae > Streptophyta > Magnoliopsida > Poales > Poaceae > Aegilops > Aegilops umbellulata. The sequence goes on along the minus strand of CP136058.1, from coordinate 328,993,292 downwards.
TTTTTCTAGAATATTTAAGAATATTTGGCACTGAGAACACGTCAGGGGGAGCCAGCACCTGGCCACGAGGGTCCAGGGTGCCCCCCCAGGCGCGCCCCTGCCTCGTGGGCCCCTGGTGGCCCCCCTCCACTTATTCCTGCACCCACACACTTCTTCTTCCTCCCAAAAAATCACCAACCAGCTCAAGCACGAGTTCTAGCTCATCTTGTTTCGATCTCCTTGCTCAAAGCTCCACTCACAAAACTGCTCTGGGGGATTGTTCTTCGGTATGTGACTCCTCCAATGGTCCAATTAGTTTTTGTTCTAGTGCTTTATTTATTGCAAATTTTGCTGCTGAGGTGACCCTATTCTTGAGCTTGCATGTCAAATCTATATGGTCCCAAGTAGTTCTAATGCATGATATAGTCTCTAGGCACTTGTGGGAGTAGTTGCTACCAATTTTGTTGAGTTTGGTTCACTTTTATTTTGAGTCACTAAAAATTTCAGAAATTTTTCAGAGGAAGAAATATGTTTAGGAAAATGTACCAAGGTGGTTCTTCAAGGAAGCAAGGACCCAGGCCCACAATACGTGAGCCGGATCATGAACCACCAAGAGAAGCTCAAGTGCGGCCTTGTGAATGGCTGTCAGAAGATTTCATGGTCCGAGCAGGAATTAAGGAGGAATTTGATGCATATGTGCGTAATGCTTAACTTGAGGGCTTCATGCTAGATAAGTGCCCTCAGTATTATTACCTAATTGATTCCTTTGTGAGAAGGTTCAAATTTACATCTTCACGCAATTCTCACATTGTCCTATTTGATCTTTATAATAAATCTTATACCATGGACTTGGAAGATTTTAATACTGCTTGCAAGCTCCCGCAATGGGGTAGTGCTAGTGAACCTCGCAAATCTGAGTTTAAAGATTTTCTTGCTAGTATTACTGTGGGGGAATCTAGAGAGATAACACAAGCTACCATAGGGAGTGTCGGTGTTAAAACCGGCGGATCTCAGGTAGGGGGTCCCGAACTGTGCGTCAAGGCCGGATGGTAACAGGAGACAAGGGACACGATGTTTTTACCCAGGTTCGGGCCCTCTCGATGGAGGTAATACTCTACTCCTGCTTGATTAATATTGATGATATGGGTAGTACAAGAGTAGATCTACCACGAGATCAAGGAGGCTAAACCCTAGAAGCTAGCCTATGGTATGATTGTTGTGTATGGAGTTTATTGTCCTACGGACTACAACCCTCCGGTTTATATAGACACCGGATAGGGTTAGGGTTACACGAAGTCGGTTACAATGGCAGGAGATCTTGAATATCCGCATCGCCAAGCTTGCCTTCCACGCCAAGGAAAGTTCCATCCGGACACGGGACGAAGTCTTCAATCTTGTATCTTCATAGTCCAGGAGTCCGGCGAAGGTATAGTCCAGCTAACCGAACACCCCCTAATCCAGGACTCCCTCAGTAGCCCCTGAACCAGGCTTCAATGACGACGAGTCTGGCGTGCAGATTGTCTTCGGCATTGCAAGGCGGGTTCCTCCTCCAAGTCCTTCATAGAAGATTGTAAATACCAAGAATAGTGTCTAGCTCTGCAAAATAAATTTCCACATATTGCCATAGAGAGAATAATATTAACACAAATCAAATCTGCTGACGCATTCCGTAGTGCGTCATCACACTACGGCCAAGCCCTTTACGAATCGTTTTTACTTTTCCACCTTAGCACGTTTTGCGAGGCGGTTTCCTTGGCACGTCTTGTCAAAGCAGAGATCGTGTGCCCTTTTTACGGGATTATCATCAATACAGACGTGGGTAACCCAATCGTGCCCGTTAGCACGTTTCCTTGATTTAAGGCGAGTCCCAAACGGTTGCGGGGAGGGCTCTTGGTATTCGACCTCTTATGAAGAGACCAAGGCCTTACTCCTTTTTGCAATCTCAAGCAAGTTCGCCCGTCGCTTCGAGTTCCAACACCCTAGGCTCCAGATTCCAGGCGCTTCGGACCTTCGACAATGTCTGGTTCTGACCTTCAAGGCGGATGGATGCCCTCCTCCGTCATGGAGGAGGACGTACTAAAGTTGAGGGAGGCTAAGTTCCTGACCGGCGAAATTTCGCATAGGTTGCCTGCTCAAGGGCAGGTCATTCCCAGTCCCCAGCTCAGCGAGAGCGTGGTGTTCATGTCTCACTTCCTTCGGGGGTTGGGCTTCCCAATGGATCCCTTTGTGAAGGGACTATTGTTTTATTACGGGATTGAATTTCATGACTTAGCTCCGGAGTCCATCCTCCACATCTCCTCGTTTATTGTCGCGTGTGAAGCGTTCCTCCGTGTTACCCCTCACTTCGGATTATGGCTCAAGACCTTCAAGGTGGAGCCGAAGATGATCAAGGGACGGCACGCAGAGGCGGAGACGCTGTTATAAGCAAAAATGCCGATGCTCCGTGGCCCGAGGGCTCTTTTCAAGAGGAGCTAGGCTTGTGGCAACAAGAGTGGTTTTATATCACCGCTCCCCGGGGCTCCAAGTGGGTGGCGCCCCCTACCTTTCGCTCGGGTCCCCCACCACGGCTAGCGTCATGGGTCAACAGAGGGTTAGATTGGGGTTTGACCAAAGACGTGCCTTTGTTGCAGGGCTGTATTAAGGATCTCTTGGAAGGAGACCTCAGCCTGGTCAAGGTGACGCAGGTCATGTTGATTCACCGAATATTGCCCGGCAAACGTCGCTCCCTTCGCCTGTGGGAGTTTAATCCAGAGGGACCGCGAGCTCTCTAGAATTTCATGGGCGCAACGCCCGTGGAGATGTATAAACTGTTCTTAGGATCACAAGAAGCATGTCCAAATTTAACCGAGGACGCAGGCCTAAGCTGCAATCGCCCGGATACTCAAGTAAGTAACCTTGTGCCCGGACCTTCTATCCGTATAATTGTTATAAACTTGCCCCTAAAAGAGCTTTCCTTTTAAGCAGGAGTGGATAGCGAAGGCAAAGCTGATCAGGTGTCCGGCCCCCCTTCCTGAAACCAGGCCGGATCCTGTGCTTGTCAGGATGTTGAAAATAATGCCCTTGGAGGGAAGTAAGGGGGAGGACAAGGAAACTATGGCCTCCTCGAAGGAGGCTGTTTTGAAGGGAGGAGCCGACGATTCCTCTCCTAAGGGGAAGAAGAGGGCCGCCTCTGACGACTCGGAGACCATAGCCTCGAAGCGGGGGAAAAAAATCCTTGTCAGAGGGTCTGGCGCCGGGGAGTTCCTCGGCCGAACTGCGCCCTCAAAGGGATCAGCCCTCCAGCGATCCGTAAGTAGAGAAAGATTTTCCTTTTGAGGGATGGGAGAAATCCTTGATTTTATATCTGAGAAGATTAACCGAAATTTTACCTTGTAGCTCGGACCTCAGCCCTTCCCAGCGGAGCTCATCTTCGGGGGACCTCCTTCCGGAGATGATGGAGAGCGGGACGCCTCCCCCTGCCGTGCCGCCTGGCGAGGCGGGCGACCCTGAGGTGTCGTCGCGGAGGGTTTCTCTGAGTCCGGCAGGGGCGGAAGATGGCTATGCGGCCCCCCGAGGTTCTCCGCGTCCGGCCTTCGAAAGAGGCCGTAGGACGAGTCCGGCACCATATGGTGCTCGGCCGGAGGAGTTAAAGATTCTGCTGGGGCGAGCTTCTATCTCGGAGGAACACCGTGCATTGATGGGCACGGTGATTGAAAGGATCTCATCCGCAGAGAGTGGATTGCATGAAGCCGTCAAAAGTTTACTGACGGGTTTTGAGGTATATTAGATAATGTACACTTTTGTCAGTTGCACGTAAATAAGATGTGCCCTGTGTAGATAGTAGCCCCTGAGACTCTGCACGTCGTCAAGAAATGACGGCACGCGGAGGATCATAATCACAGGTCTAAGATGCCGCCTTTGAATGCAGGCGGCAGGGTGTCCGGAATCAAGCCGAGCTGATGATTTTGCCGTACTAAAGCGGCAACTGGACGTGGCCGATGCCGACATCGCGCTTGTCAACAAGCGGCTTGATGAGGCTCAAGGTATGTAATTCCTCGGGCGGCATTAGGTAAGAAGAGGTTAATGCCAGTGTCTTACGATGTATGTGCTTGACGCAGATGGTGAGGCCGCCGTGGAGAGTCTTAGGGCAGAACTTGCCCGAGCTAAAGAGCAAGCCAGAAAAAGTGATGCGGCAACCAAGGAAGCCTTTGAAGAGCTGAGAGCCAAACAGGCTACTCACTGCCGAAGCAAGGAAGAGATGGCCGAGATTGCCGAAAAGTTAAAGAGCGCTGCAGACCATTGCAGGCTTCTTGAGAAAGAAAACTAGGTGAAACAGACGGACCTAGAGAAGGCCGTTGCCGATGCCAAGGATGCGCGCTCTGCGATGAGAGCTGCGAAGGAGGAGCTGCGTCAGGCCGAACAGATTGCGGCTGGAAAGCCCTTTATGCTGCGAAGGAAATTTTGCAATCCAAAGTTTGCTCCGTTGGACCAGATGTGGAGTGTGGAGGATACCTATCTGGATTTGGCAGCGAGTGCTGCTGATGCGACCGAACACTTTCGAGATAAAAAAGATCGCAAAGTGGAAAAGCTTTTCTGGTCGCAGTTTCACAATCCAGAGCGTCCCCTTGCAGTGGACGATCGTTTGGCTCAATGGGCCGAACTGAATAGGTTGTCCAGACTTGCCATGAAGTACGTCATGGGTCATCTGTGGCCGGGAGATCGGAGCCGAAGAGTTATTTCAGCTTGGTGCAGCAATTCCTTGACGCGGTGCAGCACATTAATGCAATGAAGAGGTCAGCATGCATAGAGGGCGCAAGGATGGCTCTTGCCCGTGTCAAGACATACTGGGCAGAGATGGAGACCACCGCTGTTGCGTCCTGAGATTCGGACAAAAGCCGAGTGTCCTCCGAGCACTATTTTCAGGAAGCTCTTGAAGGCGCTCGTGTAATAGAGACGCAGTGGTCTAAAGATGCTATGTTATTATAGCATGTGTAATGATAAAGTAATATTTCGATAAACTATAGTGGCCTTTTTATACTTGTGCCTTCAAGTATTGGGAACACCTCCTGGACGGGCGCCGCACGACTTTCATGTGTAAAAGAGAGGAACCGAGCTGAAAACGGGTCGTGCCGAACAAAAATGGATAAAGTATAAAGTGAATTATATAAAATCGAGCTTTATTGTCTCTGCATGTAGCCCCTAGTTCGGGGGTATATGGCCACGAAGCCTGCTTTAATGTTGATTTTGTACCGAACTCGTCTATCCGCGTTCGTGGTCTTTAATGACCTATTTCGAAGTTGTTTGGCCGGTGAGGCCATTTTACTGTGGGGCTGTCAAGGCGGCCGCACAGTCCTCCGCTTGGGGGAGGCGCGCTTTAGTGCTTCCCCTTTAAAGAGATGATGCCTCGTGGACCGGGCATCTTAAGCGTGCGGGATGCATAATGCGGTATCGCGTTAAAGCGAGCGAAAGCTTCGCGTCCCAATAGTGCTTGATAGCGACTTGAGAACGGGACGATATGGAAGGTCAGCTTTTCGCAGCGGAAGTTATCGGCAGAGCCGAATATAACTTCGAGCCGGAGAAAACCCATACAATGGGTGTCCGGACCAGGTGTTACCCCTTGAAAGGAGGTTTTGCTGCGGCGGATTCTTGCTGGGTTTATCCCCATGTGATGGATTGTATCCTGATATATCAGGTTTAGTCCACTGCCGCTGTTCATAAGGACATTTGAAAACTGGAGTCCGCCAATGATTGGATCGAGTATCAAGGCAGTCCAGCCTGCATTCTTGATACTTCTAGAATAATCTAGCTGATCGAAGATGATTGGTTTTGACAACCAGTGGCGATACCCTTTGGGGATAGGTCGTGTGATGCGTGCCTTTATGGGCGCCGCATGTTTTGTTATGTGAAGTAAGTTAACTGTTTTTACTTATTGTGGGAGGTTCTTTTGTTTCCTGGTGCTCTGCTTTTGGGGTTCGTCCTCGTCTTCACTTGGTGTGTCGAGCCCCTTGTGTTCGGCATTGAGTCTGCCAGATTGTTTGAAAGCCCAATAATCTCTGTGGGTATCGTTAGCAGGCTTCCCGGGAGTACTGTGTATCTGACATATCCTGTCCAGGATTTTGTTTAAATTGGATGGATCATCCCTGTTATCCTGGAGGGGCGGTTTTGTCTGATTTTGTCGTGAGCCTTTGAATCCGGCATTAACTGTCGTGCTCTTCGGACTATTTTCCTTAGTCCGGCGACGGTCCTTGTTGCGTCGCGATTTTCCGTTTCCATCCCGAATTTCGGATGTACTTGGGTCGCTGGGGCTGCATCTTGCCAGCCAGCTGTCCTCTCCTGCACAAAAGCGGGTCATGAGGCTTGTTAGTGCGGCCATTGTTCTTGGCTTTTCTTGGCCGAGGTGTCTGGCGAGCCATTCGTCTCGGACGTTATGCCTGAAGCCTGCTAAGGCTTCGGCGTCCGGACAGTCGACTATCTGATTCTTTTTAGTGAGGAATCTATTCCAGAACTGTCGGGCTGATTCTCCGGGCTGTTGAGTTATGTGACTAAGATCGTCTGCATCCGGAGGGCGGACATAGGTCCCTTGAAAATTTTCTCGGAAAGCATCCTCGAGCTCTTCCCAACTTCCAATTGTGTTTTCGGGAAGGCTTTTAAGCCAGTGCCGGGCTGGCCCTTTAAGCTTAAGGGGTAAATATTTGATGGCGTGAAGATCATCTCCTCTGGCCATATGTATGTGGAGGATATAATCCTCGATCCAGACTCCAGGGTCTGTTGTTCCATCATATGCCTCTATGTTTACGGGTTTGAATCCCTCTGGAAATTCATAGTCCAGAACCTCATCGGTGAAACATAGGGGGTGTGCGGCGCCCCTGTATTTGGGTGTGCCGGATTCTGATGATGGCTTTATTGCATTGCTTACGAAAGCTTGCTTTCTTGGCCCATAAATGGAGCTAACTGGGCCATGATGCGAATCCTTAAGTGGGTCGCATGCCGATTTAAGTGCGGCGCCGCTTGCCGCTTTTTGGGGTCGTCTATCCGACCGTGTGGCTTTCTTATTTTTTGAATGTGAGGGCTCTAGGGCCTCTTCGTCGAATTCAGGCAGTAGCTTTCTTTTCGGATAGCTTTTAGTGCGGCGACCGTCGCTGTATGTATCTGCGGTGTTGATTACTTTACTCCATCTAATCCGGAGTGCATCTTCCGCTGTTTTTAGCTTCCGCTTCTGCTTTTTCAGGCTGCGTGCAGTTGCAATGAGCCTCTTGTGGAGACTTTTTTGCTCCATCGATTTATCCGGCGTAAGGTCGTCCGGAACGCCATTTTCGCCGGGGGAGGGATGTTTGGTTTCTCTATCAGTGTTGCCCTGTTCGGATAGTTGCTCTGAGGCCTGCTCGTCGTCTACTGACTCGTCCTGCTCTATGGCTGGGTTTTTATCGAGGCGGGGCTTGGGTCGGCGTTTATGCCGATGCTTTGATTGCTTTCCGGGGGGTCGATCTCCCGTTCCGTCCCCTTTTTCCTCGTTGTCACTTCCTTTAGGGGTATCCACCATGTACACATCGTGAGATGAGGTGGTTGTCCAGTGCCCTATGGGCGTTGGTTCATCGGTATCTCCTGCATCGTCATCCATGCTGTCGATGTCTGCGGAGTCGAAGTTGAGCACGTCGTTTAAATTGTCAACGGTGGCTACAAAGTGGGTGGTGGGTGGGCTTTGAATTTCTCCATCGTCCGTATCCCATCCTTGCTGACCGTAATCCGGCTAGGGCTCCCCAGATAAAGAGAGAGACTTGAGAGAATTCAAGATGTCGCCAAAAGGCAAGTGCTGAAAGATGTCCGCGGTGGTGAACTCCATTATCGGCGCCCAATCGGATTCGATTGGCAGGGGCGCGGGGGGTTCGGAGTCCGGGGAGAAGTCCGGACCCTCGGAGTCACGGGTCATGCAGAGTGCGGGGCTGGCGTTCGGCTCGATCGCCTTTGAGATCGCAGCCCCCGAGGTGACGTCCAACCGCTCATCCTCGATCGGCGCAATAGGCTCCGAGTTAAGGGTCGGAACTGGTGCGTGTGCGGCCTCCAGGACACTGTTCGGAGGCAGAGCTAGATCATGCCCCTCCAGATAGTGCGGCGTGCTTGGCTGTGGCTCGAACCCGTCGAAGGTCAAGTCTCCGCGGATATCAGCCGTGTAGTTTAAGCTTCCAAACCTAACTTGATGGCCAGGGGCATAGCTTTCGATCTGCTCTAGGTGGCCAAGCGAATTGGCCCGCAGAGCGAAGCCGCCGAAGACGAAGATTTGTCCGGGGAGAAAAGTCTCACCCTAGACCTCATCGTTGTTGATGATCAAAGGAGCCATTGGGCCTAAAGGCGACGACACAGAGGAACTCTCAATGAAAGCACCAATGTCGGTGTCAAAACCGGCGGATCTCGGGTAGGGGGTCCCAAACTGTGCGTCAAGGCCGGATGGTAACAGGAGACAAGGGACACAATGTTTTTACCCAGGTTCGGGCCCTCTCGATGGAGGTAATACCCTACTCCTGCTTGATTAATATTGATGATATGGGTAGTACAAGAGTAGATCTACCATGAGATCAAGGAGCCTAAACCCTAGAAGCTAGCCTATGGTATGATTGTTGGGTATGGAGTTTATTGTCCTACGGACTACAACACTCCGGTTTATATAGACACCGGATAGGGTTAGGGTCACACAGAGTCGGTTACAATGGTAGGGTATCTTGAATATCCGCATCGCCAAGCTTGCCTTCCACGCCAAGGAAAGTTCCATCCGGACATGGGAGAAGTCTTCAATCTTGTATCTTCATAGTCCAGGAGTCCGGCGAAGGTATAGTCCGGCTACCCGAACACCCCCTAATCCAGGACTCCTTCAGGGAGCATTCATTTTCCTACTATACATTATTTTGCTCTCCTTATAGGTAGATGCATAAAAGGTAAGGATGAGGCATGTCACATGTGTGTTCCAGATCTTAGTGTTCTCAAGAGTGCTATTTTAGGAGATAAACAATATAATTTAGGGGCCATTGTTGCATGAAGGCTGCATAATAATGGTTTAAGTGGAGACTTGTTCGGAGGAATTTATGCAACCCGTGTAGCTAATTTTCTTGAAATACCCATACATGAAAATGATATGGAATTGCCTCTTGCTTATCTAGATTATGATGCTATGGTTCACCATCAGTTTATTGAGAGGAATGAACAGCCTCTCCAATACCGACTAATGTTTGACAGGCGCCGCACTATCCATGTTGCTCTCCCTGCTCCTACTTTCTTTGACTTTCAGGCAAAAGGGATATATATTATAACCAGGGAGGAGGCAAACGAGTATAAGAGGAGGACGGAGGTAGCTCACCTCCAAGCTGCAGCTCATGAGGCAATAGTTGCTTCATCTCAGTACGACCCCAGCTACAACTTTGATCCATGGGCATAGACCAACTTAGGCCAAAAGCCTAAGCTTGGGGGAGTACGTATTTCTCACCGACATTACATTCATGTTCACACACTCATTCTAGTTGTCGGTGCTCATACTTTTTCATTGTACTATCCATGCTAGCTTATTTCCTTTTTCTAGTCTTCTTCTTGTGTGTTTGAAAAACCTTAAGAAAAAACCAAAAAAATTAGTTGTAGCTTTTAGTTAGTTTACTTTCCATGCTTGTAGTAGTAATAATTAAAACAAAACCCAAAAAGATTTCTCGTTCCTCTTTTGCTTGTTGGTAGCTTTCCCGTGTAAATAGTTTCATTTCCTATCTTTTCTTTGGGGGTCGAGAGGAGAAGACCATGATTAAAATGTTGAAGTGGCTCTTATATGCACTATTGTTGATTTAACCAAGATCCCATGTTACCTTGCCTTCTCCTTTGTATTAGATTCTTGCAGATTCCAGCTTAGTCCAATTGCACGTGTACTATTATTATTATTATTCACACCGTTCGGTTGTGCAAGTGAAAGGCAATAATGATGATATATGATGGACTGATTGAGATAAGAGAAGCTGGTATGAACTCGACCTCTCTTGTTTTTGTAAATACGATTAGTTCATCATTCCTAATTCAGCCTATTATGAATGAAACATGTCTGCAATGACAATTAGAGATTATAGTTGCTCATGCCATGCTTAATTAGCTAGGAGTTTATAATGGTTTACCTTGGGTGCCAACATGCTACTAAAATGGTTGTGATGTGGTATGATAGGGTGGTATCCTCCTTTGAATGATTCGAGTGACTTGACTTGGCACATGTTCACACATGTAGTCGAAACAAAATCAACATAGCCTCCATGATAAATATATTCATGGTGGATTATATCCTACTCATGCTTGCACTCAATCTTTATTAATTTTAATGCATGTTCATGACTACTGTCGCTCTCTTGCTGGTCGCTTCCCAGTCTTTTTCTAGCCTTCACTTGTACTAAGCGGGAATACTGCTTGTGCATCCACTTCCATAAACCCCAAAGTTAATCCATATGAGTCCACCATACATTCCTATATGCGGTATCTACCTGCCGTTCCAAGTAAATTTGTATGTGCCAAACTCTAAACCTTCAAATGAAATTCTATTTTGTATGCTCGAATAGCTCATGTATCAACTAGGGTTGTCTGTATCTTCCATTCTAGGCGGGTTATTCTCAAGAGGAGTGGACTCCGCTCCTCACTCACGAGAAAATGGCTGGTCACCGGAATGCCCAGTCCCATGCCCAAATCAAATCAAAATAATTGCAAACAAAACTCCCCCAGGACTGTTGTTAGTTGGACAGTACCCGTTGTTTCGGGCCAGCCATGGATTGATGCTTGTTGGTGGTGGGGGAGTATAAACTTTACCATTCTATTTGAGAACCGCCTATAATGTGTGTAGCATGGAAGATATCGAGATCTCTCGGTTGTTATGTTGACAATGAAAGTATGCCGCTCAAAATATTATATCTCTGCTTTAAAATCGAGCTCCGGCACCTCTACAAATCCCTGCTTCCCTCTGCGAAGGGCCTATCTATCTACTTTTATGTTGAGTCATCACCCTCTTATTAAAAAGCACCAGCTAGAGAGCACCGCTGTCATTTGCATCCATTACTATTAATTTATATTGGGTATGACTATGACTGGATCTCTTTTACCATGAATTACAATGTTTAGTCAGTTCTTGATCTTCAGAGGTGCTCCGCATTAATGTTTCGCGGTCTCAGAAAGGGCTAGCGAGATACCATCTTGTCATATCATATTATGATTGTTTTGAGAAACTGTTGTCATCCGAGATTTATTATTATTGCTCGCTAGTTGATTATGCCATTGATATGAGTAAACATGAGACCTAAATGTTATTGTGAATATGGTTAGTTCATAATCTTTGTTGAAAACATGAATGCTGGCTTTACATATTTACAACAACAAGCGCAAACAGAGTTTGTAAAAGTTTTTCTTTATCACTTTCAGTTTATCAACTGAATTGCTTGAGGAAAAGCAAAGGTTTAAGCTTGGGGAGTTGATACGTCTCCATCGTATCTACTTTTACAAACACTTTTGCCCTTATTTTGGACTCTAACTTGCATGATTTGAATGGAACTAACCCGGACTGATGTTGTTTTCAGCAGAACTGCCATGGTGTTATTTTTGTGCAAAAATAGAAGTTCTCGGAATGACCTGAAACTTCACGGAGATTATTTTTGGAATTAATAAAAAATATTGGTGAAAGAATCAAGGCCAGGGGGCCCACACCCTGCCCATGAGAGTGGGGGCGCGCCTACCCCCCTGGGCGTGCCCCCTGCCTCGTGGGCCCCCTGGTGCTGCACCAACCTCAACTCCAGCTCCATATATTCATGTTCGGGGAGAAAAAAATCAGAGAGTAGGATTCATCGCGTTTTACGATACGGAGCCGCCGCCAAGCCCCAAACTCTCTCGGGAGGGCTGATCTGGACTCCGTTCGAGGCTCCGGAGAGGGAAATCCATCGCCATCGTCATCATCAACCTTCCTCCATCACCAATTTCATGATGCTCACAACCGTGCGTGAGTAATTCCATCGTAGGCTTGCTGGACGGTGATGGGTTGGATGAGATTTACCATGTAATCGAGTTAGTTTTGTTAGGGTTTGATCCCTAGTATCCATTATGTTCTGAGATTGATGTTTCTATGACTTTGCTATGCTTAATGCTTGTCACTAGGGCCCGAGTGCCATGATTTCAGAACTGAACCTATTATGTTTTCATGAATATGTGTGAGTTCTTGATCCTATCTTGCGAGTCTATAGTCACCTATTATGTGTTATGATCCGTTAACCCTGAAGTGACAATAATCGGGATCCTTACCGGTGATGACCATAGTTTGAGGAGTTCATGTATTCACTAAGTGTTAACTTTGGTTCGGTACTCTATTAAAAGGAGGCCTTAATATCCCTTAGTTTCTAATAGGATCCCGCTGCCACAGGAGGGTAGGACAAAAGATGTCATGCAAGTTCTTTTCCATAAGCACGTATGACTATATTCAGAATACATGCCTACATTACATTGATGAACTGGAGCTAGTTCTGTGTCACCCTATGTTATAACTATTGCATGAGGAATCGCATCCGACATAATTCTCCATCACCGATCCAATGCCTACGAGATTTTCACATATTGCTCTTTGCTTAGTTACTTTACCGTTGCCACTGTTACAATTACTACAAAACTATCACTGTTACTTTTGCCAATGTTACCGTTACTTCCATACTACTTTGCTACTAAATATTTTGCTGCAGATATTAAGCCTTACACGTGTGGTTGAATTGACAACTCAACTGCTAATACTTGAGAATATTTTTTGGCTCCCCTTGTGTCGAATCAATAAATTTGGGTTGAATACTCTACCCTCGAAAACTGTTGCGATCCCCTATACTTATGGGTTATCAATTACCTCCATCAAGAGGGCCCACACCTGGGTAAAGATCGTGTCCCTGTCTCTTGTTACCTTCGATCCTCAGATACACAGTTCGGGACCCCCTACCCATGATCTGCCGGCTTTGACATTGACATTGGTGCTTTCATTGAGAGTTCTGCTGTGTCGTCTTCCATAAGGTTCGATGGCTCCATCAGTCATCTAGAACAATGTTGCCCTGAGGGAGATATTTTCCCCCGGCCAGATCTTTGTGTTCGGCAGCTTCGCGTTGCGGGCCAACTCGCTTGGCCATCTAGAGCAGATCGACAGCTACGCCCCAGGTCACCAGATTAGTTTTGGAAATCTGGATTATGTCGCTGATATCTAAGGAGACTTGATCTTCCAAGGGTTCGCGACCCCAACCTCCGCTCCGGCCTTAGAGCCGGAGCGCATCACGAGGTCCGAAGACGGGATTTTCAGGCCCGCCGGACTCTCTGCGGCTATTAAGCCTAGTACGGGAGAGCCTGAGGAAGTAGCGCCACCGGCAATCATAATGAAGCCGGACTCTTCTCCGAACATTGGTTCCGAACCCTCGGAGTCAGCACCGTGTGAGCTCGGCCAAGGAGTTTTCTTCCCGCCGTACTCCATGGACTCTTTTCTCCCTGGCCAAACCTTGCCTTTAACCGAGGCTCTGGACTTAATGCGATCCCTCGTCATTACAGAGGGGCAACATCCAAACTACGCCCAACCCGGACTAGGGGCTGAGAGCAGGGAATTTTATGTCCCACCCACCACCCACTTCATAGCCACTGTCGAAGACTTAACTGACATGCTCGATCACGGCTCCGAAGACATCGACGGTATGGACGACGATGCCGGAGAAGAGCAGGCCGAAAACCCGCCGTTTACTGGATGTTGGACGGCCACCTCTTCATATGACGTGTACATGGTGGATACACCCAAAGAGGGTAACGGCAATAACGAGAAAGATCAAGTTGAGGATAAACCTCCTGAGATACAACCAAAGGGCCGACGTCAGCGGCGCCGCTCTAAGTCATGTCGTGGAAGAGACAGCAATACTGGCACCAGAGACAACAATACTTTGGACGACGCTGAAGACCAAGAAGACCCCGTCGAGCCAATCTCCGAACAGGACGATCGGGAAGATGGGCAAATTGGCCCTGATGAACAGGCTGCAAACAAAGACTTGGAGGGTAGTAATTATCTTCCACTCTCCGAGGATGAGGTGAGCCTCGGCGACAAAGACTTTATCGTGCCTGAGGAACCCCTTGAGCAGGAGCGCTTTAAGAGCCGGCTAATAGCCACTGCAAGGAGCCTGAAAAAGAAACAACATCAGCTTCAAGCTGACCAAGATCTGCTCGACAACAGGTGGACTAATGTCCTGGCAGTCGAGGAATACGGCCTCAGGCGCCCCACCAAGAGTTACCCGAAGCATAAGCTGCTACCTCAATTCGACAACGGGGCGTTGGAGCATGTACCATCAGCACATAACACGGTCGACCGGCCACCACGTGGCCGTGGCAAAACGGCAAATCAAGCCGAACACCAGCCCATACTGCCTCGCCGTAAAAGCAGAGACACAAGAGCTCGGGGATACACGTACGACCTACGACGGGACTTGGAGAATCGAGCCGGATAGACCAAATTGATCTAAAAATCATGGGGGCGTGCCCCGACGCACAGGGACGGCTACCTAGCCAGGCACGACAAGCATCACCACGTCCGAGCCGAAAACGCAAACGGACTCCATCCAAACTGCGTCGCGACTTGGCCCGATATAGAGGCACCGCCCACCCCCTCTGCTTCACTGATGAAGTAATGGAACATGAATTCCCTGTAGGGTTTAAACCCGTGAATATAGAATCATATGATGGAACAACAAATCCCGTGGTATGGATTGAGGACTTCCTCCTCCATATTCATATGGCCCGCGGTGATGATCTTCATGCCATCAAATACCTCCCGCAAAAGCTCAAGGGACCAGCTCGGCACTGGTTAAACAGCCTACCGGAAAACTCCATTGACAGCTGGGAGGACTTGGAAGACGCCTTCCGCGACAACTTCCAAGGTACATACGTCCGACCTCCGGATGACGATGACTTGAGTCACATCGTTCAACAGCCCGGCGAGTCGGCCAGGAAATTTTGGACTAGGTTCCTAACTAAAAAGAACCAGATCGTCGACTGCCCGGATGCCGAAGCCCTAGCGGCCTTTAAGCATAGCATCCGCGATGAATGGCTCGCCCAGCACCTTGGCCAGGAAAAGCCAAAGTCCATGGCAACCCTCACGGCACTTATGACCCACTTTTGCGCGAGCGAAGATAGTTGGCTAGCCCGTAGCAACAACAATGCAAGCGAACCTGGCACTTCTAAAGCCAGAAATAGCAACGGCAAGCCCCGACACAACAGGCACAAGCGTCGGAACAATGGTGAAAATACCGATGACACGGCAGTCAATGCCGATTTCAGTGGCTCCAAGTCCGGTCAGCGGAAGAAGCCATTTAAAAGAAGTAATCCGGGCTCATCCAGCTTGGGCCGAATCCTCGATCGACCATGTCAGATCCACGGCACCCTCGATAAACCCGCCAATCATACCAACAAAAGCTCTTGGGTCTTTAAACAAGCTGGTAAGTTAAATACCAAGAATAAGGAGAAGGGGTCGCCAAGTGAGGACGACGACGAGGAACCCTGTCCACTGAACACAGGGGGACACAAGAAATTTCCTCCCCAAGTCAAAATGGTGAACATGATATACGTTACTCATATCCCCAAGAGGGAGCACAAACGCGAGCTCAGCGACGTCTATGCGATCAAGACAGTCGCCCCAAAATTCAATCCATGGTCATCCTGCCCGATCACTTTCGATCGCAGGGAACATTCGAGCAGTATCCGTCTTGGCGGCTCAGCCGCACTGGTCCTCGACCCAATCATTGATGGATTCCACGTCACGCAAGTCCCCATGGATGGTGGCAGCAGCCTCAACCTGCTCTATCAGGACACAGTCCGCAAGATGGGCATTGATCCGTCAAGGATCAAGCCCACAAGAACTACCTTTAAAGGAGTAATACTAGGTGTAGAGGCCCGTTGCACGGGCTCAATCACTTTGGAAGTCATATTCGGATCACCTGACAACTTCCGCAGCGAAGACTTGATCTTCGATATCGTCCCCTTCCGCAGTGGCTATCACGCATTGCTCGGACGAACCGGATTAGCTCGCTTCAACACGGTGCCACACTATGCCTATCTCAAAATTAAGATGCCCGGACCACGGGGTGTCATAAGAGTGAACGGAAACATGGAACGCTCCCTTCGTATCGAGGAGCACACCGCGGCCCTGGCAGCGGAAGTACAGGGCGACCTTATCAATCAGAACATCAATTTGGCGGCTAAGCCCCCGAACACTATTAAACGAGTCCAGACTACTCCGCAGCATGACAGTCCAGCTCGTCAGGAGTTCGACTAGCAATTTGTCCTCCTTCTCAGTCCCGACCAAATTGCAGCGTACGTCCCGCGCATACATAACTACGCATTAGAAATACCATGGGCAAAGACGGAGGCATAACTCGATCACGGTCCACAATACGGCTCGACCTTATCTGGGCACTCATACTTTCCCTTTTCTTTCTATCCTTTTCAGGTTTCTTTTCCACAGGTCCCTCACGATGGTCTGATCGTCGATCCTTTCGAAGGATAAACGCACCAAGGAGGCAAGCAGCATAGACGTGTGGCGGAATACCTAGATGATCTTTTTGACGATCACTTTGCATGTTTTCAGGACCCGCGCGCAGCTTCCCCTTGGCCTCGGCATGTTAAATAGCCTTGTTGCTAATCGCATTATTTGTACAAATACGCTTTGACGTATCAATCAGACTATAATGGAAATAGTCTCCGGCCCAACATACGTGGGACTGGCTTACTCCTTCATTATATTTCAGTGTTTTTATCGATTGCACTCGTACACCTTGGTTCGACTTAAATCTCCAGGGGCTCCATTACGCTCCATACGTTTGCAACAAGTCCGAACACGTTTTACAGTATAATTTGGCACCCCGAATATAGCATTATATGCATCGGATCCGAATCATGTCTTTGGTCAATAGTTGGGTTGCCCGGCTCCTGTGCTTGCTACCTTACGTTCCGTCTTATCGGCTAGGGTAGTAAAGGGAGAACTACTGCGATTGTGTTTCTGGTTCATCCGAATAAACACCTCAGTAGAGAAAGCCGAAAACTGAGTGTCATGATGCGGCGAGAGCTGGTCAGCTATTCGGTGGATAAACATAAATCTCTCGCGATTTTTTCCGCATTATGCGACGGATCGGTCTTCGCCCGATCAGGTGTCTACAACACCCTAGTCCGAATAAACAAATACTAACTAGGGGCTGCGCCTACACTCCTATTGTCAAACTCCTATGGCTAAGTGAGGGTGATAAAGCCACATAGTCCGATTTCCTGGTTCGATGCACTAAACACCTCCTTCAAGGACCAAACTCTTGGGTCAAGTTTTTTTAGGTTCCAACCCGAACACCCCCGTACTACCTACATGGGGGCTGAAGCCGATGACTGGCCAACTCTCCAATTTAATAAAACGACCGCACAGGAGGAAATATTAAAAAAAACAAGCAATATATTACATATAGGCTTTGTTCCATAATACAGGACCGGACACATTCATTCAAAGATAATGTCCTTCGCACACTGGCCTGCTACAATGCGGGATCCTTCCAGGACATCATCAAAATACAACTCGGGCTTGCGGTGCTCTTTGCCCATAGGTGGTCCCTCAGTCGCAAGCTTTACGGTGTTCATCTTCGCCCACTGTACCTTGACACGGGCGAAGGCCATCCGCGCACCTTCGATGCAGACCGACTGCTTTATGGCATCAAGCCGAGGGCAGGCATAGACCAGCCGCTTCACGAGCCCGAAGTGGCCGCTGGGCATGGCTTCGGCAGGCCATAGAAGGATTATCAAATCCATCATGGCCAATCCAGCCATCCTATGCACCTCGGTCAGCTGTTTCATCTAATCACTGAGGGGCACCGAATGTTCTGCCGCAACGTATTGCGACCAGAACAGCTTCTCTGTTGAGCTCTTATAATCCCCAAGTGCAGGGAATCATCGTAGCAATTCCCAAAGGTGGAAGTGATAAGTATGAAGTGTTGAACCCACAAGGAGCTAAAGGTAAGATCAATATTCTCTCAAGTCCTATCTGCCACTAATACGACTCTACGTACACTGAATGTTTGCTTCCAACTAGAAACGAGAAATAAAACTACGTCGTGGGTATGAAGAGGATAACTTTGCATGGTACCAGAGAGCTAAAATATAAAAGTAGGTGATGTTATCATAAAGTTAGAATATATTACTAAATATTATAAATAGCGAGTGTGGAATAATGATGGGTCGGTGTGCGGAATTATCCTAGGAAATTGTTAACAAGACCGCAGTCGTCATTGCAATTTCGTATGAGGGGGAGGCATAAGCTAACATACTTTCTCTTCTTGGATCATATGCACTTATGATTGGAACTCTAGCAAGCATCCGCAACTACTAAAAATCATTAAGGTAAAACCCAACCATAGCATTAACATATCAAGTCCCCTTTATCCCACACGCAACAACCCCCTTACCCGGGTTTATGCTTCTGTCACTCAAGCAACCCATTATAAGCGAATCATGAACGTATTGCAACACCCTACAGCGGGAATCCCTCAAGCTTGCGCGACACGGAGGGCACAATAGGACAGTACCAAAATAAAACATACAACTCATACCAATCTAGATCATCAATCAACCCAAAGACAAAGGATATCTACTCAAAACATCATAGGATGGCAACACATCATTGGATCATAATATGTGGCATAAAGCACCATGTTCAAGTAGGGATTACAGCGGGGTGCGGGAGAGCGGACCGCGTAAAAGAGATGAGGATGGTGATGTTGATGAAGACGATCACCGCGGCGATGATTCCCCTCTCGATGGCACTCCGACGCCACCGAGAGTGAGGAGGAGAGGTTCTCCCCCTTGTGCTTCCTCCTCCATGGCCTCCCCCTAGATGGGGAGAGGTTCTCCCTCTGGATCTTGGCCTTCATGGAGATGATGGCCCCTCCGGGATCCTCCTCCATCGCCTCCGGTGATGATGGCCCCCTCCGGCAGGGTGCCAGAGAGGGCCTAGATTGATTTCTCGTGGCTACAGAGGCTTGCGGCGGCGGAACTTCTGGTCTAGGTTATTTTTTGGAGGTTTGGGTATTTATAGGAGAGGTTGGCGTTGAGAACAAGTCAGGGGGCCCCACGGGAAGTCCACGAGGCACAGAGGCGCGCCATCCACCCTCATGGGGCCCACGGGCCTCCCCTCTGGTAACTCTTCGTTCCAGTATTTTTAATATTTTCCAGAAAAATTCTTCGTTGATTTTCATCGCATTCCAAGAAATTTTATTTCTGCATAAAAACAACACCACAGTAGTTCTGCTGAAAACATCCTCAGTCCGGGTTAGTTCTAATCAAATCATGCCAAAATCATATAAAACTATTGTAAACATGGCATGAATACTTCATAAATTATAGATATGTTGGAGACGTATCAGCATCCCCAAGCTTAATTCCTGCTCGTCCTCGAGTAGGTAAATGATAAAAGAAATAATTTACGAAGTGTGAATGCTAGCAAGTGCATAAGTTTGACCAATGATAGTTCCAATCACTTTTTCTAGCACCATTATATATCATAATAGTAGCTCAACTCATGAAACTTCTCATGATCAAGTAACAAGCTATTCACATGTTAAAGTATAGATCATAAACTTTATTGAAAACTAACAAACCGTGCTCTTAGTCATCAAACAATTGCAATTCATCTTATTTTTAGGAAGGGTCTATGTAAGAGCTTTGATTCAGCAAACTCCACATACTCAACTATCATTTAATCTTTCACAATTGCTAACACTCATGTGATATTTATGGGTTCAAAGTTTTAATCAGACATAGAGAAAGATAGGGGCTTATAGTTTCGCCTCCCAACATTTTACCTCAAGGGTAATGTCAACAATAATAATTTATGAAAACCTACATCCAAGTGGATATATATATATATATATATATATATATATATATATATATATATATATATATATATATATATATATATATATATATATCCGGATCGCTCCAACACAAAGTGCTTGCCAAAGGAAAAAGTGTAAAAAGGAAAGGTGATGACCACCTTGACTCTTGTATAAGGGTAGAAGATAAAAGTAAAAGATAGGCCCTTCGCAGAGGGAAGCAGATGTTGTTATGCGCTTTTTTGGTTGGATGCACAAAATCTCAATGCAAAAGAACGTCACTTTATATTGCCGCTTGTGATAAAGACCTTTATTATGCAGTCCGTCGCTTTTATTTCTTCCCTATCACAAGTTCGTATAAAGCTTATTTTCTTCGCACTAATAGATCATACATATTTAAGGAGCAATTTTTTATTGCATGCACCGTTGACAACTTACTTGAAGAATCTTACTCAATCCATATGTAGGTATGGTGGACTCTCATGGCAAAACTGGCTTAAGGAATGTTTGGAAGCACAAGTAGTATCTCTACTTGGTGCAAAGAATTTGGCTAGCATGAGAGGGAAAGGCAAGCTCAACATGTTGGATGATCCAAGACAATATAACGTTTCAGATATAGGAAAACTTAACCCAGTAAGTTGTCTTCCTTGTCCAACATCAACTTTTTAGCATGTCATATTTTAATGAGTGCTCACAATTACAAAAGATGTCCAAGATAGTATATTTATATGTCAAATCTCTCTTCCTTCAATATTCTTTCATGAATTGTTCAAGTGACCAATTCTGTGTTTGCTAACTTTCAACAAGTTTACTACATATACTTATTATGTGTGAAGTCATTAATCCCCATGTTATAAGCATATGAAACCTATATAAATTCAGATTTATGATATTCAATTCATTCAACCATTTACTCATAGGATATACGTGAAGCGCGTGAGTAAATGACAAACTACTCCAAAAGATATAAGTGAAGAACACTGAGTAGTCAAATAATTAACTAGCCATGGGAGGATTCTTTTTCATTAAAGATTTCAGATCCAATGATTTTATTCAAACATCAAGTAAAATTGAAAATATGCTCCAAGAAAAACACATATCATGTGACGAATAAAAATGGGATTTTTGCATTCGTGCCCCTAGTTGGGTCACACTCGACTGATTTGCCCCTAGTTTTTCAACAATTGCGGTTTTGCCCAGCTCACTTCACTCGCCTTGTGTTTTTGCCTTTCCAGGGCGGTTCCGACCAATCACGGTTCGCCACGTGGTGACTGCTCATTGGTCGGAACCGCTCCGGAAGGGCAAAAACACAAGGCGAGTGAAGTGAGCTGGGCAAAACCGCAATTATTGAAAAACTAGGGGCAAATCAGTCGAGTGTGACCCAACTAGGGGCACCAATACAATTATTCCAATAAAAATATAGCTCCGAGTAAGGTATATCGATAGTTTTGAAGACGAAAGAGGGGATGCCTTCCGGGGCATCCCCAAGCTTAGGCGCTTGAGTCTTCCTTGAATATTACCTTGGGGTGCCTTGGACATCCCCAAGTTTAGGGTCTTTACACTCCTTATTCTCCTCATATCGATGTCTCACCCAAAGCTTGAACACTTCAATCACACAAAAGTTAACGGAACTTCGTGAGATAGGTTAGTATGATAAAGAGTAAACCATTCACTTTGGTACTGTCAAAGACAAGGTTCATAATTTTTCTCACACAATGCCTACTGTACCATATCATTTCTACAATTTATATTGAGAAATATAAGCCATAGGAACTAGAAAACAAGCAAACTATGCAATGAAAAACAGAATCTGTCCGAAACAGAACAATCTGTAATGATCTGAATAGCAACCATACTTCTGCTACTCCAAAAATTATGAAATAAATTGGTGGACGTGAGGAATTTGTCTATTAATCTTCTCAAAAAAGAATCAACTCAAAAGCACTCTTTTGTAAAAAAAATGACAGCTAATATCGTGAGCGCAAAGTTTCTGTTTTTTACAGCAGGATTACATTAACTTTCACCCAAGTCTTCCCAAAGGTCTTCCTTGGCACTTTATTGAAACAAAAGCTATGAAACATGATTACTACAGTAGCTTAATCATGTAGACACACAAAAACATTAAGGGTAAATATTGGGTTGTCTCCCAACAAGCGTTTTTTTAATGCCTTTTAGCTAGGCATGATGATTTCAATGATGCTCACATAAAAGATAAGAGTTGAAACATAAAGAGAGCATCATGAAGAATATGACTAGAACATTTAAATCTAACCCACTTCCTATGCCTAGGGATTTTTTGAGCACATAATTTATAGCAACAAGAATCAACTAGCATAGGAAGTAAAAACAAGTATAACTTCAAAACTTTAAGCACATAGAGAGGAAACTTGATATTATTGCAACTCCTACAAGCATGTATTCCTCCCTCATAATAATTTTCAGTAGCACCATGAATGAGTTCAACAATATAACCATCACATAAAGCATTATTTTCATGATCTACAAGCATATAAATTTTACTACTCTCCACATAAACAAAATTCTTCTCACTCGGAATAGTGGGAGCAAAGTCAACAAAATAACTATCATGTGAGGCATAATCCAATTGAAAATTAAAATCATGATGACAAGTTTCATGGTTAAAATTATTCTTTATAGAATACATGTCATCACAATAATCATCATAGATAGCAACTTTGTTCTTATAATCAATTGGAACCTCTTCCGAAATAGTGGAATCATTACTAACTAAAGTCAACACTCTTCCAAATCCGCTTTAGATGATAGTATTATTCATACTCCAAAATATATAAGTGAAGTTCATGGAGCATTCTACAATTAATATAGACTAACCAATATCCAAGCTCAAAATATATAAGTGAAGAACACAAAGCATTCTATAAAATCATACTCAAAAGATTTAAGTGAAGCGCAAAGAGCATTCTATAAGTTCATAGTCAAAAGATATAAGTGAAGCACATGAATCATTCTATAAATCGATGAAGGGATATCCCATACTAGCATGGTTCTTAAAGAAAAATAAAAATACAAAGGACACAAATCATGTGAACAAAACAAAAACCGACGTATACCGATAATTGTTGAAGAAGAAAGATGGGGTGCCAACCGGGGCATCCCCAAGCTTAGATGCTTGAGTATCCTTGAAATATTTACTTGGGGTGACTTGGGCATCCCCAAGCTTGAACTCTTGCCTCTCTTTATTATTCTCATATTGATAGCTCCTCGATCTTCGAAAACTTCATCCACACAAAACTTTAACAAAAACTTTGTGAGATCCATTAGTATAATAAAGCAAATCACTACCTTTAGGTACTGTTGCAAACTCATTCCAATTTCATATTAGAACTATATCTACTGTATTCCAACTTCACCATGGTTCATACCCTCCGATACTACCCATAGATTCATCAAAATAAGCGAACAACACATAGAAAACAGAATCTGTCAAAAACAGGACAGTCTGTAGTAATATGGAAGTTTTAGTATACTTTTGTAACTCCAAAAATTCTAAAAATATATGATAAATTAAAAAAAATTACGGAAGTAATGTACAAAAAGTTTCAAACTCGTTTGAATTTCTACTAAAAAATGTGAATTCACGCGCTACAGCCAAAGTTTCTGTTTTTGTACTGCACAAAGTAAACAAGCAATCTAATCATCCAAAAACCAAAGCTGGGTGATACGTACATTTTGCATCATGCTTTTATATCTATATTTATTGCATTATGGGCTGTTAGTGCACATTATGTCACAATACTTATGCCTTTTCTCTCTTATTTTACAAGGTTTACATGAAGAGGGAGAATGCCGGCAGCTGGAATTCTGGGCTGGAAAAGGAGCAAATATTAGAGACATATTCTGCACAACTCCAAAAGTCCTGACACTCCACGCAAGTCAGTTTTGGAATATATTAAAAATATTGGGCGAAGAAAGCACCAGAGGGGGGCCACACCATGTCCACAAGGGTGGGGGCGCGCCCTGCCCCCCTGGGCGCGCCCCCCTGCCTCGTGGGCCCCCTGGCAGGCCTCCGGTGCCCATCTTTTGCTATATGAAGTCTTTCACCCTGAAAAAATAAGAAGGATGCTTTCGGGATGAAGCGCTGCCATCTCGAGGCGGAACCTGGCGAAACCAATCTAGGGCTCTGGCGGAGTTGTTCTGCCGGGGAAACATCCCTCCGGGAGGGGGAAATCATCACCATCGTCATCACCATCGATCCTCTCATCAGGAGGGGTCAATATCCATCAACATCTTCACCAGCACCATGTCAACTCAAACCCTAGTTCATCTCTTGTATCCAATCTTTGTCTCAAAACCTCAGATTGGTACCTGTGGGTTGCTAGTAGTGTTGATTACTCCTTGTAGTTGACGCTAGTTGGTTTATTTGGTGGAAGATCATATGTTCAGATCCTTTATGCATATTAATACCCCTCTGATTTTGAACATGAGTATAATTTGTGAGTAGTTAAATTTGTTCATGAGGACATGGAAGAAGTCTTGCTATAAGTAGTCATGTGAATTTTTTATTCTTTCGATATTTTGATGAGATGTATATGTTGTCTTTCCTCTAGTGGTGTTATGTGATCGTCGACTACATGACACTTCACCTTTGTTTGGGCCTAGGGGAAGGCATTGGGAAGTAATAAGTAGATGATGGGTTGCTAGAGTGATAGAAGCTTAAACCCTAGTTTATGCGTTGCTTCGTGAGGGGCTGATTTGGATCCATATGTTTCATGCTATGGTTAGGTTTACCTTAATACTTCTTTTGTAGTTGCGGATGCTTGCAAGAGGGTTAATCATAAGTGGGATGCTTGTCCAAGGAAGGGAAGTACCCAAGCACCAGTCCACCCACATATCAAATTATCAAAGTAACGAATGCGAGTCATATGAGCATGATGAAAACTAGCATGACGATAATTCCCATGTGTCCTCGGGAGCGTTTTCCTTTATATAAGAGTTTGTCCAGGCTAGCCCTTTCCTACAAAAAGGATTGGTCCACCTTGCTGCACCTTGTTTACTTCTGTTACTTGTTACCCATTTCGAATTACTTTATCACAAAACTATCTATTACCGATAATTTCAGTGCTTGCAGAGAATACGTTATTGAAAACCGCTTGTCATTTCCTTCTGCTCCTCGTTGGGTTCAACACTCTTACTTATCGGAAAGACTACGATAGATCCCCTATACTTTTGGGTCATCACTGGGCACATTATTTTTATAATACAATGGATATATACAAGGGGATAATTATTTTAAGAGAAACTTCCATGAATTTTTTTACATTGTTTCCATGAGCATGAATACAAGTGTTCAAGGTCGACCCTCACTTCTCCAATGCATAACCTTCCAATCACTTCTCTTATTGAAAAACTTTTTAGGCATGAGAGGCAAGTAATTCTTTTTTGTATTTTCATTATTTTAATTTTTTTGTATGTTTCACCCACAACTAAACAGAAACAAAAAGGAAAAACAAAATCTACTTAGTGAAGAAAGCAAACAAGCACACACGAGAATATCAACCCCACGCTATTGCTCCCCGGCAATGGCGCCAGAAAAGAGCTTGATAATCCCCAAGTGCAGGGAATCATCGTAGCAATTCCCAAAGGTGGAAGTGATAAGTATGGAGTGTCGAACCCACAAGGAGCTAAAGGTAAGATCAATATTCTCTCAAGTCCTATCTGCCATTGATACGACTCTACGTACAACGAACGTTTGCTTCCAACTAGAAACGAGAAATAAAACTACGTTGTGGGTATGAGGAGCATAACTTTGCATGGTATCGAGAGCTAAAATATAAAAGTAGGTGATGTTATCATAAAGTTAGAATATATTACTAAATATTATAAATAGCGAGTGTGGAATGATGATGGGTCGGTGTGCGAAATTATCCTAGGAAATCGTTAACAAGACCCGTAGTCGTCATTGCAATTTCATATGAGGGAGAGGCATAAGCTAACATACTTTCTCTTCTTGGATCATATGCACTTATGATTGGAACTCTAGCAAGCATCCGCAACTACTAAAGATCATTAAGGTAAAACCCAACCATAGCATTAACATATCAAGTCCCCTTTATCCCATACGCAACAACCCCCTTACTCAGGTTTATGCTTCTGTCACTCAAGCAACCCACTATAAGTAAATCATGAACGTATTGCAACACCCTATAGCGGGAATCCCTCACGCTTGCTGATACGTCTCCAACGTATCTATAATTTTTGATTGCTCCATGCTATATTATCTACTGTTTTGGACAATATTGGGCTTTATTATCCACTTTTATATTATTTTTGGGACTAACCTATTAACGGGAGGCCCAGCCCAGAATTGCTGTTTTTTGCCAATTTCATTGTTTCGAAGAAAAGGAATATCAAACGGAGTCCAATTGACCCGAAACTCCACGGAACCTATTATTGGACCAGAAGAAGCCCACGGAGTACCGGAGTTGCACCAGGGGAGTCCCGGGCTGCCCACGAGGGTGGGGGGCGCGCCCACCCCCCTAGGGCGCGCCCCTGCCTCGTGGACAGCCCGGAGGTCCACCGACATACTTCTTCCGCCTATATATATCTATATACCCTAAAAACTTCGCAGAATAGAATAGATCGGGAGTTCCGCCGCCGCAAGCCTCTGTAGCCACCAAAAGTCAATCGGGACCCTGTTCCGTCACCCTGCAGGAGGGGGGAACCCTCACCGGTGGCCATCTTCATCATCCCGGCGCTCTCCATGACGAGGAGGGAGTAGTTCACCCTCGGGGCTGAGGGTATGTACCAGTAGCTATGTGTTTGATCTCTCTCTCGTGTTCTTGATTTGGCACGATCTTGATGTATGATAATACCCAAGTGCAAGGAATCATCATAGCACTTTCCAAAGGTGGAAGTGATAAGTATGGAGTGTCGAACCCACAAGGAGCTAAAGGTAAGATCAATATTCTCTCAAGCCCTATCTGCCACTGATACGATTCTACGTGCACTGAACGTTTACTTACAACTAGAAACGAGACATAAAACTACGTTGTGGGTATGAAGAGGATAACTTTGCATGAAGTCGGAGAGCTAAAAACATAAAAGTAGGTGTTGTTATCATAAAGTTAGAATATAATACTAAGTATTATAAATAGCGAGTGTGGAATAATGGTGGATCGGTGTGCGGAATTGTCCTACGCAATTGTTAACAAGACCGGTAATCTCTATTGTAGTTTCATATGAGGGAGAGGCATAAGCTAACATACTTTCTCTACTTGGATCATATGCACTTATCATTGGAACTCTAGCAAGCATCCGCAACTACTAAAGATCATTAAGGTAAAACCCAACCATAGCATTAAAGCATCAAGTCCTCTTTATTCCCATACGCGAAAATCCCTCTTACTCGGGTTTAAGCTTCTGTCACTCTAGCAACCCACTATAAGCGAATCATGAACGTATTGCAACACCCTACAGCGGTAATCCCTCACGCTTGCGCGACACGGAGGGCACAATAGGACAGCGCCAAAGTAAAACATACAACTCATACCAATCTAGATCAATAATCAAGCCAAAGACAAAAGATATCTACTTAAAACATCATAGGATGGCAACACATCATTGGATCATAATATGTGGCATAAAGCACCATGTTCAAGTAGGGATTACATCGGTGTGCGGGAGAGTGGACCGCGTAAAAGAGATGAGGATGGTGATGATGATGGTGATGTTCATGAAGACGATCACCGTGGCGATGATTCCCCTCCCGATGGCACTCCGGCGCCACCGGAAGAGAGGAGGAGAGGTTCTCCCCCTTGTGCTTCCTCCTCCATGGCCTCCACTCTCTGGTCCTTGGCCTTCATGGTGATGATGGCCCCTCCGGGATACTCCTCCATGGCCACCGGTGATGATGGCCCCCCTCCGACAGGGTGCCGGAGAGGGCCTAGATTGACTTCTCGTGGCTACAGAAGCTTGTGGCGGCGGAACTTCTGATCTAATCTCCATTCTGAAAGTTTTAGGGTACGAGAGTATATATGGGTGCAGGAAGTACGTCGGTGGAGCTTCGGGGGCCCCACGAGGCAGGGGGCACGCCCCCCACCCTCGTGAGCACCTCCCTTATCTCCTGACGTAGGGTCCAAGTCCATCCGGTAGCTTTCCTTCCAAAAATAACTTCCCTAGTTGATTTCGTTCCGTTTCGACTCTGTTTGATATTCCTTTTCTTCGAAACACTGGAATAGGCAAAAAACAGGAATTCTGGGCTGGGCCTCCGGATAATAGGTTAGTCCCAAAAATAATATAGAAGTGGATAATAAAGCCCAATATTGCCCAAAATAGTAGATAATATAGTATGGAGCAATCAAAAATTATAGATACGTTGGAGACATATCAATGTATCGCGAGCTTTGCTATTATAGTTGGATCTTATGTTTCTTCTCCCCCTCTACTCTCTTGTAATGGATTGAGTTTTCCCTCTGAAGTAATCTTATCGGATTGAGTCTTTAATGAATTGAGAACACTTGATGTATGTCTTGCCGTGCGTATCTGTGGTGACAATGGGATATCACGTGATTCACTTGATGTATGTTTTGGTGATCAACTTGCGGGTTCCGCCCATGAACCTATGCATAGGGGTTGGCACACGTTTTCGTCTTGATTCTCCGGTAGAAACTTTGGGGCACTCTTTGAAGTACTTTGTGTTGGATTGAATAGATGAATCTGAGATTGTGTGATGCATATCGTATAATCATACCCATGGATATTTGAGGTGACGTTGGAGTATCTAGGTGACATTAGGGTTTTGGTTGATTTGTGTCTTAAGGTGTTATTCTAGTACGAACTCTAGGGCTATTTGTGACACTTATAGGAATAACCCAATGGATTGATTGGAAAGAATAACTTTGAGGTGGTTTCGTACCCTACCATAATCTCTTCGTTTGTTCTCCGCTATTAGTGTCTTTGGAGTGACTCTTTGTTGCATGTCGAGGGATAGTTATATGATCCAATTATGTTATTCTTGTTGAGAGAACTTGCACTAGTGAAAGTATGAACCCTAGGCCTTGTTTCCTATCATTTCAATACCGTTTACGCTCACTTTTATCATTAGTTGCCTTGCTGTTTTTATATTTTCAGATTACTAAAACCTATATCTACCATCCATATTGCACTTGTATCACCATCTCTTTGCCGAACTAGTGCACCTATACAATTTACCATTGTATTGGGTGTGTTGGGGACACAAGAGACTCTTTGTTATTTGGTTGCAGGGTTGCTTGAGAGAGACCATCTTCATCCTACGCCTCCCACGGATTGATAAACCTTAGGTCATCCATTTGAGGGAAATTTTCTACTATCCTACAAACCTCTGCACTTGGAGGCCCAACAACGTCTACAAAAAGAAGGTTGCGTAGTAGACATCACTTGCGCGACACGAAGGGTACAATAGGATAGCACCAAAACAAAACATACAACTCATACCAATCTAGATCATCAATCAACCCAAAGACAAAGGATATCTACTCAAAACATCATAGGATGGCAACACATCATTGGATCATAATATGTGACATAAAGCACCATGTTCAAGTAGGGATTACAACGGGGTGCGGGTGAGTGGACCGCGTAAAAGAGATGAGAATGGTGATGATGATGGTGATGTTGATGAAGACAATCACCGTGGCGATGATTCCCTCCCGATGGCACTCCGGCGCCACCAAGAGAGAGGAGGAAAGGTTCTCCCCCTTGTGCTTCCTCCTCCATGGCCTCCCCCCTAGATGGGGAGAGGTTCTCCCTCTAGATCTTGGCCTTCATGGAGATGATGGCCCCTCCGGGATCCTCCTCCATTGCCTCCAGTGATGATGGCCCCCTCCGGCAGGGTGCCAGAGAGGGCCTAGATTGATTTCTCGTGGCTACAGAGGCTTGTGGCGGCAGAACTTCCCATCTAGGTTATTTTCTGGAGGTTTGGGTATTTATAGGAGAGGTTGGCGTCGAGAAAAAATCAGGGGGCCCCACAGGAAGTCCATGAGGCACAAGGGCGCGCCCTAGGGGGGTGGGCGCGTCCTCCACCCTCGTGGGGCCCACGGGCCTCCCCTCCGGTAACTCTTCATTCTAGTATTTTTTATATTTTCTAGAAAAATTCTCCGTTGATTTTCATCGCATTCCGAGAACTTTTATTTCTGCACAAAAACAACACCACAGTAGTTCTGCTGAAAACCGCGTCAGTCCGGGTTAGTTCTAATCAAATCATACCAAAATCATATAAAACTATTGTAAACATGGCATGAATACTTCATAAATTATAGATACGTTGGAGACGTATCAAGCTCACCTCTTTGGCTTGGAAGAACTCCGCAGCATCAGCAACACTGCGAGGCAAATCCGCAAACGTTCCTGGAGAACTCCAAATCCGGGTCAGTAAGAGGTAACTTTTCTTAACCAATTTGCTCTGCATAATAAAGGCCTTACCCGCCGCAATTTTCTTGGCCTCCTGGATTTCCTGGAGGGCGCCCTGGGCTTCAACCCGGGCATCTTGTGCGCTTTGGCGGGCCTTAGCAAGTTCGGACTCCTTGTCTGCAATCTTGCGCTCCAAGGACTCACATTTCATTATGGCGTCCTTGAGGTCCTGTTGAACCTCCCCGACCCTTGACTCGTGTTTTTTGCGGGCGGCTTATTCCTTCTTTGCTTTCTTCTGGGCCTCGGTCAGAGCGTTCTTGAGGGACTCCACCTCGGCCGCAGCTCCTATGAAACATCATAATGACAGGATCAACACAAACAATTCATATCATTTTATATCTGAACAGGCCATTGCATATCTTGCTTGTCCTCTAGTTGTTTCTTGACGCGGTCGAGCTCTTCGTCGGCCTGCTCCAGACTCTGCTTCAGTTTGGAGACTTCAGCAGAATGGGAGGTCGCAGCTAGCATCAACGCCTGCTTATTCATATAGACATGTATGATTAGTCTCCTGTGAAAATTATTTGATCCTTTGTCCGGCCTTTCTTTTCAAACACCGGACAGAGTCTCAGGGGCTACTGTCTGTACTATGGCATTCTTTTTGCATAAATTACGTCACATACCTCAAAGCCTGTTAGAAGGCTGGTGCAGGCTTCGGTCAGTCCGCTCTTAGTAGACTGAACCCTCTCAACCACCGCACCCATAAGAATACGGTGTTCTTCTACAATGGAAGTACCTTGAAGCGCTTCCAGTAGAGTATCCGGTGCCTCTGGATGGACAGAGGTCACCGGTGGAATAGGTGCATCTCCTTCTTTCGAAGGAGGCTGCTCACATGATTCTGGAGCCGTATGGGCCTTCAGAATAGTATTCGGCTGGGGGCCGAATTGGGTATGGCCCCCATCGCCTTTTTCCATGGGGATCTGCTCCCCCATGTGTCCGGCGGCTGAGGCATCACCCTCTGGCGCCACCGGGACGGCCTCCTGTACCTCTCCCAGGCCTGGGAGGGTCCTTCAGGACAACACCTCGGTGTCATCCGTAGCCTTGGGGGAGGAGGCCGAAGGAGGCGACCCGCTGTCCATCACATTTGGATCTAGCGAATTCCCTGAAGATGAGGATCGCTAGAGGTGGGAATGAGTCGGACTGCAGTGCATGATTCAACATGTTAAAACCATGAAGTAAAGGAGCTGGATATATGTGTGCGTAAGTGCCTTTGAGTACATACGATTCGGCCAGGGGGCTTCGCCCTGGGGCACCACTCAAAGCTGCTATCGGAGTCCGATTCAGGATTGTTAGCACGGGAGACCCTCCCTTTCTTGGACGCCTCCGCCTCTACCTCCAGATCCGTGGAGGCCGCCCTTTTCTTCCTTCTCCCTCAGGGGGAGAATTGCTTTCCTCCTCCTCGTCGTTCTCGGCAGAAGAGGAGTGGGTTTTGGCGTCTTCGAACGTTGCCTCCGAAGTGCCTTTACGGTGGAGGCCACTTCTTGCCTCGTGGCCCTTCTTCTTGGCCTTCTTCTCCGGGGCCTGGTATGGGGCCGGAACCAGCATCTTCGTCAGATGAGGGATAGCTGGGTTTTCAGGCAGCGGAGCCGGACACTGAATCCGCTCCGCCTTCTTTATCCAGCCCTGAAAAGATAAATGGAGAAGCTTAGACATATTCCTTGAATGCATAGGTAGAGATACACCTTGAAGTACGAAAAACTTACCGAGTTGGCTGGTTGAGTCAGGTTATATCCGCGGTCCCTGGTCGTCTTCGGCCACGTCTAATTGGCCTTGAAAAGCACCTTCCAGATACCTTCTTGCATGGAGCCAAAGAATCGTTGCAAGTTCTGGTGCTCGCCCGGATCAAACTCCCACAGATGGCAAGTCCGCTTTGGCAAGGAAGGATCCGGCGAAAAAGCATCACCAGGATCACATTGACAAGCTTGATGTTCTTGTCCACCATGCTCTTGATGTGCGTTTGCAGTGCTGACACTTCGTCCGATGACGCCCAGTCCAGGCTCTTTTACAGCCAGGAGGTAAGCTGCATTGGGGGCCCGGACTTGAATTCGGGGGCCACAGCCCAGGTGGTGTCGCGGGGCTCTGTGACGTAGAACCACTGCTGCCACCACCCTTTGACGGTCTCCACAAAGGTGCCTGAGGGCCAGTGACGTTGGATAGTTTGCTCACCATGGCGCCTCCGCACTCTGCATGTTGACCATCCACCACTTTCGGCTTCACATTGAAGATCTTTAGCCATAACCCGAAGTGGGGTGGGATGCGGAGGAAGGCCTCGCACACGACAATGAATGCCGAGATGTTGAGGAAGGAATTTGGGGCTTGATCATGGAAATTTAGCCCGTAGTAGAACATGAGTCCGCGGACGAAGGGATGGAGGGGAAATCCTAACCCGCGGATGAAGTGGGGGATGAATACCACCTTCTCGTTGGGCTCTGGGGTGGGGACGATCTTCCCCTTGGCCGGAAGCCGGTGGGCAATTTCCTGGGCTAAGTACCCCGCTTCCCGGAGTTCTGCAACGTTCTCCTCCGTGATGGAGGAGGCCATCCGCTTCCCCTGCGCTCTAGATCTGGACATGGTCGGAGTGGTTTCTTGGGGGCGGAAAGGATGGAAGCTTGGGCGCTGGAGCTTGAGAATGGATGGGCAAAGAAGAAGAGGGAGTGGGTGAAAGAGTGGATCTTTATCCTCTTATAAAGGCAGCGAATATCAAGCGCCTCCCCACTCGCCTTAAAGCTCTCCTATTCCACAAGGGTCGTGCAGACTGCATGGTTGGATTACCCACGCCCGTATTAATTAGACTCCCGCGATAAGGGGACATGATCTCTGCTTCGATAAGACATGCTAATGAAAACCACATCTTGAGACGGGGAGCGGGAGGATAAAAAACGGTTCAAAATAATGACCGGGCAGGGACGTAACGTCTCGCTACAAAAGTTGTCAGTAGATGGGACTTGTGAAATATTATACTCTTTGCGGCTGTGTGTGGTGCCTGTTTTGTAAAGCCGGACACGTTTTCTGTGTTCGAGGACTACTTGGAAGTGTTCGGAAGAGGAACCCACCTTGCAATGCCGAAGACAATCTGCGCGCGGGACACATCGTCATCGAAGCCTGGTTCACGGGCTACTGAGGGAGTCCTGGATTAAGGGGTCCTCGGCGTCCGGGCTGTGTGACATGGGCTGGACTAGTGGGCCATAAATATACCACACAAAAGACTTCTTCCCGTGTTCGGATGGGACTCTCCTTTGCATGGAATGCAAGCTGGGCGTTCGGATATGAAGATTCCTTTCTCTGTAAACCGACTCTGTATAACCCTAGGTCCCTCCGGTGTCTATATAAACCGGAGAGTTTAGTCCATAGGGGCAATCATAATCATACAGGATAGACATATAGGGTTTAGCCATTACGATCTCGAGGTAGATCAACTCTTGTAACCTCATATTCATCCAAGATAATCATGCAGGAAGTAGGGTATTACCTCCATCAAGAGGGCCCGAACCTGGGTAAACATTGTGCCCCTGTCTCCTGTTACCTTCGATCCTCGGACACACAGTTTGGGACCCCCTACCCGAGATCTGCCAGTTTTGACACCGACATTGCCCCCTCCACGTTAACCGGGTCACGACATCATCAGCTTGATGCCGACGTCCCGCGGATGACGCCTTGCGTCGACATCTCTGCTCTGCCACGACCTCGGCGCTCATGACATATTTCTCTAATTATATATCTCCCTGAATTAATTAAGTAGAGGAAATATATTGTTATTATCGCTATTTGTTATTATTTCTGGCTGGCACTGTTTATATGTGCGCACGAAAACTACTTTGCCTACGCCACCTCGATGAGCTACCCTGCGCCGGCATCGCCGCACTGTCGTTTCTTTCAGCTGACGTCCGCCATTCCGACGAGCTTTGACACGTCGGCTGACATTGGGGCTCTGGCCTCACCCGCCGACCTGCTCCATCACCTAGGCTAGACGGGGGCTTCACCTCGCCGCATACACCGTGTTGTGTCGTCATTTCAGAGTGCCGAACTCTTTGCTCGGGCACCTCGGGACCGGCTTGGGGGCTGGGACCTCGACCCGCCACAAGCTCGGCCCGTGTCATCAACACCGAGCACATTAACCAGCTAAGTTGCTTTCATGCTCAATCTTTTCAATTTTAAATTTTTGTTCGATTCGACCAAGCATTACATTTTTGTTAAACAAAAAAGGTAGTTGTTAAAATTTTAGTTTGTTTAAAAACATTGTTTGTTAAAAACACTTCTTTTTCCCATGTTAATTGGGACTCTTAAAGTTATATGAGACATTTTTTAATAATAATTGTTTTCTTCTTAGTCGTTACGAAGTCTTTTTCTATCACGCCCTTTTTCAACGCAAGTGTGCGGTCAATAGCCAGATGGCCTAGTCTCTCTCTAAAGCCGCTCGAGTTTAGTTTCCTAAACTGGCTTGATGAGCAGTACTCCGCCTTCAGATAGGAGGTTGCAGCCGTAGGCTGACCCCCTTGAAGTCTTGAGATCGGATGTGTCATATTAATGCACGACAAAAGCACAAAAGTAAGACCAATTTTCGGATTGGCACCAAATGACTTGATTTAGTTCGGGCGTAAAGTTTTTACTGAAGTTTTTTGGTTTTCCAAGCCTATGGCACTTTTAAACTATTTGTGTGTTTCCAGCATAAGTCTCGTAGTGCAACGCCGGACACCTTTAGAGATTCGGCAAAAACATTCTCGGATATTGCTATATATGCATCAGTTTCAAATTGTGTCTTCGATCAATAGTTCGGTTGCCCAACTCCTGTGCTTGCCTCCTACGTTCCGCTTTGTTCGGCTAGGTGTGCAAAGGGAGAACCACTGTGATTGTGCTTCCAGCTCGCATGGTTAAGCACCTCAGTGGAGAAAGCCGAAAACTGACTGTCACAATAAGCGTAAACTGGTCAGCGATCCGATGATTGTGATAAGATCGATGGAGGTCACCTTGTGTTAAAACGATGGGCCGTTTATAACATTGGCCAAAGTGTTAATTGACCTCGGTTGACGCCGAATGCTAACCGGGGGCTAGTAGCTGGCCTCCCAACTTTAAGCTCCTATGAATAAGTGAAAGTTCTAAAGCCCGCATATTTGATTGCCTCGTTTTTGCTAACAACCCGCCTTTAGGAACCGAGACGTCGGCTAAGGGTTGTTTTGTTATTGCGGAAACACCCTGCGTAGCATCTACAAGGGATGGAAGCCGACGATTTTCAACTGATAAACGGTCGTGACGGAGTCAAAATAAACATATCATCAGCATTTGTATTCAGTATACAAGCGATGCCTTCCGTAATCATCGTTATAAAGCCATAAATATGCATCAAATTTGACTTCCGATTTTGGCCAAGCTGGGTTGCCTGGCTCCTGTGTTTAACCCTACGTTCCCGATTGTTCTACTAGGGGGGAGCACCTCTGTGATTGTTACTACCGGGTCATCTAGATTAGTACCTCAGATTGGGTGAAGCCGTAAGCTAGCTATCTTAAGAATATAATTGGTTGGCAACAACGGAAATGAAAATTTTGGTTCATTATGACCATAGAGTTCGGGAATTTTCCCTAGACTAAATCCTCAATATTTTCCTCCCACATTGATCGAAGGTGAGGTTTCATGATCATGATCAGCATGATAACCCAAAGAGAGGAACCGATAGCGGGACTATTTTCTTTGGAGGATGTTTCTTATGTTTAATAGTAACATAGCATATTTCTCCATGTACATTTGTTTATAAAACCATATGACCGGATTGCCTTGTTTGCCATAAATCTTTGCACTCATAAAGGCTTTATAAAGTAGGACAAACACTCCGCGGCTACTGGCTGAGGAGGTTGAAGCCGATGGTCGGTCAACAAAGTTTTGCACAATGCGGATCTGAGCATTAATGATGTAGAGTACTTGGATACATAGAATCATTACACATAATCTGTGATTTTACTACGGATATCGATCCTTAATTTGGCCACCCGTGACCATATTAAGGCTCAGGGGCTACTGGGCTTCGGGCTTATCATTTATTAATATTAAAGGGGCACATTGATCCCCTGATCTGGTGTTGCCACCCGACCATTGGCTCGGGGGCTACTGCATTACCTATTCAATGAAGAAAATTCAAAGTGCTTAGTGTTCGGCATGACGGAACTATGGTCAAATGCGTCTTCGGACAACAATAGGTACCATCTGGAACTTATCCGGCATCAGGCTGATATATTACGGTGACTTCTCAAAACCCTCTCATAAGGGCCCGTCCGCCGATCACTATCTCCTCTAATGTGCATCTCGGATTTTAGGCCGACACGCACCTTGAGGGCTACTAGCTATATATCTCATAAGTAAATAAATTGCATCAATTGGAAATAAAATCCGCAAACAATCAGCCCAAGCCCCGAGGTGGTGCATCACCTTGGAAGTAGCCCGGCATAAATCTCGGATGCAAGTGGCTAGCTCTATAGAGGGCATTTCCAGCATTAAAGCTCGGCTAAACTCTTAACTTTTTCAAGACTGAGGTAATCTATGACACCTCGGATACAGTCCGGCGTTGGAGCTTGGATACATCCCAACGTTGGAGCTCGGGAGCGGTCCGGCGTTGGTGCTCGGAACCAGTTTTCAAGACCGACGACCAAAGATGAAGAACTGTTTGTAAGAATCGAGGAGCGTCCCCAACTTGAAGACCAATTCAAGGGGCTACTAACGGTGTCCTGGACTAGGGGGTACTCAACACATCGTCTCCCGAACAGGTGTATCGGGCCGAGGACCCCCATGGCGGTTCACTCATGGGCCACTTCAGGCAGCCCATGTCGCATACAAGGAGGATTCCACAAGACTTGGCGCCCAAGACAAGGACTCCTCCAAACCCTAGGCCTCCGGTGTGTTATATAAACCGATGCCAGGCTAGTCAATAGATCATCTAATATTCATTAGAAAAATCTCGTTGTAGATACATGTACTCTGTACTACACCCATATCAATACAACCAAAAGCAAGATGTAGGGTATTATCTCTTTGAGAGAGCCCGAACCTGGGTAAAACCATGTGTCCATGTTACCATCGCTCCAAGACGCCTAGCTTAGGACCCCTACTACGAGATACGCTGGATATTGAACCGACAGTTGTCCTTGAATATTACCTTGGGGTGCCTTGGGAATCCCCAAGCTTAGGCTATTGCCACTCCTTATTCCATGATTCACCAAATCTTTACCAAAAACTTCAAAACTTCACAACAGAAAACTTGTAAGCTCCGTTAGTATAATAAATCAAATCACAACTTAGGTACTGTTGTGAAATCATTCTAAATTTACATTGGTTTTATATCTACTGTATTCTAAATTATCCATGGTTCATACCCTCCGATACTACCCATAGATTCATCAAAATAAGCAAACAACACAATGAAAACAGAATCTGTCAAAAACAGAACAATCTGTAGTAATCTGGAAACTTCCTATACTTCTGTAACTCCCAAAATTCTGAAAAATTAGGACATTCTAGGAAATTTGTATATCAATCTTGTGTAAAAATTCAGATCAAAATCATGCTTCTGCGAATTTCTAAAATTCTAGCAATGAGCGCAAAAGTTTCTGTTTTTCAGTAAGATCAAATCAACTATCACCATAGACCATCCCAAAGGTCTTACTTGGCACTTTATTGAAACAAAAGCTATAATACATGATTACTACAATAGCATAATCATGTGAACACACAAAAACAGTAGGGGTAAATGTTGGGTTGTCTCCCAACAAGCGCTTTTCCTTAATGCCTTTTTACCTAGGCATGATGATGTCGATCATGCTCACATAAAGGGTAAGAGTTGAAACATAATGCGAGCATGATTAAGCATAAGACTAGCACATTTAAGTCTAACCCACTTCCTATGCATAGGGATTTTGTGAGCAAACAATTTATGGGAGCAAGAATACAAGACAGGAAGGTAAAGATAGCAAAACTTCAAGATTTTCAATACATAGAGAGGAAACTTGATATTATTGCAATACGTAGAAGCATATGTTCCTCTCTCATAATAATTTTGAGTAGCATCATGAATGAATTCAACAATATAACCATCACATAAAGCATTATTTTGATGATGCACAAGCATAGAAATTTTACTATTCTCCACATAAAAAAGATATTCTCATTCGGAATAGTGGGAGCAAACTCAACAAAATAACTATCATGAGAGGCATAATCCAATTGAAAATTTAAATCATGATGACAAGTTTCATGGCAATCATTATTCTTATAGCATACATGTCATCACAATAATCATCATATATAGCAACTTTGTTCTCATAATCAATTGACACCTCTTCTGAAATAGTGGAGTTGTCATTAAATAAAGTCATGACCTCTCCAAATCCACTTTCATAAATATAATCATCATAAATTGGAGGCATGCTATCATCATAATAAATTTGCTCATCAAAACTTGGGGGACAAAAAATATCATCTTCATCAAACATAGCATCCCCAAGCTTATGGATTTGCATATCATTAGCATCATGGATATTCAAAGAATTCATACTAACAACATTGCAATCATGCTCATCAGTCAAAGATTTAGTTCCAAACAATTTATTAACTTCTTCCTCTAACACTTGAGCACAATTTTCCTTTCCATCATTTTCACGAGAGATGTTATGAAGATGAAGCATATGAGGCAACCTCAATTCCATTTTTTTGTAGTTTTCATTTATAGACTAAACTAGTGATAAAACAAGAAACTAAAAGATTCAATTGCAAGATCTAAAGATATACCTTCAAGCACTCACCTCCCTGGCAACGGAGCAAGAAAAGATCTTGATGTCTACTATGAAACTTTATCCTGGTAGACGTTGTTGGGCCTCTGATGTCTACTATGCAACATTCTTCTTGTAGACCTTGTTGGGCCTCCAAGTGCAGAGGTTTGTAGGACAGTAGCAAATTTCCCTCAAGTGGATGACCTAAGGTTTATCAATCTGTGGGAGGCGTAGGTTGAAGATGGTCTCTCTCAAACAACCCTGCAACCAAATAACAAAGAGTCTCTTGTGTCCCCAACACACCCAATACAATCGTAAATTGTATAGGTGCACTAGTTCGGCGAAGAGATGGTGATACAAGTGCAATATTAATGGTAGATATAGGTTTTTGTAATCTGAAATTATAAAAACAGCAAGGTAACAAGCGATAAAAGTGACCGTAAACGGTATTGCAATGCTAGGAAACAAGGCCTAGGGTTCATACTTTCACTAGTGCAAGTTCTCTCAACAAGCATAATAACATAACTAGATCATATAACAATCCCTCAACATGCAACAAAGAGTCACTCCAAAGTCACTAATAGCGGAGAACAAACGAAGAGATTATGGTAGGGTACAAAACCACCTCAAAGTTATCCTTTCTGATCGATCTATTCAAGAGTCCATAGTAAAATAACACGAAGTTATTCTTTTGATTCGATCTATCCTAGAGTTCGTACTAGAATAACACCTTAAGATACAAATCAACAAAAACCCTAATGTCACCTAGATACTCCAATGTCACCTCAAGTATCCGTGGGTATGATTATACGATATGCATCACACAATCACAGATTCATCTATTCAACCAACACAAAGAACTTCAAAGAGGGGCCCAAGTTTTCTATTGGAGAGTCAAGACGAAAACGTGTGCCAACCCCTATGCATAAGTTCACAAGGTTACTGAACCCGCAAGTTGATCACCAAAACATACATCGATTAGATCACGTGAATATCCCATTGTCACCACAGATAAGCACATGCAAGACATACATCAAGTGTTCTCAAATCCTTAAAGACTCAATCCGATAAGATAACTTCAAAGGGAAAACTCAATCCATTACAAGAGAGTAGAGGGGAGAAACATCATAAGATCCAACTATAATAGCAAAGTTTGCGATACATCAAGATCGTGCCAAATCAAGAACACGAGAGAGAGAGAGAGAGAGAGAGAGAGAGAGAGAGAGAGATCAAACACATAGCTACTGGTACATACCCTCAGCCCTGAGGGTGAACTACTCCCTCCTCATCATGGAGAGCGCCGGGATGATGTAGATGGCCACTGGTGAGGGATCCCCCCTCTGGTAGGGTGCCGGAACAGGGTTCCGATTGGTTTTTGGTGGCTACAGAGGCTTGCAGCGGCAGAACTCCCGATCTAGGTTTCTTTTGGGGGGTTTCTATATTTATAGGGATTTTTGGCGTCAGGAACAAGTCAGGGGGGGTCTCCGAGGCGGCCACGAGGTAGGGGCGCGCCCAGGGGTAGGGCGCGCCCCCCACCCTCGTGGGTGCCTCGGGACTCTTCTGGTCCATCTACGATACTCCGTGGGCTTCTTCTGGTCCAAAAATAATCTCCGTGAAATTTCAGGTCAATTGGACTCCGTTTGGTTTTCCTTTTCTGCGATACTCAAAAACAAGGAAAAAACAGAAACTGGCACTAGGCTCTAGGTTAATAGGTTAGTCCCAAAAATCATATAAAATAGCATATAAATGCATATAAAACATCCTAGATGGATAATATAATAGCATGGAACAATCAAAAATTATAGATACGTTGGAGACATATCAAGCATCCCCAAACTTAATTCCTGCTCGTCCTCGAGTAGGCAAATGATAAAAACAGAATTTTTGATGTGGAATGCTACCTAACATATTTATCAATGTAATCTTATTTATTGTGGCAAGAATATTTAGATCCATAAGATTCAAGACAAAAGTTTAATATTGACATAAAAATAATAATACTTCAAGCATACTAACCAAGCAATTGTGTCTTCTCAAAATAACATAGCCAAAGAAAGCTCATCCCTACAAAATCATATAGTTTGGCCATGCTTCATTTCCGTAAACCAAAATGCTCCCATCATGCACAACCCCGATGACAAGCCAAGCAATTGTTTCATACTTTAGTATTCTCAAACTTTTTCAACTTCCACGCAATATATGAGCGCGAGCCATGGACATAGCACTATAGGTGGAACAGAATATGATGATGGGGGTTGTGTGGAGAAGACAAAAAGGGAGAAAGTCTCGCATCAACGTGGCTAATCAACGGGCTATGGAGGTGCCCATCAATTGATGTCAATGCGAGGAGTAGGGATTGCCATGCAATGGATGCACAAGAGCTATAAATGTATGAAAGCTCAACAAAAGAAACTAAGTGGGTGTCCGTACAACTTGCTTGCTTACGAAGACCTAGGGCATTTTGAGGAAGCCCATGTTGGAATATACAAGCCAAGTTCTATAATGAAAAATTCCCACTAGTATATGAAAGTGACAATATAAGAAACTCTCTATCATGAAGATCATGGTGCTACTTTGAAGCAAAAGTGTGGAAAAAGGATAGTAGCATTGTCCCTTCTCTCTTTTTCTCTCATTTTTTTGGGCCTTCCTTTTTTATTTGGCCTTTCTCTTTTTTGGCCTTTCTCTTTCATTTTTGGCCTTTCTCTTTTTTTTCCTCACACGGGACAATGCTCTAATAATGATGATCATCACACTTCTATTTATTTACAACTCAAGGATTACAACTCGATACTTGATACGTATCCATCGTATCTATAATTTTTTATTGTTCCATGCCAATATTATACAACTTCCATATACTTTTGGCAACTTTTATACTATTGTTGGGACTAACATATTGATCCAGTGCCCAGTGCCAGTTCCTGTCGATTGCATGTTTTATGTTTCGCAGAATATCCATATCAAACGGAGTCCAAACGGGATAAAAACGGACGGAGATTGTTTTTGGAATATTCGGAGAATATGGGAAGGAAAATCCACGCGAGACGGTGCCCGAGGGAGGCACGAGGCAGGGGGCGCGCCCCACCCCCCTGGGCGCGCCCTGACCCTCATGGGGCCCCCGTAAGGCGGTAGATGCCCTTCTTCGGCCGCAAGAAAGTAATTTTTAGAAAAAAATCACGGCGAGGATTTCAGTCCAATCGGAGTTACGGATCTCCATATATATACAAAACGGTGAAATGGCAGCAGAAGAGAACGCAGAAACAGAGAGAGAGAGAGAGAGAGAGAGAGAGAGAGAGAGAGAGACAGAGAGATAGATCCAATCTCGGAAGGGCTCTCGCCACTCCCATGCCATGGAG
This sequence comes from Aegilops umbellulata, assembly GCA_032464435.1. NCBI lineage: Eukaryota > Viridiplantae > Streptophyta > Magnoliopsida > Poales > Poaceae > Aegilops > Aegilops umbellulata. Next base: position 328,950,893 of record CP136058.1, on the reverse strand, counting down.
ACCAAGGACCAGAGGGGAAACCCTTCTCCCATCTAGGGAGGAGGTCAAGGAAGAAGAAGAAGGGGTCTCTTCCTGTGGCACCGGAACACTGTCGGGGCCATCGTCATCACCGCCATCTTCCCCAACAACTTCACCGCCATCATCACCAACTCTTCCCCCCTCTATGCAGCGGTGTAACCTCTCTCTTACCCACTGTAATCTCTTCTTAAACATGTTGCTCAATGCTATATTTTATATCCCAATGATGTATGGCTATCCTATGATGTTTGAGTAGATCCGTTTTGTCCGATGGGTTATTTGATGATCAAGATTGGTTTTAGTTGCATGCTTTATTATTAGTGTTGTCCTATGGTGCTCTCCGTGTCGCGCAAGCGTGAGGGATTCCCGCTGTAGGGTGTTGCAATACGTTCATGATTTGCTTATAGTGGGTTGCGTGAGTGACTGAAACACAAATCCGAGTAAGGGGGTTGTCGCGTATGGGATAAAGAGGACTTGATGCTTTAATGCTATGGTTGTGTTTTACCTTAATGATCTTTAGTAGTTGCGGATGCTTGCTAGAGTTCCAATCATAAGTGCATATGATCCAAGTAGAGAAAGTATGTTAGCTTATGCCTCTCCCTCAAATAAAATTGCAATAATGATTATCGGTCTAGTTATTGATTGCCTAGGGACAAATAACTTTCTCGTGACAAAAAGCTCTCTACTGAAACTAATTTAGTCGTGTATTTACCTAAACATCCCTACTTTTTATTTGCGTGCTCTTTATATTCTTGCAAACCTATCCAACAACACCTACAAAGTACTTCTAGTTTAATACTTGTTCTAGGTAAAGCGAACGTCAACCGTGCGTAGAGTTGTATCGGTGGTCGATAGAACTTGAGGGAATATTTGTTATATCTTTAGCTCCTCATTGAGTTCGACACTCTTAATTATCGAAATAGGCTACAATTGATCCCCTATACTTGTGGGTTATCAAGACCTTTTTTTGGCGCCGTTGCCAGGGAGTCATAGCGTAGGGTGAATATTCTCATGTGTGCTTGTTTGCTTTATCACTAAGTATTTTTTATTTTCTATTCTTAGTTGTTCTTTATCTTTAGTTATGGATATGGAACACGAAATACCAAAAAAATTAGGTGTACTTGCTACTCATGGAGATGGGGAACCTCCTAAAACCCTCGATGCTGGTTATGTGAAAGATATTATGTACTACTTTGATAATCCTGAGAAAACCCTATTCAATTATGTTATGGGAGACACCTTGGATCAACGTGAATACTTTAGGGATTATCGCTTGACTCAAAAAGGGAAACTATTATGGGATCAAATTCATATATTGAATTGGTATGCTAGGTAACTATGCTTGAGATATGATTATACTTGTTGCTTAGGATGAAGGCTCCACACCTTCCCTTTTTATGCAAATTTAATGATAATGAAACCTTGGCTTATTATGCTAGAGGTATATATGATTACTATGATGTGGAACAAATAGAAGAATTTGTTGCTTTTATGGGTGCTTATGAAATTGAATCTATGTTCAAAGAGTTTGAAAATCTTTATGATGCTGTTTATAGACCTGAAAATTTAGCTATCCTTAAATATTGCTATGCTAATTATGAATTCAATTCCGATATTGATGCATTTATTGAGAAAGTCTCCGCTGTCCAAGAAGAGACTAATATTTTGCAGGAGTCTATGGAAGAAGAAATTGATGAAACTGTGAGCTCATTGGATGAAAAAGATGATGAGGAGAGCGAAGAACAAAAGGAGGAAGAGCGGATTAGCTACCCATGCCCACCTTCTAATGATAGTAACTCTTCAACTCATATGTTTAATTTCCCTTCGTGCCTACCGAAGGATGATTGCTATGATGATTGTTATGATCCCATTGATTCTCTTGAAATATCCCTTTTTGATGATGCTTGCTATGCTTGTGGCCAAGATGCCAATATGAATGACGCTTATGGAGATGAACTTGCTATAGTTCCTTATGTTAAACATGAAATTGTTGCTATTGCACCCACACATGATAGTCCTATTATCTTTTTGAATTCTCCCGATTATACTATATCGGAGAAGTTTGCACTTATTAAGGATTATATTGATGGGTTGCCTTTTACCGTTGCACATGATGATTTTGATGAATATAATATGCATGTGCTTCCTGCTCCTACTTGCAATTATTATGAGAGAGGAACTATATCTTCACCTCTTTATGTTTCCAACACAATAAAATTGCAAGAAACTGTTTATGCTATGCATTGGCCTTTACTTTGTGTGCATGAATTGTTATTTTATAACATGCCGATGCATAGGAAGAGAGTTAGACTTTGTTGTTGCATGATATATGTTACTTTGTGCTCACTACTAAATTACAAATCATTGTTAACTAAAATTGGCTTTGATATACCTTGGGATCCGGGTGGATTCATTACTTCAGCACTATATGCCTAGCTTAATGGCTTTAAAGAAAGCGCTGCCAGGGAGACAACCCAGAAGTTTTAGAGAGTCATTTATTTCTATTATGTGCTTTTATAAAGTTTAAAAACAAATAAAAATAAAGAGGGGAACCTAAAACTTTTCAAAAAGGAAAGTGAAAGTGAGAAAGACAAGCATTGTTGAAGTGGGAGCTAGCCTTGAACTTTGTTCATGCTCACGGAAACTTTGTGAATCTTGATTACAGAAACTTTTCAACAAAAATAATTATCCCCTTGTACAATTCCATTGTATTATAGAAATAATGTGCCAAGGTTTGCCTTTAGGATGTTTACAATGCTTGTTGGTTTGTGCGGTGCAGGACAGAAACTTTGGCTGTAGTGCACGATTTTACATTTTTTATTGGAACATCAAATGGTTCTGATTCTTTTTGCACTGTCTTTTTATATAAATTGTTTATTTTTACTAATTTTTGTACAATGTTTGGAGTAACATAGGTATGGTGAATGTTCAGATTATTACAAACTCTTCTGTTTTAGACAAATTCTGTTTTTGATGCATAGTTTGCTTGTTTTGATGAAACTATCGATTTATATCAGTGGATTAAGCCATGAAAAAGTTATATTAAAGTAGAAACAATGCAAAAACAAAATATTAATTGGTTTGCAATAGTAATTATAGTAGTGGTTTGCTTTATTATACTAACGGATCTTACCGAGGTTTTTGTTGAAGTTTTGTGTGGATGAAGTGTTCGATGATCGAGAAGGTCTTGATGTGAGGAGAAGAAGGAGAGGCAGGAGCTCAAGCTTGTGGATTCCCAAGGCACCCCAAGTAAATATTCAAGGATACTCAAGCGCCTAAGCTTCGGGATGCCCCGGAAGGCATCCCCTCTTTCTTCAACAAGTATCGGTATGTTTTCGGATTTGTTTCGTTCATGCGATATGTGCAATCTTGGAGCGTCTTTTGCATTTAGTTTTCATTTTTCTTTTATGCACCATGCTGGTATGAGATGGTCCTTAGTTGATTTATAGAATGATCTTTGCACTTCACTTATATCTTTTGAGTATGGCTTTATAGAATGCTTCATGTGCTTCACTTATATCATTTGAAGTTTGGATTGCCTGTTTCTCTTCACTTAGACAACCGTCATTTGTAGAATGCTCTTTTGCTTCACTTATATTTGTTAGAGCGTGGGATATCTTTTGTAGAAAGAATTAAACTCTCTTGCTTCACTTATATCTATTTAGAGAGATGACAGGAACTGGTCATTCACATGGTTAGTCATAAAATCCAACATAAAACTTGTAGATCACTGAATATGATATGTTTGATTCCTTGCAATAGTTTGGGGATATAAAGATGGTGATATTGGAGTCATGCTAGTGGGTGGTTGTGGATTGTAGAAATACTTGTGTTGAGGTTTGTGATTCCCGTAGCATGCACGTATGGTGAACCGTTATGTAACGAAGTCGGAGCATGATGTATTTATTTATTGTCTTCCTTATGAGTGAAGGTCGGGGACGAGCGATGCTCTTTTCCTACCAATCTATCCCCCTAGGGGCATGCGTAGTAGTACTTTACTTCAAGGGCTAATAAAATTTTGCAATAAGTATATGAGTTCTTTATGACTAATGTGAGTCCATGGATTATACACACTCTTACCCTTCCATCATTGCTAGCCTCTTCGGTATCGTGCATTGCCCTTTCTAACCTCAAGAGTTGGTGCAAACTTCGCCGGTGCATCCAAACCCCGTGATACGATACGCTCTATCACACATAAGCCTCATTATATCTTCCTCAAAACAACCACCATACCTACCTATCATGGCATTTCGATAGCCATTCCGAGATATATTGCCATGCAACTTCCATCATCATCATATACATGACTTGACCATTTATTGTCATATTGCTTTGCATGATCGTAAGATAGCTAGCATGATGTTTTCATGGCTTGTCCTTTTTTGATGTCATTGCTACGCTAGATCATTGCACATCCTGGTACACCACCGGAGGCATTCATATAGAGTCATATCTTTGTTCTAGATATCGAGTTGTAATATTGAGTTGTAAGTTAATAAAAGTGTGATGGCCATCATTATTAGAGCATTGCCCCATAAAAAAAGAGGCCAAAGAAGCCTAAATAAAAAAGGGGCCAAAGAAGCCCGCAAAAAAAGGGGCGGCAATGTTACTATCCTTTTACCACACTTGTGCTTCAAAGTAGCACCATATTCTTCATATAGAGAGTCTCTTGAGTTATCACTTTCATATACTAGTGGGAATTTTCATTATATAACTTGGCTTGTATATTCCAATGATGGTCTTCCTCAAATGCCCGAGGTCTTCATGAGCAAGCAAGTTGGATGCACACCCACTTAGTTTCAGTTTGAGCTTTCATACACTTATAGCCCTAGTGCATCCGTTGCATGGCAATCCCTACTCCTCACATTGACATCAATTGATGGGCATCTCCATAGCCCGTTGATTAGCCGCGTCGATGTGAGTCTTTCTTCTTTTTTGTCTTCTCCACATAACCCCCATCATCATATTCTATTCCACCCATAGTGTTGTATCCATGGCTTGCGCTCTGTATTGCGTGAGGGTTGAAAATGCTGAAGCGCGTTAAAAAGTATGAACCAATTCCTCGGCTTGTCATCGGGGTTGTGCATGATGTGAATATATTGTGTGGTGAAGATGGAGCATAGCCAGACTATATGATTTTGTAGGGATAACTTTCTTTGGCCTTGTCATTTTGAAAAGACATGATTGCTTTATTAGTAGGCTTGAAGTATTATTGTTTTTATGTCAAATGATAGACTATTGCTTTGAATCACTCTTGTCTTAATATTCATGCCATGATTAGATATATGATCAAGATTATGCTAGGTAGCATTCCACATCAAAAAATTATCTTCTTTATCATTTACCTACTCGAGGACGAGCAGGAATTAAGCTTGGGGATGCTGATACGTCTCCGTCGTATCTATAATTTTTTATTGTTCCATGCCAATATTATACAACTTCCATATACTTTTGGCAACTTTTTATACTATTATTGGGACTAACATATTGATCTAGTGCCCAGTGCCAGTTCCTGTCTGTTGCATGTTTTATGTTTCGCAGAATATCCATATCAAACAGAGTCCAAACGGGATAAAAACGGACGAAGATTATTTTTGGAATATTTGGAGAATATGGGAAGGAAAATCCACGCGAGATGGTGCCTGAGGGAGGCACGAGACAGGGGGGCACGCCCCACCCCCTGGGCGCGCCCCTGACCCTCGTGGGGCCCCCGTAAGGCGGTTGATGCCCTTCTTCGGCCGCAAGAAAGCTATTTTTTGGAGAAAAAAATCACGGCGAAGATGTCAGTACAATCGGAGCTACGGATCTCCATATATATACGAAACGGTGAAAGGGGAGCAGAAGTGAATGCAGAAACACACACACACACACACACACACACACACACACACACAGAGAGAGAGAGAGAGAGATCCAATCTCGGAGGGGCTCTCGCCCCTCCCATGCCTGTAACATCCCAAATTTTCAATTTGGAATGTTATACATAGATCATTCATGCATATCATATTTTATTTCATTACGTTTCGCGATCCTCGAAATCCTAAGCAACTCAAGGACCCTCGGAGAGAGTTGTGGATTTCATTGTTTTCATATTTGAATTTTATCAAATATTGAAACGAGGATTATTGGTTTTAATTATTTTTCTCTTCAAAAATATTTCATATTCAAATATATGAGAGGACATAATATGACTTCTCCAAAATAAATGAAGTATTGGAGGAAAAATATTAAAATCAAATCTTGGATTTTATTCGGATTTTATTGCTATTTTATTTGCATTAGAAAAATTACATTTTAGGGCCAAGGAAATGTTCATCTCATTCTAAATATTTTATTTAGATGGTGTAAATTTGTTTTGGTATTTTTAGATTTTTATTTATTTTTCTAGGATTTACTTAAGTTTCGGTGAAATTGTTTAAAAAAATCTTCTCTCCGCCAACTGGGCCGAAGCCGAGCCAGCCGGCCCAGCCCGCCCGAGCCGTCCGCCTCGTCCCCAACGCAGAGACCGCTGCCGCCGCGCGCCGAGTCTGGCCAGGACTCCTCCCCGCGCCGCCTTGCCCCTCCCCCAAGCTAGCCCCCCACCTTTATATACGCCGCCCCCGGACCCCTCACCACCACCCGAACCCCGCCGCCAGCGCCGCCGCCTAGCCCGCGTCGCCGCTGCCGTCGTCGCCCCGCCGCCCGTGCACCCCGCCGCCGCAGCCCACCTCGCCAGAGCCGCCCCGCCTCGCCGGACCTCGCCGGAGGCATAAGCCGTCGTTCGGTTTTATTTTAAAACCGGTTCAGGTTTTTTTAGAAAACCCCATATTCATTTTTTTAGATCCGGTTCAGTTTATTTTTTCGGTTTAGTTATTTAACGAACGCCCATTTTTACGTTCGTTTTAACGAACGGTTTTCACCATTTAGCCGCAGACAGCGAAAGTTTGTTCGTTAGCCAGTTCGTCAGTTTTTCTTTTTCTCGGATTTTCCGAGATTATTTTCGATCGCGATTTCTGATCCGATTTTCATTTTAGTATAACTTTTCGCTCGTTTATCGGAATCAGGCGATTCAAGCGCCTAGATCTTCGTCTCGAAACCCTCTTTCTGTTTAATCAACTTGAACAAGATTTTGGTACAGTAAAATTTGACTTTAGTCCAGATTAGTTAACGGGTCTTGTTTCTTTCACATTTTGAGTTTTGTTGCTCCGTTTGATTTGATTCTATTCGCAAACCGGAGTTCTTAAGTTGAACTTTCTGGTTAGATTCTTCTTATTTGAGTTTTTCTCGTGCTTATTTTCTTGATTGCTTATGTATGCTATTGTTTGTTGCGATAGAATTCCGCAGTGCGAAACGTGCTACTACGAGTCCCTAGGTTTTGCGGATCGTCAGCAAGGCAAGTAACACATTGATCATACTCTTTCATACCCAGTTTTTATGCATTAGCTCCAATCCTCAAACACTGCATGATTAGGATGTGATTAACTTGTGGGTATTGGGAAGTAGTTGATGAGGTAGAACCTATTGCCCTGTTATATTCAAACCCTTGGGAGTTACTTCTACGTATTGCTTATATTGTTATGCTATGCTCGTAGACGTGGTTTGGGTGAGTGAATCCATGACAGATGTGAGATGATTAATTAATGGTACAACATAAGGTGGCAACTTTAATATACATCTGGGTGGATTGCTTGTCGGGCACCTGGAGAATCCAGTGTTGTCCTAGGATATCCCGGAGTACCCGTGTGATAATCCTAAGGTCCGCCACCCAGGCTCAAAGGGAACTGAGATATTTCATGCTAGAAACTTCCGTGTGCAGCCACAAGCTATTGTAGGCTCTAACATAGTTGAATAAGTTGCATGAGCTCTTAAAGAGGTGGATCAGCAGGTAGAGGGATGTAGGTTGGTATGGTCTACCCGGAGTAAAGAGTTAATGTTTCTGAAAGACTGTGTCTCGGTCATCCGTTTCTCAAACACCATGTAGTGCGAGAAATCCAACGGAGGAGATCGAGTCTTATGGGGAAAAGTGCGGAAACCTCTACAGAGTGTACAATCTAATCATGGTTAGCCGTGTCCCTGGTTATGGACATCTTGAGTATCTAGTACTTGGATTATCCTAAGTATCTCATCACTCTAATTTAACATTGTTGGGTTGATAATTATTTTTAATTGGGATTGAGTTGGAGGAACCTTCTCAATGATGTTTCAACTACCATGATAGTTAAAATAAAACTTATTCCTTTGTTGTAGGAAAAAAAATGGCTTTTCGCAAAAACTATAACCATAGAGCTTTCCACCAGCCAAATATGCATGTAGTGATAGCATTATTCTGTACTTGCTCTATTGTGTTATATTGCCAGCATATTCCATGTGCTGACCCGTTTCTGGGCTGCAACGTATTATGTTGCTGACTTTTCAGACGAGGAGTAAGGTTTGTTAGGTCGTTGCCTTGCAGCTCAGGTATGCCGTTGGAGTTGATGGACTCACTTTATCTTCCAAGCCTTCCGCGGTTATCGTATTAGATGGCCTTAAGCCATATTTATTGTAGTAAGTTCTCTTTTGAGACATTCGATGTAATAAGTGTGTGATTGCTACTCTATTATAAATCCTTCGAGTATTGTGTGTGTCAGCATTACCGATCCAAGGATGACACTGAAGCACAGAGACTTAACCGTTTGAGGTCGAGTCGCTACAAGATGGTATCAGAGCACACGCTGAGTGTAGGACACGACCACTAAGCTAAAAGCCCTAGATCACTCTTCTCTATTCATTTCTGACTCCTCTCCATTTTCTACTCTTAGGATGGCGGATTCAAGGAACAAGTTTGCACAACCGGATGAAGACACTCCCTTTGGACGCCACTTGAAGGAAGTCACTCGGTTGATCCAACAGCAGAATGACTTGATGCAATTGTTAGTCCAGAACCAAGGCAGTAACAACAGCAACAACAACAACAACAACAACAACAACAACAACAACAACAACAACAACAACAACAACAACAACAACAACAACAACAACAACAACAACAACAGCAGCAGCAGCAGCAGCAACAACAACAACAACAACAACAACAACAACAACAACAACACCAACAGCAACAGCAACAACAACAGCAACAACAACAGCAACATTGGCAGCAACAACAACAACAACAACAACAACAACAACAACAACAACAACAACAACAACAACAACAACAACAACAACAACAACAACAACAACAACAACAACAACAACAACAACAACAACAACAACAACAACAACAACAACAACAACAACAACAACAACAACAACAACAACAACAACAACAACAACAACAACAACAACAACAACAACAACAACAACAACAACAACAACAACAACAACAACAACAACAACAACAACAACAACAACAACAACAACAACAACAACAACAACAACAACAACAACAACAACAACAACAACAACAACAACAACAACAACAACAACAACAACAACAACAACAACAACAACAACAACAACAACAACAACAACAACAACAACAACAACAACAACAACAACAACAACAACAACAACAACAACAACAACAACAACAACAACAACAACAACAACAACAACAACAACAACAACAACAACAACAACAACAACAACAACAACAACAACAACAACAACAACAACAACAACAACAACAACAACAACAACAACAACAACAACAACAACAACAACAACAATGCCTCCAGTTGACAACTTAGCTCACTTTCTGAGGTTGCAGCCGCCGGTGTTTTCCAGTAGCACTGAGCCTATAGTTGCAGATGATTGGCTACGCCGTATTGGAAGGGAGTTGACCACCGCATGTTGCACAGATGCTGAGAAGGTGCGCTTTGCCGCACATCAATTGGATGGACCAGCAGCCTCATGGTGGGAGAATTATACGGCCACTTTCCCCATAGCCAACGTCACTTGGGATCAGTTTCAGCAAGCCTTCTGTACAGCCCATGTCTCAACTGGAGCTATGAGCATGAAGAAGCGTGAGTTTCGCAACTTACGCCAGGGGAACCATACTGTGGCTCAGTACATGGGTGAGTTTAGCAAGTTATCTCGCTATGCCCCTCACGATGTGGCCACAGATGCCGCGAAGCAGGAGAAGTTTATGGAAGGGCTGAATGATGAGAGCATGCAGTTGATGGTGGCAACATCCAACAACTACCAAGAGTTAGTAGATAAGGCTCTTATGATTGAAGGGAAGCAGCAGCAGATTGAGAGCCGTAAGAGGAAGTATGGACAAGGAAGGTATAACTCATGAGCTCAGCAGAAACCTCGCCTAACCCCGAACTCGGGAGGACTTGTTCATAACCATGGAGGTCATAACCACACCGGAGGAAGTTGGCATAACCACAATGGTTCTAAGATCGGGACTGGGAACGGAGCAAGAAACAATCAGAACCGCTCCAATCCAGCCACACCCGCCAAGAGAGACCTAAGTCACATTACTTGCTTCAAGTGCGGGAAGACTGGACACTATGCCACGCAGTGCCCTGAAGAGAAGAATGGAAACGGTAATGGGAGCGCTGGGAAGAAGCCCAATCCATTCAACAAAGGACAAGTGAACCACGTTAACATGGAGGAGGTTGAAGAGCAGCCAGATGCGGTTATCGGTAAGTTTTTGGTTAAGTCTTTTACCGCCCTTGTTCTTTTTGACACCGGTGCATCGCATTCATACATATCAAGGGGATTCGTGGATAAGTTTAAACTACCAACCCAAACCCTTAGGACCCCCTGTTAGTGAGTTCACCTGGAGCAGAGTATATGGCTAGCCGATGGTGTGATCAGATACCCTTAACCATTGGTAGCCATGTTTTCCCGTCAGACCTAACAATTTTGGAGTCACAAGGATTGGATGTGATATTAGGCATGGACTGGAAGTATGGAGGAAGCATTGACTGTGCTAGTAAGTCAATTTATCTCACCACCCCTAAGGGAAAAAGGATTAAGTATGTATCTAGGCATGCACCTAGGAGGAGCCAAGTAAATACCCTCATGGGAGTTGTTCAGGAGGAAGTGCCTGTAGTGAAGGATTACCCGTATGTTTTTTCAGAGGAGTTACCAGGCATGCCACCGGATCGAGACATCGAGTTTTTGATAGAACTGTTGCCAGGCACCGGGCCTATATCGAAGCGACCATACCGGATGCCCGCAAATGATCTGGAGGAGATTAAGAAGCAGATCAAGGAGTTATTGGAGAAAGGTTACATTCAACAGAGTTCATCACCATGGGGAGCCCCAGTGCTTTTGGTTGAGAAGAAGGATAAGTCTCTAAGAATGGTTGTTGATTATCGTGCGTTAAATGAGGTGAAGATCAAGAACAAATACCCACTGCCGATGATCAATGATTTGTTTGGCCAGCTGCAAGGAGCTAAGGTGTTTTCAAAGATCGATCTACGATCAGGATATCACCAGTTGAAGATTCGAGAGAAGGATATACCAAAGACGGCATTCACCACATGGTATGGGTTGTATGAATATACGGTCATGTCATTTGGACTGACTAACGCCCCTGCCTACTTCATGAACATGATGAACAAAGTGTTCATGGAATATTTGGATAAGTTTGTTGTGGTGTTCATTGGTGATATAATGATATAATCGAAGAATGAGGAGGAGCACAAGGAGCATTTACGTTTAGTTCTCGAGAAACTCAGGGAACACCAGTTGTATGCCAAGTTTAGCATGTGAGTTTTGGTTGAAGGAAGTCGGATTCCTTGGACATGTTATATCAGGAGAAGGTATAGCAGTAGATCCCACCAAGGTTCAGTCAGTCATTGAATGGTTGGCACCCACTTCAGTTAGCGAGATCCGCAATTTTCTTGGACTCACAGGGTACTATCGGAGATTCATTGAGAATTTTTCCAAGATTGCGAAGCCAATGATGGAGTTACTGAAGAAGGATACCAAATTTAAATGGACGGAAGAATGTGAGGCGAGTTTTCAGGAGTTAAAGAAATGTTTGACTACAGCCCCAGTGCTGATTCTGCCGGATATACGCATGGATTTCCAAGTGTATTGCAACGCCTCTCGCCTAGGACTTGGAAGTGTGCTTATGCAGGACGGAAGAGTTGTTTCATATGTCTCACGACAACTAAAACCGCACGAATTGAATTATGCCACACATGATTTGGAGTTGGCTGCGGTAGTGCATGCGTTGAAGACTTGGGGACATTACCTTATTGGAAACCATTGTGATGTGTACACGGATCATAAGAGTTTGAAATACATTTTCACACAGAAGGAGTTGAACCTTAGGCAGAGGAGAAGGTTGGAGCTTATAAAGGATTATGACGTGAAGCTTCACTATCATCCAGGTAAGGCCAATGTCGTAGCAGACGCTTTGAGTCGGAAGAGTTATGCTAATACCCTAGTAAGCACGGGATTGCCAAAGGAGTTAGCAGAGGATCTCAGGGAACTTCGATTGGAGATTGTTCCTAGAGGTTTTGTAGCAACAATGGAGGTACAGTCTACATTGTTAGGAAAGATTCGAGAAGCTCAGAAGGATGACAAAGAGATTGCTGAGATAAAAGAGAGAATGGGCAAAGGTAAGCCCGAAGGTTTTCATGAGGATGAGCACGACACCTTATGGTTTAGGACCGTTTTTATGTGCCCAATAACACAGAGATCAAGAAGTTAATACTTCAGGAGGCTCATGACTCACCATACTCGATACACCCCGGAAACACCAAGATGTATTTGAATTTGAAGGAACGTTTCTGGTGGACTGGTATGAAGAAGGATATTGCCGAGTATGTAGCCGTATGTGATGTATGTCAGAGAGTGAAGGCTGAGCATCAAAAGCCAGCAGGATTGTTACAGCCTATGTCGATACCCGAATGGAAGTGGGATAAACTTGGCATGGATTTTATCACCGGATTGCCCAGGACCAAATCAGGATATGATTCTATTTGGGTAGTAGTTGATCGCTTGACCAAAATGGCTCACTTTATCCCAGTGAAAACCACCTATACAAGTGTGAAGTTGGCCAAGATATATATGACTAGGATCGTATGTCTGCATGGAGTTCCGAGGAACATCGTATCAGATAGAGGAACACAGTTTACTTCAAAGTTTTGGCATCAGCTGCACCAGACTTTGGGGACAAGGTTGGAGTTCAGTACAACATTCCACCCGCAGACAAATGGACAAACCGAGAGAGTCAACCAGATTCTAGAGGATATGTTGAGAGCTTGTGAGCTAGATTATGGATCGAGTTGGGATGACAATTTGCCCTACGCAGAGTTTTCATACAACAATAGCTACCAGGCCAGTTTAAAGCCCTGTATGGACGAAGGTGCAGAACACCATTGATGTGGGATGAAGTTGGAGATCGACAGTTGTTTGGACCAGACTTGATCAAGGAGTATGAAGAGAAGGTTAAGTTGATTCGCGATAGACTAAAGGTAGCTCAGCCCAGGCAGAAGAGTTATGCAGATTCGAAACGCAAGGAGGTAACCTATGAAATTGGAGACAGAGCATATCTGCGAGTGTCACCCTTGCGAGGAGTGAAACGTTTTGGAGTCAAGGGAAAGTTAGCCCCAAGATTTGTAGGACCGTATCGTGTTTTGGAATGTATGGGAGAAGTTGCCTACAAGTTGGAGTTACCTGAAGGACTGTCAGGAGTTCATGATGTGTTTCATGTTTCACAGTTGAAGAAGTGTCATGCTGAGATGGCCGATATACCACTAAGAGATACAGTGCCCTTGGAGGCGATTCAGTTGGACAGTGATCTGACCTATTAGGAAAAGCCAGTCAGGATTCTTGAATTTGCCAGCCAAGTCACCCGCAGCAAGGTTATCAAGTTTTGCAAACTTCAGTGGAGCCACCATACCGAGAATGAAGGCACCTGGAACGAGAGGATGATCTTCGCAAAGGCCACCCACACCTATTTTCTAGCCAACCCGAATCACGAGGGCGAGATTCATCTTAAGGGGGTTAGGTTTGTAACATCCCAAATTTTCAATTTGGAATGTTATACACGGATCATTCATGCATATCATATTTTATTTCATTTCGTTTCGCGATCCTCGAAATCCTAAGAAACTCAAGGACCCCCGGAGAGAGTTGGGGATTTCATTGTTTTCATATTTGAATTTTATCAAATATTGAAACGAGGATTATTAGTTTTAATTATTTTTCTCCCAAAAAATATTTCATATTAAAATATATGAGAGGAGATAATATGACTTCTCCAAAATAAATGAAGTATTGGAGGAAAAATATTAAAATCAAATATTGGATTTTATTCGGATTTTATTGCTATTTTATTTGCATTAGAAAAATTGCATGTTTTCAAAATTGCATTTTAGGGCCAAGAAAATGTTCATCTCGTTCTAAATATTTTATTTAGACGATGAGAATTTGTTTTGGTATTTTTAGATTCTTTTTATTTTTCTAGGATTTATTTAAGTTTCGGTGAAATTGTTTAAAAAAATCTTCTCTTCGCCGACTGGGCCGAAGCCCAGCCAGCCGGCCCAGCCCGCCCGAGCCGTCCGCCTCGTCCCCAACTCGGAGACCGCTGCCGCCGCGCGTCGAGTCCGGCCAGGACTCCTCCCCGCGCCGCCTTACCCCTCCCCCAAGCTAGCCCCCCTCCTTTATATATGCTGCCCCCGGACCCCTCACCACCACCCGAACCCTGCCGCCCGCTGAACCCCGCCGCCAGCGTCGCCGCCTAGCCTGCGCCGCCGCCGCCGTCGCCGCCGCCTGCCGTTGCCGCCCGCCGCCGCCCGCGCACCCTGCCGCCGCAGCCTACCTCGCCGGAGCCGCCCCGCCTCGCCGGAGGTATAAGCTGCCGTTGCCGCCGTTCGGTTTTATTTTAAAACTGATTCGATTTTTTTTAGAAAACCCTAGATCCGTTTTTTAGATCTAGTCCGGTTTATTTTTTTCGGTTTAGTTATTTAGCGAATGCCCGTTTTTACGTTCATTTCAACGAACGGTTTTCATCGTTTAGCCGCAGACAGCGAACGTATGTTCGTTAGCCTGTTCATCAGTTTTTCTTTTCTCGGATTTTCCGCGATTATTTTCGATCGCGATTTCTGATCCGATTTTCGTTTTAGTATAACTTTTCGCTCGTTTATCGGAATCAGGCGATTCAAGCGCCTAGATCTTCGTTTCGAAACCCTCTTTATGTTTAATCAACTTGAACAAGATTTTGGTACAGTAAAATTTGACTTTATTCCAGATTAGTAAACAGATCTTGTTTCTTTCGCAGTTTGAGTTTCGTTGCTCCGTTTGATTTGATTCTTTTCGTATACCGGAGTTCTTAAGTTGAACTTTCTGGTTAGATTCTTAATTTGAGTTTTGCTTGTGCTTCTTTGCTTGATTGCTTATGTATGCTATTGTTTGTTGCGATAGAATTCCCGCAGTGCGAAGCGTGCTACTACGATTCCCTAGGTTTTGCGGACCGTCAGCAAGGCAAGTAACACATTGATCATACTCTTTCATACCCAGTTTTTATGCATTAGCTCCAATCCTCAAACACTGCATGATTAGGATGTGATTAACTTGTGGGTATTGGGAAGTAGTTGATGAGGTAGAACCTATTGCCCTGTTATATTCAAACCCTTGGGAGTTACTTCTACGTATTGCTTATACTACTATGCTATGCTCGTAGATGTGGTTTGGGTGAGTGAATCCACGACAGATGTGAGATGATTAATTAATGGTACAACATAAGGTGGCAACATTAATACACGTCTAGGTGGATTGCTTGTCGGGCACCTGGAGAATCCAGTGTTGTCCTAGGATATGCCGGAGTACCCGTGTGATAATCCTAAGGTCCGCCACCCAAGCTCAAAGGGAACTGAGATATTTCATGCTAGAAACTTCCGTGTGCAGCCACAAGCTATTATGGGCTCTAGCATAGTTGAATAAGTTGCATGAGCTCTTTAAGAGGTGGATCAGCAGGTAGAGGGTGTCGGATTTCGGGTTCCGGCAGACCCTTAAGGTTCGAACTCTGGGGTGCGCGCGGAGATTATGCCCTCTACCTCTCCGTCTCGCAAAGATCTAACTACTAAAAGAACAACACAAGAGACACAGGGTTTATACTGGTTCGGGCCACCGGTGTGGTGTAATACCCTACTCCAGTGTGGTGTGGTGGATTGCCTCTTGGGCTGGTGATGAAGAACAATATAGGGAAGAACAGCCTCGTGAGGGTCTGTTCTTGGCTAGGGGGATGAACTGCTAGGAGGAGTTCAGCCGCCCTTCTCTCGCTCGCTCGCTCTTTGCTTGCCCTGATTGCTAGATACCGAATCGTTCTCTCTATGATGCGATTGCTAGATGCCTCTACCCTGGGGGTGGCTAGTCCTATTTATAGGCAAAGGCCCTGGGCCTCTTCCCAAATATTGAGCGGGAAGGGCGCCAACAATTGGCCAATTCGAAGGGGAACATCTGGTACACTTATCCTGACTAAAGTTGGTCCTCGCCTGCCAAAGGCCCTATGGTGACGCTGTCCTGGGCTCCACGATGACCTCCTTCCCACCGTTGGACTGGTCTTGGTCTTGTTGCATTGAAACGGATGCCTTTGCTTGATCCTCTCGCCTGCGCTTGCCCCCTTTGCACCAAAGAGGAAAGGGAGACACTGCGCGGACTGGCGCCCGCCTGGCACCCTTGGTCGTCATGGCTTGCGTCATGGGCACCTCGCGAGGTACCCCGCCTTGATCTCTCCGCCTCCTCGTGAGCCAGCCTGACGAGGCCGTGCCTGAGGAAGTGTTGTGTCGTCCGCCCCGCGAGGCTTGGCCCCTCGCGAGGGTCTTGGGTCTTGTGTCGATGAAGTTGGTCCGTGCTGGGCCCCCTTAAGCCACACCGCAGGCCGCAGGCAGGCAAGTCTGGGGACCCCCGTTCCCAGAACGCCGACAGTAGGCCCCGGGCCCAAGGCGCGCCCGGACTTGGCCGTGCCGAGAGGCGAAAGGGCAAGGGCGAAGCGCCGCGGGCCCTAACAGCCTGCGGCCTTGGGCGCCGCGTGGCGGTTGATTGGATGTGGGCGTCTTCGCTTCCCCACGACGCCTCGACGATTGCGCGGATTGGACAAGTCCCTGCATGCAAATCGTGTCATGATTACCTGTGATCATGGAGGCCGACGGTTGGCCTCCGCCGGCTATAAGTACGGCACCGCGCGTGCCCTTTCAGTCCATATCTCCTTGCTTTCTCCTTCGCCTTGATTCTTGCTCCGCCTTGGCGTGATGGCTCCGATTCGCCGGTTCTCTGCAGCGGAGAAGGGAAAAGCTCCTCGAGAGGAGCCAGACCCGCTCCCGCCGAAGAAGCGGCCTGCCTTTCGCGGCCGAGACGAGGAAGACCGCTTGGCGGTGCTGAGGCCTTGGTACGAGCGGCCTCCACCGGGGTTCCCGCTTCCCTTGTATGCCCATGCCGAGGGCCTTGGAAGAGGAGATGCTGATCCCCTCGGCCAGCGCCATCGCCGGCGCCGGAGGGTCATGAAGGTGTGGGTCGTTCCTCCTGGAGTCCATGCTGAGGGCTCCTCCCGCGAGCTCGTGCTCCACGCCGCCATGCCTCCGCGAACTTGGATTCGCTTTCCTCCCTTCTTCGCCTCCATCTTCATGCAGGGAAGACTCCTGGAGTTATGGCTGCAGCACGCCTACTGCAGCACCCCCGCGACCGAGGCAGAAGTCGCGGTCCTTGCCTCGGGTGAGGTCTTCATGACTCGCGGCTGGGGCGAGATCGCTTGGGGTTGCACGGCAAGGGGCGCCCTCACGGTCCACCTGGAGTATGATGGCGCTTCGGTGATGTTCTTCAAGGTCTTCGACGCGAACGGTCGTCGGCTGGAGTGCTGCCCCGGGGGAGGCGGCCTGGACCTCGCTATGGCGACGGCTGGGCCCGCCAACTGCCCCCTGGATGGCTCCACGAGCGACGGGAGCACCGGGGGATCCAGCGACCCCAGCGAGGTCTTCGCGACTCCGGAGACGAGCGACGACAGCTATGAGCCCGCGAGCCAGCGCAGCTCTCGGAGCAGGGCGGGCTCACTCGGTCGTCGCTGACTCTGATCTGGATGGGGTTGGCGCTGGCGCTTGATGGCCCACTGTTGATGATGGCTTCTTTTGCAGGGGCACGTGTAGTTAGCGTCCTTTAGGACCTATTTCGTGCAAGGAATCATACTGCGCCCAATGGGGTATTGTAAGGTGTATGTGATCCCTTTGCTAATATATGACTTTTGCTACGGAACTGTGTGAGTTGTCAATTCCGTCGTAGCTTGGTTCTCCCTTTCGAACCTCACGAGGGCTTGGTGCTCTACGTCGATAGGTCCCAGTCCCAAGGCGGCGTCAGCCGTCACTGGTATGCCAGGTCGCGATGCCGTGGTCAAGGCCAGGAGGTGAGCGCCCGGGGTCCGGTAAGAGCCCCTGAGTCGCGATGCTCAGGAGGTCCCCTTTGGCGCCCAAGCAGCCGTCGCTCGGTGAGAAAGGGGAGCGACGTCGCTAGTACGGAGTTGCGTTAGGTGCGGGGATAGTGCCACGGTAGTCGGGGTTGTTGGGCGGTGACTTATCTTATTAATCAGGGGTTACTCCTGTGTGACGACGGGTCCACGCGGCAGCGGGAGCGGGGTTGCATGGCGAGGTCCTCACGCGCCCCTTCTCCCTCACCATTGCTCCCCTTTCTGCTCTACGTCCTCGGGTCCCGGCCCTCGAGCTGGTCTCAGCCGTCGCTGGTATGCCAGGTCGCGATGCCGTGGTCAAGGCCAGAGGGTGAGGGCTGGAGAGCCAGTAAGAGCCCTGAGTCGTGATGCTCAGGCACCCCCCCCCCCTTAACGTGCAAGCGGTTCGCGCGGACGAGGGTGAAGGGAACTCCGTGAAGGCCTCGGCCGACGCAACTCCCTCAGGAGGTCCTGCAAGCTCATCATAGAAGGAAAAAGGGGCTGCCATGACAGTTATTAGTCGGTCGTTAGTTGCTCCGGTTGGCGCAGGTGAGGTGTACCTGGGCACCCATGAGCCAGCGCGGGACTCACGGGGCCCTACCTCTAGGCGGGTTGCGCCTGGCACTGGCCGTATCTTGAGATGTGTTCCTGCAAATTGGGTTAGATGCCGGCACTCTACGTCCTTGGGTCCCGGCCCTCGAGCTTGTCTCAGCCGTCGCTGGTATGCCAGGTCGCGATGCCATGGACAAGGCCAGAGGGTGAGGGCTGGAGAGCCAGTAAGAGCCCTGAGTCGCGATGCTCAGGTACCCCCCCCCCTTTAACGTGCAAGTGGTCGACATGGAGAAGGAGAGGTGCCATGGACAGGCATCAAGTAATCAAGCATGATAGGCGAAAGCATAGCTGGAAATAAACGCAAGGGAGATACACGCCGCTGGGCCTGGCCCGAGCGGCTTGGGGATGATGCAGCCCGAGGGGCGCCCCCAACAAAGCAAGCTAATGACCGAAAAATAAAAAAGGGATACACGCCGCAGGGACGGACCCACGCGGCCTGGGAATGAAGCAGCCCTGGGAGGGCGTTCCCAGCTGGAAATGAAGCTTGAAGGACGTCACCTGAAGATGTCGAGGATGAAGTGGTGTTGGTGCAGCAGACTCGGTGGGCTGCGGAAGCCGATCCTCACGAGCCCCCAGGCCCAGGGGCCTAAGGAGGCTCCGGAGGCGCTGGTGGCTCCTCGCGAATCATCTCCATCTCCGCCAGGACCGCGGAACGCCTGTCTTCCTGAGTCTCCATGATGCCCCTCATGAGGCGCTGGTATGCAGCAGCCACTCTCGGCAAGCCGCAAGGCATGCGAACATAGCTGTGGGGTGGGCCTCCGCAATGCCCCACTTGCGAGGACCAGAGGCGCTCCATCATGGTGACCCGATTGAGCCCTCGTACGTCGATGCAGACGCGCAGCCCACCATCCTCGCTTGGATGGGGAGCCACAGCTGGTAGACGGCGGCAACCTCTTATGATTCTTGACTCCTATAGTTCTTGAACGGCCTTGTTAACGAACTCCTGCTGGTCTGACCTTCCTTGCCTTGCTCCTTCTTGAGGGAAACGTGCTTCAAGGCACGCCTCCACTTGGTGCCCAAGCGCCTCCCTCGTGACCCTGACCAGGTCGGTGGCCCTCCAGGTGAGAGCCCCCGAGCCCTGCCTGAGGAGGGCGCCGGGCACGCTTTCCTATGCGATGGATGGAGGGTCCCCTTGGGTAGACGCGGGCCCCGAGGGGCCTGCCTCCTGAGGGGCTGACCCTGACGATGTCTTCTTCTTGGGGGTGATCTCGGGAAGCCTCCTGCTTCCGTGATCAGGGTCTTCTAGTGACGCGGCCTGAAAGGCTCGCTCCAGGGAACACACTGCATCCTTTTGTTCACATGGCACCGTGATGACTCCGCCATTTCCTGGCATCTTGAGGACGTTGTAGCCATGATGAGTCACGGCCATGAACTTGGCCAGCGCTGGGTACCCAAGGATGGCGTTGTATGGCAGGCGGATGTGAGCGACGTCGAAGTCGATGAGCTTGGTGCGGTAGTTGCTGCGGGCTCCAAAGGTGACAGGGAGGCGGACCTGCCCGATCGGGATCGTGCAACCGTCGGTGACTCCGGAGAAGGGCTTGGTCGGCTGAAGCTGGTCGTAGGGCACTTGAAGATTGTTGAATGTCTCCACGGACAGGACGTTGAGCCCTGCTCCACCATTGATGAGGGTCCTGGTGACCAATACGTTGCTGATGACTGGGGAGCAAAGCATCGGGAGGACCCCGGCTGTGGCCGAGCACTTGAGCTGATCTACTGAGCTGAACGTGATGGCGCACGCCGACCACCTGAGAGGGCGCGTGGCTTCGAGCCTGGGAAGGACTGCATTCACTTCGCGGGCAAACTGCTTGAAGATGCGTTGGGAGGCTGGGGCTTGAGCTTCGCCTAGGATGCAGGCGATTGCGCGTGGCTCCTGGAAGCCCCCAGCCCCCTCGTCCTAGTGGCGGTCCTTGTTCCTTCTTGGCTGAGGCGGCAGTGGAGGGAGGCCTGCGTTGCCCTGCAGGCGATCCTCACGAGGCTGATCCCGCCAGTCCCCCTCGCGAGGCAAGTCTCGCCAGCGGTCCTCGCGAGGTTTATCGCGCCACCCTTGGCGCGGGCCGCGGTCTTCCCAGCGTCCTGGGTTCCTTCCTCCTCCTCGGTCGTAGCCCCGGTCAGCACGGTCAGGACGACGGCCGACCCTTCCTTCTCGCATGGCACGGAGTTCTTGGCATTCGTTGGTGTTGTGGGTGTGGAGGTCGTGGTATACACAGTACCGGCTGCCCCTGGAGGATTTAGGCAGATCCTTGCCCCGCTTGGTGTCTGGTTCTGCCGCAAGCATGGTAGCCCCCTTGCGCTTCACGTCCTTGGCCTTGGGTTTCTTCTCTTCTGGGTCTGCGGCAGGCAGCTCGAGGAGGGAGAGATGCCCCTCCTCAGCCCTGGCGCACTTGGTCGCCAAGTTGAACAACTCCAGGGAGGTGCACAGGTCTTCATGCATCGCCAGCTCCTCCTTCATCTTGACGTCATGCACGCCATCGAAGAAGGCCGAGATGATGGCTTCCTCGGACACCTTTGGGATCTTGAGGCGCGCACTGTTGAAGCGCTGGATGTACTTTTGCAGGGTCTCCCCGGGTTGTTGCTTGATGCGGCGCATGTCGCTCACGGCAGGCGGCCGGTCACGAGTACCCTGGAAGTTGGCGATGAAGCGGGTGTGCATCTGGTCCCAGGAAGAGATCGTGCCTGGGGCCAGGTTCAGGAGCCAGGTGCGAGCTCCTCCCTTGAGTGCCATGGGGAACCAGTTCGCCATGACCTTTTCGTCTCCACTGGCAGCTTCGATGCCCAGCTCATAGAGCTGGAGGAACTCTGCAGGGTCGGTCGTGCCGTCGTAGTGAGGAGGCAGGTCCGGCTTGAACTTGCCGGGCCACGCGACGCTGCGCAGCTCGGTGGTGTAGGCGCGGTAGCCTGCGGTGGCCATGGGAGGCTTTGGTTGAGGTAGAGCTTGGCCTTGCGGGTCCCCATGCGCTGCAGCTGGGAGCAGCGCGGGGTCTTGACATGCCAGAGCCGGAGCAGGGTCACGGCGAGCCGGAGCAGGAAGCGCCCGGGCAGCCTCTTGCGGTCGGGGGACTTCTTGGCAGCTCCGTTCTTGCTGGGCTGGCGCCTGACGGAGTGGGTTCCGCCCAGGGGCCACGCGCCTTGGAGCCACGGCGTCTTCTTGGAGCGGAGGCGGCTGGTACGCCCCCGGAGCTTCATTGCCAGCGCGTGGCGGGGTGCGGCGCAGCGGAGCGGACGGCGCAAGAGAGCCCCCTGTGGCGCGGACGAGCTCGGCGACGCGGTCGAGCTACTCTTCGTAGACGACATCGACGGAACGCTAGCGCAGGAGCACGTTCGCTGCGATGAGCGCAGCCCGAGCCTCCAAGGGTGCGCGAAGCGCGCGGGACGAAGAGCCAGCTGGTGCGAGTGATGGAGTAGCGGTGCGGCCGTCTTGCCGCACGGACGGGTGCTGAGACAACGCTTGCTGCTCGTTCCCCGCCGGGCCGGTGGCGGCATTGACGGCGGGCGACGGGGAACGACGAGGACGCCCACCGACGGGGGCCGTCTGGGCGACGCGGGAAGCGATGGCGGCCCAGCGCTCGGCTCGGGCCCGACGAGCGTCAGACATGGACGCGACGGTCGGCGGAGAGTGGAGCGGTGGAAGACAAATTCCGGCACACTCCTCCCTGGCGCGCCAAATGCCGGATTTCGGGTTCCGGCAGACCCTTAAGGTTCGAACTCTGGGGTGCGTGCGGAGATTATGCCCTCTACCTCTCCGTATCGCAAAGATCTAACTACTAAAAGAACAACACAAGAGACACAGGGTTTATACTGGTTCGGGCCACCGGTGTGGTGTAATACCCTATTCCAGTGTGGTGTGGTGGATTGCCTCTTGGGCTAGTGATGAAGAACAATACAGGGAAGAACAGCCTCACGAGGGTCTGTTCTTGGCTAGGGGGATGAATTGCTAGGAGGAGTTCAGCCGCCCTTCTCTCTCTCGCTCGCTCTTTGCTTGCCCTGATTGCTAGATACCGAATCGTTCTCTCTATGATGCGATTGCTAGATGCCTCTACCCTGGGGGTGGCTAGTCATATTTATAGGCAAAGGCCTTGGGCCTCTTCCCAAATATTGAGCGGGAAGGGTGCCAATGATTGGCCAATTCGAAGGGGAACATCTGGTACACTTATCCTGACTAAAGTTGGTCCTCGCCTGCCAAAGGCCCTGTGGTGACGCCGTCTTGGGCTCCACGATGACCTCCTTCCCACCGTTGGACTGTTCTTGGTCTCGTTGCACCGAAACGGATGCCTTTGCTTGATCCTCTCGCCTGCGCTTGCCCCCTTTGCACCAAAGAGGAAAGGTAGACACTGCGCGGACTGGCGCCCGCCTGGCACCCTTGGTCGTCATGGCTTGCGTCATGGGCACCTCGCGAGGTACCCCGCCTTGATCTCTCCGCCTCCTCGTGAGCTAGCCTGACGAGGTCGTGCCTGAGGAAGTGCTGTGTCATCCGCCCCGCGAGGCTTGGCCCCTCGCGAGGGTCTTGGGTCTTGTGTCGATGAAGTTGGGCCGTGTT
The DNA here is from genome assembly GCA_032464435.1 of Aegilops umbellulata. Lineage (NCBI taxonomy): Eukaryota > Viridiplantae > Streptophyta > Magnoliopsida > Poales > Poaceae > Aegilops > Aegilops umbellulata. The sequence goes on along the minus strand of CP136058.1, from coordinate 328,927,365 downwards.
GGGCCCCCTTGAGCCACGCCGCAGACCGCAGGCAGGCAAGTCTGGGGACCCCCGTTCCCAGAACACCGACAGAGGGATGTAGGTTGGTATGTTCTACCCGGAGTAAAGAGTTAATGTTTCTAGAAGACTGTGTCTCGGTCACCCGTTTCTCAAACAGCATGTAGTGCGAGAAATCCAATGGAGGAGATCGAGTCTTGTGGGGAAAAGTGTGCAAACCTCTGCAGAGTGTACAATCTAATCATGGTTAGCCATGTCCCTGGTTATGGACATCTTGAGTATCTAGTACTTGGATTATCCTAAGTATCTCATCACTCTAATTTAACATTGTTGGGTTGATAACTATTTTTAATTGGGATTGAGTTGGAGGAACCTTCTCAATGATGTTTCAACTACCATGATAGTTAAAATAAAATGTATTCCTTTGTTGTAAGGAAAAATTGGCTTTTAGCAAAAACTATAACCATAGAGCTTTCCACCAGCCAAATATGCATGTAGTGATAGTATTATTCTGTATTTGCTCTACTGTGTTATATTGCCAGCATATTCCATGTGCTGACCCGTTTCCGGGCTGCAACGTATTATGTTGCAAACTTCTCAGACGAGGAGTAAGGTTTGTTAGGTCGTTGTCGTGCAGCTCAGCTATGCCGTTGGAGTTGATGGACTCACTTTATCTTCCAAGCCTTCAGCTATTATCGTATTAGATGGCCTTAAGCCATATTTATTGTAGTAAGTTATCTTTTGAGACATTTGATGTAATAAGTGTGTGATTGCTACTCTATTATAAATCCTTCGAGTACTGTGTGTGTCAGCATTACCGATCCAGGGATGACACTGAAGCACAGAGACTTGACCGTTTGAGGTCGGGTTGCTACAATGCCATGGAGACCAAGGACCAGAGGGGAAACCCTCCTCCCATCTTGGGAGGAGGTCAAGGAAGAAGAAGAAGAAGAAGGGGGGCCCTCTCCCCCTCTCTTCCGGTGGCACCGGAACACCGCCGGGGCCATCATCATCACCGCCATCTTCACCAACAACTTCAACGCCATCATCACCAACTCTTCCCCCCTTATGTAGCGGTGTAACCTCTCTCTTACCCGTTGTAATCTCTACTTAAACATGGTTCTCAACGCTATATTTTATTTCCCAATGATGTATGGCTATCCTATGATGTTTGAGTAGATCCGTTTTGTCCCATGGGTTATTTGATGATCAAGATTTGTTTGAGTTGCATGTTTTATTATTGGTGTTGTCCTATGGTGCTCTCCGTGTCGCGCAAGCATGAGGGATTCCCGCTGTAGGGTGTTGCAATACGTTCATGTTTCGCTTATAGTTGGTTGCGTGAGTGACTGAAACACAAACCCGAGTAAGGGGGTTGTTGTGTATGGGATAAAGAGGACTTGATGCTTTAATGCTATGGTTAGGTTTTACCTTTATGATCTTTAGTAGTTGCGGATGCTTGCTAGAGTTCCAATCATAAGTGCATATGATCCAAGTAGAGAAAGTATGTTAGATTATGCCTCTCCCTCAAATAAAATTGCAATAATGATTACCGGTCTAGTTATCGACTGCCTAGGGACAAATAACTTTCTCGTAACAAAGATCTCTCTACTAAAACTAATTTAGTCGTGTCTTTACCTAAACAGCCTCTACTTTTTATTTACGTGCTCTTTATATTCTTGCAAACCTATTCAACAACACCTACAAAGTACTTCTAGTTTAATACTTGTTCTAGGTAAAGCGAACGTCAAGCGTGCATAGAGTTGTATCGGTGGTCGATAGAACTTGAGGGAATATTTTTTCTACCTTTAGCTCCTCGTTGGGTTTGACACTCTTACTTATCGAAAGAGGCTACAATTGATCCCCTATACTTGTGGGTTATCTATACTAGAACAAAATATGACTCTATATGAGTGCCTCCGGCGGTGTACCGGGATGGGCAATGAATCTAGAGTGACATGTATGAAAATTCTGAATGGTGGCTTTGCCACAAATATGATGTCAACTACATGATCATGCAAGGCAATATGACAATGATGAAGCGTGTCATAATAAACGGAACTATGGAAAGATGCATGGCAATATATCTCGGAATGGCTATGGAAATGCAATAACAGGTAGGTATGGTGGCTGTTTTGAGGAAGATATAAGGAGGCGTATCATATCACGGGGTTTGGATGCACCGGCGAAGTTTGCACCAACTCTCGAGGTGAGAAAGGGCAATGCATGGTACCGAAGAGGCTAGCAATGATGGAAGGGTGAGAGTGTGTATAATCCATGGACTCAACATTACTCATAAAGAACTCACATACTTATTGCAAAAATCTACAAGTCATCAAAACCAAGCACTACACGCATGCTCCTAGGGGGATAGATTGGTAGGAAAAGACCATCACTCGTCCCCGACCGCCACTCATAAGGAAGGCAATCAAAGAACACCTGATGCTTCAAATTTGTCACACAACGGTTACCATACGTGCATGCTACGGGACTTGCAAACCTCAACACAAGTATTTCTCAATTTCACAATTACTCAACTAGCACGACTCTAATATCACCATCTTTATATCTCGAAACAATTATCAAGTATCAAACTTCTCATAGTATTTAATGCACTTTATATGAAAGTTTTTATTATACCCATCTTGAATGCACATCATATTAGGACTAATTTTGCAACCAAAGCAAATTACCATGCTGTTCTAAAAGACTCTCAAAATAATATAAGTGGAGCATGAGAGATCAATAATTTCTATAAAATAAAACCACCACCGTGCTCTAAAAAGATATAAGTGAAGCACTAGAGCAAAGACAAACTACTCCAAAAGATATAAGTGAAGATCAATGAGTAGGTGAATAATTATGTAACTATGTGAAGAGACTCTAACATTTAAGAATTTCAGATCTTGGTATTTTATTAAAACAGCAAACAAAACAAAATAAAATAAAATGACACTCCAAGCAAAACACATATCATGTGGTGAATAAAAATATAGATCCAAGTAAAGTTACCAATGAACGAAGACGAAAGAGGGGATGCCATCCGGGGCATCCCCAAGCTTAGGCTCTTGGTTGTACTTGAATATTACCTTGGGGTTCCTTGGGCATCTCCAAGCTTAGGCTCTTCCCACTCCTTATTCCATAGTCCATCGAATCTTTACCCAAAACTTGAAAACTTCACAACACAAAACTCAACAGAAAACTCGTAAGCTCCGTTAGTATAAGAAAATAAAACCACCACTTAGGTAATGTTGTGAACTCATTCTAAATTCATATTGGTGTAATATCTACTGTATTACAACTTCTCTATGGTTCATACCCTCCGATACTACTCATAGATTCATAAAAATAAGCAAACAACACATAGAAAACAGAATCTGTCAAAAACAGAACAGTCTGTAGTAATATGATTTGTTCGAATACTTCTGGAACTCCAATAATTCGGAAAAACTAGGAACACCTGGATAATTTGTATATTGATCTTATGCAAAAAGAGTTAGCATTTTATCATATTCTGACGAATTTTAACAATTATTTTCGTGAGCACAAATATTTGTCTTTTTCAGCAAGATCAAACAACTATCACCCAAGAAGATCCTATTGGTTCTACTTGGCACAAACACTAATTAAAACATAAAACCACATCTAACCAGAGGCTAGATGAATTATTTATTACTAAACAGGAGCAAAAAGCAAAGAACAAAAATAAATTGGGTTGCCTCCCAACAAGCGCTAACGTTTAACGCCCCTAGCTAGGCATGATGATTTCAATGATGCTCAGATAAAAGATAAGAATCAAAACATAAGAGAGCATCATGAAGAATATGACTAGCACATTTAAGCCTAACCCACTTCCTATGCATAGGTATTTTGTGAGCAAACAACTTATGGGAACAATAATCAACTAGCATAGGAAGGCAAAACAAGCATAACTTCAAGATTTTAAGCACATAGAGAGGAAACTTGATATTATTGCAATTCCTACAAACATATATTCCTCCCTCATAATAATTTTCAGTAGCATCATGAATGAATTCAGCAATATAACCATCATATAAAGCATTATTTTCATGATCTACAAGCATAGAATTTTTATTATTCTCCACATAAGCAAATTTTTTCTCATGAATAATAGTGGGAGCAAACTTAACAAAATAACTATCATGTGAGGCATAATACAATTGAAAACTAAAATCATGATGACAAGTTTCATGGTTATCATTATTCTTAATAGCATAAAAGTCATCACAATAATCATCATAGATAGCAACTTTGTTCTCATAATCAATTGAAACCTCTTACGAAATAGTGGATTCATCACTAAATAAAGTCATGACCTCTCCAAATCCACTTTCATAATTATCACAATAGGATTCAACACCCTCCAAAATAGTGGGATCATTACTTCCTAAAGTTGACACTCTTCCAAACCCACTTTCATCAATATAATCATCATAAATAGGAGGCATGCTATCATCATAATAAATTTGCTCATCAAAACTTGGGGGACAAAACATATCATCTTCATCAAACATAGCATCCCCAAGCTTGTGGCTTTGCATATCATTAGCATCATGGGTATTCAAAGAATTCCTACTAACAACATTGCAATCATGCTCATCATTCACATATTTTATGCCAAGCATTCTATGTAATTCTTCTTCTAGTACTTGAGCACAATTTTCCTTCCCATCATTTTCACGAAAGACATTAAAAAGATGAAGCATATGAGGCAACCTTAATTCCACTTTTTTTGTAGTTTTCTTTTATAGACTAAACTAGTGATAAAACAAGAAACAAAAAGATATGATTGCCAGATCTAAAGATATACATTCAAGCACTCACCTCCCCGGCAACGGCGCCAGAAAAGAGCTTGATGTCTACTACGCAACCTTCTTCTTGTAGACGTTGTCGGGCCTCCAAGTGCAGAGGTTTGTAGGACAGTAGCAAATTTCTATCAAGTGGATGACCTAAGGTTTATCAATCCGTTGGAGGCATAGGATGAAGATGGTCTCTCTCAAACAACCCTGCAACCAAAAAACCGGATCATACTTTCACTAGTGCAAGTTCTCTCAACAAGGATAATAACATAACTGGATCATATAACAATCCCTCAACATGCAACAAAGAGTCACTCCAAAGTCACTAATAGCGGAGAACAAACGAAGAGATTATGGTAGGGTATGAAACCACCTCAAAGTTATCCTTTCTGGTCGACCTATTCAAGAGTCTGTAGTAAAATAACACGAAGAAGCTATTCTTTTTGTTCGATCTATCCTAGAGTTTGTACTAGAATAACACCTTAAGACACAAATCAACCAAAACCCTAAAGTCACCTAGATACTCCAATGTCACCTCAAGTATCCGTGGGTATGATTATACGATATGCATCACACAATCTTAGATTCATCTATTCAACCAACACAGAGAACTTCAAAGAGTGCCCCAAAGTTTCTACCGATAGTCAAGATGAAAACGTGTGACAATCCCTATGCATAAGTTCACAAGGTCACTGAACCCGCAAGTTGATCACCAAAACATACATCAAGTAGATCACGTGAATATCCCATTGTCACCACAAATAAGCACATGCAAGACATACATCAAGTGTTCTCAAATCCTTAAAGACCCAATCCGATAAGATAACTTCAAAGGGAAAAATCAATCCATTACAAGAGAGTAGAGGGGGAGAAACATCATAAGATCCAACTATAATAGAAAATCTCGCGATACATCAAGATCGTGCCAAATCAAGAACACGAGAGAGAGAGAGAGAGAGAGAGAGAGAGAGAGAGAGAGACAGAGATCAAACACATAGCTACTGGTACATACCCTCGCCCCGAGGGTGAACTACTCCCTCCTCGTCATGGAGAGCGCCGGGATGATGAAGATGCCCACTGCTGAGGGATCCCCCCTCTGGCAGGGTGCCGGAACAGGGTCCCGATTGGTTTTTGGTGGCTACAGAGGCTTGCGGCAGCAGAACTCTCGATCTAGGTTTCTTTTTGGGGGTTTATATATTTATAGGGATTTTTGGCGTCGGGAACAAGTCAGGGGGGTCTCCGAGGCGGCCACGAGGTAGGGGGCGCGCCCAGGGTTTCTATAATCAATGGAATTTTTCCAATAGAGTTGATACTATGAACTTGAGGTTGTTTCCTCGGGAAGTGTACCGTATTCTCATTACCATTAACATGAAAAGTGACATTGCCTTTGTTGCAATCAATAACAACCCCTGCAGTATTCAGAAAAGGTCTTCCAAGAATAATAGACATACTATCATCCTCGGGAATATCAAGAATAACAAAGTCCGTTAAAATAGTAACGTTTGCAACCACAACAGGCACATCCTCACATATACCGACAGGTATATCAGTTGATTTATCAGCCATTTGCAAAGATATTTCAGTAGGTGTCAACTTATTCAAGTCAAGTCTACGGTCTAAAGAGAGAGGCATAAAACTAACACCGGCTCCAAAATCACATAAAGCAGTTTTAACATAATTTCTTTTAATGGAGCATGGTATAGTAGGTACTCCTGGATCTCCAAGTTTCTTTGGTATTCCACCCTTAAAAGTATAATTAGCAAGCATGGTGGAAATTTCAGCTTCCGGTATCTTTCTTTTATTAGTGACAATGTCTTTCATATATTTAGCATAAGGATTCATTTTGAGCATATTAGTCAATCGCATACGCAAAAAGATAGGTCTAATCATTTCATCAAAGCGCTCAAAATCCTCATCATCCTTTTTCTTGGATGGTTTGGGAGGAAAAGGCATGGGTTTCTAAACCATGGTTCCCTTTCTTTACCATGTTTCCTAGCAACAAAGTCTCTCTTATCATAACGTTGATTCTTTGATTGTGGGTTATCAAGATCAACAACAGGTTCAATTTCTACATCATTATCATTACTAGGTTGAGCATCATCTTGAACATCATCATTAACATTTTCACTAGGTTCATGTTCATTACCAGATTGTGTTTCAGCATCAGACATAGAGATATCATTGGGATTCTCGGGTGGTTCAGCAATAGGTTCACTAGAAGTTTGCAAAGTCGTATCATTTTTCTTTTTCTTCCTTTTTGAAGAACTAGGTGCATCAATATTATTTCTCTGAGAATCTTGCTCAATTCTCTTAGGGTGGCCTTCAGGATACAAGGGTTCCTGAGTCATTCTACCAGTTCTAGTAGCCACTCTAACAGCATAATCATTTTTCTTACTATTCATTTCATTGAGCAAATCATTTTGAGCTTTAAGTACTTGCTCTACTTGAGTGGTAACCATAGAAGCATGTTTTCTAACGAGTTTAAGTTCACCTCTAATATTAGCCATATAATCACCCAAGTGTTTAAGCATATTTGAATTGTATTTCAATTGTCTACCAAAATAAGCATTAAAATTTTCTTGTTTCACCATAAAATTATCAAACTTATCTAAGCAAGGGCTAGCAAACTTAGTAAGAGGGATTTCAGCTTTATCGTATCTATAGAGAGAATTTACCTTTACTACCTGTGTTGGGTTATCAAGACCATGAGTTTCTTCAATAGGTAATAGATGAATATCATATGTTTCTTCAACAGGAGGTAAATTAAGACCATGTATTTCTTCAATAGGAGGTAAATTCTTAACATCTTCAGCTTTAATACCTTTTTCTTTCACAGATTTCTTTGCCTCTTGCATATCTTCGGGACTGAGAAATAGAACACCTCTCTTCTTCGGAATTGGTTTAGGGATAGGCCCAGTAATTGGAGCAGGAGCTGGCTTAGAAAGTGTCCAATTATTTTCATTTGTCAACATATTATCCAATAGAATTTCAGCTTCATCCGGTGGTCTTTCCCTGAAAACAGAACCAGCACAACTATCCAGGTAATCTCTGGAAGCATCGGTTAGTCCATTATAAAAGATATCAAGTATTTTATTTTTCTTAAGAGGGTGATCAGGCAAAGCATTAAGTAACTTGAGAAGCCTCCCCCAAGCTTGTGGGAGACTCTCTTCTTCAATTTTCACAAAGTTGTATATTTCCCTCAAAGCAGCATGTTTCTTATGGGCAGGGAAATATTTAGCAGAGAAGTAATAAATCATATCCTAGGGACTACGCACACAACCAGGATCAAGAGAATTAAACCATATCTTAGCATCACCCTTTAATGGGAACGGGAGTATTTTAAGGATATAAAAGTAGCGTGATCTCTCATCATTAGTGAACAGGGTGGCTATATCATTTAATTTAGTAAGATGTGCCACAACAGTTTCAGATTCATAGCCATGAAAAGGATCAGATTCAACCAAAGTAATTGCATCAGGATCAACAGAGAATTCATAATCCTTATCGGCAACACAGATAGGTGAAGTAGCAAAAGCAGGGTCAGGTTTCATTCTATCTTTAAGAGATTGCTTATTCCATTTAGCTAATAACCTCTTCAGTTCATATCTATCTTTGCAAGCTAAAATAGCTACAGAAGCTTCCATATCAAAAACATAACCCTCAGGAATAACAGGCATATCTTCATCATCACATTCATCAATACAATCAGTTTCAATAATTTCTTTCTCTCTGGCCCTAGCAATTTGTTCATCAAGAAATTCACCAAGTGGCACAGAAGTATCAAGCATAGAAGTCGTTTCATCATAAGTATCATGCTTAGCAGAAGTGGCATCATCAATAACATGTGACATATCAGAACAAATAGAAGAAGTAGGTTTAGGTGTCGCAAGCTTACTCAAAACAGAAGGTGAATCAAGTGCAGAGCTAGATGGCAGTTCCTTACCTCCCCTCGTAGTTGAGGGATAAATTGTTGTCTTAGCGTCTTTCAAGTTCTTCATAGTGACCAGCAGATATAAATCCCAAGTGACTCAAAGAATAGAGTTATGCTCCCCGGCAACGGCGCCAGAAAATAGTCTTGATAACCCACAAGTATAGGGGATCGCAACAGTTTTCGAGGGTAGAGTATTCAACCCAAATTTATTGATTCGACACAAGGGGAGCCAAAGAATATTCTCAAGTATTAGCAACTGAGTTGTCAATACAGCCACACCTAGATAACTTAATATCTGCAGCAAAGTGTTTAGTAGCAAAATAATATGATAGTAGTGGTAACAGTAAAAAAGGTAACAGAAGCAAAAGTAATATTTTTGGTGTTTTGTAGTGATTGTAACAGTAGCAATGGAAAAGTAAATAAGCGAGAACCAATATAGGAAAAGTTCTTAGGCATTGGATCGGTGATGGAGAATTATGCCGGATGCGGTTCATCATGTAACAATCATAACATAGGGTGACACAGAACTAGCTCCAATTCATCAATGTAATGTAGGCATGTATTCCGAATATAGTCATACGTGCTTATGGAAAAGAACTTGCATGACATCTTTTGTCCTACCCTCCCGTGGCAGCGGGGTCCTAATGGAAACTAAGGGATATTAAGGCCTCCTTTTAATAGAGTACCGGAACAAAGCATTAGCACATAGTGAATACATGAACTCCTCAAACTATGGTCATCACCGGGAGTGGTCCCGATTATTGTCACTTCGGGGTTGCCGGATCATAACACATAGTAGGTGACTATAGACTTGCAAGATAGGATCAAGAACACACATATATTCATGAAAACATAATAGGTTCAGATCTGAAATCATGGCACTCGGGCCCTAGTGACAAGCACTAAGCATAGCAAAGTCATAGCAACATCAATCTCAGAACATAGTGGATACTAGGGATCAAACCGTAACAAAACTAACTCGATTACATATAGATCTCATCCAACCCATCACCGGCAAGCCTACGATGGAATTACTCACGCACGGCGGTGAGCATCATGAAATTGGTGATGGAGGATGGTTGATGATGACGACGGTGACGAATCCCCCTCTCCGGAGCCCCGAACGGACTCCAGATCAGCCCTCCCGAGAGGTTTTAGGGCTTGGCGGTGGCTCCGTATCGTAAACGTGATGATTTCTTCTCCTGATTTTTTTCTCCCTGAAAGCAAATATATAGAGTTGGAGTTGGCGTCGGAGGAGCCTTAGGGGGCCCACGAGGTAGGGGGCGCGCCCTAGGGGGAGGGCGCGCCCCCCACCCTCGTGGACAGGGTGTGGGGCCCTGGTCTTCATCTTTGGCAAGGATTTATTATTATTTCTGAAAAGACGTTCCGTGAAGTTTCAGGTCATTCCAAGAACTTTTGTTTCTGCACATAAACACCACCATGGCAATTGTGCTGAAAACAGCGTCAGTCTGGGTTAGTTCCATTCAAATCATGCAAGTTAGAGTCCAAAACAAGGGCAAAAGTGTTTGGAAAAGTAGATACGATGGAGACGTATCAGGGGGGTCTTCGAGGCGGCCATGAGGTAGGGGCGCGCCCAGGGGGTAGGGCGCACCTGTAACACCCCGGATGTAACTTGCCATATTTGTAACTCCAACTCTTGCCATTTTCGGCAATGTGATATGATATTCCCTCCATGGTTGGGTTTCCCTTCATTTTGCATTTTGTCCTTGTCATGCATTTCATGTCATGTCATCATGTGCATCGCATTCGCATACGTGTTCGTTTCATGAATCCGAGCATTTTCCCCGTTGTCCGTTTTGCAATCCGGCGCTCCTATGTTCCCCGGCGTCCCCTTTTACCTTTTTCCATGAGCGGGTATTAAACTTTCTCGGAATGGACCAAGGTTTGTCAAGCGGCCTTGGTATAGCACCGGTAGCCCGCCTGTCAAGTTTCGGGTCATTCGAAGGTCGTTTGATACTCCAACGGTTAACCGGGTAACCGTGAAAGCCTCTTTTGGGTTGCAGCCCAAAACCCCTCCAAATCAGCCCAATAACCCATCTAAGTCACTCCCATGTCCACCGCCGTTCGATCACGATCGTGTGGCCGCAAACCGTGCTCAATATGGAGCTTCCTAGCTCCCTCTACCTATAAAACTAGACCTCCCCCGAAATTTTCAGGTCATTCTACCCTAACCCTAGTCATCTTCGCCGCTCCGCCGCCGGACACGTCCGCTCCCTCGCCGGACGCATCCAACCGCCCCCGCGCCCGACCCGCTGCCGCCACGTCACCGCCGCCGTACCGCGCACCGCCGAGGCCCGCCAGGCCCGCGTCCGGCCCCCGCAGGCCCAGCGCTGCCGCCCGCCGCCCGGGTCTTCCCGGCCGCCTCCCATGGAACCACGCGCCGCCCGCCGCTGGCGCTCCGCCGCCGCCGGCGGCTGCCCCACGTCCAACCCCACCGCCTCTCCTCGTCGTCGCGCCGCCCGGTGTCCGCCTCGCCGCCGGCTGGCTCCGCCGCCACCGGATCCGGCCCCGCGCCCCGTTCCCGCCCTCGCCGGACCCTCCCCGCCGCCGGTCGTCGCTCTTCGGCGACCTCGCCGGCGTCGGCCGCCGCCCCGCCTCATGTCCGGTCGGGTGGGATGAGATCCACCCGACCACCGATCCAAACGCGCCGCCCCTGAGATCTGGATCCCTCCGTCCCGCGTTGACTTTTCGGAGGTTGATTTTTCCCCAAGTCCCGAAATTTGTTGCATAATCATGCCATGTTCATCGCATCATAACTTGTTGCATACTAGTCCGTTTCGTGCGTGTAATATGTCAAATTGTTCTCCTCGATGAGTACATCATTTCATCTCATTGCATCATTTTCATTTGATCTCATCTTGATTCCCGAAATGCTGTTAGAAGAGGGCTATGTGATGTTAGTTTCAGATCTGTTTCAGTACTTGCAGTTTTGTCATTTTTGCCATGATTGATGTGTGCATCCTATGAACTGGAGTCCTACATGTGTTTTGTAATATGCCATGCCATATTTACAGGGGTGTATGACATGTATTTTTGTGATCTCTGTGGTGACTAGCACAAGCATGCAAACTAGGGATCATATTGTTGCTGATTTCAGGGACTTAGTAATTTCACTAAGTCATTCCCTGCTGTTATTTTTATGCCATGTGTTCATGTTGTTTCAGAGAGATCTATACCTCTTTTGAGCATGATCAGTAAGGATGTTTTGAACATATGGATTTGTTATATCCATCCATGCCTTTGTTTGTAATTATGGAGTGCCATAGCTTGAGTCAATCGAGCTCTACTTTTGCTATAAAATGTTACTGGCAGATTGTTTACATGTTATTCGATTTTGCCAAGATTGTTGTAGTTGTTCTTTGCATGCTATGATGTTGTTCTTGCCATGACTATATGCCATGTCTTCTTGATGAATGTATGCTTAGTTTATCATGAAATGCTCTGTAGTGAGTGCATCGAGCTCGTAAACATGCCTACTTGTTATCTGTTTTTGACATGTCCAGTTTTCTGCTAAGTCTGAAACCGGTAACGAAACTTGCTTAATTGACATGGGTGTTATCATATTTTTTCTGATCCTTTTTGGCTTATGGTCAGTAAGGGACTTTTGTTAAGTGCTTTGAGTAGATTCATACCATGCCTTATTTTGCCATGTCCTGTTCCTGTAGCATGTTGTTTGCTTGCTCTAAACATGTCATCCTGATGTTAATTTCTGGCATGTTGTTATTTTCAGTAAGTCTGTGAAGCTGATATATTTTGCACTTTTGCCATGCTTGTTTGAACCTGTTATGGTGTGATTTAGCCGTAGCTCAGTGTTCATCTTTTGTCAAGCATCTTGAGTAGATCACTGCCATATACTTTGCTGATATGTTTGGCTGCAGTAGCTTAATTTCTTGTTGCATGCTAAGCGGCATCATGCTGTTAAACGCAGAAATATGTCATTCTTGTTTTGCTTGCCATTTGCAAACCGTGCATCCGATTCCGGTGATCTTTATATCGATTTCAACCGAGATCACCTCACCTTTCCAGTGGCATACTTGGTTTGCCAAGATTATGCCTTGTTCATCTTTTTCCTTCCAGAGCACGCATATGCATTGCATGCCACATCTCGCATATCATGCCATGTTTTGCATCATGTTGCTTGCGCATTGCATCGTGATTGATGTTTGTCCCCTTGGCTTGTGTTCTTGCTTTGGGTAGAGCCAGGAGACGAGTACGTGAACGAGGAACCTGTTGAGAACGCTTACGAGGATCAAGCCTTCGACAACTCTGAGAACCTTGCAGGCAAGATGACCATACCCTCGAAATCACTTCTATCTTTGCTTGCTAGATGCTCGCTCTTTTGCTATGCCTATGCTGCGATACCTACCACTTGCTATATCATGCCACCCATATTGCCATGTCAAACCGCTAACCATCCTTTCCTAGCAAACCGTTGATTGGCTATGTTGCCGCTTTGCTCAGCCCCTCTTATAGCGTCTCTAGTTGCAGGTGAAGATGAAGTTTGTTCCATGTTGGAATATGATTATTTTGGGATATCACAATATCTCTTATTTAATTAATGCATCTATATACTTGGTAAAGGGTGGAAGGCTCAGCCTTATGCCTGGTGTTTTGTTCCACTCTTGCCACCCTAGTTTCCGTCATACCGGTGTTATGTTCCTTGATTTTGCGTTCCTTACACGGTTGGGTGATTTATGGGACCCCCTTGATAGTTCGCTTTGAATAAGACTCCTCCAGCAAGGCCCAACTTTGGTTTTACCATTTGCCACCTAAGCCTTTTTCCCCCGGGTTTTCGCGAGCCCGAGGGTCATCTTTATTTTAACACCCCCCCCCCCCCCCGGGCCAGTTCTCCTTCGATTGCTGGTCCAAACTAGAGCCCTTTGCAGCGCCACCTTGGGGCAACTTGAGGACTAGTTTTAGTTGTACGGACTGCTCATCCGGATGTGCCCTGAGACCGAGATATGTGCAGCTCCTATCAGGATTTGTCGGCACAATCGGGCGGCTTTGCTGGTCTTGTTTTATTACTGTCGAAATGTCTTGTAGTCCGGGATTCCGAGACTGATCGGGTCTTCCCGATAGAAGGAATACCCTTCGTTGACCATGAGAGCTTATAATGGGCTAAGTTGGGACACCCCTGCAGGGTATTATCTTTCGAAAGCCGTGCCCGCGGTTATGAGGCAGATGGGAATTTGTTGATATCCGGTTGTAGAAAACCCGAAGTTGACCTTAATTAAAACACATCAACCGCGTGTGTAACCGTGATGGTCTCTTCTCGGCGGAGTCCGGGAAGTGAACACGGTGTTGGAGTTATGTCTGACGTAGGTTGTTTTAGGATCACTTCTTGATCACTTCTAGCTTCACGACCGTGCTTTGCTTCTCTTCTCGCTCTCTTTTGCGAATGTAGCCACCATATATGCTAGTCGCTTGCCGCAGTTCCACCTCACAACCCTGTCCTACCTTTAAGCTTAAATAGTCTTGATCTCGCGGGTGTGAGATTGCTGAGTCCCCGTGACTCACAGATTCTACCAAAACAGTTGCAGGTGCCAACGATGCCAGTGCAGATGACGCTTCCGAGCTCAAGTGGGAGTTCGACGAGGAACGTGGTCGTTACTATGTGTCTTTTCCTGATGATCAGTAGTGGAGCCCAGTTGGGACGATCGGGGATCTGTGTAGCATTTGGGGTAGTCTTCTTTCATTTTGGTTCCGTAGTCGGACCTTGAGTGTAATCTGGATGATGAATGTTTATTTATGTATTGTGTGAAGTGGCGACTGTAAGCCAACTATGTATCTCTTTCCCTTATGTATTATATGGGTTGTGTGAAGATTACCTCACTTGCGACATTTCTTTCAATGCGGTTATGCCTCTAAGTCGTGCTTCGACACGTGGGAGATATAGCCGCATCGAGGGCGTTACAGCACCCCCCCCCCCCACCCTCGTGGGTGCCTCGGGACTCTTCTGGTCCATCTTCGATACTCCGTGGGCTTCTTCTGGTCCAAAAATAATCTCTGTGCTCTAGGTTAATAGGTTAGTCCCAAAAATCATATAAAATAGCATATAAATGCATATAAAACATCCTAGATGGATAATATAATAGCATGGAACAATCAAAAATTATAGAAACGTTGGAGACGTATCAGCCTCCAAGTGCAGAGTTTTGTAGGGCAGTAGCAAATTTCCCTCAAGTGGATGACCTAAGGTTTATCAATCCGTGGGAGACCTAGGATGAAGATGGTCTCTCTCGAAAACCCTGCAACCAAATAATAAAGAGTCCCTTGTGTCCTCAACACACCCAATACGATAGTAAGTTGTATAGGTGCACTAGTTTGGCGAAGAGATGGTGATACAAGTGTAATATGGATGGTAGATATAGGTTTTTGTAATGTGAAAATATAAAAACAGCAAGTTAGCAAGTAACAAAAGTGAGCAAAAACGGTATTGCAATGCTTGGAAACAAGGCCTAGGGTACATACCTTCACTAGTGCAAGTTCTCTCAACAATGATAACATATATTAGATCATATGGCAATCCCTCAATGTGCGACAAAAGTCACTCCAAAGTTCCTATCGCGAAGAACATAAGATGAAATTGCTTGTAGGGTACAAAACCACCTCAAAGTTATTCTTTCCGATCAATCTGTTGAGCTATTCCTATAAGTGTCACAAACAGCCCTATAGAGTTCGTAGTAAAATAACACCATATGACACACATCAATCAACCCTAATGTCACCTAGATACTCCAATGTCACCACAAGTATCCGTGGGTCAATTATACGATATGCATCAAACAACTTCAGATTCATAATATTCAATCCAACACAAAGAACCTCAAAGAGTCCCATGATTCCTACTGGAGAAACAAGGACGGAAAAATGCATCAACCCCTATGCATAGATTACCCCAATGTCACCTCGGGAATCTGCAAGTTGAGTGCCAAAACATACATCAAGTGAATCAATAGAACATCCCATTGTCACCACGGGTATCCCACGCAAGACATACATCAAGTGTTCTCAAATCCATTATAGTATTCAATCCGATAATAGTGAAACCTCAAAGGTAAACTCAACTCATCACAAAAAGGTAGAGGGAGAGAAACACCATATGATCCAACTATAGTAACAAAGCTCGCGGTACATCAAGATCGTGCCATATCAAGAACACGAGAGAGAGATCAAACACATAGCTACTAGTACATACCCTCAGCCCCGAGGATGAACTACTCCCTCCTCGTCATGGAGAGCGCCAGGATGATGAAGATGGCCACCGGTGATGGTTTCCCCCTTCGGCAGGGTGCCAGAACGGGCTCCCAATTGGTTTTTCATGGCTACACAGGCTTGCAACGGTAGAACTCCCGATCTCGGTTTCTTTCTAGGGTTTCTAGATTTATAGGGATTTTTGGCGTTGGTTTCACGTCAGGGGGTCCACAAGTCAGCGACAAGGCAGGGGGGCGCACCCTCCACCCTTGTCGTTGACTCGGGACTCTTTTGGCCCAACTCTTTTGCTTCGGGGGCTTCTTCTGGTCCATAAAAAATCATCGTAAATTTTCAGCTCGTTTGGACTCCATTTGATATTCCTTTTCTGCAAAACTCAAAAACAAGGAAAAATACAGAAACTGGCACTGGGTCCTAGGTTAATAGGTTAGGCCCAAAAATAATATAAAATAGCATATAAATGCATATAAAACATCCAAGATGGATAATATAATAGCATGGAACAATCAAAAATTATAGATACGTTAGAGACGTATCAACTATACACGGGCGTCTCTATGGTTTGGTCCCACCTGTTAGCTGTAACAAAGAAGTATCAGGATAAAAATGCAGCATACATTTTGTAATCAAGGGATAAGGAAAATACATGTAAAATAACAGAAAATGTGTGAAACACCTTTTTTACTTTTAACTTTTGCAATTGAAATAATCAATTAATTAACTAAAATACAGTCCCAAAATTTTCAAAAACAAGGACTTTGAAATTATTTTAAAAGATGTGACAGGGCCTTGTAAAAATTTATACAATTTTTAAAATGACTCTACCACGTCGATTAAATCAACCTCGAGGCATAGCCATTTCCTAGTCGGTCACCCATCCTTACACTGCTCCAACCACAACACATTTAACATTCAAGCTCTTTTGGGAATGAGGTGCCAAAAGGGAATATGCACTTTGTTGATAGGGATTGTCAATCAGACCTATGACACATATGAGAATGCCAATACATTCTTCAAAAGTTGACCACACTCATATGACATTTTGGAAACATGTCATGAAGTAATGCCATGGACCTACTAGAATCCAGTAAACATGTCTTGAAAGACCAATAAAATATTTTTGAAATTGTGAAAACAATGACTAGGAGGTTACTTTAACAGACAGGAATGAAAAGCTGACAAAAAATCATTCTCAAAATTTTCAAAAATTATTTCGAGGTTAATTTGTCAGACGGGGCTTAAAAGTTGAGCAAAGTCATATCTAGGGTTATACCAATTTAGTATGTAGTTTGTTAATAAATGAGTCGTATTATACTGGGTGCAGCAGCTAGTTCTATCTAGGGATACAGTAATTCAGTATGCAGGTTCTTATTAAATCTTGTGTGCAATTTTGTCTAACAAATATTGTTTAACTCTACAACTGCTGCTGCCAAACTAGCACATCTATATTGCAGGATTAAAGAAGAAACACCGGAGGACAATTATCCTATAGGCAAACATGCGTTGAGAAAAGATGTTGTCTATGAAATTAATATGGATTCATAGGGTTCATATGATGCCAGTCAGATTGATATAGGTCAAGATCCTAGTAATCATCAGAAAACTACTTCTTAGGTACAAAATTCTTGTACATCAGATTAGTGCCACTTCTAGATTTTTGTTTCTAAACTATGTCTTGGAGTACATTAGGGTAGGCAATGTATGATACACTGGCACTACGGAAGAAGCGCATCATAGCCGACGTACCTTCATCTTCAATTGCAACAAGATTTAAAGTGAACGGCCCATATATTCACATGGTTAAACTTTCTTTCCTGATTGCTAATTCATCTACACATTGAACTTGTGCTGTCAAACGTTTATTACAACTAGACGTGCATATGTTCTATCATAAATGGGTGTATGTTTTCTACAGAGAAAGATTAATACTGACCCGAAGGATGTATTTGCCGTAGAAATGTGCATTAGTATTATGCGGAAATGTGGTCGTGATATTCCAGATCAGAACAATTACTAGAACAAGGTAAAAAACACCCGTGAGCAAGCTATATCGTTGAAGCCTGAGTATATAAAGGAAGAAAATGGGAGAAACTTGTAGGCTAGTGGTGTGAGGATCACTCCAATGTTTGTAGTACACACTCTTCGCTCTTAAACTTGTCAATCCGTACTTCTGGACACATCGTACTAAATTTGGGCTTCATGTCATAGGAACTTCGTGCCAAGAAACAATGGAAATCATCTATTGTGAAGCTAAGCCAAACCACTGCACCTACAAAATGTGATTCCCACTTTAGACATATGGTAAGTATTTTTAGTACCTTATTGCAAAAGCTTTATGTTGGATTACTATATTGATTGCAGTATTAATGTTTACCAATTGATAAATCTGATATAATCCCCAGGACAACATTGATAATCAATCTGGTGGAGACTTGCTTGAATGTACGTGCACTACAAAGAAATACCCTACATTTAGTTTGACTGCAAAAAAATAACAAATTGTAAGTACTGCCTAGTTTTGTTGGCTTCAGATGTATACACTACTGGAATCTGGCAATTTGCCATCTGCCATGGCAGATGGCAAAGGCATGGTCGGCGGATGGCAAAGGCTTTGCCATCAGCCAGCAGATGGCAAACAGTTTGTCTGACTTCTTATCGGCAAAGGCTTCTTTGCCATCTGCTGGCTGATGGCAAAGAGCCTGTAGCTTTGCCATCAGCTGGCTGATGGCAAAGAGCCTGTGGCTTTGCCATCAGCTGGCAGATGGCAAAGAGCCTGTGGCTTTGCCATCAGCTGGCAGATGGCAAAGCCTCTTAACGGGGTTAGCCCCGTTAGAAGGCTAACGGCATACTTTGCCATCAGCCAGCAGATGGCAAAGGCTGCAGGCTCTTTGCCGTCTGCCAGCAGATGGCAAAGTATGCAGGCTCTTTGCCATGTGCCAGCAGATGGCAAAGTATGCAGGCTCTTTGCCATGTGCCAGCAGATGGCAAAGTATGCAGGCTCTTTGCCATGAGCCAGCAGATGGCAAAGGCAGCAAGCTTTGTCGTCTGCCAGCACATGGCAAAGAGGTTTGCCATCTGCTGGCAGATGGCAAAGAGCCCAAATAGGCCAGACAAGTGGCCTCTTTGCCATCTGCCAGCTGATGGCAAAGCTCTTTGCCATCTGCCAGCAGATGGCAAAGTGACTATATTGCCCCATTTAATTTTGTTTTTTCTTATATCAATTCATTTTCACAGAATATCAAACACAAATATATTTATATGACCAATATAGCATTTCAACACATATTACCAATAGTCATGAACACATATATCCAATACATGTTACCAATAGTAGCAAGTTTCATCCGTACATATACATAGTTTCATCAATATTACACAGTTTCATCCATAGGTAACAAGTTTCACAAGGTCAAAACAAAAACTAAATACAAGCACTCCATCAACCCAAGCTTCCGTGATCTTAAGCAAATCTGTAAAATGGGAAAAAAGTAAGTTAGAAGAAGATAGTATATCCAGCTAGCCAAATGAAAATAGAGGATACAATCTCAACAGATAACAGCCAAAATTTACAAGAAGTTCCTTTGTAACTTTCTTCAGAAAAAGGAACACTGAAAGTCTGAAGAAAACTAACACTGGAACAACCTGAACATTACTGAATTTCAACAACTACTGCATACAAATCGTCTGTGTTATATTCAATCAAAGGAAACTAAGCTGAGTCTGTAGAGGGTATGTAGTATATTTAAACGAAGCAAAAGAGAACATCCCTTGCAATATATTTTGTACCAAGCAAAGAAACAGAATGTACATACACACACATAAAAATCATACTGGACCGCTTGTCACTTTCTTACATCAACCAGATTCTGCCAGACAAAGATTGTATAACAGAGATGAAGCAAGGGGTTCATGAGAAGTAGAGAAGATTCTACTATTCTTCCACACCCAAACCATGGTCCTTGAAAATGTAGATTAGATGGTCTTCGCAACAAAATAAAAGATTAGATGGAGAATGACAGTGACTCACGCCTCCTCACACTCCGTTCGAGCTAAAAATTATGTGGCTTCTTGGGGATGTAGATTGAGGGAAAGCGTGAGTCCCATATTCGGCTACATGACATGAGTGGATTCTAGACAGTTCGAGATAGGTGTGTGGATTTGAACTTTTGGGTGACAAAAATGCCAAGTATAGGTCATTTTAGAGCTATCCTAGGTTAAATATGTCACTAGTATCCATATGGCAGAGAACCCAGGCCGAGATGACTAGTCATAGAACCAAGGTGGCACAAACGTACAGGGACAGGCATACATGACCCAGCAATGCACGTGTCGGTCATCAACGAGTGCAACCAAGTCGTAGCAAGCTACAAGGACTTCGGTGATACACCGCGTGACATTTCCCCGTAGGGACAGACACAGGAGCAAAGAAGGACACATGCCGGTCAATCCATGTGTTCCGGAGCAATAGCGAACTACCATGGCTCGGTGGAAGCACTAGGAGGCATTTCCCCGTATGCAAGGCTACCAAAGGCACACGACTAGGTGTCGAATCCCACACATACAATGCATTTCAAACATACACACATTATGCACGATATGTGTAGATACAACATGGCATCACAACAAAACCCTATTAAGCAAAACACTTGGGAAACTTACCGTCATCATGGAGGTGTAGGTGTAGGTGTAGGTGTAGGTGTAGGTGTAGGTGTAGGACCGGTCGCGCCAGTGGCAGACGGAGAAGGATCGGTCGATGCTTGTCGGGAGATACCCTGCACCAAAGATTATTTCCAATGTATCGTTAGCATGATGCAACTCAAATGTGAAGACTAGTAACTAATGACCGTTCAAATGAAACTCACCGTGCCCGCCGGAGCAATGACTGGCATCGGCGGAGGGGTCTGGCCGTTCTTCTCGCACATGGACTGCACATTTGGTTTTGACGAGTCAATCATATTAGTTACTAATGAAAGGAACATTGCGTGCATGATTTAGCTAATATGCAGAAGAAACTTACCACGAAGAGCTCGTACATGGCCCGGTTAGCCAAGTCGTTCCGGTTCCTCTCCTCCTCCAACAGCCTAGCCGTCCTCTCCTCATTCTCCCGGTCCCTCTCCGCCAACTGCCGGTCCCTCTCCTCAAAAGCAGCCTGGGTCTTCGCTCTCTCTGCCTCAATAGCAGCCTGCAACACCACTCGTTAGCATTGTAATCATCGACGGCCGCAAACACAATGTAATGGAGGAAAGGCTACTGAGTCCGTATAACAAACCTGGAATTCAATTTCCACTGGTCGTAAATGTAACGCCCCAGATGTAACTTGCCATATTTGTAAGCCAACTCTTGCCATTTCCGGCTATGTGCTATGTTATTCCCTCCGTGGTTGGGTTCTCTCCGTTTTGCATTTTGGTTATGTCATGCATTTCATATCATGTTATCATGGGCATCGCATTTGCATACGTGTTCGTCTCATAAATCCGAGCATCTTTCCCGTTGTCTGTTTTGCAATCCGGCGCTCCTATGTCTCCCGGCGTCCCCTTTTACATTTCTTCGTGAGCGGGTATTAAACATTCTCGGAATGGACCGAGGTTTGACATGTGGCCTCGGTATAGCACCGGAAGACCGCCTGTCAAGTTTCGGGTCAATCGGAGTTCGTTTGATACTCCAACGGTTAACCGGGTAACCGTGAAGGCCTCGTGTGTGTTGCAGCCCTACACCCCTTCAAAACAGCCCAAAAACCCATCTAAGTCACTCCCATGTCCTCCGCCGTTCGATCACGATCGCGTGGGCGAAAACCGCACTCCGTTTGGAGCTCCCTAGCTCCTTCTGTCTATAAAAACGTCTCCCCCGTCTAAATCTGAGAGAGTCTCACCCCGAAACCCTAGCTTCGCCTCGGAATCCGCGCCCGCACAGTGCTCCGCCGCCACCTGTCCCGCCGCCGGCGCGCCCGGGCCAACCGCCCCTCGCCACGTGTCGCGCCCCGCCGCCCGTACCGCACCGGCCCGCCCGGGCCCGGGGCCGGCCCCCGCGGCCCGCCGCCGCCGCCCCTCCCGCGGAGCCGCGCGCCCGCCGCCTCCGCCTCCAGCGCCGTCCGCCGCGCCTCGCCCCGACTCCGGCAGCCGCCGCCGTCGCCGCGCCTCCCCGAGCTCGCCGCCACCCCGCGCCGCCTCCCCGAGCTCGCCGGCGCCAGATCCGGCCGCCCCGGCCCGGATCCGGCCGCTCCTCGCCTCGCCGCCGCCTTCCCCCGCGATCTCCGGCGAGATCCGTGGCGAACATTGTTTTCCGCGCCTGGGTTGACTTTTATCTCCTCCCCGAAATCTCTAAGTCCTTTATTTTCATCATCATTATCGCACCTTCATCAGGCCACAACTTTGCATCCGTAGCTCCATTTCGCGCGTATAATATGTCAAACTGTTCTCCTCGAAGAGTACGTCATTTTGTTCCATTGCATCATTTTCATTTGAGTTCATATTGATGCCCGAAATGCTGTTAGAAGAGGGCTAGTTGATGTTAATTGCTGGATCCTATCTGAACATGCACTTTTGTCATTTTTGCCATGATTGATGTGTACCTCCTATGAAGTTGAGTCCTACATGAGTTTTGTAATATGCCATGTAACCTTTCCAGAGAATTATGCCATGTATTTTTGTGATCTATGTGGTGACTAGCACAAGCATGCAAACTAGGTCACTTGATGTTGCTGATTTCAGAGACTTAGTGATTTCACTAAGTCCCTGACTGCTGTTATTTTTATGCCATCTATTCATGTTGTTTCTGAGAGATCCATGCATAATTTGAGCATGATCAGTAAAGGAGTTTTGTACTTGAGTATTTGCTTAATCCATCCATTCCTTTGTTTGCAATTATGGAGTGCCATAGCTTGAGTCAATCGAGCTCTACTTTTGCTTCAAAATGTTGCTGGCAGATTGTTTACGTGTTATTCAATTTTGCCAAGCTTGGTGTAGTTGATCCTTGCGCGATATGATATTGTTATTGCCATGTATTGTTACTATGCCATGTCTTCTTGATGTATGTATGCTTATCTTATCATGAATCTCTCTGTAGTGAGTGCATCGAGCTCACGAACATGCCTAGTCGTTAACAGTTTTCTGCCATGTCCAGTTTTCTGCTAAGTCTGAAACCTGTAACGAAACTTGCTTATTTGACATGGGTGTAATCATATTTTCTGGTCCTTTTTGGCTTATGGTCAGTAAAGGTCTTTTGTCAAGTGCTTTGAGTAGATTCATGCCATGCCTTTCTTTGCTATGTTCTGAACCTGTAGCATGTTGCTTCGTTGCTCTGAACATGTCATCTTGATGTTAGTTTCTGCTACTTTGATAATTTCACTAAGTCTGAGAACCTGTTATCGTTTGCACTTTTGCCATGCTTGTTTGAACCTGTTATGATGTGAATTAGCCGTAGCTCAGTGTTCATATTTTGTCGAGCATCTTGAGTAGATTACTGTCATATGCTTTGTTGCCACTTTTGGGTGCAGTAACTTAATTATTTGTTGCTTACTAAGTAGCATCATGCTGTTTATGGCAGTTTCGTGTCATTCTTGTATTGCTTGCCATTTGCAAACCGTGCATCCGATTCCGGTGATCTTTATATCGATTTCAACCGAAATCACCTCATCTATCCAGTGGCATGCTTGTTTTGCCAAGATTATGCCCTGTTCATCCTTGTCCTTCCGGAGCATGCATACGCATTGCATATCACCTCTCGCATATCATGCCATGTTTTGCATCATGTTGCTTGCGCATTGCATCGTGGTTGATATGGGTTCCTTTGCTTGTTCTCTTGTCTTGGGTAGAGCCGGGAGACGAGTACGTGACCGAGGATTCCGTTGAGAACGCTTACGAGGACCAAGCTTTCGACAACTCTGAGAACCTTGCAGGCAAGATGACCATACCCTCGAAATCACTTCTATCTTTGCTTGCTAGATTGCTCGTTCTTTTGCTATGCCTATGCTGCGATACCTACCACTTGCTATATCATGCCTCCTATATTGCCATGTCAGCCCCTAACCATCCATGTCCTAGCAAACCGTTGTTTGGCTATGTTACCGCTTTTGCTCAGCCCCTCTTATAGCGTTGTTAGTTGCAGGTGAAGATGAAGTTTGTTCCTTGTTGGAACATGGACTTGTTGTTCCTTGTTTGGAACATGTTTACTTGTTGGGATATCACAATACCTCTTATTTAATTAATGCATCTATATACTTGGTAAAGGGTGGAAGGCTCGGCCTTATGCCTGGTGTTTTGTTCCACTCTTGCCACCCTAGTTTCCGTCATACCGGTGTTATGTTCCCGGAGTTTGCGTTCCTTACACGGTTGGGTGATTTATGGGACCCCCTTGACAGTTCGCTTTGAATGAGACTTTTCCAGCAAGGCCCAACATTGGTTTTACCTTTTGCCACCTAAGCCTTTTTCCCTTGGGTTCTGCAGACTCAAGGGTCATCTTTATTTTAAACCCCCGGGCCAGTTCTCCTTCGATTGCTGGTCCAAACCGAGCGATGTCCGGCGCCCCTTGGGCAACCAGGGTCTATGCCAACCCGACGTCTTGCTCATCCTGTGTGCCCTGAGAACGAGATATGTGCAGCTCCTATCGGGATTTGTCGGCACATCTGGGAGGTTTTGCTGGACTTGTTTTGTTGCTGTCGAAATGTCTTGTAGTCTGGGATTCCGAGATTGATCGGGTCTTCCCGGTAGAAGGAATATCCTTCGTTGACCGTGAGAGCTTATCATGGGCTAAGTTGGGACACCCCTGCAGGGTATTATCTTTCGAAAGCCGTGCCCGCGGTTATGAGGCAGATGGGAATTTGTTGATGTCCAGTTGTAGAAAACCCGAAGTTGACCTTAACTAAAACACATCAACCGCGTGTGTAACCGTGATGGTCTCTTCTCGGCGGGGTCCGGGAAGTGAACATGGTTGTTGGAGTTATGTCTGACGTAGGTTGTTTCAGGATCACTTCTTGATCACTTCTAGCTTCTCGACCGTGCTTTGCCTTCTCTTCTCGCCCTCTTTTGCGCAGTAGCCACCATATGCTAGTCGCTTGCTGCAGCTCCACCTCACAAACCCCTTTCCCACCTTTAAGCTTAAATAGTCTTGATCTCGCGGGTGTGAGATTTCTGAGTCCCCGTGACTCACAGATATTATCACCTCAGTTGCAGGTACCAACGATGTCAGTGCTGATGACGCGACCGAGCTCACTTGGGAGTTCGATGAGGAACGTGGTCGTTACTATGTTTCTTTTCCAGATGATCAGTAGTGGAGCCCAGTTGGGTGATCCGGGGATCTGTTTAGCATTTGGGGTAGTCTTCTTTCATTTTGGTACCATAGTCGGACCTTGAGTGTAATCTGTTTGATGGATGTTATTTATGTACTTGTGTGAAGTGGCGATTGTAAGCCAACTATGTATCTTTCCCCTTTATTTATTACATGAATTGTGTGAAGATTACCTCACTTGCGACATTGCTTTCAATGCGGTTATGCCTCTAAGTCGTGCCTCGACACGTGGGAGATATAGCCGCATCGAGGGCGTTACAGTAAACGAGGCGGTATCTCAGGATCAGAGCTGGCCTGGCGCTTCTTGATCTGCGGGAGAGTGCTACTACAACGTATCAGTCCATTACCAATGGCTAACGATCCATGGGACCTCCCGCCACCAGATATCATCACCAGCTCTGGATCAAGAGGCCGGCTCGGGTTAAAGTCCGGCCCTTTCCTCGCCTTCCCCTGCTTAACGTACTGCACCATCTTGTGGTGGGAGGCCTTGTTGCTGAAGTTCTCTGCATTTTTGAGGTCAGACTCAGAGAATGCCTTGGCCTTCTTGTACGATGCAATATTGGACATGCCATAGAGGTCGAACAGCTTTGGCACTGGAGCCTTGTGGTGGTTTGACTAAAAGAGAGGAACAGAGTATTAGTTAAGGACTCAAACTAGCACAAAGAATGAATTTGCATGAATCATCAAGCAAACCACACATACCCAGTTTTTCCCATACCCATGTAGGTTGACGCTGCCTAGATGGTGTGGCACACCTTTCATTTTGAGACGCTTCTCCTTTGCAATGTTGTGGGCAACGCGCCATTGGGGAGAGCACCACTCATCCACCAACGCCTCCCAGCAGTCCATCTTGTCCGCACACCATCTCGGGGGCACCTAAGTTAAGCAAGAGAAATTTGAGCGCTACGCCTACGAATCAAATCAAGGAAACTAAGTACAAGGCCTTAAGAATAGGTAATTACCTTCATGTACTTCTCCTTACTCAGATACTTGTCCCGGCACTTCTCTTTTCTCCTCCTAATACCAGTCTGTGCTAAGTAGTCTCGAACAGCCTGCGTCCGAGCCTCGTGCCGAAAGTTTCCAAGTAGGCGCCTGCACTCGGCGTCGATAACCCGAGCCGCGGCCTCCTCATGTCCCTCAGCACACCTGTAGAAGGTCTGCAATCAAACAAGAAAACACGGATTAGAAGGTCTGCAATCAAACAAGAAAACACATGTAGAAGGTATGCAATCAAAGAAGAAAACACAATGTAAATGGCAAAGGAGAAATTACCCAAAACGTGGCGATCACAATGTCGGCCACCGTGTCGCACTCGACATCGCCGACCCTATGCTCCGGCGGGGCCGGGGCAGCCAAGTAGTGCTCCCAGGTCATTCCTAGCTCTGGAACCCGGCCCTCACCGGGCAACGTGACCCACCCCGGGAAGCACTGGCGACAAATCACACCAAGGACAGTGTTGGGCCTGCGGACACCATCTTCGTGTGTCCAAGAACTGCAGTATGACAAGGCCAATGCATTAGATATTCGAAGAAACGTCAAGGCAAAAGGTTAAAAAAGAGTAAATGCACTTACTTCTCCCCGTTAGGCGCAATCAACCACCTCTGGTCGGGGGTCGCCGGGGTGGGCGGGAGCTTTGTATGACCACGCTGGTAGACTTTGCGCCCCTCAACCCACTCACCCTCGCTATAGCTATCAGGACTATAGTCTGCACCCTGAACACGACCATGTGCACTCGACTCCGTCCAGTCCTCCGATGGGCTCGGCTCCGACTCAGCGTGACCCCGTCTGAGCTCCGGAGTCTCGTGGGGCGAAGACTCGGCGGCCCGAGGCTCGTCGTCGGCCCGAGGCTCGTCGGCCGTAGGCGCTCCTGCCATAGGCTTGTCGGCCGGAGGCTCGTGGAGTGGAGTCCGAGACGGGTCCACCTCAGATGGCTCGATCTCAGACGGAGCAGTCCTGTGGTCGGGTGACTCAGCTGGGGGTGGCGGCGAGGAAGGCATAGCAGCCTTCCTACCTCTCCCGCCGCCACGTACACCTCTAGCAGCCTTCTCCTTCTTCTTACCCCCCCCCCCCCGACCTCTCCCGGCCGAAGAAGAAGCGACCGTCGCTGGACTCTGCAAACTGAGATCTAGCGCTCTCCGGAGGCTATGGGGGGGAATGGAACTACCCCTCCCACCACGTGCCGAGGTAGGAGCCTCGGAGCGCTCTCGACCCGCGCCCACCATCTGTCAACACCTGAAATGACAAAGAGTAAACAAAATTAGTACAACATAAAAAAATGAATACCTGACATGAATAATAATATATATAAATTCATTTTAGAGGAATAAATGCTAAGTATAGCTCATTTTAGAGCTATCCTAGGTTAAATAGGTCATTTTTGAGCTAATTAAGGTTGTTATGTCATTTTTGAGCTAGCTAAGCATATAAATTCATTTTGGAGGAATAAATGCTAAGTATAGCTCATTTTAGAGCTATCCTATGATAAATAGGTCATTTTTGAGCTAGCTAGGTTAAAACTTGAACTAATTAATAATATATATGTATATAATAATAATGGAATACCTGACATGAACTATAATATTAATCTTCATCGTCATCATTAATAAATGCATCATCATCGTCTATATATGCTTCGGGGTCAATAAATGCATCATCCTCATCACTATCAGTAATGATGTGCTCATCATCATCATCAATAAATTCATCAACATCTGGAAGGCCTCCTGTATGTAATCGGTCAAGCATTGACAGGTCATCCGCAGCAGTAACCTCTTCTTGTTCCGGCTCTTCTTGTTCCTGCTCAGGCTCGGATTCACTGCCGCTGTCTACTTGAATGTTCTGAGGTGAGCGGTTCTTGAAACGTTTTTTGGAAAGATGTGTTTCTTGGAACAATTCTCCTTCATATGTGTCTGGATTAATGTGAGGTTCATAATCCTCTTCATTGGGGGGAGGTGGTCTAACACGTGGCGGCACTTCATAAACGACATCCCAACCTTCGAGATTTGGATCACTTTGGCAGGCCCACGGTAGATAGAAAACTTGGGTTGCCTGTTGAGCCGTAATATAGACATTGGGAACATCCAAATGGGTGCTTTGTTTGATTTCGACTAGCCCTAGATGTTCATGAGTCCTTCTAGTCTCTTTCGGCTGGAACCAATGACATTTGAAGACTACGACGTTCGGTGGGTTTGCACCATAGAATAGAAGTTCATAAATTGCTTCAACTCTTCCATAATACTCGGTATCTCCTTCGCCGATAGCAGAGACACAACAATTTGTAGACTTTCGGTCGGCCATAGATAGCTCTTTGCCATAGGTACGAAAGCGATACCCGTTGATGTCGTATTTGTCAAATGAATGGACCTTATAGTCAAAACCATTAGCGACTTGTCTCAATTCGGCGTCAATAGACTCTGAACTAGCCTACAAGTTCAATACGAAAGGATTGTTGCATTAGCCAGAAATTAGAAGAAGAAATGAAATGGTCTAATGGAAATTACCGTTTGTTTGAACCAAGAAATGAAACCGGGATAGCCGCCTCCATGCATTGCCAGAAGCTCATACTCTTCGACGGAATCCTTTTGGATAACCGCTCCATACGAGAATATGGCGACGTATCGACTGTATCAAATATCCGGGAATAAGAGCAGTTCAAATGAAGTAGAGGTTGTGAAACAATGTACCGGGAATAAGAGCAGTTTCTCAGTTTTATTACGTCCATGCAACCTAGACGCTAATAGGTAAAGATAGGTCCTAATCCCACCCGAGTATGTGTAGATTGGGTTCGTTTTCCCATGCTCTGCTCCGGATCCGACACAAAATTTCGGCAGCACCTCCCCGTTGTTCTCCTGATACACGTCTCGGCAATAAGCAGAGAGGATGTGTACCCGGAGAACAATAGGGAGGCACTGACGAAATTTTGCATCGGATCCGGAGCAGAGCATATGGGAAAACGAACCCAATCTACACATACTCGGGCTGTCCATGGATAACGTTGGACAATTCAAAAGAATCACGGTTATAAATATGCAAATGCATGCATATTTATAGATGTAACCCTTTCGAACGGGAGACGCATAGTGGTCACGCATACTGATGATTCAATCTACCTATAGCTAGCATGTTTCATCGGCACGAAGACCGGAACATAGAAAATGATTGGGGGAGGAGGAGATGTCATTTGTGCTCACCCACGAACGTCGGGGCAGAGCTCGTCGAACACCAGACCCTCGCAGCGACGAAACAACTGCACATTTAAATCCACCCGATCAACACAAATATACATGCCTTTCAGTGTGCACTTAAATAGTCTGTCCACTGTACAATGTGATTTTTTTCAGTAGGGGTATAGGCGAGAACTCATAGACATCTTACCTTGGGCAAGAAGTGCTCAAGCGAGGAAACGAGAGTGACCAAGGCTGGATCAAGCTCAATCTCCTCCTTTACCTCCCTTAATGTTGTTGCTGCACTAAACAGAAAAAGCTAGGTTAAAAATCATCTTAAAATTAGGGAGTGTCTATTTAGTACTTGATTGCTTTTCAATTTGGTAACATTCACATTTCCTGACAAATAAACGGAGGACACTTGTATGTCCAAAAAACCCCACCCCGGTTTGTATCTTAAAGATACGTTGGACCCAAAAACACACGACTAGTCGGGACTAGTCGATCGAGTCGCTTGACTCATCCAACTAGTCGAGTCAACATATTGAGTCGACCTGCCAGTTGCGACTCATCGATTAGTCGCTCGACTCAAATACAGTGTTTTCAACGCAAGCTGGACTGAACAACTAGAACTAGAAATTCACAACTGGAGGCGAACTACACATGCATTTTCACCGTGGTCCGTCGGGGTGACTGCAAGGCAACCAAATCACAAGGGAACACAATGTATAATGGTGATGTTAAC
Source organism: Aegilops umbellulata (assembly GCA_032464435.1). Taxonomy (NCBI): domain Eukaryota; kingdom Viridiplantae; phylum Streptophyta; class Magnoliopsida; order Poales; family Poaceae; genus Aegilops; species Aegilops umbellulata. The sequence goes on along the minus strand of CP136058.1, from coordinate 328,897,197 downwards.
GAGATTCATCACAAGTTACCGATATTCTTTTTGATGGAATACTATCATAGAGTGATGGAAGTGTGCCTAGCTAGAGAAAAATTTAAGACGATCCCGAATTGTTTTGGATTTATGCTGATCCAGTGGCCAGGATGATCTATTACCTTGTGGAGACTTAGAGGCTGTGTTGACCTATTGAAGGCTAATTGTTTCTTTGCGCATCATTACTAAGAATCAATGTATACAAGGAACCAAACCTATTAGCACGCAATATATACCATTGCGAAAGAATGCATTTCCCAGGTATTGATTTATTTTGAGACATGTTCTCTATAGAATGGTGGCTCATTCCTCATTTTCTTGCACACACAAATAGAGCCGCATGGATTGCTTCTATCCGTCTTAAAACTGGCAAATATTATGTGCTACTCATTCGACAAGCAACTGTTGTCTCTCATCTGCGCACCTTATTCTCCTCTGTTCTAGTTTCCCAATCTTCTCACTAGAGGGCACAATCCCTGCATTTGATGGTGAAATTCAGACACCACTTGCTGCAATTTGTTGCTCCTTGATAGCACATTTCTATGTAATTTGGTTTATCCAGATCAAGCAGATAAGTGATAAGCAGATAAGCAGACAGCACTTGCTGCAATTTGGTTTATCCTCGAGTAGCATATACCTGAATCTCGATGGCGGGGAGGGCCGCGGGAAGGGGGCGGCGCTGTGGCCTGGCTCGGTGGAGGGGCGGGCCGCGGGGCACGCTGCGGTGGCCGGGCAGGGGCGGGGGAGGGCCGGCTCGGTGGAGGACGGGCGGCGGTGGAGGGCGGGCTGCGGTGGAGGGATGGGCGCAGGGGGGAGCTGCGGTGGCGAGGAGGGGCGGGGGAGGTCTGCGGTGGCGGGGAGGGGCGGGGGAGGGGCGGGGGAGGGGCGGGGGAGGGCCGGCTCGGTGGAGGACGGGCGGCGGTGCTGGGACGGGCTGCGGTGGAGGAATGGCGCAGGGGGGAGCTGCGGTGGCGGGGAGGGGCGGGGGAGGGCGAGGGAGGTCTGCGGTGGCGGGGAGGGGCGGGCCGGCGGCGGTGCTGGGCGGTGGCAGGCCGGCGGCGCGCTGGGGTCGTCCGGCTGGGGCGCGCGGGTGCGCTTCGGGGACAAGTGGTGGGGGTGGGTGAGGTGGGGAGAGAGAGGGGTGGGGCCGGGCTGGAAGAGAGAGAGGGGGGAGGGGCCGGGTAGTTCGACCTCTTTGCCATCTGCCAGACGCTGGCTGATGGCAAAGATATGGGCCTTTGCCATCCGCTGGCAGATGGCAAAGAGGTGGGGCTACTGAGCCGTCACACCGCCGTTATCCATTGGGCCCACCCACTTCTTTGCCATCTGCCAACAGACGGAAAAGACTCTTTGCCATCTGCTGGCAGATGGCAAAGAGGTGGGTTGACAGGCCGTTACAACACTGGACCCTACCCACCTCTTTGCCATCTGCTGGCAGATGGCAAAGATTATTTGCCATCCACTAGCAGATGGCAAAGAATTGGCTGATGGCAACCATGTTCTTTGCCATCTGTCAGTTCTTTGCCATCTGTTTTTATAAGCAGATGGCAAAGACGTTCTTTGCCATCAGCTCGCAGATGGCAAAGAGCTGGCTGATGGCAAATTCCCAGTTTCCAGTAGTGATAGTCTGACTATAATTATTCAAACTATCAAACACTGCTCTAACGGTGCTATCAATTGTATTGCAGAATGAATCGAGGATCAAACATACACCATCAAAATAGCTTGATATGACAACAATACCTGATGTTCATTGAGGAAAAGAACTCCTCGAGCACGTTACTTTCGAGCATGGGCATATTATCCTCCTCCGGGAAGAATTCATCCGCTCGTGAACACATCCGTGAGTTAGAACACATCATTTCAACTCAGGAGGTAAATGCAAAAAAGGCAAGTGATATGTTTCATGAAGAGCTGAATGAAATGTTTTTTGCTCAGATATTAAAAATTAAAGAACTCAAAAAGAAGTAGCTAGAAGAGATTGAAGATTTCAAGACGGATCAGCAGAAGAAATCCACCGTCTTTGAAAAAAGACAAAGACATATGGAGGCAATGCTCAGTCACCTGTTAAGGAAGTCCACGCAGTAAGCAAAAGACAATGTTTGAAAAACACCAAAGGACTCATGCTTATAGTCAACTTAACTTTCCTTTATCCGAGACTATGACCTCTGCTTCTTCTTGTAAAATGTCAGGTTTCACTTATAATGAAAGATTTGTTGCCAATGTTTGAATTCTCATTTTCCATCAATTCAAATATTTAATATTTTTCATGAAATTATAAATTTAATACAGATTCGCCAGCAAAATTAATAATATTAATTACAACTTTTTTTCTACGTGCAACGGTAATTGTGACGTAAATGCATGTCATCACCAATGTCTGGTCCCACATGTAAGTAGCCACGTCAGCATCTTCTGGGCCCATATGTCAGCAGCGTTGACCGGTCAAAACCGAGGCCCGGATTATTACTTACGGGACCGTCGGCGATAAAACCCATAGCGAACCAACAAGGAAGGAGCCACGTTAGCAAGTGCTGGCCCCACCTGTCAGAATCTTTGACCGGTCAAACATGTGGACCAATCACCGGTGACGGGATTATCGTCGCCAAAAAAAAGATCTTAGGCGACAGATTGAGCTATCATATGTGACATTCTGGGCCGTCACCAAAGACGACCATCGGTGACATTTTTTGGTTTGTCACCTAAAACGCGATCTTGTGTGACGGAAAAAGTGGTACCATCAAAAACAATTATGACGGCGCTTCGGTGATGGTGGGGGTGATGATTGGAAAACGTCGTCGGTGTATTTTTCGTGACGAAAACCAGTTATATGTGGCACAAGTGAAGCGTCGCAAAATAGAGTAAATTTTGTAGTGATATTTTTTACAGACGGACTTAGACTTTACTTTTACCTCTAGTAATCATGTGAAATAAGCGCTCGGAATCTCTAGACACTTATTTCTTTGCAATATCTAACAATGTGTAATTCAATTTTCAGTTAAGCACCCGAGTACGAGCTTTGCGGTTTCATTCTAGATCACATTGTTCTCGTCGTGCTCAAGCCAGGAATCAACACTATCGTCGTTGCCTACAACAACCAACACATTTTCCCCATGAACCCCGCTGAAAAAGGGTAAATCCTTCTTGTTGTTTCCACCATATGTTGAAAACTGCCAACTCAGGACATTTGCAAACCCTGGCTAAGTTTCGGAATTGGCATCTGAAAGTGCATTTGTTCCTAAAAAAATTCTGGTATGATGACAATGTGGTTAGTGCAACTGAAGATGGTTACTAAAGTTTATCTCAGATCATTGGTTCCTCAAATGTTATTTTAGGAGATGGTTGACCCCCACTTCAAAAGGGAAAGGCATGGTCGCTCACTAAGCTATCCCTTGGTCTCACCTTATAAAGGATGATGAGACCTAAGGTTACAAGGACCCCAACCGAGTTATGCATGGTTGGTTGTAGGGGTATGCAACTTGTCCTCCAAGGCACCTTAGTTACTCTCCGACGGGCCTCCTACTCCAGCAAGAGGCCTGCATGAACAGTGCGGCCCCCTAGCCCATGGAGCTGGCCCACTATATGGAACACCTGCCAAGCATCCTCAAGAGCTCATGTTTGGCGCCTCAAGCGCCAAGTTACCCAAGTGGTGCTAATGCACCTTCCCATGTGGGCCGGCCCAACATGAGAATTCCTGGCTCGCTCAGTTTAACATGTTGATTCCAAAAACAAGGTTGGATAGGTTGATAACTTGACAGTTTGACTGTTCACCATTTGGTTGTTCGATAGTTGACGGTTGACTTCTCCAAAAAAGTTCATCAAATTGGAAAATACGCTAATTCAGAAGAAAAAAAAACTTTGCAAATTTAACAAAAATTCATCGTTTCGAAAAAGGTTCACAAATTCAAAAAAAGTTTGCAACTTTCAAAAGTTCACGAATACGAAAAAATGTATGGATTTGAAAAAGTTCAAGAATTTCAAAAAATGATCGCAAATTTAAAAAATGTTCACAATTTTAGAAAGGTTCATGGATTTTAAAGAATTTCAAGACTTCAAAAAAAAGTATACACGAATTCAAAACAATCCAAATATGAGAAATAAAAAATAAAACTAAAAAGGAAAAGGAAAAAACCAAACAAAAATACGACCTGGAAAACCATAGAGAAAATTGCCCGATAAAATACTGATATGACCTTCTAGATTATTCGCAAAGCCGGTGTGAAAAAACCTACATGGACCGGCTCATATAGGAACTATCATACAAAGCATGGTCGAGCGATAATTCCTAAAAAGAATTGACACAATCAAGAAGACGAAATAAAGATGTAAATGGGTCGAGCCCAAGTTTGAGAGGGGGTGCGCGCCAATTGATAGAAAGCACTAAAACTAGCGCTTAAGGCGCCAAATAGGAATTGGCAGCATCCTCTCATCACTTGCTCCTCTGGCTCCACGCGAACACACACGCCCGCCTGCATGGCTAATGGCCTAGTTCGGCCCCACCACAAAGATGGTTCTGCACCAGGCTTAAATGAAATCAGTGCACCAATTTGGTGTTGTCTTTCCTGTTTTCTTCCGGCGCATTTCCTGTTGGACACATGTTGCGTTAACTGTTGGTGCAACACACAGGCGCAAGTGACCGGTCGTGGAGATTGGGTCCACCCATTTAACGGTAGCACAAATATTCCGGTTTTAGGAACATTTCAAAAGAGTATGTTCAGCTTTTACTAGGTTTTTCCTATTGTTTTTGTACTGGTTTTCTTTTGGTTTTATATTTTTCTTTTCTTTTTCTTTCTTTCGTAATTCATAAGTTTTTTAAAAAATTAAAACCTTAAAGTTTGAAATTTCAAAAAAAAATTCATGTTTAAAAAAATGGATTCTTTTCAAAGATCAGAATCTTCAAAAAAAATGTTGAAAATTTCAAAATTATTTTTTGAACAAAAAAAATTCAAAGCTTCAGAAAAATTTCCACTATTTATGAAATTGTTCAGAATTTGCAAATTGTTCACAATTTTGAAGAAATGGTTGAAATTAAAAAATAATAGTATTTTTCCAAAAAAAATGTCAAGGTGTGTACAAATTGTACACTTCTCCATTAGAGTGGTCACAAACTGAATAAAATTTGTGTTCTCAAAAAATGTTCACTTTTTCCAAAATGTGTTTGCAGATTTTTGAATGACTGCTACAGCAAACCACGCGCTGTAGTACTCACCTCGCTACAGCAACCTGTCCGGATACAGTGAAACGCTACGGTGCCCCCGCTGCTTTTTTAAGCAACAGTGCTACTAGATTCTGCCAACGGGCCGGTCCAGTAGGAGTTTGGGCTTGTCCGGCCCAACTAGCCCACGGACGGTACCGCGAGAGAGAGAGAGAGAGAGAGAGAGAGAGAGAGAGGCTGGTGTTGAAACCCTTTGTGCATGGCATCGTTGTCGTAGTGTTCCAACCCTGGGATACATACATTTTGGAATAAAATGGAGCTTTTACCCTGAAAGGGATGTGCGTGCATGCGTCCATCACAAGCCTACCTAATCATCCATATCCCGTCCCTCCATCTTTTGTATGCATCCCATCCGGGCATTATTATTAGTTGGAGTCATTTGTTCAAGTTGCATGCGTCGACATGCATGCATGCATGCTACCACTAAGTAAACTGTACTCCCCTGCCTTTCGCTAGCTAGCTAATATCCATCTTACATATTTTTCTGGTGAGCTTAAGCTTGCGTCAGCTTGTTGGTGAGCAAGCATGACATACTTTTTTTCTTTTTGCGAATAAAGCACGAAATACAATATGGTGCCAAATCTGGATACTATAAACGATGGAAAGAAAATCACAACCCGCTTCGATCCAATTCCATTGGACCGCATATATGCATCAATGCATGCATGAGGCGATCGAGCAATGCCTGGGTTGGGATTCAGATCCAAATGACTGCTTTCAGTTTCAGATCTGAGTCAAGAGTTGAATTTCCTCCGTGAAAGCGACCTGGACGTGTATATGTCTGCCTCTCAGAGAACACACACACACACATGGATATCAAACGAGGTAAGCATGCATGGTTCTTCATTACTCCTGGATGGAGATGGAGCAAAGCAAAACGACGACACTCATGGTTGCAAATGCGGAGCTTTTATCATTAGCATCACCAGATCGAGAGACACACATACGTAAAGCCAGCATGCATGCATGCATTACATCCTGATGACCCATCGAGACTTTCTTTATCCTCCTAGTCTTTAGTGGCGAAATTGAAAGGAACAAAGTAAGAGAAATCAAGAAAAGAAGAGATAGAAAAAGGAAGCACTATTGGCTATGTACGTGGCGTGAAAACGATCGGGCGCAAAAGCAAGCGGTTGAATATTGGCACTACGTACGACTACGCGCGCATGCATGCATGCTGGCCATGCATGGGTGCATGACACGGCAGCATGCACATCAACTGACGGAGCGAGCGGCAAAAATACAGTTCTTCCCTTCACGTACGGTCGATCTTTCATCGGTCTCGCATCATCAGTTGACGGCCTTGGCGCCGCCGCCGGAGTTGTAGCAGAAGTGGCGGTGGAACTCGCCGCCGATGCAGCACTTGAGCCTCAGGAAGCTCGGCTCCTTGGGGACGGTGAGGGGCCTCCTCGACCTGCACGCACGTCAACGTCACAATTTCATTCAATCACCATGCATGTCTCTCCATCTTTGTTCCTTGAATATATACTCTAGCACTGAATTAATCAATCATATCGCTAACTGCTTGTTAACTAGCCCCCACTTTGTGTACTACTACTAGTACAAAAAAAAAAATCAAATTAAAGCTAGCCGATTACATAGGCATGCAAGGGTTGTTGGCTCCAAGCAAGTTCCCGTTTCTATATATTCAACGGTGCATGATGCATATGTATATCCATCCACTAGTTTTCTTTAAGTATATGCTATGTTTTGTTCCTTCATTAATGTCCACATTCTGTTCTACACCTAGTGATAGATCGAGTGACCCACTTCTTAGTCGACTGATTAATGATAAGTTTGCTCAACAATATCAGCGGGACAGGTTAATGATATGATCAGTTATGTATGTGATAATTGCCTTTGTGGGTGGAATGGCTTGTCAAATGCTGGCATAAGTTGGGCCTTTGGAACCATCTCCTTCCTCATCATCTTGATTTCACGCTCCTCCATCACCTATTTGTAAAAGAAACCTGCTTATTATATGACCCAACCAAACAGGCAAAACATATATGCCTCCGAAATGTGTTATTCACCTGTGATAACTTGTCCTCAAATCTCCGAATAATTTCCTCGGTATTTATCTTGCTTGCAATCTGTAAGTTTCTTACAGCTTATTAGTTTCTCAAAGTAGAAGGGTATATAAGGGCCATTGTTATGGCAAAGGGAATGTGCATCTCTATAACCTGGTAATTGTAGCCAGCTCGCCTTATGGCCCGCTCCTCGGTGTGAAGCCTGCAGTAGCTGAGCGGCTGCTCGTGTTTTGTCGATCTCTGATAGGAAATCAATTTAAATGAAAGTTTCAGGATACTTTGTCTGCATATTGTCACCAGTTTGTGCTAGTACTTCTGTTAGGGTTAATTAATTTATCTATGTAAATGTTTGAAATGAACCTTGGGTGAGGTTTGTGAAGTTGGTGAACGTCGTTTGCTCTCATCATGAGTTGCCGAGTCGTGACTGCCTTTACGGAAGTTTTGCTGCTCATTTTTTGGTCGTGCCTGAAAAGGACATACTGAGATAATTAGCCGAAACATGATTTGGAATCGTAATTTATAAAAAAATCATAGAAGTACCCCTATGAAAATGCTTTCATAGGGAAAGACTCTAGCTGGTTAGATGAAATGAGATGTTGCACCCCTAAATGTTCTCAGTCCCATCTCTTTAGTGTACATACTAAAGATATGTCACTGTCAAAAAAGAAAAGAAGAAGAGATGCGCTACATTACTAGATGCATGGATGTGCACGCCATTCCTACAAATTTATTAGTACCTCGGTGACGTTCTTCTTATGAGGAGGGGACCCTCCACTCCTTGCTGGGCTTTTCGGGCCTGGACTAGTTGATGAGCTCTGCACGAAACAAATAACAACTTTTTAAAATCAAGCATAACAAATTAACTCCAATAAAAGTTCAACTTAAGAAACCTATAAGATAAGTATTTTTTAAACCGTGAGTGACAGAGCATAAATATGTGCAAGCCGACAAGCAAAGCGTAGCTTGCCTTGACTAGTATACAAAATGACGTACGTTCAAGAAAAAGTAGGGAAAATGATACCCAAGCTAACCCAAAATCGCCAGGGGCTTGCTTAGAAAGCCTTTAACTAACTTGAAAGTAACTGACATGTATACAAAATAACATACGTGTAACTAGAAAAGATCAAGCTAGACATGCAATATACTCCCTCCGTTCCTAAATATTTGTCTTTCTAGTGATTTTAATTAGTGACTACATACAAAGCAAAATGAATGAATCTACACTCTAAAATATGTCTACATACATCCGTATGTTATAACCATTTAAAATGCCTAGAAAGACAAATATTTTGGAACGGAGGAAGTACTTATTAATAACTACAACTAGTGGAAGAATTTGCATTACAACTAGTGGAAGAATTTGCATGTTCAAGGCGAAGTCGATCTTAAGCCTTCACCCATATGCTAGAACCAAAATGCTCTGCAAATGACAGCCAAGCTGAGAATCCATTGAACATGCTGCAAATACCAACCAAATGTCCCCATGATCAATGCACGTCTAAGGGCCGGAAACCAAGTCCCAGCTGATGAACCCTAGCTTAGCTAGAACCGCAGAGGCAGCGGGATGCATGCATGCATTGTTGCATTTCCTAACTAACCTTAGGGGAGGTGGCCTTCCTTGCCTTCTCCATCTCTCTAGCCATGGATGAGATCTCTCTCCCTCTCTCTCTAACACGAACACGATGTGCCGAATGCAAGCTGGAACACAATGGTGGATGGCTTAGGCGACCAATAGTTGCACCATTTTATAGAGCTAGCCCAGCACCACGCATGCACAACACACCTCTTTCTTTCTAGCTAGCTAAGAGACAAGTGGGATATGGTGGTAGGTTTCAAGCTTAGCTTAGCTTAGCTAGATAGTGTGCCACTTCACCAGCCATCTATTCCATTCCATTCAGGGTTCCTTCAAGAGGCCTCTAAGCCCACGTCCAAATCAACCAGTACACGCTTTCAGCATATATATCATATATCATCAGCAGTGTGCATGTATGACTGTGTGTGTCTGTGTGAGAGAGTGTCTTGTCACTGGCTACCAACCATGGGTTGAGCCATAGCCATCAGCCAAGGGAACCAGGCTAACAAACTTCTCCGGCTGCTTTATTTGAGGTGGGACTGAAACCTCCATCTCTCACTCTCTGGGGTTGGTTATGCATGGGACTGAAACTTCTTGTCGCACGCGCTCGCGGTCGCGGCACATCGATCGCATCGCAGATTCTTCGGGGGTGTGTCGAAGAAGAGAGCTTGAAGAAGCCATGGATAGAGGCAGGCATTCCGTGAGGTTGCTAGCTTGCCAGGTTAATTGGCTCCTGGCTTGAGGCTGACACTTGCAACAACCTTAACGTTGCCTAGGCAACAGACTCATCCTGTTTGCACGCGTAGCCATGATTGTTGTGTCTCAGCTTTTTGGCATATTCACGACATTCTAGATGTGTGCTATTTTCTGCATGCATTTTATGGCAGCTATGCTACCTGAGGCACAGCATTATGAGTGATCGTTTTATTAGTTCCATGTGTGTGTGGTAAAAGTAGCTGCCAGTAACTGGCTTAGATAGTCCTACACATGCTAGCTGGTTCTAACTTGGTGCTTCGGACATAGCTTAGGCAGTATATATAGCTTCACATATTCCGCACATAATTCGGTTTCTCTTAACGCGTTGTTGATTTATTAAGATTTTACGTCGAATTTAGAGATAGTTACATTTATGTCGGATAACAATGTAAAAATCGGTCGAAGAAAACTCAGAGGGTGCTTGGATCCAAGGGACTATTTTTAGTCTGACTAAAAATAGTCTCTTTTAAAGGCTAAAGTTCCAAGCACCCCCGACTAAAAGGAGACTAGAACTAGTCTTGAGGCTAAAAAGTTTTAGTCAAGGGAACCCTACTAAAATATGGATTAGCTCTCTCTCCCCTCATTTAATTCCTCTACTTTAACACATGCAATTTCAGGATTGGATGGTTTGAAGGATAATAAATACTCAATAACTTGATTTTAGTCTCTTTAGTATTTGGATTCAAGCATGGGTGAGGCTAGCAAGTTTTAGTCCCACTACTTTTAGTCATGGGACTAAAACGTATCCAAGCACCCTCTCAGTTAGTCTGAGACTACTCCACGCAGTTGTGTAGATCAAGGCTCGCCATGTATGCTCTTGAACCGGTTAGTCGTTTTTGTTCTCATCGCAGCTAGATCGGCCGTAGCCCAGTTGGACCGTGTTTTTCATTAAATTCCGTTCAACTACTGCTATACCTTTTGTTTCTGTTGGCTAACCCAATAATTGTTTTATACTTAATAATTAATAAGTAATAGTGGTTGTCAAGGTCTCGTAGCTCAGTTGGTTAGAGCGACGGTCCGATGTACCGTAGGTCGAAGGTTCTTTTTAACTATCCACAATAAGCTTAATTATATGTAATATAAAAACCATATTTTCTTGAATATATGTACATTTTATAGGGCAACGCTACGCATCGGCCGGCGGACGTGTTATAATGATCCGCCGGTTGGACAACCGTTGGATCAGAGCGCTAGCAGCCGTTCGATGTAACCACCTCGCGCCGATTGACCCCTCTTTAATTCTCGCAACAACGGCTCTGTTTCAGAAATAGACTCCTCTGTCCACCGTCCCCGATAGAGCTGCGCCCAGCACGGCGCCGCCCCCAACCACCGCAAAAAAACAGCTGCCGCCGACGCGCGGGGGCAAGTAATCCTTGTTCCCTTTGTCGTATTCCTGCAACAAGACCATTGTTGCAAAAATTGCAAGAACATCTCCGGCCTCTTTCCTAGATTCCTGCAACAAGATTCATGTTGCAAAAATTGCAACAACATCTCGGGCCTCATCTATGCATTTCTGCAACAAGGCCATTGTTGCAAAAAAAACTTCTATGTATTCCTGCAACAAGACCCTTGTTTCGAAAATTACAACATCTACGACCTCTTCTCCCGTATTCCTGCAACTAAAATTATGCGGGGGTGTACCTCGCAGAGGTGGGCACGCATCACCAGCCACAGCAAGCTCATGCATGCAGAAGTGGCCTCCCTCTTGCAGCAGTGGCTAGCTTGCTCGCCGGAGACGGGAGAGATAGCGAACTGGATTGGGTTCGGAAGGAGTTGTGTAGAAGGGATAAGAAACAAGTGGTTGTGAAGTCTCCCGTTTGGATATGATGGTAGGTAGGGTGGTGCACTGGTGGGATTAGAGTAGCACAATGCATAGATCAAAAAGTAAATCCAATGGCTGTGCGACCAGCCGAACAAATCGTGCGATCCGCCGGTTGATCTAGAGCGTTTCCCCATTTTATATGTTTCTGTCTCGCTGACATGCATGCAGGCCAGCAGCAGAGATTTCATTTTACATACTTGCCTAGCTATACATGTGCAGCTCTAATTCAAAAATACGAGTAATAAAGTGGGAGATCTACGCGTGCATATGATATATGCATGAATTGAAAGGCTAACGGAACGGCGATCGTGTTGCATGCGTATCCGCACATCTTACATCAATCTACGTCGACTGATCGATTTCGTTATTTTCAGGCCGACCGATCGATCGGTTCCTTATGTTCCAAGGTATGATGACGAATATTACTTTCTCTGAGAGAAAACAAGTGTGACGGATGGATGTCGATCAGGCAGCCGACGCGCGCACCAGTGCTTTAACATTCAATATCTCACACGTTCTTTCTGCGGCATGCATGCAGCCGAAACGCAACCGTGACGTACTGCGCTGCTGCAACGGTGCAACACTCGTTTTCGCTGGTGCCTTTGGTGCGAATCATCTGTCGCCCGCGCGCTTTTAGGTGCTGGTTCAATTTGTTCGTTAATTCCAAGCGATTCGTCTTACTTTGCCATGCAGTCATGCCAAGCAAGGTGTTGATCCAGCTCTCCACGAAAATGATCTTCATTGAAACAGTCTTTCACCTCGCTTTATAAATAAATCAAAATTTGCGTGAGAAACTTTCAATCTATTAATCTCTAATCATGTTAATACAAAGACGCAAGACGTAATAAAAATTGCAACCAAGTCTGTGGACCACCTAGCGACGACTATAAGTACTTGCGCGAGCCGAAGGTGCGTCGCCGTCATCGCCCTTCCCTCACTGGAGCCGAACAAACCTTGCTGCAGTAGACAGTGGGGGGGGGGGGCGTCGTGTTAAGGCCCCATAGGTCCAGAGCAGCAACCATCGCTGATGAAGTAACTCGTAGATTGGAAGCATCAACCCAATAAACAGCCAAACCAAGACGAAGAAGACCGGATCCAAACAGATTCATCAAAGACCAGCACCGGGCGGACCCCATGAGATCCGATGGAGACACACCTCCACATGCCCTCTGATGACACTAGACGCAACATCGCGACGAAGATAGAAAGTGGAAGACATTATCCCTACTGAGGCACATCGCCACCGCCGCATAGCCCCAACCAAAATACGGAACCTAACAAGAACAAGCACGGAGTCTGTCCCGCCGGCGGGGGGGGGGGGGGGGGGAGGGGGGGAGGGGGGGAGGGGGGGTGTTGTTGAGGGGGAGATCCTCCGCTTCTCCATCGCCATCGGAGATAGGGCGGACCGGTAGTGCCGCCGATGGAAGGAAGAGGAAAGCTTGGGCGCCCGATGAGGTGGTTGCTTTAATTTTGTGATTTTTTTTATTTGCATGAAGCCCTCAGGACGCCACAGCAAGCGGCATGATGCGTCAGTCGATTTGCTCGAAGCCCCGAGGCAGAGACGCGGGCACCGTAACGAGTATCATGATGCGTCAATCGATTTGCACGTATGCTTTCAAATTTTGCATTATGGCCCTTCCTTGCTTGGTGTTCTATTATACTACTCCGTATTTGGTTTGTCGGCAAATTGATGACCGACATCGACACCATAACTAAGTATTTCCTACCTATGTTCCAAAAAACTTGTAGTTCTAGGTCTGTTTTAAGTTAAACTTCTTCACGTTTGACCAAATTCATAAATAAAAAATGTATCAATATCTACAACACGGAAAAATGCATCGACAGCATATGTAGTTGATGCGTGAGAGCCAAATTAAGCGAGACACTGTTCCGGCACTCGTGCGTCACACACGTTTCGTTTTTCGTTATTTCGGCACCTTATGTTTCAAGGTTTTGGATGGAGCAGCTGCCGCATCAGCGTCATGAGCGTGCGCGGGTTTTCGCTCCTTCCGGCCGCATCACGCATGCATGCATATTTTATTTCCGGCCACTGCATGCACCTGCACACTCGTCTTTCTTCGAGTGGTATCTTCTTCTTTCTTTTTTTTGCGGGGTCTTCGAGTGGTATCTTGGGTACGAAATCGATCGTACGAACGACGAATAAAGCGTACCGTGCCCGGCCGCTTGTAGTAGGTGTCAGTTCGTTATGACGAAGTAACAACCACGAATTGTTTATCCGTGTCTTCTCATTGACAAGGAAAAAACGTACATATATATATACTGTGTGAACTGTGATCTTGCTAACCACACTTTAAATTCTCAAAAATACTGGTATACACGTACTACAGATCACCACACTTTAACTTCTCAAAAATCAAAGGCACTTAATTTGATTTTTGATGTACAAATGTGTACTATTCTTTGAGTTGTGATATTTGTCCATATATATTATCCAAACCAAAGGTAAATAACAATATTGTCTTCTTTTAGGAGAATCATTTTTTGGACCTTTTAGGATAATGATGAAAATATATTGGGGCCTCCTTGGCAATGATTCTTGATCAGAAAGCTAAGCAATGATGCTGACAACCTTCCAAATATGTGTGAGAAAGTCCATGGATGGGTTTGGTGAAGAGATTCCTTTATGCCTACTAGCAACCCCATGCAAATATATATCGTACAGAATATGTACCTCCACATATTATACACAAACAAATGCAACTAAAAGAAGTCCCTGAAAAAACATATCCTACTAGAACAAGGGGCGAGGAGGAGCACCATGAGCGGCTATGACGCAAAAACATTTAACACAAAGAACACTGGAATATGAAGTCTCAAGAAGATTTGAGGAGATAGAAAGGGATATTATCTGGTACAAAAATCAACATAGCTATTTTACAGCCAAGAGGTAACTAGTGTGTCAACGATTATCGGGCGAACAGTTCCAACTTATTGCTCAGGTTACCAAAAACCGAGTCTGCTTAACCAACTAGTGTACCTGACCCACATGCACCATGGACCTTGTCGAGGGTGTTTCGCAAGGACCCTAACAACAGTAGCCTCATGTTACTAGATGGACACGGGGCACATATTTTACCTAGATTCAGGCCCTCACTAATGGAGTAACAACACCGCCATTCCTTATATAGGGTTATATCGAGATGATGTTATAAAAGATGAGTACAATGATGGTATTGGTGAGTTGGATGTCAGCCCGATGAGTTCCATGTGGACGATTTGGGCGGAGCACCCAGATCGAATGTTCTAATGACCTAGTTTAGGGCTCAGGGAATGTTGAATATGCCCTTAGAGTTTGTTGAATGCCTTTATATAAGGGTGTATATATGTCGGTGGTCGTCATCCTTCATCTTGATCATCTTGCCTTGCATGCCGTTGAATCCTCCTGCCTTTAGTCGCCGAACTTCTGAGTAAAAGGGGGGTGGCTTGTCGGAGGAAGTTGACCACACATGCATGGCCCCCCAATACCGCACATATGTAGGAAAATACGACCCAAATATGGTATGCGTGGCATGGGAATACGATGGAACCCCTTCCCCTCGACAAGCTATACCTCCATCAATATTTGTAATGAGGTCGCGGGTGTGTTGCTAAATCGTTTGCCCTGCTGAAGTCATTAGGCGACTTGCTTGTTGGCATTCGGACTCGTGGAGTAGTTGCTTCCCCAGCTAGCCTGCTAGTCTGCCACTCCGTGGCTTTTTTCTATTTCTTTTATGTATTTTGGGCATGATTGTGTTGTTGCCTCAGCAGTCTTATTTTTTTTGGTTCTTTGAACTTGGTTGTATGGATGTTTGCTTTATCTATAAAGCGGGGCGAAAGCCAGAGAGAGAGAGAGAGAGAGTCGTTGCTTCCCTTGTGGCCATTTTAGTCGTCTATGAACCGTTGTCACGTGACATACCCTACGGAGGGTAACCGCGCGAATATACGAATGGTGATGCTATTGATCATTGGCTTTTGTGCGGCAGGTGGATTTATACACGCATTACCCCCATTGATGAAGCAACACCTTTCCTTCATTCCTCCGTTCTCAATTTCGCAGAGCCCATAGCTTCTTCTTGCCTTCTCTACTCCGCGCGTGCCTAATGGAATCCCTGAGCACTGCCATGAGAACCACTGCTACGTAGAACTTCCAGTTGGGTACGCAAACGGCCAAGTATCACGCCATCTTTTTATATATCGATAGTGGAGTATTTGAGTAAATTGCATAAAACCACCATTTTGAGGGCTAGGTTTGCGAAAAACACTAGGATACAGTTTCTCTGCACAAAGCACCACGTCTTGCGTAATTCTTTTGCAAAAACCACTGATCGGCGGATCGGGTCGCGTTAAGTGAGTTTATGACAGCTGGGGCCCATTTTTCGCCTACGTGGCATAACAGTTTAGGTTTCATACAAAAAAGCCCCCCAAATTCCAAATTTTTCTCCTTGTCAAAAAATTTGTCGCAGGCCCATCCCGACCGCGACAACGTCGCCCCTCCCGACCCCGGCCACCCCTCCCGACCCCGGCCACCACCCGTTCCCCCCTCGGCGGCCCCCATCCCGACCCCGGCCGCCGTCGCCCCTCCCGACCACGGCCACCACTCGTTCCAACCTTGGCAGCCCCCATCCCGACCCCAGACGAGGCAGAGGCCGCCGTCGCCGTTGCTACACCGAGGCAGAGGACGAGGCAGAGGACGCCTCCCGTGGCCCTCCCCTCGCCGCCTACTGGCCGAGGAGCAGTTCGACCTCGACGCCGGCGAGGTTCATCTGCTGCCCCAAGCCTCCATGGGCGCGGCCCCAGAACAGGACGATGGATTGGGTCGTCGCTCTCCTCGATCCAGAACAGGACGAGGCAGAGGAGGCCACAGGCGGCGGCCGATGTAGGGGAGGTAGCAGGGACGGGGCTCTACCAGCGGGATCCGGCCAGGAACAAGCAAGGGCGGCGGAGGACGGCCGGATTTGGTGTCGTCGGGGTCCTGGTGGTCATCGCCGTTGGCTCGCTGAAGCTCCGGTGGTGAGGCACTCGTGGCCGAGCGCGAGGAAGCAGGGAGGCGGGATGGAGGGCCGGCGTCGGGGTTGATGCGCCTGTGGAGGGGATGGCGGTGAGGCATGGTCGTCGTCGCTCGCCAGCGAGTGCGAGAAGGCGCAGCAGGGGGGAGGGCCGGCGCCGGGGTGGATGCACCAGGGGAGGGGATTGCGTTTATGTTTTTTATTTAAGGGTGTCTGTGTAAAATCTAAGGACTCGTTTGTAAATTTGGAATAACACTTATCTGGCACGAAATGTTATGCCACGTAGGCAAAAAATGGGCCCCAACTGTCATAAACTCACTTAACGCGGCCCGATCCGCCGATCAGTGGTTTTTGCAAAAGAATTACGCAAGACGTGGTGCTTTCTGCAGAGAAACTGTATCCTAGTGTTTTTCGCAAACCTAGCCCTCAAAGTGGTGGTTTTATGCAATTTACTCTGGAGTATTTAGAATCTTCTATGCATATTAATAGAAAATTTTCCATTGCTACAAAACTATAATGAAAAAAAAAACAAGGATGTAAATTTGTCAAATGGGTACACTGATTAGCTTTGGTTCGACAACCAGTTACATGCAAGAAATAAGCAGTGGTCTGATACATGAATTTAGAGATAACAACCACATAATAGTGTGCACACACGTACATCATGCAAAAGTTGTGGTCACGCAGGCAACTAAAAGTGAAGTGGGAGAAGTGTACTCGCCACCAACTCAAAATTTTGTAAGTAGGAAAGATTTGGTTTCACTTTCACAAAGAAAAAACCCGGCCAGCTGAAAGAAAACAAGGAAAGCAAATCTGTTAGCTTGGGCATGTTGGCCATCAGTCATTCTCAGGTTTCACCCGTTTGAGAGCAAAGAGGAATACACATGTCGCTTCTCTCAATTTAAGTAATGATATATGATAGGTCCAGGTCTTAATATTTTGGCTTCAAACACAAGTAGTGAGCAGTAAGTACCTCACGTACCCTAGCTCTCTCACAATTCACACCTAACGGCAAAAGTGTTGGCATCAATTCGTTAGATAACAGTTTCCAAAAGCCGTAAGAAGACTGCCACCATATAAATAAATATTTATACACCGCTAGTGCTAAGCAACAATATAATTTGTTTAAGGTGGGACTGAGACTTCTTCCTTCTCTCGCTCTCTGGGGTTGGTTATGCATGCAAATGCAAAGGATGATGGCGTGGTTAGGTTACTTGTCGGGCATCGCCGGTGTGGCTAGCTAGTGCGGCCAAGATAGCCACAGTGGCTAGGAGGAAGCTTCGTTCATTGTCGGCTATGGAGGTGTACGTTTGCATGCGATGCAAGCAATGCAATGAGATAGCTCGTAGTAGCTGTGTCATCTGGTCTCCTTTTTGCCGTGGGTAGCCACGTCGTCGTCGGCATACTTGAGGCTGGTACTTACAACAACTGGCAACACTGCCAAAGCTAAGGCAACTTGTCCATGATGAATTATTGTCGTGTCTCGTCTTTAAGTTCATATATATGTTTACTCACTCAAAAAAACTACATATACTCCGTATATGTTAATTCTAGCATATTGCTACGTGATTCTGAGTGCTGTTGTAGTAATGAAGGCTTTCGTCCGGCATTATATTCTAACTCCCTCCGTTTCATATTAGTTGACACTCAAACGGATGTATCTGGAGCTAGAAACTGACCCAACAAACAACAAAGCGAGGAATAGGACTCCTCCCCCGTGTCGTTCCCGCGGGCGACCGGGGGCAACCCTAGACCGCCGCCAGCGTCCTCTCCTCCTAGCCTCCTTCCCTCGCCGCCGCTGCACGGCGCCACCGGGCAAAGCTCGGCCGGCGTAGGTGGCAGCAGGGAACCAACTCCTCTCCGCTCGAGGCGCGGCTCGCGGGACAGCTTCTCGTGCAGGGGCAGTGGGTTGTCGCGACGGCGGAAGCACGGGTCGGCGCGTGCGGCGAACGCTGGCGCGGTGGCGGACTGCTGCTGGCCATGGTGCAGCGGGTGCGAGGAGACTGCTCAGGCAGGTGTGTGCGCCCTGTTCCCTGGCCAGGTACGACCGAATCTGGCTCGAGGTGGCTGGGGTGCGGCGCGGGTGGTGGCCAAAGGCCCGGCTGGGTTTCTGAGGGCGATGTGTTGCGTCTGTCTCAGGAGGGTGGGTGCGAGCAGGCCCCCGGCCAGATCCAGCCTCCTGGCTCAAGGTGGCGACGCGGGCCGTGGGCAGCACGGGTCGGCTGTCGCGGTAGCTTCGGTGGCAATGGTGGCTGGTGGAGGTAGGACAGCAACCTTGGGTGGCGCAGGTTGGTGGTGGTGGTGGTGCGTGCCGGCTGGATCTCGCGTTTTCCAGCGGGTGGCGCGGGTTGGGGCACCAGCCCGGCGTGGCCGCTGCTCCGGATGTGGGCGGCAGCGGCGAGGCGGCTCGGCCCTCTGGTGGTGGCTTCCATTCGCCGTGCCGGCATCACGGCAGCTCGGCGTGTCGACTGCAGCGGCGGCTGGGTTTCCGGCGTCGGCTCGTTTGTACACGGCCCGGCTCGACCTTCGATCCATCTCCTTGGCGTTCGGCCGCTATCTTAGTAGATGGTTGGCCCTCCCCCAGCTGCGGTCCATCACTCGTCTCGCACCCGGCGGCATGACCGAGCTCGTCTCACACCCGATGCCTCGGGATGGGTCGATGGAGGCCAGTTTCGGGTGGCCTATTGGGTCTCGGCACTGGGGGCAGCCTAGGGGTGTGAAAGGCAGGTCCTTTCCGCTCGTATCTTTGGTTGGGGTAGCGGCGGGTCTCGGGTAAGGTGGTGTCAAGGCCTTGGATGACGGGGTGGCGGCCCTGGTGGTGGGTCCGTGATGCTCATGGGCAGAGACTGTGGCTTGGTGCTGCCCAGTTGCCACAGCCGTGTGGGAGGCATGTTAGCCGGGGTGTGGCGTTCGGTGGCGGTGAGTGGTGGCCGGGGTGAAAACCTACTTCATCTTCAGACGGACCGGCGGCAGCGAAACTCGTTCCCTTTTTGAAGGGGTCGGCGCGGCTCCCATTGCCCGTCGTCTTGCTCCAGGGAACACTCTGATCCTCGGATCAGGCGGTGGCGGCGCTCGGTGTCGTCCCCTTCCCGAAGGTGACGCTTTGGAGCCCATGGTTCGTCGTATGCGGCTTCACTTCTTTGCGGTGGCGTGTTCACGGTTGTAGCCCCCGGCTACTCTTGTAGCGTTAGGGATGATGTTGCTGCGCTCAATGCCTATGTATTCTACCTTAGATGTGTGTGTGCTTATGTTGTGGGAGCATGCGTTTGTATTGGGTGTTGTTGATCGTTGCTTTATATATAAACAGTAAGCAAATGTATCTAGGACTGAAACACATCTAAATATATTTGTTTCAACGGGAACAAATATGAAACCGAGAAAGCAATGAACTAGTAATGCCCTTAACGGCTAATAATAGGACGATAATGGTATGTGCCTCGTTCTTGAGCATCTGTGATCTAGATTTGTGAGGAGAAAGCATGACCCTCGTGGCTCTTAATTTATCTTCCTCGAGCATCTACAGAATTTTGATGCATTAGAGCATCTCTAATTCAACTTGCCGGATTTTGACACCTACTCCCTCCGTCATTGAAAAAATGTACTTCCAACTTTGTTGGAGGGTCAAACTATTTCAAAGTTTGACCAAATTTGTGTAAAAATATATGAATGCTTGTGAAACCAAATAGATATATGATGAAAATATGTTTTATCATGAATCTAATGCTACTAATTTGATAACATAAATGTTGGTCTATTATTATAAAAATATGGTCTAACATAAAAAAATTGGACTTTTTAAAAAGGTTGAAAGTACACTTTTTCAAGAATGGAGGGAGTACCCCTTATATGCCCGCGGATACATGCAGACAGTGTCGGAGGACACGTTCGGACATCCTCATTTTCTCCTGACATATTGATTTGTTTTGGGAATTTGTGAATGTTTGCACACATGCATTTCTTTTAGAACCGTTTGTACACATGCATATGAGAGAGAGAGAGTGGGCCGGATCTGATGTACGGGTTATATGGTCACATTCGGACATCCCCATTTCCTCTTTTCCGGCCGGATCCGGCGTACTGTGCATGTTGTGTTGTCACATTGGACACCCCATTTCCTTCTCATATATGAACTGTGTTCGGACAAAGGGGAAGGTTTTGGGAATCTCGGTTGGTTACGCTTTTTTCTTCTCTCTTTTCTGTCCGGGCTGTCCGCTCAGACATATGAAGAGGTTTTGAGGGCCTTGGTTGGATGGAGATGCTCTTATAGATGTGTGTAATGATACTACTTCTCGTCCCCCGTCCTGATAATCATGATGTTTCCTAACTAAAGTATTGTTCTATAACACCAAGTCAGGACCTTGCGGTGCTAGTCTCTCTGATTTCTAAACGGCATTATAATTTTGCACACGCTTACGCAAGGTATAATTTTAGATAGGTTTTATTGCAGCAAGGAACACTGATTCAAGTTTGCAGACCATACGACAAGATCTGCGACACTAAAGGCGCTTATCCATGGAACAGAACACGACGAACAACAACAATCCATGTAAACACATCTCATCCGGATCACTGCTGCTTCAACACAACCGATCGATAAATAGAATTGAGAATAGTCCTCCATGGTCTCAGGTGCAGCTTTCACCTCTCTTTAACCTGCTCCTAAGGCCTCCTCCAAACACCCACTTGATTTAAATTATAATGAGCGCACTATGCTCGATTCACATTTTCTTGGGGTCCGAGCCGCTTTCATTTTGGTAGCCTTGAAGAATTGTGCCGCAGACATTCATGGCGCGGGCATCTAATAGACTGTGGTTCCAGAGTTTAATCATAAGGAAACGCCAGCTCCTGTTCACCCAGCGAGAAATTGCAAGTCAAATAAACACCAAACAAAAAGGTGCTTTGCTAGGCATTACAAATGACCACAAGCAGATACTACTCCCTCCGTCCCAAAATATAAGAGTGTTTTCGACACTAGTGTAGTGTAGTGTCAAAAACACTTATATTACGGGACAGAGGTAGTAGTTGACATCGATAGAACTATAGCTCAGCAACTCACCATAGTAGAGGAGGATTCTGTACAAGATGTTTTCCATGAAGCTGGGAGAATGCCTCACAGGCCCAAGGAATATGACCATCAGCTAGCACCCTGTAATTTAGCAAATTCAGTACGAGAAATGGACATGGAGGGTTCCGTGGGTATCAATAGACCAAAATTTGTACCGCATAGGATGAACACAACTTGTCAAAACAAAGTTGTGATATCCTCTGCAGGAAGAAATATCATATATGATGGATACACATAGTTGAATCAAACTCAAACGAACATATTTTGTTCTGAAGGCAACAACAGAAAAAACGGAATGAAAACTTTCAATGGAGTATCATGTCGTATGAAAAAGTTCAAAAAAGAAGCATATAGAAATAACTCATGCCCAACAAGGAACAAACAGCCTTCCGACAATCATCAAAATGAGAATGACTGGAGAACAAAGCATTATGTGCAAGATGAAGACAAAATGGTACCCCCTTCTCACTGGAAACACCCCCAGCTTAACGCATCACAAAACACCTTTTAAAACAATATAAAATGATGAAGACTTGGTACTTGAAGAATTTTCATATCCAAAATTTCACAACAACTAAAATCATAAAAAGAGATTTCCAATTCAGGAAGAAAGCAAAAATAGTCCTGACCTTTGTTTCCGAACAAATGAATTCCACATATGCATAATAAGTTTCTCATCGTCTGTGACGTCAACAAAATCCTCAAGCATCTGCAACACAGAAATGTAATAACTTAAAAGGGGGAATAGTAGAAATAAATTTTTAGACAGAGACTGACTTGAGCTCACGTGTAGGCAACAGCATGAATATAAATTTTATGTTTCCGAACAAAGAGGATGAAAAAAATATGATTGTATCTGACCCGTTTATCTTCAAAATCGGCGATGTCATCATCAACTTCATCTTCACTATCACGGTCCGAGAAAACTTGTTCCAGTGCCATTGGCTACAAGAAACGTAGTAAATGCAGTCAAGCTAGATTTCAAATGTAGAAAAATAATAATCCAAAGTCCAAAGTCATAATAACAAATAAATAGTATATAATACTTAAAATCCAATAAACAAAATATAATTAGGGGCAGTGCAATAACCAAACGATGAGCATCTGCATTAAAAGCAAGACAACGAAGACTGGCGTACAGCCAAGCGCAACCATATAGTCTGACACTCAAACCAGACATCACGCTAGCAAGACTGGCAGTCTGGTATTTGTGTAAAATATAAAATACACACGCAAGCTCCATATAGTCTGACACTCAAACCAGACATCACACTAGCAAGACTGGCAGTCTGGTATTTGTGTAAAATACACACGCAAGCTCTTCCAGATCACCATATTTTATTTCAAGAGAAGCTAATCGTGAATGGAGAAGAGTATTACTGCACACCAACCTCCGAGGAGAAAGAACCTAACATTTTAGACCTCGACTATAAATCAGCATCAAACTCAAATACTAAGTTAGAGGTTGAACTGATTATTCCCCCGTACAAAATAACTAAAGACCAGGCACCCAGAAAACAAAATGTGGATACAAAATCCTAAGGCTAAACAAGAATTATGGAACTATCAACTATGCAAACAGGCAACAGAAATAGAACAATAAAGTTTAAAGAACATAGAACAATACAATGAGAGGGTTTTTATTTTCCACACACCTGTGCCCTGTGAGAATGGAAAAACTGACGTTTCTGCAGGAGTTGCCGGCTGCCAGACAGTATACAAAATAAAACAGTTAGTTTAACTTAACATTTTAAATCTTACAATGCATAATGTGATACCGGCAATGTAAACAGAAGGCCTACTTTCTGGGATCAGCTCGCTCTGCAGATAGTTTCCTTGTCTTCCCAAACTGTAGTACTGTGGGTGGTGAAAGATTGCTACCATGTAATGATTGAGCAGGATCAACAGAAGCACGTGGTGCAGAAATATCTGGAAATTTTAGACACGGAAATGGGATATGAGCACGTGTAAGAAATAAATCTTCACCCAAGGTAAGGATCTAAATGTTTCAGGTGTGTTATATTCAAAACAGCATGCAGAACTTCTCAATGCTGAAATTCCGTGTGCATGAAACAAAAAAGAACTAGCTCATTCTAAATTTACCAAAAATCCAAATTCACCGGAAATTTTACTTGTTTGCCAAACTGTATGAGTAAGTCAAGAAAAATATTGGTTGACTAACAAAAAAGGAAAAGGAAATCACAAGATAAGAATGTACCATCTTCCTCCCTCTGCACAAAGTCGTCTTCAGACACTGCCTGGGCGTCTTCAGGTGAATCTGAATCCATGATATGTGGATGTACATGGCTTATTTTCTCAGCTGTGGTTCCCAACATCCCCAACCTTCTACGCTTCTTAAATCTTGAGCTGATGCAACACAGTTTGGAAAATCAAACAGAGAACATAGCAGTAGCACCTTGCAAAGTGATGAATAGCTTACGAGTAGGAAAATGTTTGATGTCTTGGATCAACTCCCTCAGCCACAAGCTGAAAATAATTGGGATTATTAGTTCCAAATATTAGAAACAAAATGCTTCAATTCAAATCAATTACTAACAATCCATGGATTTACTATGCCAAGCACGTAAAACTTATGCAAAGCAGATTCTGCGAGGTATCCTGCACATTCGTCAAAGAATTTTGCAGAAAGCATGGGTTGATCATCACCAAGAGGCATAATATGTGCAGCTCATGGCCTTTGCATACAAGAAAGTAGGATGAAAAGCTAAGAACAAAACTGAGAATTTAATTAGCAGAAAACCAAGGGATATTCTTGTTATGTGGGGAATAAGCTAATTGTTTGGTGCGGTTAGTCCCTCGATTAGTCAGGATTAACCCTTTTTATTCAAATTAGTTGTACCCCAAGTCATATTGATTCAATGAGTCCACCCAAGCTAATTGTTTGGTTCAGTTAGTTCCTCGGTTAGTCAGGATTAACCAGTTTTATTCAAATTAGTTGTACTTGTTAGGAATCCTAGAGTTTTATTCAAATTACTCGTTAGGAATCCTAGATTCAAGGATTATCTAAATGAATGGTGCTCCATTAGGGGTGCTACAGATAGGATGAGTGGATACTGCATAAAACCACGAGATGTAAATTGTAATCTACTGAGTCAAGTCAAGCAAAGAGCTAAGGAAAACAAGTATTTCCTGCTCTCTGCCTCACCCTCTCTCCTATCCTTGCGCAGCGCCGCCTAGCGCTTCCAGCCCAAGACCTAGCCAAACCCACAAACAGTACCCCAAAAACCAACCTCACACTAAAGGGCAGCCCGGTGCATGTAGCTCCCGCTTGCGCAGGGTCCAGGGAAGTGTCCGACCACTTTGGGTCTATTGTTCGCAGCCTTTCCCTACATTTCTGCAAGAGGCTGTTTCCAGGACTCAGAACCCGTGACCTCATGGTCACAAGGCAGCAGCTTTACCACTGCACCAAGGCTCCCCTTCAAACACGAACCTCACACTCACGAGATAATACTCTCCTACAAAATTCATTCCATGAAATCAAGCAATATAACATGCTAAACTTAGAACTCGGTTCAAACAGCTAACTTGGAAGTTCTAGATCTCTGATTTACCTCAGTTCTCCAGACATCAGTCTTCAGACTAACATTAACAGCCTGGCATTCTTCAGATATCTGTTTGAGCATAATGAACAAATTACGATCAAAGTATGACAACAAGCAAATAAGATTTAGTGATGGAAATTTCGGAGGTTTACCAACCCAAAACTCAAAGTGGAATAGGTCATGTGATGAGTTCAAGTGACACCCCAAACCCTAGTACCACCAGAATCACAACATTAGAGATTTGCCCTGAGAAAGTGGGCACAAAGATTGTTCCCAAAAAAAATAGGAAGGTCGTGCAGAAAGCAAACACAATCCAAATTTCATCACAAAGAACATCAAGACATTAGTGGTGCAGTGAGAATAAAATATTTGGTTTTACCTAACTGTAGCAGGTGAAATGATCCACCAACCAATAGCAGCAAAGTGACATTTGAATAAATACAGTGCAAATGGAACTTTGCATCAAACTTTACCTTGTAGCTTCCACATTTTACCAAGCAGAAGGGGCAAGCAAAATCTTCAGTGACTGGTAAGAAAAGACCAATATAAGAAACAAAAAAAAAACAAGAAGAGCAAAGAATCACGAACCAACCAGAACTATTCGGGTTTTTTACCAACAAATGTCAATAAGTGACGTAAACTGAACATAGGTAATTGCGCGAATCTAACACTGGATCTTTGTCATGATTAGCATTCACAACAAAGGACTAAAAAACACGGCTGGAGCTACACGGCACTCAATCAGCAATACGTACATCAGTTCATGGGCAAACATATACCTTAAACTACGCCACCAAATACAGCACATAGCACTCCTTTTATGATTAAATTAAGATACTTTGGTCTCCCATGCTGAACACGTTCGTAAAATTTATTCTTCCAATTTCAATGTTACACTATCCTTCTGAAGCGCTACAGATCATATGAGGTGTGTGCTTTCTGTCTTATGCACCAGCATTTTCAGTAATTGCATCTTTTTTAACGGAGCATATCTGACTTTTGCGTTTATGGTAATGACACGGAACTTGATTTTCAGAACAAAAAAATGCATAATTCATAATTAATTCAGAGAGAAATTTATAAGCCATTTCTTAAGTTAAAAACATATCAGTACATTAAAACCATTATACTTACCATTACCGAACTTAGCTCGCCAGCTTTAGTTCCAGGATCATATGCTAACCTAAAGCGTAACAGCGTAAAGTTCTCCACTAGGTTACTAGCTATGGCACCACAATTAGTGTGACAAAGTAATAAGATTACCACCATCAAACAGAAGTAGCTATTATTCCAACATGTGTACCATGAAAGAGTCTTAGCAGAATATCTTTTAATAGTTCAATGCTGCTGGATCATTTATTCAGATATCTAACATATCTAGTTCATTACTTTTCACAGTCAGGTATAAGGAGAAAATGTGGAACACCTAGAAAAAATGTCAAATACATGATACAAACAAGTGTGAGTGGAAGTGTGGAACTGAAAAAACACATGAACCCAAATGTTTGTGTAAGGGATAACCTTCAGTCTTTTGCATAGTATTGTTGTAGTACTTGAAGTTGAAAAGCACATTGCCAGCTCTCAACCTGTGTGGAAAACAAAAAAATTATATCTGCTCAATTGGCCATATTTGAAACGCAAATGCATTTGTAGAGATGAAAGTAAAAGCAAAGTGTCACACTAAGACCTGGCCAGACAACAGGTGCTTCGGTTAGGCTAAGGTCACACAAGAGCACAGCAAACCTGAGCCGGTAGCCAAAACCTCACCACTAGGCACTAACAGAAATTTGATATACTGACTCCATTCCTTTACCTGCCCTTTCAGGCATCTAAATCTATATAGAAGGTACCAATACATGTTTGTGGAATCCACACAATTTGAACCATCCATCCAACTTTCACCAAATGATTCAGAATTTTAGTTGGACTTTCTCAGATTCGGCTTTAATTGCACAATAATCCTCTTAATAAACCTCCATCTTATTTATTTTCCTCCTACCTTAATTGTAAGTGAAATCCTAATCCCTTCTCTGATTTCTCTTGTGTGCACTCACTCTGCATCCTCTTCTCTCAAGGTGACATATTTCCCCCCTCTTCTCCCCACGCACACATGCCCACTTCCCTCTCGATATCTGCCACCTTTGCGGCTCGCCTGCCAATCGCCCCCCACTGCGCTATCTATTGTGTGGTGCTGAGAACTTCTTTGTGTTTGCAATATGTTCATTTCATTTTGCATTATGTCCCTATGACCAATGCCATCACTTTCTTCAACTATATTTCAGGAAAGCCACTAAAAGTAATATAATGATCTGAAGGTATTTTCTATGGAAAATCTATAACTATTATTTGAACATGACAAATCAGTATATATTTGTGTATATTAGCAGCCAATTTAAAAGATAGACTCCGTGCATTCTAAAACAACACCTAACAATGAACAGGTCCATCTTAGCCCGCTCAACTGTCACATGTATATATTTCACCCTCAACTATGAAACAGAACATTTAACAGCCTGTCCATGTTGGTTTTGCCACATTTGGTACATGCCATCCACACACATAAAATGTTCTCAGCAGGCAGCAAGCTCAGCTGCGCTGACTGCAAAACAGTGGCCATCTACTAAACCCTGTCAAAAACTCAAAATAGATATCTTCGAGCTAAGCTCTCCAAGCAAGCGAATGCAGTTACTCACGACTCTATTACGATAAATAGAGCTATAGATATGCATATACATATAGTAGTGTTACCTTATGATATGTGGTAATGAAGAAGGTGGGACACCACTGTATGAGTAACTACTATATGGAGATTCAGACATGTCTTTTGCACCAGCTTCTTGAGCAGATATGCCTACTTGGAGTTGATATGAACCCTGCAACAATAATACAAATCTCAGAGAAGCTATGGAAGTAAATAACAGAACATACTGCAGTAAGGTGCTGACATCCTATATAAAAAATACTTACCCACTTAAATGCGGAAACAATTATTACATAAAAAATAAAGTAACAGGGATAAACTTACCGTAGCATCAACCTTATGAGAGCAAAATGTCAAGCAACTGTCCTGCTCCATAAATTTCGGCTGCATATATAACAAAAGGAAAGGCAAGTAGGTCAACATATAGAGTCAAGTACGGGCATCTTTGGTTCAAGGCTAACTTTGCTTAAGCAATGTGTGGCTTACCGCAAAAGAGTGGCTAACAAAATTAAAGCCACAAGTGTGGCAAAAGATTGTGTCTATGACACATGGGCCATATAGGTAGTTAGGTATGTGGTAAAAAACGGGTATGTACCTCAAAAAACTGTGGCTTGCCTATGGTTAAGCGTGGCAAGTTGTGCAAAAGATTGTGTCTATGACACATGGGCCATATAGGTAGTTAAGTGTGGCAAAAAAAGAGTATGTACCTCAAAAAACTGTGGCTTGCCTATGGTTAAGCATGGCAAGTTGTGCAAAAGATTTGTGTCTATGACACATAGGCCATATAGGTAGTTAAGTGTGGCGAAAAACAAGTATGTACCTCAAAAAACTGTGGCTTGCCTATGGTTAAGCGTGGCAAGTTGTGACTGGGAACCAAACAACCCCTAAGATTGGCAAGTAGTTGCCACTACACTGCATATTCTCTCTCTTGATTTAACAATTTTCTACTAAAAACAAAAAAGATAGCGGATCCTGAGAAAGAACTGAATGGAACACATTTGCAGAATCACTGGAATATCCATAAACTACAATTTCA
The DNA here is from genome assembly GCA_032464435.1 of Aegilops umbellulata. Classification (NCBI taxonomy): domain Eukaryota; kingdom Viridiplantae; phylum Streptophyta; class Magnoliopsida; order Poales; family Poaceae; genus Aegilops; species Aegilops umbellulata. The sequence goes on along the minus strand of CP136058.1, from coordinate 328,868,409 downwards.
ACCTTTACTGTTAATGTTCATCTCATAATATATTCAGTTATCTTGATGCAAATTGCACTACTAATTTGACGATTTTCTATCTGAACTTCTGCAATGGGATGTGCTAATTAATTGCAAGCACTACAGCCTTCTAGATAGCAGAAGGTACATGGGGTAGATCGTCAAAATTTAACGTACAGGTGGCTAAGGTAATTTATGTAGTTGAAACATGCTTCAGGTGCTGCAAAAGGATTTTGCTTCGTCCATCCTATGGTTAAATACTACAGAAAATTTGCAGTGCATACAATAGGAACATTAAAGCTTAAAACCATGAGCAAGTTGAATTGGCATACCTCTAAGAAACTTGGGCTCATACTAACTGCAGAAGCCAACTCCACTGTATGTCCCAAATTTAAAGTTACACAGTTCTCCAAAGACGAACCAAGTAGATCAATTGGTATTTTACCCCAGAAACATTTCCCTTCAAGCTCTGACAAAATGCATCACATAGATGATAGTAAATAACTGCACTCAACAACAGTACAAATCATAAGTGGTTTCTGAGATTCAATGTGTTCTTTACACTTTATTTCAGAAGGCACATGTGCTAGCTATACTAGCCAGTATGGGTGACTGACAATAACTATACCCTAAAAGGAGATAAAATAATCTAAACTAATGGCATACATGGCCTAGTAGCCCCTTGTCAAAAACCGATAATGCAATGTTTAAGGATACTTTTCATTTGATTCTCCTAACCACAGTAAAGTCGGTAAACATAGCCAGATCTTGCTCACCTACACTTTGTTAAGTAGTTATCCATGGATTAAAGGAATGTTTGTTAACTATTTTTTATTTCCAACGACTGTAATACTAATCTTCCATGCAAGAGAAGGTCTGGTAAGTTGCTGTTAGCTGTGAGATAGGTGGTTGCAAGGGTTGGATTGGTTTGGCCAAGAATATTGGGCGTGAACTAGCTTAGCATACTGGGAGATAAACATAGTTTGATCACTGGTCTTCATTCTTGTCAAGAATTGGGCATTTGAGATACAATTATATCTTCCACCACATGATAAGCAACAGTAACTGGCTAGTGGTAGCTCAACCTGTGTGGCACACATTTTGTGTGGCTATCTAAATGTCTTGCTTGATAAGTTTTAACATATTGTGTTAAACAACGGTAAGAATGCGCTTATTCTAGTAACTGTTTAGTATTTTTTTTCACAAAATAACAACCACAAACTTACTTTGGAGAGCAGAGCCTTCCACATGGTCCACAGAGCAGTTATGTTCACCACGATTTTCCCCAACTTGCCCTTCCGAAACTAAAAAGGGAACCAAATGTGATGGCGGTGAAGAAATGTAAAACCATAAACATCACATATGAAGCACATCATACCGCAGCTGATAAGGATAATGTTAAGGTTGCAAGCTCGGGAGGTTGATAAATTCTTGATGTCTGGAATTATGAATGTAGCTTTGGTGCGACCTTTATTACCAAATTCACTAAAAGCGGTAAGCAAACAAGCCCGACTGAATCGATATATCGGAGAATGCTGCAAAACATTATGCATTAATAAGATAAGAGATCATTTGGTACAAAATGTTGCATGTGTGGAACTAAAAAATAGGCAGACTTACCCCTTCAAGCGAAATATTACTGGTAGGTGTAGCCAACAGAACATAAAGAGGAAAGATATTCTGTTCTGGCAACTCAGTATTTGTACCTCGAGATAGTGATACCGTTATCTGAATCCTACATCCATAGCACAAACATTGATCAGCATTTGCATGATGAATAGACAATAAAATCCAAAAGTGGTTAGTACATAGTTTAACAGACATTACACCTGAGAACTTAATCACTTGGGCCTTGTTTGGCCAAGCTACCGTTTCAGCTTCTACTAGGGTGTATTTGGTTTGGGGCATGGGATGGAATGTCACAGGTTGGTTCTGCACCTGGCACTGGTTCTTGTGTTTGGTTTGAGAAGAAACTGGAACGGACTGATTCCCCACAAGTGGATATACCCCTCCGATGCCAAACCAACAGATTCCTCCAAATCGGTGGAATCACATGGTTCCTCGTCTATTAGCGATAAAAATACAAATAAAATGAGCTCGTCTCACTGCCATGTCTCTCGCACCCTCGTATCTCACCCCCTCGATATGTGGAGGAGCAACACCCAGGGCCACAGCGGCAGGCCGCAGTCATTCTCCGGCGGGAGGAGGCACAAGCCGCTGAGAATCTCGAACGGAGCCTGAGGCCACCATCGCTCTCAGATTCCTACACAGAGAGCTGAGGCGGGCCTAGGAGTGGTGCTTGCCATCACAGGCGACTATCAAAACTCTCTTGACGGCTTACCAGAGCGGGACGGTGGTGGTCTCGAGCTGTTGGGCGGACGAATTTGTCGAGGGCCATGAGAAAAGCTAGCAAATTGTTAAAGCCCGGGCACACCGTAAACTAAAGCACTTCACTTGGTTCTACGAAGAACCATACTTTTTTTTGCGAATACCAAAAGCCATACTTGAATAAACATCATGTGTATAGTACACACACTAAAGTTCCATAGATCACAAATGTACCAAATGTGTAATACAATATATAGTACCACCTCTGTTTCAAATACCAGGCGTATTAAGTTTCAGTGGAACAAACATTTGACCAGGAATTAAACTATTACTATGTAACAATTGTGCTAAAAACACAGAACCACAAATTTGTGCTTTAATTGTACTTTAGAAGATGGGTCTAATGTAACGCTCATGCTAGGATCACACTGTGCGTGAGTGTGTGACCCCTCCGACATGACCTATCTGGAAAAATATCCTAACCCCAACACAGAGCGCCTCACTCATGTGTATTGCATGTAGGAAAACCCCTGGCAAGATCCCAGTCATGCCATGTCACCACCAGCATGCCATTCTTTTGCCTGCCATACCCGGTTCGATTGGACTAAAATTGATCCGCTTTGCCAAATTAAGGGAGGCAGATGCATGATTTGCAAGGTGGCGTGCCTAAGTGTTTCCACTAGCCAAGTTTATCGACTTCTGATGCATTTCTCTCCTACTTTTTATGATCATGTATGTGCTAACTGTTGCATAGCCAACCTAGGCAATGGCATTCGGAAGGGAAAATATCAATCCAATTAGTTTCCAAATGACTAAATAAGCATTAAGAATAATGAAAAAATCCTGCTACGTTCTTCAAATTATTGGGTGGAGTAGGATCTACGGTTTGATACTACTACTATGTTCAAAGCATTTCCAATTTGATTCAACTCTAATCGTAACAACCTTATGTACGCGGTTCCAAGACAGCTAAAGGAATCAGCAAACTACATAATAGTGAAGTCTCTGCAATTCGCAAATAAAAAGTAGTGAAGCGTCCGCTATGTAAAAAAGAAAATACGTTTTGAAACAGGACAGTCCTTTCTTTTTCTCGACATATTGGATTTGGATCACAACAATTCTGAGTGTCAGCGTGTTCTGCAGTAGAGTCAAAGTGTGTACCTCTTTTTTCGGCTTGCATGTATCTTGTAATGAAGGCATCTTTGCAGAAAAGCGGGCTGCAAAAGTCAGTGAGAGATCATTGGTATCTCAAATCACTTGCACATGATGGTTATGCGATAAACACATGTGATTCATGTCAAATGAAGCTGCAAATTAAGATGGAACTTACATTTCTAATGGCTCGCCGCTGAATGATATTGTATAGCTCAACTGGCTTGCAGTACAACGCGAAACTTTCTTCAGCAGCAAGCTGCTCATCTGGAGATAATCGAGCTCTCAGCTGTTGCTGGCGCATCTGGTCTGCAGACTGAGGGTAACTGAATTCACACCCAGCGTCCCTGCATGTATGCAGCACCAACATCAAAAGAAGAAGATACATTCATCTCATCTCACTATTAAGATCAAGAAAACCATCTACCATATATACATGAGTGCATATCTGCAAAGCAGCTGAACAGTTACAGAACAAGTAAGCTACTTTTCAGAATCTGGATACAACCAAGGTGGGCCACACAGATTTCCAGTGATTAATTCTTATAAATAAAAATGGCCATTTACTAGTTTCCAGGTGCAACCAGCCGACATAGGTTACCAACCAGGGATGAGTCAATAGACAATACTCATTTATTAATTTCCAAATGCAACCAAGGTAAGCTCTGAATATACTCACACATTAATTCTTGGAAGTAGCCACTTACAGTGAAAAGAACTTCACTATCCCACAAAGCATCCGACACACACAGAGACCACAGTGCAGTATCCAACTGCGATTCTAACATTGTACCTAAATTTTTTTTCTCCTGGGTTGCCCACACAGACATGACCAGGCAAATTCGACACAACTCAAGTAACAAGTAGCACGAGTATAGCATAAGCACAGCAACAACAAAATAGGTTAGGGGGGAGAGGCGTACGCTGCGTCCCGGGCAGGTAAAGGTAGGCCAGGCATCCTCCTCGCTGCCGCCGAGCGCCTCAGGGTCGCGGACGGGCGGATTTAACAAGGGGCATCAACCGGCGGGGACTGGTCTACATGGTGCGCCGGCACACCAGAAATTTGTGGAGATTAAAATTAGTTAGGGTTCGATTTGAGTGATAATAATCACTGGATGACAGAAATCGCGGTCATACCTCAAAGACCAATGTCGAAGCTCGCGGACGGGGTGGAGAGAGCAGGGACGGCGATGGCGGCGGCGTCGAGGCGCGTCAGTGGCGGCGAAGTTCCGGTCGTGAGGCGTCGGCCACGGCGCGGCGGCGGAGAGAGATTTAGAGCCGCATTGGGCCGGAAGGGAGCACCAGATGAAGAAGAAATTAGCTTTTCCTTTTCCTCTTTAATTTATCAACTACCTCCGAGCCTCCGCGTCGATTCGAGACTTTGAGCCGTCCGATCATAATGGTGAGCGTATCAGAAGCATTTGTTTTTCCGAACCTCCACGTCGATTCGAGACTTTGAGCCGTCCGATCATAATCGTGGACGCATCGAAAGGATCTGCTTTTCCGAGCCTCCACGTCGATTCGAGACTTTGAGCCGTCCGATCATAATCGTGGACGCATCGGAAGGATCTGCTTTTCCGAGCCTCCACGTCGATGTGAGAATTTTAGCCGTCCGATCGTAATCGTGAACGTACCAGAAGCATCTGCTTTTCCACAAGGCGTTTCTTTCCTTGTTTGCGTCATTTCACATTAGACGTTAGCTAACTGGCCCAACTTATCATCGTTGTTACTCTACAAACTGATCCAAAAGCCCTATAGTGAACCAGTCCAACACACCGTGGGCCTCACACCACATAACTGCAAAGTGACACAACCCTGTGACCGCTTCTAAGATTCTCCCGGCCCGACCAGCGCCCACGGCGGTGTTTCCGCACCGAACCGCATCATCTGCTAGCGGCGTTGTATCCATGGTGATGGGCTCCTAGTTCATACGTTTACTTCCTTCTTCTGCCACCATTAATGCAAGATGGTAGTGGATGTGTCATGTGCGTTAACTATACCTTTTGATTAGGTTCATCTATCTATATAGCCTTTTGGTCATCCCATAATAGTTTTGTGTTCGTTTTTCCCTTCTATCAATCCGCAATGCCTTGTCTTCCATCCACTGCCACCTGAAAAGGAGATGTGACAACATCTATAGGTGGCAAGATCCACACATGTGGGCAACGTTCTCACAAAGGTGTCGCTGCACCGCCCGTTCCACATTCCATCACTGGGAGAGAAGCGTTGAGGGTCGAGGCCAACATGGCACACATCGATGAGGGGATGGTGTCGGTGTCAAAACCGGCGGATCTCGGGTAGGGGTTCCCGAACTGTGGATACTGGATCGATGGGGAACAAGGGATGCGGAACGCGATATTTACCCAGGTTCGGGCCCTCTCTAAGAGGTAATACCCTACGTCCTGCTTGATTATATTGCTTGTGTATATGGGGGTTACAGAGTTGATCTACCTCGAGATCAGAGGAACTAAACCCTAACTAATAGGATGGCGATTGTTCTCCTCATCTCTACTGACTAACCCCCTGGTTTATATAGACACCAGGGATACTAGGGTTTACAGATAGTCGGTTACATCAAGGAAACACCAGATATTCCATCCTGGCTTGGGGTACACACCAAGGCACAAGTGTCTTGGGTCCGGACATGGTGCAGTCCAACAATCCGGCCCATGTGAGATGAGCCGGCACCCCGAGAACCCCCTAATTCAGGACTCCCTCAGTAGCCCCCGAACTAGCCTTCAACGTCGGTTTCATATATCTCCCATGATTGCAGGCTCCGGCTTGCGGGCGAGTTCCCTTTCTCCCGAGTGTCCGGAATAATCCTCCTCCAGAGAAGTCTTCAAACGGTGCTTGATCCAAAGGGAATAGCCACAATTGTCCCCATATGCCTTCTTCTTCCTCTCGCCACAACCCTTCCCAGTCTACAAAGCTCGAGCGCTCCAATCCATCTCTTCGCCACGACTCTGCTCCCCGTTCTTGGTGATGGCAGGATCTGGTGCGGGGGGCAAGTGGGAGGCCTCGACCGTCACCAATAAGGATATCAAGGACTTGAAGCGTGCCGGCTACCGCCCAGCCGTCGTTGTTCACCGGGCCCCAGAAGTAGGCTAGGCCATCCCCACACCGCGACATGGTGAGAGGGTGGTGTTCGTCCCCCACTTAGTTCGAGGGCTAGGCTTTTTGCTTCACCCCTTCGTCCGAGGGTTGATGTACTTTTATGGGCTAGACTTTCACGATCTAGCCCCGACCTCCATCCTCCGCCTTTCATCCTTCATCATCATTTGTGAGGCTTTCCTCCGCATCCATCCGCACTTCGGCTTATGGCTGAAGGTATTCAATGTGAAGTCGAAGATTGTGGACGGCCAACAAGTGGACTGCGGGGGAGCAATGGTTAGCAAGCTAACCCGTGTAGAGTGGCCAGTGGGCACGTTCATAGACACAGTCAAGGTTTGGCAGAGAGAGTGGTTTTATATCATAGAACCACGATGCGGCCTGGGCGGCGGCCCCGGAGTTCAGATCTGGACCACCCATGAAGGTGCCTCGTGGACCAAGAAGAGCCCCGACTAGGGGTCTCCCGAAGTAGTGGAACTGGTGCAAAAGCGCGTCCTCAGCGTGAAGAAGGCTGGCGTCAAGCTAACCAGTGTGATCCAGGTGATGCTCAATCGGCGCCTCCTCCCTTGCCAGCAGCGGGACACCCCAATGTGGGCGTACAAGTCCGAAGACCCTACCACCGTGCGCCACTTCCTCGAAGCCACCTATGACAAGCTGTGGAGGGTGCTATTCAAACCCAAGAAAGAGGATTGGCCGGCGGAAGATGAGGAGGACACTGGCCTCGACGCCGAACACCCTCCCAAGAAGGTAACAAGACTTGTATCTGTTCTAAAGTCGGACATTCATATTACAATAGATTGATTTTTCGCTCTCCTATTCCTGCAGGGTTGGCTCGAGAAGGCCGAGAAGATGAACAACCCGGCCCCACTGCCTGAAGACCCCCAGTTGGCTCAGGTGGAAGAAATGCTGGCCACAGTGCTGTCTAAGGCGCCAGAGAAAAAGGAACATAAGAAAAAGAAGAACCCTACGAGGGAGGCCCGGGAGGGTCTCCTCCCGTGGATCCCTTCGGACACCAAGTCCGGGGACATCCATGTCCCCTCCACATACGAGGGGGAGCAGGACAAAGAGGGGGAAGAGGAGAGTGACTCTCCCCGTACCAGAAAAAGAGCGGCCTCCGCCGAGGCCGAAGAGGGGCATCCTCCCCCGCCTCCGAAGAGGAGCAGGGGATGTTGGTCATACCCAACGATAGTTCGGACTCTGATAAGGAGTCTGTAGCCTCCGAGAAGGTCCCGGAGAAGGTGCGCAGGGTCAAGCCCCGCGCGGTAAGGTTGGAATACGAACATTGTTTGGGCATTGGTTTTACTAACCCACCATTAACTACATGTGCCTACTTATGTTGCAGCCTGCCGCGCGACCTCCCTACCCACCAGATATCGGCGGGTACCTCTCTGCCAACCAAACTGGCGGAAAGCGGGGGCAACTCGCCTTTTGCACCTCCTCCGGTCATCGGCGAGACCGGGGAGGTGCTATCCCAGTGGCCCCCTCCCATAATGAACACGGGGGGTGACGTCGATGTTGACATGGCCGAGGTTGACACTTCGTCACCAAAGACCAGGAGAAGGGGCTCAGGCAAACCGAGCTCTCTCAGCAGACGATTTCGGAGCCTTCACGGCCTTTCGAAGCGTCATAGCCACCCCTCAACAAAGGGGGAGCTGAGGCCCCACCGATGGTACCGAGCACCGGGGTTTAGGTTGCGGTAGAGTGGGTGGACCTGATGGAGGAGGCCGTGAATGACTCCTCCATACAAGTCGAATATCGCGCCCTGATGGGCACGGTTTTACAAAGCGTTCGGTCCATGAACAATGAATTGAAACAAGCTTTTGACGGCCTCCTGACAGGCTTTGAGGTAAGCAAAGTAATGTTCTCTCCTTCATAAAAGTATATTCTATAGTCAGGACATTAGCGATCCTTATACATAGCAGCCCCCGAGACTCTGGCAGGTTTGGAAAAGAAACCTGACTAAGTATCCAGATCGTCTAAATAATGGGCTACCCGAGGTGCTTGTTGCGTAAATGTAGGCCTCAGCGTTAGCGGCGGCAGCCAACGCCGCCGAACTTGTTGAGATGAATCGGAAGCTGGAGCGTTTTGATGAAGAGCTCGACCTTGTCCACAAGCGGTTCAACGAGGCATAAGGTTAGTATAAGTGAATTGTGGTTCCTTGGGATTCTGTGTCGAACAAAGCATTCGGAATTATCCCTAAGCAGGAGGTTATTTTGCAGCTCTCGCCGCGGAGGTCGAGAGTCTCAAGGCTGAACTATTACGGGTCAGGAAGGAAGCGGCAGAACAAAAGGTGGCGACCGAACAGGCGGCTGCCGATCTCGCGTTGGTGAAAACCGAACGCGAGAAGCATGAGGCCAGGGTGGCCGAAGTACAACAAGAGCTCAAGGATGCCATCACAAAATGTGAGGATTTTGAGCAAAAGAACAAGGAGCATGCCACTGCGTTGGCGAACATGAAGACAGAGATCCAAGAGGCACGGTCGGAGACACGTAGCCCCCGGGAGGAGCTCTGGCAAGTGAAGCAAATTCCAATTGTAAGCAATACTTATTGCAGAGTGTATTTGGTGGCCAAAGATTCAAGTTGCTCACCCGGGTCTGGCGTTCCGTAGGCACCATTGCGGATCTCCTGAAGAGTGTGGCTGATGCTACAAGGCACTATGCTGCCCGATAGGGCGCCTGAGCACCCTCCCCTCCTCATGAATCAAATGAAGCAGTTGATGGAGATGCACCGAATGACGAAACCGGCCATGAAGGACCTCTGTGTCTAGCTATGGCCCTCCAAGCCCGTATCGAGCAGCTACTTTGGTATAGTGGCAAAGTTGTGTGACGCGTCCGCTCGGATTGATGTTGTCAAGCGTTTGGTGTGCATCGAGGGGGCTCGGATGGCGTTTGCAAAGACCATGGTGCATTGGCCGAAGATCAAGCCTGTCGAAATGGCGACCGGTCCTCATAGGCGCCCGGAGCAATACTTCGCCGCCGTGATGGACGGAGCTCGGGCCGTGGAGGCGCAGTGTTCCAAGGATATATTCCTTGAGTAACTACGTTGTAATGTATGAACTTGTGATGAAACCTTTATGCTTTATGAGCCAATGGTATTTTGTATGGTTTATCATGTTTGTGTATATTTTGTGTTTAATTTTGACTCCTCTGCGGCCGTTTTTATTCTGAAAGTTACCAGTCATTGGCTTTAGCCCCCAAGTAGATGCCACGAGGGGTGTTCTATTCTCCGCACTGTAACCCTTAGTCGACGTCGCGGTGCCTAGAGGCGGTAGTTGATAATCCACAAGTATAGGGGATCAATTGTAGCCTCTTTCGATTAGTAAGAGTGTCGAACCCAACGAGGAGCTAAAGGTAGAACAAATATTCCCTCAAGTTCTATCGACCACCGATACAACTCTATGCACGCTTGACGTTCGCTTTACCTAGAACAAGTATGAAACTAGAAGTACTTTGTAGGTGTTGTTGGATAGGTTTGCAAGATAATAAAGAGCGTGTAAATAAAAAGTAGGGGCTGTTTAGATAAAGAAGCAATAAAGTTAGTATAGCGAGTGTGGAAAAGTGGTGGTAGGAGTTGCGAAATTGTCCCTAAGCAATTGACTACTTTACTAGACCGATAGCAAGTTTTATGTGGGAGAGGCCACTGCTAGCATGTCATCCCTGACTTGGAATTCTATGCACTTATGATTGGAACTATTAGCAAGCATCCGCAACTACTAACATTCATTAAGGTAAAACCCAACCATAGCATTAAGTTATATTGGTCCCTCTTCAATCTCGTATGCATCAATTTCTATGCTAGGTTGAAGCTTCTGTCACTCTTGCCCTCCAATACTTAGTCCTATCAACATACAACTAACCCTATGGTGTGATCCACGCGCGCGCTCATATGATGGGCACCAAAGGACAGCAACATAACCACAAGCAAATTAAATCAATCATAGCAATTCATCAACCACCGGTAGGACAACGAAAATCTACTCAGACATCATAGGATGGCAACACATCATTGGATAATAATATGAAGCATAAAGCACCATGTTCAAGTAGAGGGTACAACGGGTTGCGGGAGAGTGGACCGCTGTAGATAGAGGGGGGAAGGTGATGGAGATGTTGGTGAACATGGCGGAGGTGTTGGTGAATTTCGCGGTGATGATGATGGTGGCCACGGCAGCGTTCCGGCGCCACCGAAAGAGAGGGGGAGAGGGTCCCCCTTCTTCTTCTTCTTCCTTGACCTCCTCCCTAGATGGGAGAAGGGTTTCCCTTCTAGTCCTTGGCCTCCATGGCATGGGAGGGGCAAGAGCCCCTCCGAGATTGGATATGTCTCTCTGTTTCTGCGTTCCCAGATCTGGCCTTTCACCGTTTCTTTTATAACCGAAGATTCGTAACTCCGATTGGGCTGAATTTTGGACACGATCTCTATCCGGAAATTAGCTTTCTTGCGGCGAAAGAAGGGCTCCAACCACCTTACGGGGTGTCCACGAGGGTCCAGGGCGCGCCTGACCCCCTGGGGCGCGCCCCCCTGCCTCGTGGCCCCCTCAGGCATCGTATCACGTTGATTCTTCTTCCCAAAAATCATAAATATTCCAAAAAAAATCTCTGTTAGTTTTTATCCCATTTGGACTCCGTTTGATATGGATTTTATGCGAAACAAAAAACATGCAACAGACAGGAACTGGCACTGGGCACTGGATCAATATGTTAGTCCCAGAAAAAGTATAAAAAGTTGCCAAAAGTATATGAAAGTTGTAGAATATTGGCATGGAACAATAAAAAATTATAGATACGACGGAGACGTATCAGCATCCCCAAGCTTAATTCCTGCTCGTCCTCGAGTAGGTAAATGATAAAAAAGATCATTTTTGATGTGGAATGCTACCTAGCATAATCTTGATCATGTAATCTAATCATGGCATGAATATTAAGACACGAGTGATTCAAAGCAAAAGTCTATCATTTGACATTAAGACAATAATACTTCAAGCATACTAATAAAGCAATCATGTCTATTCAAAATAACATGGCCAAAGAAAGTTATCCCTAAGAAATCATATAGTCTGGCTATGCTCCATGTTCACCACACAAAATATTCACATCATGCACAACCCCGATGACAAGCCGAGCAATTGGTTCATATTAACGCGCTTCAGCCTTTTCAACCCTCACGCAATACATGAGCGCAAGCCATGGATATAGCACTATGGGTGGAATAGAATATGATGGTGGAGGTTATGTGGAGAAGACAAAAAGGAGAAACTCTCACATCGACGCGGCTAATCAACGGGCTATGGAGATGCCCATCAATTGATGTCAATGTGAGGAGTAGGGATTGCCATGCAACGGATGCACTAGAGCTATAAGTATATGAAAGCTCAGACTAAAACTAAGTGGGTGTGCATCCAACTTGCTTGCTCATGAAGACCTAGTGCATTTGAGGAAGCCCATCATTGGAATATACAAGCCAAGTTCTATAATGAAAATTCCCACTAGTATATGAAAGTGATAACTCAAGAGACTCTCTATATGAAGAACATGTTGCTACTTTGAAGCACAAGTGTGGTAAAAGGATAGTAACATTGCCCCTTTTTCTCTTCCTTTTTTGCGGGCTTCTTTGGCCCCATTTTTTTATTTAGGCTTCTTTGGCCTCTCTCTTTTTTTGGGGGGGGGGGGGGGCAATGCTCTAATAATTATGATCATCACACTTTTATTTACTTACAAATCAACATTACAACTCGATACTAGAACAAAGATATGACTATATGAATGCCGCCGGCGGTGTACCGGGATGTGCAATGATCTAGCGTAGCAATGACATCAAAAAACGGACAACCCATGAAAACATCATGCTAGCTATTTTACGATCATGCAAAGCAATATGACAATAAATGCTCAAGTCATGTATATGATGATGGAAGTTGCATGGCAATATATCTCGAAATGGCTATGGAAATGCCATAATAGGTAGGTATGGTGGCTGTTTTGAGGAAGATATAATGAGGCTTATGTGTGATAGAGCGTATCGTATCACGGGGTTTGAATGTACCAACGAAGTTTGCACCAACTCTCGAGGTGAGAAAGGGCAATGCACGGTACCGAAGAGGCTAGCAATGATGGAAGGGTGAGAGTGCGTATAATCCATGGACTCACATTAGTCATAAAGAACTCATAAACTTATTGCAAAAGTTTATTAGCCCTCAAAGCAAAGTACTACTACGCATGCCCCTAGGGGGATAGATCGGTAGGAAAAGACCATCGCTCGTCCCCGACCGCTACTCATAAGGAAAATAATCAATAAATACCTCATGCTCCAACTTCGTTACATAACGGTTCACCATACGTGCATGCTATGGGAATCACAAACCTCAACATAAGTATTTCTACTAATCCACAACTACCCACTAGCATGACTCTAATATCACCATCTTTATATTGCAAAACTATTGCAAGGAATCAAACATATCATATTCAGTGATCTACAAGTTTTATGTAGGATTTTATGACTAACCATGTGAATGACCAGTTCCTGTCATCTCTCTAAATAGATATAAGTGAAGCAAAAGAGCATTCTACAAATGGCAGTTTTCTGTGTGAAGAGAAACAGGCAATCCAAACTTCAAATGATATAAGTGAAGCACATGAAGCATTCTATAAAGCCATACTCAAAGAATATAAGTGAAGTGCAATGAGCATTCTATAAATCATCCAAGGACTACCTCATACAAGCATGGTGCATAAAAGAAAAGTGAAAACTAAATGCAAAAGATGCTCCAAGATTTGCACATATCGCATGAACGAAACGAATCCGAAAACATACCGATACTTGTTGAAGAAAGAGGGGATGCCTTCTGGGGCATCCCCAAGCTTAGACGCTTGAGTCTCCTTGAATATTTACTTGGGGTGCCTTGGGAATCCCCAAGCTTGAGCTCTTGCCTCTCCTTCTTCTCCTCATATCGAGACCTTCTCGATCATTGAACACTTCATGCACACAAAACTTCAACAAAAAACTCGGTAAGATCCGTTAGTATAATAAAGCAAATCACTACTCCAAGTACTGTTGCAAACCAATTCACATTTTGTTTTTGCATTGTAGCTACTGTAATATAACTTTTCTATGGCTTAATCCACTGATAGGAGTCGATAGTTTCATCAAAACAAGCAAACTATGCATCAAAAACAGAATTTGTCTAAAACAGAATAGTCTGTAAAAATCTGAACATTAACCATACTTCTGTTACTTGAAAAATTCTTCCAAAATTAGGAAAAACAAACAATTTGTATGGAATGACATTTCAAAAAAAATCAGAACCGTTTAACGTTCCAGTAAAAAATTAAAAATCACGCACTAGAGCCAAAGTTTTTGTCCTACACCGTACAAACCAACAAGCATTGTAAACATCCTAAAGGCAAACCTTGGCACATTATTTTTATAATATAATGGAATTGTACAAGGGGATAATTATTTTTTGTCGAAAAGTTTCTGTAATAAAGATGCACAAAGTTTCCATGAGCATGAACAAAGTTCAAGGCTAGCTCCCACTTCAACTATGCTTGTCTCTCTCACTTTCACTTTCCTTTTTGAAAAGTTTTGGCCCCCCCTTTTTTTGTTTTTAAACTATATGGAAGCACTCAACAGAAATAAATGACTCTCTAAAACTTCCGGGTTGTCTCCCTGGTAGCGCTTTCTTTAAAGCCAATAATGAATCCACCCGGATCCCAAGGTATATCAAAGCCAATTTTAATTAACAATGATTTGTGATTTAGTAGTGAGCACAAAGTAACATATATCATGCAATGACGAAGTCTAACTCTCTTCCTATGCATCGGCATGTCATAAAAGAATAATTCATGCACACATAGTAAAGGCCAATGCATAGTATAAACAGTTTCTTGCAATTTTATCATATTGGAAACATGGAGAGGCGGAGATGTAGTTCCTCTCTCATAATAATTGCAAGTAGGAGCAGCAAGCACATGCATATTATATCTATCAAAATCATCATGTGTAGTAGGAAAATGCAACCCATCAATATAATCCTTAATAAGGGCAAACTTCTCCGATATAGTGTAGTCGGGAGAATTCAAAAAGATAATAGGACTATCATGCGTGGGTGCAATAGCAACAATTTCATGTTTAACATAAGGAACTATAGCAAGTTCACCTGCATAAGCATAATTCATATTGGCATCTTGGCCACAAGCATAGCAAGCATCATCAAAAAAGGGATATTTCATAGGAATCAACAGGATCATAACCATCCTTCGGTAAGCACGAAGGGAAATTAAACAATGTATGAGTTGAAGAGTTACTCTCATTAGAAGGTGGGCACGGGTAGCTAATCCGCTCTTCCTCCTTTTGTTCTTCGCTCTCCTCATCATCTTTTTCATCCAATGAGCTCATAGTTTCATCAATTTCTTCTTCATAGACTCCTGCAAAATATTAGTCTCTTCTTGGACAGCGGAGGAGTCCTCAATATATGGTTTAACATAGGCATTAGAAGCATAATTATCATAACAATATTCAAGTATGGCAAAATTTTCAGATTTGTAAAGAGTAGCATCATACTTTTCAATCAAAGAAGCAATCTCATAAGCACCCTTAAAAGCAACAAATTCTTCAATTTGTTGAACATCATAGTAATTATAAACACCCTTAGCATACGAAGATGCAATTCCATTATCACTAAACAAACATTGGTAGGGAAGGTGTTTCTTAGGGTTTTTAGAACAACAAGTAAAATCATATATTTTCACATAAATTCCAAGCATAGCACTGCAAAGGATGAATTTGATCCAGTAAAAGTTTCCTTTTTTGAGATATGCGATGTCGCACATAACAAGCATGCTCATCTAAAGATTTGCCCTCAACTAAGCTAGTTGGGGTTTCAGCACGAGCACATAGGGATCGAAGATGATCCAAGTAAAAAGCTTCAGGAGTGTGATAGATTTTGAGTCGTTCTTCAACCATTGGTTCAGTCGGTACAACTAATTTTTTGATATTTTACGTTTCCTACCCATAACTAAAGATAGAAAACAACTAAGAGCAGCAAATAAAAACTACTTAGTGATAAACCAAACAAGCACACACAAGAATATTCACCCCACGCTATAACTCCCCGGCAACGGCGCCAGAAAAAGGTCTTGATAACCCACAAATATAGGGGATCAGTTGTAGCCTCTTTCGATAAGTAAGAGTGTTGAACCCAATGAGGAGCTAAAGGTAGAACAAATATTCCCTCAAGTTCTATCGACCACCGATACAACTCTACGCACGCTTGACATTCGCTTTACACAGAACAAGTATGAAACTAGAAGTACTTCATAGGTGTTGTTGGATAGGTTCGCAAGATAATAAAGAGTGCGTAAATAAAAAGTAGGGGATGTTTAGATAAAGAAGCAATAAAGTTAGTATAGCGAGTGTGGAAAAGTGGTGGTAGGAGTTGCGAAATTGTCCCTAAGCAATTGACTACTTTACTAGACCGATAGCAAGTTTTATGTGGGAGAGGCCACTGCTAGCATGTCATCCCTGACTTGGAATTCTATGCACTTATGATTGGAACTATTAGCAAGCATCCGCAACTACTAACGTTCATTAAGGTAAAACCTAACCATAGCATTAAGTTATATTGGTCCCCCTTCAACCCCGTATGCATCAGTTTCTATGCTAGGTTGAAGCTTCTGTCACTCTTGCCCTCCAATACTTAGTCCTATCAACATACAACTGACCCTATGGTGTGATCCACACGCGCGCTCATATGATGGGCACCAAAGGACAGCAACATAACCACAAGCAAATTAAATCAATCATAGCAACTCATCAACCACCGATAGGACAACGAAAATCTACTCAGACATCATAGGATGGCAACACATCATTGGATAATAATATGAAGCATAAAGCACCATGTTCAAGTAGAGGG
The DNA here is from genome assembly GCA_032464435.1 of Aegilops umbellulata. Taxonomy (NCBI): domain Eukaryota; kingdom Viridiplantae; phylum Streptophyta; class Magnoliopsida; order Poales; family Poaceae; genus Aegilops; species Aegilops umbellulata. The sequence continues at coordinate 328,851,908 of CP136058.1, read as the reverse complement.
TACAGCGGGTTGCGGGAGAGTGGACCGTTGTAGATAGAGGGGGGAAGGTGATGGATATGTTGGTGAAGATGGCGGAGGTGTTGGTGAAGACCGCGATGATGATTATGGTGGCCACGACAGCGTTCCGGCGTCACCGGAAGAGAGGGGGAGAGGGGCCCCCTTCTTCTTCTTCTTCTTCTTCTTCTTCCTTGACCTCCTCCCTAGATGGGAGAAGGGTTTCCCTTATGGTCCTTGGCCTCCATGGCATGGGAGGGGCGAGAGCCCCTCCGAGATTGGATCTGTCTCTCTATTTCTGCGTTCCCAGATCTGGCCTTTCACCGTTTCTTTTATAACCAGAGATCCGTAATTCCGATTGGGCTGAATTTTGGACACGATCTCTATCCGGAAATTAGCTTTCTTGTGGCGAAAGAAGGGCTCCAACCGCCTTACGGGGTGGCCACAAGGGTCCAGGGCGCCCCCTGCCTCGTGGCCCCCTCTGGCATCGTATCGCATTGATTCTTCTTCCCAAAAATCATAAATATTCCAAAAAAAATCTCCGTCAGTTTTTATCCCGTTTGGACTCCGTTTGATATGGATTTTCTGCGAAACAAAAAACATGCAACAGACAGGGACTGGCACTGGGCACTGGATCAATATGTTAGTCCCAAAAATAGTACAAAAAGTTGCCAAAAGTATATGAAAGTTGTTGAATATTGGCATGGAACATGTAGCGACCCGACCCGAATGGATCAAGTCTCTGTGCTTAAGTGTCATCCCTGGATCGGTAGGCTGACGCACACAGTACTGGAGGATTTATAACAGAGGTAAATCACATGTATAAAGTAACATAAACACTATTACCTCAATCCAAATAGCGGAAGTAACAAGGTTGTGGATTCCCATCAACACCAACGGCAAAGTTGAGTGTAGAAATCGTAACCCTAACGTATCACTTACTCGTCGTAAGATATCCTGCAACATGAGACGTTGCAGCCACAAAGGGTCAGTACATTGAATGTACTGGCAAATTCACACCATAGAGAACATGCTGAACAATGGCTATCACTACATGCATATATGGCTGGTGGAAAAGCTCTATGGTTACAGTTTTTGCGTAAAGCCAATTTTTCCCTACTACAAAGGAATAAATTTATTTAACTATCATGGTGGTTGTTAAACATTGAGAATGGTTGACAGCATTCTCAATCCCAATTAAGCATCATCATTAAAACCCAACAAAATTAATTAAGTAACGTGATGAGATTCACATGATAATCCAAGTACTAGATACTCAAAACGTCCATAACCGGGGACACGACTAATCATGATTAGTTTGTACACTCTGCAGAGGTTTGCGCACTTTTCCCCACAAGACTCGATCGCCTCCGCTGGATTTCTCGCACTACATGGTGTTTGAGAAACGGATGACCGAGACATAGTCTTTCAGAAGCGCTTACACCTTACGATGGATAGACCAATACACCTACTTTCCCCTACATCTGCTAGTCTACCCTGTAAGAGTTCGCACGACTTAATCAACTATGCTAGAGCCCATAATAGCTTGTGGCTGCACATGGAAGTTTCTAGTATGAAAAATCTCATGATCCCTTTGGGCCTGGGTGGCGGTCCATAAAGAAAAACAATAGGCAATCCTGGAATACCCAGGTACCTCAATCCACCCAGATGTGTGTTTAAGTTGCCACCTTAGATAAACCATTAATTAACAAACTCACATCTGCCATGGATATCACTCACCCAATCCACGTCTACTAGCATAGCATGGCATAATAAGCAAATGTAGAAGTAACTCCCAAGGTTTGAATGCAGGGCAATACGTTCCTACCTCATCAACTACTTCCCAAAACCCACATGTTATCAATCCTACTCATGCAACGTTTGAGGGTTGAAACTAATGCATAAAAACTAGGTATGAAAGGGATATGATCAAAGTGTGAACTTTCCTGCAATGTTGATGAAGATGATTCGCACTCAAAACTCTTGACAGTTCTACTCTTCACACTCAGGTCAATCTATCGTAAGCAAGCAACAGTAACCACACATAAACAATCACTCAAAAGATTAGAAAGAACGGAGAAGACGATTCGGAAAACATCAAAACCAAGCAAATAACTCTTGCAACATAAAACAATTTCTAACAGTACCAAAATTGTGTGAATTTGGCCTTATCAGAAAGTTTAGGTCAAGAGCTTTAATTTGCAAAAAGAATCAAATCAAACGGAGTTATAAAACTCAAGTTACGATCAAACAAAGTTTGAATTCAAATCTGATCTAATTCAAATTTTTAAAATTTCAAAAACATGTTTAAGTTGTTTTACTGGATAGAGGAGATCATAACGAAGAAGTGGGCGTTGGTTTTGTTAGATCTGGACTAACGAGTAAAAAGATGTGGTTGTTTGAAGTACAGGGACTAATATGTGAAGAAAATTATCATGAATAGGTCCCTGGCCGAAATATATAAAAAAAGGAAAAATCTATCGAGCGAACGCTCGCTACAGAATGCTAACGGACGAAAACCGTTCGCTAAAAGAATCTAAACAGAAAACGATCGTTAAATAAACAAAAAACGGGTTTCTAAACAAAAACTGAACCTTAAAATAAATTGTTCAAATCGGGTTTGGTTTATCTCCGGTTCAAGAGAAAAGACCGGGGCGGCGGCTATTCCGGCGAGGCTGCGGACTCCAGCGAGCGGGGCGAGGCAAGACGGCGGCTCCGGAGCAGAACGGCGGCGAGGGCGAGGGCAACGCGGGGAGCGGCGTGGTGGCGCAGGCGAGCGGCAAGGGGAGGCGGCGAGCGGCGGGAAGTGCGGCGGCGGTTTGCGAGGCGAGGGCGGCGGCGCGAGGAAAAGGGAGAGAGAGGGGCGACGGGCGCGGATTTATAGGAGGGAGGAGGCGACGGTGGCGTGGAGGAGGGGCAAGAGGAGGCCGGGGGCGGCACGACGGCCATGGCGGTGCGGCGGCGGGATCGGGAGGAGTCCCGGTCGGGAATGGGAGGGAGGCGGCACGCTGGGCTGGGCCTGGCTGGCTAGCTGGGCCGGCCCAGTCGGGGAGAAGTTCTTTCTTTTAAACCCTTTTTCCAGAAAACAAAAATAAATAAAACAAAAATAAAAAATATATTATATAGGCATATAATATATCAAAATTTTCAGAAAAAGATTCCCTACAAGATGAACATTTTTCTAGAGTCAAATAAAATACACATAAATCCAAATAAAGCAAAGAGTGCTTCTGCCCTAGTAAAATCCAGTAAAAATCATTTTTAAAATACCAAAATTAATTCAAATTTATTTCTCTCCAATTTTCTGATGTAGGGAATCATGTTACCCTATTTTCCATATATTTTATTTTTGGAGAAAAATAATTTGAATAAAACTCGAATAACTCCAAATTGAAAATAAATTCAAAAGAACTTTGAATTTTAATCCTTTGAAACTCCCAACTCATATTTCATATGTTTTGAAGAAGTCATTTTATCTTCGCTCGTGAAAATCATTGAGTTGCATAAAGTTCCTGGGTTGGAAATATTTTCCAATGAAATTCAAATATTTTCAACACCCCTTGTCATTTAAATAAATGGAAGAAGTCATGTCATCTTCTCTCCAAGGTTTTTGTGGTGAAAAGAATTTGAATTCGCGGAGATCACGAATGCAAAAATGAAAGTTTGGGAAAGTCCTTTTATTCCCTCTCATTTAACTTTCAAAAAGTTTCGAATTTCATTCAATCAATCACTCAACAATCAAACAAGCAATCAATCTATCTATTTAATATAACATTCCAAAATTTAGAATTTTGGGATGTTACAGAACAATCAAAAAATAAAGATACGATAGAGACGTATCAGTATTGTAGGAGAAGAATAAGGCAATCATACTATGCATCTTTATGACTTTCACTTAGCCGTAGGAGCTTGAATGTGGGGGTTGGTGACCAGCCCCCAGTATGGTGAGATGTTAGGAGAACCCTAGGGCCAAGCATCGATTACTTGATTTGTTCAAATACAAATCCTTCGTAGTACACGGGATAATCTCTAACGATTGTTTGGTCTGAGGACCAGTCATCGGATCGCCGACCAGTTCTCGCGTATTATGACAGTCAGCTTTCAGCTTTCTCCACTGCGGTACTTGACCGAACGAGGCGGAAGTACAATTGCAACGGTTCTCCCTTTACCTTCGTAGCCAAACGTGCTGAACGTAAGGAGGTAAACACATGAGCGGCCGAGCGGGGCAACCCAACTATTGACCCAAGACATAATTCGGAAATAGTGCATATAATGCAATATCTGAGACACCGAACACAGTGTAAAAAGGTGTCCGTCTTTTAGTGTATGGGGCAAGCGTCTAGGCCAAGCCCCTGCTCTAATGACCGGTATATGTACGAAATCCGAAGTGTATGACACTTGGTTGAGGCAGATTCCAGGAGTAGAGAGGAACAAATAGGGAAATATACAGCGTAAACAACTGTAGAAGAACCGTAAAAAGTTTTGTTTTGTTTCCAATAAGCTCATGACGTCTAGCCGTACAAATCAAACTACCGAACACAACACCGGAAAGGACACATTCCTTTAAAAGATGAAAAAGAATTTACAGATGAAAGGTTTACGTAGGGCCTTGATGCTTGGGTTCACTCCCGAACTGTGCCCTACTGCACATCTGCGCCTTTGCTACTATTGGAGAGAGCTACTCCATGGGTTGATTGTCCGCTGGCGGGTCCTTGAGAGGGAGACTTCAACGGGTCACTATATTGGTGGGGCTTGATGCCAGGGAGGTCCTAGATGGTACATGTTTGTTGTCCTAAGACGCACTATTCCAAGGGCGGTCGAGTTGGACTCTTGGTGATAGACCCCATAGCTGCCATGGTACCTTGAGTGTGGGGTTGTGGTGTCGAGGCACATGGTGAGCTTCTGTGGTGGGCGGGCCATGGGGGGCGTATTCCTATGTACGTGGAACACAAGGAGGTCCCTTTGCCGGAGATAGGTCCCATGCTCGCTTGTTTACCTCTCGTGCCTTGATGACCGGTTGGCACTTCGGCCCTTCATATTCGGCCGCCAAGGCCATGGTGTGTTCCTTCATCCGAAGAGAGCGCTCCATATTGCCATTGACTGTGATGACGCCTCGTGGTCCGAGCATCTTCGGTTTGAGGTAGGCATAGTGGGGGACAGTGTTAAAATGGGCGAAGGCCGTTCGGCCTAGCAGGGCATGATAGCCAATGCGGAAAGGTGCAATATCAAAGATCAAGTCTTCGCTCCGGAAATTGTCCGGGGAGCTGAACACTACTTCCAAAGTGAGCGTTGATACGACTCCATCGTATCTAATTTTCCAAACTCTTTTGCCCTTTGTTTTGGACTCTAATTGGCATGATTTGAATGAAACTAACTCGGACTGACGCTGTTTCAGTAGAATTGCCATGGTGTTATTTTTGTGCAGAAATCAAAGTTCTTGGATTGACCTGAACATTTACGGAGAATTTTATGCACACCCACTTAGTTTTATGTTTGGGCTTTCATACACTTACAACTCTTAGTGCATCCGTTGCATGGCAATCCCTACTCCTCACATTGACATCAATTGATGGGCATCTCCATAACCCGTTGATTAGCTGCGTCGATGTGAGACTATCTTCATTTTTTCACTTCCCCTTATTAATCTCTATCACCACATTCTATTCCACCCGTAGTGCTATGTCCATGGCTTATGCTCATGTATTGCGTGGGGGTTGAAAAAGCTGAAGCGCGCTAACAAAGTATGAACCAATTGCTTGGCTTGTCATCAAGGTTGTACATGATTTATATTTTGCGTTAAGAAGATGGAGCATGACAAGACTATATAATCTTGTAGGGATAGCATTTTTTAGCATTTTTATTTTGAAAGGCATGATTGTCTATTGGTATGCCTGAGTATTGATGTCTTTATATCAAATTATAACTATTGCTTTGAATCATTCGGATCTTAATATTCATACCATAAAAGAAAGATTACATGATGAACATGTTAGGTAGCATTCCACATCAAATATTCTATTTTTGTCATTTACCTACTCGAGGACGAGCAGGAATTAAGCTTGGGGATGCTTGATACATCTCCAACGTATCTATAATTTTTTATTGTTCCATGATACTATAGTATCAATCTTGGATGTTTTATATGCATTTATATGTTATTTTATATCATTTTTTGGGACTAACCTATTAACCCAGTGCCCAGTGCCAGTTGTTGTTTTTTGCTTGTTTTTGGCTTTTCGGAAAATCAATATCAAATGAAGTCCAAACGTGTGAAACTTTATGGTGATTTTTTTCTGGACCAGAAGGGACCCTTTAAGGTTTGGGAGAAGACCAGAAGAGTCACGAGGGAGTGACAAGTTCACTAGGCACGCCCCCTGAGCTTGTGGGCCCCTCGTGGCACCTCTTGACCTAATTCCACCTCTATAAATTTCCAAATAGTTCCAATATAACACAAAGCCACCTGAAACACTTTTTCTGCTGCCACAAGCTTCTATTCTTCCATGATCCCATCTTGAGGACTTTTTGGTACTCTGCCAGAGGGGGAATCGATCAAGGAGGGCTTCTACGTCATCCTTGTTGCCTTCCGATGATGTGTGAACAGCTCACCATAGACCTACGGGTCCATAGCTAGTAGCTAGATGGCTTCTTCTCTCTCTTTGATCTTCAATACAATGTTCTCCTCGATGTTCTTGGAGCTCTATCTGATGTAATCTTCTTTTGCAGTGTGTTCATTGGGATCCGATGAATTGTGGGTTTATGATCTGAATATTTATGAATATTAATGGAGTCTTTTTTGAACTTTATTATGCATGATTGTTATAGCTTTGTATTTCTCTCCGATCTATCCGCTTGGTTTGGCCAACTAGATTGATTTATCTTCAGTGGGAGAGGTGCTTTGTGATGGGTTCAATCTTGCTATGCTCTGTATCCCAGTGACAAAGTAGGGGCAAGGCACGTATTTGTATTGTTGCCATTAAGGGTAAAACAACAGGGTTTATTCATATTGATTAGGTTTACTTTGTCTACATCATGTCATCTTGCTTTTATACTTGATACCCTAGATGCATGCTGGATAGCGGTCGGTGGGTGGAGTAATAGTAGTAGATGCAGGCAGGAGTCGGTCTACTTGTCTCAGATGTGATGCCTATATAGATGATCATTGCCTTGAATATCGTCATAACTATGTGCTTTTCTATCAATTGTCCCAATAGTAATTTGTTCACCCACCATATGCTATGTGCTCGAGAGAGAAGCCTCTAGTGAAAACTATGGCCCCCGGGTCTAATTTTATCATATACAAAAACACAAAAATACCTCGCTGAAATTTTCTATTTTCTTTTATGTTATCTTTGCAATTTATCTATCTACCACTACAAGATTTAGTCCTTGCAAGTAACTGCCAAGAGGATTGACAACCCTCTTGTTTGCGTTGGGTGCAAGTATTTGCTTTTGCATGTGCAGTTGTGTTCACAAGGCTTTGTGTGATCTGAGGGAAATACTTATCTCTACTGTACTGCATCTCCTCTTCGGGGAAATCCCAATGCAGCTCACAAGTAGCAGTTGGCAAGTGCTCTTCGGTGAGACCGATGGGTCATCTCGGTGAGAGCGATGCAGCTAGGGTTTAGGACAACGACTATATCAGAATGGCTTGGTGACTCCGATGTGTATTGTTTTGGTGAGTCCAAAATAACATTAGGGTTTGATATAGTGGGAGCTTAAACTGTCTGAGGCTTTTGGAGTTTGATCTTTAAGCACTTGAGCGAAGAACTCATCTTCTGAACCTCATCCCCTTTTGATAGTATTGTCATGCATATGGACTCAATGTGATCTTTGATCACTTAAATAAAAAAAGGAAAAGGCTTGTGGCTTGATCCAACAGTTGTCCTTAGCACTTTGAGGGGTGCATTTCCACTTCCCTTGTTATACCTATATTGAAATTTTCCTGAAATATACTCAAGAAGATCATTAGTTCAATGATATGTATGTTGACATAAATTACCAAAACCACCAAGGTATTTGATGAGCTTTGAAGGTGCACTATGAGTATCCCCTTACCAACATTTTAGTGTTCACACTTACATTTTTCCTTGTGGCTATGTTGACATGAGTCCACTCACAATTTTTCATGATTGGATTAGGGTATAATTTTCATAGTAACACCGATGAAGCAAGATATCACATTTTTGTTGTCGGCTTGGTGAAAGCTGGACTTTTGATGTTGGTGTAGCTAACCAAACCTAACTATCCACACATAAATCCATGTATTTGCTTGATGAAGAGATGCTTCTTCCAGCTAGCAAGGTATTCATTTAGTGTCTGTCAAGATTTCGTAGGAAACAAGGCTAAGTGAACACACTAGGCGCGACAGACAAGATAGAGGGATAACGTAATAACTTCAATGTTGTAGCAGGGTTGCTTGTTTGTTGCAGCCATGTGACCATATTTCTTGTTTTGTTCCATCACATGTACATATAACATTCTCTTTCCAATCTTAATACAAAGATGCGCAAATCTTTTGCAGATTTTGCGAAATAATATTTGATGCTTGTAGTGGTCAAGTGAGCCAGGTTACTAAGAATTAGAAAAATGAGCATTGCTTCCTCATGGGATGCCTCCTCCCTCTCAAACATCTAGAATTTACACCCCTGTTGAGCCCTTTAAGAATAGTGCTATCTGAAAAGGGGAAAAAATTCCACTTCTCCATTTCACCCTTGTTTGTGAGATATATGTATTCCTTACAAGTAATAGAACATATTCATGCTTGTCGAGAGAAATTGTTGCATGTGTATTCCATTCCATCATCTGCATTTTATCTTGTTACCAAAGGTTAACTCACGATGATGATGATCATGCTTTCCTACTACATGTCTACAATTTAAAATCAAGATTGACTAAATGTTATGCTACTTAAACTCATGCTCTTCATCTTGCTACTCTTAACTGAATATTCATTGCTATTACTTCCAGTCAAGTAACAAAGTTGTTTGTGGTTTGATGCTTTGAGCTCTAAGTGCAGATCAACATATTGCAAGCTCCCAGCTCCACATGGAGTGGCAAACCAGGTCAAAGAAGAGGCAAGAGGCCACATTGATGCAAGTCTTCAAGTTATCAATCACAGTATTTGCAGATGGGAATAACGAAGTTGTAGCAGGTTAGCTACAAGTGCTAGCATGGGACTGAGGTCTCTCCTTCGATCCTTCCTTACATTACATGTAGTAATTCTAAACAAAGTTCATGCACATCCTTTCTAATTGTGTTTATAGGCTCAATCCTTGTATTGTAACATGTTTATATTATCAATGTGCCGCTATGGTAATTTTGTAGAACTAGCTGATTGATCTCTACTACGCAACCTTCTTCTTGTAGACTCGTGTTGGGCCTCCAAGCGCAGAGTTTTGTAGGACAGTAGCAAATTTCCCTCAAATGGATGACCTAAGGTTTATCAATCCATGGGAGGTGTAGGATGAAGATGGTGTCTCTCAAACAACCCTGCAACCAAATAACAAAGAGTCTCTTGTGTCCCCAACACGCCCAATACAATGGTATATTGTATAGGTGCACTAGTTCGGCGAAGGGATGGTGATACAAGTGCAATATGCATGGTAGATATAGGTTTTTGTAATCTGAAAATATAAAAAACAGCAAGGTAGCAAGTGGTAAAAGTGAGCGAAAACAGTATTGCAATGCTTGGAAACAAGGCATAGGGTTCATACATTCACTAGTGCAAGTTATCTCAACAATGATAACATACTTAGATCATATAAAAATCCCTCAACGTGCAACAAAGAGTCACTCCAAAGTCACTAATAGCGGAGAACAAACAAAGAGATTATTGTAGGGTACGAAACCACCTCAAAGTTATTCTTTTTGATCGATCTATTGGGCTATTCCTATAAGTGTCAGTAACAGCCCTAGAGTTCATACTAAAATAACACCTTAAGACACACATCAACCAAAACCCTAATGTCACCTAGATACTCCAATGTCATCACAAGTATCCGCGGGTTTGATTATACGATATGTATTACACAATCTCAGATTCATCTATTCAAACCAACACAAAGAACTTTAAAGAGTGGCCCAAAGTTTCTACCGGAGAGTCAAGACGAGAATGTGTGCCAACCCCTATGCATAAGTTCACAAGGTCACAGAACCCGCAAGTTGATCACCAAAACATACATCAAGTAGATCACGTGAATATCCCATTGTCACCACAGATAAGCACATGCAAGACATACATCAAGTGTTCTCAAATCCTTAAAGACTCAATCCGATAAGATAACTTCAAAGGGAAAACTCAATCCATTACAAGAAGGTAGAGGGGGGAGAAACATCATAAGATCTAACTATAATAGCAAAGCTCGCGGTACATCAAGATCGTGCCAAATCAAGAACACGAGAGAGAGAGAGAGAGAGAGAGAGAGAGAGATCAAACACATATCTACTGGTACATACCCTCAGCCCCGAGGGTGAACTACTCCCTCCTCGTCATGGAAAGCGCCGGGATGATGAAGATGGCCACCGGTGATGATTTCCCCCTCCGGCAGGGTGCCGGAAGGGGCTCCCGATTGGTTTTTCGTGGCTACAGGGGCTTGCAGCGGCGGAACTCCCGATCTAGGTTTATTTCTGGGGGTTTCTATATTTATAGGAATTTTTGGCATCGAGAAGAGTTAGGGGGGCCCACGAGGCGACGGCAAGGACGGGGGCGCCCCCAGGGAGGTAGGGGGCTCCCTCCACCCTTGTGGAGGCCCCATGGCTCTTCTAGCCCAACTCTTTTGCTTCGGGGGCTTCTTCTGGTCCATAAAAAATCACCATAAATTTTCAGGTCATTTGGACTCCGTTTGAAATTCCTTTTCTGTAAAACTAAAAAATAAGGAAAAAACATAAACCGGCACTGGGCTCTAGGTTAATAGGTTGGTCTCAAAAATCATATAAAATAGCATATAAATGCATATAAAACATCCAAGATAGATAACATAATAGCATGGAACAATCAAAAAAATTAGATACATTGGAGACGTATCAAGCATCCCCAAGCTTAATTCCTGCTCGTCCTCGAGTAGGTAAATGATAAAAACAAAATTTTTGATGTGGAATGCTACCTAACATATTTATCCATGTAATTTTATTTATTGTGGCATGAATGTTCAGATCCATAAGATTCAAAACAAAAGTTTAATATTGACATAAAAACAATAATACTTCAAGCATACTAACAAGGCAATTATGTCTTCTCAAAATAACATGGCCAAAGAAAGTTATCCCTACAAAATCATATAGTCTGGCTATCCTCCATCTTCATCACACAAAATATTCAAATCATGCGCAACCCCGATGACAAGCCAATCAATTGTTTCATAATTTTGATGTTCTCAAACTTTTTCAACTTTCACGCAATACATGAGCGTGAGCCATGCACATAGCACTATAGGTGGAATAGAAGGTGGTTGTGGAGAAGACAAAAAGAAGGAGATAGTCTCACATCAACTAGGCGTATCAATGGGCTATGAAGATGCCCATCAATAGATATGAATGCGAGTGAGTAGGGATTGCCATGCAACATATGCACTAGAGCTATAAGTTTATGAAAGATCAAAAAGAAACTGAGTGGGTGTGCATCCAAGTCGCTTGCTCACGAAGACCTATGGCAATTTGAGGAAGCCCATCATTGGAATATACAAGCCAAGTTCTATAATGAAAAATTCCCACTAGTATATGAAAGTGACAACATAGGAGATTCTCTGTCATGAAGATCATGGTGCTACTTTGAAGCACAAGTGTGGTAAAAGGATAGTAACATTGCCCCTTGATGTCGCTTGAAGCTACGTCGGTTTTTCCCCAAAGAGGAAGGGATGATGCAGCACATCGGCGGTAGGTATTTCCCTTGGATATTAAACCAAGGTTATCGAACTAGCAGGAGAACCAAGCAACACAACGTAAACAACCCCTGCACACAGATAACAAATCCTCGCAATCCGACGTGTTAAAGGGGTTGTCAATCCCTTCCGGGGTACGACGCCTCAAGTAGGCAAACGGATGTGAGATAAATTTGTAGTAAATTGATAGATCGAACGCCAAATAAAATAAATAAGGAAAAATTGCAGCAAGGTATTTTTGTATTTTTTGGTTTAATAGATCTGAAAATAAATGCAAGGAAAAAGTAGATCGTAAAGGCTAATAAATGAGAAAGAGATCCGGGGGACGTAGGTTTCACTAGTGGCTTCTCTCGAGAAAAATAGCAAACACTGGGTGAACAAATTACTGTTGGGCAATTGACAAAACTTCAAATACTCATGACGATATCCAGGCAGTGATCATTATATAGGCATCACGTCCAAGATTAGTAGACCGAGTCCTGCCTGCATCTACTACTATTACTCCACACATCGACCGCTATCCAGCATGCATCTAGTGTATTAATTTCATGGAAAAACAGAGTAATGCAATAAGAACGATGACGTGATGTAGGCAAAATCTATATATGTAGAGATAGACCCCATTATTTTATCCTTAGTAGCAACGGTACATAAGTGTCGGTTCCCTTTCTGTCACTAGGATCAAGCATCATAAGATCGAACCCACTACAAAGCACCTCTTCCCATTGCAAGATAAATAGATCAAGTTGGCCAAACAAAACCCAAATATTGGAGAAGAAATACAAGGCTATAAGAGATCATGCATAAAAGAGATTAAAGAAACTCAAATACTTTCATGGATATAAAAAGATAGATGTAATCACAAACTCAAAGTTCATCGATCCCAAGAAACACACGCAAAAGAGTTGCATCTTATGGATCTCCAATAGACCATTGTATTAAGAATTCAGAGAGAGAGATGAAGCCATCTAGCTACTAACTACGAACCCGAAGGTCTACAAAGAACTACTCACGCATCATCAGAGAGGCACCGATGGAGGTGGTGAACCCCATCCGAGATGGTGTCTAGATTGGATCTGGTGGTTCTGGACTCTGCGGCGGCTGGATGAATATTTCGTGGACTCCCCCAGGGTTCTGGAAATATTGGGGTATTTATAGAGCAAAGAGGCGGTCCGGGGGCACCCGAAGTGGGTACAACCCACCAGGGCGCGCCTGGGCCTCCTGGCGCGCCCTGGTGGGTTGTGCCTCCCTCGGGGCACCCCCCCAGGCGCAGCGAGGGCCCATTACGTTCCTTCTGGTCCAAAAAAATCCTAAAGTTTTGTTGCGTTTGGACTCCGTCTGATATTGATTTCCTGTGATGTAAAAAACATGCAGAAAACAGCAACTGACACTTGGCACTATGTCAATAGGTTAGTAACAAAAAATGATATAAAATGACTATAAAATGATTATAAAACATCCAAGATTAATAATATAACAACATGGAACAATCAAAAATTATAGATACGTTGGAGACGTATCAGCATCCCCAAGCTTAACTCCTACTCGTCCTCGAGTAGGGAAGTGATAAAAACAGAATTTTTGATGTGGAATGCTGCCTAACATGTCATATCATATTTCTTTTCTTTATAGCATGGACATTTCGACTTTTATATTGTTCAAAGCAATAGTCTAGTTTTGACATGATAATTTAAATACTCAAGCGTATCAACAATCAACCATGTCTTTCAAAATATCAACGCTAAAATAAGTTATTCGTAGCCCATCATGCTCAACCATTGATCCATTCACGAAACACACTCGCATATTAGTTACACCCAATACTTAAGTACGATCATATTGCCTCCTAGTTGGTGCTTTTATAAGAGAAGATGGAGACTCAAATAAAAATTGCATAAATTAAAAGAAAGGCCCTTCGCGGAAGGAAGTAGGGATTTGTAGAGGTGCCAGAGCTCAAAGCGAAAAACTTAGAGATAAAAACATTTTGGGAGGTGTATCCATCCCACCAACGAAAACGACTTAGAGTTCCCAACACTTTTCATGCTAGATATATCATAGGCGGTTCCCAAACAAAAAATAAAGTTTATTCCTTTTTCAACCATACTTTCACTTTCCATGGCTAGCCGTATCCACGGTTGCCCTCCATACCAACACTTTTCAAGGAATTTATTATTTGACAACATAAAGTAAATTCATTTTTCATTTCGGGACTGGGCATCCCTAATACTTTGCCTTACTCTCGTGCAATGACAAGTGAATAAACACTCATCTTGAGAATAACACATCTAACATGGAAAATATTAGCCACCCCTCACCGCTTCGCGAGCGAAACAAACACACAAAAGAGAAGTTTATTTTGAAAATTAGAAATGGCACATGCAAATTTGCTTAGAACGACAAAATAATACCGCATATAGGTAGATATAGTGGACTCATGTGGCAAAACTGGTTTAAAGGTTTTTGGATGCACAAGTAGAGATCATACTTAGTGCAAAATGAAAGCTAGCAAAAAGATTGAGAAGCGACCAACCAAGAAACGAATAATCTCATAAGCAAGCATTAAGCATAAATAACACCGAATAATGCACCACAAGTAGGATATAATTTCATTGCATGACTATTGACTTTCGTACTTGCATAGGGAATCACAAACCTTAACACCAATATTCTTACTAAAGCATAATTACTCATCAACATAACTCACATATCACATCATCATATCTCAAAACTATTACTAAGAATCAAGTTTATTTTGTCCAATGATCTTCATAAAAGTTTTTATTATATCCTTCTTGGATATCTATCACTTTGGGACTAATTCATGTGTTGCTTTTCATAAGCTCAAACAAATATAAGTGAAGATCATGAGCATACTTTTTCTTTCTTTCTCCCAAATAAATTTAAGTGAAGCAAGAGAGAATTTATTGAAAATTTTACTAACTCTCAAATAGATCTAAGTGAAGCAAGAGAGCATTTCTTCAAAAATACTAAGCACACCGTGGTCAAAAAGATATAAGTTAAGCACTAGAGCAAGTCCATTGCTCATAAAAATTTAAGTGAAGCATAGAGAGCAATTCTAACAAGTCATGACATAATTTTGGCTCTCCCAAATAGGTGTGTCCAGCAAGGGATAAATACTTAAAACACAAAATAAAACAAGCAAAGACTCATATCATACAAGACGCTCCAAGCAAAACACATATCATGTGACGAATAAAAATATAGCTTCGAGTAAAATACCGATGGTCGTTAGAAGAAAGAGGGGATGCCACTCGGGGATCCCCAAGCTTAGTTGGTTGCTCATTTCTGGATAATAGCTTGGGATGCTGGGGAATCCCCAAGCTTAGGCTCTTCCTTTATTCCTTCATCCATCGTAAGATAACCCAAAACTTGGAAACTTCAATCACACAAAACTCAACAAAACCTTCGTGAGATCTATTAGTAAAAGAAAGCAAATCACTACTATAAGTATTGTACCAAACCAATTCGTATTTAGTTTTTGCATTATATCTAATGTATTCCAACTTTTCTATGGCAAAAACTCATCAAGGAAAACCATAGAGCCATCAAAATAAGCACACAACACAAAGAAAATAGAATCTGTCAATACAAAATAGTGTGTAGCAATCTGACTATTTCAAAAACTTCTAGGACTCCAAAAATTCTGAAAAATTAGGACGACCTGAGAAATTTGTATATTAATCTTCTGCAAAAAGAGTTGGCATTTTATCACGCTCTGGTAAAAAATAAGAATTGTTTTTGTGAGTGCAAAAGTTTCTGTTTTTCAGCAAGATCAAACAACTATCACCCAAGAAGATCCTAAAGGCTTTACTTGGCACAGTCACTAATTAAAACACCGAAAACACAATCATCAGTAGCATAATTGTGTTAACACTCAAGAACAGAAAGCAAAGAGCAAAAATAAATTTTATTCATTGGGCTGCCTCCCAACAAGCACTATAGTTTTACGCCCTTAGCTAGGCATAAAGCAAGGATCTAAGTTTTGTCGTCTTTGGTTCGAGATCCATAAGATGCTCTCATGATTGATTCATAAGGTGGCCTAATTCTTGTTCTAGGGAAGTGTTCCATACCCTTCCTCAAAGGAAATTGGAACTTAATATTGCCTTCTTTCATATCAATCACGGCACCGATAGTGCATAAAAACGGTCTACCAAGAATAAATGGACAAGACGGATTGCAATCAATATCAAGAACAATAAAATCTATGGGCACATAATTCCTATTTGCAAGAATAAGAACATCATTAATTCTTCCCATAGGCCTTTTAATAGTAGAATCCGCCAAGTGCAAATTTAAAGAACATTCTTCAAGATCGGTAAGACCAAGCACATCACATAAAGATTTCGGAATTGTAGAAACACTAGCACCCAAGTCACACAAAGCAAAACACTCATAATTTTTAATCTTGACTTTGATAGTAGGTTCCCATTCATCATGCAATTTTCTAGGAATTGAAACTTCTAATTCCAATTTTCTTCAAAAGCTTTCATCATAGCATCAACAATATGTTTAGTAAAAGCTTTATTTTGTTCATAAGCATGGGGTGAATTTATCATGGATTACAACAAAGAAATACAATCAATCAAAGAGCAACTATCATAATTAAAGTCTTTGTAATCCGAAAGAGTGGGCACATCACTAGCTAAAGTTTTGACCTCTTCAAACCCACTTTCATCAGTTTTCTCAACAAGATTTCCACCCTTCGAAATATTGGGACGCCTTCTACCTAAAGTTGACTCTTCTCCAGTCCCTTTTTTCATCAATCTTAACTTTACTAAACAATGAATCAATAGAAGAAACACCAATCATTTTAAGATCTTCATCACTTTTATCCTCTAACGAGATTGGTTTGGCGGCCATTTGATTTACTAAGGTAGCTTGTGCATCGGATATTTTTCCTAGCAAACTTTCGGCAAAAGCATACTTAGATTGGAGATTGCAAACTTCTCTACTAATATCATCAAGTTGTTTTGTAATAGCATCTAGCACAACGGAGTGCTCCTTAAGTTCTTCAGTAAAATATTTATTACACTCAAATTGTGTAGTCATATATTCCTTAGTACTTTTCTCAATTTCAAGAAAAATATTTGGGTAAGGAACATCATAATATTTTCTTTGAGGCATCATGGCTACGCAAACAAGAACGCACACAAAAACAGATCCGGCAAGAAAACGGCGAACGGAAAAGGAGGGGCGAATAAAACGGCAAATTTTTGTGAACTGGGGGAGAGGAAAATGGCAAATAATGTAAATTGAAAGGAGATGAGATTTGTGATTAGGAACATGGTATATGTTGAAGATCCTCCTCGGCAACGGCGCCAGAAATTCCTTTTGATGTCGCTTGAAGCTACGTCAGTTTTTCCCCAAAGAGGAAGGGATGATGCGGCACAGCAGCGGTAGGTATTTCCCTCAGATATGAAACCGAGGTTATCGAACCAGTAGGAGAACCAAGAAACGCAACGTAAACAACCCCTGCACACAGATAACAAATCCTCGCAACCCTACGTGTTAAAGGGGTTGTCAATCCCTTCTGGGGTACGGCGCCTCAAGTAGGCAAACAGACGTGAGATAAATTTGTAGTAAGTTGATAGATCGAATGCCAAATAAAATAAATAAGGAAAAATTGTAGCAAGGTATTTTTGTATTTTTGGTTTAATAGATCTGAAAATAAATGCAAGGAAAAAGTAGACCGCAAAGGCAAATAAATGAGAAAGAGACCCCGGGGCCGTAGGTTTCACTAGTGGCTTCTCTCGAGAAAAATAGCAAACGGTGTGTGAACAAATTACTGTTGGGAAATTGACAAAACTTCAAATACTCATGACGATATCCAAGCAATGATCATTACATAGGCATCACGTCCAAGATTAGTAGATCGACTCCTTCCTGCATCTACTACTATTACTCCACACATCAACCGCTATCCAACATGCATCTAGTGTATTAAGTTCGTGGAAAATGGAGTAATGCAATAAGAACGATGACATGATGTAGACAAGATCTATATATGTAGAGATAGACCCCATCGTTTTATCCTTAGTAGCAACGATACATACGTGTCCGTTCCCTTTTTGTCACTGGGATCAAGCACCGTAAGATCGAACCCACTACAAAGCACTTCTTCCCATTGCAAGATAAATAGATCAAGTTGGCCAAACCAAACCCAAATATCGGAGAAGAAATACGAGGCTATAAGAGATCATGCATAAAAGAGATTAAAGAAACTCAAATACTTTCATGGATATAAAAATATAGATCTGATCATAAACTAAAAGTTCATCGATCCCAACAAACACAACGTGAAAGAGTTACATCATATGGATATCCAAGAGACTATTTTATTAAGAATTCAGAGAGAGAGAGAGAGAGAGAGAGAGAGAGAGAGAGAGAGAAAGAGAGATGAAGCCATCTAGCTACTAAATACGGACTCGAAGGTCTACAAAGAACTACTCACGCATCATCGGAGAGGCGCCAATGGAGGTGGTGAACCCCATCCGAGATGGTGTCTAGATTGGACCTGGTGGTTCTGGACTCTGCAGCGGCTGGATGAATATTTCGTGGACTCCCCCAGGGTTCTGGAAATATTGGGGTATTTATAGAGCAAAGAGGCGGTCTGGGGGGAACCCGAGGTGGGCACAACCCATCAGGGCACGCATGGGCCACCTGGCGCGCCCTGGTGGGTTGTGCCTCCCTCGGGGCACCCCCAGGCGCAGTCAGGGCCCATTACGTTCCTTCCGGTCTAAAAAAATCTCCATAAGGTTTCGTTGCATTTGGACTCCGTCTGATATTGATTTCCTGCGATGTAAAAAACATGCAGAAAACAGCAACTGGCACTTGGCACTATGTCAATAGGTTAGTATCAAAAAATGATATAAAATGACTATAAGATGATTATAAAACATCCAAGATTGATAATATAACAGCATGGAACAATAAAAAATTATAGATACGTTGGAGACGTATCACCCCTTCTCTCTTTTCTCTCATTTTTTATTTGGGCCTTCTCTCATTTTTTGGCCTCTTTTTATTCGTCCGGAGTCTCATCCCGACTTGTGGGGGAATCATAGTCTCCATCATCCTTTCCTCACATGGGACAATGCTCTAATAATGAAGATCACCACACTTTTATTTACTTACAACTCAAATTACAACTCGATACTTAGAACAACATATGACTCTATATGAATGCCTCCGGCGGTGTACCGGGATGTGCAATGAATCAAGAGTGACAAGTATGAAAGAATTATGAACGGTGGCTTTGCCACAAATACTATGTCAACTACATTATCATGCAAAGCAATATGACAATGATGAAGCATGTCATAATAAATGGAACGATGGAAAGTTGCATGGCAATATATCTCGGAATGGCTATGGAAATGCCATAATAGGTAGGTATGGTGACTGTTTTGAGGAAGGAATATGGTGGGTGTATGGTACCGACGAAAGTTGTGTGGTACTAGAGAGGCTAGCAATGGTGGAAGGGTGAGAGTGCGTATAATCCATGGACTCAACATTAGTCATAAAGAAATCACATACTTATTGCAAAAATCTATTAGTTATCAAAACGAAGTACTACGCGCATGCTCCTAGTGTTGGGGAACGTTGCAGAAAATTAAAATTTTTCCTACGGTTTCACCAAGATCCATCTATGAGTTCATCTAGCAACGAGTCATGGGAGAGAGAGATTGCATCTACATACCACTTTGTAGATCGCAAGCGGAAGCGTTCAATGAACGGGGATGAAGTAGTCGTACACACCGTGATCCAAATCACCGGAGATCCTAGCACCGAAAGCACGCCACCTCCGCGTTCAACACACGTACGGTCAGCGTAACGTCTCCTTCTTCTTGATCCAGCAAGGGGGAAGGAGAGGTTGATGAAGATCCAGCAGCACGACGGCGTGGTGGTGGATGCAACAGAACTCCGGCAGGGCTTCGCTAAGCAACTACGGGAGGAGGAGGAGGTGTTGCAGGGAGGAGGGGGGCGCCAGGGCTTATGGGTGCGGCCACCCCTCCCTCCCCTCCCTTTATATAGGCGCATGAGAGGGGGGGAGGGCGCAGCCTTGCCCCTTCCTCCAAGGAAGGGGTGCGGCCAAGGGGGGGGGAGGAGTCCATCCTCCCCAAGGCACCTCGGAGGTGCCTTCCCCTCTTTGGACTCTTCCCTCTCCAAGTCTTCTTGGCGCATGGGCCTCTTGGGGCTGGTGCCCTTGGCCCATATAGGCCAGGGCGCACCCCCTATAGCCCATGTGCCCCCCCGGGGCAGGTGGACCCCCCTGGTGGACCCCCGGGAGCCTTTCGGTGGTCCCGGTACAATACCGATAACACCGAAACTTGTCCCGATGGCCGAAATAGCACTTCCTATATATAATTCTTTACCTCCGGACCATTCCGGAACTCCTCGTGACGTCCGGGATCTCATCTGGGACTCCGAACAACATTCGGGTTACTGCATATACATATCTTCACAACCCTAGCGTCACCGAACCTTAAGTGTGTAGACCCTACGGGTTCGGGAGACATGCAGACATGACCGAGACGACTCTCGGGAAATAACCAACAGCGGGATCTGGATACCCATGTTGGCTCCCACATGCTCCACGATGATCTCATCGGATGAACCACGATGTCGAGGATTCAATTAATCCCGTATACGATTCCCTTTGTCAATCGGTATTTTACTTGCCCGAGATTCGATCGTCGGTATCCCAATACCTCGTTCAATCTCGTTACCGGCAAGTCACTTTTCTCGTACCGTAATGCATGATCCCGTGATCAAACACTTTGATCACATTGAGCTCATTGTGATGATGCATTACCGAGAGGGCCCGGTGATACCTCTCCGTCAAGCGGAGTGACAAATCCCAGTCTCGATCCATGTCAACCCAACAGACACTTTCAGAGATACCCGTAGTATACCTTTATAGTCACCCAGTTACGTTGTGACGTTTGGCACACCCAAAGCACTCTACGGTATCCGGGAGTTACACAATCTCATGGTCTAAGGAAAGGATACTTGACATTGAAAAACTCTAGCAAACGAACTATGCGATCTTATGCTATGTTTAGGATTGGGTCTTGTCCATCACATCATTCTCCTAATGATGTGATCCCGTTATCGATGACATCCAATGTCCATAGTCAGGAAACCATGACTATCTGTCGATCAACGAGCTAGTCAACTAGAGGCTCACTAGGGACATATTGTTGTCTGTTATTCACACATGTATTACGATTTCCGGATAACACAATTATAGCACGAATAAAGACAATTATCATGAATAAGGAAATATAATAATAATGCTTTTATTATTGCCTCTAGGGCATATTTCCAACAGTCCCCCACTTGCACTAGAGTCAATAATCTAGTTACATTGTGATGAATCGAACACCCATAGAGTTCTGGTGCTGATCATGTTTTGCCTTAGGGAGAGGTTTAGTCAACGGATCTGCGACATTCAGATCCGTGTGCACTTTACAAATCTCTATGTCTCCATCTTGAACATTTTCACGAATGGAGTTGAAGCGACGCTTGATGTGCCTGGTCTTCTTGTGAAACCTGGGCTCCTTGGCAAGTGCAATAGCTCCAGTGTTGTCACAGAAGAGCTTGATTGGTCCCGACCCATTGGGTATGACTCCGAGGTCGGTGATGAACTCCTTCACCCAAATTGCTTCATGTGCTGCCTCCGAGGCTGCCATGTACTCCGCTTCACATGTAGATCCCGCCACGACGCATTGCTTGCAACTGCACCAGCTTACTGCCCCACCATTCAAAATATACACGTATCCGGTTTGTGACTTAGAGTCATCCAGATCTGTGTCGAAGCTAGCGTCGACGTAACCCTTTACGATGAGCTCTTCGTCACCTCCATAAACGAGAAACATTTCCTTAGTCCTTTTTAGGTACTTCAGGATATTCTTGACCGCTGTCCAGTGTTCCTTGCCGGGATTACTTTGGTACCTACCTACCAAACTTATGGCAAGGTTTACATCAGGTCTGGTACACAGCATGGCATACATAATAGAACCTATGGCTGAGGCATAGGGGATGACATTCATCTCTTCTATATCTTCTGCCGTGGTCGGACATTGAGCTGAGCTCAATTTCACACCTTGTAACACAGGTAAGAACCCCTTCTTAGATTGATCCATATTGAACTTCTTCAATATCTTATCAAGGTATGTGCTTTGTGAAAGACCTATGAGGCGTCTCGATCTATCTCTATAGATCTTGATGCCTAATATATAAGCAGCTTCTCCAAGGTCCTTCATTGAAAAACTTTTATTCAAGTAGGCCTTAATGCTGTCCAAGAGTTCTATATCATTTCCCATCAAAAGTATGTCGTCTACATATAATATGAGAAATGCTACAGAGCTCCCACTCACTTTCTTGTAAACATAGGCTTCTCCATAAGTCTGTGTAAACCCAAACGCTTTGATCATCTCATCAAAGCGAATGTTCCAACTCCGAGATGCTTGCACCAGCCCATAAATCGAGCGTTGGAGCTTGCACACCTTGTCAGCATTCTTAGGATCGACAAAACCTTCCGGCTGCATCATATACAATTCTTCCTTAAGGAAACCATTAAGGAATGCCGTTTTGACGTCCATTTGCCATATTTCATAATCGTAGAATGCGGCAATTGCTAACATGATTCAGACGGACTTCAGCTTCGCTACCGGTGAGAAAGTCTCATCGTAGTCAACCCCTTGAACTTGTCGATAACCCTTAGCGACAAGCTGAGCTTTATAGATGGTCACATTACCATCCGCGTCTGTCTTCTTCTTAAAGATCCATTTATTTTCTATCGCTCGTCGTTCAATGGGCAAGTCAGTCAAAGTCCATACTTCGTTTTCATACATGGATCCTATCTCGGATATCATGGCTTCCAGCCATTTGTCGGAATCCGGGCCCGCCATTGCTTCCTCATAGTTCGAAGGTTCACCGTTGTCTAACAACATGATTTCCAAGACAGGGTTGCCGTACCACTCTGGTGCGGAACGTGTCCTTGTGGACCTTCGAATTTCAGTAGGAGCTTGATTAGAAGTATCTTGATCATCATCATTAATTTCCTCTCTAGTCGGTGCAGGCACCTCAGAAACGTTTTCTTGAGTTTCGCCATTTTCCGGTTCAAGAGGTAACACTTCATCAAGTTCTACTTTCCTCCCACTTACTTCTTTCGAGAGAAACTCTTTCTCTAGAAAGGATCCATTCTTGGCAACAAAGATCTTGCCTTAGGATCTGAGGTAGAAGGTATACCCAACAGTTTCTTTAGGGTATCCTATGAAGACACATTTTTCTGACTTGGGTTCGAGCTTTTCAGGTTGAAGTTTCTTGACATAAGCATCGCATCCCCAAACTTTTAGAAACGACAGCTTAGGTTTCTTCCCAAACCATAATTCATACGGTGTCGTCTCAACGGATTTCGATGGAGCCCTATTTAAAGTGAATGCGGCAGTCTCTAAAGCATAGCCCCAAAAAGATAGCGGTAAGTCGGTAAGAGACATCATAGATCGCACCATATCTAATAGAGTGCGATTACGACGTTCGGACACACCATTACGCTGAGGTGTTCCAGGCGGCGTGAGTTGTGAAACTATTCCACATTTTCTTAAGTGTGTGCCAAATTCATGACTCAAGTATTCTCCTCCAGGATCTGATAGTAGAAACTTGATCTTTCTTTCACGTTGATTTTCAACCTCACTCTGAAATTCCTTGAACTTTTCAAAGGTCTTAGACTTGTGTTTCATTAAGTAGACATACCCATATCTACTCAAGTCATCGGTGAGGGTGAGAACATAACGATAGCCACCGCGAGCCTCAACACTCATTGGACCGCACACATCGGTATGTATGATTTCCAATAAGTTGGTTGCTCGCTCCATTGTTCCTGAGAACGGAGTCTTGGTCATTTTACCCATGAGGCATGGTTCGCATGTGTCAAATGATTCATAATCAAGAGACTCTAAAAGTCCATCTGCATGGAGCGTCTTCATGCGTTTGACACCTATGTGACCAAGGCGGCAGTGCCACAAATATGTGGGACTATTGTTATCAACTTTAACTCTTTTGGTATTCACACTATGAATATGTGTATCATCACGTACGAGATTCATTAAGAATAAACCATTAACCATCGGAGCATGACCGTAAAACATATCTCTCATATAAATAGAACAACCATTATTCTCGGATTTAAATGAGTAGCCATCTCGAATTAAACGAGATCCAGATACAATGTTCATGCTCAAACTTGGCACTAAATAACAATTATTGAGGTTTAAAACTAATCCCGTAGGTAAATGTAGAGGTAGCGTGCCGACGGCGATCACATCGACCTTGGAACCATTTCCGACGCGCATCGTCACCTTGTCCTTTGCCAGTCTCCGTTTATTCCGCAGCTCCTGCTTTGAGTTACAAATGTGAGCAACTGCACCGGTATCAAATTCCCAAGAGCTACTACGAGTACTGGTAAGGTACACATCAATTACATGTATATCACATATACCTTTGGTTTTGCCGGCCTTCTTGTCCGCTAAGTATTTGGGGCAGTTCCGCTTCCAGTGACCACTTCCCTTGCAATAAAAACACTCAGTCTCGGGCTTGGGTCCATTCTTTGGCTTCTTCCCGGCAACTTGCTTACCGGGTACGGCAACTTCCTTGCCGTCCTTCTTGAAGTTCTTTTTACCCTTTCCCTTCTTGAACTTAGTGGTTTTATTCACCATCAACACTTGATGCTCCTTCTTGATTTCTACCTCTGCTGATTTCAGCATAGCATATACCTCAGGAATGGTCTTTACCATCCCCTTCATATTGTAGTTCATCACAAAGCTCTTGTAGCTAGGTGGAAGCGACTGGAGGATTCTGTCAATGACCGCTTCATCCGGGAGATTAACTTCCAGTTGAGTCAAGCCGTTGTGCAACCCAGACATTTTGAGTATGTGCTCACGGACAGAGCCATTTTCCTCCATCTTACAGCTAAAGAATTTATCGGAGACTTCATATCTCTCGACCCGGGCATGAGCTTGGAAAACCATTTTCAGCTCTTCGAACATCTCATATGCTCCATGTCTCTCAAAACGCTTTTGGAGCCCCGGCTCTAAGCTGTAAAGCATGCCGCACTGAACGAGGGAGTAATCATCGCAGCGTGACAGCCAAGCGTTCATAACGTCTTGTTCTGCAGGGAGAATAGGTGCGTCACCCAGCGGTGCTCGTAGGACATAATCTTTCTTGGCAGCTATGAGGATGATCCTCAGGTTCCGGACCCAGTCCGTATAGTTGCTACCATCGTCTTTCAGCTTGGTTTTCTCTAGGAACGCGTTGAAGTTGAGAACTACGTTGGCCATTTGATCTACAAGACATATTGTAAATATTTAGACTAAGTTCATGATAATAAAGTTCATTTAATCAAATTATTTAATGAACTCCCACTTAGATAGACATCCCTCTTCTAGTCATCTAAGTATTACATGATCCGAGTCAACTAGGCCGTGTCCGATCATCACGTGAGACGGACTAGTCAACATCGGTGAACATCTTCATGTTGATCGTATCTTCTATACGACTCATGCTCGACCTTTCGGTCTTCTGTGTTCCGAGGCCATGTCTGTACATGCTAGGCTCGTCAAGTCAACCTAAGTGTTTTGCGTGTGTAAATCTGTCTTACACCCGTTGTATGTGAACGTTAGAATCTATCACACCCGATCATCACGTGGTGCTTCGAAACAGCGAACTGTCGCAACGGTGCACAGTTAGGGAGAACACTTTCTTGAAATTATTATGAGGGATCATCTTATTTACTACCGTCGTTCTAAGTAAACAAGATGCAAAACATGATAAACATCACATGCAATCAAATAATAAACGTGACATGATATGGCCAATATCACATAGCTCCTTCGATCTCCATCTTGGGGCTCCATGATCATCTTGTCACCGGCTTGACACCATGATCTTCATCATCGTGTCTCCATGAAGTTGCTCGCCAACTATTACTTCTACTACTATGGCTAACGCGTTTAGCAATAAAGTAAAGTAATTTACATGGCGTTTCTCAATGACACGCAGGTCATACAAAAAATAAAGACAACTCCTATGGCTCCTGCCGGTTGTCATACTCATCGACATGCAAGTCGTGATTCCTATTACAATAGCATGAACATCTCATACATCACATATAGATCATTCATCATTCATCACAACTTTGGCCATATCATATCACAAAGCACTTGCTGCAAAAACAAGTTAGACGTCCTCTAATTGTTGTTGCAAGTTTTACGTGGCTGAAATAGGGTTCTAGCAAGAACGTTTTCTTACCTACGTTAAAACCACAACGTGATCTGTCAACTTCTATTTACCCTTCATAAGGACCCTTTTCATCGAATCCGCTCCAACTAAAGTGGGAGAGACAGACACCCGCCAGCCACCTTATGCAACTAGTGCATGTTAGTCAGTGGAACCGGTCTCACGTAAGCGTACGTGTAAGGTTGGTCCGGGCCGCTTCATCCCACAATACCGCTGAAGCAAGATAAGACTAGTAGTGGCAAGAAGAGTTGACAACATCTACGCCCACAACAAATTGTGTTCTACTCGTGCAATAGAGAACTACGCATAGACCTAGCTCATGATGCCACTGTTGGCGAACGTTGCAGAAAATTAAAATTTTTCCTACGGTTTCACCAAGATCCATCTATGAGTTCATCTAGCAACGAGTCATGGGAGAGAGAGATTGCATCTACATACCACTTTGTAGATCGCGAGCGGAAGCGTTCAACGAACGGGGATGAAGTAGTCGTACACACCGTGATCCAAATCACCGGAGATCCTAGCACCGAAAGCACGGCACCTCCGTGTTCAACACACGTACGGTCAGCGTAACGTCTCCTTCTTCTTGATCCAGCAAGGGGGAAGGAGAGGTTGATGAAGATCCAGCAGCACGACGGCGTGGTGGTGGATGCAGCAGAACTCCGGCAGGGCTTCGCTAAGCAACTACGGGAGGAGGAGGAGGTGTTGCAGGGAGGAGGGGGCGCCAGGGCTTATGGGTGCGGCCACCCCTCCCTCCCCTCCCTTTATATAGGCGCATGAGAGGGGGGAGGGCGCAGCCTTGCCCCTTCCTCCAAGGAAGGGGTGCGGCCAAGGGGGGGGGGAGGAGTCCATCCTCCCCAAGGCACCTCGGAGGTGCCTTCCCCTCTTTGGACTCTTCCCTCTCCAAGTCTTCTTGGCGCATGGGCCTCTTGGGGCTGGTTCCCTTGTCCCATATAGGCCAGGGCGCACCCCCTATAGCCCATGTGCCCCCCGGGGCAGGTGGACCCCCCGGTGGACCCCCGGGACCCCTTCGGTGGTCCCGGTACAATACCGATAACACCGAAACTTGTCCCGATGGCCGAAATAGCACTTCCTATATATAATTCTTTACCTCCGGACCATTCCGGAACTCCTCGTGACGTCCGGGATCTCATCCGGGACTCCAAACAACATTCGGGTTATTGCATATACATATCTTCACAACCCTAGCGTCACCGAACCTTAAGTGTGTAGACCCTACGGGTTCGGGAGACATGCAGACATGACCGAGACGACTCTCGGGCAATAACCAACAGCGGGATCTGGATACCCATGTTGGCTCCCACATGCTCCACGATGATCTCATCGGATGAACCACGATGTCGAGGATTCAATTAATCCCGTATACGATTCCCTTTGTCAATCGGTATTTTACTTGCCCGAGATTCGATCGTCGGTATCCCAATACCTCGTTCAATCTCGTTACCGGCAAGTCACTTTTCTCGTACCGTAATGCATGATCCCGTGATCAAACACTTTGATCACATTGAGCTCATTGTGATGATGCATTACCGAGAGGGCCCGGTGATACCTCTCCGTCAAGCGGAGTGACAAATCCCAGTCTCGATCCATGTCAACCCAACAGACACTTTCAGAGATACCCGTAGTATACCTTTATAGTCACCCAGTTACGTTGTGACGTTTGGCACACCCAAAGCACTCCTACGGTATCCGGGAGTTACACGATCTCATGGTATAAGGAAAGGATACTTGACATTGAAAAACTCTAGCAAACGAACTATGCGATCTTATGCTATGTTTAGGATTGGGTCTTGTCCATCACATCATTCTCCTAATGATGTGATCCCGTTATCGGTGACATCCAATGTCCATAGTCAGGAAACCATGACTATCTGTTGATCAACGAGCTAGTCAACTAGAGGCTCACTAGGGACATGTTTGTTGTCTGTTATTCACACATGTATTACGATTTCCGGATAACACAATTATAGCACGAATAAAGACAATTATCATGAATAAGGAAATATAATAATAATGCTTTTATTATTGCCTCTAGGGCATATTTCCAACACCTAGGGGGATAGATTGGTAGGAAAAGACCATCGCTCATCCCTGACCGCCACTCATAAGGAAGACAATCTATAAATAAATCATGCTCCGACTTCATCACATAACAGTTCACCATATGTGCATGCTACGGGAATCACAAACTTTAACACAAGTATTTCTACAATCCACAATTACTCACTAGCATGACTGTAATATCACCATATTTATATCTCAAAACAATCATAAGGAATCAAACTTCTCATAGTATTCAATGCACTTAATTAATATAAAAGTTTTTATTATATCCCTCTTGAAGGCCCATCATATTAGGACTAAATTCATAACCTAAGCAAATCACCATGTTGTTTAGAGACTCTCAAAATAATATAAGTGAAGCATGAGAGTTCATCAATTTCTTCAAAACAAAACCACCACCGTGCTCTAAAAAGATATAAGTGAAGCACTAGAGCAAATGACAAACTACTCCAAAAGATATAAGTGAAGATTAATGAGTAGTCGAATAATTATGTAACTGTGTGAAGACTCCTTCTCATAAATAAAATTTCAGATCTTAAGTACTTTATTCAAACAGCAAGCAAAACAAAATAAAATGACATTGCAAGGATAGCACATATCATGTGAAGAAGCAAAAACTTAGGCCCAACCAAAACTGGCACATAGTTGTTGAAGAAAGGTGGGATACCAACCGGGGCATCCCCAAGCTTAGATGCTTGAGACTTCTTGAAATATTGACTAGGGATGCCTTGGGCATCCCCAAGCTTGATCTTTTGTGTCTCCTTAATTCCTTTCATATCGCAGTTTCCCTAAATCTTAAAAATTTCATCCACACAAAACTCAACAAAAACTCATGAGATAAGTTAGTATAAATCAACGCAAAACCTTATCATTCTCTACTGTAGGAAATCACTAAAATTGTAATTTGGCATTGCATACTAAATGCCTCTGCATATTTAAGATTCCTATCCTCAAATAGAATCATTAAACAAGCAAACATATGCAAACAATGCAAACATAACAGCAAGCTGCCTAAACAGAACAGTATGTAAAGAATGCAAGAGGAATCATACTTCCCTAACTCCAAAAATTCTGAAAAGATAAGACATTGTAGATAATTTGTTGTTACTCATTATGTAAAAGTTTCAAGATTTTATCACATTCTGACTCTCCAGAAGAATCTATAATATCTAAAAAGTACTTGACGGGCTAACCAGAAAAAAGATATATACTAGAAATTCTCACAAAAATTAGAAACATATGTCCATCTATTTAGTAAATCAATAAACCACAACCATTAGATCAAATTAAATTAGAAATTCTCACAAAAATTAGGAACATCTTTCCAGAAGAATTCATACAATGATAGAAAAACTTTCTGTTTACAAAACAGCAACGTATAGACTTGCAAAATAAGCTTGGTAAAGGCTATACTTGACATTTTTATTGAAATAAAAGATGAAAAATGTTAGAGTTGTGTCGAATATTATTGTACAAGGTAGGTTACAGTTGGACTTGGTTTTGGATTGTGTGTAGACAGGGTAGGAGTTGTGTCCTAATATGCCACTTGTATCCTAGGCCCCTCATATATATCAAGGGTTGACACATGATGTAACATATGCCAACATAATAGCACGCGGGGGAGCCGGCAGCATGTGCCGGCGTCCGGGCAGCCGGGGTGCGGTATTGTGATGGTGTCATGGGGAGGAGCACTCATAGTCAGGCCCCGGGGATGTAGCCATGTCGGTGAACCTCGTTAACAAATCTCGGTGTCGTGCCTCATGTGATTGCTTGGTCCTCGGTGGATCGACAGAGTGCCTCGGATTATTCTAACAAGTGGTGTCATGAGCAAGGTTCGAGGAGGCGGTGGAGTTGATCCATAGGAAGGCGAGGAGGAATCGTCAAGAAAATCCTGAAATGAAGGGCTGTCTCGATGAAGGTCGGAGAGAATAGCGATGGTTTCGTTCTACTAATCTATCACGGAGGACTCGATGTTCGGCAATGGAAGACCGTGTGTGACAGATTGGAGAGCAGATTTGTGGGCTTTGTTAATCTTCCGGAAGCGATCGAGAATCGGCGACTTGGCGACATGGTTCGGCTGGATTGGATAGCCGTGTCCTGGAAGCAATCGATAGAAGCGTTCGGGAATCGGCGAGTTGGTGCAGGCGGCGGCAGTGGAACGTGCAGAAGCGTCAAATCGGGCAAGCGGCAGCGGTGGGGTAACACCAACGCATGACTTGGTGGTTCAGGCGTAAGCGGTATCGAAACCGATCGTTGGTTGATGGCCCTGTCACGGGCCCAAAGCCAACGCTGGAGGAAGCCCATGCGGCTAGTGCGCCGGTGTCCAGAGTCAGCGCTGCAACTGACCCACGGGCTGGACACGCAAGGCCTATCTAGGGCGCTAGAGGCCATAAAACTGGATTCGCTATTGCATGTGTTCGGGCAAGCCAAGGCGTAGGCTGGTGGCTGTTTTTGCTGCTGGTGGTGGCCAACGGGCCGGAAGAACGTGCGAGTACGTATGAGATTTGTTACAGACAAAAAGGACAACCTGCACAAAGGTATGTACGTGGCTTTGAGATGCAACATGATTAAAGAAAAGGAGTGTTTGGGAGTTATGGAGATATGCTTATTATAACCATGGAGACTACACCAAGAAATCCAGTTTTCTTTTTTGGATGTGTTGCAAAATTGCGCACAGGATTACCAGGAGGTTGGCAGGTTGGCGGCATGCGTATAAGGCTTTGAGGAGTCTGGAGCGCATCGTGGCAGTATCATGCATACACATGGTGTCAAGCAATGCACTGAGATGTGCGGGCAGACAAGTCGCAGGGTGGAGCATGGTTGCAGTCGGATTAGTTCGGTTGGGTCGGACTGGATTGTCTGATGGACTGACGTGGGTGTTGGTCAAAACAGAAGACGATGGTGTTTTCAGCGACGAAGACATAGGAGCGTTATGCTGATGGTGGCCGACTTCTGGGGAGTGGAAACACGTGGTGCAGGCCTGAGGGCTTGTGCGGCTTCGACAAGACTATGGCGCGGGGTTGATTCAAGGCAGTGCACACATGAGAGTTTGAAATCGACGGAGCGCGGGGGTAGCATAGCGCAACTACATGGAGTCATGTTGAAGGTGGAGCTGGATTATGATGGATGACTACGCTCTGTGCTGATGGAGGGGGCTACGGTGTAAGATATCAGAGAATCGAAGCCTATTTCAGCGGGATAGTGAGAGACACGTGGATCGGACTGGGTACCAGTGGTCTGATGGAGGCGTGATACTCGGCATCGGTCGGTGATGATCGGTGGTTCTCTGCAGTGGGGGTTGAGGCAGTGTGGGCTAGCTACCCGGGAGACTCGACCAGGACAGCAGAGGCTCTGCGCGGTGATAGCGGCGAGGCGTGCGGTAAGCGCGGGACACGACGACAGACCAAGGCACTAATGGTGAGACATGTTGTCAGACATAGTATGCAGGGGTGCTGAAGCAGTGTTGACGAGTACCAGATTCAAGTTGGTGATTGGGTTTATCGGTGCTAGTTGATGGACAGGAGTTGACCATGGAGAATCTGAGAAAGTGGCGGAAAGTCTGAAATTGTCAAAAGCTGAGAGAGTACATGGCCGTATATTCTGTGGTGTTTCAGTGCACATGGCAAAGTGCGGATGACAAGGACAGAAGGAGGCAGAGTGCTATAGCTATGGGGCATGTCAGAGACTATCCGGAAAAAGGATGAGACAACTGTGAATTTGACTCAGGGTGACACAGGGTGACTGTGAAATTCTTTCAAGTTTCAGACAAGCAGTCAATAAAGAGCGGTGACATTGAGTTCAGATAACTCTTATATGTGGCGTCCAATATGTGAGTTGTTCACTTTCACGCAGGTTAATGATCGGTGTGTGATGGTGTTGAACGGATTCCTCGGAAGTTGAGAGCACAAAATAGAGTAATGAGGAACTTAATTTTGCTCGAGGGTTGACTGTGAAGAAGACAAGAAGGGACTAGAGTGTTGGAAATATGCCCTAGAGGCAATAATAAATTAGTTATTATTATATTTCCTTGTTCGTGATAATCTTTATTATCCATGCTAGAATTGTATTGATAGGAAACTCAGATACATGTGTGGATACATAGACAACACCATGTCCCTAGTAAGCCTCTAGTTGACTAGCTCGTTGATCAATAGATGGTTACGGTTTCCTAACCATGGACATTGGATGTTGTTGATAACGGGACCACATCATTAGGAGAATGATGTGATGGACAAGACCCAATCCTAAGCCTAGCACAAGATCGTGTAGTTCGTATGCTAAAGCTTTTCTAAATGTCAAGTATCATTTCCTTAGACCGTGAGATTGTGCAACTCCCGGATACCGTAGGAATGCTTTGGGTGTACCAAACGTCACAACGTAACTGGGTGGCTATAAAGGTACACTACGGGTATCTCCGAAAGCGTCTGTTGGGTTAGCACGAATCGAGACTGGGATTTGTCACTCCGTGTGACGGAGAGGTATCTCTGGGCCCACTCGGTAGGACATCATCATAATGTGCACAATGTGACCAAGGAGTTGATCACAAGATGATGTGTTACGGAACGAGTAAAGAGACTTGTCGGTAACAAGATTGAACAAGGTATCGGATACCGACGATCGAATCCCGGGCAAGTACAATACCGCTGGACAAAGGGAATTGTATACGGGATTGATTGAATCCTCGACATCGTGGTTCATCCGATGAGATCATCGTGGAACATGTGGGAGTCAACATGGGTATCTAGATCTCGCTGTTGGTTATTGGCCGGAGAGTTGTCTCGGTCATGTATGCATGGTTCCCGAACCCGTAGGGTCTACACACTTAAGGTTCGGTGATGCTAGAGTTGTTATGGGAAATAGTATGTGGTTACCGAAGGTTGTTCGGAGTCCCGGATGAGATCCCGGACATGACGAGGAGCTCCGGAATGGTCCGTAGGTGAAGATTGGTACATTGGACGAAGGGTATTGGAGTCCGGAATTGTTCTGGCGGTACCAGGTGATGACCAGCGTGTCCGAAAGGGGTTTCGGAGGCCCCGACAAGCGTTGGGGGGCCTTATGGGCCAAGGGACACATCAGCCCACTAAGGGGCTGAGCGCCCCTCCCACCCCATCTCACGTAACCAGGAGAGGTGGGGGCGCCACCCCTAGGGCAGCCGCCCCTCCCGGCTTAGGGGGCAAGTTTACTAGGGGGTGGGGGCGCCCAAACCCATCTAGGGTTTCCCCTGTGGCCGCCGCCCCTCCCCTAGGGAACCCTAGGGCGCCTCCCCCTCCTTCCTTCCCCCTATATATAGTGAGGGAGAGAGAGGGTGGCCGCACCCTTTCCCTGGCGCAACCCTCTCCCTCCTCCAACACCTCGTCCTCCTCCGCAGTGCTTGGCGAAGCCCTGCCGGAGAACCACGAGCTCCATCACCACCATGCCGTCGTGTTGTCGGAGTTTTCCCTCAACTTCTCCTCTCCCCCTTGCTAGATCAAGAAGGAGGAGACGTCCCCGGGCTGTACGTGCGTTGAACGCGGAGGTGCCGTCCGTTTGGCACTAGGATCATCGGTGATTTGGATCACGACGAGTACGACTCCATCAACCCCGTTCACTTGAACGCTTCCGCTTAGCGATCTACAAGGGTATGTAGATGCACTCTCCTTCCCCTCGTTGCTAGATTACTCCATAGATTGATCTTGGTGATGCGTAGAAAATTTTGAATTTCTGCTACGATCCCCAACAGTGGTATCAGAGCTAGATCTATGCGTATTTTCTATGCACGAGTAGAACACAAGTTGTTGTGGGCGTCGATTTTGTCAATTTACTTGCCGTTACTAGTCTTATCTTGATTCGGCGGCATCGTGGGATGAAGCGGCCTGACCTTACACGTACTCTTACGTGAGACAGGTTCCACCGACTGACATGCACTAGTTGCATAAGGTGGCTAGCGGGTGTCTGTCTCTACCACTTTAGTCGGATCGGATTCGATGAAAAGGGTCCTTATGAAGGGTAAATAGAAATTGGCATATCATGTTGTGGTTTTGCGTAGGTAAGAAACGTTTTTGCTAGAAACCCATAGCAGCCACGTAAAAACATGCAACAACAATTAGAGGACGTCTAACTTGTTTTTGCAGGGTATGCTATGTGATGTGATGTGGCCAGAAAGATTGTGATGAATTATATGTGATGTATGAGATTGATCATGTTCTTGTAATAGGAATCACGACTTGCATGTCGATGAGTATGACAACCGGCAGGAGCCATAGGAGTTGTCTTAATTTATTTATGACCTGCGTGTCAAAATAAACGTCATGTAATTACTTTACTTTATTGCTAACTGTTAGCTGTAGTAGTAGAAGTAATAGTTGGCGAGACAACTTCATGAAAACACGATGATGGAGATCATGATGATGGAGATCATGTTGTCATGCCGGTGACGATGATGATCATGGAGCCCCGAAGATGGAGATCAAAAGGAGCAAAGTGATGATGGCCATATCATGTCACTATTTGATTGCATGTGATGTTTATCATGTTTTACATCTTATTTTCTTAGAAACGACGGTAGCTTAAATAAGATGATCCCTCACTAAAATTTCAAGAAAAGTGTTCTCCCTAACTGTGCACCATTGCGAAGGTTTGTTGTTTCGAAGCACCACGTGATGATCGGGTGTGATAGATTCCAACGTTCGAATACAACGGGTGTTGACGAGCCTAGCATGTATAGACATGGCCTCGGAACACATGCGAAACACTTAGGTTGACTTGACGAGCCTAGCATGTACAGACATGGCCTCAGAACACGGAGGACCGAAAGGTCGAACATGAGTCGTATAGAAGATACGATCAACATGAAGATGTTCACCGATGATGACTAGTCCGTCTGACGTGATGATCAGACACGGCTTAGTTGATTCGGATCATGTATTACTTAGATGACTAGAGGGATGTCTATCTAAGTGGGAGTTCATGAAATAAGCAGATGAACTCAATTATCATGAACATAGTCAAAAGGACTTTGCAAATTATGTCATAGCTTACGCTTTAGTTCTACTGTTTTAGATACGTTCCTAGAGAAAATTTAGTTGAAAGTTGATAGTAGCAATTATGCGGACTGGGTCCGTAGACTGAGGATTGTCCTCATTGCTGCGTAGAAGGATTATGTCCTTAATGCACCGCTCAGTGAGCTGAACCTCGAGCGTCGGTTGTGGATGTTGCAAACATCTGACATACACGTTTTGATGACTACATGATAGTTCAGTGCGTAATACTAAACGGTTTAAAATCGAGGCACCAAAGATGTTTTTGAAACATCACAGAACATATGAGATGTTCCATGGACTGAAATTGGGATTTCAGGCTAGTGCCCACGTCAAGAGGTATGAGACCTCTGACAAATTTCCTAAGCCTGCAAACTAAGGAGAAAAGCTCAATCGTTGAGCATGTGCTCAGATTGTATGAGTACTACCATCGCTTAAATTGAGTGGGAGTTGATCTTCCAGATGAGATAGTGATGGTCCTCCAAAGTCACTGCCGCCAAGCTACTAGAGCTTCGTGATGAACTATAACATATCAGGGATAGATATGATGATCCTTGAGCTATTCGCGACACCGTGAAAGTAGAAATCAAATAGGAGCATCAATTGTTGATGGTTAATAAAACCACTAGTTTCAAGAAGGGCAAGGGCAAGAAAGGGATACCTCATGTAAGTGCATCTAGTGCCCCTTAGTGATTTTGGTGTATTGAAGACTTATAGGTTAAGTATCTAATGTGTTTATGAGTTTACACAGGTCTATAAGTCTATGAGGAGTTTGATATTTACAGAGAAAGTCGACCCCTAAAAATGAAGTTCTTCGACTGAAGACTTTGATGTTTTGAAGACTTTCTGAAGACTTTGAAAGTGAAGAAATTGGCGTGACCTTGAAGACGTGGTATTCATTCGAGGAACATGAAGCGTGAAGAATTTTGTTTTCATAGTTTCATTTTCTCTTTCTTGAGTCATAGGAAACACCGTACTGTTAAAGGGGGTCGAGGAAATACTAAGGAGAAAATTTCCAAGTGATGCTCATCTCAAATCCTACACCTACCAATCCCTTCGAGTGAAGCCATTGGAAATCTCATACAGTTCAGTCAATTTCTTCAGTGACAGAGACGCAGTTCTTCTGGTCACTGAGGACTTTGCTCTGACTAAGGAGTTAGGAATTCGCCAGTGCGAATTGCCTACACAGTGAGGAACATGATAGCCCTGAGGAATTTGAACCTTAAATTTCCGACCGTTGTTGTGCTACGCGCCAGCTGTCCCAAAATATCTTGTCCACATAACGGTCATATCATTGAAGGGCATATATGTCTTATCATGTCGGGCTGCTCCCTAGGCTATAAATAGCCGCCCCCTACAACCACTAGCTGGTTGGCTGCTCCGTGTGAACTTGACACTTGTCATTTGAGAGCAATCCATCCTCCGAGGACTTTGAGCGAAAATCATCAAGTGAGGAAAATCCAAACCCAAACCCAAACACCTACAAACCCAAAGTGATTGAGCATCACTGAAGAGATTGATCCTGCGTGGATCCGACGCTTGTTACCTTTAAAGACTGTGCTTCTTCCAGACGGTTAGGCGTCAAGGTCTAGAGCATCCAAGAGGAATTGTGGATCGCCGAGTGACCAAGTCTGTGAAGGTTTGGAAGTCACCTGAAGACTTACCACGAGTGATTGGGCGAGGACTGTGTGTCCTTAGCTCAAGGAGAATACGGTGAGGACTGTGTGTCCGGGACTAGGTGTCCTCGAGTTTAAATACTCAGCCGCTCCAACCAGATGTACAACTGAGACAGCAGTTGGAACTGGTCTACCAAATCATTGTCTTCACCAAGCTTACTGGTTCTATCTCCTCAACACTTTCATTTCCTCATTACTGTGTTGTGTGTTTGTTCACATCTGTGTTTGAAGACTTTGACTGAAGACTTTCTCAATTTCCTCAGTTCAATTTCTTCAGTCTATTTGTCTTCATCTTGTGTTATCCTGTGTTTACGCTTTCTGTACTCTGTCCTTGTCTTCATTTCATCATGATGACCATGCATGTAATCTGCTATGTTTACCTCTGAGTACTTATTCCGCTGCTAGTAGTTCTTCGCTAAGGAATTTCCTCACGAGCAAATTCCTCAGTGAAGAATTTCATAAAAATCGCCTATTCACCCCCCCTCTAGTCGATATAACGCACTTTCAATTGGTATCAGAGCAAGGTACTCCCTTGTTCTGTGTGATTTTGGTTTAATCGCCTGGAGTTTTAGTTATGTTGACCGCAGGTATGATCAAGGTCTCTGCTGGGTGTCCTACCTTTGATGGGACGGACTACCCCTACTGGAAGAACAAGATGCGCATGCATCTTGAGGCAATTGATAACGATCTCTGGTACGTTGTGGAAAATGGTGTTCCCTCCGTATCACCCTCACTGAACGCTACCGATGTGAAGAGATTCAAGCAACTTGATTCCCAAGCAAAGAATATCATATGTGGCCATCTGAGTAAAGGACAGTATGGTAGAGTGAGTGCTTTGGAAACTGCAAAGCTTATCTGGGATAGGCTGTCCAAGGTCAATGAAGGAGTTTCAACTCAGCGTGACTCTCGAGTTGATGTTCTTCGCAATCTCTTCAACCGTTTCAAAAGACTCGACAATGAAAATGTTCAGCAAACCTTCGATCGCCTCACTGACATCTCAAATGAGCTTCAAGCACTTGGTGCCACTGACATCACCGACCATGAGGTGGTGAAGAAATTGCTGAGACCGCTTGATTCCTCATTTGACACTCTGGCACTGATGATACAAGAGCGTGGTGATTACAAGTCACTTGACCCCGCTGATATCCTCGAGAGGCTAAACACTCATGAGTTCCAGCTTGCTGAGAAGAGAGATCTCTACGGTTCGAGCTATGGCAGATCACGTGCACTGAAGGCCAAGGTAGTATCTGAGTCCGAAGATGAAGACTCTTGTAGCAGCCTTGGTGATCCTGAAGAACTAAGTCATGATCTAGCACTGCTTGTGAAGAAATTCCAGAAGTTCTCAAGACGTGGTCGCTTTGGGAAACCCTCAAGGAGCAATGATTCCTCATCCAGTGACTATAAGAAGAGGCTTTGTCACAAGTGCAAGAAACCAGGACATTACATTCAAGATTATCCTCAGTGGGAAAAGGAATCAAAGAAGAAGAAATACAAGGATTACAGTTCTGATGATGCGAAGAAAAAGAAGAAGTCCTTAAAATCTTCATCATCAAAATCCTCAAAGTCTTCGTCTCACAAGAAGAGCAGCTCCAAGAAGGCTCGGGCATTCATTAGCAAGGAAATGGACTCTGAGGCTGAATATGAAGAAAATGAAGCAGAAGAGGAATCTGATGATTCTGAGTCTGGTGTGGCGAGCCTAGCCCTCGCTACTGCATTCGTCAGCAAATCCATCTTCAACGCTGAAGAAAGTGATCTCACCAACAAGGCTGATGAAGGCGATGATGACTACGCTCCCACCTATTGCTTCATGGCAAAGGGTGCTAAGGTACTCAAATACGCCTCCTTTGAATCTAGTGAGGATGAATCTGATGAAAATCTTAAGCCTAGCTACTCTAAACTTGCTAAGATTGCTGTGCAACAACAAAAGGCTTTTGAAAAGGTTCAAAACATGCTAGACAAAAGTGATGATATGTTGGGTGAAGAATTGGATCGCACTAAGGCCTTAACTGAAAATCTTCAGAGACTTCAGACCAGGTTTGACAACCTTCAAAGTCATCATAACACTCTTCATGAGAAGCTTTCTTATGAATGTCTTCAAAAGAAGCAAGATCTTGAGAAGCTAAGAGTGAGTTATGAAGATCTTCAGAAGGAGCGCGATTCATTACTTGCTCAACAAATCAGCGCTGCTCAGGAAGAATTCATTCCTCCATGTTTAAAATGCATTGAACGAGAATCTGCTAATTCTTCACCTGAATGTTCAAATGCTTCTAATGTTACAAATTCTTCACCTGTCTCTGCTATCACTAATTCCTCATCTGAGGACATTGCTAGTATTACTGACGATGCAGGGCTGAAGGAATTGTACATGACAGGCATGTAAAAAAGCCTCAAAGGGCATCAGACTCTTTGTGATGTGATTAAAAAGCAGATCCTCAACAGGAACCCTAGGAAAGAGGGTATTGCCTTTGAGAGGAAACTCAATGCTGATGGTACATATTGGAAGCCTGAGCAGTACCCCAAAACCTCATGGGTTGCTGCAAAGGGACCTCTAGTTGATCCATCTAATTTATCTGGCTTTACATGTGAATCCTCTCATTCTTCTGATGAGTCATTTGACTCCAACTATAAACTGTTCAAAAATCAGAATGGTGAAGTATTTGCTAGATATGTTGGCACTAACTGCAGGAATGGATCTCCTATGAAGAAAATCTGGGTTCCCAAAAGGTGCCTTGAAAATCTTCAGGTGAATGTCCTCATGACACCACCTGTGAAGAAAAGGAACCCCAGATCAAATTCTTCATATGGACCAAATTCTTCATATGGATCCAAGTCCTCATACGGACCAAATTCCTCAAGGGGATCAAATTCCTCACATGGATCAAAGTCCTCATATGAACATCATTGTGCTAACAACTCTGTTTCGCAGGGAACAGCCAAGGGCTATGAATATGAGCATTATTCTTCAAATTATTATGTTCATAAGTCCTCGAAGAATTTCTCTGCTTATGCATATGCTTACCCTAACCACTCTTATGTGAAACGAAATGGTTTGGCTGCTTTGCCACCATTCTCATATGGAGCTCGCAGAGTGATGAACTCTTTGCCACCCCTTCAGATGTGGGTGGTGAAGAAAAAGAACTAATCTCTTCTGCAGGGTCAGGTCTCCAGACGTGCGGTAATGTCTGAAGAATTTGCTGGGGACCTGACAAATTGCCTGAAAGGACGCAGGCTAACCATGATGAAATGAACTTTCATTTCACACGTCCTCCCTCTGTTTTATCTGTCTTACTACTTGATGAAATTGATCTGATGAATTATGATATCATATTCTTCACTGCTGAAGTATATGAGGTCGTAAGTTGCACTAATTCATCTGCAGGATGATCAACCCAAAGCCACTGAATGGGTACTTGATAGTGGATGTACAAATCACATGACCGGAGACAGGAATCTGTTTATGGATGCTCCCTTATCAGCGTCCCACATGAAGCATATCATCTTTGCTGATAAAAGCAAAAGTCAGGTATTGGGTCTAGGTAAGGTTGCTATCACAAAGGATCGACACATGAACAAAGTCATGCTTGTTGAGTCCTTAGGATACAATCTTATGTCTGTCTCAATGCTTTGTGATCTTGATATGGTTGTTGTCTTTGGCAAGTATCGTTGTGTTGTGATTATGGAAGCTGACAAATCCAAAGTCTTCGAAGGCTTTAGGAAAGGAGACTTGTATATTGTTGATTTCTCTGCAGATTCACAACCAGCCGTGTGCCTACTTGCAAAAGCTTCAGAAGGATGGCTATGGCATCGACGACTTGGTCATGCAGGCATGAGGAATTTGAACACGCTTGCGAAGAAGAAGCATGTCATTGGCATTGAGAATGTCAAATTCCTCAAGGATCACTTGTGCGGTGCCTGTGAAGCTGGAAAGATGACAAAGGCCAAGCATCCAGCAAAGACTATCATGACCACTACACGTCCATTCGAATTGCTTCACATGGATCTCTTCGGTCCTAATCATTATTCCTCTGTTTCAAATGAAGCATCTCAATATGGCTTTGTTATTGTTGATGATTACTCTCGTTACACATGGGTACACCTTGTCTCTTACAAAACTGAAGTGCAGGAAGTCTTCAAACGATTTTCCTCGAGGGCTTCAACCAACTTTGGTGTGAAGATCAAGCACATCAGAAGTGACAATGGCACTGAGTTCAAGAATTCGGGTCTCGATGACTATCTTGATGAACTTGGTATTACTCATGAGTTATCTGCTCCTTATACTCCTCAACAGAATGGCGTCATGGAGCGC
This sequence comes from Aegilops umbellulata, assembly GCA_032464435.1. Classification (NCBI taxonomy): domain Eukaryota; kingdom Viridiplantae; phylum Streptophyta; class Magnoliopsida; order Poales; family Poaceae; genus Aegilops; species Aegilops umbellulata. Next base: position 328,810,633 of record CP136058.1, on the reverse strand, counting down.
AAGAACAGGACTCTTGCTGAGATGGCTCGCACTATGCTCGATGAGTACAAAACCCCTCGTCGTTTCTGGGTTGATGCAATTGATACTGCGTGCCACATCATCAACAGAGTATATCTTCACAAATTCTTCAAGAAGACTTCCTATGAACTCCTCACTGACAAGAAACCCAATGTGAGTTATTTCAAAGTCTTCGGTGCTAAATGCTGGATTAGAGATCCTCATCACAACTCTAAATTTGCACCGAAAGCACATGAAGGTTTCATGCTTGGTTACGGAAAGGACTCGCACACCTACAGAGTCTTCAACAATGTTCTTCACAAGATTGTTGAACCTGTAGATGTGCGGTTCGATGAAACTAATGGCTCGCAAAGAGAGCACCTACCTTCTGTGTTAGATGAACCAGCACCTGAGGATTCTATCAAGCACAAGGCTACTGAAGATGTCATTCCTACTGAAGAATCTGCTGAAGAATTCATTCCAGAACGTGAAGAACGTCGAGCTGATGCACCTGAAGATAATGCTGAGGAAATTGATGCTGAAGAAAATGCTGATCAAATTCCTCAACGACAACCAGCTCACCCTCGCATTGCAAAAGAAGTGCAAGTGGAGAAGATCATCGATGACATAAGAGCACCAGGTCCTCTCACACGCTCAAAAGCTTCACATCTATCTAACTTTTGTGGGCATTTTGCTTTTGTCTCTATCACAGAGCCCACTAAGGTAGATGAAGCATTTCTGGAGCCTGAGTGGATTCAGGCCATGCAAGGAGAATTACATCAGTTCAAGCTCAACAACGTATGGGAACTAGTCAATCGTCCCGATCCTCGCAAGCATAACATCATTGGCACAAAGTGGATCTACCGCAACAAGCAAGATGAAAATGGTGTTGTGGTGAGGAATAAGGCATGACTAGTAGCTCAAGGCTACACACAGGTTGAAGGAATTGACTTCGATGAAACTTTTGCACCTGTTGCTAGACTTGAGGCTATTCGCATATTGCTTGCTTATGCTAACCATCATGATATCATCTTATACCAAATGGATGTGAAAAGTGCATTCCTCAATGGTAAGCTTGAGGAAGAAGTATATGTTGCTCAACCCCCAGGTTTTGAAGATCCAAAACATCCTGACAAAGTTTTCAGACTTAACAAGGCCCTCTATGGCCTCAAGCAGGCCCCACGGGCGTGGTATAATACATTGAAGGAATTCTTCATGAAGAAAGGCTTCACACCCGGTTCACTCGATCCCACTCTTTTTACAAAATCTTATGATGGTGAACTGTTTGTGTGCCAAATATATGTTGATGATATCATCTTTGGCTGTACTGACCAACGTTATAGTGATGAATTTGCCTATATGATGAGTGAAGAATATCAAATGTCTATGATGGGAGAGTTGAAATTCTTCTTAGGTCTTCAAATTCGTCAACAACGCAATGGTATATTCATATCTCAAGAGAAATACCTCAAGGATGTCCTGAAGAAATTCGGCATGCAAGACTACAAAGGCATCAAAATTCCTATGCCCACAAGTGGTCATCTATGCACTGATGAAAATGGTATTGACTTCGATCATAAGGTATACCGCTCCATGATTGGCTCTTTATTGTACTTATGTGCATCTAGGCCAGATATAATGCTTAGTGTTTGCATGTGTGCACGATTTCAAGCTGCACCGAAGGAATCACACCATAAGGCTGTGAAGCATATTCTTCGATATCTAGCTCACACACCAACACTAGGATTATGATATCCCAAGGGCTCGGATTTTGATCTCATTGGATATTCAGACTCTGACTATGCTGGTGACCGTGTGGACCGCAAGTCAACATCTGGTACTTGTCATTTCCTCGGACGATCCTTGATCTGTTGGTCCTCAAAGAAACAGAACTGCGTATCACTATCTACTGCTGAAGCTGAGTACATTGCTGCTGGTTCTTGCTGTGCTCAATTACTATGGATGAAGCAAACGCTCAAGGACTATGGCATCAACATGAAGAATGTGCCTCTCCTCTGTGACAATGAGAGTGCCATCAAGATTGCTCACAACCCAGTTAAGCACTCGAAGACAAAGCACATTCAGATTCGTCATCATTTTCTTCGTGATCATGTGTTGAAGGGCGACATTTCTATTGAGCATGTGAAGACTGAAGAACAGCTAGCCGATATCTTCACTAAGCCCTTGGATGAGAAGAGATTTAGCAAGTTGCGGTGTGAGCTAAATATCTTAGAGTCTTCGAATGTACTTTGAAAATGCACTCATCCTAACACTTATGCAAAATTGATGACTTAGATGTGCAACACATGAAGAAACGTTTTTCTTCAATCAATGAAGAATAACACTCTAAGTGTGAAGAAATTAATGAAGTATTTGATTCTCAGAACCCTACGACAATTGTACGCGGTGTCTGAAATCATCATTCTTACACGGTGGGTCACGCTACCACAAAAGTTGAAAATCTTCAATTTGAGTTTTTCCTTATTTTTGATATTCCTCAGTTTTTCAAATTCTTCAACTTTGCAAAATCTTCACTTGAGCCGTCGTTTTTCTTCATTGGCTATATAAGAAATGGGTGTAGCTACACCCGGTAGTAGGATGCATTTTCCCTATATAGGACAAATTTTTCCTACTACCGGGTGTAGTTACTCCCACTTTTGTTTGATGCGTTCTAGGTAGTATCTATCATATCGGAGAGTATGTACGCGTAGTATGTAGTATATAATAATGTTTAGGTAGTATATATACTATTTTTTTGGTAGTATGTATCATATTTTGTGCATACTCTATTTCACGTACAAATATGTACGTATTTCACAAATACAATAAAATCATGAGCTCACTTGCGATTTTTTCTTATAACTCACTCTGGAGTATCTTAAATATAATATATGAACATATTAAAAATAATAAAGTAGAGTATATACTACCACATGGTAGTATATAAGAAATGGGTGTAGCTACACCCGGTAGTAGGATGCATTTTCCCTATATATATATATATATATATATATATATATATATATATATATATATATATATATATATATATATGAGTTTATGTTCTCTACAACATTCACTTATAGCTATTTCTTCAAGTTGGATCTTTTCTGCTAAGTGAATGTGATCGGACCCTTTCCCTCTATGCTATACTCAATCCAATCTATTCACAAATTCTTCATGTGCGTTCTATTTGAAACTCGTTCAAATTCTTCATTGTGTCCTTGTCAGCTGAAGAAATTGCGAACGGAACGTTAAAACTAATCTTATCCAAACTTTCGGTTTTGCCGCTCAAACCGTTTCGCATCCCATGATGCATTATTTTATCCACCCACGATCTTACACGATCTCCACTACACAGTACGTGGGTGACACATGTCGCGAGAAGGAGAACGGCCAGGGGCACGTTCGTCCTAAATCTTCGGACGAGCAGTTTTTCACCGCGGCTATAAATACCCCTGTCGCCGTCCTCACTTCTTTTACCCCGCTCGATCTCACTCTCCCGCTCGAGCTTCCAAACCCTAGCGCCGTCGCTACTCCATCGTCGACGGTGAGGAAGAGCTTCACTGCCTCGACCTCGTCGCCGTCGTACTCGCGCCGACCGCGGAAATCTTCACCTCCGCCGCCGCCGTAGACGTCTTCCTCCGCCAAGTTAGGGCGTGGAAGATCTGCATCGACGAACTTCACTGTTCCAACTCCCAGTTCGTCGTGTTCTTCGTTCAGGGTAATTAAAAGCTAATTTTACTGCCCTCTTTGATTCGAAACTTTTCTACAAAATCTTCAAAGGTGTTTTTATTCTTCAAATCCTCACACACAAAACACCTCACATGTTATCTGTTCTTGATTCATTTCCCTAAGCCTCATTTTCTTCAAGATTCCTCAATTGTGTGGATCCTCGATCTATACAACTCTGGAACCTAAGATATAAAGCGCTTAGTGAAATTCCTCAAGACGAATCTGGTCAAATTCCTCAAACTTGTTCTTTATGAAAAACCCTCTGAGAACGCATATGACCTCTTCAAATTCCTCGCAACTATACTCTGTTCAAAGGTACACATGTCTGCTACTGAATCATTAGGTTCTCATCAACTTAACTCATTTGTAGCGTTCTTCGAAGAAAAGTTGCATACTTCTTCAGAGAATTCAATTGTTCAAATTCCTCATCTGAAGAAAATGGCTGAAGGTAAAAGGCCATAGAAAGGAGGAAAGAAGCCTGAGGTCATGACTGCTTTTGAAATCCCAGAGGATATTTATAAAGAGTACTGCACGCCTGATGAAGCCAAGTTTGGCAAAGAAGATAAAAATCAGCGCAAGGTGCGAATCCAGAGGATTGAACGGAGATGGGCACGTGAATGGAGGGAGTACAGATATGTTACTCCAAAGTACATGAAGAAATTCGCACTGAACCCTCCATGCCCAAGAGCCCCATTGGCACCTGGCCAAGTGGCCGATCCCACCAGCATCAAGCGTGGTGAGGATTTTCCTGAAGAATGGGCCAAGCGCCAAGCTAAACTGGCAAGGCAAGCCAGAGAAGCAGTGAGGAAATTCAATGAAGACTCTGCTGCTGCTGCTGCCACTGAGGCTTCTGTCAAGCCGAAGAAAGCGATGCTCAAGAAGCCCTCTCACAAGCCAAGTGCTTCAACATCAACACCCTCACGGCCAGAATCTTCAAAATCTTCAAAGCAAATTCCTCATGCTGCTCCTGCTCCACCAAAGTCCTCAGCACCTCCTCCACAATCCTCAGTTGTCGCGACAAAGTCCTCAGCACCTGTGCATCTGGCCTCGTGTCAAAGGACTACTGGCACCTCAATTGCCTCTGGTGTCTCAGCTAGTTCCTCAGCTACACCAAATTCCTCAGCTGGACCCTCTTTGCTGAAGAAAAAGGCTACTGCTGGACGCGGCACTCGTCCAAGTCCTCAGAAGAAGCAGGTAGTCTTCACTGTGCCATCTGATGATGATGAAGCTGATGAAGAAGAACTTGCTGAAATCATCAGGGACCGCCAAGAAAGGGCTGCTAAAGCCAAAGGCACACTTGTGCCCCTGCTATTGGATCCAAGGGCGATCCTAGATTATATTGATCTCTGGCATAAGGACCCCAACACACCTATGCCTGATTTCAAACTGACACCTGGCCAAAGTCACATGTTGACTCACTTCATCCAAGAGGAGAAGTGGAAATATGACAGGGCCAGAGAGATCAAGAAATCGCAGTACAGAAAAGAGAAGCTGCTGAAGAAAAATGTTGTCAAGATGACGCCTGAGGAACTTGTCAAGATGCAGGCTGAGATCAAAGCCCTCAGCGACAACTTTGACTCTTACTATGCTGATTGGCAAGGAGCCAAGGTCAGATTTGTGAGGCTGACTGATACCTTCACCAAGGGTGCAGCCTCAACACAACAAATTCCTCAAACTGAAGCATCTGTTCAACAAACTGAAGAACATGCCAGCACCGCTGATGAAGTTTAGGCTGCTGAAGAAAATGCCAGTTCCAGGGCTGATGACTCTACTCCAGCCATTGAAGAAATTGCCAGGGCATCCACTAGTGGTGCGCCTGAAGAAAATGATGAAATCAGGGCAACTGCATCAGTTGCGCCTGAAGAAAATCAACCAGATTCCTCAGCTCCACCTGCGCCTACACCAACTCCTATTCTTCCTTCTGCACTAGATGTGAAGAAAACCAAGGCTGCAGAGCGAGCTGCAGTGAAGAAAAGGAAGGCATCAAATGCTTCAGAATCTTTAGCTCCAAAGAAGATGAAGCCGATGACCAGCTCGTTTGCAAATCCCATTGATGCCATTCCTATCTCCTCCATGCCATCAAAGGACCTTGTTCCTTTTGGTGAAGATTATGAGATCCCAAGTGGATCAGATGAAGAAACTCAATCTGCTGCTTCATCAGAGCAGATTGATGAAGAAATTGAAGCGGATGCAATCCCTTCAACCCCAATGGTCTCATCACCAATGCCTCAGTTTGATGCTGAAGAGGCTGGTGTTGAAGAAATTGATGAAGATGTGGACATTGGAAGCACAACCCCATTGATGAATGACGACTTTTGGGAAAGTCAGCATCCCAATTCCCCACTCTTCACTCCCCTGCAGCAAATTCCTCACTCTCCTTCACCAACAGTAAAATTAGGCTCTGAAGAAACTCATCCCACTGCATCTGTGAATGAAGAAATTCCAGCCACTAGTGCTGAAGAAACTACTGCTGAAACTGACAAGGTGACTGCACCTGAGGAACATCCTGAAATTCCTCAGCCTGAAGAACCTGAGATTGTGATTCCTGAGGTCGTGATGCAACTCACTGACACTCCTCTGCCAAGGCCAAAGGATCCGTTCTCACGCAAACAGAAATTCAAGGCTGAAGACTTCTATGGCAAGCACGTGTTCTTCACTGAATACAACCCATATGACTCTGCTCGCATAAGGAAGAGGCATTTCTGGACAGCCAGCCAAGCAAATTTCTATTCCTCAGTGCTTTACAACAAAGACAAAGTCTTCGACCATGCACATATTCCTCACGTGGATATGGAGTCTTTGCCGTGCTTCACGCCAGTCCTCAGTGTTCTTCACGACGCTGGGCTGCTCAATTTCTGCACAGACATATGCGATTGGAATGAAGAACTTATTCTTCAATTCTATGCAACGTTGCACATCATCGGCAACTCTGAAGATGTGAACTCATGGGTTTTGGACTGGATGACTGAGAACACACATCATAAGGCCCCAGCATCTGAATTGCTTCGTGTCCTTCCTCTGAGTCCACCCACTGAAGATGCACGTTGTGTGTACAACGAACCTGAGCTTTCAAATCACTATATGCAAGTGCTGATGAAGCCTTTGAAGCCAGGGCAGGCTCCTAGAACCAAATTCCTCGTCAAGGAACTGTTGTATGTGCCAAGGACTGTCTATTGCATTCTGACAAAGACAATGAGTCCCATCAAAGGCCACGACTCGACTGATGAAGAAGTCGTTGGCATCATGAAGAATATGCTTTTCAACATCATTCATGGCGTTCCCGTCAACTTCCATGATTTCTTCATGAGGACTCTGGCCAACATTGCTATGTCACCATTTGAGCTGAAGCCTTATGCACCTTGGACAATGAAATTCATCAGGACAAGGTCTTCACTCAACTACAAGGCTGAAACTCTCAACCACTGCAGCTACTTGCCTCCCATTGAAGTCCTCAAACAGACATTTTCCTCAGCTGAAGAAAAGGGCAAGGCCACTGCTGTGATAGATGAAGGCATTCGTCCGTTGGATGGTCAATTTCGGAAGGCTGCTTCTTATTCCACCAATGATGACTCTGCCACACATGACTCTGCTGCCAACACTGCCAAGCCAAATCCTCAAGCCACAACACCCAGGGTGATGACTGACTGTGAGTTACTCCTCAGTCTTCATCAAAAGGTTGATCGCAATCACAAATGGGTCAAGCGTCAGTTTGGTTCAATTCTTCACAACATGACTTCCACACACAATGCAGTGAAGAAAGACCATTACTACCTTCATGAAACCCTCAACCGCACCTGGGCTGTTCTGTCTAAAGTGTGCAGTGCTGAAGACTTGGAGAAAATGGGTCTTAAAGAAGACTTTGACTGGTTTGCACCTCCTCCGAAGAAATACAAGAAGGTCAAGGTTCCTTCTCTGGTGGCCAGTTCATATTCTTCATCATGTGAGACTGATGAAAATGAAGACTTGGACGACACTGCAGCAGGCCCTACTTCAACGACCGACCCCAACAACGCTGGCGCTCCTTCATCAACTTGAATATCTTCAGGGGCGTTAGTCCTCAGTTTCGATCCTTTTGGTCATTTGATGACAAAGGGGGAGAAATCTGAGTTAGTCTTCAAGCGGGTCCATAATAAGGGCTTTTTTAAGTTACAACTCTCGCTCTTCCGAAACTTTTATTGGATCGAGTTGTAATCTTAAGTCCGATGGTGCACTGATACTTTTGTTGCACTATGCTTTGATACTTTGATGCGCTATTCTGCATGCTTAATTCCTCGTTAATATTACTGCACGCATGCTGAATTACATCAGGCACCATATTTCATCATGCATTTCAAATTCTTCATATTATATATCAAATGCATGTATGAATTACAACATATAGGGGGAGATCTCCATGATTCAACTCTTCAAGTGTGCATTACTTCAAAAGCAAATTCCTCACTATGCACATCTTCAGGGGGAGTTCTTCTATATCTTGAAATCAAATTCCTCAATATCAGTATTTACACTTCATATATTTATCCCCGTTGAAAACTTAACCTATGTTGTCATCAATCACCAAAAAGGGGGAGATTGTAAGTGCATCTAGTGCCCCTTAGTGATTTTGGTGTATTGAAGACTTATAGGTTAAGTATCTAATGTGTTTATGAGTGTACACAGGTCTATAAGTCTATGAGGAGTTTGATATTTACAGAGAAAGTCGACCCCTAAAAATGAAGTTCTTCGACTGAAGACTTTGATGTTTTGAAGACTTTTTGAAGACTTTGAAAGTGAAGAAATTGGTGTGACCTTGAAGACGTGGTATTCATTCGAGGAACATGAAGCGTGAAGACTTTTGTTTTTGTAGTTTCATTTTCTCTTTCTTGAGTCATAGGAAACACCGTACTGTTAAAGGGGGTCGAGGAAATACTAAGGAGAAAATTTCCAAGTGATGCTCATCTCAAATCCTACACCTACCAATCCCTTCGAGTGAAGCCATTGGAAATCTCATACAGTTCAGTCAATTTCTTCAGGTACAAAGACACAGTTCTTCTGGTCACTGAGGACTTTGCTCTGACTGAGGAGTTAGGAATTCGCCAGTGCGAATTGCCTACACAGTGAGGAACATGATAGCCCTGAGGAATTTGAACCTCAAATTTCCGACCGTTGTTGTGCTACGCGCCAGCTGTCCCAAAATATCTTGTCCACATAACGGTCATATCATTGAAGGGCATATATGTCTTATCATGTCGGGCTGCTCCCTAGGCTATAAATAGCCGCCCCCTACAACCACTAGCTGGTTGGCTGCTCCGCGTGAACTTGACACTTGTCATTTGAGAGCAACCCATCCTTCGAGGACTTTGAGCGAAAATCATCAAGTGAGGAAAATCCAAACCCAAACCCAAACACCTACAAACCCAAAGTGATTGAGCATCACTGAAGAGATTGATCCTGCATGGATCCGACGCTTGTTACCTTTGAAGACTGTGCTTCTTCCAGACGGTTAGGCGTCAAGGTCTAGAGCATACAAGAGGAATTGTGGATCGCCGAGTGACCAAGTCTGTGAAGGTTTGGAAGTCACCTGAAGACTTACCACGAGTGATTGGGCGAGGACCTGTGTGTCCTTAGCTCAAGGAGAATACGGTGACGACTGTGTGTCCGGGACTAGGTGTCCTTGAGTTTAAATACTCAGCCGCTCCAACCAGATGTACAACTGAGACAACAGTTGGAACTGGTCTACCAAATCATTGTCTTCACCAAGCTTACTGGTTCTATTTCCTGAACACTTTCATTTCCTCATTACTGTGTTGTGTGTTTGTTCACATCTGTGTTTGAAGACTTTGACTGAAGACTTTCTCAATTTCCTCAGTTCAATTTCTTCAGTCTGTTTGTCTTCATCTTGTGCTATCCTGTGTTTACGCTTTCTGTACTTTGTCTTTGTCTTCATTTCATCATGATGACCATGCATGTAATCTGCTATGTTTACCTCTGAGTAGTTATTCCGCTGCTAGTAGTTCTTCGCTAAGGAATTTCCTCACGAGCAAATTCCTCAGTGAAGAATTTCATAAAAATCGCCTATTCACCCCCCCTCTAGTCGATATAACGCACTTTCACCTCATGAAAACGACAAATCAATTGTTGCTCTAGTGAAGAAAACCCAAAGTTGAACCCAAGCCCGAGACTAAGTGATTCTGTAATAAGGGGAACGGTCACTGAAGCAGAACTACCCTAGATACTTGGTAGATGAGAAGGCAGGCAAGGTCAACAGAAGTATATTGGATATACATTATATTAATGTGTACTTTACTAGTACTCCTAGTAGCACCAGGGTATTAGATACCGGTTCGGTTGCTAAGTGTTAGTAACTCGAAATAAAAGGCTACGGAATAAACGGAGACTAGCTAAAGGTGAGATGACGATATGTGTTGGAAGTGTTTCCAAGGTTGATGTAATCAAATATCGTACGCTCCCTCTACCATCAAGATTGGTATCAAAACCTAAATAATTGTTATTTGGTGTTTGCGTTGGGCATAGACATGATTGGATTATGTTTATCGCAATATGGTTATTCATTTAAGGAGAATAATGGTTACTCTGTTTATTTGAATAATACCATCCCGATCGTAGTGATACACATGTTCATGCCAAAAGATATAAGATAGTAATGATAGTACCACATACTTGTGGCACTGCAATTTGAGTCATATTGGTATAAAACGCATGAAGAAGCTCCATGTTGATGGATCTTTGGACTCACTCGTTTTTGAAAAGGATTGAGACATGTGAACCATGTTTATTGGTAGATATGCATGAAGAAACTCCATACAGATGGATCGTTTGGACTCACTTGATTTTGAATCACTTGAGACATGCAAATCATACCACATGGGCAAGATGACTGAAAGGCCTCGTTTTCAGTAAGATGAAACAAGAAAGCAACTTGTTGGAAGTAATACATCTTGATGTGTGCAGTCCAATAAGTGCTGAGGCATGTAGTGGATATCGTTATGTTCTTACTTCACAGATGATTTGAGTAGATGCTAAGTATATTTACTTGATGAATCATGAGTCTGAATTATTGAAAGGTTCAAGTAATTTCAGAGTGAATTTGAAGATCGTCGTGAAAGAGGATAAAATGTCTATGATATGATCATAGAGATTTATATCTGAGTTACGAGTTTGGCACACAATTAAGACATTGTGGAAATTGTTTCACGACTAATACCACCGGGAACACCATAGTGTGATAGTGTGTCCGAACATCATAACTGCACCCTATTGGATGTGGTGCATACCATGATGTCTCTTATCAAATTAACACTATCGTTTATGGGTTAGGCATTAGAGACAACCGCATTCACTTAATATAGGGCACCACGTAATTCCGTTGAGATGACACCGTATGAACTATGGTTTAGAGAAACCTAAGCTGTCATTTCTTAAAAGTTTGGGGCTACGACGCTTATGTGAAAAGTTTCAAGCTGATAAGCTCAAACCCAAAGCGGATAAATGCATCTTCATAGGACACCCAAAACAGTTGGGTATACCTCCTGTCTCAGATCCAAAAGCAATAGGGATTGTTTATGAAATCGGGTCCTTTCTTGAGGAAAAGTTTCTCTCGAAAGAATTGAGTGGGAGGATGGTGGAGACTTGATGAGGTTATTGAACCGCCACTTCAACTAGTGTGTAGCAGGGCACAGGAAGTTGTTCCTGTGGCACCTACACCAATTGAAGTGGAAGCTTATGATAGTGATCATGAAACTTCAGATCAAGTCACTACCAAACCTCGTAGGACGACAAGGATGCGTGCTACTTCAAAGTGGCACGTGATCCTGTCTTGGAAGTCATGTTGCTAGACAACAATGAACCTACGAGCTGAGAAGCGATGGTGGGCCCGGATTCCGAAAATTGGCTCGAGGCCATAAAATCCGAGAGAGGATCCATGTATGAAAACAAAGTGTAGACTTTGAAAGAACTACTTGATAGTCGTAAGGCTGTTGGGTGCAGATGGATTTTAAAAGGAAGACGAACAATGATGGTAAGTGTCACCATTGAGAAAGCTCGACTTGTCGTTAAGATGTTTCCCGACAAGTTCAAGGAGTTGACTACGATGGGACTTTCTCACTCGTAGCGATGCTAAAAGTCTGATGGAATTATGTTAGCAGTTACTGCATTATTTATGAAATCTTGCAGATAGGATGTCAAAACATTGTTTCCTCGACGATTTTCTTGAGGAAAGGTTGTATGAGATACAACCAGAAGGTTTTGTCAATCCTGAAAGATGCTAACAAGTATGCAAAGATCCAGCAATCCTTCTAAGGACTGGAGTAAGCATCTCGGAATTGGAATGTACGCTTTGATGATATGATCAAAGATTTCAGGTTTATACAAAGTTTATGAAAAACTTGTATTTCCAAAGAAGTGAGTGGGAGCACTATAGAATTTTTGATGAGTATATGTTGTTAACATATTGTTGATCAGAAATGATGTAGAATTTCTGGAACGCATATAGGGTTATTTGAAAAGTGTTTTTCAATGGAAAACCTAGATTAAGCTACTTGAACATTGAGCATCAAGATCTACAAGGATAGATCAAAATCGCTTAATAGTACTTTCAAACGAACACATACCATGACAAGATTTTGAAGGAGTTCAAAATAGATCGGCAAAGAAGGAGTTCTTGGCTGTGTTATAAGGTATGAGTGTTGAGTAAGACTCAAGACCTGACCACGGCAGAATAGAGAGAAAGGACGAAGGTCGTCCCCTATGCTTTAGACGTAGGCTCTAAAGTATGCTATGTTGTGTGCCGCACCTGAAGTGTGCCAAGCCATGAGTCAGTCAAGGGGTACAAGTGTGATCTAGGAATGGATCACAGGACAACGGTCAAGGTTATCCTTAGTAACTAGTGGACTAAGAAATTTTCTCGATTATGGAGGTGGTAAAAGAGTTCGTCGTAAAGGGTTACGCCGATGCAATCTTTGACACTAATCTGGATGATTCTGAGTAGTAAACCGGATTCGTATAGTAGACAAGTTATTTGGAATAGATCTAAATAGAGCATGGTAGTTGCATCTACACGATGACATAGAGATTCGTAAAGCACACTCTGATCTGAAAGGTTCAGACCCGTTGACTATAACATCTCTCATAAGCGTAACATGATCAAACCCTAAACTCTTTGGGTGTTAGTCACATGGGGATGTGACCTTGAGTGTTAATCACATAGCGATGTGAACTGGATTATTGACTCTAGTGCAAGTGGGAGACTGTTGGAAATATGCCCTAGAGGCAATAATAAATTAGTTATTATTATATTTCCTTGTTCGTGATAATCGTTTATTATCCATGCTAGAATTGTATTGATAGGAAACTCAGATACATGTGTGGATACATAGACAACACCATGTCCCTAGTAAGCCTCTAGTTGACTAGCTCGTTGATCAATAGATGGTTACGGTTTCCTGACCATGGACATTGGATGTCGTTGATAGCGGGATCACATCATTAGGAGAATGATGTGATGGACAAGACCCAATCCTAAGCCTAGCACAAGATCGTGTAGTTCGTATGCTAAAGCTTTTCTAAATGTCAAGTATCATTTCCTTAGACCATGAGATTGTGCAACTCCCGGATACCGTAGGAATGCTTTGGGTGTACCAAACGTCACAACGTAACTGGTTGGCTATAAAGGTACACTACGGGTATCTCCGAAAGTGTCTATTGGGTTGGCATGAATCGAGACTGGGATTTGTCACTCCGTGTGATGGAGAGGTATCACTGGGCCCACTCGGTAGGACATCATCATAATGTGCACAATGTGACCAAGGAGTTGATCACGGGATGATGTGTTACGGAACGAGTAAAGAGACTTGCCGGTAACGAGATTGAACAAGGTATCGGATACCGACGATCGAATCTCGGGCAAGTACAATACCGCTGGACAAAGGGAATTGTATACGGGATTGATTGAATCCTCGACATCGTGGTTCATCCGATGAGATCATCGTGGAACATGTGGGAGCCAACATGGGTATCCAGATCCCACTGTTGGTTATTGGCCGGAGAGTTGTCTCGGTCATGTCTGCATGGTTCCCGAACCCGTAGGGTCTACACACTTAAGGTTCGGTGACGCTAGAGTTGTTATGGGAAATAGTATGTGGTTACCGAAGGTTGTTTGGAGTCCCGGATGAGATCCCGGACATGACGAGGAGCTCCGGAATGGTCCGGAGGTGAAGATCGGTATATTGGACGAAGGGTATTGGCTCTGAAATTGTTCTGGGGGTACCAGGTGATGACCAACGTGTCCGAAAGGGGTTTCGGAGGCCCCAGCAAGCGTTGGGGGGCCTTATGGGCCAAGGGGAGAGGGCACATCAGCCCACTAAGGGGATGAGCACCCCTCCCACCCCATCTCACGTAACCAGGAGAGGTGGGGGCGCCACCCCTAGGGCAGCCGCCCCTCCCGGCTTGGGGGGCAAGTTTCCTAGGGGGTGGGGGCGCCCAAACCCATCTAGGGTTTCCCCTGTGGCCGCCGCCCCTCCCCTAGGGAACCCTAGGGCGCCTCCCCCTCCTCCCTTCCCCCTATATATAGTGAGGGAGAGAGAGGGCAGCCACACCCTTTCCCTGGCGCAGCCCTCTCCCTCTTCCAACACCCCGTCCTCCTCCTTAGTGCTTGGCGAAGCCCTGCCGGAGAACCACGAGCTCCATCACCACCATGCCGTCGTGTTGTCGAAGTTTTCCCTTAACTTCTCCTCTCCCCTTGCTGGATCAAGAAGGAGGAGACGTCCCCGGGCTGTACATGTGTTGAACGCGGAGGTGCCGTCCGTTCGGCACTAGGATCATCGGTGATTTGGATCACGACGAGTACGACTCCATCAACCCCGTTCACTTGAATGCTTCCGCTTAGTGATCTACAAGGGTATGTAGATGCACTCTCCTTCCCCTCGTTGCTAGATTACTCCATAGATTGATCTTGGTGATGCGTAGAAAATTTTGAATTTCTGCTACGATCCCCAACATAGAGTTGCAGGTGGAGTCACATGGAGTCTGGGAGTAGCAGCAGTGCTCATAATGTATCTCAAGTCCAATGTACATGGAGGTTCAACGCACGGACGAATTCAAGGTGGTGGAGAATATTCGCCAAGGTGGAGTTTGTTAGAGTTGTGTCGAATATTATTGTACAAGGTAGGTTACAGTTGGACTTGGTTTTGGACTATGTGTAGACAGGGTAGGAGTTGTGTCCTAATAGGACACTTGTATCCTAGGCCTCTCATATATATCAGGGGTAGACACACGATGTAACCTATGCCAACATAATAGCATGGGCACGCGGGGGAGCCGGCGGCGTGTGCCGACGTCTGGGCAGCCGGGGTGTGGTATTGTGACGGTGTCATGGGGAGGAGCGCCCGTAGTCAGGCCCCGAGGATGTAGCCATATCGGTGAACCTCGTTAACAAATCTCGGTGTCGTGCCTGTGTGATTGCTTGGTCCTCGGTGGATCGATGGAGTGCCTCGGATTATTCTAACAAAAAACATTACTCTAAATAACAGAAAGCAAATACTAATAAAAGAAAATGACGCTCCAAGCAAAACACATATCATGTGATGAATAAAAATATAGCTCCAAGTAAAGTTACCGATGAACAAAGACGAAAAAGGGGATGCCATCCGGGGCATCCCCAAGCTTAGATGTTTGGTTGTCCTTGAATATTACCTTGGGGTGCCTTGGGCATCCCCAAGCTTAGGCTCTTTCCACTCCTTATTCCGTAGTCCATCAAAACTTTACCCAAAACTTGAAAACTTCACAACAGAAAACTCAACAGAAAACTCGTAAGCTCCGTTAGTATAATAAAGCAAATCACCACTTAGGTACTACTGTGAACTCATTCTAAATTTATATTGGTGTTATATCTACTGTATTCCAACTCCTCCATGGCTCATACCCTCCGATACTACCCATAGATTCATCAAAATAAGCAAACAATACAATGAAAACAGAATCTATCAAAAACGAAATAGTCCATAGTAATCTGGAAACTATCCATACATCTGTAACTCAAAAAATTCTGAAAAAATTAGGAAAACCAGGGCAATTTGTATATGAATATACTGTAAAAAATTCAGAATTTTTCGACGCTCTAGTGATTTTTAACAATTCTGTGACTGGGAACAAAAGTTTCTGTTTTTGGACAGAATTGAATCAACTATCATCCACACTATCCCAAAGGTCTTACTTGTCACTTTATTGAAACAAAAACTATAAAACATGATTACTATAGTAGCTAAATCATGTGAACATGCAAAAACAGTAGGTAATGGTGTTGGGTTGTCTCCCAACAAGCGATTTTCTTTAATGCCTTTCTAGCTAGGTGTGACGCCCGGATACTTAAGCTACAGTGAATCTCTGCTAATGATGCCACGTCACCTCGATTACTGTTGCTAATCTCGCGTTAGTTAAGAACCGATCCAAATTCAAATTTGAAGTAAAGGCAAATGACAAACGTTTTCAAACCTTGAAACTAAAATGTTCTAAAGGTGTGGGATAAATCATAGGTAATTATAAAGAACAAAACACATGTTTAGAAAATGCTACAATGCTCTAAAATAAATAAAACAAAAAGGGAAAATAAATAAAATAAAAAGAAAATACAAAACACAACACAAAATAAAACAAACAAAAGGAAAACTATTGAAAACAAAAGCCCCTCCCCCAGCTGGGCCGTGGCCCAGCGGCCACTGCCAGCCAGGCTGGCCCAAAACCCCCCGTTGGGTTATGACCCTCCTTCTCACTCCCCCAAACCCTAGCCCACGTCCCCACTCCCCCACTCCTCGCTCTCCCTCCCCGATCCAAATCGGGATCGGGGGCACTCAACCTCGCGCCTCGCCGGCTCGCCGAAGACACCCCGTCGCCCCTCCTGCCGCCTCGACCCGTCGCACGCCTCCCCAACCTTCCCCCTACCGGTGTCCGACGAGCCTCGCCGCTCCCTGGACGTCGACGTCGCCGCCACCGGAGCCCCGCCGTTCGCTGGACCTCCCCACCGGACTGCACGCCGCCCTCTCCGTCGTAGACTCGTCCCCGTCATCGCTCGCCGTCGTCCCCGTCCACCTCCCTGAGCTTGCTGCCATTTTCCCTGCAACGTTGGTGAGGCCCGGCCTTCCCCTCTTCCTTCTGCCCTCGCGCGTCGTTAGCCGCGACCACGACGCACGACCCGACCTCCGCCTTCCCTCGCGACACCGCACCCCGACCCTGCACGCCGCGTCCGTTCACCCGTTGCCTCCCACTCACTGCTGCTGCCGTCCGAGCTCCGCGCTGTCCGTCGCCCGCCTTGCCGCAACACGCACGTGCGCCGCCCTACTCCCCTTGCTGCCGCGACCGCGCAGGCCTCGCCGCGGCTCCGCTGCCCGCCCAAGCCCATGGCCTCGCCCTGCCGCTGCCCCCCTCTCCTGTGGCTGCGGCCGCTCGTCGACGTGGCCGCTGACGCCCCGCTGCCGCCCTGTTTGCCTCGCCACATCGTGCGCTCGGGTCCAGTCACCCAGCGCCCGTCCCAGCCCGCTTCCGGCTGACTGCGGCCACCCTGCCGTGGCCATCAGCGCGCGAAGCGCCCAACCGGGTGCGCCCCCGTGGCCAGCGCCCGTTCGGGCTTCACCCACTAACGGCCCACCCCGCTATGGCCTCTGTGCCACTGGACAACGGGGCCCACGCCCCTTAGAAAAAAAGGAATTAAAAAATATAAATATCAATATCAATTAATTAATTAATTAACTTAATTAATAATGTTTAGATTAACCTAATCTTTAGGTAAACTAATTAACTATGTTTAATTAACCTGCTAATTAAACACCCTATGACATGCTAACCCCACACGTCAGTTTGACCCAGTCAACACCCCTGTTGACTGCTGACGTCATGCTGATGCAATAATGTTATTTTCAAATTAATTTAATAATAATAATTTAGAAATTAATTAAAACTTAAAAAATAATATAAAATAAACCACAGCTCGGATGAAAATATTTTGTACATGAAAGTTGCTCAGAACGACGAGACGAATTCGAATATGCTGTCCGTTTGTCAGCCACACGTCCCTAGTATAGCAAACATGGAACTTTCCCCCTCCGTTCCGTTTGTCCGAAAACGCGGAACACCGGGAATAATTTCCCGGATGTTTTCCCCCTTCGCCGATATCACCTATCCCTGCGTTAGATCACCCCTGGCACCGCGTATTGCCTTGTTATATTTTGTGATACTTTGTTTGCTTAGTATTTACTGTTTCTCCCCCCTTCTTCTCCAGTAGACCCCGAGACCGGCATTGATGCATCTGAGTACGACTACGTCACCGACGACCCTTCTTCTTGTGCAACAGAGCTTCCAGGCAAGCCCCCCCCCCTTGATCAACCCTACATCGCCTATTCCTTCTCTCTACTGCTTGCATTAGAGTAGTGTAGCATGTTACTTCTTTTGGTTAATCCTATTCTGCTGCATAGCCTGTCATTGTTGCTACAGTTGTTACCCTTACCTGCAATCCTAAATGCTTAGTATAGGATGCTAGTTTTCCATCAGTGACCCTACATTCTTGTCCGTCTGCCATGCTATACTATTGGGCTGTGATCACTCGGGAGGTGATCACGGGTTTATACATACACACATATTATACAGATTACATGATGTGACTAAAGTCGGGTCGGCTCGTAGAGTACCCGCAGGTGATTTTGATGTGGGGGCTGAAAGGACAGGTGGCTCCATCCCGGTAGTGGTAGGCCTGGGTTCCTGACGGCCCCCGACTATTACTTTATGGCGGAGCGACGGGGCAGGTTGAGACCACCTAGGTGAGAGGTGGGCCTGGCCCTGGTCGGCGTCCGCGGTTACTTCATAATAACACGCTTAACGAGATCTTGGTATTTGATCTGAGTTGGGTCATTGACCTTATACGCACTAACCGCCACATGGGACAAGATATGGGCAACCGACGTTATGGTATTAGCCGAAGCTCTTTTTGACGTCAGCGACTGAGCGGCGCGTGCCGGATTGGACCGTAAGCCCGCGCTTGTATTAAGGGGGCTAGGTCTGCTTTCGGCCCGCGTACACAACATGTAGGTGTGCAATGGGCAATGGGCCTAGACCCCTGCGCGCATAGGATTTAGACCGGCGTGCTGACCTCTCTATTGAGTCTAGGTGGGGCTGCGATGTGTTGATCTCCCGAGGCCGGACATGACCCAGGAAAGTGTGCCCGGCCAGAGGGATCGAGCATGCCGGGTACTGTGGTGCACCCCTGCAAGGAAGTTGATCTATTCGAATAGCCGTGTCCATGGTAACAGGGACCCGGAGTTGTACCTTGACCTTATGACAACTAGAACCGGATACTTAATAAAACACATCCTTCCAAGTGCCAGATATAACCCGGTGATCGCTCTCACATAGGGTGACGAGGGGAGGATCGCCAGGTAGGATTATGCTATGCGATGATACTTGGTGAACTTACCATCTACTCTCTTCTACATGCTGCAAGATGGAGGCTGCCAGAAGCGTAGTCTTTGACATGACTAGCTATCCCCCTCTTATTCTGGCATTCTGTAATTTAGTCCATCGATATTGCCCCTTTACATAGATACACATGCATATGTAGTGTAGATCCTTGCTTGCGAGTACTTCGGATGAGTACTCACGGTTGCTTTGCTCCCCCTTTTCCCCCTTTCCTACCTTCTCGGTTGTCACAACCAGATGCTGGAGCCCAGGAGCCAGACGCCACCGTCGACGACGATTCCTACTACACCGCAGGTGCCTACTACTACGTGCAGGCCGCCGCCAACGACAAGGAGTGGTTTAGGAAGATCCCAGGCAGGAGGCTTGTGCCTCTTTCGATCTGTATCCCAGTTTGTGCTAGCCATCTTATGTCAACTTGTTTACTTATGTCTGTACTCAGATATTGTTGCTTCCGCTGACTCATCTATGATCGAGCACTTGTATTCGAGCCCTTGAGGCCCCTGGCTTGTATCATGATGCTTGTATGACTTATTTATGTTTTTAGAGTTGTGTTGTGATACCTTCCCGTGGATCCCTGATCTTGATCGTACACGTTTGCGTGCATGATTAGTGTGCGATTGAATCAAGGGCGTCACACTAGGCATGATGATTTCAATGATGCTCGCATAAAAGTAAAGAATTGAAACACAAAGAGAGCGTCATGAAACATATGTGGCAAGCACATTTAAGTCTAACCCACTTCCTATGCATCGGGATTTTGTGAACAAACAACTTATGGGAACAAGAATCAATTAGCATAGGAGGGTAAAACAAGTGCAACTTCAAGATTTTCAACACATAGAGAGGAAACTTGATATTATTGCAATATGTATAAGCATAGGTTCCTCTCTCACAGTAATTTTCAGTGGCATCATGAATGAATTCAACAATATAATCATCACATAAAGCATTACCTTCATGATGCATAAGCATAGGAATTTTACTACTCACCACATAAGCAAATTTATTCTCATCAATAGTAGTGGGAGCAAAATCAACAAAATAACTATCATGTGAGGCATAATCCAATTGAAATTAAAATCATGATGAAAAGTTTCATGGTTATCATTATTCTTTATAGCATACATGTCATCACAATAATCATCATAGATAACAACTTTGTTCTCATAATCAATTGGAACATCTTCCGAAATAGTGGATTCATCACTAAATAAAGTCATGACCTCTCCAAATCCACTTCCATAATTATCACAATAATATTCAACACCCTCCAAAATAGTGGGATCATTACCTAGAGTTGACACTCTTCCAAACACACTTTCATCAATTTAATCATCATAAATAGGAGGCATGCTATCATCATAATAAATTTGCTCATCAAAACTTGGGGGACAAAAAATATCATCTTCATCAAACATAGCATCCCCAAGCTTATGGCTTTGCACATCATTAGCATCATGGATATTCAAAGACTTCATACTAACAACATTGCAATCATGCTCATCATTCAAAGATTTTATGCCAAGCATTTTATTTAATTCTTCTTCTAACACTTGAGCACAATTTTCCTTTCCATCAATTTCACGAAAGACATTAAAAAGATGAAGCATATGAGGCAACCTCAATTCCATATTTTTTTTGTAGTTTCCTTTTATAGATTAAACTAGTGATAAAACAAGAAACTAAAAGATTTGATTGCAAGATCTAAAGATATACCTTCAAGCACTCACCTCCCCGGCAACGGCGCCAGAAAAGAGCTTGATGTCTACTACGCAACCTTCTTCTTGTAGACTCGCGTTGTGCCTCCAAGCGTGGAGTTTTGTAGGACAGTAGCAAATTTCCCTCAAGTGGATGACCTAAGGTTTATCAGTCCGTGGGAGGCGTAGGATGAAGATGGTCTCTCTCAACCAACCCTGCAACCAAATAACAAAGAGTCTCTCTTGTGTCCCCAACACACCCAATACAATGGTATATTGTATAGGTGCACTAGTTTGGCGAAGAGATGGTGATACAAGTGCAATAAGGATGGTAGATATAGGTTTTTGTAATATGAAAATATAAAAACAGCAAGGTAGCAAGTGGTAAAAGTGAGCGAAAACGGTATTGCAATGCTTGGAAACAAGGCCTAGGGTTCATACTTTCACTAGGGCAAGTTCTCTCAACAATGATAACATACTTAGATCATATAACAATCCCTCAACGTGCAACAAAGAGTCACTCCAAAGTCACTAATAGCGGAGAACAAGCAAAGAGATTATAGTAGGGTATGAAACCACCTCAAAGTTATTCTTTCTGATTGATCTATTGGGCTATTCCTATAAGTGTCACAAACAACCCTAGAGTTCGTACTAAAATAACACCTTAAGACACACATCAACCAAAACCCTATTGTCACCTAGATACTCCAATGTCACCATAAGTATCCGCGGGTTTGATTATACGATATGCATCACACAATCTCAGATTCATCTATTCAAACCAACACAAAGAACTTCAAAGAGTGCCCCAAAGTTTCTACTGAAGATTCAAGACAAAAACGTGTGTCAACCCCTATGCATAAGTTCACAAGGTCACAGAACCCGCAAGTTGATCACCAAAACATACATCAAGTAGATCACGTGAATATCCCATTGTCACCACAGATAAGCACATGTAAGAAATACATCAAGTGTTCTCAAATCCTTAAAGACTCAATCCGATAAAATAACTTGAAAGGGAAAACTCAATCCATTACAAGAAGGTAGAGGGGGAGAAACATCATAAGATCCATCTATAATAGGAAAGCTCATGGTACATCAAGATCGTGCCAAATCAAGAACACGAGAGAGAGAGAGATAGAGAGAGAGAGAGATCAAACACATAGCTACTGGTACATACCCTCAGCCTCGAGGGTATGTACCAGTAGCTATGTGTTTGATCTCTCTCTCTCTCTCTCTCTCGGTGAACTACTCCCACCTCATCATGGAGTGCACCATGATGATGAAGATGGCCACCGGTGATGATTTCCCCTTCTGGCAGGGTGCCGGAACGGGCTCCCGGTTGGTTTTTTGTGGCTACAGAGGCTTGCGGCGGCGGAACTCCCAGTGTAGGTTTATTTCTGGGGGTTTCTATATTTATAGGAATTTTTGGCGTCGAGAACAAGTCAGGGGGCCCTTGTGGAGGCCTCGTGGCTCTTTTGGCCCAACTCTTTTGCTTCGGGGGCTTCTTCCGGTCCATAAAAATCACCATAAATTTTCATGTCATTTGGACTACGTTTGATATTCCTTTTCTGTAAAACTCAAAAACAAGACAAAAACTGGCATTGGGCTCTAGGTTAATAGGTTAGTCCCAAAAATCATATAAAATAGCATATAAATGCATATAAAACATCCAAGATAGATAATATAATAGCATGAAATAATCAAAAATTATAGATACATTGGAGACGATTATGATCATATTTATTTGTTTTCAATGTTTGTTTTGCCAATTATATTGGTGATTTTAATTACTTCCTTATCTCACCCCTGTCGGATTTCTTTTAACTTTTTAGAATTCAACCCTAGGGTTTCAACTACTTGTGTAGGGCTATTAACTAACCTAAATGATCTCATAAGGTCACTCACAATCATGTGGTTCCACATTGGGTTTTATATTCACTCCGTTGCGCCAATTGGTGCAGAGACCAATTACAACCCAATAATTAAGAGAACTATGTGAAACATAAAATGGAAGTCAAGTGAGCTATTTGTGGAGACCAACTGACCAAGTGCAACTCGGAAGTTAAGTGAACTATTTGACACATAAGATGGAAGTTAAGTGAACTATTTGGGCAACCTAATAGACTGGTCAACAGAAAGGCCGACCACACCCCCATACGGTACATGACCTAAACCGTAGAAACCTCCTACTCAGAACAAAATAGACAACTCAAGACCATTCAGGCAGACCACGGAGTCCAAATACCGGGAAACAACCAAAATCACGCCTGACAGTTAAGTGAAGTATTGAAGGATTTTTTCCCCCTCAACTATGTGCAAATTTTTCTATTTGCCTTGACCATGATTATTGCCCATAGCTTTCTTTGGCAATTTGTAGGATCTATAAGTAGGTGTGTCTAGAGGGGGGGGGGTGATTAGACACTTAGTGCTAAAGTTGCAATTTTTAAACTTTTTCGGTTTGAGTGGAGTTTTAGGCACAATTTCAACATACACGATACATATCAAGCAAGCATGCAAAGAGTATATGAGCAGCGGAATGTAAAGCATGCAACTTGCAAGAATGTAAAGGGAAGGGTTTGGAGAATTCAAACGCAATTGGAGACACGGATGTTTTTCCCGTGGTTCGGATAGGTGGTGCTATCCTACATCCACGTTGATGGAGACTTCAACCCACGAAGGGTAACGGTTGCGCGAGTCCACGGAGGGCTCCACCCACGAAGGGTCCACGAAGAAGCAACCTTGTCTATCCCACCATGGCCATCGCCCACGAAGGACTTGCCTCACTAGCGGTAGATCTTCACGAAGTAGGCGATCTCCTTGCCCTTACAAACTCCTTGGTTCAACTCCACAATCTTGTCGGAGGCTCCCAAGTGACACCTAGCCAATCTAGGAGACACCACTCTCCAAGAAGTAACAAATGGTGTGTTGATGATGAACTCCTTGCTCTTGTGCTTCAAATGATAGTATCCCCAACACTCAACTCTCTCTCACAGGATTTGGATTTGGTGGAAAGAAGATTTGAGTGGAAAGCAACTTGGGGAAGGCTAGAGATCAAGATTCATATGGTAGGAATGGAATATCTTGGCCTCAACACAAGGGTAGGTGGTTCTCTCTCAGAACATATGAGTTAGAAGTGTAGATGTGTTCTGATGGCTCTCTCCACGAATGAAGAGGAGGTGGAGGGGTATATATAGCCTCCACACAAAATCCAACCGTTACACACAATTTACCAATCTCGGTGGGACCGAATCAACAAACTCGGTTGGACTGAAATAGTAAACCTAGTGACCGTTAGAGATTTTCGGTGGGACTGACATGCAACTCGGTAGGACCGATATGGTTAGGGTTAGGGCATAACGTAATCTCGGTGAGACCGATTACACAAACTCGGTGAGACCGATTTTGGTAATAGGCTAACCAGAGAGTTGGTCAGGCAAACTCGGTGGGACCGATTACTAAACTCGGTTGGACCGATTTTGGTAATGAGTTAACCAGAGAGTTTGCATTGTAATCTCGGTAGTACCGATTGCCTAAACTCGGTGAGACCGATTTTGGCAATGGACATACACAGTGAGATTGCAATCCCATCTCGGTGAGACCGAGATCCCTATCAGTAAAACCGATTTGCTAGGGTTTGGTAGTGGCTTATGACATGTGAAACTCGGTGGCGTCGGATAGAAAGAATCGGTAGGACCGAGTTTGGCTTAGGGTTTAGGTCATATGTGGAAGTGGGAAAGTAGCTGAGGGTTTAGGAGCATATCATTAAGCACATGAAGCAAAAGGCTCATTAAGCAACACTTCATCCCTCCTTGATAATATTGGCTTTTCCTATGGACTCAATGTGATCTTGGATCACTAAAAATGTAAAATGAAGAGTCTTGAGCTTGAAGCTTTAGCCAATCCTTTGTCCTTAGCATCTTGAAGAAGTTCCCACAACCTTTAGTCCATGCCACTCCATTGTTGAACTTATCTGAAACATGCTAGATAGAAACGTTAGTCCAACAAGAGATATGTTGACATTAATTACCAAAACCACCTGGGGAGCACTTGTGCTTTCACAATTTATTTTTTATAACATGAGACTCAACTCGTGATGAAATTTTCCCAACTGTCTACAACCGCGCAAAGACCAAAAGTGAAGAGAGTTATGGGCGACACGTATAGCAAATGATCCTTCAATAAATCATCCCGAAAATGTGATTGAGAAGGTGAACTGGCTGTACATTTTATTCTTTCATGCCCAGCTGAGTCAACAGAAAACCCGAATGCATATCCCACGACAAATGACCTAAAGCATTTGGAATGAGAACCCCACCCTAGATCACATGAGCAGAAGGAAACCAGGCGAACCTGGCAGACGATGGGTAGGACAACTATGGTGGCACCGGCCTATACGACCGAAGCCATAGATTTTACATATACAACATATGTCCCATGATCATGCCACTTAGTACAACAAATTGATATCACAAGCATACATTTATTACAACATGATTAAGTCTTACATAGGGGTCACCATCATGGTCAAGTCTTACACAGATAAGCCATAAAGGCTGTTGGGGAACGCAGTAAATTCAAAAATTTTCCTACGCACACGCAAGATCATGGTGATGCATAGCAACGAGAGGGGAGAGTGTTTGTCTACGTACCCTCGTAGACCGAAGCGGAAGCGTTGACACAACGTAGAGGAAGTAGTCGTACGTAGAGGAAGTAGTCGTACGTTCTCCTCGCGATCCAACCGATCACAGCACCGTTACTCCGGCACCTCCGAGTTCTTGGCACACGTTCAGCTCGATGACGATCCCCGGGCTCCGATCCAGCAAAGCGTCGGGGAAGAGTTCCGTAAGCACGACGGCGTGGTGACGATCTTGATGTGTTACCGGCGCAGGGCTTCGCCTAAGCACTGCAACGATATAATCGAGGTGGAATTTGGTGGAAGGGGGCACCGCACACGGCTAAGGAACGATCCGTAGATCAACTTGTGTGTCTTTGGGGTGCCCCCTGCCCCCGTATATAAAGGATCCAAGGGGGAGGGGCTGGCCGGCCAGGTTTGGTGCGCCAGGAGAGTCCTACTCCCTCTGGGAGTAGGATTCCCCCCCCCCCCCAATCCTAGTTGGACTAGGATTGCTCCAAGGGGGAGAGAGAGAGAGAGGGGGCGCCCCACTTCTCCTAGTCCTAATAGGACTAGGGAAGGGGGGAGGCGCGCAGCCCCTAGGGCTGCCCTCTCACCTTTCCTCCAAGGCCCATGTTGGCCCATTATGCTCCCGGGGGGTTCCGGTAACCCTCCCGGTATTCCGGTAAAATCCTGATTTCACCTGGAATGCATCCGATGTCCAAACATAGGCTTCCAATATATAATTCTTTATGTCTCGACCATTTCGAGACTCCTCGTCACGTCCGTGATCACATCCGGGACTCCGAACTCCTTCGGTACATCAAAATGCATAAACTCATAATAACTGTCATCGTAACGTTAAGCGTGCGGACCCTACGGTTCGAGAACAATGTAGACATGACCGAGACACGTTTCCGGTCAATAACCAATAGCGGGACCTGGATGCCCATATTGGCTCCTACATATTCTACGAAGATCTTTATCGGTCAGACCGCATAACAACATACGTTGTTCCCTTTGTCATCGGTATGTTACTTGCCCGAGATTCGATCGTCGGTATCCAATACCTAGTTCAATCTCGTTACCGGCAAGTCTCTTTTCTCGTTCCGTAATACATCATCTCGCAACTAACTCATTGGTTGCAATGCTTGCAAGGCTTTATGTGATGTGCATTACCGAGAAGGCCCTGAGATACCTCTCCGACAATCGGAGTGACAAATCCTAATCTCGAAGTATGCAAACTCAACATGTACCTTCGGAGACACTTGTAGAGCACCTTTATAATCACCCAGTTACGTTGTGACGTTTGGTAGCACACAAAGTGTTCCTACGGTAAATGGGAGTTGCATATTCTCATAGTTAAAGGAACATGTATAAGTCATGGATAAAAGCAATAGCAACATACTAAACGATCGGGTGCTATGCTAATGCAATGGGTCATGTCAATCAGATCATTCAACTAATGATGTGATCTCGTTAATCAAACAACAACTCTTTGTTCATGGCTAGGAAACATAACCATCTTTGATTAATGAGCTAGTCAAGTAGAGGCATACTAGTGACACTCTGTTTGTCTATGTATTCACACATGTATTATGTTTCCAGTTAATACAATTCTAGCATGAATAATAAACATTTATCATGATATAAGGAAATAAATAATAACTTTATTATTGCCTCTAGGGCATATTTCCTTCAGTCTCCCACTTGCACTAGAGTCAATAATCTAGATTACAAAGTAATGATTCTAACACCCATGGAGTTTTGGTGCTGATCATGTTTTGCTCGTGGAAGAGGCTTAGTCAACGGGTCTGCAATATTCAGATCCGTATGTATCTTTCATATCTCTATGTCTCCCACCTGGACCAAATCCCGGATGGAGTTGAAGCGTCTCTTGATGTGTTTGGTTCTTTTGTGAAATCTGGATTCCTTTGCCAAGGCAATTGCACCAGTATTGTCACAAAAGATTTTCATTGGACCCGATATGCTAGGTACAACACCTAGATCGGATATGAACTCCTTCATCCAGACTCCTTCGTTAGCTGCTTCCGAAGCGGCTATGTACTCAGCTTCACATGTAGATCCCGCCACGACGCTTTGTTTAGAACTGCACCAACTGACAGCTCCACCGTTTAATGTAAATACGTATCCGGTTTGCGATTTGGAATCGTCCGGATCAGTGTCAAAGCTTGCATCGACGTAACCGTTTACGACGAGCTCTTTGTCACCTCCAAAAATGAGAAACATATCCTTAGTCCTTCTCAAGTACTTAAGGATGTTCTTGACCGCTGTCCAGTGATCCACTCCTGGATTACTTTGGTACCTGCCTGCTAAACTTACAGCAAGGCACACATCAGGTCTGGTACACAGCATTGCATACATGATAGAGCCTATGGCTGAAGCATAGGGAACATTTTTCATCTTCTCTCTATCTTCTGCGGTGGTCGGGCATTGAGTCTTACTCAATTTCACACCTTGTGCCACAGGCAAGAACCCTTTCTTTGCCTGATCCATTCTGAACTTTTTCAAAACTTTGTCAAGGTATGTGCTTTGTGAAAGTCCTATTAAGCGTCTTGATCTATCTCTATAGATCTTAATGCCCAATATGTAAGCAGCTTCCCCGAGGTCTTTCATTGAAAAACTTTTATTCAAGTGTCCCTTTATGCTATCCAGAAATTCTATATTATTTCCGATCAGTAATATGTCATCTACATATAATATCAGAAATGTTACAGAGCTCCCACTCACTTTCTTGTAAATACAGGCTTCTCCGAAAGTCTGTATAAAACCAAAAGCTTTGATCACACTATCAAAGCGTTTATTCCAACTCCGAGAGGCTTGCACCAGTCCATAAATGGATCGCTGGAGCTTGCACACTTTGTTAGCTCCCTTTGGATCGACAAAACCTTCTGGTTGCATCATATACAACTCTTCTTCCAGAAATCCATTCAGGAATGCAGTTTTGACATCCATCTGCCAAATTTCATAATCATAAAATGCGGCAACTGCTAACATGATTCGGACAGACTTAAGCATCGCTACGGGTGAGAAAGTCTCATCGTAGTCAATCCCTTGAACTTGTCGAAAACCTTTTGCAACAAGTCGAGCTTTATAGACAGTAACATTACCATCAGCGTCAGTCTTCTTCTTGAAAATCCATTTATTTTCTATTGCTTGCCGATCATCGGGCAAGTCAACCAAAGTCCACACTTTGTTATCATACATGGATCCCATCTCAGATTTCATGGCCTCAAGCCATTTTGCGGAATCTGGGCTCACCATCGCTTCTTCATAGTTCGTAGGTTCATCATGGTCTAGTAACATGACTTCCAAAATAGGATTACCGTACCACTCTGGTGCGGATCTTACTCTGGTTGATCTACGAAGTTCAGTAGAAACTTGATCTGAAGTTTCATGATCATTATCATTAGCTTCCTCCCTATTTGATGTAGGTGTCACAGGAACAGATTTCTGTGACGTACTACTTCTCAATAAGGGAGCAGATACTGTTATCTCATCAAGTTCTACTTTCCTCCCACTCACTTCTTTCAAGAGAAACTCCTTCTCTAGAAAGTTTCCGACTTTGGCAATAAAAATTTTGCCTTCGGATCTGTGATAGAAGGTATACCCAATAGTCTCCTTTGGGTATCCTATGAAGACACATTTTTCCGATTTGGGTTCGAGCTTATCAGGTTGAAGCTTTTTCACATAAGCATCGCAGCCCCAAACTTTAAGAAACGACAACTTTGGTTTCTTGCCAAACCACAGTTCATAAGGCGTCGTCTCAACGGATTTTGATGGTGCCCTATTTAACGTGAATGCGGCCGTCTCTAGAGCATAACCCCAAAAAGATAGCGGTAAATCGGTAAGAGACATCATAGATCGCACCATATCCAGTAAAGTACGATTACGACGTTCGGACACACCATTACGTTGTGGTGTTCCGGGTGGCGTGAGTTGCGAAACTATTCCGTATTGTTTCAAATGTAGACCAAACTCGTAACTCAAATATTCTCCTCCACGATCAGATCATAGAAACTTTATTTTCTTGTTACGATGATTTTCCACTTCACTCTGAAATTCTTTGAACTTTTCAAATGTTTCAGATTTGTGTTTCATTAAGTAGATATACCCATATCTGCTTAAATCATCAGTGAAGGTGAGAAAAATAACGATATCCGCCACGAGCCTCAACATTCATTGGACCACATACATCAGTATGTATGATTTCCAATAAATCTGTTGCTCTCTCCACAGTACCGGAGAACGGTGTTTTAGTCATCTTGCCCATAAGGCACGGCTCGCAAGTGCCAAGTGATTCATAATCAAGTGACTCCAAAAGTCCATCAGTATGGAGTTTCTTCATGCGCTTTACGCCGATATGACCTAAACGGCAGTGCCACAAATAAGTTGCACTATCATTATTAACTCTGCATCTTTTGGCTTCAACATTATGAATATGTGTGTTACTACTATCGAGATTAAGTAAGAACAAACCACTCTTTAATGGCGCATGACCATAAAAGAATATAAATAGAACAACCATTATTCTCTGATTTAAATGAATAACCGTCTCGCATCAAACAAGATCCAGATATAATGTTCATGCTCAACGCTGGTACTAAATAACAATTATTTAGATCTAATATTAATCCCGAAGGTAGATGTAGAGGTAGCGTGCCGACCGCGATCACATCGACTTTGGAACCATTTCCCACGCGCATCGTCACCTCGTCCTTAGCCAATCTTCGCTTAATCCGTAGCCCCTGTTTTGAGTTGCAAATATTAGCAATAGAACCAGTATCAAATACCCAGGTGCTACTGCGAGAATTAGTAAGGTACACATCAATAACATGTATATCACATATACCTTTGTTAACCTTGCCATCCTTCTTATCCGCCAAATACTTGGGGCAGTTCCGCTTCCAGTGACCAGTCTGCTTGCAATAGAAGCACTCAGTTTCAGGCTTAGGTCCAGACTTGGGTTTCTTCTCTTGAGTAGCAACTTGCTTGCTGTTCTTTTTGAAGTTCCCCTTTTTCTTCCCTTTGCCCTTTTTCTTGAAACTAGTGGTTTTGTTAACCATCAACACTTGATGCTCCTTTTTGATTTCTACCTCCGCGGCTTTTAGCATCGCGAAGAGCTCGGGCATAGTTTTGGTCATCCCTTGCATATTATAGTTCATCACGAAGCTCTTGTAGCTTGGTGGCAGTGATTGGAGAATTCTGTCAATGACGCAATCATCCGGAAGATTAACTCCCAGTTGAATCAAGTGATTGTTATACCCAGACATTCTGAGTATATGCTCACTGACAGAACCATTCTCCTCCATTTTACAGCTATAGAACTTATTGGAGACTTCATATCTCTCAATCCGGGCATTTGCTTGAAATATTAACTTCAACTCCTGGAACATCTCATATGCTCCATGGTGTTCAAAACGTCGTTGAAGTCCCGGTTCTAAGCCGTAAAGCATGGCACACTGAACTATAGAGTAGTCATCAGCTTTGCTTTGCCAGACGTTCAAAACATCTGGCGTAGCTCTTGCACCAGGCCTGGCACCCAGCGGTGCTTCCAGGACGTAATTCTTCTGTGCAGCAATGAGGATAATCCTCAAGTTACGGACCCAGTCCGTGTAATTGCTACCATCATCTTTCAACTTTGCTTTCTCAAGGAACGCATTAAAATTCAACGGAACAACAGCACGAGCCATCTATCTACACAACATAGACAAGCAAGATACTATCAGGTACTAAGTTCATGATAAATTAAAGTTCAATTAATCATATTACTTAAGAACTCCCACTTAGATAGACATCTCTCTAATCCTCTAAGTGATCACGTGATCCAAATCAACTAAACCATGTCCGATCATCACGTGAGATGGAGTAGTTTCAATGGTGAACATCATTATGTTGATCATATCTACTATATGATTCACGCTCGACCTTTCGGTCTCTGTGTTCCGAGGCCATATCTGTATATGCTAGGCTCGTCAAGTTAAACCTGAGTATTCTGCGTGTGCAACTGTTTTGCACCCGTTGTATTTGAATGTAGAGCCTATCACACCCGATCATCACGTGGTGTCTCAGCACGAAGAACTTTCGCAACGGTGCATACTCAGGGAGAACACTTCTTGATAATTTAGTGAGAGATCATCTTATAATGCTACCGTCAATCAAAGCAAGATAAGATGCATAAAAGGATAAACATCACATGCAATCAATATAAGTGATATGATATGGCCATCATCATCTTGTGCTTGTGATCTCCATCTTCGAAGCACCGTCATGATTACCATCGTCACCGGCGCGACACCTTGATCTTCATCGCAGCATCGTTGTCGTCTCGCTAATCTTATGCTTCTACGACTATCACTACCGTTTAGCAATAAAGTAAAGCATTACATCGCGATTGCATTGCATACAATAAAGCGACAACCATATGGCTCCTGCCAGTTGCCGATAACTCGGTTACAAAACATGATCATCTCATACAATAAAATTTAGCATCACGTCTTGACCATATCACATCACAACATGCCCTGCAAAAACAAGTTAGACGTTCTCTACTTTGTTGTTGCAAGTTTTACGTGGCTGCTACGGGCTTTAAGCAAGAACTCATCTTACCTACGCATCAAAACCACAACGATAGTTTGTCAAATAGACTCCGTTTTAACCTTCTCAAGGACCGGGCGTAGCCACACTCGGTTCAACTAAAGTTGGAGAGACAGTCTTCCGCAAGCCATCTCTGTGCAAAGCACGTCGAGGGAACCGGTCTCGCGTAAGCGTACGCGTAAGGTTGGTCCGGATCGTCTCATCCAACAATACCGCTGAACCAAAGTATGACATGCTGGTAGGCAGTATGACTTGTATCGTCCACAACTCACTTGTGTTCTACTCGTGCAAATAACATCAACCATAAAACCTAGGCTCGGATGCCACTGTTGGGGAACGCAGTAAATTCAAAAATTTTCCTACGCACACGCAAGATCATGGTGATGCATAGCAACGAGAGGGGAGAGTGTTTGTCTACGTACCCTCGTAGACCGAAGCGGAAGCGTTGACACAACGTAGAGGAAGTAGTCGTACGTAGAGGAAGTAGTCGTACGTTCTCCTCGCGATCCAACCGATCACAGCACCGTTACTCCGGCACCTCCGAGTTCTTGGCACACGTTCAGCTCGATGACGATCCCCGGGCTCCGATCCAGCAAAGCGTCGGGGAAGAGTTCCGTCAGCACGACGGCGTGGTGACGATCTTGATGTGTTACCGGCGCAGGGCTTCGCCTAAGCACTGCAACGATATAATCGTGGTGGAATTTGGTGGAAGGGGGCACCGCACACGGCTAAGGAACGATCCGTAGATCAACTTGTGTGTCTTTGGGGTGCCCCCTGCCCCCGTATATAAAGGATCCAAGGGGGAGGGGCTGGCCGGCCAGGTTTGGTGCGCCAGGAGAGTCCTACTCCCTCTGGGAGTAGGATTCCCCCCCTCCCCCAATCCTAGTTGGACTAGGATTGCTCCAAGGGGGAGAGAGAGAGAGGGGGGGCGCCCCACTTCTCCTAGTCCTAATAGGACTAGGGAAGGGGGGGAGGCGCGCAGCCCCTAGGGCTGCCCTCTCACCTTTCCTCCAAGGCCCATGTTGGCCCATTATGCTCCCGGGGGGTTCCGGTAACCCTCCCGGTATTCCGGTAAAATCCTGATTTCACCTGGAATGCATCCGATGTCCAAACATAGGCTTCCAATATATAATTCTTTATGTCTCGACCATTTCGAGACTCCTCGTCACGTCCGTGATCACATCCGGGACTCCGAACTCCTTCGGTACATCAAAATGCATAAACTCATAATAACTGTCATCGTAACGTTAAGCGTGCGGACCCTACGGTTCGAGAACAATGTAGACATGACCGAGACACGTTTCCGGTCAATAACCAATAGCGGGACCTGGATGCCCATATTGGCTCCTACATATTCTACGAAGATCTTTATCGGTCAGACCGCATAACAACATACGTTGTTCCCTTTGTCATCGGTATGTTACTTGCCCGAGATTCGATCGTCGGTATCCAATACCTAGTTCAATCTCGTTACCGGCAAGTCTCTTTTCTCGTTCCGTAATACATCATCTCGCAACTAACTCATTGGTTGCAATGCTTGCAAGGCTTTATGTGATGTGCATTACCGAGAAGGCCCTGAGATACCTCTCCGACAATCGGAGTGACAAATCCTAATCTCGAAGTATGCAAACTCAACATGTACCTTCGGAGACACTTGTAGAGCACCTTTATAATCACCCAGTTACGTTGTGACGTTTGGTAGCACACAAAGTGTTCCTACGGTAAATGGGAGTTGCATATTCTCATAGTTAAAGGAACATGTATAAGTCATGGATAAAAGCAATAGCAACATACTAAACGATCGGGTGCTATGCTAATGCAATGGGTCATGTCAATCAGATCATTCAACTAATGATGTGATCTCGTTAATCAAACAACAACTCTTTGTTCATGGCTAGGAAACATAACCATCTTTGATTAATGAGCTAGTCAAGTAGAGGCATACTAGTGACACTCTGTTTGTCTATGTATTCACACATGTATTATGTTTCCAGTTAATACAATTCTAGCATGAATAATAAACATTTATCATGATATAAGGAAATAAATAATAACTTTATTATTGCCTCTAGGGCATATTTCCTTCAAAGGCAAACTCCAGATAAAACACTGCAGTGAAAAAATGGACAATAACTTGAACCCACGTAGCAAGCCATAACCTACAGGCAAGCTAACTGGGGAAGAAGCCTAGTTCGTAGGGGCATCATCGAAGAACTCATCTTCATAACATATGTCCTCCATTCCTGGCCAAGTTAATAGCCAGGGACAAACTAGGTGAGTACATTGAATGTACTCACAAGCATCCCAAAAGATGTAATAGCAGAATATCCATTCATGGCTCACTACAATGGTAAGCTTCTACACTATGTTTAGCAATTTGTGGAAAGCTATTTTTCAAATGCACATGACCTATGTTTTTTAAAACATGACCACGTGGTTCTCCTCAACCATTGTATCTCAAATTACAAACATCAGCATAAACATATTACGTTGAACATCAACTTGTTCATCTCCTTTCATAATTCTCGGCACCGCGTACTGTCATACTCATCATGATCTCCTTCCTCATCTCAGCAAGTTCTTATGGACATAGTCTAAGCGTGGTCATTCCAAATGTCCTTGATTGTGGACAACGGCTATTCAAATAAATTTACACTTTGGAGAGGTTGCGCACTTTACCCACAAAATAAGAATACTTTCCTTGTCTGCCACGACTCACGATACATCAATTATCCGAGTAAAGTACTCGAACAAGACCATTACCAAGACTGGTACTTATGTAGATCCCCCACCCCTTGATCACCCATCCCTCATGTCACTCGGTCATCATCTCATGAGGGGGCCAACGTGTGTGGTTCTACCGTAGCACCAACCAAGGTTCAAGTCACGCCATGTCCCATTCTAGGGTAATGTGGTTGTGTTATAGGTTGGGCTGACGGCCACATGCTTAAATCTAATCCTTTCTAAAAACATTGTTTTTCATACACCCACGGGCATCCGTATCACCCGACGGGGTTTTCATAAAACTTTTTGATGATAAGTTTGTGTTCTTCCAACCTACAATTTTGCTACCCATTTTGCATGGCTAAGCAACTACCATAGCAACAAGCTATGCCCACCAAGTATTTCCCGGGTTGACAAGGACAAGTATATCAACATCTAGGGTATCACTAGCCAATAGGATCAACTACAACTATCAATGCACACTCATAGCCATACCTTTGATGCACGAAAATAATTCTACTTAATGAATAAAATACAAGGGTGTTCAACATGGTCAAAAGGTTGCTTGCCTAGATCGACAAAGTCTTCAAATGCTTCTGGTCCTTCTCCAAATACTTCGTCTACTTCGTAATCTAATGCTGGGACAAACCATGATAAGCAAATGGAAAAAGACAGAAAAATAAGAGTGTTCCAAAATATTGGGATCGCTTTTCTTGGACTCCTATGGTTATATGAAAAATGACCATAGTGACCCTATTGGACTTAGAGCTATGGATATTTTCTAGGCATTTCATCCAAGTTGATTTAATAGGAATAAATGGTTTGCTAAAGAACTGTACAGAAAAGCCTTCTGGAAAAATGAGAAGATATACCAATCAAATAGGTTGTGATTTTATAAACATTCAGAATTTGGATTCACTGGATTTGGAGTTCAAATGAATATTCTAGGGATTTCAAAAGTTACATATATAGAGAAATAGCCTATATAATATGTGATGCGGAAACATTGCATGAACAAAATGTTCAAGTTATCTTATTAAATAGAGAAAGATTTATGGTGCCACTAGGAATTTGAATAATAAAATTTGGAGTCCAAATGTGAGGAATTTATCAAAGTGCTACTGATAAAGAACAAGAAAAAGACTAGCTAGGCTTAACAGGCCGAAACGGCCAAATTCGGCCCAGCCAGCGAGATGGTCGCACACATTCAAACCTGGTAGGCTGGGCCCACCTGTCAATGAGAGAGAGGAGAGGAGGGGATTCATCACTAACCACGAGTCAGGGATGGCGTGAGCTCACCAGCAGCATAGGAGGCTACGACCAGCGAAATGGATGACACAAGGGGTTCATGAGGCTGTTGCACGTCGGTGGGTGGTCAGAAGAGCTACTCATGATGAAGAAATTAATGATAGTGTTGAACCCGTATGGCAGCGAAGATGATAATTTTGAACTTGAAGATTTGGCCATGGACTCCTGCAAAAAGAAGTTGCTTGAGCTCCACATCGACGAGAGGAAGCAAATGGGGGCAGAGGGAGGTTGAGGCATGGCCGGAATCATGAGTTCCACTGACGACATGAGACAGTGATGCCCATCGTGAATCCGAGCTTTCCGGCGTCAATCCAAAGGGTTTTTCGTGTAAGCGCGTGATTGACTGAAGGTGGAGTCGAGTGGGATGGATGGATGGGATCGAGGCTCGCCCGAGAGCGAGTTTAGACCTTACTGGTCAAAATGATGCTCTGGTGCACGCTCGTGCTCTCGGGCAAGTCTTTGTGATGGACTGAGGAAACAAGAGAGCGAGGTAGGTTGTCTGGTGAACTTAGGGGATTGTCAGGAGGTGCTATGTGGCGAGAAGATAAGGAGGGGTCGACAGCTATGGGCACACGTGGTGTGTGCCTTTCGCTTCAGCCACGGCTGTCCATCGAGCACATGAGGGCAAGGGGGTGCTGGTGGCTGTGTCCATCGGTTAACAGGTTCATGAGGGGGAGCTATGGACATGATCCGTCGGGTAGGTGAGCACTGGATATGCCAATTAGTGCACTATTTGGTGTTGACCTGGTCTGTCTAGTGTCCTAGGGAGAGAAAGAGAGTGTCTATGTTGTTCCCACGGTGTTGGATGTGATGTAGGTCGACCTGGTGGCGGCTAGGTGGCAATGCAATGTTGGGGACTAAGAGAAACAAAGAGAGAAGGCTTTGTCCAGAAAGTTTGGTAACAAGCTTTGGACCTTTTCTTAGTTGGAATTAAGTGTTGCCATTTGCAGTGGAGGGGGAGAGATAGGGATGCTCTGGGAAAAGTTTGAGCTAAGTTCAAACAAGTTTCAGTTAGAAAGTTTTCAAAAGAAGAATTGGGCAGAAATGAAAAGATGGATGGTTTACTTAGCTGAAGATGGTCTGGTTCATTTGCAAGGGGTGAGCGTGGGCCTAGAGGGGCTGTACACGGTGATGGAGTGCCATGTGCATCACATCAATTGAAGTGACGCCTCACCCGATGAATAAACCCACCCTCTCCAGGAGCTTCGTCACTTCCTCCTCCGACCCCCAAGTAAGATTTTTGGGATTCCAGGAGTGGAGTCTCTCTAGAGGGGGTGCCAAGAAGGCAGTTGCGATCCCTTCTCGGTTACCCAATGGCACGCCAGCCATATAGAACCATTCCTCATGTTGGTTCTTCACCGTCTTGATAAATTTCTCCTTCAGTCATCTAGCGCTTGGGATCTTGCTTATCGTGGCCACCCGACACTCTGTGGGCTTGTCGCTCATATGCATCTTGACGCAAAACAACTCCAGCCATAATCCAAAATGGGCCTCAATGTAGAGGAATGACTCCAAAGACGATGTAGAAGGCAATATGAAGGATGGAGTTGGGGGCGAGGTGATGGAATTAAAGACCGTAGTTATAGAGGAGTCCTTGGAGGAAGGGGTGGATAAGGAATCCCAAACCTCGGAGGAGGTGGGAGACAAAGATAACATGCTCGCCGGTGCGGGGCTCAAGGACCCTAAAGGAAGATTGGCTCGTCAGTCCCATGACCAGTGGGGAGTGGGCTTGGGCAACCTCGAACGATTGGAGGTACCCGGCGTCCCGAAGTGAGATGATGTCTTCACTAGTGACAATGGAGGGCCGCCATAGCCCCCTCGTGATTGCGGCTTTTTGGCTTTCTCCGGTTTTCCTCTAGCCTCTCGTGGTGGCCTTTTGGCCGCCCTTTGAGGGCTTCACCGTCGTGGGATGAGCCCTATCATCGTCCATATCTCGAAGCTGGGGGAAGGGAAGGGAAGTAGGAAGTTTTTTTGGGCTCTAGTTCTTCGGGTGCTAGAGCTCAAGGATGATGAATGCAAGAGCAAGATTGAGGGCATAAAGCTTAATTTCACTCACCTTAGGCCTTTTATGGGCAAGTGAAAATACATAATGGGTGCACCGCATGGCAATAATTTTGTGAGCTCCCCATATGACGTGTGTTATGCCTGCGCGAATCAAGGGGTTTGTTGATAATGCCGCTGCAAATCCAGAGCTCGGTCCCTATATTGATTAGATGTGCCAATGGCAGTGGCCTTGAGCTGCGCTAGCACGCTATAATGACGTATTAAAAGACTGCATGAACCTACAATGAGTGGTGATGATTTCAGATTGTTCAGGGTTGTTAGAGCATGACTGAGTCGTTACCATTATCCAGGAGCGAGAACACTTTGTCGTGAAGGCAATTCTGCATGGGAAGGATCCTCGAATCCAAAAACAATAAAGAGGACCCTGGAAGTTCTATTGGGGCTCCTCGGATTCTGACGTATGATACGCCTTGGGCAAGACTTTGTCACTTCGGAAAGGCGCATGAATAAATCGATGAACCAGCTTGCAAGGCCGAAGACCAAAGGTGGAAAATTAGCTCAGAATGTCCGAGGAGCATCCTCAGCTTAAGACTGTTTCAGGGGCTATTGATGGTGTCCTGGATTAGGGGGTATTATCCATGTCGGCTCCCACACATATGGGTTGGGTCGAGGACCCCCAAAACAGCCATCCAGCCACATTTGTCAGGCCCTAGAAGAATCAAGATGGAATCTTCCTAAGACTTGGTGCGTACTCCAAGACTTAAAGGCGATTTTTGGCACGTTTATCTTAGATGTAACCGTCCTATGTGTAACCCTAGGCACCCCCGGTATCTACATAAACCGAGGGGTGAAGACCGTAGATGCCAACTCATACGCACACGATCTTGTGGTAGATCAACATGTACTTTGTAACCCCCCCCCCCCCCCTCAATCAATACAATCAAAGCAGGACATACAATGTTATCTCTATGAGAGAGCCCGAACCTGGGTAAAACATGTGTCTCTATTACCATTGCACCAAGGCTACCAGCTCGGGATCCCCTACCTGAGATCTGTTGGATTTGACTCCCATCACCCGTCCCTGCCTTTCGCCTCTTTTGATCATGTATTTTTTTTTTGCGATGTACTACCTCCATAAACAAATATAAGATGTTCCAACTCTTTTTTGATTCGGATGTATATAGACGCATTTTAGTTTATTTGTTCACCAATTTTAGTCTGTATGTAGTCCATATCGAAATATCTAAAACATCGTATATTTGTTTATGGAGGGAGTACTAAGGAGACTTTTGTCCATCATTTCAAAATTGATCTTCTCCAAGAGATTTACTCTATCTGTAACAAATCTAGGATGGGGTGTCAGCAGTGGCATCCGCGGTCTAGAAGAGACTGGACCATCGTGGCCAATAAGCGTCTACGAGCGTCCGACCCCAATCGGCATGCATCTGGGTCTCCCTCTTCACCTAAGGCCATGTCCTACCCTTCATGTTGGTTCAGATCACCGGGTTTCCTCGACCCTAACCAAAACCACCTCCATGCCATGCATAACCTCCACCACCGGATCTGCCTCTACCCGTCGGGCATGTATTATTTTTGTTCCCAAAGTTCACAACCGGCCAGTCACTCCATTCACATTCCTCCGGTTTGTGCAAACCATCTCCACATTTGGTCACCACATGGAACCCAACAATTTTTCATACTCACACGGATACTTATTTTCTCCTTCAAAGTTATCGGAACAAACCAAACAAGGGGAATATCCACCAAAAACACGAGCTCAAATATAATTTGATGGATTAATTTAGCCCTTGTTGAATATGACTTTGATCGGTGGCAGTCCCACCTTTCTTGCTATTTTTTAAGCCACTTCCTTCCTACTCATGAGACCATCAGGAACACCCATGATCCTTGCCCAAACTGGAATCCGATAAAGCTTATACTCTGGTACATTGGTAAGCCTGACACATTCCTCAAGAACAGTTGTAGATCCCCTGAACACCCAGGTCTCCACCCATAACTCTATTTCCATCTCCTATATAGAGAAACTGCACCAGGAACAAGTTGTATTCCATTGGCTTGAATGTCACACCCTGCGATGATGCCCACACATTGCGCATAGCCTTGAACAAAACTACATGGCTGAAAGGTTTACTGGTGTGAACTCTGAATATTCCAAGCCAAAACCTCCTTGGTCGGGCCTTCAAATTCCTCTGACGGATCAAGCTCATCCTCTTCTTCCGTATGGAATTCAATTCCCCATACCTATCCTCCAGATTTTCTCCCGAGAAGCGATTGTTATCTCCTCCACCACTCCCTAACACATCCTCCTCCGCCATCGCTTTCACACCTTGTTCCGCCATGCAGGATCACCACGGGAGTTGCCTGCGATCAGAGATCACACCCAGCCTTCACCCAACAAGATCGAACGTGAGAATCGAGGGAACTAATCGGGTAGATGGGGAGTCAAGCGGGGCCGCCACCAAAGGAACTTTTGACGTCATCCCCACCTTCCTCGAGTATCTCACTCGCAGTCACCTATGAGTGTGGCACGCACCTTTTTCTTTGTTTCAGAGTAAGGAACCCTAGATTAGACCTAGGGGGAGCCTGCTTCCCGTGTTGATTAAAATCTTAACATCTACTTATGGCTACAAAAACTCTAGAAAACATTACTCCAAGGTTAACAAAACATACAACATATGGATTAATATCTTAACATCTACTCATAACTATAAAACTCCAGAAAACATTACTCAAAGGTTAACAGAACATACAACAACATATATCGTAAGGGCTACTTTTTTTTATTGTCCCTCCTCCCGATCTATCCATCTTTGTATGAGGAAAGGATCCGCTTTGCGACAAGCACTTTGTGGCACGCGGGTGCGGGGGCACTGACTCCATTTTTCTTTGGGTTTCAATTTTAAATTTTTGTACTTTTGATTCAAAAGTTCAAATTATGTTTCGCTTGCATATTTATGTTCCTTGTGATGTGGGCTTTGAAATAAGGCCACTTTTGAATACGTTTTGACAATTTTTTATAACTTCACCAAGTTTCAACCACTGAAACTTTATACGAAGGAAAGACAAAATCACAAGTTTCAGAAACTGAAACTTAAAACCGTATCAGGAATCCAACGAGTTTGCGGACCGCGAAGCAATCATGCAGGCATGCACAGCTGGGCAGGTGCGCGCCCCCCACACTTGCATGCCCTTGCAAATTTCTACCGGCATCGCCTTTCGTGGAAATCCTCAGCCTTTTTCCGACTATTGATTGGGACCAACCACTCGAGGAACTCAAATGCCATCATAGAGTAGATTGGCAATGCTGTGAAACAAAACTTCTTCGCCATTTTGTCGACCACCGGCTGCAAATTCATTAGTTAGGATTTCCAGATACCTAGGTGTTTAGGTGAGGCGAGTCACCTAACAATACCGCGGCGGGCGGAGCACCATTATTAAAGCAACATTGCATTACTAGTTCATTTACAGCTGTCACGGACATGGACGCATCTCTACCTGACACAGCAATCAGGATTCTTCGTAACACACCACAATGCCTCCTCCCCAGCCCCTCCATTTAGCATGGAGAAGTTGGAAATAAGTTATTGCCGGCATATGAAGATTCAAATGCATGTTTGGTCTAACGGTGTGAAAATGTAACTTTATCTTTAGCAAATCATTCCAGATTATAGGTCCCTCTCCAGTCAATCCTCTGAATATGTTCTTCTAATGTACCATCCAATAGGATGATGAATACCTCAGCTACAGACTAGACATGAGATAGTAAGCAAACTCCCCCTAGCTGACAGACTCGCAATGCTCTGTACATAAGCACAAAACCACCACACTAATTGGGTGTGCCAAATCTCCAAGGAGCCTCATGAACCCAAGGAGCGTCCTGCTAGCACGCGATATTTTCAAGATAGGTAGCCTCCTCCAGACATGTTGCCTGGGCCCTGTGGCGCGATCTTTCCTTGCATCATCTGCACCGCCCGACCATGCCCCTGCATGAATTGTTGCTGACCCATCCCTGTACCCACCATCTGCGGCTGCTGCTGGAGTTGTTGAGGCTGTTGCTGCTGCTGTTGCATTTGCTGCATCTGTTGTTGTTGCTGTTGCTGCTGCTGCTGCTGCTGCATCTGTTGCTGCTGTTGAATCTGCTGCTGCTGCTGCTGCTGCTGCTGTTGTTGGTGTTGCATTTGCTGCATCTGTTGTTGTTGCTGTTGCATTTGCTGCATCTGCTGCTGCTGCTGAAGTTGCTGGCCTTGAGGCTGCATTTGCATTTGGTGCTGTTGTAGTTGCTGCTGTTGTAGTTGCTGTAGTTGCTGCTGTTGCTGCTGTATTTGGTGCTGCTGCTGTTGTAGCTGCTG
Organism: Aegilops umbellulata; assembly: GCA_032464435.1. Classification (NCBI taxonomy): domain Eukaryota; kingdom Viridiplantae; phylum Streptophyta; class Magnoliopsida; order Poales; family Poaceae; genus Aegilops; species Aegilops umbellulata. The sequence continues at coordinate 328,768,109 of CP136058.1, read as the reverse complement.
CTGCTGCTGCTGTGGCTGCATCTGTGGCTGCTGAGTTGAGACCTGTGGTTTGAATACCACCATATCCTGGGGAAAACTCGGCAGAGAAGTGTTGATTCAGATGAATACAAGAGACAGGTTGTGGTAATCAATCAATAAGTTATAAACATACCCCTGGGAACAGCATTCCTATGAGGCGCCCAGCTTTGTCAGACACTGACAACAGCAAAGTTTGTGAAGGTAGCTGAATCACTGCACACTGAAGCAATGAACCACTTGAACATTAAAAGAAGTAAATGTATGATACGATGCTTAATTAAGTGCAGTTCAAACTGAGATCATAAATATTCCACAAGGTTAAAACAAGCACTGAGCAACTCACCAGTTTCTTCTCTTGTAGTTGTCCGAGGAACCCATGCTGATTCAATGTCCGAAATACTAGAAAGTCCGCCTTGCCAACATACTGCCTGTACAATTACATGATCGAACAGCCAAAGTTGAGCAGGAATGATATTAGGAACAACACACAATAATGCAGCGGTTTTAACAAGGAAAAGCATGGGCTAGTTGAGCGACAAACTTGTTGTTCATATGCTCTTGGGCTATGAGGCGCACGATCTGCATCGTTTCTGGCCAGTCTGAAGCAAGTCTGAATATAAAGGTACAGCTTCAGTTAGGGATGGTATGATTTGCAGATTGTATGAAAGCGCTGTTGTAAAACTTAAGGAGAAAAATAAGACACGATGATAGATTTTATTGAGTCAAGGCAAATGGCATTCAAAGTTGCCCAACAAAGTGCGGGAAAACAAGCTTCTTCACTGGGTGTATCATATTAGAACTCTCAGGTTTCCAACTGAAATTGCGCTTGAACAGCAGGTAAGATATTGCACTAAGAAAACATTCGCGAATATATCTGGCAATCAGTACACTAGTAAAATTTGGCAGGTGCTGCCAAAGAAACAAAATATGACATACCAACCTAGAAAGACTGGTATTTAGTTGGTTGGCAACTAATCTTAGCATCCCATAATCCTATAGCTGATAGGTGTGTTCAGATAAGTTACGGGACGCACAGGATGTATTACAGATAGTATGATGAGAATGACTTCACGAACAAGGTGTAGGTGTCCACTAAAAATTCAATATTTCTGCTAAAACAATACATTTTCAAGAAAAAGAACAACAATAACAGCTAGCTGTAAAATGTCTTAATCTCAATCATCACAAAAATAATATCGCAACAGTTTAAAGACTTACGTGTCAGATGCTGTTCCACTCCTATAACCCTGCAACACAGATGATAAGATGAGAAATACAACATTGAAATGCTTTGCAAAGATAGAATATGGTATGGTATATTTAAGAGGATAGCAAATTACAGTACACAATCCGAAAGTATAACAATTGGTTTCAGCTTTGAAGGTGTAGGCCGTGAAAACAATGAGCATTGGCAGCACAAACCAATATTCTGTTCCATGCCTCACAAAATTTTCAGTAGGTTCAGAAAAACAAAGTGTACTAGTATCTTGGTGCAGATTTTAATGCATGGTAAGTTTTTTTTTTCAACAATACTTCATGGCAAAGTTAACACAAGGATTGGAGAGTAAGACTTTTGACGTGGAGGAAGTTAAGTTGGTGCTCTTTGCATTAATCAGGTTTCAGAAGATTGGGCACTATCTCTATTTTGATTTAAACCTCTTGGAACAAATCCTTTATATATCTTGGATATGTTCGCCTCAGCTAGAAATCAGGCCGGTTCAGCCAAACCTATTCTTCAAGGAGCTAATAACAATGCTCTGGTTCATTCAGAATGTTGGATCCAGAGAAACAAAGTACACATTCATAAAATAAGCTTAGATGAAAGAGAATGTTGCTTCTGGATTTGAAATGATTGCAAATCACAATCTCATCTAGGGGGTCAAATGGTTGGACATCAATATGTCCATTGTGATCTACTACCTCCGTTCCAAAATATGTCGTTCTGGTAGACTAGGAGCATAATTGGTTCGATGCCAAAAGTTGGCATGCCAATATTTGGCAAATGCCAAATGTTGACTAGTGATTGGTTGGCTGCCAACTTTTTTTGTCAAACTCACAAAAAATTGCCAAATACTGGCAACTTTTGATTTTGCCAAATGTTTTTTTTAACCGGGCATTACCCCTTTCCATTACTGCGACATAACGGAAATACATCATCTGTCCAGAAAATGAGACGGGAAAGAGGAAAGCAGGTTCAAGCATCGTCGGGAAACCCACTGTGAGCACTCGCCATTGAGATTACACACTGTGGGGCGAAAACACGACGACACCATCATCATCAGACTACTGCAGGGCTGTCTAGTTTTAAGACCAACGTAAAACGCCCACACATGAGCATCAAAACACCACTCCCCCCCCCCCCTGGAGGGAAGAAGCCATTCGAGTGCATCCTGAGACGAGCTGGAGAGTCTTGGTCATCTCTTTTTCTTTGGCCAAATATTGGCAATGCCGAATGTTGGCATCAAACCAATTATGCTCTAGTTTAGCCTACCAGAATGACATATATTTTGGAACGGAGAATGTATTTTATTGCTTTATCTTTTAGATCCTATCAATTGTTCCTTTGTAAATTCTTATTTTGGATCTTGATTACTAATGCACATAATACTCAGTAGGATTGTCGCCTGTTGTTCAGATAAAAAAAGTATGCTCTTTCTACGCACTGACTTTCCAATGGCCTCAAGAACAGAGAACACTTGAAAGAGCTATTTTTGTCATGAATGATTAATTAAATAGGCAGTAATGGATGTAATCATTGGGTAGTACAAATAGCAAATAAAGTAAAACAACATATGCCATGTTTGGACGAAATGGACTGAACTGCTTTCCCATAAAAGAACTGGTCTCTTTTCAGATCGCATACAGATCCACAGAGAGCATAAAAACTGTTACTGTATCAGAAAGTGTGAGAGTTCAGCCATACAAATAGGAACTTACTTCAAGTTTACAAATAAATACAGGTTGTCCTTGCCTTTGCCCAGACAAAGTTCCCTGAAATATGAACAGAAGAAAATCATGTCCTGAACTGTACCCCTAGGCAAAGACACAAGACAACCAACATGAGCAAGATTATCGTGAATTAAGTGCTACCACTATTCACAACATTTGTAATGTTTTTGAACTTTGGGCTCTTCGGTTAAAAGAACCGGCTGATAAGGTAGCCACCTGTCTACCTCTCCTCACGGCAAGCCATGATCTTGTAACCCTGTACTTTTTGAGAAATATATATTTGAAAGTTCAAAATCATTACAAGTATTTGTTCAGTTGTCTGCTTGCCACTCTAATTCATATTGCATAAATATGTATTACCTCCGCCCCAAATTACTTGTCTTAGATTTGTCTAGATACGGATGTAGCTAACACTAAAATGTATCTAGACAAATCTAAGACAACTAATTCGGGACGGAGGGGGTACTTTTTACTGACGTAATTTCTATTAAGTTTCATGCACTGACCAGTAGAACAAAAAAATCCAAAATTTTGAGAAGGTTGGACAATCCGCATATACTTCAACACCCCCTCTCATGTGTGGCTTGATAAGGCCTAAACGTGGACAGAAAGAGGGCAAGCAATTTTCTTTATTTAAATTGTGAAATCCGAGACTTGAACCCAAAAGCTCTTGGCTCTGATGCTATATTAAGTTTCATGCATACCGCTATTTAAAATGCTGCATTTAGCAACCTATATAGCAAAGCTACTATCGCAAGGAGCATGAAACACAAGCTGAAATCTTTACCTCCCAAATTTTGACATACTTCGATGGTTGCTGGCCATTAGGATGTTGTGCCAGAGGCATATTCATAGCAGAACTGTTGTTCGCACTAAGAGCGTTTACTCCTGTTTGCTGGACCATTCCTGGTGTTGGCATCATTGTAGGCGTAGAAGAGATAGCTGTAGTCCCAAGGTTATTTATCATGCTTTGGTTCGTACCAATTCCACCTTGTCCTGATTGTGGACCAGCCATCAGACCACCTTGTGCCATAGAAGGCACTGATTGTCCCATGGCCATGTTGCTTTGTATGTTAGCCAAAGAAGACGATACGGCAATATTTGAATTACCAGATACAGTAGAAGTGTTTGACCCAAAAGAACCGAGAGCTGTGTTCTGTACCAACTGTTGAGCACCAATTGGCTGTACTGTTCCAGATATAGAAGATATGACAGCGGGAGTCGATGTCATGCCACTCGATATCATGTTTGACATGTGCACTTGTATAGGTGTTGCCCCCATGTTAGGTCCCATTGAGGTAGCTGCTGTTAAAGAGTGTCGATGTTGTGACAGATTGTTTAGGATGCTAACATTTGCTGGGCCACCAGGCCGAACCTGTTGTTGGATAGGGTTTACTAAAGGCTTATGCTCTTGCAATATTTCATTTGCAACATTTGTTTCTTGTGAAATAATCGATGGTGAAGAAGTTTGCATTGCTGATACACCTTGAGAAGCAACATTTGAAATAGGTGTCATATGAGAGAATGCAGGTGCAGAAACCATTGGTGGTATAGTTGCCGGCTCCTGAAAATGCAAATCGTTAAGGTACGGTTATAATGAAAAGGCATATAGAAATAGTAAAATAATAACATATTTTTGTAGCCTACCACTTTAACATTTGCAGTCGGTTGCCGTCCCATCATTGTTCCATTCACTGGAGATATAAGAACTTCTTTTAGTCATGACAATTTAGTAGGGTTATAACGAAATGATATGAGTAAAAGCAGAAAAAAAAAACACATTGCAATATTATTCAGTGAGTTCTTAGTTATACTTGGAACATGTAAACAAAATCAGAAATGTGCCACCCTAATTCAATAGATAGGCGACCTTAGTCACAATTATGATCCATAGCAACGTTGAATATATATATATATATATATATATATATATAGGAGCTAAAAACCCAGCATTTCAGAATGTGCGATTGTGAAATGTACTTCATGAAACAAATGAGAAACAACATCAACACTCATATACATCGAAAAAAGCACCTGGTATCTGCATGGATACTTCTAATACCATGTGATGTCTGCATTGCATATGATAGGCATATAGGTGCAATTTCAGACATGACTAAGTCTAATGACTGACCAACAACTCAAACAATTAGCTGCTGACATCTTAGCCAATGGTCAGATACACCATTATTTAGGATGATTCACTATCACAAGTCACAGAACATTCATCATACACATAGAAAAACAAATATGAAGCCAGTAGTACTACAAGCTGTTATGAAAGATAAGCATTTAACTTCTAGGTCCAGTACATCATTTTCCTTCAGCTCTGGCTCAAAGCATTTCAACTAGACAAGTAAGTAGGGTATTTCAGTACATTACATCATGGCCACATGCAATTTGAAACATCAAATATTTGCCTCTTTGGTATAAGTATTCAGGTCCACATTTACTTTACTGCTTTGAAATTTAGTATATGAGGGCTCTCACATGCTTTTCTGCTAAGATTTATTAGTATAGGTAGGTTTTATGCAAAGGGTCTCATAAGGGCATTCTCCAAGCCTTGTTTGCCTGCAATTACATAGTTAGCACTTCCAGCATATGCAGCAAGAAGTGTTTATCAGTGTTTTTTTATTTGTGGTCCCAACCCAAAGGGCAATGTTCAGATTGCATTTTTACTTTAATCTACCATTCTTTTTTTTAATCAAATTGCAGCTGGGATTTGTTGCACCAACTCGCACAAAATTAGGGGAAACTCCTATAATTCTTTTTTTTAAGCTTTCTCTATATCCCACCCATGCAGACATCATAACAACAGCACAACACAAGTTTTATGAAAACAGGAACAATCAAAGGCTAAACCTCACAGTGAAACTAGCCTAACATTAGCATTTGTTCAACCTGAGGGAGTGGCATTCGAAGGTGGTCCTGGCACAGTAGCTGCAGGTGCGGTATCCATTTTTGTAATGGTGTGGTTTGGGACAAGGTTCCCGGGTAAAGGATGGCTTAGAGCGGTTCGAGCCTCCATGAAACTCTCAGACAGCAAAACAAGAAAATGTGGATTTTTGGCATGATCAACTGATGGATCAGAAGCTTGAGGATTCCTCTTTCCCTGCAATAAATACGAGTAGTATCAGTATTCAGTGCCTATTCACACAACACAGTTCTCAAGGATTTGCCTAAGGTCAGCTTCAAATCATATAAGTTTACAACTCATGACAGAAGTGGGGGGATGTGGAGATCAGGGAAAGGCATTATCTTGAAATTTCATCCATTGTGCTAAATACTATGATGATTTGACGTGGGTGGATTTTTTTCTGATCCACAACCAAGTTATGTGGTGTGACACTTGAATTTCTAAGACATTTATTTTACAAACTACTAGAAAAGAGGACATTTAGGACCATAAAGTAAGCAATTACAAGGACATCTAAACTTTTGGCAACAAGTGGAGTGGAGTGGACTAGGCAATTAAGCAGGCTACTAGCAGAGTGGAGTGGACATTTAGGACCATTCAAGATTCCTTTTGGACAAACCAAAATAATGAAGCAAGTACAAGATTGTAGGCTTTCAAACAGTTTATCAAGTTTGACACAACAAATATATTACCGCGTTGTATATTGCCTTCAGTGTTGGTAGCTGTTTAGGAGATACCACCGACAATGATACAGAGGACTGCATCCACAAAATTAATTAGATCCAACCAAGTACTGCTTAGCACCCCATTGAGATACGCAATGAATATAATGCAAGATACTCCCCCCGTTCCATATTACTCGTCGCTGATTTAGTACAAAGTTGTACTAAATCGGCGACGAGTAATATGGAACGGAGGGAGTAGTAGTATTTGTTCAGCACCTGAGCAAATGAGACTGCAACAGCCTCAGCGTCAGCAAGACATGATTCCTTTGTTGCTTCGTTGCTCTTTTTGTGATCACTACTTTGAACAGAAGGGCGGTAGACAGGTGTAGGCAGCGGGTAAGGATTACTTGCAGCAACAAGTAGGCAATGCTTTTGAAGTTCACGATTTTGATGATTCTGGATGCTACCAGGACTGCCTTGGAGTATCTAGTTGCATAAATGAAATGAAATAAGCACCATGGCAATAACAAACTAATAACCAATACAATACATTCACAAAAGACCATTCACGTGTCAGTCTCATTGAGAGTAACTACTGATGTCTATTACATAATCCAACCACAACCATAGCCATAGCCATAGCTGCAGTTCAGGTCAAACACTTCCATAGTTTCTCATTCAAACCATAGCTTGTGCAAGAAAAAAATATAAGAGATTCTGGACCATATTGGAATAACTAACAACACAAATATACAAAATCACTTTCTAGAAAATATAACAAAGTAATTAATAAAGCTGGAGTTTAGACAGCATGAAATATGACGATAAAAGAAGTACAAATGCAAGAAACACATGTCCAGGTCCAGTAACTATTTCCAGTGCTTATGCCTTAATATGGAAGAAATACAAGAGCAGAATATAGAAAAAATTGAGACCTCACTTACCAATCTGTAGGAAATGTCCCACGAAAATGGGCTCAACCCAGCAAAATTGTAGGTGAACTAAATGTATTGTGTTATGCTACTAAGCGCGGATTTTCATTATAACTACATTATTCAATAGAAAATTATCTGCACTACTCAGACTTTAGAACTATTTGAACATAAACAATAAAGCAACTTAGAGAGTTATGATTGTGAACAATGTTAACACATCAATACCATCAGTGCTTCAGCAAGACCTTCACAAATAGCAGCTTCACTGAAGCCTCCACCACTAAATGATATTCCTGATAACCATGAAAGAAAAGCATCCATATCTTTTGTCCAACCGCTGCGTTGTACAATAAAGGCTGCATTGCAACAGGAGCACATTTTCATAGATTAGCTATTTTATACAGAACTAAACATGAAAGCATTGAGATAAATCATAATGTTAAATGATAAGGGCATGGAGGATTAATGGATATCAAATCGTACCACTGTAAGGTCCGTGGGTATGGAAGACAACTAATGCAAGCTCAGGTGGTACCCCTGCAAGCTTCTGCGGGGATCATCAGAAAATAAGTTAAACTGTGACAGAATTCAAGAAGAATGGATCAACTAAAAATTCTGATAAAGAAAAATCAGGAGGGAGGGAGTTACCTGCCCTGATAGTTCAGTAGAACAAAAACTCCTGCACAAATTTTAAAATGTTTCATGAATTAGTGATAATATTTTTTGGACAAAATCATGTGAGAGCATATTCAAGAGAAAACAAAAAGAAAAGCTATTATAGAGCTATGGACATCTGAGAATACAGAGTGAACTAAAAATTGTCAACGACCTGACTCACCTCCATCTGAAACAGTAATAAAAATACTAAAAGAAAAGGAAATCCTTGCACCTACATCAAGTTCAACATGATTGACCACAACAAGAAGAAAAAATGACTAATATGACAAACAATCTGAAGAAAGACATACCACTAATGAAAACCTGAAGTTCAACCAAGCAGAAGCAACAACAGAAGTACAAAATAGACTTCACTTAACCAACAAAGGTAGCCAAACAGACATGGCCGTGGTAGTGGTTGTACAAAAGAATGGGGGCATAATCAGCAGCATACCAAAAGTTGAATCACGTTTTCCTTTCAAATACGATGAACTCTGGCACTAGATGATTTTCTTCTTCCGTATCAAGACACCAACTAATAAAGCTAATAAACTACTATCATGAAAACCCACATTAACCAACCCAATTTTACATCAGGATCAAGTGAACTACACTCAAGGAGGCACGCTTTCAAATGGATCAAGGGAGAATCCAAGAAAGGCATGTCAACCGAAGTTACGGCGATCGAATTTACTCGACCTGCCGAGCCACCGGAACTAGTATCGGAAGGTCGTTCTCCTCACAAACACCCCATCTCCACTTACTTGGCAGTTTGCGCACGGAAAACCTAACCAGGGGTCACGAAGAAGAGCTCGAATTCCCCTACCAGCCTGCTCACACCCCTACAACCACCCCTAAATTCCACGCCGGAACCCTAAAAGCAGAAGGTGTCGCAGGGCGTACCGAACGATCTTCTCGACGAACTCGGCCGCAATGGCGGGCCAGTACGGCCCCAGCGCCGCCGTGCCCTCGACGGCCACCACCAGCTGCCTCTCCGAAGCCATCCCCTCCACCATCGCAGAACCTCCACGAATCCCCTTGGCCTCGCCCTCGCGAATCCGCTCCAATTTCTCTCCCCGACCGGCGGCCACCACCCACAACCCCCCTTCGCTGAATGTGGGTTCTCTGTTGTGTGCGGAGAAAGAGAGGACGACGGACACGGTCAAGAAAGTAAACGGGTCTGGGTTTTATAAGGCCCAGGGCCGAAAGCCCGTTCAGTCCCTACTCTTCTCTCTTTATGGCAACCCTGGGCCCTCCGGGGTTTCCACAGAGAGACTGGCATACATTGGTAATTTCTTGTAGTACTTATTTATTTTCTTCTAGAAAACTTTTTATTTATTTATTTATTGCAGAGAAGTATTTATTTATTTCTTAATAATTATGTTTAATTGGTGTGGTTTTATACGCTTTTAGAGGATGCTATTATTCCGAGAACAAGGTATTTACAGATTTCTAATTTATTAGTTCATTCAGTGGTTGTTATTTATTGAATTAGTTCACCACTCATGAGATTTGTTACACAAGATTATTATGACTACTAAATATAACATGTTTCTCGTTCACTCTTCTACCTCCTCATTAGTCTAGCACTCACGTCCCTTTGGAGGCTACCAACCTTTTTATGATGCGGCCTATGAACATGAAGTCTTGCACGGTTCATGAGTGTGCCTGGAATATGACGCCTTTGGGACAATTTATTTGATTGTAGGTTTTGTTCGGAAGTAAAGATGGTGCATGGTCGATGGACATGCAGATGCACGTAGCCAGCAAACATACAACTACATTTGTGTGTGAACGATGGACATGCATGACACGTTTAATTGTTTACATCACCCCCAAAGAGGCCCACTAGGTGCAGGAAAAAACCGTTTGGTAACATACATGGAGTCCTGTCTCGCACTCGCACAAACCTTAAAGCAACGCATAGCCTGACTCGCTAGGAACGCCCAAGTCAGCCATTTCCAGCAACCATACTAGGGTCGGGCACAAAAGTGGGGCTTGGCGTACGTGACGGTGCGCGGGAAATCGACTCAGAGATGGCGGAAGACGAAAATCAGTTGGCGCGGGATGGCGCGGAATCTAGCATCACCCCTCCCCCTCCTCCTATTTATTTGCTCACCTCTAGCGCTAGGACAAACCCAAGCTTAGTTCTTGCCTTTTTTTTGGTTGGCGACGGTGACTCATATCTGCAGAAGCAGTGGTGGCGACTTCAATCTAAGACAATAGGACATGCTTTTCTCCCCTTCGTCTCCCGCTCCGTCTCATCCTCCTCGCCTGCGCCATATGCGGGTCAACGACTCCAAAAAGGGTAACTAGCATGCAACCCCTCTCCTCTGTTAGGTCATTATTAGATATAGTGTAGGGTCGATTTGGCCATTGTTCACGGCACCATCGATGTCGCCTGTTAGGTTTATGGATGAAGGATGAAGCTACTTGTTCAGGCAACAACACTTATAGTTGTGACTTAAACTTGGGTCATGTTGGTCCATAAGATAGTTGTTCATCGGGGTGACAAGCCTATCCTCCGTTATGGTCCAATGTTAATCCGAGATAGAGATATGATAGCGAATCTGAACTGCATCTACAACTGCAATGGCATAGAGGCTTTGTGGATGCTTTGAATGTGAAGAGCACCTTCTGCCAAGCGTGTGGAGACATTTATGATCATGGGGCTTCTAGAAGACAACATCCACGCCTCTGTGGAAGAGCAAATTGTCATGTCTCTTCATGTTGTAGGTTATAATCAAATGTTCGGGGTTATTCACAACATGTTCACAAGATCAGTTGAGGCCATTTTCTGATATTTCAAACAAGTCTTGTATGCTATTCGGGAGCTCGGATGGGAGATGATCAAGGCATCAACTGGGAAAACTCCTAGCAATATTTGCAACAACTCAAGATAGTATCTATATTTCAAGGTGAGCACTACTCATAGTTCATGCCTTGACATGCTTGTATTGTGCTAATACAACCATAACACCATGTTTCCATGCCATCACAAGAGTGCATTGGTGTAATAGATGATACTCACGTGATTGTTAGGGTGCTGAAGTCACAGGCTGCAACATACAAGGGTAGAAAGCACTACACAAGTCAGAATGTGCTTCATATTGTTGACTTTGATATGAAGTTTTTGTATGTGTTGGTTGGAAAGGATCAGACCATGATGCTGACATTCTTGTTGACAACATAGCTTGACCTAATGAGGTCAATATCTTCGATGGCAAGATCTACCTATGAGATGATGGTTATTGAGGGAGTCCTGGATTAGGGGGTCCTCGGACAGCCGGACTATATACTTTAGCCTGACTGTTGGACTATGAAGTTACTAGATTGAAGACTTCATCTTGTGTCCGGATGGGACTCTCCTTGGCGGTGGAAGGCAAGCTTGGCAATACGGATATGTAGATCTCCTCCCTTGTAACCGACTCTGTGTAACCCTATCCCCTCCGGTGTCTATATAAACCGGAGGATTTAGTCCGTAGGACAACAACAATCATACCATAGGCTAGCTTCTAGGGTTTAGCCTCTACGATCTCGTGGTAGATCAACTCTTGTAATACTCATATCATCAAGATCAATCAAGCAGGAGGTAGGGTATTACCTCCATCGAGAGTGCCCGAACCTGGGTAAACATCGTGTCCCCCACCTCCTGTTACCATCCGCCTTAGACGCACAGTTCGGGACCCCCTACCCCAGATCCGCCGGTTTTGACACCGACATTGGTGCTTTCATTGAGAGTTCCACTATGCCGTCACCATAAGGCTTGATGGCTCCTTCGATCATCGGTAACAATGCGATCCAGGGTGAGGTTTACCTCCCCGGACAGATCTTCGTATTCGGCGGCTTCGTACTGCGGGCCAACTCGCTTGGCCATCTGGAGCAGATCGAGAGCAACGCCCCTGGCCATTAGATCAGGTTTGGAAACTTCAACTATCCTGCCGACATCCGCGGAGACTTGATCTTTGACGGATTCGAGCCCATGTCAGGTGCGCCGCACAGTCACGACGAGCATGATTTAGCCCTGCCGTCGGACAGTGCTCAGGATATCACACCTGTGACTACTCCGGTCCTCAAACTGGAGCATATTGCGTCATCCGAGGACGGGTGGATGGACCCCGCCTCGGAGGCCGCACACTCAGCGGCGATAGAGCCGAATGCTGACATCACTTCCTATGAGACCCGTGTTGCCGGACACTTGGATTCGTCCCCGGCCACGGACTTTGAGCCGCCTACGTCTGTGCCTATCGAATCCGATCGGGCACCGATCATGGAGTTTACCTCCGCGAATATCTTTCAGCACTCGCCCTTTGGCTATGTGCTAAACTCGTTGAGGTCTCTCTCCCTGTCAGGAGACCCTTGGCCGAGCTATGTATGGCTAGAATGGGATGCAGACGACGAAGAAATTCGCTCCCCACCCACCACCCACTTAGTATCCACTATCGACGATTTAACCGACATGCTCGAGTTCGGCTCCGAAGACATCGACGGTATGGACGACGATGCACGAGACGAACAAGAACCACCGCCCATAGGGCGCTGGACTGCCACCTCATCATATGACATATACATGGTGGACACCCCCAAAGAAGGCGATGGCGATAAGACAACGGATGATAATCCCTCCAAGAAGCAATCCAAGCACCGACGTCAGCGGCGCCGCTCTAAGTCCCGCCATAGCAAAAGTAGAGATACCGGCACAAGAGACAATAACGCTCCGGATAGTGCCGAAGACGACGACAATCCCCTCCAGCCAGACCTTGAGCGGGAGGATGAACAAGCTAGCCCTCCGGAACAGGCAGCAGACGGAGAATCATAGGATGACAATTACATGCCTCTCTCTGAAGACGAGGTGAGCCTCGGCGATGAAGAATTTATCGTGCCTGAGGATCCCGTCGAGCAGGAGCGCTTCAAGCGCCGGCTTATATCCACAGCAAATAGCCTGAAGAAAAAGCAACAATAGCTTCGAGCTGATCAAGATCTGCTAGCGGGTAGATGGACTGAAGTCCTGGCGGCCGAGGAACACGAACTCGAATGCCCAACCAAGAGTTACCAAAAGCGCAGGTTGCTACCCCAACTCGAGGAGGAAGCATTAAAACCTACATTACCAGCGTATGATGCGGCTGATCGGCCACCTCGTGGCCGAGACAGAGGGGCATATCAGCCCGAAGTCCAGCCCGCACCCCGTCACCAGACAAACAAAAACACCAAGGCCCGGGGCAACACGCGGGACCTGCGAGACGTATTGGAAAACAAAGTAGGACATACAAGATCGATCTACGGATCATGGGGTCGCGCCCCAACGCGTGACGATGATCGTCACGCCGGATATGCTAAAAGCAAATCCGGCCGGGCCGAATACAGCAGACAAGACTCGTATGAACTACGTCGTGACATAGCCCGGCACAGAGGCGCCGCACACCCCCTATGCTTCATCGATGAAGTAATGGATCATGAATTCCCAGAAGGATTCAAACCCGTGAACATTGAGTCATACGATGACACAACAGACCCCGCGGTATGGATCGAGGATTTCCTACTCCACATCCACATGGCCCGTGGTGACGATCTACATGCCATCAAGTACCTCCCACTAAAACTCAAAGGACCAACTCGGCATTGGCTGAATAGCCTGCCAGCAAACTCCATAGGCAGTTGGGAGAATTTGGAAGATGCAATCCTTGACAACTTCTAGGGCACTTATGTGCGACCACCAGATGCTGATGACTTGAGCCACATAACCCAACAGCCAGGGGAATCGACCAGGAAATTCTGGACTCGATTCCTAACTAAAAAGAACCAAATTGTCGACTGTCCGGATGCCGAGGCCTTAGCGGCATTTAAACATAACATCCGGGACGAGTGGCTCGCCCGACACCTCAGCCAAGAGAAGCCGAAGTCCATGGCAGCCCTCACGACACTCATGACCCGCTTTTGCGCGGGCGAGGACAGCTGGCTGGCTTGCAGCAACAGCACATCAAGGAATCCTGGCACTTCAGATGCCAAAGATACTAACGGCAGACCACGTCGCAACAGACACAAGCACCTCAACAACGGCGATAACGCCGAAGACACGGCAGTCAATGCCGGATTCAGTGGCTCTAAATCCGGTTAGCGGAAAAAGCCGTTCAAAAGAAGCAATTCGGGCCCATCCAGTTTGGACCGTATACTTGATCGGTCGTGTCAAATTCACGGCACCCCCGATAATCCAACCAATTACACCAACAGAGAATGCTGGGTGTTCAAGCAGGCTGGCAAGTTGAGTGCCGAAAATAAGGACAAGGGGCTGCATAGCGACGACGAGGAGGAGCCTCGGCTGCCGAACACAGGAGGACAGAAGAGGTTCCCTCCACAAGTGAAAACGGTAAACATGATATACGCAACCCATATTCTAAGAGGGAACGGAAGCGTGCACTAAGGGACGTCTATACGATGGAGCCAGTCACCCCAAAGTTCAACCCATGGTCCTCTTGTCCGATCACTTTTGATCGCAGGGACCACCCCACTAGTATCCGTCATGGCGGATCTGCCGCATTGGTCCTTGACCCCACCATTGACGGATTTCACCTCACTCGAGTCCTTATGAACGGTGGCAGCAGCCTGAACCTGCTCTATCAGGATACAGTGCGCAAAATGGGCATAGACCTCTCAAGGATCAAACCCACAAAAACCACCTTTAAAGGGGTAATCCCAGGTGTAGAGGCATGTTGCACGGGCTCAATCACACTGGAAGTGGTCTTCGGGTCTCCGGACAACTTTCGAAGCGAAGAGTTAATCTTCGATATCGTCCCCTTTCGCAGCGGCTATCACGCACTGCTCGGACAAAACGCATTTGCCAGATTCAATGCGGTACCATATTATGCATACCTCAAACTCAAAATGCCAGGACCACGAAGGGTTATAACAGTTAATGGAAACACAGAGCGCTCGCTCCGCACGGAGGAGCACACTGCGGCTCTCGCAGCAGAAGCGCAAAGCAGCCTTATTAGGCAAGCCAACAATTCGGCGAAAAAGACCCCATACACCTTCAAGCGAGTCCGGAGTACCCCGCAGGCGGATCGGCAGGCACGTTTTGAGCTTGACTAGCAATTCGGCCTCCGTCCTAGTCCCAGTCGAGTGGCGAAATATGTGCCATGCGTACATAACTACACACTCAAGATACCATGGGCATAGGCGGAGGCACCACTACGGCACGTCCCACAATGCGGATCAACCGCCCCAGGGGTTGTATACCTTTATCATTTTTCTCTCTTTCAGGACCTTACTCTCTGGAAGCCCTTTCCGGCAGTCTAATTGTTGGACTCATTGCAGTAAGGAAATACCAAGGAAGCAAGACCGTCTGACGTACAAGGGAATCCTTAGGTGGTCTCTGATAACGATCAAAATACCTGTCTTACATACCCATACGTAGCTTGCCCTTGGATAGGACATGTCAAATAGTCCTATTTTTTGCTTATTGAATTACTTGTATCCGTACGCTTCGGCGTACTATTTAATAACAATGCATAGCGTTAGCCTATTATTGCGTTACCCTTTTTTTTGTCTGCTTATTTACGACAGATTGCACCCATACATTTTGGTACAACTAGTGCGCCAGGGGCTTCAGTATACCCCATAATACGGCGTGAGAAGTCCGAACACTTTCGACAGTGCGGCACCCCGAACCTATAGCATTATATGCACCAGCTCCGAATCATGTCTTGGGTCAATAGTTGGGTTTGCCCGGCTCCCATGTTTTGGTACCTTACGTTCCGCAATATCGGCTAAGGTAGCACTGGGAGAACTACTGCGATTGTGTCCTGGTTCTTCCGGACGAGCACCTCAGTAGAGAAAGCCGAAAACTGACTGTCATGATGAGGCGAGAGCTGGTCGCTGTTCAAGAGGTCTCAACTCCTTAAATACTTTTTCCGCTTCGGGCGAGGAGTCGGCCTTGCCCGACTTAGGCGTATATAGCGCCCCAAATTCGGCCTTCCGAATACTAGGGGCTTCGCCAAAATTTAAAAATGTAGACTTCTATGGCTAAGTGAGAGTGATAAAGCTTTATAGTCCAATTGCCTGGTTCGCTGTGCTGAACACCTCCTTCGAAGGACCCAAAATTGGGATAAAGAGTGCTCAGGTTTATCCGAACACCTCAGTACTAGTTACATGGGGGCAGAAGCCGACGACTGGTCAACTCTCAGATTTTATAAACGGCCGCACAAAAGGTAATATTTTAAATTAACAAGCGTTGCATAGCGCAGATGAACTCGTTTCATATTACAGGATCACATGAGTACATTCATTCGAATATTACATCCTTCGCACATTCCTCCGCCACAAGGCGAGCACCCTTCAGGACACTGTCATAATACTTTTTGGGGTGGCGATGCTCCTTGCCTTCCGGCGGCCCCTCCTTCACCAACTCTTCGGCGTCCAGCTTCACCCAGTGCACCTTCGCCCGAGCAAAAGCCCTGCGCGCACCCTCGATGTAGATGGACCGCTTTATGACTTCAAGCCATGGGCAGGCATTCACAAGCCGCCTCACCAGACCGAAGTAGCTACCAGGCAGGGGCTCGCCAGGCCACATCTGGGCTATAAGACCCTTTATGGCCTGTTCGGCCGCCTTGTGAAGCTCGACCAGTTGCTTCAACTGGTCGCTCAAGGGCATTGGGTGTTCGGTCCCAGTATACTGAGACCAGAACAACTTCTCCGTCGAGCTCCTCTCCTCGGCCCGGTAGAACTCCACGGCATCCGACACACTGCAGGGTAGATCTGCGAACGCTCCTGGAGAGCTCTGAACTCGGGTAAGTAAAAAGAAAGTTTCCTTCACATGCTTGCTTTGCATAAAGAATGCCTTACCCGCCGCTGTCACTACAAAAAAAAGACACATCCATGATATTTTGGGCCAAACGATTTTTTTCTGTCATACATATGACACTTCTATGACAATAATTGTGACAAAACCCGGTATCATCATAGATGTGGTGGGCTCCTACTTCTATGACAAAAAATCATGACAGAAAATGGGCTTTTCGTCCTGGGCGGGCCGGAGACGCAGCTGCATGACATCCTTTGGGCCGTCCATGATGGAAAAAACCGTGGTAGAAGTGAGGGGGAGGAAAATTTTGGGGAGGTCCCGGTTACGGTGGGAGGTCGGGGGCCGAGCGATGCGCGTTTCTCTCGTACACGTACGCGCGTGTGTGCGAGGCGTTGGCTCTAACTGAACCCAAGCGAGGCGTTGGGCTCTAACTGAACCCGAGCGATTGCACTGTAGGCTACGTGTTACTGAACACGAGCGATCGATCGATGGCTGTTAGCTGAACCCGATCGAGCGATTCCTTTGCTACTGCTGCTAACTGAAGCCGATCGATTGGATGAACAGTGAGCGTTGCGGGGGGGGGGGGGGGGGGGTTGGATGAACAGTGAGCGGTGGCGTTGCCTCTGGATGAACATGACCCCGTGGTGTGGAGGGCTGTATGAATAGTAGACGGTGGAGGGGTGCCTGTGGAGGGGTGGTTGAACAGAACCCCATGATGTGGAGGGCTGGATGAACAGTAGATGGTGGAGGGGTGCCCGTGGAGGGGTGGTTGAATAGTAGCCGGTGGAGTAGCGCGCGGTGGAGGCTGGATGAACAGGAGCCCGTGGAGGCTGGAGGAGGTCGACGGTAGCCCTTGGAGGCTGGAGGAGGTCGACGGTGGAGATGAACAGTATCCCGTGGAGTCCCGCTTTGCGGTACGCCACACCCCTCCTGATGAATAGGACCCCCTTTTCGACCATAGCGCTCCAACACAAGTCCGTTTCGTCCGTTTTGCGGTACGGCACACCCCTGCCGATCAACAGGACCCCCGTTTCGACTGTAGGAGGTCCGTTTCGTCCGTTTTGCGGTACGCCACACCCCTCCCGATCAACAGGACCCCCGTTTCGACCGTAGGAGGTCCGTTTCCTCCGTTTTGCGGTACGCCACACCCCTCCCGATCCGTTCCGAACGTAGGAGGTCTATTTCCTCTATTTTGCGGTACGCCAGGCCTCGTTTCCATCGCCTGTTCTGTCCAAGCCCTCCCGATGAACATGACCACGCATTCCGTTCCGACCCAGCCGGTTGGCTCCCACGCGTTCTGTTGCCTCCCGATGAACACGACGCATTCCGCTGCCTCCCTATGAATACAACGCATTCCGTTGCCTCCCCATGAACATGACGCATTTCGTTGCCTCCCCATGAACACGATGACGACGTTGTTTCTCCGTTCTGACCCAGCCATGTACACGAGCCCTGGCCGTACGTATGCGCGAGTAGGCGTTCGAGACCCCGCCCGTATGTACACATACGTGGCCGTATTTTCTTTCTTGCACCCTGGTCGCTGTACGTACGTGTACATGCTACGTGCGCGCCTCTTCTACGACACGTGCGCGCCTCTACACCCACCAGTATATATGTACGTACACGTTCACGGCCAGAATGACAACGCTACATACACTTTGACCAGGTGGGTCCCGACTGTCAGGCACTTCCTTGCGTGCGAAGATGCAGCTGGTGGGTCCCAGCAGTCAGGGGGAAACGTTTTTTTCGTGAAATACGGTGGCCCGTCCGGTGGGTCCCCGCTGTCAGGTGGAGGAATAATTATTTTGCACGTAATAAGGAGGCACTTTCTTGCTGCGGTCATGGACCCAGCTGTCAACCTCTCCACGTACAGTCCATGTCCGATGGAAGCCGTTCCTTGACCATGTTGACCACGCCGCGCCGAGAGCACCTGGGCGGTGGACGATGGCGAGGCCTAGGAAGGGGACGACGCGGAGCCGGGGAAGACGCGACAATGGATGCCCACGCGTAGAGGAGTACGAGGGTTCACTGGTTCGCTGTGGTGTGAGGCTGCCGTTGCCGCAGAATAACAGGGGGTGTGGGTGAGAAGAGGGATGGCCTGGCCAGCGGTGAGAGTAGTAGGGGGCGGTGAGGCCTCCGCCGCATCGCAGCCGGCCACGGGAGACAAGAGCACGAGGCACGACCGGCGCTGGTTTGGGCGGCTGGAGCAAGAAGACCAGAGGTTGAAGAAGCACTACGGCCGTTGGATGGACATCGTACAGTCACTGGAGCTAGAATCGTACATATTGACTAAGTTGACAAAGCCCTCCGTCCCCGTCAACTTAGTAGGCCCACAAGTCAGCCTGCCACTATACTGGGTCCCAGCTAACAGGGGGAGTATTCATTTTTTTTGCGTAATAAGGAGGCACTTCCTTACATGCGAAGATCTAGCTGGTGGGTACGAGTGATAACCCACAAGTGTAGGGGATCGCAACAGCTTTTGAGGGTAGAGTATTCAACCCAAATTTATTGATTCGACACAAGGGGAGCCAAACAATATTCTCAAGTATTAGCAGCTGAGTTGTCAATTCAACCACACCTGGATAACTTAATATCTGCAGCAAGGTATTTAGTAGCAAGGTAATATGATAGTAGTGGTAACGGTAACAAAAGTAAGGAAGCAAAAGTAATATTTTTGGTGTTTTGTAGTGATTGTAACAGTAGCAACGGGAAAGTAAATAAGCGTAAACCAGTAGATGGAAAGCTCGTAGGCATTGGACCGGTGATGGATAATTATGCCGGATGCGGTTCATCATGTAACAATCATAACATAGGGTGACACATAACTAGCTCCAATTCATCAATGTAATGTAGGCATGTATTCCGAATATAGTCATACGTGCTTATGGAAAAAGAACTTGCATGACATATTTTGTCCTACCCTCCCGTGGCAGCGGGGTCCTAATGGAAACTAAGGGATATTAAGGCCTCCTTTTAATAGAGAACCGGAACAAAGCATTAGCACATAGTGAATACATGAACTCCTCAAACTATGGTCATCACCGGGAGTGGTCCCGATTATTGTCACTTCGGGGTTGCCGGATCATAACACATAGTAGGTGACTATAGACTTGCAAGATAGGATCAAGATCTCACATATATTCATGAAAACATAATAGGTTCAGATCTGAAATCATGGCACTCGGGCCCTAGTGACAAGCATTAAGCATAGCAAAGTCATAGCAACATCAATCTCAGAACATAATGGATACTAGGGATCAAACCCTAACAAAACTAACTCGATTACATGATAGATCTCATCCAACCCATCACCGTCCAGCAAGCCTACGATGGAATTACTCACGCACGGCGGTGAGCATCATAATATTGGTGATGGAGGATGGTTGATGATGACGACGGTGACGAATCCCCCTCTCCGGAGCCCTGAACGGTCTCCAGATCAACCCTCCCGAGAGGTTTTAGGGCTTGGCGGCGGCTCCGTATCATAAAACGTGATGATTTCTTCTCCTTGATTTTTTTCTCCCCGAAAGCAAGTATATAGAGTTGGAGTTGGCGTCGGAGGAGCTCCAAGGGGCCCACGAGGTAGGGGGCGCGCCCTAGGGCACCCCCACCCTCGTGGACAGGGTGTGGGCCCCCTGGCCTTCATCTTTGGCAAGGATTTTTTTTAATTATTTTTAACTAGATGTTCCGTGAAGTTTCAGGTCATTCCGAGAACTTTTGTTTTCTGCACATAAAACAACATCATGGCAATTCTGCTGAAAACAGCGTCAGTCCGGGTTAGTTCCATTCAAATCATGCAAGTTAGAGTCCAAAACAAGGGCAAAAGTGTTTGGAAAAGTAGATACGACGGAGACGTATCAACTCCCCCAAGCTTAAACCTTTGCTTGTCCTCAAGCATTTCAATTGACAAACTGAAAGTGATAAAGAAAAACTTTACAAACTCGGTTTGCTCTTGTTGTTGTAAATATGTAAAGCCACCATTCAAGTTCTCAACAAAGATTATGACTAACCATATTTGCAATAATTCTCAGGTCTCATATTTACTTATATCAATAGCATAATCAACTAGCAAGCCATAATAATAAATCTCGGATGACAACACTTTCTCAAACCAATCATAGTATGATATAACAAGATGGTATCTCGCTAGCCCTTTCTGAGACCGCAAAACATAAATGCAGAGCACCTTTAAAGATCAAGGACTGACTAGATATTGTAATTCATGGTAAAAGAGATCCAATCATAGTCATACCCAATATAACTTAATAGTAATGAATGCAAATGACAGCTGTGCTCTCCAGCTAGTGCTTTTTAATAAGAGGGTGATGACTCAACATAAAAGTAAATAGATAGGCCCTTCGTAGAGGGAAGCAGGGACTTGTAGGGGTCCCAGAGCTTGGTTTTGAAATAGAGATAAATAATATTTTGAGCCGCATACTTTCATTGTCAACATAACAACTAAGAGATGGCGATATCTTCCATGCTACACACATTATAGGTGGTTCCCAAGCAGAATGCTAAACTTTATACTCCCTCTCCACCAACAAGCATCAATCCATGGCTTGCTCAAAACAACGAGTGCTTCCAACTAACAAGAGTCCCAGGGGGAGTTTTGTTTGCAAGTAATTTGATTTAGTTTGCATAAAGCATGGGACTGGGCATCCCGGTGACCAGCCATTTTCTTGTCAGTGAGGAGCGGAGTCCACTCCTCTTGAGAATAACCCGCCTAACATGGAAGATAAGGGTAGCCCTAGTTGATACATGAGCTATTCGAGCATACAAAACAGAATGTTTATTCGAAGGTTTAGAGTTTGGCACATACAAATTTACTTGGAACGGCAGGTAAATACCGCATATAGGAAGGTATGGTGGACTCATATGGAATAACTTTGGGGTGTAAGGGATTGGATGCACAAGCAGTATTCCCGCTTAGTACAAGTGAAGGCTAGCAAAAGACTGGGAAGCGACCAACTAGAGAGCGACAACAACCATGAACATGCATTAAAATTAATAAACATTGGATGCAATCATGAGTAGGATATAATCCACCATGAACATAAATATCGTGAAGGCTATGTTGATTTTGTTTCAACTACATGCGTGAACATGTGCCAAGTCGAGTCACTTAAATCATTCAAAGGAGGATACCATCCCATCATACCACATCACAACCATTTTAATAGAATGTTGGCATGCAAGGTAAACCATTATAACTCATAGCTAATCAAGCATGGCATGAGTAACTATGATCTCTAATTGTCATTGCAAACATGTTTATTCATAACAAGCTGAGTCAGGAACGATGAACTCATCATATTTACAAAAACAAGAGAGGTCGAGTTCATACTAGCTTTTCTCATCTCAGTCGGTCCATCATATATCATCATAATTGCCTTTCACTTGCACGACCGAACGAGGTGAATAATAATAAGCGTGCATGTGCATTGGACTAAGCTGGAATCTATGAGCATTCAATAAACAGGAGAAGACAAGGCAATATGGGCTCTTGGTTAAATCAATAATAATGCATATAAGAGCCACTTCAACAATTTAATTATGGTCTTCTCCTATCGACCCCCAAAGAAAAGAAAAGAAATAAAAACTATTTACACGAGAAAGCTCCCAACAAGCAAAAGAAGAACGGGAAATATTTTTGGGTTTTCTTTTTAATTGTTACTACTACAGCAGAGAAGTAAACTACTACTAATTCTTTTTTGTTTTTCTTAAGGTTTATTAAATACACAAGAAGAAAGCAGGAAAAAGAAAATAAACTAGCATGGATATTACAGTGAAAGAGTATGAGCACCGACATCTAGCAATGAGTGTGTGAACATAAATGTAATGTCGGTGAGAAATATGTACTCCCCCAAGCTTAGGCTTTTGGCCTAAGTTGGTTTATTGTCAGGGATAGCCTGGCGGATACCCATAGGTGTAGCTGGGGTCGTACTGTGATGAGGAAGACTCTGACTGCCACTGGCTAACAGCCATCTTCGGAACCCAAAAGTAATCAACCTGTCGTGGAGGCTCTTATTGTGGTTCCGGCTCCGGGGCTGCTGTAGGGTTCCGGTAGGCTTGGACGGCAGCCCACGTAACAAGATACGGTCCTTCAAAATTAAA
The DNA here is from genome assembly GCA_032464435.1 of Aegilops umbellulata. Lineage (NCBI taxonomy): Eukaryota > Viridiplantae > Streptophyta > Magnoliopsida > Poales > Poaceae > Aegilops > Aegilops umbellulata. The sequence continues at coordinate 328,745,054 of CP136058.1, read as the reverse complement.
CAAGGAAGGAGCAGGCAAGGTAATAGTCTCAGGTTGATGTTTATTAAAATACAGTTTATATTTAAGCTCTCCTTCCCTGCCCTTAACAATAAAATCATGTGCTAACATGCTTTTATAATCTAAATAAGCACTAGGCAGCAATTTTTCTTCTTTCTCATAAAGCCTAATGGGTATGTTAAAATGCGCAGCTAGGCGTGAAGCATAAATACCTCCAAAGATGGGGCCTTTTGTACGGTTCAAACTTAACCGTTTAGCAATAATTCCGCCCATACTAATAGTGTTATCACTGAATAAAGCATGGAACAAAATGATAATACCAGGAACACTAAGGTTTCCATAGTTTCCGCGACCAATCAAGCAACGACTAGCAAATATGGCAAAGTATCGTAAAACAGGAAAATGTATGCTAGTGATTCTTGCATCAGAAACCTTCCTGGTTTCTCCCACAGTGATGGTGTTAATAAATTCTTCCACATCTTTTACGGTGTTTGAGGGAGTCCTGGATTAGGGGGTGTTCGAATAGCCGAACTATATCTTCAGCCGGACTCCTGGACTATGAAGATACAAGATTGAAGACTTCGTCCCGTGTCCGGAAGGTTCTTTCCTTGGCGTGGAAGGCAAGCTAGGCGTGCGGATATTCAAGATCTCCTACCAATGTAACTGACTCTGTGTAACCCTAACCCTATCCGGTGCCTATATAAACCGGAGGGTTGTAGTCCGTAGGACGAACACATCATAACCATCATCATACCCATAGGCTAGCTTCTAGGGTTTAGCCTCCTTGATCTCGTGGTAGATCTACTCTTGTACTACCCATATCATCAATATTAATCTAGCAGGAGTAGGGTTTTACCTCCATCGAGAGGGCCCGAACCTGGGTAAAATAAAGTGTCCCTTGTCTCCTGTTACCATCCGACCTTGACGCACAGATCGGGACCCCCTACCCGAGATCCGCCGGTTTTGACACCGACATTGTTGCTTTCATTGAGAGTTCCTCTGTGTCGTCGCCTTTAGGCCCGATGGCTCCTTTGATCATCAACAACGATGAGGTCCAGGGTGAGACTTTTCTCCCTGGACAGATCTTCGTCTTCGGCGGCTTCGCTCTGCGGGCTAACTCGCTTGGTCATCTGGAGCAGATCGAGAGCTACGCCCCTGGCCATCAAGTCAGGTTTGGAAGCCTAAACTACACGGCAGATATCCGCAGAGACTTGATCTTCGACGGATTCGAGCCACAGCCAAGCGCGCCGCACTATCTCGAGGGGCATGATATAGCTCTGCCTCCGAACAGTGTCCTAGAGGCCGCATACGCTCCGGCCCCGATCCTCGATTCGGAGCCCGCTGCGTTCTTTGAAGATGAACGGTTGGACGTCACCTTGGGGGCTGCGATCTTAAAGGCCATTGAGCCAAACGCGAGCCCCGCGCTCCGCATGGCCTCTGACTCCAAGGAGCCGGACTCTTCTCCGAACTTCGGGTCATCCGTGCCCCCGCCGATCGAATCAGATTGGGCGCCTGTAATGGAGTTCACCGCCGCGGACATCTTTCAGTATTCACCTTTTGGTGATATTCTGAATTCTCTCAAGTCTCTCTCTTTGTCAGGAGAGCCCGGGCCGAACTATGGCCTGCGAGGTTGGGATTCGGGCGACGAAGAAATTCAAAGCCCACCCACCGCCCACTTAATAGCCACTGTCGACGATATATCCGACATGCTCGACTTCGGCTCCGAAGACTTCGACGGTATGGACGACGAAGGAGGAGACGAGCAAGAACCAACACCTGTAGGGCGCTGGACCGCCACCTCGTCATACGACATATACGTGGTGGATGCTCCAAAAGATGGAGATGGCGATGGAACAGCGGAGGATGGCACTTTGAAAAAGCCTCCAAAACGCCAACGTCAGCGGCACCGCTCCAAATCCTGCCACAGCAGAAACGGTGATTCCGGCACGGGAGATAATACTACCCCGGACAGCGCCGAAGAACACCAAAACCAGCAGGATTCGGCACAGGAAGATGGAGAAGACCGCCCTCATGAGAGAGCGGCAGAGCGAGAGGTCGAGGACGATAACTACATGCCTCCCTCCAAAGACGAGGCAAGCCTCGGCGACGATGAATTCATCGTACCATCAGACCCCGCCGAACAAGAGCGCTTTCAATGCAGGCTTTTAGCCACGGCGAACAACCTAAAGAAAAAACAGAAACAGCTTAGAGCTGATCAAGATTTGCTAGCTGACAGATGGACTGAAGTCCTTGCGGCCGAAGAGCACGAGCTCGGACGCCCCTCCAAAAACTATCCTAAGCGCAGGACGCTACCCCAATCAGAGGAGGGAGCCCCAAGACATGGCAGATCGGCCACCTCACGGCCGCGACAGAGAAGCCTGTTGAACATCCAAACAAGCCATGCCCCGCAGCCGCTTTACCAAGGCACGGGAACACGAACCAGACCTGCGAGACGTCCTGGAGGACAAAGCAAGGCAAACAAGATCGATCTATGGATCGCGCGGACGCCCGACGGCACGTGATAGTTTTCACTCCGGACACAATAAATCCGGCCGGGCCGAACACAACAGGCACAGCTCCTCCGAACTGCGTCGAGACATAGCCCAATACAGGGGCGCCGCACACCCACTATGCTTCACAGACGAAGTAATGGATCATAGAATCCCAGAGGGTTTTAAACCCATCAACATCGAGTCGTACGATGGTACGACAGATCCGGCAGTATGGATTGAGGACTATCTCCTCCACATCCACATGGCACGTGGCGATGATTTGCACGCCATCAAATATTTACCCCTTAAGCTTAAGGGACCAGCCCGGCACTGGCTTAACAGCCTCCCCGCAGATTCGATCGGCTCTTGGGAGGACCTGGAAGCCGCATTCCTCGACAACTTCCAGGGGACCTACGTACGGCCACCGGACGCCGACGACCTAAGCCACATAATCCAGCAGCGAGAAGAATCGGCCAGGCAATTCTGGACACGGTTCCTAACAAAGAAAAATCAGGATAGTCGATTGTCCGGATGCAGAGGCCTTAGCAGCCTTCAAGCATAACATCCGTGACGAGTGGCTTGCCCGGCACCTGGGACAGGAAAAGCCGAAATCCATGGCAGCCCTCACGACACTCATGACCCGCTTTTGCGCGGGCGAAGATAGCTGGCTAGCTCGCAGCAACAACTTATCGAAGAAGCAAGGTAATTCAGATACCAAGGACAAAAGTGGCAGGTCGCGACGGAATAAACAGAAACGCCGTGTCAGCAGCGACATCAATGAAGATACGGCAGTAAACGTCGGATTCAGAGGCCATAAATCCGGTCAGCGGAAAAAGCCATTCAAAAAGAATACCCAGGGCCCGTCCACCGCTCGTGCCAGATTCACGGCACCCCCGAAAGGCCAGCCAATCACACCAACAGGGATTGTTGGGTGTTCAAGCAGGCAGGCAAGTTATGAGACGAAAACAAAAACAAGGGGCTAGACAGCGATGACGAAGAGGAGCCCAGGCCGCCGAACAACAACGGACAGAAGGGGTTTCCCCCACAAGTGCGGATGGTGAACATGATATACGCGACTCATATTCCCAAGCGGGAGAGGAAGCGTGCGCTACGGGACGTATACGCGATGGAGCCAGTCGCCCCAAAGTTCAACCCATGGTCCTCTTGCCCGATCACCTTCGATCGAAGGGACCACCCCACTAGCATCCATCACGGTGGTTTCGCCGCATTGGTTCTTGACCCAATCGTTGACGGATTTCACCTTACAAGAGTCCTCATGGACGGCGGCAGTAGTCTGAACCTGCTCTACCAGGATACAGTGCGGAAAATGGGCATAGATCCATCAAGGATCAAGCCCACAAGGACGACCTTTAAAGGCGTCATCCCAGGTGTAGAGGCCAATTGCATAGGCTCCATAACACTTGATGTGGTCTTCGGATCTCCGGACAACTTCCGAAGCGAAGAGTTAATCTTCGACATAGTTCCGTTCCGCAGTGGCTATCATGCTCTGCTTGGACGAACCGCATTCGCTAAATTCAATGCGGTGCCGCACTACGCATATCTCAAGCTCAAGATGCCAGGCCCTCGAGGTGTAATCACGGTCAGCGGAAACACCGAACGCTCCATCCGTACGGAGGAACACACGGCGGCCCTCGTAGCAGAGGTACAAAGCAGCCTGTTAAGGCAGCTCTCGAGTCCGACCGCTACAAAGCAGGACAAAGCAAAACGCGCCCGGAGTAACCCGCAGCAAGACCGACTGGCGCGTTCAGAGCACGCGTAGCAATACGGCCCCAACCCCAGCCATCGCTACATAGCGGAGCTAGTACCTCGAGTACACAATTACGCCCTTACAATTCCATGGGCATAGGGGAAGGGGCAGATAAAACGGCATGCCAACAATACGGCGTCAAACGTACTAGGGGCTGTCGGGTTCTTCTTTTCTTTCAGGACTCCATACTCTGGATACAGTGTTCGGCCTCGTTGCCGCACAGACGATACAGGACCCAGGAAAGCAGACAAAACAACGCCGCATCATGGAACTCTCAGGTGGTCTCTATTTCGAGCAATATATCTGTTTCTAAATTCCGCGGCCTGCACCTGGCCAGGACATGTTAAATAGTCTAAATTTTTTTCGCACTACTTGTATCGTTCGGCTTGAATAAACAGCCTCCTCATAAATAATGCATAGCTTTTCGTCTATTTTTTGCATTATCTTCTTTTAATATACATATGTTTACTCAAATAACATGATCGCACCCGTACACCATGGTACGGCAAACCACGCCAGGGGCTTTATTACCCTTCTATCTGGTGTGAGAAGTCCATCCACTTTCACAAGTGCGGCACCCCGAACTTATAGCATTATATGCATCGGCTCCGAGTCATGATTTTGGTCATATGTTGGGTTTGCCCGGCTCCTATGTTTTGGTGCCTTACGTTCCGCTCTATCGGCTAAGGTAGCACTAGGAGAACCACTGCGATTGTGCCCCAGATCAGGTGGGTGAGCACCTCAGTGGAGAAAGCTAAAACAGACTGTCATGATAAGGCGCGAGACAGGTCGCTGTTCGAGAGGTTTTTCGTGTCCCTAAAGGCTTATGCCGCTTCGAGCGGAGAGCTGGTTAAGTCCGGCTAAAGGCGTGGATAGTGCCCCGAATTCGGCCTTCCGAACTAGGGGCTTCGCCGAAATTTAAAATTATAACGTTCTATGGCTAAGTGAGAGTGTTCAAGCATTATAGTCTGATTGCCTGGTTCGCTGTGCTGAGCGCCTCCCTTGAAGGACCCAACTATGGGAACAAGAGCCCTCAGGTTTATCCCGAACACCCCAGCACTAGTTGCATGGGGGCAGAAGCCGACGACTCGCCATCTCTCAGTTATTGATAAACGGCCGCACAGAAAATAATATTTTAAATTCAGAAAGCATTGCTTAAGCGCATATGAACAAGTTTTCAGCGCACAGGATACAAACGAGTGAGTTCATTGAAATATTACATCTTTGGCACACTCATCCGCGACAAGGCGAGCTCCACCGAGAACTTCCTTGTAGTAGTTCTCGGGCTTGCGATGCTCCTTCCCCTGCGGCGGCCCGTCCTTCACCAGCTTCTCTCCGTCCAGCTTGCCCCAGTGTACCCTTACACGGGCAAGGGCCCTTCGGGCACCTTCTATGCAGACGGAGCGCTTGATGACCTCAAGCCGTGGACAGGCCTCCACCAGCTACCGCACCAGCCCGAAGTAGCTCCCAGGCAGGGCCTCTCCAGGCCACAGCCGAACTAGTAAGCCCTTCATGGCCTGTTCGGCCGCCTTGTGGAGCTCGGCCAGCTGCTTCAGCTGATCGCTTAAGGGCACAGGGTGTCCGGCCTCAGAATACTGAGACCAGAACACACTCTCCGTCGAGCTGTCCTCTTCAGCTCGGTAGAATGCGGCGGCGTCGGATGCGCTGCGGGGAAGATCGAAGAACGCCCCTGGAGAACTCCGGATTCGGGTAAGTAATAGGTATTTCACCTTTATATTCCTACTTTGCATTAAGAATGCCTTACCCACTGCTATCTTTTTCACATCCTCCAACTCTTGGAGGGCCTTTTGGGCTTCGGCCTTGGCACTCTTGGTGGTCTCAACAGCCGACGCGAGCTCGGATGCTTGCGTTTTTGCCTCAAGCTCCAAACCCTCATGTTTTTTCATGAGAGCTTGCAGCTCTTGCTGCACCTCGCCGACTTGGACCCCAAGCTTTTCTCGCTCGGCGCGCTCCTCAGCCGCTTTCTTATCGTCCTCAGCCAGCGCCTGCTTCAGGGTTGCCACCTCGGTTGTGGCCCCTACAATAAGCAGTACAATCCTGTTATTTATTTTTGCAATCAAGCCTCTCTATAGGCACCTTTTTTTCTTCTAAGGGGTATTTCTTACCTTCCTTTTCCATGAGCTGCCTTTTGGCAAGGCCGAGCTCTTGCTCGGACCGCTCGAGGTCCTTTTTCAGGACTTCCACCTGCGCAGTCAGTGCGGCGGTGGACAGCAGGGAAGCCTGCATACGCATATTAGACTTTTTATTAGACTCCTGCGAAAATTGTTGGATCCTCTATTCGGCTTTTCTTTCCGAACACCGAACAGAGCATCAGGGGCTACTGTCTATGCGGTAATGAATTTAGCATATTTTTTGCTTACCTGGAAGCCTGTTAGAAGGCTAGCGCAAGCTTCATTTAGTCCACTCTTGGCGGACTGAACTCTTTGGACCACCGCACTCATAACAGTACGGTGCTCCTCATCGATGGTGGCGCCTTCAAGCGCCTCCAACAGATTATCCGGCGCCTCTGGTTGGACAGAGGTCGCCGGCTCAGACGGCTTACTCCTCTTGGAAGGAGTTCGCCCACCGCGAGCCAGGACGGTTGAGTCCGGCGTGGTGTCCGGCACAAAGCCGAACTGGGAGCCCTGGGGGGTTTCATCCCCTTTACTCCTGGGGTCCAGAGGATTGCCTTGCGGCTCCTCCAGGACCACCTCCTCTTGCCCTGTTCGGCGGGACGCCGCTTCAGTGTCGTCCGCCCCGCTGGGGGAGACTGCGGGCGGGACAGAGTTCATGTCCGACGAATCCAGGGAGCCGCCCGATGAATCATCGAGTGCGGCTCGGGGCGGGCTGCGCAAATAGCATTCGACATTAGAGTAAGCTGCTCACTTGAAGATACTATGAGTCATTCTGGTATGTGAATACTTACGATGTCGCCGGACGCTTGGTTTTGTCCGGCCACTCCTTTCCGCCCTCTTCGGCGTTGGGGGAGCAGTCCGGCGGAGGGGTCTTCCTTTTCCTCGACCCCTCGGCCTCCCCTGTTGGGGCGGCCTTCTTCTTTTTCGCTCCCCTCGCTGGAGGGGGAGAGCTTCCTTGTTCCTCCTCCTCGTTTTCACGAGAGGAGGGCGTCGCAGACTCGCCAGATGACGAGCTCGACACCACCACATTGCGGGCACTCTTTCGAGTCCCGGTGGTCTTCTTCTTCTTGACCTTCTTCTCCGGCACCACATAGGGCGCCGGAGCCAGCAACTTCTCTAAGAGAGCTGGGGCTGGGTCTTCGGGCAAAGGAGCCGGACAGTTGATTGGTCTGGCTATCTTCAGCCACGCCTGTCAAAGGCAATGGGAGTTTTTAGATCCCACATAGAGTTAATCTATGTAGAAAAGCTTAACGAACCTGTGAAAGGTATGAATAGCCTACCTCGCCAGCGTTGCGCTGCGAGCTGTATCCACGGTCCTCGGAAGCGGATGTGGGGCACTCGGCGCCTTTGGTTAGCACCTTCCAGACATCTTCATACGTCGTGTCGAAGAGCCTATTGAGGGTTTGGTGATGCGCCGGGTCGAATTCCCACAAAGTGAACTCCCGTTCTTGGCATGGGAGGATCCGGCGAACGAACATGACCTGGATGATGTTGACATGCCGGATGGGCTTGTTCATCAGGGACCGGATGCAAGTTTGCAGTCCGGTCACTTCTTCTTCGTTGCCCCACGATAGGCCCGTCTCTTTCCAGGACATGAGCCGCGTGGGGGGTCCGGATCGGAACTCAGGGGCCACGACCCATTTCGAGTCGCGTGGCTCGGTGATGTAAAACCACCCTGCCTGCCACCCCTTTAAGGACTCCACAAAGGAGCCATCGAACCAGAGTGCGTTGGCCATTTTGCCGGCCATAGCACCTCCGCACTCCGCCTGGGTGCCAGACACCACCTTGGGCTTGACGTTGAAGGTCTGGAGCCAGAGGACGAAGTGGGGGCGGATGTGGAGAAAGGCCTCACACACGATGATAAACGCCGAGATATTGAGGATAAAGTTCGGGGCCAGATCGTGGAAGTCCAGGCCGTAGTAGAACATGAGCCCCCGGACAAAAGGGTGAAGTGGAAAACCCAGTCCGCGGAGGAAATGGGGGAGAAAAACTACCCTCTCATGGGGCCTTGGGGTGGGAAGAAGCTGCCCCGCCTCGGGAAGCCGGTGCGGATGTCCTTGGACAGATATCCGGCCTTCCTAAGCTTTTTGATTTGACCCTCTGTAACGGAGGAAGCCATCCACTTGCCACCCGCTCCGGACATCGCTGGAGCAGGTTGGGGAAGAAAGAGCGAACTTGGGCGTTGGAGCTTGAGTGCGCAGGAGATGGATGGGCAAAGGAGGAAGAAGGCGTAGGTGAAAGAGGTGGATCTTTATCCCCTTATATAGGCTGATGCCGTTATGCGTCCCCACCTACCTAATGAAACTCGCTTGCCGCTCACACGCCGTGGTAAATGGCGTGGTTGGGTTACCCACGTCCGCATTAATGAGAATCCCATTAAAAGGGGCACACGATCTCTGCTTCGACAAGACGTGCCAAGGAAACCACCTCGTTGAGCGTGCTGCGGTGGAACAACAAAAAATAATCCATACATAAGGCTTGTCGCAGTGTTATGACGCACCGCGGAATACGTCAGCAGATTTGATTTGTGTTTGTATTATTCTCTATGTGGCAATACGTGGAAACTTGTTTTGCAGAGCCGGACACTATTTTTGGTGTTTATTATCTTCTTGAAGAATTTGGAGGAGGAACCCGCCTTGCAATGCCGAAGACAATTTGCGCGCCGGACTCGTCGTCATTGAAGCCTGGTTCAGGGGCTACTGAGGGAGTCCTGGATTAGGGGGTGTTCGGATAGCCAAACTATATCTTCAGCCGGACTCCAGGACTATGAAGATACAAGATTGAAGACTTCGTCCCGTGTCCGGAAGGTTCTTTCCTTGGCGTGGAAGGCAAGCTAGGCGTGCGGATATTCAAGATCTCCTACCAATGTAACCGACTCTGTGTAACCCTAACCCTATCCGGTGCCTATATAAACCGGAGGGTTGTAGTCCGTAGGACGAACACATCATAACCATCATCATACCCATAGGCTAGCTTCTAGGGTTTAGCCTCCTTGATCTCGTGGTAGATCTACTCTTGTACTACCCATATCATAAATATTAATCTAGCAGGAGTAGGGTTTTACCTCCATCGAGAGGGCCCGAACCTAGGTAAAATAAAGTGTCCCTTGTCTCCTGTTACCATCCGACCTTGACGCACAGATCGGGACCCCCTACCCGAGATCCGCCGGTTTTGACACCGACAGTGTTGTTCATCTAAAGTACCCTCGAAGGGTATTTTGCAAACCTCGCAAAATTCAGCTAATGGCACCTTCTTAACAACATCATATAAATGAAACTCTACTGAAGGAGGTGATTCCTTAGGAAAATAGTAGAAGTTTTGCACAAAAGTATTAGTGAGTAAGAGATATTGATGACGTTGGTCGCGGAGGAAGGCGGTGAGGCCAGCATTCTCAGCCAATGAATATAAATCATCATAAATCCCGACTGCTCTTAAGAAATCATCGGAAGGCCATTCACACGGCCGGACCTCCGCGGTGCGAGGCAGATACTATTTGGGCCTTTGTGCTTCTTCATTTTGCTTTTCCTTCGAGCTCCGACTCGATGAGCCCCTCAAAAGTCTCTTCATCATTTTCTGAAAAATTCTAAAAATTTTAGTAACTTCAAACAAAAGTGAACCAAGCTCAACAAAATTGATATCCTACAAGTGCCTAGAGTCTATATCATGCATTAGAACTACTTGGAACCATATAAATTTGACATGCAAGCTCAAGAACATGGTCACCTATGCAACCCAAATTTGCAAAGAATAAAGCACTAGAACAAAAACTAATTGGACCAATGGAGGAGTCACATACCAAGGAACAATCTCCCCAAGCAGTTTTGTGAGAGGTGCTTTGAGCAAGGAGATCAAAAATCACAACAAAGTGAGCTAGAACTCGTGCTTGAGCTGGTTATTCGTGTTTGTGGGAGGAAGAAGAAGAGGATGGGTGCAAGAATAGGTGGAGGAGGGCCACCGTGGGCCCACGAGGCAGGGGGCGCGCTCTCCACCCTCGTGGCCAGGTGGCAGCTCCTCCCGCGGTGCTCTCAGTACCATAAATCCTCAAGTATTCCCGGAAAAATCATATTAAATTGGCATGGCATTTGGAGGACTTATATTTTCGGGGTATTTTTATAGTGCACGGATAAATCAGGAAACAGACAAAAAAATACTAATTTTACCTTATTTCATCTACATAACAGAAAGTATAAAGAGGGTACAGAAGGTTGTGCCTTCTAGTTTCATCCATCTCATGCTCATCAAAAGGAATCCACTAACAAGGTTGATCAGGTCTTGTTAACAAACTCATTCCGAATAACATGAAACCGGAGAAATTTCGAATAACACTATGTTACCTCAACGGGGATATGCACATCCCTAATAATAAGAATATCATATCTCTTCTTGACAGCAGGAAGAGGAAATTCAAAACCTCCAATAATAATCGATGGAATTTTTCCAATAGAGTTGATACTATAAACTTGAGGTTGTTTCCTCGGAAAGTGTACCGTATGGTCATTACCATTAACATGAAAAGTGACATTGCCTTTATTGCAATCAATAACAGCCCTGCAGTATTCAGAAAAGGTCTTCCAAGAATAATAGACATACTATCATCCTCAGGAATATCAAGAATAACAAAGTCCGTTAAAATAGTAACGTTTGCAACCACAACAGGCACATCCTCACAAATACCGACAGGTATAGCAGTTGATTTATCAGCCATTTGCTAAGATATTTCAGTAGGTGTCAACTTATTCAAATCAAGTCTACGATATAAAGAGAGAGGCATAACACTAACACCGGCTCCAAGATCACATAAAGCAGTTTTAACATAGTTTCTTTTAATGGAGCATGGTATAGTAGGTACTCCTGGATCTCCAAGTTTCTTTGGTATTCCACCCTTAAAAGTGTAATTAGCAAGCATGGTGGAAATTTCAGCTTCCGGTATCTTTCTTTTATTTGTAACAATATCTTTCATATACTAAGCATAAGGATTCATTTTGAGCATATCAGTTAATCGCATACGCAAAAAGATAGGTCTAATCATTTCAGCAAAGCGCTCAAAATCCTCATCATCCTTTTTCTTGGATGGTTTGGGAGGAAAAGGCATGGGTTTCTGAACCCATGGTTCTCTTTCTTTACCATGTTTCTGTTGGAAATATGCCCTAGAGGCAATAATAAAAGATTATTATATTTCCTTGTTCATGATAATTGTCTATTATTCATGCTATAATTGTGTTATCCGAAAATCGTAATACATGTGTAAATACATAGACCACAATGTGTCCCTAGTGAGCCTCTAGTTGACTAGCTCGTTGATCAACAGATAGTCATGGTTTCCTGACTATGGACATGGGGATGTCATTGATAACGAGATCACATCATTAGGAGAATGATGTGATGGACAAGACCCAAACCTAAGCATAGCACAAAGATCGTGTAGTTCGTTTGCTAGAGTTTTTCTAATGTCAAGTATCATTTCCTGAGACCATGAGATTGTGTAACTCCCGGATACCGTAGGAGTGCTTTGGGTGTATCAAACGTCACAACGTAACTGGGTGGCTATAAAGGTGCACTACGGGTATCTCCGAAAGTGTCTGTTGGGTTGGCACGAATCGAGACTGGGATTTGTCACTCCGTATGACAGAGAGGTATCTCTTGGGCCCACTCGGTAAAGCATCATCATAATGAGCTCAATGTGACCAAGGGGTTGGTCACGGGATCATGCATTACGGTACGAGTAAGTGACTTGCCGGTAAGGAGATTGAACAAGGTATTGGGATACCGACGATCGAGTCTCGGGCAAGTAACGTACCGATTGACAAAGGGAACTGAATACGGGATTGATTAAGTCCTCGACATCGTGGTTCATCCGATGAGATCATCGAGGAGCATGTGGGAGCCAATATGGGTATCCAGATCCCGTTGTTGGTTATCGATTGGAGAGGCGTCTCGGTCATGTCTCCGTGTCTCCCGAACCCGTAGGGTCTACACACTTAAGGATCGGTGACGCTAGGGTTGTAGAGATATTAGTAAGCAGTAACCCGAAAGTTGTTCGGAGTCCTGGATGAGATCCCGGACGTCACGAGAAGTTCCAGAATTGTCCGGAGGTAAAGATTTATATATAGGAAGTCCAGTTTCGGCCATCAGGAAGGTTTCGGGGGTCACCGATATTGTACCGGGACCACCAAAAGGGTCCTAGGGGTCCACCGGGTGGGGCCACCTATCCTGGAGGGCCCCATGGGCTGAAGTGGGAGGGGAACCATCCCCTAGTGGGCTGGTGCGCCCCCCCTTGGGCCCCCCTGTGCCTAGGGTTGGGAAGCCCTAGGGGTGGGGGCGCCCCCCACTTGGCTTGGGGGGGAAGGCACCCCCTTGGCCGCCGCCCCCTTGGAGATCAGATATCCTAGGGTCGGCGCCCCCCAAGGCCCCTATATAAAGAGGGGGGAGGGAGGGTAGCCGGACCCCTGACCCTTGGCGCCTCCCTCTCCCTCCGTAACACCACTCATCCCCGCTTGCGCTTGGCGAAGCCCTGCCGGGATCCTACTGCCTCCACCACCACGCCGTCGTGCTGCTGGATCTTCATCAACCTCTCCTCCCACCTTGCTGGATCAAGAAGGAGGAGACGTCTTCCCAACTGTACGTGTGTTGAACGCGGAGGTGCTGTCCGTTCGGCACTTGGTCATCGGTGATTTGGATCACGGCGAGTACGACTCCATCATCCCCGTTCACTTGAACGCTTCCGTTCGCGATCTACAAGGGTATGTAGATGCACTCCTATTCCCTTCGTTGCTAGAATACTACATAGATTGATCTTGGTGATGTGTAGAAAAATTGTAATTTCTGCTACGATCCCCAACAGTGGTATCAGAGCTAGGTCTATGCGTAGTTTCTATGCACGAGTAGAACACAAAGTAGTTGTGGGCATCGATATTGTCAATTATCTTGCCGTTACTAGTCTTATCTTGATTCGGCATCATTGTGGGATGAAGCGGCCCGGACCAACCTTACACGTACGCTTACGTGAGACCGGTTCCACCGACTGACATGCACTAGTTGCATAAGGTGGCTAGCGGGTGTCTGTCTCTCCCACTTTAGTCGGATCGGATTCGATGAACAGGGTCCTTATGAAGGGTAAATAGAAATTGGCAATTCACGTTGTGGTTTTTGCATAGGTAAGAAACGTTCTTGCTAGAAACCTATAGCAGCCATGTAAAAACTTGCAACAACAATTAGAGGATGTCTAACTTGTTTTTGCAGCAAGTGCTTTGTGATGTGATATGGCCAAAAGTTGTGACGAATGATATATGTGATGTATGAGATGTTCATGTTCTTGTAATAGGAATCACGACTTGCATGTCGATGAGTATGACAACCGGCAGGAGCCATAGGAGTTGTCTTAATTTATTTATGACCTGCGTGTCAATATAAACGTCATGTAATTACTTTACTTTATTGCTAAAGTGTTAGCCATAGTAGTAGAAGTAATAGTTGACGTGACAACTTCATGAAGACACGATGATGGAGATCATGATGATGGAGATCATGGTGTCATGCCGGTGACGACGATGATCATGGCGCCCCGAAGATGGAGATCAAAGGAGAGAAATGATATTGGCCATATCATGTCACTATTTGATTGCATGTGATGTTTATCATGTTTTACATCTTATTTGCTTAGAACGACGGTAGCTTAAATAAGATGATCCCTCGAATTAATTTCAAGAAAGTGTTCCCCCTAACTGTGCACCGTTGCGAAGGTTCGTTGTTTTGAAGCACCACGTGATGATCGGGTGTGATAGATTCTAACGTTCGAATACAACGGGTGTAAGCCAGATTTACACATGCAATACACTTAGGTTGGCTTGACGAGCCTAGCATGTACAGACATGGCCTCGGAACACGGAGGACCGAAAGGTTGAGCATGAGTCGTAAGAAGATACGATCAACATGGAGATGTTCACCAATGTTGACTAGCCCGTCTCACGTGATGATCGGACACGACCTAGTCGCCTCGGATCATGTTTCACTTAGATGACTAGAGGGATGTCTGTCTGAGTGGGAGTTCATTGAATAATTTGATTAGATGAACTTAATTATCATGAACTTAGTCTAAAATCTTTACAATATGTCTTGTAGATCAAATGGCCCACGCTAATGTTGCCCTCAACTTCAATGCGTTCCTAGAGAAAACCAAGCTGAAAGATGATGGCAGCAACTATACGGACTGGGTCCGGAACCTGAGGATCATCCTCATAGCTGCCAAGAAAGATTATGTCCTAGAAGCACCGCTAGGTGAAGCACCCATCCCAGAGAACGAAGACGTTATGAACGCTTGGCAGCAGCGTGCTGATGATTACTCCCTCGTTCAATGCGGCATGCTTTACAGCTTAGAACCGGGGCTCCAAAAGCGTTTTGAGCAACACGGAGCATATGAGATGTTCAAGGAGCTGAAAATGGTTTTCCAAGCTCATGCCCGGGTCGAGAGATATGAAGTCTCTGACAAGTTCTTTAGTTGTAAGATGGAGGAAAATAGCTCTGTCAGTGAACACATACTCAAGATGTCTGGGTTGCACAACCGCTTGACTCAGCTAGGAGTTAATCTCCCAGATGACGCGGTCATTGACAGAATCCTTCAGTCGCTTCCACCAAGCTACAAGAGCTTTGTGATGAACTTCAATATGCAGGGGATGGAAAAGACCATTCCCGAGGTATATTCAATGCTGAAATCAGCGGAGGTGGAGATCAAAAAGGAACATCAAGTGTTGATGGTGAATAAAACCACTAAGTTCAAGAAAGGCAAGGGTAAGAAGAACTTCAAGAAGGACGGCAAGGAAGTTGCCGCGCCCAGTAAACCAGTTGCCAGGAAGAAGTCAAAGAATGGACCCAAGCCTGAAACTGAGTGCTTTTATTGCAAGGGAAGTGGTCACTGGAAGCGGAACTGCCCTAAATACTTAGCGGACAAGAAGGCCGGCAACACCAAAGGTATATGTGATATACATGTTATTGATGTGTACCTTACCAGCACTCGTAGTAGCTCCTGGGTATTTGATACCGGTGCGGTTGCTCATATTTGTAACTCAAAGCAAGAGCTGCGGAATAAACGGAGACTGGCGAAGGACGAGGTGATGATGCGCGTCAGGAATGGTTCCAAGGTCGATGTGATCGCCGTCGACACGCTACCTCTACATTTACCTACGGGATTAGTTTTGAACCTCAATAATTGTTATTTAGTTCCAGCTTTGAGCATGAACATTGTATCTGGATCTTGTTTAATTCGAGATGGCTACTCATTTAAATCCGAGAATAATGGTTGTTCTATTTATATGAGAGATATGTTTTATGGTCATGCCCCGCTGGTGAATGGTTTATTCTTGATGAATCTCGAGCGTAATATTACACATGTTCATAGTGTGAGTACCAAAAGATGTAAAGTTGATAATGATAGTCCCACATACTTGTGGCACTGCCGCCTTGGTCACATAGGTGTCAAACGCATGAAGAAGCTCCATGCAGATGGACTTTTAGAGTCTCTTGATTACGAATCATTTGACACGTGCGAACCATGCCTCATGGGTAAAATGACCAAGACTCCGTTCTCCGAGACAATGGAGCGAGCAACCAACTTATTGGAAATTATACATACTGATGTGTGCGGTCCAATGAGTGTTGAGGCTCGCGGTGGCTATCGTTATGTTCTCACTCTCACTGATGACTTGAGTAGATATGGGTATGTCTACTTAATGAAACACAAGTCTGAGACCTTTGAAAAGTTCAAGGAATTTTAGAGTGAGGTTGAGAATCAACGTGACAGAAAAATAAAGTTCTTACGATCAGATCGCGGGGGAGAATATTTAAGTCACGAATTTGGCACACACTTAAGAAAATGTGGAATCGTTTCACAACTCACGCCGCCTGGAACACCTCAGCGTAACGGTGTGTCCGAACGTCGTAATCGCACTCTATTAGATATGGTGCGATCTATGATGTCTCTTACAGATCTTCCGCTCTCATTTTGGGGCTATGCTTTAGAGACTTCCGCATTCACTTTAAATAGGGCTCCGTCGAAATCCGTTGAGACGACACCGTATGAATTATGGTTTGGGAAGAAACCTAAGCTGTCGTTTCTAAAAGTTTGGGGATGCGATGCTTATGTCAAGAAGCTTCAACCTGAAAAGCTCAAACCCAAATCGGAAAAATGCGTCTTCATAGGATACCCTAAGGAAACCATTTGGTATACCTTCTACCTCAGATCTGAAGGCAAGATCTTTGTTGCCAGGAATGGATCCTTTCTAGAGAAAGAGTTTCTCTCGAAAGAAGTAAGTGGGAGGAAAGTGGAGCTTGATGAAGTACTACCTCTTGAAACAGAGAGTAGCGTAGCTCAGGAAAATGTTCCTGTGGTGCCTGCACCGATTAGAGAGGAGGTTAATGATGATGATCAAGATACTTCGGATCAAACTCCTACTGAACTTCGTAGGTCCACAAGGACACGTTCCGCACCAGAGTGGTACGGCAACCCTGTCCTAGAAATCATGTTCTTGGACAACGGTGAACCTTCGATCTATGAAGAAGAGATGGCGGGATTAGATTCCGACAAATGGCTAGAAGCCATGAAATCCGAGATAGAATCCATGTATGAAAACCAAGTATGGACTTTGACTGACTTGCCCGATGATCGGCGAGCCATAGAAAATAAATGGATCTTTAAGAAGAAGACAGACGCAGATGATAATGTGACCATCTATAAGGCTCGACTTGTCGCTAAGGGTTATCGACAAGTTCAAGGGGTTGACTACGATGAGACTTTCTCACCCGTAGCGAAGCTGAAGTCCGTCTGAATCATGTTAGCAATTGCCGCATTTTATGATTATGAGATATGGCAAATGGACGTCAAAACGGCATTCCTTAATGGCTTTCTTAAGGAAGAATTGTATATGATGCAGCCGGAAGGTTTTGTCGATCCTAAGAATGCTAACAAGGTGTGCAAGCTCCAGCGCTCAATCTATGGGCTAGTGCAAGCATCTCGGAGTTGGAACATTCGCTTTGATGAGATGATCAAAGCGTTTGGGTTTATGCAGACTTATGGAGAAGCCTGCGTTTACAAGAAAGTGAGTGGGAGCTCTGTAGCATTTCTCATATTATATGTGGATGACATACTGTTGATGGGAAATGATATAGAATTCTTGGAAAGCATAAAGGCCTATTTGAACAAGTGTTTTTCAATGAAGGACCTTGGAAAAGATGCTTATATATTAGGCATCAAGATCTATAGAGATAGATCAAGACGCCTCATCGGTCTTTCACAAAGTAGGTACCTTGACAAGATATTGAAGAAGTTCAATATGGATCAGTCCAAGAAGGGGTTCTTGCCTGTATTGCAAGGTGTGCGATTGAGCACGACTCAATGCCCGACCATGGCAGAAGATATAGAAGAGATGAGTGTCATCCCCTATGCCTCAGCCATAGGGTCTATTATGTATGCCATGCTGTGTACCAGACCTGATGTAAACCTTGCTGTAAGTTTGGTAGGTAGGTACCAAAGTAATCCCGGCAAGGAACACTGGACAGCGGTCAAAAACATCCCGAAATACCTGAAAAGGACCAAGGATATGCTTCTCGTTTATGGAGGTGCCGAAGAGCTCGTCGTAAAGGGTTACGTCGACGCTAGCTTCGACACCGATTTGGATGACTCTAAGTCATAAACCGGATACGTGTATATTTTGAATGGTGGGGCAGTAAGCTGGTGCAGTTGCAAGCAAAGCGTTGTGGCAGGATCTACATGTGAAGCAGAGTACATGGCAGCCTCGGAGGCAACACAAGAAGCAGTCTGGGTGAAGGAGTTCATTACCGACCTAGGAGTCATACCCAATGCGACGGACCCAATGACTCTCTTCTGTGACAACACTCGAGCTATTGCCCTTGCGAAGGAGCCCAGGTTTCACAAGAAGACCAGGCATATTAAGCGTCGCTTCAACTCCATTCGTGAAAGTATTCAAAATGGAGACATAGAGATTTGTAAAGTGCATACGGACCAGAATGTGGCAGATCCGTTGACTAAACCTCTCCCTAGAGCAAAACATGATCAACACCAAAGTTCCATGGGTGTTCGATTCATCACAATGTAACTAGACTATTGTCTCTAGTGCAAGTGGGAGACTATTGGAAATATGCCCTAGAGGCAATAATAAAAGATTATTATATTTCCTTGTTCATGATAATTGTCTATTATTCATGCTATAATTGTGTTATCCGGAAACCGTAATACATGTGTGAATACATAGACCACAATGTGTCCCTAGTGAGCCTCTAGTTGACTAGCTCGTTGATCAACAGATAGTCATGGTTTCCTGACTATGGACATGGGGATGTCATTGATAACGGGATCACATCATTAGGAGAATGATGTGATGGACAAGACCCAAACCTAAGCATAGCACAACGATCGTGTAGATCGTTTGCTATACCTTTTCTAATGTCAAGTATCATTTCCTTAGACCATGAGACTGTGTAACTCCCGGATACCGTAGGAGTGCTTTGGGTGTATCAAATGTCACAACGTAACTGGGTGGCTATAAAGGTGCACTACGGGTATCTTCGAAAGTGTCTGTTGGGTTGGCACAAATCGAGACTGGGATTTGTCACTCTGTATGACGGAGAGGTATCTCTTGGGCCCACTCGGTAATGCATCATCATAATGAGCTCAATGTGACCAAGGGGTTGGTCACGGGATCATGCATTACGGTACGAGTAAAGTGGCTTGCCAGTAACGAGATTGAACAAGGTATTGGGATACCGACGATCGAGTCTTGGGCAAGTAACGTACCGATTGACAAAGGGAATTGAATACGGGATTGATTAAGTCCTCGACATCGTGGTTCATCCGATGAGATCATCGAGGAGCATATGGGATCCAATATGGGTATCCAGATCCCGCTGTTGGTTATTGACTGGAGAGGCGTCTCGGTCATGTCTGCATGTCTCCCGAACCCGTAGGGTCTACACACTTAAGGTTCGGTGACGCTAGGGTTGTAGAGATATTAGTAAGCAGTAACCCGAAAGTTGTTCAGAGTCCCAGATGAGATCTCGGACGTCACGAGGAGTTCCGGAATGGTCCAGAGGTAAATATTTATATATAGGAAGTCCAGTTTCGGCCATCAGGAAGGTTTCGGGGGTCACCGGTATTGTACCGGGACCACCGGAAGGGTCCTGGGGGTCCACCGGGTGGGGCCACCTATCCCGGAGGGCCCCATGGGCTGAAGTGGGAGGGGAACCAGCCCCTAGTGGGCTGGTGCCCCCCCTTGGGCCTGTTGGAAATATGCCCTAGAGGCAATAATAAATTAGTTATTATTATATTTCCTTGTTCATGATAATCGTTTATTATCCATGCTAGAATTGTATTGATAGGAAACTCAGATACATGTGTGGATACATAGACAACACCATGTCCCTAGTAAGCCTCTAGTTTACTAGCTCGTTGATCAATTGATGGTTACGGTTTCCTGACCATGGACATTGGATGTCATTGATAACGGGATCACATCATTAGAAGAATGATGTGATGGACAAGACCCAATCCTAAGCCTAGCACAAGATCATGTAGTTCGTATGCTAAAGCTTTTATAATGTCAAGTATCATTTCCTTAGACCATGAGATTGTGCAACTCCCGGATACCGTAGGAGTGCTTTGGGTGTGCCAAACGTCACAACGTAACTGGGTGGCTATAAAGGTACACTACAGGTATCTCCGAAAGTGTTTGTTGGGTTGACACGAATCGAGACTGGGATTTGTCACTCCGTGTAAACGGAGAGGTATCTCTGGGCCCACTCGGTAGGACATCATCACAATGTGCACAATGTGATCAAGGAGTTGATCACGGGATGATGTGTTATGGAACGAGTAAAAGAGACTTGCCGGTAACGAGATTGAACAAGGTATCGACATACCGACGATCGAATCTCGGGCAAGTACTATACCGCTAGACAAAGGGATTTGTATACGGGATTGATTAAGTCCTTGACATCGTGGTTCATCCGATGAGATCATCGTGGAACATGTGGGAGACAACATGGGTATCCAGATCCCGCTGTTGGTTATTGACCGGAGAACATCTCGGTCATGTCTGCATGTCTCCCGAACCCGTATGGTCTACACACTTAAGGTTCGATGATGCTAGGGTTATAAAGGAAGCAAGTATGTGGTTACCGAATGTTGTTCGGAGTCTCGGATGAGATCCCGGACGTCACGAGGAGTTCCGGAATGGTCCGGAGGTAAAGATTTATATATGGGAAGTCCTGTTTTGGTCACCGAAAGAGTTTCGGGTTTTATCGGTAACGTACGGGGACCACCGGAGGGGTCCGGGGGGTCCACCAAGTGGGGCCACAAGCCCCAGAAGGTTGCGTGGGCCAAGAGTGGTGAGGGACCAGCCCCTTAGTGGGCTGGTGCTCCTCCCACAAGGCCCAAGGGCAGCTAGGAGAAAAAAAGGGGGAAACCCTAGGCTTAGATGGGCCTAAGGCCCACCCTAGGGGGCGCCTCCCTCTCTCCCCTCTTGGCCGCCCCCTTGCTCCCCATCTAGGGCTGCCGCCCCCCTAGGGGTGGGAACCCTAGAGGGGGCGCAGCCCCTTCCCTTCCCCTATATATATGAGGCCTAAGGGGCTGCCCAAACAGACATGTGATTCGATCCCTCGTTGGTGCAGCCCTGCGTCTCTTCTTCCTCCTCTTCTGTGGTGCTTGGCGAAGTCCTGCAGGATTGCCACGCTCCTCCATCATCACCATGCCGTTGTGCTGCTGATGGATGGAGTCTTCCTCAACCTCTCCCTCTCTCCTTGCTGGATCAAGGCTTGGGAGACGTCACCGGGCTGTACGTGTGTTGAACGCGGAGGTGCCGTGCGTTCGGCACTTGGTCATCAGTGATTTGAATCACGACGAGTACGACTCCATCAACCCCGTTCACTTGAACGCTTCCGCTTAGCGATCTACAAGGGTATGTAGATGCACTCTCCTTCCCCTCGTTGCTGGTTTCTCCATAGATAGATCTTGGTGACACGTAGGAAAATTTTGAATTTCTGCTACGTTCCCCAACAGTGGCATCATGAGCTAGGTCTATTGCGTAGATTCTTTGCACGAGTAGAACACAAAGTAGTTGTGGGCGTTGATTTTGTTCAATATGCTTACCGTTACTAGTCAATCTTGATTCGGCGGCATTGTGGGATGAAGCGGCCCGGACCGACCTTACACGTACACTTACGTGAGACAGGTTCCACCGACTAACATGCACTAGTTGCATAAGGTGGCTAGCGGGTGCCAGTCTCTCCCACTTTAGTCGGATCGGATTCGATGAAAAGGGTCCTTATGAAGGGTAAATAGCAATTGACATATCACGTTGTGGTTTTGCGTAGGTAAGAAACGTTCTTGCTAGAAACCCATAGCATCCACGTAAAACATGCAAACAACAATTAGAGGACGTCTAACTTGTTTTTGCAGGGTATGCCTTGTGATGTGATATGGCCAAAGGATGTGATGTATGATATATGTGATGTATGAGATGATCATGTTCTTATAAT
The DNA here is from genome assembly GCA_032464435.1 of Aegilops umbellulata. NCBI lineage: Eukaryota > Viridiplantae > Streptophyta > Magnoliopsida > Poales > Poaceae > Aegilops > Aegilops umbellulata. The sequence goes on along the minus strand of CP136058.1, from coordinate 328,723,122 downwards.
AGGAATCACGACTTGCATGTCGATGAGTATGACAACTGGCAGGAGCCATAGGAGTTGTCTTTAATTTATTTATGACCTGCGTGTCAACATAAACGTCATGTAATTACTTTACTTGATTGCTAAAGCGTTAGCCATAGTAGTAGAAGTAATAGTTGACGTGACAACTTCATGAAGACACGATGATGGAGATCATGATGATGAAGATCATGGTGTCATGCCGGTGACGACGATGATCATGGAGCCCCGAAGATGGAGATCAAAAGGAGCAAAGTGATGATGGCCATATCATGTCACTATTTGATTGCATGTGATGTTTATCATGTATTTGCATCTTATTTGCTTAGAACGACGGTAGTAAATAAGATGATCCCTCATTAAAATTTCAAGAAAGTGTTCCCCCTAATTGTGCACCGTTGCGAAAGTTCATCGTTTCGAAGCACCACGTGATGATCGGGTGTGATAGATCCTTACGTTCACATACAACGGGTGTAAGACAGTTTTACACATGCAAAACACTTAGGGTTAACTTGACGAGCCTAGCATGTACAGACATGGCCTCGGAACACAGAAGACCGAAAGGTCGAGCATGAGTCGTATGGTAGATACGATCAACATGAAGATGTTCACCGACGTTGACTAGTCCGTCTCACGTGATGATCGGACACGGCCTAGTTGACTCGGATCATGTAATCACTTGGATGACTAGAGGGATGTCTATCTGAGTGGAAGTTCATAAGATGAACTTAATTATCCTGAACATAGTCAAAAGATCTTTGCAAATTATGTCGTAAGCTCGCGCTTTAGTTCTACTGTTTTAGATATGTTCCTAGAGAAAATATAGTTGAAAGTTGATAGTAGCAATTATGTGGACAATAGAAGGCTTATGTCCTTAATGCAACACTCGGTGTGCTGGACCTCGAACGTGGTCTGTGGATGTTGCGAACATCTGACATACACGTTTTGATGACTACATGATAGTTCGGTAATGATAAATGGTTTAGAATTGAGGCACCAAAGACATTCTTGAAATGTCGCGGAACATATGAGATGTTTCGAGGGCTGAAATTGGGATTTCAGGCTCGTGCCCACGTCAAGAGGTATAAGACCTCCGACGATTTTCTTAGCCTGCAAACTAAGGGAGAAAAGCTCAATCGTTGAGCTTGTGCTCAAATTGTCCGAGTACAACAATCACTTGAATCGAGTGGGAGTTGATCTTCCAGATAAGATAGTGATGTTTCTCCAAAGTCATTGCCACCAAGCTGCTAGAGCTTCGTGATGAACTATAACATATCAGGGATAGATATGATGATCCTTGAAATATTCACGATGTTTGACACCGCGAAAGTAGAAATCAAGAAGGAGCATCAATTGTTGATGGTTAGTGAAACCACTAGTTTCAAGAAGGGCAAGGGAAAGAAGGGATACTTCATGAAACGGCAAATCAGCTGCTGCTCTAGTGGAGAAACCCAAGGTTGAACCCAAACCCGAGACTGAGTGCTTCTGTAATAAGGGGAACAGCCACTGGAGCAGAATTACCCTAGATACTTGGTAGATGAGAAGGCTGTCGATAGAAGTATATTGGATATACATTATGTGAATGTGTACTTTACTAGTACTCCTAGTAGCATCAGGGTATTAGATACCGGTTCGGTTGCTAAGTGTTAGTAACTCGAAATAAAAGCTATGGAATAAACGGAGACTAGCTAAAGGTGAGCTGACGATATGTGTTGGAAGGGTTTCCAAGGTTGATGTGATCAAGCGTCGCACGCTCCCTCTACCATCGAGATTGGTGTTAAACCTAAATAATTGTTATTTGGTGTTTGCGTTGAGCATAGACATGATTGGATTATGTCTATCGCAATACGGTTATTCATTTAAAGAGAATAATGGTTACTCTATTTATTTGAATAATACCTTCAATGGTCTTGCACCGAGAATGAATGGTTTATTGAATCTCGATCATAGTGATACACATGTTTTCATGCCAAAAGATATAAGATAGTAACGATAGTACCACCTACTTGTGGCACTGCCATGTAAGTCATATTGGTATAAAACGCATGAAGAAGCTCCATGTTGATGGATCTTTGGACTCACTCATTTTTGAAGGGATTGAGACATGTGAACCATGTTTATTGGTAGATATGCATGAAGAAACTCCATACAGATGGATCGTTTGGACTCACTTGATTTTGAATCGCTTGAGACATGCAGATCATACCACATGGGCAAGATGACTGAAAGCTTCGGTTTCAGTAAAATGGAACAAGAAAGCAACTTGTTGGAAGTAACACATTTTGATGTGTGCAGTCCAATGAGTGCTGAGGCACGCAGTGGATATCGTTATGCTCTTACTTCACAGATGATTTGAGTAGATACTGAGCATATTTACTTGATGAAACACAAGTCTGAATTATTGAATGGTTCAAGTAATTTCAGAATGAAGTTGAAGATCTTCGTGATAAGAGGATAAAATGTCTATGATATGATCATAGAAATGAATATCTGAGTTACGAGTTTGGCACTATGGAAATTGTTTCACAACTAATACCGCCTGGAACACCATAATGTAATGGTGTGTCCGAACATCATAACTGCACCCTATTGGATATGATGCATACCATGATGTCTCTTATCGAATTACCACTATCGTTCATGGGTTAGGCATTGGAGACAACCGCACTCACTTTAAATAGGGCACCACGTAATTCCGATGAGATGACACCGTATGAACTATGGTTTAGAGAAACCTAAGTTGTCATTTCTTAAAAGTTTGGGGCTGCGACGCTTATATGGAAAAGTTTCAGGCTGATAAGCTCGAACCCAAAGCGGATAACTGCATCTTCATAGGACACCCAAAACAGTTGGGTATACCTCCTGTCTCAGATCCGAAAGCAATAGGGATTGTTTCTCGAATCGGGTCCTTTCTTGAGGAAAAGTTTCTCTCGAAAGAATTGAGTGGGAGGATGGTGGAGACTTGATGAGGTTATTGAACCGTCACTTCAACTAGTGTGTAGCAGGGCACAGGAATTGTTCCTATGGCACCTACACCAATTGAAGTGGAAGCTTATGATAGTGATCATGAGACTTCGGATCAAGTCACTCCCAAACCTCGTAGGATGACAAGGATGCGTACTACTTCAGAGTGGTACGTAATCCTGTCTTGGAAGTCATGTTGCTAGACAACAATGAACCTACAAGCTATGGAGAAGCGATGGTGGGCCCGGATTCCAATGAATGGCTCGAGACCATAAAATCCTAGAGAAGATCCATGTATGAAAACAAAGTATAGACTTTGGAAGAACTACTTGATGGTCATAAGGCTGTTAGGTACATATGGAATTTAAAAGGAAGACGGACAATGATGGTAAATGTCACCATTAAGAAAGCTCGACTTGTCATTAAAATGTTTTCCGACAAGTTCAAGGAGTTGACTACGATGAGACTTTCTCACCCGTAGCGATGCTAAAAGTCTGTTTGAATTATGTTAGCGATTACTGCATTATTTATGAAATTATGCAGATAGGATGTCAAAACATTGTTTCCTCGACGATTTTCTTGAGGAAAGGTTGTATGTGATACAGCCAGAAGGTTTTGTCAATCCTGAAAGATGCTAATAAGTATGCAAAGCACCAGCAATCCTCCTGAGGACTTGAGTAAGCATCTCGGAGTTGGAATGTACACTTTGATGAGTTGATCAAAGATTTTAGGTTTATATAAAGTTTATGAGAAACTTGTATTTCCAAAGAAGTGAGTGGGAGCACTATAGAATTTCTGATGAGTATATGTTGTTGACACATTATTGATCAGAAATGATGTAGAATTTCTGGAAAGCATATAGGGTTATTTGAAGAGTGTTTTCAATGGAAAACCTGGATTAAGCTACTTAAACATTGAGCATCAAGATCTATAAGGATAGATCAAAATCGCTTAATAGTACTTTCAAACAAACACATACCACGACAAGATTTTGAAGGAGTTCAAAATAGATTAGCAAAGAAGGAGTTCTCGGTTGTGTTACAAGGTGTAAGTATTGAGCAAGACTCAAGACATGACCACGGCAGAATAGAGAGAAAGGACGAAGGTCGTCCCCTATGCTTTAGTCGTAGGCTCTAAAGTATGCTATGTACCGCACCTGTAGTGTGCCAAACCATGAGTCAGTCAAGGGGTACAAGTGTGATCTAGAAATGGATCACAGGACAACGGTCAAGGTTATCCTTAGTAACTAGTGGACTAAGGAATTTTCTCGATTATGGAGTTGGTAAAAGAGTTCGTCGTAAAGGGTTACGCCGATGCAAACTTTGACACTAATCCAGATTATTCTGAGTAGTAAACTGGATTCGTATAGTAGAATAGTTATTTGGAATTACTCCAAATAGAGCGTGGTAACTGCATCTAGGAGATGACATAGAGATTTGTAAAGCACACACGGATCTGAAAGGTTCAAACCCGTTGACTATAACATCTCTCACAAGCATAACATGATCAAACCCAGAACTCTTGGGTGTTAGTCACATAGGGATGTGACCTTGAGTGTTAATCACATATCGATGTGAACTAGATTATTGACTCTAGTGCAAGTGGGAGACTGTTGGAAATATGCCCTAGTGGCAATAATAAATTAGTTATTATTATATTTCCTTGTTCATGATAATCGTTTATTATCCATGCTAGAATTGTATTGATAGGAAACTCAGATACATGTGTGGATACATAGACAACACCATGTCCCTAGTAAGCCTCTAGTTGACTAGCTCGTTGATCAATTGATGGTTACGGTTTCCTGACCATGGACATTGGATGTCATTGATAACGGGATCACATCATTAGAAGAATGATGTGATGGACAAGACCCAATCCTAAGCCTAGCACAAGATCATGTAGTTCGTATGCTAAAGCTTTTATAATGTCAAGTATCATTTCCTTAGACCATGAGATTGTGCAACTCCCGAATACCGTAGGAGTGCTTTGGGTGTGCCAAACGTCACAACGTAACTGGGTGGCTATAAAGGTACACTACAGGTATCTCCGAAAGTGTCTGTTGGGTTGACACGAATCGAGACTGGGATTTGTCACTCCGTGTAAACGGAGAGGTATCTCTGGGCCCACTCGGTAGGACATCATCACAATGTGCACAATGTGATCAAGGAGTTGATCACGGGATGATGTGTTACGGAACGAGTAAAAGAGACTTGCCGGTAACGAGATTGAACAAGGTATTGACATACCGACGATCGAATCTCGGGCAAGTACTATACCGCTAGACAAAGAGATTTGTATACGGGATTGATTAAGTTCTTGACATCGTGGTTCATCCGACGAGATCATCGTGGAACATGTGGGAGCCAACATGGGTATCCAAATCCCGCTGTTGGTTATTGACCGGAGAACATCTCGGTCATGTCTGCATGTCTCCCGAACCCGTAGGGTCTACACACTTAAGGTTCGATGACGCTAGGGTTATAAAGGAAGCAAGTATGTGGTTACCGAATGTTGTTCGGAGTCTCGGATGAGATCCCGGACGTCACGAGGAGTTCCGGAATGGTCCGGAGGTAAAGATTTATATATGGGAAGTCCTGTTTTGGTCACCGAAAGAGTTTCGGGCTTTATCGGTAACGTACCGGGACCACCGGAGGGGTCCGGGGGGTCCACCAAGTGGGGCCACAAGCCCCAGAAGGTTGTGTGGGCCAAGAGTGGTGAGGGACCAGCCCCTTAGTGGGCTGGTGCGCCTCCCACAAGGCCCAAGGGCAGCTAGGAGAAAAAAAGGGGGAAACCCTAGGCTTAGATGGGCCTAAGGCCCACCCTAGGGGGCGCCTTCCTCTCTCCCCTCTTGGCCGCCCCCTTGCTCCTCATCTAGGGCTGCCGCCCCCCCTAGGGGTGGGAACCCTAGAGGGGGCGCAGCCCCTTCCCTTCCCCTATATATATGAGGCCTAAGGGGCTGCCCAAACAGACATGTGATTCGATCCCTCGTTGGTGCAGCCCTGCGTCTCTTCTTCCTCCTCTTCTGTGGTGCTTGGCGAAGCCCTGCAGGATTGCCACGCTCCTCCATCATCACCACGCCGTTGTGCTCCTGCTGGATGGAGTCTTCCTCAACCTCTCCCTCTCTCCTTGCTGGATCAAGGCTTGGAAGACGTCACCGGGCTGTACGTGTGTTGAACGCGGAGGTGCCGTGCGTTCGGCACTTGGTCATCAGTGATTTGAATCACGACGAGTACGACTCCATCAACCCCGTTCACTTGAACGCTTCCGCTTAGCGATCTACAAGGGTATGTAGATGCACTCTCCTTCCCCTCGTTGCTGGTTTCTCCATAGATAGATCTTGGTGACACGTAGGAAAATTTTGAATTTCTGCTACGTTCCCCAACAGGGCCCCCCTGCGCCTAGGGTTGGGAAACCCTAGGGTTGGGGGCGCCCCCCACTTGGCTTGGGGGGGGGGAAGGCACCCCCTTGGCCGCCGTCCCCTTGGAGATCAGATCTCCTAGGGCCGCCCCCCAAGGCCCCTATATAAATAGGGGGGAGGGAGGGCAACCGGACCCTTGACCCTTGGCGCCTCCCTCTCCCTCCGTAACACCACTCCTCCCCGCTTGCGCTTGGTGAAGCCCTGCCGGGATCCTACTACCTCCACCACCACGCCGTCATGCTGCTGGATCTTCATCAACCTCTCCTCCCACCTTGCTGGATCAATAAGGAGGAGACATCTTCCCAACTGTATGTGAGTTGAACGCGGAGGTGCTGTCCGTTCGGCACTTGGTCATCGGTGATTTGGATCACGGCGAGTACGACTCCATCATCCCCGTTCACTTGAATGCTTCCGCTCGCGATCTACAAGGTATGTAGATGCACTCCTATTCCCTTCGTTGCTAGAATACTACATAGATTGATCTTGGTGATGCGTAGAAAAAATTTAATTTCTGCTACGATCCCCAACAGTTTCCTAGCAACAAAGTCTCTCTTATCATAACGTTGATTCTTTGGTTGTGGGTTATCAAGATCAACAACAGGTTCAATTTCTACATCATTATCGTTACTAGGTTGAGCATCATCATTAACATTTTCATTAGGTTCATGTTCATTACCAGATTGTGTTTCAGCATCAGACATAGATATATCATTTGGATTCTCAGGTGGTTCAGCAATAGGTTCACTAGAAGTCTGAAAGTCCTATCATTTTTCTTTTTCTTCCTTTTAGAAGAACTAGGTGCATCAATATTATTTCTCTAAGAATCTTGCTCAATTCTCTTAGGGTGGCCTTCGGGATACAAAGGTTCCTGAGTCATTCTACCAGTTCTAGTAGCCACTCTAACAGCATAATCATTTTTCTTACTATTCATTTCATTGAGCAAATCATCTTGAGCTCTGAGTACTTGTTCTACTTGAGTGGTAACCATAGAAGCATGTTTGCTAACAAGTTTAAGTTCACATCTAATATTAGCCATATAATCACCCAAGTGTTTAATCATATAATTATTTTGTTTTAATTGTCTATCAAAATAAGCATGGAAATCTTCTTGCTTGACAATGAAATTATCAAACTCATCAAAGCATTGCCTAGCAGACTTATAGTGAGGAATATCACCTTCATCAAATCTATAGAGATAATTTACCTTTACTACCTGTATCGGCTTATCAAGATCGGGAGGTTCTTCAATAGGTAATGGATCAAGATCATATGTTTATTCAACAGACGGTAAATTAGGACCATGTATTTCTTCAATAGGAGGTAAATTTTTAACATCTTCAACCTTAATACCTTTTTCTTTCATGGATTTCTTTGCCTCTTGCATATCTTCGGGACTGAGAACTAGAACACCTCTCTTCTTCGGAGTTGGTTTAGGAATAGGATCAGTAATTGGAGTAGGAGCTGGCTCAGGAGGTGCCCAATTATTTTCATTTGTCAACATATTTTTCAATAGAATTTCAGCTTCATCCGGTGTTCTTTCCCTGAAAAGAGAACCAGCACAACTATCCAGGTAATATCTGGAAGCATCGGTTAGTCCATTATAAAAGATATCAAGTATTTCATTTTTCTTAAGAGGATGATCAGGCAAAGCATTAAGTAACTTGAGAAGCCTCCCCCAAGCAAGTGGGAGACTCTCTTCTTCAATTTGCACAAAGTTGTATATTTCCTTTAAAGCAGCTTGTTTCTTATGAGCAGGGAAATATTTAGCAGAGAAGTAATAAATCATATCCTGGGGACTACGCACACAACCAGGATCAAGAGAATTAAACCATATCTTAGCATCACCCTTTAATGAGAACGGAAATATTTTAAGGATATAAAAGTAGCGTGATCTCTCATCATTAGTAAACAAGGTGGCTATATGCTACCTCTTGAGCACTGCGTTGGTTTTCCCCGAAGAGGAGAGGATGATGCAACAAAGTAGCGTGAGTATTTCCCTCAGTTTTTGAGAACCAAGGTATCAATCCAGTAGGAGGCCACGCGCAAGTCCCTCGTACCTGCACAAAACGATAGCTACTCGCAACCAACGCGATTAGGGGTTGTCAATCCCTTCACGGTCACTTATGAGAGTGAGATCTGATAGAGATGATAGATAATATTTTTGGTATTTTTGATATAGAGATGCAAAGTAAAAAGTAAAAGGCAAAGTAAAAAAGCAAAGCAAGATTAAAGTGATGGAGATTGATATGATGAGAATAGACCTGGGGGCCATAGGTTTCACTAGTGGCTTCTCTCGAGAGCATAAGTATTCTACGGTGGGTGAACAAATTACTGTTGAGCAATTGACAGAATTGAGCATAGTTATGAGAATATCTAGGTATGATCATGTATATAGGCATCACGTCCGAGACAAGTAGACCGACTCCTGCCTTCATCTACTACTATTACTCCACTCATCGACCGCTATCCAGCATGCATCTAGAGTATTAAGCTAAATCAGAGTAACGCTTTAAGCAAGATGACATGATGTAGAGGGACAGTTTCATGCAATATGATAAAAACCCCATCTTGTTATCCTCGATGGCAACGATGCAATACGTGCCTTGCTGCCCCTTCTGTCACTAGGAAAGGACACCGCAAGATCGAACCCACAGCTAAGCACTTCTCCCATGGCAAGAAAAACCAATCTAGTAGGCCAAACCAAACTGATAATTTGAAGAGACTTGCAAAGATAACCAATCATACATAAAAGAATTCAGAGAAGATTAAAATATTATTCATAGATAAACTTGATCATAAACCCACAATTCATCAGTCTCAACAAACACACCGCAAAAAGAAGATTACATCGAATAGATCTCCATGAGAGAGGGGGAGAACATTGTATTGTGATCCAAAAAGAGAGAAGAAGCCATCTAGCTAATAACTATGGACCCGAAGGTCTGAGGTAAACTACTCACACTTCATCGGAGGGGCTATGATGATGTAGAAGCCCTCCGTGATGACGACCCTCTCCGGCGGAGCTCCGGAGCAGGCCCCAAGATGGGATCTCGTGGATACAGAAAGTTGCGGCGGTGGAAGTAGGTTTTTGGCTCCTTTTCTGATCGTTTGGGGTACGTAGGTATATATAGGAGGAAGGAGTACGTCGGTGGAGCACCGAGGGGCCCACGAGGCAGGGGGGCGCGCTCCCACCCTCGTGACCGCCTCTGTTACTTCTTAGAGTAGGGTCCAAGTCTACTGGATCACGTTCGGTGAGAAAATCACGTCCCCGAAGATTTTATTCCGTTTGGACTCCGTTTGATATTCTGTTTCTCCGAAACACTGAAATAGGCAAAAAAAAGCAATTCTGGGCTGGGCCTCCGGTTAATAGGTTAGTCCCAAAATTCTATCCCTAATAATAAAGCACGGATTGACTCCGTGGGTTCACCGTCACAATACGCTTTCTTCCTGTGAATTTACGCTTTCGGTTTGAATTTAAAACATATACGCAAGGTGGTACTAAAGCGTTGATCGAATTCGCTCAAATCGTTCGGCACCGAGAAAGCGAACGAAACAACCCATCTGGAAAAGGCCAAGCGAAGAAACAACCCATATCAACCGGGGAGCCTCTCCATCGTCATGTTCCACATGCACATGCAGTTGAACTAGTACTTGGCGCCGGTGGACGGTGAGAAGCCGAAGTAGGCACGCTTGTCGAGGAGCACCACCGAGAGGTCCAGCGGCGCGTCGAGCACGGCCACGCCGGGCCTGCTCCCGTTCTTGGCCACGTACGCCCGCGCGCGCTGCGACGCGCCGTCATAGTCGACCCAGACCATGTAGAAGCTGTCGTTGACCCTGGTGTCGATGGGGGCGAGCTGGATGCCAAAGGGCATGAGTGAGGCGGTGTGGGTGGAGCGGACGCTGTTCACATCGAGGCCGACGTGGTGTCATTGAGGTCGTAGGCTGCTTCACCATGTCCAGCTCCACGGACGCGAACCCGTTGGCAGGGTCGCCGTCCATGGACGGGTTGGTGAGGCCCAGGTACCCGCCGTGGCTGCCGGGGGGCAGGCCGCTGCCGTCTTTGCTGGACGCGACGACGAATGTGAGGCCTTCGCCCTTGCTTGTCGCGTTGGCGTGGTAGAGGTTGATCCAGAACACGGTGGAGAAGCAGGCGACGTACCTGCCGCCGGCGGGTTCAGAGGCCCACAAGACGAACGGGGCGGAGAGGAAGACGCTGTCGGTCTGGTTGACGAGGAAGTTGTCAGGCCCGCTGGCGCTGTTGCTGTCCGGGGTAATCTGGAGCATGTTCTGGGTGACGCTAGAGTTGCTGGCGAAGGTTAGGTTGGCGGGAAGCAGCACCAACACCATGATCACCAGGGGTCACCGTTGCAAACGCCGCCAGGACATCCCGCTAGACGCCGGGGAGGAGGACTCCGGAAAGGCTCCCCGGGCTTCCTCTCGCTGGAAGCAAAGCCAGGCAGCTGTCGGCCTTCTGTTTCACTCTCTGCTGCATCGTGTTCTTGCTAGCGGTTGTCGGCGTTCTGGGAACGGGGGTCACCAGACTTGCCTGCCTGCGGCCTGCGGCGTGGCTCGAGTGGGGGCCCAACGTGGCCCATCTTCATCAACACAAAGCTCAAGACCCTCGTGAGGGGCCAAGCCTCGTGAGGCGGATGACACGGTGCTTCCTCCGGCACGGCCTCCTTAGGCTGGCTTGCGAGGAGGCGGAGAGATCAAGGTGGGGTACCTCACGAGGTGCCCATGACGCAAGCCATGACGATCAAAGGTGCCAGGCGGGTGCCAGCCCGCGCAGCGTCCTCCCTTTCCTCTTTGGTGCAAAGGGGGCAAGCGCAGGCGAGAGGATCAAGCAAAGGCACCCATTTCGGTGCAACGAGACCAGGACCAGCTCCACGACAAGGAGGGAGTCACCGTGGAGCCCGAGCCGACGTCATCACCAGATCCTTTGGCAGGCGAAGACCAACTTTAGTCAGGATAAGTGTACCCGATGTTCCCCTTCAAATCGGCTAATTATTGGCGCCCTTCCCGCTCAATATTTGGGAAGAGGCCCGGGGCCTTTGCCTATATATAGGACTAGCCGCTCCCGGAGAGTAGAGAGGGAGAGGATCTAGAGCAAGTAGAGAGAGAGAGAGAGAGAGAGAAGGGCGATCGAACTCCCCCAGCAGTTCATCCCCTAGCCAAGAACAGGCCCTCGCGAGGTCGTTCCCCTTTGTACTGTTCTTCCTCATCAGCCCTAGAGGCAATCCACCACACCACACTGGAGTAGGGTATTACACCATAATGGTGGCCCGAACCAGTATAAACTCTGTGTCTCTTGTGTTGTTCTGGCAGTAGTTTAGATCCTAACGAGACGGAGATAGAGGGCTCGATCTCCGCGCGCACCCCAGAGTTCGAACCTTAAGGGTCTGCCGGAACCCGTGATCCGACATTTGGCGCGCCAGGTAGGGGTGCGCCGGAATCAGTCTTCCACCGCTTCGCTCTCCTTCGACCACCGCATGCATGTCTGACGCTCGTCGGGCCCGCGTCGAGCGCCGGGCCGCCATCGCTTCCCGCGCCGTCCAGACGGCCCCTGTCGGAGGGCATCCTCGTCGTTCCCTGTCGCCCGCCGTCAACGCCACCACCGGCCCGGCGGGGAACGAGCAGCAAGCGTCCTCTCAACACCCGTCCGTGCGGCGGGATGGCCGCACCGCCACTCCGTCGCTCACCCCAGCCGGTTCCTCGTCGCACGCGCTATGCACGCCCTTGGAGGCTCGAGCTACGCTCATCGCGGCGAACGAGCTCCTGCGCTACCGCCCTGTCAACAACGTCTATGAGGAGTGGCTCGACCGCGTCGCCGAGCTCGTCCGCGCCGCAGGGGGCTCTCCCGCACCTTCCGCACCACTGCGCCGCACTCCGCCCCGCATGGGCAATGAAGCCCCGGGGGCGTTCCAGCCACCACCTTTTCAAGAAGATGCCATGGCCCCAAGGCGCGCAGCTCCTGGGCGGAACCCGCTCCGCTATGCGCCGGCCCAGCCGGAGCGGAGCTGCCAAGAAGTCCCGCGACCGCAAGAGGCCGCCCGGGCGCTCCTGGCCCCGGCTCGCCGAGACCCTGCTCCAGCTCCGGCACTCAAGACCCCGCGCTGCTCCCAGCTGCGGCGCAAGGGGACCCACAAGGCCAAGCTCTTCCTCAACCAAAACCTCCCGCGGCCACCGTTGGCTGCCGCGCCTACACCCCGAGCTGCGTAGCGTCGCGTGGCCCGGCAAGTTCAAGCTGGACCTGCCTCCTCGCTACGACGGCACAACTGATCCAACGGAGTTCCTCCAGCTCTACGAGCTGGGAATCGAAGCTGCCAGCGGGGACGAGAAGGTCATGGCGAACTGGTTCCCCATGGCGCTGAAGGAAGGTGCTCGCACTTGGCTCCTGAACCTGGCCCCAGGCACGATCTTCTCCTGGGACCAGATGCGTACCCGCTTCATCGCCAATTTCCAAGGTACCCGCGACCGGCCTCCCGCCGTGAGCGACATGCGCCGCATCAAGCAGCAACCTGGAGAGACCCTGCAGAAGTACATCCAGCGCTTCAATAGCGCGCGCCTCAAGATCCCCAGGGTGTCCGAAGAAGCCATCATTTCAGCCTTCTCTAATGGTGTGCGCGACGTCAGGATGAAGGAGGAGCTGGCGATGCATGAAGACCTATGCACCTCCCTGGAGCTGTTCAACCTGGCGACCAAGTGCGCCAGAGCTGAGGAGGGACGCCTCTCCCTCCTCGAGCTGCCTGCCGCAGACCCAGAAGAGAAGAAGCCCAAGGCCAAGGACGTGAAGCGCAAGGGGGCTGCCGTGCTTGCGGCAGAACCAGACACCAAGCGGGGCAAGGACCTGCCTGAATCCTCCAGGGGCAGCCGGTACTGTGTGTACCACGACCTCCACACCCACAACACAAACGAATGCCAAGAACTCCGCGCCATGCGAGAAGGAAGAGTCGGCCGACGCCCTGACCGGGCTGACCGGGGCTACGGGCGAGGAGGAGGAAGGAACCCGGGGCGCTGGGAACACCGCGGCCCACGTCCAGGCTGGCGCGACCAACCTCGCGAGGACCGCTGGCGCGACCCGCCTCGCGAGGGGGACTGGAGGGATCAGCCTCGTGAGGATCGCCCCCACAGCAACCCAGGCCTGCCGCCGTTGCCGCCTCAGCCAAGAAGGAATGAAGACCGCCACCAAGACGAGGGGGCTGGGGGCTTCCAGGAGCCTCGCACCATCGCCTGCATCCTGCGCGGAGCTCAAGCCCCAGCCTCCCAACGCATCTTCAAGCAGTTTGCTCGCGAAGTGAATGCAGTTCTCCCCAAGCTCGAAGCAACGCGTCCCCTCAGGTGGTGGGCCTGCACCATCACGTTCAGCTCAGCAGACCAGCTCAAGTGCGCAGCCACAGCCGGAGCCCTCCCAATGCTTTGTTCCCCAGTCATCAGCAACGTTCTGGTCACCAGGACCCTCATCGACGGAGGGGCAGGGCTCAATGTCTTGTCCGTGGAAACGTTCAACAGCCTCCAAGTGCCCTATGACCAGCTTCAGCCAACCAAGCCCTTCTCCGGAGTCACCGGCGGTTCCACGATCCCGATCGGGCAGGTCCGCCTCCCAGTCACCTTCGGCACCTTCGACAACTACCGCACCGAGCTCATCGACTTTGACGTCGCCCACATCCGCCTGCCGTACAACGCCATCCTCGGGTACCCGGCGCTGGCCAAGTTCATGGCCGTAACTCACCATGGTTACAACGTCCTCAAGATGCCAGGAAGCGGCGGCGTCATCATGGTGCCATGCCAAGAGAAGGATGCAGTGTGTGCCCTGGAGCGTGCCTTTCAGGCCGCGTCACTAGAAGACCCAGATCGCGGAAGCAGGAGGCTTCCTGAGACCATCATCAAGAAGAAGAAGACAACGCCAGGCTCAGACCCTCAGGAGGCAGGCCCCTCAAGGCCCGCGTCTGCCCAGGGGGACCCTCATTCAGTTGCATAGGAAAGCACGCCCAACGCCCTCCTCAGGCAGGGCTCAGGGGATCTCACCTGGAGGGCCACCGACCTCGCCAAGGTCACGAGGGAGGCGCTGGGGCACCATGTGGAGGCGTGTTTCGAAACACGCTTCTCTCGGAATGAAGTCAGGGAAGAAAGGCCAGACCAGCAGGAGTTTGTTAGCAAGTCCATTCAAGAACTACAGGAGTCGAGGATCATGAGAGGTTGCCGTTACCCACCAGCCGTGGCTCCCCATCCAGGCGAGAATGGTGGGCTGCGCGTCTGCGTCGACATACCAGGGCTCAATCGGATCGCCACGATGGAGCGCCTCTGGCCCTCACAAGTGGGGCGCTGCGGAGGACCACCCCACAGCTATGTTCGCATGCCTTATGGCCTGCCGAGCGTGGCTGCGGCGTACCAGCGCATCATGAGGGGCATCTTGGAGGCGCAAGAAGGCAGGCGGTCCGCAGCCCTGGCGAAGATGGAGGCCGCTCACGAGGAGCCGCCAGTGCCTTCGGAGCCTCCCGAGGCCCTCGGGCCTGGGGGCTCGTGAGGATCAGCTTCCGCAGCCCATCGAGTCTGCTGCACCAGCGCCACTGCATCAACGACATCTTCAGGTGACATCTTTTAAGTTTCATTCTAAGCTGGGAGCGCCCTCCCAGGGTTGCGTCATTCCCAGGCCGCGTGGGTCCGTCCCTGTGGCATGTATCCCTTTTTAGCTTTTCAGTCGCTAGCTTGCTTTGCTGGGGACGCCCCTCGGGCTGCATCATCCCCAGGTCGCTCGGGTTAGGCCCAGCGGCGTGTATCCCTTCCGCGTTTATTTCTAGTTACGCATCATTACTCGATGCCGTCTGCGGAGCCCTTCTTCTTCATGTCGAACACTTGCACATTAAAGGGGGGTGCCTGAGCATCGCGACTCAGGGCTCTTACTGGCTCTCCAGCCCTCACCCTCTGGCCTTGTCCACGGCATCGCGACCTGGCATACCAGCGACGGCTGAGACAAGCTCGAGGGCCAGGACCCGAGGACGTAGAGTGCCGACATCTAACCAGATTTTGCAGGAACACATCTCAAGATACAGCTCCGCGCCAGGCGCGACCCGCCTAGAGGTAGGGTCTTGTGAGTCCCGCGCTGGCTCACGGGTGCCCAGACACACCTCACTCGCTCCAACCAGCGAGCTCCCGAGCGACTAACAATCAACTAATCGCTGCCATAGCAACCCCGTCCTCTTCTTGTGATGAATTTGCAGGATCCTTAGAGGAGGCCTTGCTGGCCAAGGCCCTTGCGGCGTCTCCTTCACCCTCGCCCACGCGAACCGCTTGCACGTTAAAGGGGGGTGCCTGAGCATCGCGACTCAGGGCTCTTACTGGCTCTCCAGCCCTCACCCTCTGGCCTTGTCCACGGCATCGCGACCTGGCATACCAGCGACGGCTGAGACCAGCTCGAGGGCCGGGACCCGAGGACATAGAGCAGAAAGGGGAGCAGAGGCGAGGGAGAAGGGGCACGCGAGGACCTCGTCAAGCAACTCCTTTCAGCTACCCCCCGGACCCGGCGGCACGCTGAGAGCAATCTCCGATTCCAAAGATAAGTCACCATCCAAAGCGTTGGCTATCGTGGCACTACCCCCGCACCTAAGGCGACTCCGTACTGGCGACGTTCCTTCTCTTTCTCACCAAGCGACGGCCGCTTGAGCGCCAAAGGGGACCTCCTGAGCATCGCGACTCAGGGGCTCTTACCGGACCCCGGGTCGCTCACCTCCTGGCCTTGACCACGACATCGCGACCTGGCATACCAGCGACGGCTGACGCCGCCTTAGGACTGGGACCTGTCGACGCAGAGCACAAAGGCCTCGCAAGGTGCGAAAGGGAGAACCAAACTATGACGAAATTCGCGATTCGCACAAATCCATAGCAAGGGTTACATATTAACAACAAGGATCGCTGCCACCTTACAAGCCCCTGTGGGGGACCATGTGATTCCTCCCAGGGAACGGATCCTAAAGGGTGCTAACTACACGCGCCTTCACAAAAGATGCCATCATCAACAGTGGGCCGGCAGGCACCGGTGCCAACCCCATCCAGATCAGGATCGACGACGACCAAGCGAGCCTGCCCTGCTCCGAGAGCGGCGTCGACTCGCGGGCTCGTAGCTGTCGTCGCTCGTCTCCGGCGTCGCGAAGACCTCACTGGGATCGCTGGATCCTCCGGCGCTCCCGTCGCTTGCGGAGCTGTCCTGGGGGCGATTGGCGGGCCCAGCCGTCACCGTGGCAAGGTCCTAGCCGCCTCCCCCGGGGCAGCACTCCAGCCGGCGACCGTTCGCGTCGAAGACCTTGAAGAACATCACCGAAGCGCCGTCGTACTCCAAGTGGATCGCGAGGGCGCCCTTCGTTCTGCAGCACCGAGCGATTTCACCCCAGCCGCGAGTCATGAAGACCTTGCCCGGGGCGGTGATCGCTACCTCTGCCCCGGTCGCGGGAGTGCTGCAGTCGGCGTGCTGCAGCCACAACTCCAGAAGTCTCACCTGCTGGAAGGCGGAGGCGAAGAAGGAAGGAAGGCGAATCCAAGTCCGCGGAGGCATGGCGGTGTGGAGCACGAGCTCGCGGGAGGAGTCCTCGGTGTGGACTCCAGGAGGAACAACCAACACCTTCGTGACCCTCCGGCGCCGCCAACGACGCTGGCTGAGGGGATCTGCGTCTCCTCTTCCGGAGCCCTCGGCGTGGGCATACAAGGGGAGCGGGAACCCCGGCGGAGGCCGCTCGTACCAAGGCCTAGGCGCCACCAGGCGATTCTCCTCGTCTCGGCCGCGCAAGGCAGGCCGTTTCTTCGGCGGGAGCGGGTCAGGTACCTCTTGAGGAGCCTTTCCCTTCTCCGCCGCGGAGAACCGGCGAATCGGAGCCATCTCACCAAGACGGAGCAAGAACCGAGGCGAGGAGGAGGCAAGAAGAGATGGACTAGGAGGGCACGCGCGGTGCCGTACTTATAGCCGGCGGAGGCCAACCGCCGGCCTCCACGATCACAGGTAATCATGACATGGTTTGCATGCAGGGACTTGCCCAATCTGCGCGGTCGTCGAGGCGTCGTGGGGAAGTGGAGACGCCCACGTCCAATCAACCGCCACGCGGCGCCCGAGGCCGTAGGCTGTTAGGGCCCGCGGCGCTTCGCCCTTGCCCTTTCGCCTCTCGGCACGTCCAAGTCCATGCGCGCCTTGGGCCCGGGGGCTACTGTCGGAGTTCTGGGAACGGGGGTCCCCAGACTTGCCTGCCTGCGGCCTGCGGCGTGGCTCGAGTGGGGGCCCAACGTGGCCCATCTTCATCAACACAAAGCTCAAGACCCTCGCGAGGGGCCAAGCCTCGTGAGGCGGACGACACGACGCTTCCTCCGGCACGGCCTCCTTAGGCTGGCTCGCGAGGAGGCGGAGAGATCAAGGTGGGGTACCTCACGAGGTGCCCATGACGCAAGCCATGACGATCAAAGGTGCCAGGCGGGCGCCAGCCCGCGCAGCGTCCTCCCTTTCCTCTTTGGTGCAAAGGGGGCAAGCGCAGGCGAGAGGATCAAGCAAAGGCACCCATTTCGGTGCAACGAGACCAGGACCAGCTCCACGACAAGGAGGGAGTCACTGTGGAGCCCGAGCCGGCGTCATCACCAGAACCTTTGGCAGGCGAAGACCAACTTTAGTCAGGATAAGTGTACCCGATGTTCCCCTTCAAATCGGCCAATTGTTGGCGCCCTTCCCGCTCAATATTTGGAAAGAGGCCCCGGGCCTTTGCCTATATATAGGACTAGCCGCTCCCGGAGAGTAGAGAGGGAGAGGATCTAGAGCAAGTAGAGAGAGAGAGAGAAGGGCGATCGAACTCCCCCAGCAGTTCATCCCCTAGCCAAGAACAGGCCCTCGCGAGGTCGTTCCCCTTTGTACTGTTCTTCCTCATCAACCCTAGAGGCAATCCACCACACCACACTGGAGTAGGGTATTACACCACAATGGTGGCCCGAACCAGTATAAACCCTGTGTCTCTTGTGTTGTTCTGGCAGTAGTTTAGATCCTAACGAGACGGAGAGGTAGAGGGCTCGATCTCCGCGCGCACCCCAAAATTCGAACCTTAAGGGTCTGCTGGAACCCGTGATCCGACAGCGGTGATCGTCATCGGTGTGACCGTGCTCACCGTGTACCTCATCTACCGCCCGCAGCCGCTGAAGCTCCGGTGACGGATGCGTTCCTGAACGCCGGGTACGTGGACGAGCTGACCGTCCTCGGCGGCCGGCCCACGGCTTCGCGCTCAACGCTGACCCTCACCGCTCTGGTCGCCATCACACATCCAATATCGATCAACGATTCGTTGGTTTATCATGGTTGCGAAAGTTTGATCAGCCCTTCCACTATCGTGCATCCATACTCCATAGAATAGTCCCACCTCGCTTCATTAGACCGAATCAGTCCAGTTTATATACATGTTGCTTAGCAAATCAACAAGCAAGCTTGGAAATCAAATAAGTAGAGGGCAAAAAGAGGGATTGGTGTCCAGATGGCGAGCTCCGACGGAGGCTGGGTGATGCAGCGAGGCGGATGTGTGCTGCCGCGGCAGCGAGCGAGCAGTGGGCAAAGGTCAACGGGAGGCCTGAGGGAGACAAGTTTGATCAGCGGGGTCGGCTCGACGGACGGAGCAAGATGGAGAGGGAGGGGCGTGCGGAGAGAGAAGTCTAGCAACCGGGGCGGCTCGACGGACGGCAGTGCTAACCGGCCACATGAAGCAGAGCAAAGTGGTGTCGGATGGATTTTTGCAGCCTCTGGCTAGCTGGGCTAGACATGCTGCTGCTGACTCATGGGGATTTTGCTCCTAATTAAACCTCGACGCACGCATGTCCTATGGCCGATCCGAACATCGCATACATGTATGTCATGGCTGATCTGAAACAGAAAAAACCTGGTCGTCATTTCAATAATCAATCAGGCATAAGCACGCATCAAATTAGCATCATCAAGTCTCACACGTTGATAGCTCACCTAAAACGGTGTCCAAAAAAAAAGGTTTACCAGAGACGAACCCTGAATTGCATTGGAATTCTTTCTTAAATATTGGTTTGTCCTTATCATTTTGTTCCAAACAGTGATTTCACTTTTTTGACTCATCATTTTGTGTTGTTTGACTGTCTTGGATCGGCTTGCTTCTAACCGATATCTTAATAAACACATCAGCTACAACGCTTTCAGATACAGTATGTGAGACCAATTGATTTTACTTTATTTATTTATTGGAGACGTACTTTAAGGCTAGAGAGACATCAAGCTTGGAGACAACGACTCTAATGCTTGAAGTGTATGAAGGCTGCCTTTATAGGACCAAAACTACCGTGGATGCTTTTATTAAATTAGGCCATGTTGACATCGTAGCCCTTTTAGTTTCAATTGCATTTTAAAAGTTTTCATCTCATTTTAGTATATAATTTCAAAGTTTTTTTTTATCTCTGGCAGATCTCTATAGCTATTCTTGAGTCTTGAAAATGTGTTCATTTAGTAGGAGGATGAGGCCACGCGGGGATAATAGTTTTTCACCCGTTGCAACGCACCGGCATATTTTGATTGTACAATTTTGAACAAAAGATTGTAACTTCCACAATTTTCTTCCTCGGTTCCTGATTTTAGCTCATTGTTCATGTTTTTTCCTTTTAGTGAAACTCTGGTAGACACGACGACAATTACATTATGTTTACACAATCACAAGAACAATCATTAGAGAGGAAAGTAGCCTTTTTTCGGGTGAGTAACCATATTTGTGACTTTTTAAGATTTGGAGTGCACTGATTTTTTTTAATATTACCTTTCTTTATCCATATTCATATAGAATTTGTCAAAGTTGGACAGAAGAATGGACGCTTTGTCAAAGTTGACTAGAAGAAGGTGCACACGGAGCAAGTTGGTGAAATGAACAAGATTTGACAATACTCACTAAATTTGAATCCACGTAAAAAATCTCCCGTTGCAACGCACGGGCATCTGTGCTAGAAATAATGTTCTAATTTTTTCAGAGGAACTAACGAGTTAGTATCTAAAATAAATTACTTTAGATTAGCTACTACTTTGAAAAAAGATGTCACTTTGAAATAAAGGCAACTGTAGACCCGTGGGAAGGTGTGTGATATTTTTTTTCTCCCGTTGCAACGCACGGGCTCTTTTTGCTAGTAATATAAAAGTGGAAAATAAAGCCCAATATAGTCCAAAACAGTAGATAATATAGCATGGAGCAATCAAAAATTATAGATACGTTGGAGACGTATCAGGCATCCCCAAGCTTAATTCCTGCTCGTCCTCGAGTAGGTAAATGATAAAAAGGGAATTTTTGATGCGGAGTGCTACTTGGCATAATTTCAATGCAAATCTTCTTAATTGTGGTATGAATATTCAGATTCGAAAGATTCAAGACAAAAGTTTATGTTGACATAAAAATAATAATACTTCAAGCATATTAACAAAGCAATTATGTCTTATCAAAATAACATGGCCAAAGAAAGTTATCCCTACAAAATCATATAGTCTGGCTATGCTCTATCTTCACCACACAAAGTATTTAAATCATGCACAACCCCGATGACAAGCCAAGCAATTGTTTCATACTTTAACATTTTTAAAACTTTTTCAATCTTCACGCAATACATGAGCGTGAGCCATGGATATAGCACTATATGTGGAATAGAGTGGTGGTTGTGGAGAAGACAAAAAGAGGGGAAGATAGTCTCACATCAACTAGGCGTATCAACGGGCTATGGAGATGCCCATTAATAGATATCAATGTGAGTAAGTAGGGATTGCCATGCAACGGATGCACTAGAGCTATAAGTATATGAAAGCTCAACAAAAGAAACTAAGTGGGTGTGCATCCAACTTGCTTGCTCACGAAGACCTAGGGCATTTTGAGGAGGCCCATAATTGGAATATACAAGCAAAGTTCTATAATGAAAAATGCCCACTAGTATATGAAAGTGACAAAATGAGAGACTCTCTATCATGAAGATCATGGTGCTACTTTGAAGCTGTAAGGGCATATTTATCCCTAAGGTGTTTTGGTGATTGATGACAATGCATTTGCGGACTAACCGTCTTACTTGGATTTTTCAGATATTCTATCACTAGGTACGCAACGGTTATCGCCCCTCGAAGACTATTGAAGACGGCGTTTTTCTACGTTTCTTTTTGGTGGATTTGAGTCGTAGGAAAGCCGTACTATTAAGAGGGGGTCCGCGTCGGAAAGGTTTGGATGGAATCATCATGTACACGTTCCCTTCTTTGTCTTCACCTTTCCATTTCCTTTGGAGCCCCTCCCGTTGATTCCTCGGTGCAATTGTCGTGGCTGTTCTGGTGCTTGCGGTAGTACTGCTCCTCGGAGCGGTAGTACCGCAGGCACCTGCGGTAGTACCGTGCTTCAAGCGCGGTAGTACCGCAGGCTGCCACAGTAGTACCGCTCCCCTGGAGCTGTACTACTGTGGCACCCAGGGCTAGTACCGCAGATCTGCGGTAGTAGGGGCGGATGTAACTTTTTTACATCCGCACCTCCGCGGTAGTACCGCGCAGCGGTTCGCGGTAGTACCGTGTGTACCGCTGTCTTGCAGTAGTAGGAGCGGATGTAATTTTTTTACATCCGCGCCACCCGCGGTAGTACCGTGCCGGACTTTTGCACAGATGTTTTTCCAGCGGAAGTAGGCACGGATGTAATTTTATTCTTCCGTGCCCTTCCTTGGCCAGGGCACCCCTGCCTTGCGGTAGTACCGCAAGGGCGTGCGGTAGTACCGCGCCCGCGGTTGTACTGCCCCTGGCAGGTCTGCTCTGGCCATCACAGCTGCCGCGGTAGTACCGTGCTTCCTTCCACGGTAGTACCGCGCAGCCTTGCGGTAGTACCGCGTCCCCGGAGCGGTAGTACCGCGCGTCGCGAGCTGGTTAAGTGGATAACGGTTGGATTTCGTCCACCACTATAAAAGGGTCGTCTCCTACCTCTAGTTGATCACCTCTTCTATCCCCAAGCTCCATTGTTGATCTAACCTCCATTTTCGCCCGATCTCACTCCCTAGGCAATCAAACTTGTTGATTTGCTCGGGAGTGGTTGAGAAGGCCCCGGTCTACACTTCCACCAAGAGAAATTTGATTCCCCCCACTAATCCTTGCGGATCTTGTTACTCTTGGGTGTTTGAGCACCCTAGACGGTTGAGGTCACCGCGAAGCCATATCCATTGTGGTGAAGCTTCGTGGTGTCGTTGGGAGCCTCCAATTAAGTTGTGGAGATTGCCCCAACCTTGTTTGTAAAGGTTCGGTCGCCGCCTCCAAGGGCACCAATAGTGGAATCACGGCATCTCGCATTGTGTGAGGGCGTGAGGAGAATACGGTGGCCCTAGTGGCTTCTTGGGGAGCATTGTGCCTTCACACCGCTCCAACGGAGACGTACTTCCCCTCAAAGGGAAGGAACTTCGGTAACACATCCTCGTCTCCACCGGCTCCACTCTTGGTTATCTCATCCCTTTACTTGTGCAAGCTTAATTGTGTTCTATCTCTTGCTTGCTTGTATGTTTGTTGTTGTTGCATCATATAGGTTGTCCACCTAGTTACATTTTTAGACAACTTACTTTGATGCAAAGTTTAAATTGTTAAAGAAAAGCTAAAAATTGTTAGTTGCCTATTCACCCCCCCTCTAGTCAACTATATCGATCCTTTCAATTGGTATCAGAGCCTCGTCTCTTTTTAAGGACTTTACCGTCCAAAGAGTATGGTTGACGTCGAAGACGATGTGGGAGAGCACCCCGGTGCGAATCCGAGCTCGTCTTCGGGAGTTGGGGCTACCTCGGTATCTCGTGAGGAGTTCAATGTGGCTTTGGACACATTGAGAGACTCTATGACGGCCGAGGTCAAAGGCATGTTTAAGGATTTCTTAAAAGAGCTTAAACTTTCCACCGCACCGTTGGAAGTGGGTGATCCCGCCAACAAGGTGACGGATGCTACCTCCAACAAGGGGGAAGCTACTAGCGATAAAGCCCTTCCTTCAAGTGGTAAAAGTGGAACCGGCATCTATGCTCATGTGGAACCTCCATCCATCTATGGTGGACCGCTTCCTTCCACTCACTTGAATCATGCCGGTCCTCCTCCCAAGATTGATAAGAAGGAGGATTTTGATTCTTGGATTTATCGTTTTAAGCGCCATTTAAATCATGTGAACACTAACCTTTGAAGAATTATTGAAGAAGGTTTTTATCCGCATGACCGGAGCAACTTCACTCCAAGAGAAGTCGTGGACCATCAATTCAATGAGAATGCTCTCTTCATCATTCAAGAAGCTATCCCACCTGAAGATCTTCCTCATCTCCGGCCCTACTCATTGGCCAAAGATGCTTGGCTCAAAGTGGTCTCCCTATATCGGGGAAGCGCAAGCATTCAACGCTCCAACTATGAAGTGGTACAAGATGAAGCCGATGAGTTTGCTATGAAAGAAGATGAAGAACCTCGTGAGCTCTTTCGGAGGGTAACCAAGCTCGCGGTCTCTCTCCGAGATCATGGAAGCAAGGACACGGATGACAATTGGATCAAGCGCAAATTCCTCAAGGCGATGATGCCCTACCACAAATCCATGTCCTCTGTCATTCGTCAAAGGCCGGACTTCCGCACACTATCCTCAAATGATGTGTTGGATGAGTTCGTTGCTATGAGTATCTTGGACAAGACCGCCGACAATGCGGTTCTTCGCTCACAACGAGGAAAGAGACCCAACCTTGCTCTAAAAGCCAAGGTTAGTATGGAGGAAGAGGATGAGGAGGAAGAAGAGGAGAGCAACCTCGAAGACACGAAGTATGAATATCATGAACACATGGCCCTTGCTTCAAGGCAATTTTGGAGCAAGAAGAACTCAAGGCCCAACTTCAACAAGAACAACTCAAGTGGCACAAAGGGCAAGCAACGAGTGAGGACTTGCTTCAATTGTGGCAACGTTAGTCACTTTGTTGCGGAGTGCCCGTATGAGAAGAGGGAAGACAACGGTGGCAAGCTCATTCGAAAGGACAAGGCCAAGTCTTTCACCAACAAGAACAACTTCACCAAGAAGTCTCCCCACAAGGCGTTGGTGGTACAAGAAGAGTACAATGAGGATGATGATGATGATGAAGGTGGTGACACAGTGGCCATGGCCTCCGTGGCCATTGCCTCAACTCCTCGGGTGTCACTCTTCGACTCCCCCAATGAGAGCATCACCGCCAAGTGCCTCATGGCAAAAGCCACCAACAAGGTAACCCCCAACATCAAAACTACCATCATTAATCATCCTTCGTCGACGGATTGCATTGATGAACATGAGGGGACTAATGTGGAGGAGAATGAGTTTGAGACCTTTATGGGTAAACTTAAGGGCAAGTCCAAGAAGCACTTTGTTGCTCTCTTGGAACAACTTGGTGAAGCCAATGACATGATCGAGGCTCACAAAAATACCATCTCTAAGATGGAAGGACATACTCGTGACTATGCCGATGAGATTTCGGATCTTTCCAATGCTCTTGAGGAGGAGCGTGGTCTTCGTTTGGCTCTTGAGGAGTCATACAACGATGATCATGCTAAATTAAAGAAAGATCTTGATCATGCTCTTGTTGTGTCTCGTGTGCTAAGCTCCGAGAAGGCAAAGCTTGGGGTTGATCTTGCTAGACTCAAAGAGGAGCTTGACATTCTAGACAAGGCTCACAAAGTCTTGAAGGGTGCTCATGCTAGCCTCAAAGAGTCTCATGATCAACTCCAAGTGAAGCTAACCAAGGAGAAAGCCACTTTTCCTCATATGTTGTTGATTGATAATGCAAATGCTACTAACCCTTGTTGTGAGCATGTGCATCTTGTTGAGGAGAATGCTAAATTGAAGGAGCAACTTGAGAAAGGTCTTGTGTCATGCATACAAGGTGAGAAGAACCTCAACGACCTTTTGAATAGTCAAAAGGAAGTTGTGGCCAAGGAAGGGATTGGGTACGCGCCCAAGCCTAAGAACAAGAAGAAGAATGACAAGACCAAACGACCTCCCCCTCTCAAGCAAACCTTTGTGAAGGAAGGAGAGTGTGCACCCAAGGAGAAGAAGAACGATGCAAAGGGTGGCGGTGTCAAGAAAGGCAAGGCCGCCCCTCCAAACAAAGCCGGCGACTTTAATCCTTCTTATGTCTTATGCCGTGCTAGTGATGGGCATGTCTATGCCAAATTTGTTGGTTCTCCTTATGATTACATTGAATGGTCTATTTGGGTTCCTAAGACCCTTGTTACTAACATCAAAGGACCCATTACAAAATGGGTACCTAAAACCAAGCATTGATCTCTTGTAGGAGTTTGCTTCCGGTGGAGGTTCATGGTTGCTCGATAGTGGAGCTACAAATCATATGACCGGAAGCAAGGACTTGGTGGTGGACGTGCACAAGATTCCATCTATGCCCACCAATGACGAGTGGGGTGATGCCTCGTCCTCTAAGGTATTGGGACTCGGCAAGGTTGTCATTTCTCATGATCTCACGATCGAGAAAGTCATGCTTGTAGAGTCCCTTGCATACAATTTACTTTCCGTTCGTCAACTTGCAATCATGGGCTTCGCCACCTTCTTTGATATTGATACCGTGGCCCTCTTGTGGAGCAAGACTCTTAAAGTAGCTTTTGTTGGGCATGTCGAGAACGGTCTTTATGTGATTAACTTTTCAGAGCGACCCACTAAGACCGCGACATGCCTAATGGCTAAAGTTGATGTGGGATGGCTTTGGCATCGCCGATTAGCCCATGTCAATATGAGATCTTTGCAAAGTCTTCTCAAGGGGGACCATGTCCATGGACTAATAAATGTTAGTTTTGCTAAAGATCGTGCTTGCAGTGCCTGTATCGAAGGAAAGCTACATGAGAAGGCTCACCCTCCCACGACTATCATTTACTCAAAGAGGCCGTTGGAGCTCCTTCACATGGATCTCTTTGGGCCTCCATCCTTTGATAGTCTTGGGGGTAGGAAGTATTGCTTGGTGATTGTGGATGACTATTCAAGATATACTTGGGTGTATTTCTTCAAGAGGAAGAGTGAGACCCAACAAACCGTCATTGACTTTGCAAATGAAGCTCAACGTCAACACAATGCAAAGATCTTGACTATAAGAAGTGACAATGGCACCGAGTTCAAGAACTACACCTTGGACGAGTTTCTTAGTGATGAGGGGATCAAGCATCAATATTCCGCACCATACACCCCTCAACAGAACGGTGTTGCAGAGAGGAAGAACCGGACGTTGATGGATGCGGCAAGGACCATGATGGCAGAGTTCAAGTCTCCGTACAACTTTTGGGCCGAAGCCATCAACACCGCATGTCATGCATCCAATCAGCTCTACCTCCGCAAGGGCTTGAACAAGACTCCATATGAGATACTTACCGGTAACAAGCCCAACCTCAAGTACTTTCGGGTGTTCGGGTGTAAGTGTTTCATTCTCAAGAAAGGTGTTCGGTTGTCTAAATTTGAGGCTAGAGCTCATGAGGGCATATTTGTTGGTTATGCTACAAACTCTCATGCTTACCGTGTCCTTAATAAATCCACGGGACTTATTGAGGAGACGTGTAACGTGGAGTTTGATGAGAATAACGGCTCCCAAGTGGAGCAAAGTGGCACTTGTGATGTAGGTGATGAAATTCCTCCTCAAGCCATAAGAAGAATGGGTGTTGGTTTTATCCTACCCATTGAGGAACCCCTTGTGGCCGGAGGAGAAGGACAATGCTCCACCCAAGTGGAGCCATCACCAACCCAAGGCCCACACGCTTCCGAAGAACAAAGTGAAGGCCCTCAACCTCATGAACAAGACCAAGAGCAAGATCATTCTCAATACGGTGTTGACACACCAAGTGATGCTCAAGGTCAAGTTCCCCTCCTCGAGCAAGTTCAAGATCAAGAACAAGCTCATGACGACGCTCAAGATGACCAAGTGACCGCTCCTCGTTTCACCACCGAGGAGGAATTGGAGCGTCGTGCCGCCAAGATTGCTTCCAAGCTCTCCACCAAGGGTCATCTCATGAAGAATGTTCTTGGAAGCATTCAAAGAGGGGTAAGCACTCATAGACAATTGGCAAACTATTGTGAACATCACGCGTTTGTCTCTTGTGTTGAGCCCAAAAAGGTATATGAAGCACTCGAAGATCCGGATTGGCTTAATGCCATGCATGAAGAGCTCAATAACTTCGAGTACAACAAGGTGTGGAGATTAGTGCCAAGACCCACGGGAAACCACAATGTCATTGGAACCAAGTGGATCTTCAAGAACAAGCAAGATGCTCATGGAATCATCATCCGGAACAAGGCCCGCTTGGTAGCTCAAGGCTACTCCCAAGTCGAGGGTATCGACTATGGTGAAACCTTTGCTCCCGTTGCTCGCCTTGAGTCCATTCGCATGCTTATTGCTTATGCTTCCCATCATAACTTTAAGTTGCACCAAATGGATGTGAAGAGTGCATTTCTTAATGGTCCCATTAATGAGTTGGTTTATGTCAAGCAACCCCCCGGGTTCAAGGATCCCTACTTTCCCGATCATGTGTATCAACTCGATAAGGCACTCTATGGCCTTAAACAAGCCCCACGTGCGTGGTATGACCACCTTACCGAGTTGCTACAAGATCGTGGATTTGAAGTTGGGCTCATCGACCCCACTCTTTTTACTAAGAAGGTCAAAGGGGAGTTGTTTGTATGCCAACTATATGTTGATGACATTATTTTTGGTTCCCCTAACAAAGCCTTCAATGATGAATTTGCCGCACTAATGACCTCAATGTTTAAGATGTCTTCCATGGGAGAGTTGAAGTTCTTTTTAGGTTTCGAAGTGAAGCAAAGAAAAGAGGGAACCTTCATCAACCAAGCCAAATACACTCAAGACATGCTTAAGAGGTTCAATCTAAGTGATGTCAAGCCGGCTTCCACTCCAATGCCCACTAAGTGCCAACTTGACATTGATCCCAATGGTAAAGCGGTGGATCAAAAGGTATACCGTTCCATGATTGGATCCTTGCTTTACCTTTGTGCATCTAGACCGGATATCATGTTGAGTGTGGGAATTTGTGCACGGTTTCAAGCCGCACCTAAGGAAAGCCACTATGTGGCGGTCAAGCGAATCTTTCGATATTTGGCTCATACCCCAAACTTTGGCTTATGGTATCCCAGAGGAGCAAACTTCAAGCTTGTTGGGTACTCGGATTCCGATTGGGCGGGAGACAAAGTGGATAGGAAGTCCACTTCCGGAGGATGCCAATTCCTTGGTTGCTCTTTGGTAAGTTGGTCTTCCAAGAAGCAAAGTTGTGTGTCTCTCTCGTCCACCGAAGCGGAGTATGTGGCGGCCGGTAGTTGTTGTGCACAACTCTTATGGATGAGGCAAACTTTAAAGGATTACGGTGTCATTTGTGACAAAGTGCCTCTTTGGTGTGATAATGAAAGTGCCATCAAGATTTCCCTCAACCCGGTGCAACACTTCAAGACGAAGCATATTGAGATTCTGTATCACTTCATCAGGGATCACATTAGGCGAGGAGAGATCAAGCTCAAATACGTCAACACTCATGATAACCTTGCAGACATTTTCACGAAGCCTTCGGATGAAGCAAGATTTCGCGAGTTAAGGCATGAGCTAAATATCATTGACTCGAGCAATGTTGCTTGAGCTCGTGCACACCCTACCATACTCAACTTGTTATCTTGTTTAGATGTAGGCATGGACATAGGGGGAGTGTTGTTCTCTCAATGAGCTTTCCCTCCCCCCATTATGCATAAATCAATTCACTCTTTCACATTCGCCATTTTTGATGGTACTTGTGTTTCAAAGAGGAGTTTTGGTCATGGGCCCAAGGATAATTCTTCGCGGTGCCATACCAACTAACTCAAACATAGGTGGCTCCGGCCACCGCCCTTTCTTTGGAGAGGTGGTGTTCCGTGGTTCGTTTTGTGTTTTGTCTGGGTGTCCTTGTTTGTGTAAGCGTGTTCTCGTGCAATGACCATTTTTTGTGTTTGGGCAACTTCCTGAGCCTTGAGAGGGTTTGGTACTACCGCGATAGCGCGGCAGTAATTTTTTTACTGCCGCCCTTACGAGCGGTACTACCGCCGGAACGGTACTACCACAATGACAAGCGCGGTACTACCGCATGTGCGCGGCAGTAATTTTTTTTACTGCCGCCCAAAAGAGCGGTACTGCCGCTTTCACGGTACTACCGCGATGACCCTTGCGGTACTACCGCGCCGTGTGTGGTCGCGTGGAGTTATGACTCGGGCAGGGGAGTTCCAACTCCCCATACCCATTCAGTGTCTCTCTCTCCCCACGCCTCTCTCTCTCGCTCCGGAATGGCGCCGGAGGTCCTCGCCGGATCTCCTTCTCCGGCCACTCCCCTCGGATTCCGCCCGGTGGGATCGTTCCCCACCATCTCCTCTTGCCATGGACGAAGGTTTTTCCCCAAATCCCTCTCTTTCTTGGTTGCTTTTTGATTTCTAGGTGTTTGGGGAGATGCATCTTGTTCTTGAGGTTTTAGGCGAAATCTGTGCAAGAGTAGGTTCTAGGGGAGTCGTGTTGCGTAGGTAATACACTTGCTATGCTGTCTTGTGATGGATTTGATCAACCGTCGTACCGCCTTTGTTTCGCGGCCTTTTTTTTAGATTTGAACTGCTCAGATCTGATGACCGCCCGGTACTACCGCACTTCCGAGCGGTACTACCGCTCCTGCGGTACTACAACTTTGCAGCGTGGTACTACCGTGCTTCTTGCGGAACTAAAATTTATACTACTGCTCCGAAACGCGGTACTACTGTACAAGGGTATGGTACTACCGTGCCCATGTACGGTACTACCGCGACTGGGAGCAGTACTAATTTTTTAGTACCGCAACTTTGGCCGTACTACCGTTTGGATCCATTTCCTCTCGCGGCAGCTATCAACTGTGTTGCCTACTTTTGTTCTTGGCTTTGTTGTGGTCTTTGCATTGATCCTTTTGTTTGTCGCGTGTGTTTTGCGTTTTTGTGTCTCAGGCAATGGCTCTCGGCGATCCAATCCCAGTCGTGACACCGACTCCAAACGTCTGCGCAATCCTGGTGAAGCTGCAGAAGGCTCCAATGCCCCCAAGCGCAATTTCAAGACCTCCGCTTCCAAGTTCAAGGAACCAGCCAAGGGCATGGATGAGATGCCTCTTGCGGAGTATGTGCGTCTCCGTCAGCTCAATCCTTATGTGACCCCTCGTGCTACCATTAGAGGTTGCGAGCTGTTCTGGAACAAGACGCAGATGCTCACTTATCTGGATGTCATCAAGAACAAGCAGAACACCTATGTGGAAGTCAAGTGGATTGACATGGATCACATGAGGAAGGACAAGTTCCGTGGCTACTTTGGAGAAGCTCTAGACCTGGTGGAGCAGTTTGGGATTGAGCAGGTCATCTCCTTCCATCTGGACTTTGACCCCGAGCTCATCTGTCAGCTCTTTGCCTCTGTGTTCTTTCACCCTGGGGAGGAGCGGAGGATGACGTGGATGTCCAACGGTCGTCAGTTGACCACCACCTGGAAGGAGTTCATGGACATGTTGCAGATTCCTGACGATGGGCTCGAGAATCCAGTCGGCGTCCGTCCCCATGCCAACTCCACCTCTGCTAACAAGAATCTGCTTCAGAAGTTCTATGTTGAGAAGGTTCTCGCCAGTGGCAAGTCTGCTTGGGTTCTGAACCCCTTTCTGGATATCATGTACCGCATCTTCCGCAACTCGCTCTTCCCTCGCATCGGTGACAAGGACAAGGTGCATGCTTACATGGTGGATATGATGCTCATGTGCGAGGAGGCACGGGTTTCTCAGACTCAGCCTCTGGATGTTTCACACATTATGTGGCATGAGCTTCGGTTTGCGGTGTTCAACCGTAAGGTGCCTATCTATGGGCCCTACCTGTTTCTGTTGATCTCCAAGACTTGGGAGCAGATGTACCCTACTGAGGAGTTCCTTGCACCTAACTGGATTCACCATGAATCAATCAGTCTCCGTGTCAAGACTCAGTGGGCCAACACTACGACTCGTGCTGAAGCGTCTGCCGCCCGGAGGACTGTTGGTGAGGAGGAGGGTTGGGGAGAGGATGTTGCTCAGGGCCGTGCTGCTAGGTTCTCCCAGAGTTCGTCTGAGCCCTCGTGGGCCAAGAAGCTGAAGGCCAAGATGAAGACTCTCTTCTGTATGCAGGCAAAGGGGCAGTACAGGACTCACGTGGCCTCTAAGGAAGCTCGTCGCCGTGACTGACACATTCTGAGGGTCTTTGGAGAGGATCACTCGAGTGGTTCTGAGAGGGACATCACCCCGGAGGCAGAATGGATGGAGAAGCAGGGACTCAAGTGGTCTGATTCTGACGAGGACGTTGAGGAGGAGATCCCCGCCGCCGAGTCTGACGAGGAGCGCTGGGGATGACTTCTCCGCCTGAGCCACGCCGTGTGTGTGTAGGTGTCATCTCTGCCCTTTTTGGCGTCTTGATGCTAAAGGGGGAGAGAGTGTAGGGATTTGCTTTTGTTGCTGCGTTTGGTGTGTTTGTCTCGTTTCGTTGGAACCTCGTTTCGTTTGTCGCTTCGTTTGGTTCGGTTTGAGACTTATTCCATATGGTGTAAGACATATGCACTCTACCCTATCTCGCGAGCTTAAGTTATATTGTGCTACCTTCTGTTATGTCCTTAGTTATATTATTAGCACTATCTTTGTCTGTTATGCCTTGTCTCTAAAATATAGGGGGAGTGTTGATCCTAGTGTGTGTGCTATGCAGTCCAAAGCAACCATCTAGATTGCACACATCTAGGGGAGCCTGTCTATATTTTAGAGAGGAGGGGTTTGTGTTTGCTTTATATTATTTTCCTTTGTGCAAATCCCGTATTGTCATCAATCCACCAAAAAGGGGGAGATTGTAAGGGCATTTTTATCCCTAAGGTGTTTTGGTGATTGATGACAATGCATTTGCGGACTAACCGTCTTACTTGGATTTTTCAGATATTCTATCACTAGGTACGCAACGGTTATCGCCCCTCGAAGACTATTGAAGACGGCGTTTTTCTACGTTTCTTTTTGGTGGATTTGAGTCGTAGGAAAGCCGTACTATTAAGAGGGGGTCCGCGTCGGAAAGGTTTGGATGGAATCATCACGTACACGTTCCCTTCTTTGTCTTCACCTTTCCATTTCCTTTGGAGCTCCTCCCGTTGATTCCTCGGTGCAATTGTCGTGGCTGTTCTGGTGCTTGCGGTAGTACTGCTCCTCGGAGCGGTAGTACCGCAGGCACCTGCTGTAGTACCGTGCTTCAGGCGCGGTAGTACCGCAGGCTGCCACAGTAGTACCGCTCCCCTGGAGCTGTACTACTGTGGCACCCAGGGCTAGTACCGCAGATCTGCGGTAGTAGGGGTGGATGTAACTTTTTTACATCCGCACCTCTGCGGTAGTACCGCGCAGCGGTTCGCGGTAGTACCGTGCGTACCGCTGTCTTGCGGTAGTAGGAGCGGATGTAATTTTTTTACACCCGCGCCACCCGCGGTAGTACCGTGCCGGACTTTTGCACCGATGTTTTTCCAGCGGAAGTAGGCACGGATGTAATTTTATTCTTCCGTGCCCTTCCTTGGCTAGGGCACCCCTGCCTTGCGGTAGTACCGCAAGGGCGTGCGGTAGTACCGCGCCCGCGGTTGTACTGCCCCTGGCAGGTCTGCTCTGGCCATCGCAGCTGCCGCGGTAGTACCGTGCTTCCTTCCACGGTAGTACCGCGCAGCCTTGCGGTAGTACCGCGTCCCCGGAGCGGTAGTACCGCGCGTCGCGAGCTGGTTAAGTGGATAACGGTTGGATTTCGTCCACCACTATAAAAGGGTCGTCTCCTACCTCTAGTTGATCACCTCTTCTATCCCCAAGCTCCATTGTTGCTCTAACCTCCATTTTCGCCCGATCTCACTCCCTAGCCAATCAAACTTGTTGATTTGCTCGGGAGTGGTTGAGAAGGCCCCGATCTACACTTCCACCAAGAGAAATTTGATTCCCCCCACTAATCCTTGCGGATCTTGTTACTCTTGGGTGTTTGAGCACCCTAGATGGTTGAGGTCACCGCGAAGCCATATCCATTGTGGTGAAGCTTCGTGGTGTCGTTGGGAGCCTCCAATTAAGTTGTGGAGATTGCCCCAACCTTGTTTGTAAAGGTTCGGTCGCCGCCTCCAAGGGCACCAATAGTGGAATCACGGCATCTCGCATTGTGTGAGGGCGTGAGGAGAATACGTTGGCCCTAGTGGCTTCTTGGGGAGCATTGTGCCTTCACACCGCTCCAACGGAGACGTACTTCCCCTCAAAGGGAAGGAACTTCGGTAACACATCCTCGTCTCCACCGGCTCCACTCTTGGTTATCTCATCCCTTTCCTTGTGCAAGCTTAATTGTGTTCTATCTCTTGCTTGCTTGTATGTTTGTTGTTGTTGCATCATATAGGTTGTCCACCTAGTTACATTTTTAGACAGCTTACTTTGATGTAAAGTTTAAATTGTTAAAGAAAAGCTAAAAATTGTTAGTTGCCTATTCACCCCCCCTCTAGTCAACTATATCGATCCTTTCAGAAGCACAAGTGTGGTAAAAGGATAGTAACATTGTGCCTTCTCTCTTTTTCTCTCATTTTTTTTATTATTTGGGCCTTTTCTTTTTTATGGCCTCTTTTTTTTTCATCCGGAGTCTCATCCCGACTTGTGGGGGAATCATAGTCTCCATCATCCTTTCCTCACTTGGGACAATGCTCTAAAAATGATGATCATCACACTTTTATTTTTCTTACAACTCAACAATTACAACTCGATACTTAGAACAAATATGACTCTATATGAATGCCTCCAGCGGTGTACCGGGAAATGCAATGAATCAAGAGTACATGTATGAAAGAATTATGAATGGTGGCTTTGCCACAAATACGATGTCAACTACATGATCATGCTAGCAATATGACAATGATGGAGCGTGTCATAATAAACGGAACGGTGGAAAGTTGCATGGCAATATATCTCGGAATGGCTATGCAAATGCCATGATAGGTAGGTATAGTGGCTGTTTTGAGGAAGGTATATGGTGGGTGTATGATACCGACGAAAAGTGTGCGGTATTAGAAAGGCTAGCAATGGTGGAAGGATGGGAAATAGTGCATATAATCCATGGACTCAACATTAGTCATAAAGAAC
This sequence comes from Aegilops umbellulata, assembly GCA_032464435.1. Taxonomy (NCBI): domain Eukaryota; kingdom Viridiplantae; phylum Streptophyta; class Magnoliopsida; order Poales; family Poaceae; genus Aegilops; species Aegilops umbellulata. The sequence continues at coordinate 328,688,575 of CP136058.1, read as the reverse complement.
TCATATACTTATTGCAAGAATTTAGAAGTTATCAAAGCAAAGTATTACGCGCATGCTCCTAGGGGGATAGATTGGTAGGAAAAAAACCATCGCTCGTCCCCGACCGCCACTCATAAGGAAGACAATCAATAAATAAATCATGCTCCGACTTCATCACATAACGATTCACCATACGTGCATGCTACGGGAATCACAAACTTCAACGCAAGTATTCTTTATTCACAACTACTCAATTAATATGACTCTAATATCACCATCTTCATATCTCAAAACAATTATCATGCTTCAATCTTTTCTTAGTATTCAACGCACTCAAAAGAAAGTTTCACAAATCTTGAATACCAAGCATATTATTATTAAGCAATTTACCATGCTATTAAGACTCTCAAAATGATTTAAGTGAAGCATGAGAGATCAATAGTTTCTTTAAAACAAATCCACCACCGTTCTCTAAAAGATCTAAGTGAAGCACATAGAGCAAAATCATAACGCTCAAAAGATATAAGTGAAGCACATAGAGCAAAACTACATAGCTCAAAAGATATAAGTGAAGCACATAGAGTATTCTATCAAATTTTAATTCATATATGGCTCTCTCAAAAGGTGTGTACAGCAAGGGTGATTGTGGCACACTAACAAACAAAGACACAAATAATACAAGATGCTCCAAGCAAAACACATATCATGTGGTGAAAAAAATATAGCTCCAAGTAAAATTACCGATGGAAGTTGACGAAAGAGGGGATGCCTTCCGGGGCATCCCCAAGCTTTGACATTTTGGTGTCCTTGGATTATCTTGTGGGTGCCATGGGCATCCCCAAGCTTAGGCTCTTGCCACTCCTTGTTCCATAATCCATCAAAAGATTTCACCCAAAACTTGAAAACTTCACAACACAAAACTCAATAGAAATCTCGTGAGCTCCGTTAGAGAAAGAAAACAAAAGACCACTTCAAGGTACTGTAATGAACTCATTTTTATTTATATTGGTGTTAAACCTACTATATTCCAACTTCTCTATGGATTATAAACTATTTTACTAGCCATAGATTCATCAAAATAAGCAAACAACACACGAAAAACCGAATCTGTCAAAAACAGAACAGTCTGTAGTAATCTATAACTAATGCAAACTTCTGGAACTCCAAAACATCTACCAAAATAGGACGACCTAGACAATTTCTTTATTGATCAGCAGCAATTGGAATCAGTATTTTATCACGTTCTGGTGATTTTTAACAATTGTTTTCGTGAACAGAAAGTTTCTGGAAATTACCGCAAGATCAAATAACTATCATCGAAGAAGATCCTATAGGTCTTACTTGGCAGAAACACTAATTAAAACACAAAACCACATCTAAACAGAAGGTAGATGGATTTTTTATTCAACGACAGAAAGGAAATATATTGGGTTGTCTCCCAACAAGCGCTTTTCTTTAAAGCCTTTTAGCTAGCATGAAAGACAAGAATTGAAGCACAAAGAGAGCATCATGAAACACGTGACAAACACATGTAAGTCTAACATACTTCCTATGCATAGGCATATTATAGGCAAACAAATTATCATAGCAACCAAAAACTAGCATATGCAAGGAAGTGGAAAGAAACGATAGCAAGCTCAACATAACAAGAGGTAATTTAGTAACATGAAAATTTCTACGACCATATTTTCCTCTCTCATAATAATTACATATAGGATCATAAGAAAATTCAACAATATAGCTATCACAAAACATATTCTTAACACGATCCACATGCATGCAAAGTTGACACTCTTCCAAAATAGTGGGATTAACATTAACTAAAGTCACGACCTCTCCAAACCCACTTTTATCAAAAATTTCATAAGATTGATTATTCTCCAAATATGTGGGATCTAAAGTTGACACTCTTCCAAACCCACTTTCTATAATATTGCAATCTCATATTCATCATGGGGCTTAAATAAATTTTCAAGATCATAAGAAGAACTATCACCCCAATCATGATCATTGCAACAAGTAGAGGACATAGCAAAACTAGCATCCCCAAGCTTAGGGTTTTGCATATTTTTGGCACAATTGACATCAATAGAATTTATAGTAAAATCATTGCAATCATGCTTTTTATTCAAAGATCTATCGTGAATTGCTTCATAAAGTACTTCATCACAGTTTTTAGATTCACGAACTTCAGGCAAAAGCTTATAAAGATAATCTAGTGCACTCAGTTCACTAGCAATAGGTTCATCATAATTGGATCTCTTAAAGAGATTAGCAAGTGGATGAGGATCCATAAACTTTTAGCAAGCGAAGATGCAAGCAAAAAGAAGGCACATGGGAAAAGAGAAGGAGAAAGAGAAGGAGATTGGGAAAGAGAGGGCGAATAAAATGGCAAGGGAGAAGTGGGGGAGAGGAAAACGAGAGGCAAATGGCAACTAATGTAATGCGAGAGATAGGGATTGTGATGGGTACTTGGTATGTTGACTTTTTGCGTAGACTCCCCAGCAACAGCGCCAGAAATGGCTCGTTGTTAGGAGTCCAAATCTTGACTTGCTCTTGCGTAATCCTCCCCGGCAACAGCGCCAGAAATTCTTCTTGCTACCTCTTGAGCACTGCGTTGGTTTTCCCCGAAGAAGAGAGGATGATGCAGCAAAGTAGCGTAAGTATTTCCCTCAGTTTTTGAGAACCAAGGTATCAATCCAGTAGGAGGCCACGCGCAAGTCCCTCGTACTGGCACAAAACGATAGCTACTCGCAACCAACGCGATTAGGGGTTGTCAATCCCTTCACAGTCACTTACGAGAGTGAGATCTGATAGAGATGATAGATAATATTTTTGGTATTTTTGATATAGAGATGCAAAGTAAAAAGTAAAAGGCAAATAAAAAAGCAAGATTGATATGATTAGAATAGACTCAGGGGCCATAGGTTTCACTAGTGGCTTCTCTCGAGAGCATAAGTATTCTACGGTGGGTGAACAAATTACTGTTGAGCAATTGACAGAATTGAGCATAGTTATGAGAATATCTAGGTATGATCATGTATATAGGCATCACATCCGAGACAAAGTAGACCAACTCCTGCCTGCATCTACTACTATTACTCCACTCATCGACCGTTATCCAGCATGCATCTAGAGTATTAAGTTAAAAACAGAGTAACGCTTTAAGCAAGATGACATGATGTAGAGGGATAGTTTCATGCAATATGATAAAAACCCCATCTTGTTATCCTCGATGGCAATGATGCAATACGTGCCTTGCTACCCCTTCTGTCACTGGGAAAGGACATCGCAAGATCGAACCCAAAGCTAAGCACTTCTCCCATGGCAAGAAAAACCAATCTAGTAAGCCAAACCAAAATGATAATTCGAAGAGACTTGCAAAGATAACCAATCATACATAAAAGAATTCAGAGAATATTCAAATATTATTCATAGATAGACTTGATCATAAACCCACAATTCATCAGACTCAACAAACACACCGCAAAAAGAAGATTACATCGAATAGATCTCCACGAGAGAGGGGGAGAACATTGTATTGAGATCCAAAAAGACAGAAGAAGCCATCTAGCTAATAACTATGGACCCGAAGGTCTGAGGTAAACTACTCACACTTCATCGGAGGGGCTATGATGATGTAGAATCACTCCGTCATGACGGCCCTCTTCGGCGGAGCTCCGGAACAGGCCCCAAGATGGGATCTCGTGGATACAGAAAGTTGCGGCGGTGGAATTAGGTTTTTGGCTCCTTTTCTGATCGTTTGGGGGTACTTAGGTATATATAGGAGGAAGGAGTACGTCGGTGGAGCACCGAGGGGCCCACGAGGCAGGGGGCGTGCCCTAGAGGGGGGGGGGGGTGCCCCCACCCTCGTGACCACCTCTGTTACTTCTTGGAGTAGGGTCCAAGTCTCCTGGATCACGTTCGGTGAGAAAATCACGTTCCCGAAGATTTTATTCCGTTTGGACTCCGTTTGATATTCTGTTTCTCCGAAACACTGAAATAGGCAAAAAAACAGCAATTCTGGGCTTGGCCTCCGGTTAATAGGTTAGTCCCAAAAATAATATAAAAGTGGAAAATAAAGCCCAATACTGTCCAAAATAGTAGATAATATAGCATGGAGCAATCAAAAATTATCGATACGTTGGAGACGTATCACTATATCATTTAATTTAGTAAGATGTGCCACAACAGTTTCAGATTCATAGCCATGAAAAGGATCAGATTCAACCAAAGTAATTATATCAGGATCAACAGAGAATTCATAATCCTTATCGGCAACACAAATAGGTGAAGTAGTAAAAGCAGGGCCAGGTTTCATTCTATCTCTAAGAGATTGCTTATTCCATTCAGCTAATAACCTCTTGAGTTCATATCTATCTTTGCAAGCTAGAATAGCGGCAGAAGATTCCATATCAAAAACATAACCTTCAGGAATAACAGGCCTATCTTCATCATCACTTTCATCAACAGAATCAGTTTCAATAATTTCTTTCTCTCTAGCCCTAGCAATTTGTTCATCAAGAAATTCACCAAGTGGCACAGAAGTATCAAGCATAGAAGTAGTTTCATCATAAGTATCATGCATAGCAGAAGTGGCATCATCAATAACATGCGACATATCAGAACGATTAACAGAAGCAGGTTTAGGTGTCGCAAGCTTACTCATAACAGAAGGTGAATCAAGTGCAGAGCTAGATGGCAGTTCCTTACCTCCCCTCGTAGTTGAGGGATAAATTGTTGTCTTAGCGTCTTTCAAGTTCTTCATAGTGTCCAGCAGATATAAATCCCAAGTGACTCAAAGAATAGAGCTATGCTCCCCGGCAACGGCGCCAGAAATTAGTCTTGATATCCCACAAGTGTAGGGTATCGCAACAGCTTTCGAGGGTAGAGTATTCAACCCAAATTTATTGATTCGACACAAGGGGAGCCAAAGAATATTCTCAAGTATTAGCAGCTAGGTTGTCAATTCAACCACACCTGGATAACTTAATATCTGCATCAAGGTATTTAGTAGCAAGGTAATATGATAGTAGTGGTAACGGTAGCAAAAGTAAGAAAGCAAAATCAATATTTTTGGTGTTTTGTAGTGATTGTAACAGTAGCAACGGGAAAGTAAATAAGCGTAAACTAGTAGATGGAAAGCTCGTAGGCATTGGACCGGTGATGGATAATTATGCCGGATGCGGTTCATCATGTAACAGTCATAACATAGGGTGACATAGAACTAGCTCCAATTCATCAATGTAATGTAGGCATGTATTCTGAATATAGTCATACGTGCTTATGGAAAAGAACTTGCATGCCATCTTTTGTCCTACCCTCCCGTGGCAGCAGGGTCCTAATGGAAAGTAAGGGATATTAAGGCCTCCTTTTAATAGAGAACCGGAACAAAGCATTAGCACATAGTGAATACATGAACTCCTCAAACTATGGTCATCACCGGGAGTGGTCCCGATTATTGTCACTTCGGGGTTGCCGGATCATAACACATAGTAGGTGACTATAGACTTGCAAGATAGGATCAAGAACTCACATATATTCATGGAAACATAATAGGTTCAGATCTGAAATCATGGCACTCGGGCCCTAGTGACAAGCATTAAGCATAGCAAAGTCATAGCAACATCAATCTCAGAACATAATGGATACTAGGGATCAAACCCTAACAAAACTAACTCAATTACATGATAGATCTCATCCAACCCATCACCGTCCAGCAAGCCTATGATGGAATTACTCACGCACGGCGGTGAGCATCATGAAATTGGTGATGGAGGATGGTTGATGATGACGACGGTGATGAATCCCCCTCTCCGGAGCCCCGAACGGTCTCCAGATCAGCCCTCCCGAGAGGTTTTAGGGCTTGGCAGCGGCTCCGTATTGTAAAACGCGATGATTTCTTCTCATTGATTTTTTTCTCCCTGAAAGCAAATATATAGAGTGGACAGGGTGTGGGGCCCCTGGTCTTCATCTTTGGCAAGGATTTTATTATTATTTTTAACTAGATGTTCCGTGAAGTTTCAGGTCATTCTGAGAACTTTTGTTTTCTACACATAAAACAACATCATGGCAATTCTGCTGAAAACAGCGTCAGTCCAGGTTAGTTCCATTCAAATCATGCAAGTTAGAGTCCAAAACAAGGGCAAAAGTGTTTGGAAAAGTAGATACGACAGAGACGTATCAACGAGCTGTCAGCGGCGGTATTTTTCGTGAAATATAGAGGCCCTTTCGATGGGTCCCTGTTGTCAGGTGGAGGAATCATTATTTTGCGCGTAATAAGGAGGCATTTCCTTGCGTGCGGTCGTGGACCCAGTTGTCGGCCTCTCAACGTACATTCCACTTCAGATGCATATCGGTCATTGACCACGTTCACCAGGCTGCACCGAGAGCACCAGGGCGGTGGACGACGGCGAGGCCTAGGAAGGGAACGACATGGAGGCAGGGAAGACTCGACAGTTGTTTCCCACGCGGAGGGGAGCACGACTATACGAGGGTTTCCTGGTTCGTCTGCCATCGCCGGAGAATAACAACAGGTGTGGGTGAGTAGAGGGATGGCTAGGCAAGTGATGGGAGTACGATGGGGCGGTGAGGCCTGTGCGGCAGCAGAGCCGGCCGCGGGGAGGAGGGAGCAGGCAGTCCCGCCGGCGCTTGTTTGAGCGGCTGGAGCAGGAAGAGCAGAGATTGAAGAAGCACGATGGCCGTTGGATGGCCATCCAACAGTCACTGCTTGTGTGTCAACCTTTTTTAGGAAAGCCTCAAATCTGTGGAAAACAGCATACAGCCCATCTGCCATTATTTCTAATAATTTACAGCCCATTTGCTAATTATTAAGGTTTTTTAGAGCCCATATTCTTTTTGTTAGCATTACAGCCCATATTGTGGCCACGGTTAAAAAATTATACAAAATTTTGCATATTTCGGTGCGGTCCGAACTGTTTTTAACCCAAAATTTCGACTCACATTCAAACTGATTTTAAAAATAAATGTATATCAATATAAAATCCAACAAATTCCCCATGCATAAAAATTAATGTAATTTAAAATCTTGAAATGAAAAAAAAAGATATTTGAAACTAATTGTCGGTTTGATGTGTTTTAAAAATGTACAACCCATTTCTCATTACTGATGGGCCATTTTCTCGGCCAGCCGAATGAAAGCTCTCCTCGTCTTGAAAGATTTGCAGCCCAACAGGCCTGACAAAGCGACTTACTTGGCAAATCACAAAAAAACTGCGCTGTGTCCATGGACCTAGCTGTCAGCCTCTCCACGTACAGTACTCTTCCGATGGAATGTCGTTGACCACGTTGACCACGCCGTGCCGAGAGCACAAAGGCGGTGGACGACGGCGAGGCCTAGGAAGGGGACGACGCGGAGCCAGGGAAGACGCGGCAGTGGATGCCCATGCGGAGAGGAGTACAAGGGTTCACTGGTTCGACTGTGTTGTGAGGCTGCCGTCGCTGCAGGGCCTGGCTAGCGGTGGGAGTAGTAGGGGGCGATGAGGCCTTAACGGCAGGACAGTCGGCCACTGGAGGCAGGAGCAGGCCGTCTCCCTAGCGCTGGTTTGGGCGGCTGGTGCAAAAAGGGCAGCGATTGAAGAAGCAGCAGGACCGTTCGATTCAAATCCAACGGTTACTGCTGCTAGAATCGTTTATTGACTAAGTTGACAAGTCCTGCGTCCGCGTCAACTTAGTAGGCCCACAGGTCAGCCTCCCAACCGGTGCGCCCCAGATGTCAGTGGGAGGAATCATTTTTTTTGCGTAATAAGGAGGCATTTGATTGCGTGCGGCCAGGCCAGCGGAGGGAGTAGGGTGGGCCGGGGAAGCCTGCGCGGCATCACAGCGGGCCACAAGAGGAGGGAGCAGGCAGTCCCACCGGCGCTAGTTTAGGCGGCTGGAGCAGGAAGATCAGAGATTGAAGAAGCACGTTGGTCGTTGGATGGACATCCAACAGTCACTGCTGCTAGAATCGTGTGTTCACTAACAAAGCCTTGCGTAAACAAGTCAACTTGAAAATCTGTGGCGTGTACAACCCATTTGCTATTATTTTTATAATTTGTACTCATTTTCTAATTCATATGGAATTTATTGCAGCCTGTTTTCCATTTTTAGAATTGCTGGCCATTTTCTGGTCAGTACGAGGGTCAAAAGATTAACTAAATATGTGGGAAATTTTGAAAATTCGCAAATTTTTGCTGGGGACGAAATATTCTTAATCCAAAAATTAATAGCCATACTAAAACAAATTTAAAAATAAATTAGTACTATGTCATGTTAAATCCAATCAAATACGTATAAGATATCAGTGAAGAACAAAAACAAAAAAAGAAACTTATATCCCATTTGCTATAATTTTTTTGGAATTTTCAACCCCTTTTGATATTACTTTTAACAGACATTGACCATACTCTTAAGCCAGGCCGGAATGCATCCCTCCTCGTCCTGAAAGATTTGCAGCCCAGTAATTCAGAGAAAACAAATAGGCCTAGCTTGGGTATTCTTCACAAAGAAATACTAGGCTACCTATTTTCCCAAAGAACTGGTGCATGAGCATTTAGCTTTATTTACTTATTTACTTATTTATGTTTAGGGACCATGAGTTGGGTCGGATTCATGTGAGAGCCTCCCTTCCAGTTAATTATGGGCTTCTCTATTGGGCCTTCATCAGTGGGCTGCATGTTATCAACAAGTGGAAAATGTGTTCCGTACGAAAAATAGTATGCACTACGTACGGTACGGGGCACTAAAGGATCGAACCGTACAACGACTTCCAAAACATTGTGTTTGTCGTTCTAACAACACATTTATTCAACCAACAGACGAAATATACTACTGATTGTACATTGAAAATAGCAGCAGCAGCAACCAGTGTTGGGGGTGCAACAGAAGCAGTAAGCAGGCCAGAAGAGTGAAGACGCAGCTCTCTCTTCCAAACCAAACATCAGCCATCATTACAAAAGGGCTACCAAAAAAGAACAAGTGTATGCATCAAACTAAATAAAGATCCTACTACACCAAGTGTACGCATCTAACTAACTGGTTCAGTTAGACGTTACTATTTATTAAGTTGTGGAGATTGGTTAACGGCTTGAACCAGATGGGTGAAACTCCAGCCAGCAGGTCGAAGTCTGATACTTGCGACCCTCTCTCCTACTTTGGGCTGCAGAGCGTGGCGGCACATATCAAGGTATGGTGCATGCAGAGACGCATGGTACGTTGTGTACACACAGTTTTGCCTGATGAACGAAACCGCGCTGCCATCATGATCCTTGTCGTCGGTTATCTCCTGGTTAATCGGATAATTTAGTCCAACAAACAGATAGCGTGTACCAAGGCTACTTACCAGCCTCCAGTCAAAAATTCCTGAAGGCCTAGAGAAGCTGGGATACTGCTCAAAGACCTTGCAGTGACTGTGATTGTATTCCGTAAAAGAACATGTCCGGTACGTGCGAACGATCATCAATCTTTCGCCGTCGTCTGATCGAGCCAGGAACCACCTGCAACTGCCATGCCACTTTTCTTTGAAAGGTTCTGGGATTAGGAAGGGTAGGGACACCAGGCGGCCTACAACATCATATCAAGTTGGAGTCAAATAGAAAAGGGCTCTTGATTTAGTCAATCTTAAGAACAGCATGTTATGAGCATGAATATTTTTTCAGCAAATGTTGACAGTAATATAAGCAAGCCATCATGATATCATAGGAAAGTAACATACTGCTGTAACGGCCGTTTGTAGCGATGACTGGAGTAGGCCAGCAATACGTCCAGCCATAGAAGGAGTCGACAGCGTAAATGAAGCCCTTGTGTTCAATGGCATCAGAGAACCATGGAGGATGTATGATCCTGCGATGGATGTGCAGATTTATCCACTTACCGCAGTGACCTGTCAGATAGGCGAGACCACGGTTGAAGAACACAATTAGCCTGAAGTCTTTATAATTCGCAGATCTTGTGGGCACTTGGCAGATTACAACCTTGAGCAAATCAAACTTGGTATCATGTTGGCTACTGTAAGATTTCGAGTATTCTGGGCCGCAGTGCCAAAGCAGTGTAGTGTTAATCGAAGGAAGGGGGACCAATCGCCGGGTGTAGACCTCCACGAGCATCCAGCTACCGCGACCGTCGACGAGCACCATCCAAGACGTGTTCATGCCGACCCAGTACATACCGTTAATGTAGTTGAGGCTGACGGGGATTGGATCGCAGTCAAGGGGGTTGATGCTCGCCACCCTACGATCGTTATGCTGCGTGACACGCCGTTTCTGAAGATCAGGCGGCATCAGCAAGCAAGGAGCTGGCTTAAAAAGCTCCGGCCCGAGGGCTTTGAGTAAACGGTACAACCTCGACGAGCACGCGGCGAGCGGCATGGTACTGAGATTGTCCACACGCGAAACAATGAGCTTGATTACCTCTGTTGGGAGCGAATTCCAGCCACTCTTTCGGCGGATGCTGCTCGGTTCTGCCATTGTTAGTGCTTGGGTTTCGAACGAGGGGGGGGGGAGGCGCCTTAGCAAGGATGGAAGATTGGACGAGATTATGTGCGGACAAAGATGGAGAAGCGAATATGTGTTGCGGGAAGTGGACAGGTGATGATGACTACAACATGTCGCTTGACGTACGAGACACATACCAGCAGCGTATGGTCATGTCGATGCCAGACAACTTGCTTGAGTGATCACAGTACTGGTACTCCCTACAGTGTTATGCCCTAACTTGCTTGAGTAGAGTTGTAGAGTAGGACTCTGCTCCACTACTAGCACCGGAGGAGTAGTATATTCTAATCTAAAATAGTTACAAACTTCAATGCCCGAGCGTGGAACGACTACGAACCATGCTCAAAGACCATGTCTACGTGGTGTTTGGACATGGGCGACAACCTCAATGCCAACGGGGCTGCTCCCGTTGCACCGTATGTGTTTTTGTCCTTCCTGTTCGAAATTGTGGTAGAATTCATGTTTCTACTATGTATCCTACTACTATGCTAGTCCACATGATTAGTTTCATCTCTGTTATAACCGTCATGATTTATTTAGTGCTTATTCGGATTAAATCTCGTAGTAACTTGCTCATATATTCAACTGGCGCAACGTCCCCTACAGCCACTCCCATTTCATGGACGGCCTGGTCGATGCCTCCAAGGAGCCCTTCGTCCACTGCTATGACTGCCCGATGCTGTTTTGTGGCTCGCTGGCGGACATGGTGCATCACCTCACGGATGGGTGCAGCGGTCACTGCTGGCCCTTGGCGGAGAACATCAAGTACGAGACGCGCTACCCGTTCACCATGATGGAGTCGCTGGAGGATCACCGCCGCCTGCTAGTCTCGAAGGAGGACGACAACGTCTTCCTCTTGATCGTGGGCACCGGCGAGGCCCGCGCAGGCCGCCGCCCCGTCTCTGTAATAAATTTTTACTACAGTACTGGTGAAAGACTTACGATGAACCATTTCTTACATCTCCTCTGCCCGCTTGCAAGTCATCCTGATTTAATCCCTCCGTCTAGGTGTATAAGGGCATGGTTAATATTACTTAATAGTATAGCCAACTGTTGACTATAAGAAAGTGCCATAGCCAACATGTATAACAATCGATACTCAAAAACTAATTCTTAAAGATCATTTCTTGCAAAGCACAATAAGTGTTATTTCTTCACAAGTTTTGGATGCAGGTTGAACAGTTGAACACCTTTGTTTGCAAAAGATACCTTTTTATCTATTTCACCCGGATGTTTGTGAGCTCTTGAGATGAAATAATATCCAAAGAAACCTATCGATACCCGTTACACATGAGATGACCCCCACATCCTTTGTCAAAATAAACAACTCCCCGATCAATGCATTTCACTCTTCGGTGCAACGCACGGGCACCTTACTACTATATATTAGTACGACCAAAAATTGAACTAACATTATATATAGTACGATAAATGCTTATGCATGTCACCTAAAATTATATCATTCAAAACTATGTTCAAATAAGAATCCAACGATATAGTTTTTGTTGACATGCACTAACATTTTGTCAGTTAAATCTTCAGTCAAATTCAATGGGGGACTAATAAACCATGAACGATGTAGTACAAGTGTAGAGGGCGGCTCTGCATGGGAGTCTCACCTCTCACCCTGCTCGTGGCGCGGCAGTAAAGCCGTCATATCACAAAACCCAACCACTCCCAGTAGTAAGTGGCCTGGTAAAATAAACGGACAAGCAACCATCACATCCCTCCGTCTTTTTTGCATTTCATATCTCTGCATTTACTTTCTCCGGTTCATCTTGCACACTCGATCCCTAGCTACTACTCCTAGGGCCAGTTTGTTTGGCGGCTTTCCCAGCTTTTCCCACAAGACTAGTCATAGTGGAGAGTAACAATAAGGCGCCTCACTCATTTATTTGGGCTTCTAAACTACTACTCCGTCTTGGTTTATTCCTCACCATTGTAATTTGTGCTAAATTTTGACCAAAGATTTAACTGGTTTATTCCTCACCATTGTAATCCCTCCGTCTAGGTGTGTAAGTCTTCTTACGAAAACCAAATAATCCCAAAACACTTAGGCACGGTGCATTAACTTCTACCTCGTTTCTTGTTTCTTGACATATCAACCAATAAGAGATAAAGAGTGTGCATGCTTTTAATGACTTGAGATATCAAACACGACATGCAGTGGTTAGTTCATTACATGCAATAATATTAATTAGCAAATAAACATTAACATTTCTCATTTTATCCTCCTCCTTGGTCACGGTGCACAGCCTAAGATGTCTTACTCACCTAGACGGATGGAGTAGTGCATGTCACATGCACTAACATTTCATTAGTTAAATTTATGATCAGAATTTGACACAGATTACAATGGGGACCAATAAACCAGGACGAAGGTAGTAATTATGGGATTACTAATCTAGAAGCCTAAAAGAACTGGCCCCTGGTACTCCTACTACTAGTAGTACTCAAGTTGGAATTCCAATTGCACGACACAACTTGTTAGGCAAAAAATTCGATACAGGGTGTAGGAAGCGGTTTGGGAATTTGCATGCCTTTCCAACCAGTGAGATACTCCGTACAAAGTACGACAGAGAAATAACCACAGAGAAGGAAGCTAAAAGTAAACAATCAAACGAGCATTTTTGCATTTGTTTTGCATTGAATCGTTTCACAAGCTTGACTAGTGCTGTTTTTCTAATTTTACAAAAACCACATCGTAATGTTAAAACGTGCATTTGCACGTACATAAGTAATAGTAGTACTCCCTCCGTCTAGGTGTATAAGTCTTCCCTCCTTATTGGTCACGGTGCACAACCAAAGATGACTTATTGACCTGGACGGAGGGAGTAGCACAGTCTGCAAGCATATATCGAGAGAAACGTGTAGTGCGATAGTATATAGTAAAGTTGAGTGCTAGGATTTTAAGAACTTCCTCAAGGACAAAAGAGTGAAATTCGTTACTGTAGGCTTTAAGAACGATAGGGGTGTCCTGTCTCGGACAGGTCTCGTTGTAGGCCAGCCCTACGATCTCTAGAAGGCAAGCCTGGTGTCCTCCTCTCAACCTTCAATGCTGACCCTGGCAGCAGCCATGATTGATCCTTCGTACACTAAACTGAATAAACCTCATCACGAGTTTCATCATGCATGGGAGTCAAAGACATTAGATGAAGATCACATCCTGTACGCAGCAATGGATGCCTACCTTTGTTTAAATATCTACAAGGGTTGGATGAAGAAGCAGAGCCCAGTGTCCGGTTCAAGCAAAGAAGCGTCGGCGAAGAGGAAGAGGAATAGGGGCGAGGACGAAGTCGAGGACGTGGACTCAGACTCCGAGTAGGTGGCAGTGCCGTCGCTCATGCTGGTTCTACTGTAGTGTCAAGCGGACTAGTTGCTTAGTTTATTTTCAAGGGTGTGTTGTGCTGAGGCCCTAGCAGAACTATGTTTATGTTCTTTCTCGTTATTTGAACTCTTTAGTACGTACAGTAGTACTAGTACTATGTCTTACTACTGTTCTTCTTGCAGTTGGTACTACTACTCGTATCTTCGTGTTCCTACTATACTTAATACGTTCGTACTAGTAGTATAATTAGGGTCAGTCGATTTGTGAAAGAAGTTCGACGGAGCGAAGGAAGAAGACGGCTGAAGAGGTGGAAGAAGCCCTTCTAGCCATCCATGTTGCATTAAACGGCTCACATGAGTCGACTGACCCAAATTGCTCCTTTAGATTGCAGGATCCACGTGGCATTCAAGGTCTCAAAGGTAGATTCCGCGTCCGCACCCGGTTTGCGGGCTCGACGCGCGCGCGACCGGCTTCCGCCGCGACAGCCACCATGCGTGCCTCCTCCGCGCGGACGGAGACGACAATGACACGCTAGTTCCTCCTCGCCGGCATGCTGGAGCACGCGCTCGTCCTCCTCTTCGTACGCCGCGTGCATAGACGCGGCTCCACCAGCTGCGCGCGTGCTTGGCAGCGCGGCGGCATCGCGAGGAGGGACTGCAGACGACGTGAGCGGGCGAGCCTTCAGCTTCATGGCACAGGGATGGCGGCGACGCGGCGGTGATGGGCGAGAAATTGTTGGCTGGAGCAGGCGGCCGCCGGCATGCGCAACGGCGGCGGCAGCATATTGATGAGTGCGCGTGTGGGAGCTTACTTTAGTTTTATATATAAGGTTGGTCAAACTTAAAAAAAACCGTACTAGTACACGTAAACATTAGACTTAGGCAGCGCTTTTACTAGTTAGTACCACCGCCACGATACGGAATCCTGTGCAAGCGCGTGAACCGCGGCCGCGCGGTCGATCGAACGGTGCGTCACCGTGTCACGCTCGAAGGACATCCACCGAACCTTTTTGTGTGTGTGAAAACAATCCTTGAATATTACTCAACTTTTTTTTCCTGTGGAAGTTCTTGATTCTGCAATATTTCCATATATTTGTATTTAGCTCCAGTTCGTGTTTATTTGAATTTGGACGTTTTAGGTGCGACCTAGTTTTTTTAATACTGATTTTGTGTGTGTGACTGAGAGAACGTGTGTATGTGTCCATATGTGTGTTGTGGCGGAAGGGCAATGTGGAGACGGTGTGCGTGTGATACAGACATAGAGAGGTGTGATTGTGCAAATGATCATGCATGAGTGAGACATAGACAGATGCCGATACGTTGTGTATACATGAGAGAACGGTCTTCTAGTTTACTTGTGTGTGTGTGTGAGAGAGAGAGAGGGAGGGAGAGAGAGAGAAACAGAGAGAGGAGCATCCGTAACACAACAACCATCTCTCTCGATTCGTCCGTCCCTCGCACGGTCGCATGCAACACATGCATCAACGCGCACATTTTGACACCCTCACCCGGCCCCTGCCCACCTCAAGGCCCGCACAATCTCTTTGTCAATACCCATTTCTCTCCTTAGGTTTGTTTTCTCTCAATATCACACACACACACACACACACACACACACACAGAGAGAGAGAGAGAGAGAGAGAGAGAGAGAGAGACGCAGCACAACACACAGACACTCCCCCGACCACACAATTGATCCCCATCCAAGGTTATACGGCGACCACTCTGGCTTGTGCTTCTTTACACCCCAACATGCACAACACCTCAATCTTCAAAGAGGGCATCGAGCAGATCGAAGACGACGACCACACCGCGCTAGAGAATGCGGGGTCATTTGGAAGCAGGGTGATGTGACGACGCCTGACTAACTCCTCCCCCCAGCCTCTCTCTCTCTTGCACAAAATTACCAATCCCTCTCTCCCCCGCACAAAATTGTCAATCCCTCAATCCACGAGATCCTTCCCCTCTTGTCCATGTTTTTCCAGCTCTCTCATCAAACATGTTGTCTCTTCTCCTTCCACGTATACAGAATCCAGATGCACACGCATCTCATGTATATTACATGTATCCATCTTTCTCATAGACCTAACTTCTTCCTCTCTCTATCTCTCTCTCTCTGTCTCGTTAGGTTTGTCTCCTACTCTCTCGTCCACATACATACAATCTTTCCCGCCCTATCTGCTCCATTTTAAAAAGGTCTCTCTGCACGTTTCATTCACACATTGGGATATGTCAAAATGTTGCTTCTATAATGGCTGATGTAGAGTTATGGTTGTTTTTGTTGCATCCTACAAAGTAATAACTATGAAATGCATTTAGATTCTCATTTGACTGGGATTATGTGAGTTTGAGCATGTTGTGAAGTACTATAGACCTTGTATACATCTTGGGATTCGACAATGATTGTAACTATTGAATTGTATAGACCATTACATTCGAAGTCAATAGCCTAATATATTTATTTCACAATTTCAACAAATGATTAGTTCACTACAAACTAAGAAAACAAATGTGTACTCCCTCTGTTTTTATTTAAGTCCGCGTATTAGCATTGGTCAAAGTCAAGTTTTGTAAACTCTCAGAAAGCTTATAACAAAAAATATTAACATATACAATAACAAATAAATACCATTAGATTCATTATTGAATGTACTTTCACATCATACATATTTGTTATGGTAAATGTTTATATTTTTCTATAAACTTGGTCAAACTTTACGAAGTTTGACTTCGGTCAAACCTAATATGCAGAGTTTACTACTACTACTCGCTAGTTGCTTAGCCGAATCACTCAACACGCCACACGGGGAGTCCAGTGTCACAAAATTTTGAGGTCGGCGGGAAAATCTCCTGCGACCCTGATTCGAGCAGTGGGAAGTTACCATCATAGCCTTCGGAATAGGCCTACGGATGACGCTTGGTAGGGGGCTGTTTTCGTAACTTCAGGTTCACCCTAGCCAGCCAACCCCACCCCGACACCCTGATGACCCACAAGTATAGGGGATCTATCATAGTCCTTTCGATAAGTAAGAGTGTCGAACCCAACGAGGAGCAGAAGGAAATGATAAGCGTTTTTCAGCATGGTATTCTCTGCGAGTACTGAAATAAGTGGTAACAGATAGTTTTGTAACAAGATAAATTGTAACGGGCAACAAGTAACAAAAGTAAATAAAGTGCAGCAAGGTGGACCAATCCTTTTTGTAGCAAAGGACAAGCCGGAACAAACTCTTATATAAGGAAAAGCGCTCCCGAGGACACATGGGAATATCGTCAAGCTAGTTTTCATCACGTTCATATGATTCGCGTTCGGTACTTTGATAATTTGATATGTGGGTGGACCGGTGCTTGGGTGCTGTTCTTACTTGAACAAGCATCCCACTTATGATTAACCTCTATTGCAAGCATCCGCAACTACAACAAAAGTATTAAGGTAAACCTAACCATAGCATGAAACATGTGGATCCAAATCAGCCCCTTACGAAGCAACGCATAAACTAGGGTTTAAGATTCTGTCACTCTAGCAACCCATCATCTACTTATTACTTCCCAATGCCTTCCCCTAGGCCCAAATAATGCTGAAGTGTTATGTAGTCGACGTTCACATAACACCACTAGAGGCTAGACAACATACATCTTATCAAAATATCGAACGAATACCAAATTCACATGACTACTAATAGCAAGACTTCTCCCTTGTCCTCAGGAACAAACGTAACTACTCACAAAGCATATTCATGTTCATAATTAGAGGGGTAATAATATGCATATAGGATCTGAACATATGATCTTCCACCAAATAAACCAACTAACATCAACTACAAGGAGTAATCAACACTACTAGCAACCTACTAGCACCAATCCCGGACTTGGAGACAAGAATTGGATACAAGAGATGAACTAGGGTTTGGAGATGAGATGGTGCTGATGAATATGTTGATGGAGATTGCCCTCTCCCGTATGAGAGGAGCATTGGTGATGACGATTGTGATGATTTCCCCCTCCCGGAGGGAAGTGTCCCCAGCAGAACAGCTCTGCCGGAGCCCTAGATTGGTTCCGCCAAGGTTCCTCCTCGTGGCGGCGGAGTCTCGTCCCAAAAAGTTCTTGGTTTTTTTCTTGACGAAAGGCTTCATATAGGAGAAGATGGACGTCGGAGACCCACCAAGGGGCCCACGAGGTAGGGGGCGCGCCCTAGGAGGGGGCGCGCGCCCCCACCCTCGTGAGTAGGGTGTGGGCCCCCTGGCCTTCATCTTTGGTGAGGATTTTTCTTTATTTCTTTTAAGATATTCCGTGGAGTTTCAGGACTTTTGGAGTTGCACAGAATAGGTCTCTAATATTTGCTCCTTTCCAGCCCAGAATTCCAGCTGCCGAAATTCTCCCTCTTCATGTAAACCTTGTAAAATAAGAGAGAATAGCCATAAGTATTGTGACATAATGTGAAATAACATCCCATAATGCGATAAATATCGATATAAAGGCATGATGCAAAATGGACGTATCAACTCCCCCAAGCTTAGACCTCGCTTTTCCTCAAGCGAAAAGCCGATAACAATAAATATGTCCTCATGTTTAGAGGTAGAGGTGTCGATAAAAATAAAATACGGACATGAAGGCATCATGATTATTCTCATAATAGCAACATATAAAGATTTTGTCATATGATTACTTATGTTCAAGTGATGATCTATTCACAATGCAAAAGTATGAATCAGAAACCTTATTGAGCACCAACAAACTATAACCTCAGTCATTGAAGCAATTGCAATTTATCATAACATCGGAAAGAGTCTATGTCAGAGCTGAAAAGCAAGTCCACATACTCAACTATCACTTAGCCCTTCATAATTGCTAACACTCACGCAATACTTGTGGTTATGAAGTTTTAATCGGACACAGAGAAAGATAGGGACTTATAGTTTTGCCCCACAACCTTTTACCTCGAGGGTAATGTCAACAATAATAATTCATGCTCCCCTACATCCAATTATATATATATATATATATATATATATATATATATATATATATATATATATATATATATATCATGTTCTTTCCAACATGCTGGGCTTGCCAAAGGATAAAATGAAAAAGGAAAGGTGATGATCACCATGACTCTTGCATAAGATAGAGGATAATAATAAAAGATAGGCCCTTCGCAGAGGGAAGCAGAGGTTGTCATGCACTTTTATGGTTGGATGCACAAAATCTCAATGCGAAAGAACGTCACTTTACATTGCCCCTTGGGATATGAACCTTTATTATGCAGTCCGTCGCTTTTATTACTTTCACATCACAAGATCGTATAAAGCTTATTTCTCCCACACCAATCAATCGTACATATTTAGAGCAATTTTTATTGCTTTGCACCGATGACAACTTACTTGAAGGATCTTACTCAATCCATAGGTAGATATGGTGTACTCTCATGGCAGAACTGGTTTAAGGGTATTTGGAAGCACAAGTAGTATTTCTACTTGCTGTTGAGAATTTGGCTAGCATGAGGGGGAAAGGCAAGCTCAACATGTTAGAGGATCCATGACAACATACTTTATCTTAGACATAAGAAAACATAACTCATTATGTTGTCTTCCTTGTCCAACATCAACTCTTTAGCATATCATATTTTAATGAGTGCTCCCAATCATAAAAGATGTCAATGATAATATATCTATATGTGAAACCTCTCTTTCCTTATTACTTCCTATTAATTGCAACGGTGACCAAAGCTATGTCTGCCAACTCCCAACAACTTTTAATCATCATACTCTTTCTATGTGAAGTCATTACTCTCAATAAGATCAATATGAACTCTTTGTTTCTTTTTATACTTTTTCTTCTTTTCTTTAGTTCACCCAAGATCATGGCAAAATAATCAAGCCCTTGACTCAATACTAATCTTCATTCTATATATAGCTCACGGACTCGATTACATAGAGAGATCACAAAGCAAAACTCAAACTAGATCATGCCATCAACTTTATTCTACTAGATCAAGATACTACTAATAGGATCGAACTAAGAAAAAGGGTAAATATAGGAGTTTGTGATGGTGATACGATACCGGGGCACCTCCCCCAAGCTTGGCAGTTGCCAAGGGGAGTGCCCATATCCATGTGATTATGTCTCCTTCTTTGTCGGTGAAGAAGAAGGTGGAGGTGTTGTAGATGATGCGGGCTTATCGTCCATCTTCCAAGGCATAGGCTCACCATCATAGAAGGATGATCGAGTCTCCGGGATCCTCAAATCTGTAGCCAAACTCATACTTTTGAATCTATATTCATACTCACAGTTTTGGTTTTGCAGGTCATAGATTTGGGCTTGGAGGTGCTCGATCTTCTCATGAAGCTTGAAGATAGCCTCCCCGATGTTATCAGCATCCAACTTGTGGTTGCTACTGAACTCCGCGTCATCATGTGGTTGGAGTTGAGTCCACGTTCCACAATCCCTTGACACTTGAAAACTTGTTGCTCCACTACTTCGAGCCTCGTCTCTATGCTTCCGGTCCCCTTTGGTCCCTCTTCATCACGGATGTGCATCAACCCATCACGCATCTCAATGGTTTGAGGGTGTCGCAGCACCTCCGCGAGGTAAGGGTTTTATTACCTTCTCGAAGAACTTATCCTTGGAAGCACTTGGGGCCGTCATGATGATCTGGATCTATCAGAAAAACAGCTCGAAACAAGAACAGAGGATATTTGCGTGATACAGGAGTCAAAACCTTCGGGAGTATATATAATGAATATTTACCGACCAAAATACGTATCGTGCAAGAAAACGGAGTCCGGAAGGCACACGAGGTGCTCACGAGGTAGGGGGGCGCGCCCAGAGGGGTAGGGCGCACCCACCACCCTCGTGTCCTTCCCGGACTGCTACTTATTTTTTCTATTTTTCTAAATATTCCAAAACGGAGAAATATTGACTTAAAAATTGTTTTGGAGTCGGTTTACTTACCGTACCACATACCTATTCCTTTTTGGAGTCTGAAACGTTCTGGAAAGTATCTCTTATGTATTCCTCCAGGGTTACGGTTTTAATAATATTGGTTTCAACATTTATGGGATTACCTGAGATATAATGTTTGATTCTTTGACTGTTTACCACCTTTGGATTTGTGCCTTCGAAGTTGTTGATTTTTATGGCACCAGAACGATAGACCTCCTCGATAATGTAGGGGCCTTCCCATTTAGAGAGAAGTTTTCCTGCAAAAAATCTTAAACAAGAGTTGTATAGCAATACATAATCACCTACATTAAACTCACGCTTCTGTATCCTTTTGTCATGCCATCTTTTAACTTTTTCTTCAAACAACTTGGCATTTTCATAAGCTTGGGTTCTCCATTCATCAAGTGAGCTAATATCAAATAACCTCTTCTCATCGGCAAGTTTGAAATCATAGTTGAGCTCTTTAATAGCCCAATATGCCTTATGTTCTAGTTCGAGAGGTAAGTGACATGCTTTTCCATAAACCATTTTATACGGAGACATACCCATAGGATTTTCATATGAAGTTCTATAAGCCCATAATGCATCATCAAGTTTCTTGGACCAATTCTTTCTAGACCTATTAACAGTCTTTTGCAAAATTAATTTGAGCTCTCTGTTGCTCAATTCTACTTGACCACTAGACTGTGAGTGATAAGGAGATGCAATTCTATGATTAACATCATATTTAGCAAGCATTTTACAGAAAGCACCATGAATAAAGTGTGAACCACTGTCAGTCATTAAATATCTAGGGACTCCGAACCTCGGAAAAATAACTTCTTTAAGCATCTTAATAGAAGTGTTATGATCAGCACTACTAGTTGGAATAGCTTCTACCCACTTAGTAACGTAATCAATAGCAACTAAAATATGTGTATATCCATTAGAGGCAGGAAAAGGTCCCATATAATCAAAGCCCCAAACATCAAATGGTTCAATAACAAGTGAATAATTCATAGGAATTTCCTGACATCTACTAATATTACCGATTCTTTGACATTCATCACACGACAAGACAAACTTACGGGCATCCTTGAAGAGAGTAGGCCAATAAAAACCAAATTGCAATACCTTGTGTGCAGTTCTGTCTCTAGCGTGGTGTCCTCCATAAGCTTTGGAGTGACACTTGCGTAAGATCTATTCCTGTTCATGCTCAGGTACACAACGTCTAATAACACCATCTACTCCTTATTTATAAAGATGTGGGTCATCCCAAAAGTAATGTCTCAAATCATAGAAGAACTTTTTCTTTTGCTGGTATGTGAAGCTAGGTGGTATAAACTTAGCAACAATATAATTAGCATAATCAACATACCAAGGAGTACTACGAGAAGTACTTATAACATTTAATTGCTCATTAGGAAAGTTACCATTAATAGGTAGTGGGTCATCAAGAACATTTTCTAACCTAGACAAGTTGTCTGCAACGGGGTTCTCAGCTCCTTTTCTACCAACAATATGCAAATCAAATTCTTGTAGCAGGAGAACCCATCTAATAAGTCTAGGTTGAGCATCTTTCTTTTCCATAAGATATTTAATAGCAGCATGGTCAGTGTGAATAGTTACTTTAGAATCAACAATATAAGGTCTGAACTTATCACAAGCAAATACAACTGCTAAAAGTTCTTTTTCAGTAGTAGCATAATTTCTTTGAGCATTGTCTAGAGTCTTACTAGCATAAGGGATAACATTTAATTTCTTATCAACTCTTTGCCCTAGAACAACACCTACAACATAATCACTAGCATCACACATAATTTAAAAAGGTAAATTCCAATCAGGTGGCTGAACAACAGGTGCAGAGACTAATGCTTTCTTAAGTATTTCAAATGCTTCTACACAATCATCATCAAAGACAAATGGTACATCTTTTTGTAATAAATTAGTCAGAGGCCGAGAATTTTTTGAGAAGTCCTTGATGAACCTCCTATGAAATCCGGCATGACCAAGGAAGCTTCTTATACCTTTGATGTCCTTTGGACATGGCATCTTTTCAATAGCATCAACCTTGGCTTTATCAACTTCAATACCTCTTTCAGAAACTTTATGCCCCAAGACAATACCTTCGTTTACCATAAAGCGGCACTTTTCCCAATTCAAGACAAGATTAGTTTCTTCACATCTCTGCAAAACTCGATCAAGATTGCTCAAGCAATCATCAAAAGAAGATCCATAGACGGAAAAGTTGTCCATGAATACCTCACAAATCTTTTCACAAAATTCAGAGAATATAGCCATCATGCATCTCTGAAAGGTAGCAGGTGCGTTACATAAACCAAAAGGCATACGTCCATAAGCAAAAGTGCCAAAAGGGCATGTAAAAGTAGTCTTTGATTGATCTTTAGCCGACACAGGTATTTGAGAGAAACCAGAATAACCATCTAGAAAGCAGTAATGTGTATGTTTGCATAATCTTTCTAGCATTTGATCAATAAAAGGTAAGGGGCAATGATCTTTCTTAGTAGCCTTATTTAATTTGCGGAAATCAATTACCATCCTATAACCTGTGATAATTCTTTGTGGAATCAATTCAACTTTATCATTAGGAACAACAGTAATACCTCCCTTCTTAGGGACACAATGGACAGAATTACCCACTGACTATCAGCAACGGGATAAATTATACCTGCCTCTAGAAGCTTGAGTATTTCTTTTCTTACCACTTCTTTCATTTTAGGATTCAAACGTCGTTGAGGATCACGAACTGGTTTGGCATCTGCTTCCAAATTTATTTTATGTTGACATAGAGTGGGACTAATGCCCTTAAGATCATTAAGAGTATATCCAATGGCAGCACAATGCTTCTTTAGAGTTTTCAATAATCTTTCTTCTTCATGCTCTGAAAGGTTAGCACTAATAATAACATGATATATCTTGTTTTCATCAAGATAAGCATATCTAAGATTATCAGGGAACGGTTTAAGCTCAAACACGGGATCACCCTTGGGTGGAGGAGGATCCCCTAGGATTTCAACAGGCAAATTGTGTTGCAGAATAGGTTCCTGTTTAAATAATACTTCATCTATTTCCCTTCTTTCATTCATGAACATATAATTTTCATGGTCTAGCAAATAGTGTTCTAAAGGATCACTAGGAGGTACGGCAATAGAAGCAAGACCAATAATTTCATCCTTACTAGGCAATTCTTCCTCACAATGTTGTTTACTGAATTTAGAGAAATTAAACTCATGAACCATATCATCCAAGCCAATAGTAACAACATTCTTTTCGCAGTCTATCTTAGCATTAACAGTGTTCAAGAAGGGTCTACCAAATATAATGGGACAAAAGCTATCTTGTGGGGAACCAAGAACAAGAAAATCAGCAGGATATTTAGTTTTCCCACACAAGACTTCAACATCTCTAACAATCCCAATTGGTGAAATATTATCTCTATTGGCAAGCTTAATCGTGACATCAATATCTTCTATCTCAGCAGGTGCAATTTCATGCTTAATTTCTTCATACAAAGTATGCGGTATAACACTAGCACTAGCACCCATATCACATAAACCATGATAACAATGATCACCTATTTTAACAGAAATAACAGGCACGCCTACCACAGGTCTATGTTTATCTTTAGCACAAGGCTTAGCAATTCTAGCAGTTTCACCTTTGAACTGAATAACATGCCCATCAATATTATCAAACAAGATATCTTTAACAATAGCAATATTAGGTTCTACTTTAACTTGCTCAGGAGGTGTATAAGTTCTATTATTGCTTTTACAAACAATAGTTGAAGCTTTAGCATGATCCTTTATTCTAACAGGGAAAGGTGGTTTCTCAACATAAGAAGTAGGAACAATAGGATCATTATAAGTGACAGTCTTTTCTTCAACTTTAATAGGTGCAGCTACTTTTACTTCTATGGGAGGATGATATTTAAACCACTTCTCCTTAGGGAGATCAACATAAGTAGCAAAAGATTCATAGAAAGAAGCTACTATCTCAGAGTCAAGTCCATATTTAGTGCTAAACTTACGGAAAATATCGGTATCCATAAAAGATTTAACACAATCAGACTTAGGTGTCATACCTGACTCCTTACCTTCGTCGAGGTCCCAATATTCAGAGTTGCGTTTAATTCTATCCAATAAATCCCATTTAAATTCAATAGTCTTCATCATAAAAGAGCCAGCACAAGAAGTATCGAGCATGGTGCGATTGTTTTCAGAAAGCCGAGCATACAAATTTTGAATAATTGTTTCCCTTGGAAACCCATGGTAGGGGCATGAATATAACATTGATTTAAGCCTCCCCCAAGCTTGAGCGATGCTTTCTCCTTCGCGAGGCCAGAAATTATATATATAATTACGATCATGATGAACAAGATGCATAGGGTAATACTTTTGATGAAATTCCAATTTCAATCTTTTATAGTTCCACGATCTCGTATCATCACATAGCCTATACCATATCAATGCGTCTCCCTTCAAAGATAAAGGGAAGACCTTCTTCTTAGCAACATCATCGGGTATACCTGCAAGCTTAAATAATCCACAAACTTCGTCCACATATATTAAGTGCTCATCAGGATGCCTTGTTCCATCTCCTGTAAAAGGATTAGCTAGCAGTTTTTCCATCATACCCGAAGGAAATTCAAAAGGAGTTTCATTTTCAATAGGTTTAGTAGGTTGAGGAGCAACTCTCTGCTCTACTGGACGGGGTGAAGATACCCCGAACAAGCCCCTCAGAGAATTACTTTCCATAGTAACAAGTGACAGTAAATTTCAGCACACAATATAAATTTTTTCCTTACCAAATTCCACCTACCAGAAGCGCTACACTCCCCGGCAACGGCGCCAGAAAAGAGTCTTGATGACCCACAAGTATAGGGGATCTATCGTAGTCCTTTCGATAAGTAAGAGTGTCGAACCCAACGAGGAGCAGAAGGAAATGGTAAGCGGTTTTCAGCAAGGTATTCTCTGCGAGTACTGAAATAAGTGGTAACAGATAGTTTTGTGACAAGATAAAGTGTAACGGCCAACAAGTAACAAAAGTAAATAAAGTGCAGAAAGGTGGCCCAATACTTTTTGTAGAAAAGGACAAGCCGGAACAAACTCTTATATAAGGAAAAGCGCTCCCGAGGACACATGGGAATATCGTCAAGTTAGTTTTCATCACGTTCATATGACTCGCGTTCGGTACTTTGATAATTTGGTATGTGGGTGGACCGGTGCTTGGGTGTTGTTCTTACTTGAACAAGCATCCCACTTATGATTAACCTCTATTGCAAGCATCCGCAACTACAACAAAAGTATTAAGGTAAACCTAACCATAGCATGAAACATGTGGATCCAAATCAGCCCCTTACGAAGCAACACATAAACTAGGGTTTAAGATTCTGTCACTCTAGCAACCCATCATCTACTTATTACTTACCAATGCCTTCCCCTAGGCCCAAATAATGGTGAAGTGTTATGTAGTCGACGTTCACATAACACCACTAGAGGCTAGACAACATACATCTTATCAAAATATCGAACGAATACCAAATTCACATGACTACTAATAGCAAGACTTCTCCCTTGTCCTCAGGAACAAACGTAACTACTCAAAAAGCATATTCATGTTCATAATCAGAGGGGTAATAATATGCATATAGGATCTGAACATATGATCTTCCACCAAATAAACCAAATAACATCAACTACAAGGAGTAATCAACACTACTAGCAACCTACTAGCACCAATCCCGGACTTGGGGACAAGAATTGGATACAAGAGATGAACTAGGGTTTGGAGATGAGATGGTGCTGATGAAGATGTTGATGAATATTGCCCTCTCCCGATGAGAGGAGCGTTGGTGATGACGATGGTGATGATTTCCTCCTCCCGGAGGGAAGTGTCCCCAGTAGAACAGCTCTACCGGAGCCCTAGATTGGTTCCGCCAAGGTTCCGCCTCGTGGCGGCGGAGTCTCGTCCCGAAAAGTTCTTCTTTGTTTTTTCTTGACGAAAGGCTTCATATAGGAGAAGATGGACGTCGAAGACCCACCAGGGAGCCCACGAGGTAGGGGGCGCGCCCTAGGAGGGGGGGGGGCGCCCCCACCCTCGTGAGTAGGGTGTGGGCCCCCTGGCCTTCATCTTTGGCGAAGATTTTTCTTTATTGCTTTTAACATATTCCGTGGAGTTTCAGGACTTCTGGTGTTGCACAGAATAGGTCTCTAATATTTGCTCCTTTTCCATCCCATAATTCCAGCTGCCGGCATTCTCCCTCTTCATGTAAACCTTGTAAAAATAAGAGAGAATAGCCACAAGTATTGTGACATAACGTGAAATAACAGCCCATAATGCGATAAATATTGATATAAAAGCATGATGCAAAATGGACGTATCACACCCAGAGTAGTACACCTGAATACTCCCCATTTTCTATCCCCATCGCAAAATAGACTTCTCCACGACACCGCAACCTTCGTGCTCCTCCCCTTTACATCGGCGCACTCGTCCACCGCAGCGCATCTGCCTCATCGACGACCTCGTACGCTACACTGGAGCCGGTCCACCGTCGTCGTCGTACACGGAGCCTCTTCCCCGACATCGTCTTCCACGGTCTCAGATCTGCTTCCCGAAAGCCAACGCCAAGCGCAGAAGTACCACCGTCGTGGACAATGAACTGACTCCCGTTGCCGACCATGACTCACAGTGGCCGCCGCGACCATTGTTCTCCTCCTCGATTGGTAATGTGTGTATTGAATCACTTAGCAGTACATGTGCAGTTCCAATTTTGTTCATACCTACCCTTCAAATTTCCTGGGTGCTATTGTTCCCGTAAAAGTAATTGGTTATAGCCTCCATTGTCCAACAGAATATCAGCTTGTAATTGTGTGTCGCTCCTGTATCGCACTGTGCTTGGGTAGGTTTTTCATCTGCAACCAGTAGTGTGGCAAATGATGGAAAGGTTTTTAGAACTAACATGGCAAACGAGTGCTTTAATGTTGCCCACAAGATGCGCGAGTATTACTAGTAGTATATTTTTCTTGCCATGTTGAGATTTTAAAACCACGAGTGCGAACATGCAGAGGAGCAATGAAGACCAAACACGGGATATTCGGGACATCTTCAAGGAGCGTGGCAAGTTAAAGAGGAGCTGCACCGAACCTATAAAACGAGCTTTGGTAAGTAACACCCTTTTAATTACTTTCGTGTAGCTGATACGTCTCCAATGTATCTATAATTTTTGATTGCTCCATGCTATATTATCTACTGTTTTGGACTATATTGAGCTTTATTTTCCACTTTTATATTATTTTTGGGACTAACCTATTAACCGAAGGCCCAACCCAGAATTGCTGTTTTTTTGCCTATTTCAGTGTTTCGAAGAAACAGAATATCAAACGGAGTCCAAACGGAATGAAACCTTCGGGAACGTGGTTTTCTCAACAAATAAGATCCAGGAGACTTGGACCCTCCGTCAAGAAAGCCACGAGGCGGTCACGAGGGTGGAGGGCCCCTCGAAGCTCCACCGACGTACTCCTTCCTCCTATATATACCTACGTACCCCCAAACGATCAAAGACGGAGCCAAAAACCTAATTCCATCGCCTCAACCTTCTGTACCCACGAGATCCCATCTTGGGGCCTATTGCGGAGCTCCGTCGGAGGGGGCCATCATCACGGAGGGCTTCTACATCATCATAGCCCCTCCGATGAAGTGTGAGTAGTTTACCTCAGATCTTCGGGTCCATAGTTAGTAGCTAGATGGCTTCTTCTCTCTTTTTGGATCTCAATACAATGTTCTCCCCCTCTCTAGTGGAGATCTATTTGATGTAATCTTCTTTTTGCGGTGTGTTTGTTGAGAACGATGAATTGTGGGTTTATGATCAAGTCTATCTATGAAAAATATTTGAATCTTCTCTGGATTCTTTTATGTATGATTGGTTATATTTGCAAGTCTCTTCGAATTATCAGTTTGGTTTGGCCTACTAGATTGGTTCTTCTTGCAATGGGAGAAGTGCTTAGCTTTGGGTTCAATCTTGCGGTGTCCTTTCCCAGTGACAGTAGGGGCAGCAAGGCACGTATAGTATTGTTGCCATCGAGGATAACAAGATGGGGTTTTTATCATATTGCATGAAACTATCCCTCTACACCATGTTATCTTGCTTAAGGCGTTACTCTGTTTTTAACTTAATACTCTAGATGCATGCTGGATAGCGGTCGATGAGTGGAGTAATTGTAGTAGATGTAGGCAGGAGTCGGTCTACTTGTCTCAGACGTGATGCCTATATACATGATCATACCTAGATATTCTCATAACTATGCTCAATTCTGTCAATTGCTCAACAGTAATTTGTTCACCCACCGTAGAATACTTATACTCTTGAGAGAAGATACTAGTGAAATCTATGGCCCCCGGGTATATTCTCATCATATCAATCTCCAATCACTTTATTATTGCTTTGCTTTTTTACTTTGCCTTTTATTTTACCTTGCATCTCTATATCAAAAATATCAAAAATATTATCTATCATCTCTATCAGATCTCACTCTCGTAAGTGACCGTGAAGGGACTGACAACCCCTAATCGCCTTGGTTGCGTTGAGCTATTTGTTTTGTGTAGGTACAAGGGACTCGCACATAGCCTCCTACTGGATTGATACCTTGGTTCTCAAAAACTGAGGGAAATACTTACGCTACTTTGTTGCGTCATCCTCTCCTCTTTGGGGAAATCCAACGCAGTGCTCAAGAGGTAGCAAGAAGAATTTCTGGCGCCCTTGCTGGGGAGTCTACGCAAAAGTCAACATACCAATTACCCATCACAATTCCTTATCTCTCGCACTACATTATTTGCCTTTTGCCTCTCGTTTTCCTGTCCCCCACTTCACCCTTGCCATTTTATTCGCCCTCTCTTTTCCGTTTGCCTTTTTCTCGCTTGCCTGTCTCTATGTCTGAAATTGGGGAAATTATCGCCGATATGGACAATAATAATATCTTAGAAAATTCTAATGCTCCTGCTGAAGAACCCCCTACTTTGCATACAAAAAGATTTCGAATTGGTAGTGGTAATATTTTTGGGAAAGTCGTTATTCAAGATTTATTTACTTGTGCCGGTGCTTTGCCTTCTATGGGCGGTTCTATTCTTCAAAGAACTAGTAGTCTTGCGGATGCTATTGCCATGCTTATCGTTGAACTTGAAAGGCAATTTATGCACATGCATCCTTGCATACAAAGGATTTTCCTAGAATTTTCTAATATTGAGCATTCTTCTGTTAAGCGTGCTGCTACTATCTTTTTGGCTCATGAATTCAGATTTATAATAAAAGAGGCCAAAGAAATCTTTGCTCATTATAAGGTGGACGCCGGCCGTCCTCCCATAGAATCTATCCTCTTTGATCAAGAAGAAATAATGCGTTTTCAATCTCTTGACTATGTTGCTTTCAAAGAAAACCTTAGAAAAAAGGTCCCAACCAATATTTTAATTGATAGAATCTCAGAACTTAATGATGATTTGGCTATTTGAAATGATGAGTTAGGATACTCTCTCGAGTATAGGCTCATGAGGTTTTGTCAAAAGAATGCTTATAATGATGAATTGGTTGTACAATACGAAGGGCCGAAAGAGGAACCTATACCTCCTAAAATTGATCTTGGGGACTTTTGCCCTATTAAATTTAGCCCTTTTGATTACTTTTGCTTGCCTCAAAGAAAGCTTGCTGCCAAACATAGAGAATATGAAATGAATTTCACCGATCTATCTTATTACTACGACACTACCTAGATGTATCCTCGCTTTTATGCCTAGCTAGGGGCGTTAAACGATAGCGCTTGTTGGGAGGCAACCCAATTTTATTTTTAGTTTTTTTGCTTTTTCTTCTGTTTAGGAATAAATAATCAATCTACCTTCTATTTATATGTGGTTTTGTGTTTTAATTAGTGTTTGTGCCAAGTTAAACCTATAGGATCTTCTTGGATGATAGTTATTTGATCTTGCTGTAATTTCTAGAAACTTTCTGTTCACGAAAACAATTGTTAAAAATCACCAGAACCTGATAAAATACTTATTCCAATTGCTGCTGATCTATAAACAAATTTTCCAGGTCGTCCTATTTTGGTAGATTTTTTGGAGTTTCAGAAGTTTGCGTTAGTTATAGATTACTACAGACTGTTCTGTTTTTAGTGTGTTGTTTGCTTATTTTGATGAGTCTATGGCTAGTAAAATAGTTTATAAACCATAGAGAAGTTGGAATACAGTAGGTTTAACACCAATACAAACAAAGAATGAGTTCATTACAGTACCTTGAAGTGGTCTTTTGTTTTCTTTCGCTAACGGAGCTCACGAGATTTCTGTTGAGTTTTGTGTTGTGAAGTTTTCAAGTTTTGGGTGAAATCTTTTGATGGATTATGGAACAAGGAGTGGCAAGAGCCTAAGCTTGGGGATGCCCATGGCACCCCAAAGATAATCCAAGGACACCAAAATGTCAAAGCTTGGGGATGCCCCGGAAGGCATCCCCTCTTTCGTCTACTTCCATCGGTAATTTTACTTGGAGCTATATTTTTATTCACCACATGATATGTGTTTTGCTTGGAGCGTCTTGTATTATTTGAGTCTTTGCTTGTTGGTCTAACACAATCATCATTGCTGTACATACCTTTTGAGAGAGCCATACATGAATTGGAATTTGATAGAATACTCTATGTGCTTCACTTATATCTTTTAGAGCAGGGTGGTGGATTTGTTTTATAGAAACTATTGATCTCTCATGCTTCACTTAGATTATTTTTAGAATCTTAAATAGCATGGTAATTTGCTTAATAATAATAAGCTTGGTATTCAATATTTGTAAAACTTTCTTTTGAGTGCGTTGAATACTAAGAAAAGTTTGATGCATGATAATTGTTTTGAGATATGGAGGTCATAATATCAAAGTCGTGCTAGTTGAGTAGCTGTGAATTTGAGAAACGTTTGTGTTGAAGTTTGCAAGTCCCGTAGCATGCACGTATGGTAAACACTATGTAACAAATTTGAAACATGAGGTGTTATTTGATTGTCCTCCTTATGAGTGGCAGGCGGGGACGAGCGATGGTCTTTTCCTACCAATCTATCCCCCTAGGAGCATGCGCGTAGTGCTTTGGTTTTTGATGGCTTGTAGATTTTTTCAATAAGTATATGAGTTCTTTATGACTAATGTTGAGTCCATGGATTATACGCACTCTCACCCTTCCATCATTGCTAGCCTCTTCGGTACCGTGCATTGCCCTTTCTCACATTGAGAGTTGGTGCAAACTTCGCCGATGCATCCGAACCCCGTGATATGATACGCTCTTTCACACATAAACCTCCTTATATCTTCCTCAAAACAGCCACCATACCTACCTATTATGGCATTTCCATAGCCATTCCAAGATATATTGCCATGCAACTTTCCACCATTCCGTTCATCATGACACATTCATCATTGTCATATTGCTAGCATGATCATGTAGTTGACATAGTATTCGTGGCAAAGCCACTGTTCATAATTCTTTCATACATGTCACTCTTGATTCATTGCATACCCCGGTACACCGCCGGAGGCATTCATATAGAGTCATACTTTGTTCTAGTATCGAGTTGTAATCATTGAGTTGTAAATAAACAGAAGTGTGATGATCATCATTTAATAGAGTATTGTCCCAAATAAAAAAAGAGAAAGGCCAAAGAAAAAAAATAAGGCCAAAAAAAGAGAAAGAAAAAATAAAATAAAAGGGGCAATACTACTATCCTTTTTTCCACACTTGTGCTTCAAAGTAGCACCATAATCTTCATGATAGAGAGTCTCTTGTTTTGTCATTTTCATATACTAGTGGGAATTTTTCATTATAGAACTTGGCTTGTATATTCCAATGATAGGCTTCCTCAAATGCCCTAGGTCTTCGTGAGCAAGCAAGTTGGATGCACACCCACTTAGTTTCTTTTGTTGAGCTTTCATACATTGATAGCTCTAGTGCATCTGTTGCATGGCAATCCCTACTCCTTGCATTAATATCAATCGGTGGGCATCTCCATAGACCATTGATTAGCCTCGTTGATGTGAGACTTTCTCATTTTTTGTCTTCTCCACATAACCCCCATCATCATATTCTATTCCACCCATAGTGCTATATCCATGGCTCACGCTCATGTATTACGTGAAGGTTTATAAGTTTGAGATTATTAAAGTATGAAAAAATTGCTTGGATTGTCATCAGGGTTGTGCATGATGAGAGCATTCTTGTGTGACAAAAATGGAGCATGACTAAACTATATAATTTCATAGGGATGAACTTTCTTTGGCCATGTTATTTTGAGAAGACATAATTGCTTAGTTAGTATGCTTGAAGTATTATTATTTTTATGCCAATATGAAATTTTGTCTTGAATCTTTCGGATCTGAATATTCATATCACAATTAAGAATAATTACATTGAAATTATGCCAAGTAGCACTCCGCATCAAAAATTCTCCTTTTATCATTTACCTACTCGAGGACGAGCAGGAATTAAGCTTGGGGATGCCTGATACGTCTCCAACGTATCTATAATTTTTGATTGCTCCATGCTATATTATCTACTGTTTTTGACTATATTGGGATTTATTTTTCCACTTTTATATTATTTTTGGGACTAACCTATTAACCGGAGGCCCAGCCCAGAATTGCTGTTTTTTGCCTATTTCAGTGTTTCGAAGAAACAGAATATCAAACGGAGTCCAAACGGAATGAAACCTTTGGGAACATGATTTTCTCAACAAATAAGATCCAGGAGACTTGGACCCTCCGTCAAGAAAGCCACGAGGCGGTCACGAGGGTGGAGGGCGCGCCCCCTAGGGCGCACCCCCTGCCTCGTGGGCCCCTCGAAGCTCCACCGACGTACTCCTACCTCCTATATATACCTACATACCCCCAAACAATCAGAGACGGAGCCAAAAACCTAATTCCACCGCTGCAACCTTCTGTACCCACGAGATCCCATCTTGGGGCATGTTCCGGAGCTCCACTAGAGGGGGCCATCATCATGGAGGGCTTCTACATCATCATAGCCCCTCCGATGAAGTGTGAGTAGTTTACCTCAGACCTTCGGGTCCATAGTTAGTAGCTAGATGGCTTCTTCTCTCTTTTTGGATCTCAATACAATGTTCTCCCCCTCTCTCGTGGAGATCTATTCGATGTAATCTTGTTTTTGCGGTGTGTTTGTTGAGACCGATGAATTGTGGGTTTATGATCAAGTCTATCTACGAACAATATTTGAATCTTCTCTGAATTCTTTTATGTATGATTGGTTATCTTTGGAAGTCTCTTCGAATTATCAGTTTGGTTTGGCCTACTAGATTGGTTCTTCTTGCAATGGGAGAAGTGCTTAGCTTTGGGTTCAATCTTGCGGTGTCCTTTCCCAGTGACAGTAGGGGCAGCAAGGCACGTATAGTATTTTTGCCATCGAGGATAACAAGATGGGTTTTTATCATATTGCATGAAACTATCCCTCTACATCATGTCATCTTGCTTAAGGCGTTACTCTGTTTTTAACTTAATACTCTAGATGCATGCTGGATAGCGGTCGATGAGTGGAGTAATAGTTGTAGATGCATGCAGGAGTCGCTCCACTTGTCTCGGACGTGATGCCTATATACATGATCATACCTAGATATTCTCATAACTATACTCAATTCTGTCAATTGCTCAACAGTAATTTGTTCACCCACCGTAGAATACTTATGCTCTTGAGAGAAGCTACCAGTGAAATCTATGGCCCCCGGGTCTATTCTCATCATATCAATCTCCAATCACTTTATTATTTCTTTGCTTTTTTACTTTGCCTTTTATTTTACCTTGCCTCTCTATATCAAAAATACCAAAAATATTATCTATCATCTCTATCAGATCTCACTCTCGTAAGTGACCGTGAAGGGACTGACAACCGCTAATCGCGTTGGTTGTGTTGAGCTATTTGTTTTGTGTAGGTACGAGGGATTCGCGCGTAGCCTCCTACTGGATTGATACCTTGGTTCTAAAAAACTGAGGGAAATACTTACGCTACTTTGCTACATCATCCTCTCCTTTTCGGGGAAATCCAACGCAGTGCTCAAGAGGTAGCAGTAACCTCGTGTTCTTCGATGTGTATATGTTGTAGTTTCTGTTTCTCTTAAGCGTGGTGTTCTTCGATGTGTAATAAGAAGAGTCTTAATTGTCCTAATGCTTTCATTTTTAGCTTGATGTAGGAAGTGGGTGTTCTCACCTTGTAGTGTGTTTTTATTTTTTTCCTTTTGAATTCACTTCTCCGAGTTCTGTTTATCTGGCTTCTACTATATGGATCTAGGTTGCTCTAAGTATTGATCTAAAAAAGAAGTAACTTCATGTCAGGATGCAGTTCTTGCGAGGAGGGAAGTATGGTCAACCTCGAGATCATGTTTCCAAAATGAGGCTAGATTACACACAAGGTGCCAGTTCCCTAATGAAGCTGGATTAGACACAAGGTGCAAATTCCCAGATGATGCTGGATTACACACAAGCCAGATGGAGTCGTCAGTTGTTCATGTCCTCATGGCATTAGTAAAGGCTGAAAGAAAGCGTGCAACAACCCTTGAGAATGTAGTTGAGTTCCTGAAGAAGCGAAAAGAGCAATCAGATGCTCTCTTCACCCAAGCCAAAGAAGAGATGAAGAAGCCAGAAATAAGCTAGCAGAGGCAGAGCAGGCTAGGCGTCTCCTGCTATCTAAAACTGTTGTCAGTACAAAATTTCCTTCATAATAGCTAGGTTCAAATGTTTATCCATTCAGCATGCCTGTGTCCGTGCATCTACCGATGTGGCACAAAATGTTTTTTTGGGGTCATGTAATAACAGCAATTACTTTCCAAACAATAACGGACGAAGCATTGGACATGGTATAGTTCACTCGCAAGCCCGACATTCAAAGTTCAACTTCCACATCAAACTCATGTTCACAGATATCTGCACATTCATACATAATGTCCACAACCATGATTCACTTCAGAGCCAAAAAAATGTGAGGAGAGTTATAAATAAAGAAAATCCTCTACTAGTTCCTGCTACCAGTGCGAGCACAACAAGTCAAGACCATGCGTAAATTAATTATATTTTAGTCATTTTTTGTGTCCTAAAATGCCTGCCGGCTCGCGGAAGGACGTGTTGCCGGCACACGCGCGGATTCAATGAAGGCATGCGGGGCAGTCTTAAGCTGGTTGCACGCGGCGAGGAGGCATGCTCAGTCGGGCCTGCAGCGAGTGCGGCCCTGTTGGCCGGCGCGCCGGTTCAATGCCTGCGCTATGAGAGGTCGCATTCGTGTGAGAGCAATCACTCCCTCCAGTCCTTTTTTGTTTGGGTATAACAAAATCTCCTTTTCCATTCACATTTTACAAGTAAAATTCCTGGACAAACTTTTACCCAAGTACGATGGGGACTGGTAAACCAGAATGGAGGTAGTAGTTTTTTTTAATCAAAGAAGGGTTTCCCCTTCCGATTTTCATTACTGAAAACCAGCATCTAAATCTAGACCATAGTATTTGCCCTAGAACTACCCGGTTCAACATCTCGCAACATAAACCCATACAGCCTCCATCGCAAAAAAAAACCATACAACCATACGCCAGGGAGGTACGTAGTACTATGAATTCCATTTTCGCTCTATACCAATCGTTCTAAAAACTACTTACTACTTATAACGCGCCATTGAAAATCAGAATTCTAAACCCCGCTAAAAAACGATATTTTAAACATGGCTACTCGATCTGTGGCAACTGGCGAGCCACCACGCTCCAAGTCGTTCACCTATGGTCCCGACCATCAACTCCTACGGATCAAATTATCACTCGAGCTGACTATTCCTACAAAGGTGCTCCACCACATACCCGGTACCCGTGAATGCAGCAATCGTGCACCTAGGGTTTTAGGGTTTATTTGTTAACGTCGCCTTTATGTAACACTCATGTGTGCAAGACAGCGAGAGGCCGACTGCGTGCGTGCGCCTCTTCTCTTCGTATATGTACTCCAACGTTTGTCTGGTGTCCAAAAATTATAATAACTACTAGCAATGTGCCAATGCGTTGCCACTGAATCAAAGTAGATTAATACATATTCACCGATTTGATAGAAAAGAAAGTCTAGTTTTGAAATACGTATATCACTAAAAATATGTTATGTTTCACTCAAAATATATTCCTTTGGCGGTTTTGATGAGACAAGGGAGGAATATTGTTGGTTTCAAGATTCGAGAAGTGGTATATGTCTAATTTCTACTCTTACTAGCAAGATGCCCGTGCGTTGCACGGAACATCAAGATCTTGTGGGAGAAAAGGATGAACGAGGGAAGGCCTTATCTGCAAATGTGGTGAAGAGTGCGGGTAAATTGCCATATTTTCCTTCCTATCCATCAGATATAAATCAGACAACCTATATTGCAGGATGGCAGGCCCACCATCATCACCAACTCTATTTTTTATCCCTACTCTTAAAAAAAGCATTGTCAGTGATGATCGTGTGCCCGCCATCCTGCAATATAGGCCGTCCGATCTATATCTGACGGATAGGAAGGAAACTATGGCAATTTTGCAAAAAGATACCCACACCCCTCTCCACATTTGCAAATAAGGCCTTCCCTCGTTCATCCTTTTCCCCCACAAGATAAACTACTCATACAAATGCATCTTGATGTTCCGTGCAACGCATGGGCATCTTGCTAGTTGTTGCAAAAAGCCCATGTGTGTGTGTGTGAGAGAGAGAGAGGGAGAGTGGAGGAGGACGGAGTGCATGTGTGACAAAGACACAAGGACTGTGTGTGCGATAGGTATCAGCTTAAAATGAGGCGATAGTGTGTGTGTGCACGATCGAGAGGGCGTGTCTCAAGAAGGGAAGAAAAATCTACATAGATACAAGGAGCGGGAGAGAGACATGTATGCGATGGTGGAAGCACGAGTGTGCGGGTGTATAAACCTTTCTAGAGGCTAGCTAGTCGATAAATGTTTGTGAGAGAAATACGAGCCGGGGTGCGAAAGCGAGAGTTTTGTGTGTGTGAGAGAGAGAGACGGTAGTCGGGAAGGGGAGTGGAAGCAGGAGTTGTGTGTGTGTGTCTGTGAGAGACACTACAAAAAAAAGACACATCCGTGACATTTTGGGCCGAACGAATTTTTTTTCTGTCATACATATGACACTTCTATGACAATAATTGTGACAAAACCCATTATCATCATAGATGTGGTGGGCTCCTACTTCTATGAAAAAAATTCATGATAGAAAATTGGCTTTTCGTCCTGGGCGGGCCGCAGATGTAGCTGCATGACATTCTTTGGGCCGTCCATGACGGAAAAAACCATGGTAGAAGCGAGGGGGAGGAAAATTTCGGGGAGTTCCCGGTTACGGTGGGAGGTCAGGGGCCGAGCGATGCACGTTTCTCTCGTACACGTACGCACGTGTGCGAGGCGTTAGCTGTAACTGAACCCGAGCGAGGCGTTGGGCTCTAACTGAACCCGAGCGATTGCACTGCAGGCTACGCGTTACTGAACCCGAGCGATCGATCGATGGCTGTTAACTGAACCCGATCGAGCGATTCCTTCGCTACTGCTGCTAACTGAAGCCGATCGATGCTGCTTCTGGGATGAATAGTGAGTGTTGCGGGGGGGGGGGGTTGGATGAACAGTGAGCGGTGGCGTTGCCTCTGGATGAACAGGACCTCGTGGTGTGGTGGAGGGCTAGATGAACAGTAGACGGTGGAGGGGTGCCCGTGGAGGGGTGGTTGAACAGGACCCCGTGGTGTGGAGGGCTGGATGAACAGTAGACGGTGGAGGGGTGGTTGAACAGTAGCCGGTGGAGTAGCGTGCGGTGGAGGCTGGATGAACAGGAGCCCGTGGAGGCTGGACGAGGTCGACGGTGGAGATGAACAATATCCCGTGGAGTCCCATTTTGCGGTACGCCACACCCCTCCCGATGAACAGGACCCCCGTTTCGACCGTAGGGCTCCAACACAAGTCCGTTTCCTCCATTTTGCGGTACGCCACACCCCTCCCGATCAACAGGACCCCCGTTTCGACCGTAGGAGGTCCGTTTCGTCCGTTTTGCGGTACGCCACACCCCTCCCGATCAATAGGACCCCCGTTTCGACCGTAGGAGGTCCGTTTCCTCCGTTTTGCGGTACGCCAGACCCCTGCCGATGAATAGGATCCCGTTTCGAACGTGGCCGGTCGAACACAAGGCCGTTTCCTCCGTTCTGCGGTACGCCAGGCCTTGTTTCCATCGCCTGTTCCGTCCAAGCCCTCCCGATGAACACGACCACGCATTCCGTTCCGACACAGCCGGTTGGCTCCCACGTGTTCCGTTGTCTCGCGATGAACACGACGCATTCCGTTGCCTCCCCATGAACATGACGCATTCTGTTGCCTCCCCATGAACACGACGCATTCCATTGCCTCCCCATGAACACGATGACGACGCTGTTTCTCCGTTCTGATTTAGCCATGTACACGAGCCCTCGCCGTACGTATGCGCGAGTAGGCGTTCGAGACCCTGCCCGTATGTACGTACGTGGCCGTATTTTCTTTCTT
This sequence comes from Aegilops umbellulata, assembly GCA_032464435.1. NCBI lineage: Eukaryota > Viridiplantae > Streptophyta > Magnoliopsida > Poales > Poaceae > Aegilops > Aegilops umbellulata. The sequence goes on along the minus strand of CP136058.1, from coordinate 328,649,282 downwards.
GCACCCTGGCTGCTGTACATACGTGTACATGCTACGTGCACGCCTCTACTACGACACGTGCGCGCCTCTACATCCACCAGTATATATGTACGTCTCACGTTCGCGACCAGAATGACAACGCTACGTACGCTTCGACCGGGTGGGTCCCGACTGTCACGCACTTCCTTGCGTGCGAAGATGTAGCTGGTGGGTCCCAACAGTCAGGGGGGCGAATCGTTTTTTTGCCCGAACGCACTTCCTTGCGTGCGAAGGTGTAGCTAGTGGGTCCTAGCAGTCAGGGGGGAAATGTTTTTTTCGCGAAATACGGTGGCCCGTCCGGTGGGTCCCCGCTGTCAGGTGGAGGAATAACTATTTTGTGCGTAATAAGGAGGCACTTCCTTGCTGCGGCCGTGGACCCAGCTGTCAGCGTCTCCACGCACAGTACTCTTCCGATGGAAGTCGGTCGTTGACCACATTGACCACGCCGCGCCGAGAGCACCACGGCGGTGGACGACGACGAGGCCTAGGAAGGGGACGACATGGAGGCAGGGAAGACTCGGCAGTTGTTTCCCACGCGGAGGGGAGTACGACTGTACGAGGGTTTACTGGTTCATCTGCCGTCACCGGAGAATAACAGCAGGTGTGGGTGAGTAGAGGGATGGCTAGGCCAGCGATGGGAGTACGGTCGGGCGGTGAGGCCTGCGCGGCAGCACAGCCGGCCGCGAGGAGGAGGGAGCAGGCAGTCCTGTCGGCGCTTGTTTGAGCGGCTGGAGCAGGAAGAGCAGAGATTAAAGAAGCACGACGGCCGTTGGATGGACATCCAACAGTCAGTGCTTGTGCGTCAACCTTTTTTTAGGAAAGCCTCAAATCTGTGGAAAACAACATACAACCCATCTGCCATTATTTCTAATAAATTAGAGCCCATTTGGTAATTCTTAAGGTTTTTTTGGAGCCCATATTCTTTTTGTTAGCATTACAACCCATATTGTGGCCACGGTTAAAAAATTATACGAAATTTTGCATATTTTGGTGCGGTCCGAACTGTTTTTAATCCCAAAATTTCGACTCACATTCAAACTGATTTTAAAAATAAATGTATATAAATATAAAATCCAACAAATTCTCCACGCATAAAAATTAATTTAATTTAAATCTTGAAATGAAAAAAGATATTTGAAACTAATTGCCGGTTTGATGTGTTTTAAAAATGTACAACCCATTTCTCATTACTGATGGGCCATTTTCTCGGCCAGCCAAATAAAAGCTCTCCTTGTCTTGAAAGATTTGCAGCCCAACAGGCCTGACAAAGTGACTTACTTGGCAAATCACAAAAAAAACTGGGCTGTGGCCGTGGACCCAGCTGTCAGCCTCTCCACGTACAATACTCTTCCGATGGAAGTCGTTCCTTGACCACGTTGAACACGCCGTGCGGAGAGCACCACGGCGGTGGACGACGGCGAGGCCTAGGAAGGGGACGACGCGGCAGTGGAATCCCGCCCGGAGAGGGGTACGAGGGTTCATTGGTTCGGCTGCGGTGTGAGGCTGCCGTCACCGCAGAATAACAGGGGGTGTGGGTGAGTGGAGGGATGGCCTGGCCAGTGGTGGGAGTAGTATGGGGGCGGTGAGGCCTCCGCTGTAGCACAGCCGGCCACGGGAGGCAGGAGCAGGCGGCACGACCGGCGCTGCTTTGGGCGGCTGGAGCAAGAAGACCAGAGGTTGAAGAAGCACTATGGCCATTGGATGGACATCATATGGTCACTGGAGTATTGACTAAGTTGACAAAGCTCTCCGTCCCCGTCAACTTAGTAGGCCCACAAGTCAGCCCAACAATATGGTGGGTCCCAGCTAGCAGGCGGGTATTCATTTTTTTGGGCGTAATAGGGAGGCACTTCCTTGCGTGCGAAGATATAGCTGGTGGGTCTGACCTGTCAGCGGGGGGAACATTTTTTTTGTGAAATACAGAGGCCCTTCCTATGGGTCCTAGCTGTCAGGTGGAGGAATCATTATTTTGCGCGTAATAAGGAGGCATTTCCTTGCGTGCAGCCGTGGACCCAGCTGTCAGCCTCTCCACGTACAGTCCACTTCCGATGGATGTCGTTCATTGACCATGTTGACCAGGCCGCGCCGAGAGCACCAGGGCGATGGACGATGGTGAGGCCTAGGAAGGGAACGACATGGAGCCAGGGAATACTCGCCAGTTGTTTCCCACGCGGAGGAGTACGAGGGTTTACTGGTTCGTCTGCCGTCGCCGGAGAATAACAGCATGTGTGGGTGAGTAGAGGGATGGCTAGGCCAGCGATGCGAGTACGATGGGGCCGTGAGGCCTGCGCGGCAGCATAGCCGGCCGCGGGAGGAGGGAGCAGGCAGTCCTGCCGGCGCTTGTTTGAGACGCTTGAGCATGAAGAGCAGAGATGAAGAAGCACGACAGCTGTTGGATGGACATCCAACAGTCACTGCTCTCGTGTGTTGACTAAGTTGATAGGGCGTTGCGTGTGCGTCAACCTTTTTTATGAAAGCATACATGTCAACCTATAGTAGGCGCACAAGTCAGCCTCAAATCTGTGGAAAACAACATACAACCCATCTGCCATTATTTCTAATAATGTACAGCCGATTTGCTAATTCTTAAGAAGTTCTTTGGAGCCCATCTTCTTTTTGTTAGCATCACAACCCATATTGTGGCCACAGTTTAAAAGTATATGAAATTTTGCATATTTCGGTGCGGTCAACTGTTTTTAATCCAGAAATATCGATTCACATTCAAACTATTTTGAAAAATAATTTATATAAATATAAAATCCAGATAATTGTCCACGCATAAAAATCAATGGAATTTAAGATCTTGTAATGAAAAAAAATTGAAACTAATTCCCGGTTTGATGTGTTTTAAAAATGTACAGCCCATTTCTGGGCAAACCGAATGAAACTCTCCTCATCTTGAAAGATTTGCAGCCCAACAGGGCCGATAAAGCAAGTAGGCCTTGTTTGGGTATTTCTTTTAAAAAAATAGAACTGGGCTAGCCATTTTCAGCAAGAAAAAAACACAACTGGGCTCATGATGTGGTAAACATAAATAAAACCCTGGCTAGACGGGCCACAGCCCCCGCACAGCCCCGTTGTTACCCTGATCCGTTGCTAAAACTAGTATAAATAACAACTGCTTGTTCCTAAAAAAAACTGCGCGACTTGCTGGGTCCCTGGTGTCCAACCATTAGGAGGAACCATATTTTTGGGCTTGTACTATAGAGGCACTTGCTTGCGTACTGCCATGACGCTGGTGGGTCCCTACTGTCATCCTCTCCACGTACAGTCATCTCCTTTTTCCTCTCGGTTGTTGACGACGTTGACAACGCAAGAGGGAGGCGCAACACGCACGACGAGCGAACCAAGGCCGGAAGGCGGAGGACGATGGCGAGGCCTCGGACGTAACGAACAGGAGCCGTTGAAGATGCACCAGTCCAGTCGTAGGCGGAGGGGAGTACGAGGGTTGATTGGTTCGGGCACGGGTGCGTGTTGGGGCTGACGTCGCCGGAGAATAACAGGACGTGTGGGGGAATAGAGAGAGGGACTGGCCAATGTTGGAGGGTACGTACGGTAGGGCGGCGGAGGCGCAACCAGCCATGGGAGGCGAGAGCAGGCGGAGCCGACGGGGTGGTTTGGTTTGGGCGGCTGGAGGAAGAAGAAGACAAGAGATAGAAGATACACGACAGATGTTGGATGTCAATCCAACGGCTGGTAGGAAGAATCGTTTGTTGATTGGCTGGTAAGTCAACACCACCTTGGATAGGCTATTTCCTCGCGGGTCCCAAATGTCAGAATCCAAATCTGTCACGGTGATGCAGCCTTTCCTATGAAAATTTACAGCCCATTTGATGTGCTAGTTCGAAATAAGTTTGTGGGTGCTGGTGGGGGCTAATCACTTGGCTTCTGTAATGCACAGTGAGCTCAAGCAGCCGGCGAGAGTGATGTTATTTCCCTTGGTTTGGATTTGTTACAATATTTCACTCTAGATTAAACGAATGGCAAGCCATTTGCCTTGTTTCAAAGAAAATATGACAGTCACAGCCGAGTTGAAAAGGGCAGGAACATCTAACTCCAGCTTACAAACTATACAAAAGCACGAGGGTTAATTGTTCATCAGGTTTACAAAAAAACCAGATTGAAAAGGGAAACAACATCTAACTCCAGCACTGTTTTCGGCAGTCACAGTCAAATGGATCGGTCAGGTCCATAGAATGAACATCCTGGGTCGTAAAATTTACTGCATTATGACCACAATATATTGTAAATAGAAGCCCGGCACGTTCAGAAGCTCTTTTGCCCACCTGAAACTCCTTTTTTTGCTCTTCGACATACCCATCTGTCAAAACCATGCTGCTGATAAACTTAAGCCTGATGGACAATAGTAACCTCGCATTTAGCAAGAAGAATGTGACAAATCTTGTGTTTGCATGGTTGGCTACATATCGTCCTAGCGTTATTGTCTTCAATCGAATCTCATGATAAATGAGAAAATCCCGATGCTTATGAATCCACGATTGGTTATAACTTTCTTACCCCGTCCTGTTGCCTAAATAGACATGAAGATTGAAAACAGTTAAGGTCTAAAAGAAGAGTGTCGAAAGAGCAATAGCTGAACGGTTAATTCTAGTACACCATATGCGGGCTTCCAATGTGCGTGAAATTATCACCTTTATATACAACTTCTCCAGACATGGAAAGCATTGCAGCAAGCCAATAATCTTGTTCAGATCAAAACTATTCATTTGGATATATAAGATCTTGACAGAATCTAGCACCATTGATAGGCCATCCATGGAGAAACTCTTCATTGAGCATAGAACATAATATTAGTACAAAATGTGTACTCCAAGATTATATATAAATTATGCGCAGAAATTTAAAATGCAGCTTATGGTTACAAGTGTAGATGATAATATAAAGTACCTGAAGAACTGTGGAGCCAAACACCATATTGAAATGAGCACATAGATCATGTATTACACCCAAGGTCTCCAGTTTAGGTGCAGAGAGGACAGTTATTTGCAACGGTGAATAACTAGAATCAAGGATCAACCTTTGAAGTGAAGGGGCATCTTGGATGATGAGCTACCTTCCGTCAAAAGAAATTCCAATTCTTACAAGGTTAGGCGACTTTATTTGGAGACAATCGATTCTAACTGCGAAAACAAGCACCAAGCACTCCAGCGCAGGGCAACTGGAGTGGATGATGATGTGCAATGAGGCCTCCGATATACGAACCCGCACAAGTGAAAGTTTCTTGAGAAATGGGAGTCGAAGGTTTAGTACCAGATTGTCTGGTAGTTAGCACTGCACAAAGGTGGTGGTGTGGAGAGAGGAGGAAAACCGCGAGATGGACATTGGTGCTGAGGGCACAAGTTCATGGCGTTCGGTATGTGGTATGTGATTTCTAGGGGAATAGTAGAACTCAAGCAGCTGTAGTTCTGTGAATTCAAGGGATTCCAGCCAGGCGTCCACCATGCAGGGCATGATATGCTTGCTCAGGTAGCATGACGGGATGCAGAGGCTTTGAACGGAGCCCCGGTGGGAGGAGATGATGGCTCTGGGGATTTCAAAATCATTGAAGAGAGATAGCTGACGACAGTCAAGATTAAGGGGAACGGCGCGCCATAGAGGGCGCCACCGAATTAAGAGGACTTGGGTGCGGCAGCAATCGTTGGTGGGGAGAAGCGAGATGATCTCTTCAAGGATGGCGTCCGGGAGATCGCTGATGCGGTCCACCCGAGATTCTACGGGTTCCTGGGATCCGGTGGAGGCGGGGTCGCCGCTTCTCCCCGCGCTGCCGGGTGCGGGATCTACAACAGGCATCACCGCTGGCGGGAGCCTCATCTTCTTGGCGCTGGGTCAGCCGACTCCATTTTCCTCGAGGGCGTCGCGTCGCGCTCACGTATTTGAGCAGAGTAACAATGACGAGCCTAGTTGTAGTGCGAGCGAAGAAGAAGGGGAGCTGGGGGTTTTCTGTAGGAGTGAGGAAGAAGGGGAGCTGGGGTTTTCTGTAGGAGTGAGGTGAGGAATTTGGGGGTACGAGTGGAGCGAGCTGACGTGAGGTGGGTGGGAGCGAGGAGGAAGAAGAGCACCCAGGTTTTTTGGGGGGGGGTGGTGTGTTGGGTGTGGGTAGCGCTTCTCATTTAGTAAATATATGGGCTTTTGAATTGATTTTACTATTTACTAGCGTGGATGGGCTATTTTGTCTTGGGCCCCGAGAAACAATTACTACTAGTACAGTGGAGACACTCTACAGCTACCCCAGAAAAACAATTACTACTAGTACAGTGGAGACACTCTACCGCTTCTGGCTCCTCCTAGGTCATTGAAACGTCTCCGTCTACTGAATGCCGTTATACCTTTGTTCACCGACATGCGGGCCATGCAGCGCGCGGGCCCAAATGCCATCCACCAAATTAGAAGGCAGTATGCAGGAGGAGAGTCACCCCAATCGTAGCGCGGCAGTAACGAGCCGTCGTATCACAAAAGCCCACCTCCCCGCAGTCTAAGTTTGACGAACGAAGCAACCATCATTTCACTCTTCGCTGAATCCCCTTCTCCCTCACCGTCTTCAAGAAAAGCAACACTTGCATCTGCCACTGTTCTTCTCTCCGAACGAAGGGAAGGTAAGCGGATCCGTGATGTTGGTATATTTTCGTTCAGAGAAAAAAAGAACTTTTGCAAAGCAGTAACCGATCCTCACTCTCTTTTTTGTTTCATTGTCATTGTGATTGTGTTTTCCTTTCAGTGGTCTCCTAGTATTCGTCAGTTTCATGATGGACCAAGGAGAACCAGGCAAAGATCTGCCGATATTGGAGCAGACGCGGGAGGCTGATCCCCATGAGACAGAGAGCTCCAAGAAGATGGAGGCAACCACCGAGGCGACCCCAGATACTGAGATGGTCAACGCCCCGTTTGAGGTTACAGCCCCCGTGGCACTGAAGGAGCAGTTTTCCCCCTTTGAGGATGTGTCCCCCCCGCTGAGCTGGCCAAGGTGATTTCCTTCTTTGCCAATCTCGATTGTGGTTTTTCATCTAAGTATGTGGTGATTTTTTTTCAGAAAAGGAAGTATGTGGTGATTAATAATGCAAAATTTTATTAGCTTCGATGCCATGCTATACATAGTGGTTTAAATAACTTGTGTTTCTTATACTGAAAAGTAATTCAGAATTTGTTTCTGTTTCAATTAGAGCCCTGATGCAGACAAGGATTGTGTGGTTGTACATGTCACTCGCTATGAGGCGAACGACCTGAATATACGCACTGGGAAAACAGAGTTCTTAGGCTGTTGGATCCAGGAAGCCATTTGCGGTTATACCAATGAAGAGTTGTATTCCAGGCTCGTTGTTGTCAGGCGTGTTGTCCAGGGTGTACTGAAGCACAATAAGTTAAAAGCTACTCCTTCGTTTGTGAGGAATACTGTTCTTGTCAAGCTTACGCAGGAAGATGACGTGGCATGCCTCCACAAAAAAAGTTTATCAGTGGCAAGGCCACAAGGTTGTCTTCATGAAGGTTCACAGGATTGAGCTACTGCGGGACATCCTCGATGATGTTCATGGCAAGGTCCATCTTGTGTCCAGCCCAAATTAGATCGAGGCATGAAATAGTTGCCCCAGCTAGTGTTTAATAGTAGTTTGGATTGTGTCTAATCATCCGAACTTTGCCTGTTATCGACCCCTCTAGGGCTAGAACTATGTTTGAATCCGTCTATGGGAACTGCTGCTGTCGGATCACGGGTTCCGGCAGACGTTAAGGTTCGAACTCTGGGGTGCGCGCGGAGATCGTGCCCTCTACCTCTCCGCCTCGTAAGGATCTAACTACCGCAAGAACAACACAAGAGACACATGGTTTATACTAGTTCGGGCCACCGTTGTGGTGTAATACCCTACTCTAGTTTGTGGTGGGTGGATTGCCTCTTGGGCTGATGATGAAGAGCAGTACAAGGAAGAACAGCCTCGCGAGGGTCTGTTCTTGGCTAGGGGATGAACTGCTAGGGGAGTTCAATCGCCCTTCTCTCTCTCTAGATGCTGGATTCGGTCTCTTCCTCGTCTGGGGGTGGCTAGTCCTATTTATAGGCAAAGGCCCTGGGCCTCTTCCCAAATATTGAGCGGGGAGGGTGCCAACAATTGGCCAATTCGAAGGGGAACATCTGGTACACTTATCCTGACTAAAGTTGGTCTTCGCCTGCCAAAGGCCCTGTGGTGACGCCGTCCTGGGCTCCATGGTGACCTCCTTCCCACCGTTGGACCGGTCTTGGTCTCGTTGCACTGAAATGGGTGCCTTTGCTTGATCCTCTCGCCTGCGCTTGCCCCCTTTGCACCAAAGAGGAAAGGGGGATGCTGCGCGGGCTGGCGCCCGCCTGGCACCCACCTGGCACCCTTGGTCGTCATGGCTTGCGTCATGGGCACCTCGTGAGGTACCCGCCTTGATCTCTCCGCCTCCTCGCGAGCCAGCCTGAGGAGGCCGTGCTTGAGGAAGCGCCATGTCGTCCGCCTCGCAAGGCTTGGCCCCTCGCGAGGGTCTTGAGCCTTGTGTTGACGAAGATGGGCCATGCTGGGCCCCCATTTGAGCCACGCCGCAGGCCGCAGGCAGGCAAGTCTGGGGACCCCCGTTCCCAGAACGCCGACAGTAGCCCCCGGGCCCAAGGCGCGCACGGACTTGGCCGTGCCGAGAGGCGAAAGGGCAAGGGCGAAGCGCCGCGAGCCCTAACAGCCTGTGGCCTTGGACGCCACATGGCGGTTTGACAGGACGTGGGCGTCTCCGCTTCCCCACGACGCCTTGGCAACTGCGTGACTTGACCAGTCCCTGCATGCGTAGATACTGGTCATTATTACCTGCGATCGTGGTGCTCGACGGTTGGCCTCTTCCGGCTATAAGTGCGAGGCCGCACAAGCTCCGCCAGTCCACCCCTTCCCGCTTCTCTTCTTCTTCCTCTCCTTCGCCGCTGCCGCTCGCATGGATCCGAAGAGGTTCTCAGCCGCAGAGAAGGGGAAGGCTAATCGGGCGGGGCCCGACTCCCCTCCGGCCAAGCGCGGCCGGGGTCGTCAGCGCAAGCATCCCGCGGTCCCCGCTGTGGCTCCCCGCGGGCACAGGGGTGGTTCTCCGCGTGGTGGTGAGCACTCGGCTGCCATGGGGAGGCAGGCTGTGGTTGCGCGGCCTCCCAGGCCACGCTTTCGCTCGGCAGAGGTGCTGCCGGAGTTCGTCGTGTGGTCGGCGGACCCGACCAGCACCTGGCTCCAGCTCCCTCGCTTCTTCATCAGCGAGCTGCTGGCCGACGCCCGGTGCGGCTTCTGGCTCCAGGCCGACGGCTGTTGTAGTAGGGCCTCTTTGGTTTCGCTCGAGGTCTCCCCTTCTGGGAATGGGGCCCTGACCCGTGGCTAGCAAACGTTTGCCCGCGCGCGCGGCCTGGGCCAGCGGTGCACCCTGCACTTCAATTTCGACGGCGACGGCACCCTCTACGTGAGGGTGTTTGGGGAAGATGGTCGCCGTGCAGGATGCTGCCCTGAGGACGACGATGGAGGGGACAACGCCCACTCAGCTGGCGGCGTCCGAGGCACCCCAAGCTCCGCCAACTCTTCTTCAGGCGGCTCCTCCAGCGGTGGCCGCAGCCAGCCCCCTCGCCGCCGCGCTTGCTTGGGGGGTGGCTGTTCATCCGCCCGTCGCCGCGCCCCGGTGAAGCGCGAGAGGGAGTCCGCCTGAGCTCCGGAGGCATCCGGTGTCGCCTCAGCAGGCCGATGTGAGGCGGGCCGCGCCGGGCTCGCCCTTTCCATTTCCTTTTGCTCCCTGTGTAAGACAAGACAGCTGCATGGAGCCCTGTGGGGGCGTGTTGAGAATCATTACCGTTGTAGCAATTACCTTGATTTTGCTGTTGCGTTTCTCAACTATTTGCCCTTGCGTAGGTAGCTGGCGGCCCCAGCCGGGGGGCGACCGACCCAGGCCCTGTGTGCATGTCGCGGTACCCGGGGGGCATGGACCAGACGGGTGCTCCTGTAGAGAGCCCGGGCCATGAAACCTTTGAGCGGCTTGAGCAGAAACGCTCACGAGGGCGTTCGAGTCCCATCCCTCGCGAGGCCTTTCATGAGAGAAAATCAAAACGAGGAGCGAAAATCGACAAACCACAAATCAACAACGGCGATAGTTTCGATAAGACTTCACATGCAAGTAAAACACGTCAAATGCAGTAAGCAAATGAAAAAGCCGCGTCCGGCACCTAGTCTAGTCTTCGACGTCTTCTCACCAACGCGGAGCTAAGTGCTGCCACTGGGCGTGGGAGGGAGCCCCAGGACCTGAGGCCGACGCTCCTGAGACTCCGGGGCGTGTACAACCCCACTCATTATTACGTGAGAGTGTCACGGGGCGACGAGCTTCACAGGCATTGGCCTTCTTCACAGGCTCCGGGCCTTTCTCCTTAGAGGTAATAAGCTTCACAGGCATTCACCTTCTTCACAGGCTCCGGGCCTTTCTCCTTAGAGGTAATAAGCTTCACAGGCATTCGCCTTCTTCACAGGCTCTGGGCCTTTTCCAAAAAGAGACGATCTTCACAGGCGTTCGCCTTCTTCACAGGCTCAGGGCCTTTTCCAAGAAGAGACGATCTTCACAGGCGTTCGCCTTCTTCACAGGCTCAGGGCCTTTTCCAAGAAGAGACGATCTTCACAGGCGTTCGCCTTCTTCACAGGCTCAGGGCCTTTTAGGGGTAGAACCTCCAAAGGTGCTGGATGTTCCACGCGTTCTGGATCAGCTCCCCCTCTTGACTCTCCAAGCGCACGGAGCCAGGCCTGGAAACATGAACAACCTTGAACGGGCCCTCCCACATGGGAGAGAGCTTGTGCAACCCTTCCCTGGAGAGGACCCGCCTGAGTACGAGGTCTCCTACCTCGAGGGTCCTGGGGCGGATGTTGCTGCAGTGATATCGTCGTAGCGCCTGTTGGTATCTTGCCGCTTGCAGCGCGGCTTCCCGGCGGCGTTCCTCCCCCAGCACGAGGTCCATCCCCCGCATGGCGTCCTGCTGCGCCTCGTCGAACGCCAGGACCCGCGCGGAGCGACGCCTGACCTCGTGAGGAAGGACTGCTTCGGCTCCGTAGACCAGGAAGAAAGGGGTTTCCCCGGTTGGTTTGGTCGCGGTTGTCCGGATGGACCACAACACGGATTGGAGCTCGTCGTACCAAATCCTGCCGCAGGCCTCCAGCTTCTTCTTGAATGTCCTGGTCTTGAGGCCTCTCAGGACCTCCGCGTTGGCTCGTTCGGCTTGCCCATTGCTTCGCGGCTGTGCCACCGAAGCGTAGCATATCTGCGTTCCAAGGTTAGCATAGTATGTTTTGAAGAGATTACTGGTGAACTGCGAACCGTTGTTTGTGATGATGCGGTTCGGCACCCCGAACCGGCTCACGATACCCCTGATGAACTTGACCGCGGAGCCCGCGGGGATGGTACGTACAACTTCCACCTCTGCCCAGTTGGTGAACTTGTCGATGGCGACGTAGAGGTAACGGTAGCCCCCTGGCGCTCGAGGGAACGGGCCTAGAATATCCAACCCCCAAACTGCGAATGGCCACGAGAGGGGTATAGTCTGCAGGCCTCCCGCTAGTTGATGTATCTGCTTGGAATGGAACTGGCAGGCCTCACATGCCTTTACCAATTCGATTGCGTCGTTGAGCGCGGTGGGCCAATAGAACCCACTACGGAATGCCTTGCCGACGAGGGTCTGTGATGACGAGTGGTGTCCGCAGTCTCCGTCGTGTATGTCCCCCAGTAGCTCCTTTCCTTGCTCCCCGGAAATGCAGCGCAGAGATACGTCGTTGGGTCGCTTCTGGTAAAGTTCTCCATCCCTGATGCAGTCTGCCGTGGCCTGCCGCACCACACGTTCTGCTTCCTCCTCCTTCTCTGGCAGGACCCCTTGTGTCAGATAATTCCGGATCTCTGTGATCCAGCACTCCTCCTGAGGTTCCATCGTCAGGAGCAAGTGTGCTCCTGAGGGCGGTCCGCAGGCCGGGGCTCCTGAGGCTGGCGGCTGGGGGAGCTCCTCTCGAGGCTGAGCCGTGCTCGATAGCGTTGGCTGCGCTGAAGGTTTGAAGAGCCGCTCTTCGAAGATGCCGGGCTCCTGCGGCAGCCGCGTGGACGCCCGTCCGGCTATCTCGTCAGCTTCCTGGTTGGTGCCACGGGGCACGTGCTTCAGCTCTAGCCCCCAGAACTGCTTTTCCATCCTGCGGACCTCTGCTAGGTAGGCCTCCATGTGTTCATCCTTCGGCTCTTACACCTTATTGGAGAAGTTGACTAGGAGCTGCGAGTCGCCTTTGACGGTGAGGCGCTTCACTCCCAGGGCCGCTGCGGCCTTCAACCCGGCTATCAATCCCTCATATTCTGCTATATTGTTGGAGACCTTTTCTCCTTGCTCGAAACAGAGTTGTACTGCATAGCAAAGCTTATCCTAAGTGGGTGATATTAGCACGGCACCAGCCCCCGCGCCGTGCCTGGAGAATGCCTCGTCGAAGTACATGACCCAGCCTTCTGGCGCCTCGCTCCCTGGTGAGAGGGAACGATCCTCGTTGTCCTTGAGGCCTGGCGCCTCTATCCATTCCGCCACGAAATCCGCCAATGCGGCTCCTTTGATGACCCTAGTTGTGCTGAACTCGAGCTGAAACGCTTGCAACTCTATGTTCCACTCAGCGACCCTTCCGGCTGAGTTAGGGCTCCTGAGCACCCTCTCCAGGGGGTAAGATGAGACGACCTTGATCGGGTGAGCTTGGAAGTAGTGACGCAGCTTGCGTGAGGCCACCAGCAGCGCGAGGAGGAGCTTCTGAGGCATTGGGTATCATGCCCTCGCGTCCCGTAGCACCGTGCTAACGAAGTAGACCGGGTGCTCAACAAGGCTGAGAGCATCTTGGGTCGCGGCGCCCTCGGGAGGTGAAGGCACCTCACGAGATGCTGTGGCCTCGGGAGGCGAACCATCCGGGCATGCCACCTCTCCTGTCTCTGGTGCGTCCCTCGGCAGCTGACTCTCTTCATCTGTAGTTTCGGCTTCCTCGGGCTTTCCCTGTTCCCGTCTTGTCTGGCCTCGGGCCGCCGCTATGGTCTTGGCCTGGCGCTCCTCCCTAACCGCCACCAAGGCCGCGCTAGCGGAGTAGGGGGTGGCAGCGAGGTAGAGCAGCAGGGGCTCTTGAGGACGTGGAGCCACCATGACTGGGGGACTGGTTAGGTACCTCTTGAGATCCCGAAACACCTTATCTACCTCTTCAGTCCATTCAAAGGGCCCCTTTTTCTTCATCAGCTGAAAGAAAGGCAACGCTCGTTCCCCCAACTTGGAGATGAAGCGCCCTAGTGCGGTCACACGCCCAGTGAGCTTCTGCATTTCTCTGAGGGTCTTTGGCGGACTCATGTCCTCGACCGCCTAGACCTTCTCGGGGTTGGCCTCGATGCCACGGTGAGATACGAGGAATCCCAAAAGCTTGCCCGAGGGAACGCCAAACACACATTTCTTCGGGTTGAGCCACAGGTTCACTGCGTCGAGGCTCGCGAAGGTATCCTCCAGGTCCTGTATCAGGGTCCTGGCCTCTCGAGATTTCACCACAATGTCATCGACGTATGCTTCAACATTCTTCCCGAGCTGCGGGCCCAAGGTGATGTGCATCAGCCGCTGAAAGGTTGCCCCTGCGTCACGTAGTCCAAATGGCATGCATGTATAGCAGTATACCCTGCACGGGGTCAAGAAGGCGGTCTTCTCAACGTCTTCTATCGCCATCTTGATCTGGTGATACTCGGAGAAGGCGTCCAAAAAGCACAACAGGTCGCACTCAGCGGTGGAATCGACCATCTGGTCGATGCGAGGGAGCGGGAACGGATCTTGCGGGCATGCCTTGTTGAGGTTGGTGAATTCGACACACATGCGTTCCTTCCCCCCTTTCTTGGGACAGGGTTGGCCAACCAATCTGGGTACCGGACCTCGCGAATGACTCCAGTGGTTTCTAACTTGCGGGTCTCTTGGACTATGAAGGCCTGCTTCTCTACGGACTGCCGCCTGGCCTTCTGCTTCACGGGGCGCACATTTGGGCACACGTTGAGGTGGTGCTCGTTGACGTCCCTGGGGATCCCTGCCAACTGATCGGGCTCCCAAGCAAATACTTTCTTGTTTGCACACAGGAACTTGACCAGGGCCTCCTCCTGCTCAGGCCCCAGGTTGGCGCCAATGGTGAAAGTGGCGCTGGAGGACCCGTCCTCGTCAACGGGTATCTGCTTGGTCTCTGCCTTGTCCTGGGTGAACAACTGCTTCTTCTTGGTAGGCTCAGCCCCCTTGGGCTCAGGGGTCCCCGCGTCGGCGGGATGTGCCGATGCCGCCGTCTTGAAGGCGAGCTTGAGTACTCGCAGGGCGTCCCCGGTGTCTCCGTGCATGGTGAGGGTACCGTTGCTCCCGGGCATCTTCATGAGGTTGTACGCCGGGTGCGTGGCGGCCATGAACTGAGCCAGTGCCGGGTAGCCGAGGATGGCGTTGTAAGGGAGGCCGATGGGGGCGATGTCGAAGTTGACCATCTCCGTGCGGAAGTTGTCGTAGGTGCCGAAGGTTACCGGGAGCCGGATCTGTCCCAAGGAGTCGGACGACCCGCCCCCGACGCCCGAAAAGGATCGGCTGGGTTGCAGCCGCTCCCGGGGTATGCAGAGGAGGTTGAAGGTCTCGACCGAGAGCACGCTGAGGCCCGCGCCGCCATCGACGAGGGTTCTGGTGACGGCCACCTGGCAGATGGTGGGGGTGCACAACAGGGGGAGCGCGCCCGAGCCGGCCAAGTTAGCGGGGTGGTCCTCCGAGCTGAAGGTCAGACCAACCTCGCGCGCCGCCCGGTCCGTGGGAGCCCCCCGCCGCGCGGAAGCGGCGCCGATCTAGCGGGCATATGGCTTGACATGGCGGCTCGTGGGTGGCGCCTGCGAGCCGCCCAGGAGGGCCGCAACGACCGAGAGCGTCGACGTCGTTGTGCAGCCGCCCTGTCGCATAGGCAAACGTCGGGGTGGTGCTTGTTGCTCGCCTCCCGCTGGGCCGGTGGTGGTGTTGACAGCGTGCGACGGGGGACGGCGAGGACGTCCACCAGCGAGGGCCGCTGGCGTGACGCGAGCTCGATGCGCGCCGTACATGGATGCGGCGGTCGGAGGAGAGCGGAGCGGTGCGGTGGAAGACAGATTCCGGCGCACCCCTACCTGGCGCACCAAATGTCGGATCACGGGTTCCGACAGACCCTTAAGGTTCGAACTCTGGGGTGCGCGCGGAGATCGTGCCCTCTACCTCTCCGCCTAGTAAGGATCTAACTACCGCAAGAAAAACACAAGAGACACAGGGTTTATACTAGTTCGGGCCACCGTTGTGGTGTAATACCCTACTCTAGTTTGTGGTGGGTGGATTGCCTCTTGTGCTGATGATGAAGAGTAGTACAAGGAAGAACAGCCTCGCGAGGGTCTGTTATTGGCTAGGGGATGAACTGCTAGGGGAGTTCAATCGCCCTTCTCTCTCTCTCTCTAGATGCTGGATTCGGTCTCTCCCTCGTCTGGGGGTGGCTAGTCCTATTTATAGACAAAGGCCCTGGGCCTCTTCCCAAATATTGAGCGGGAAGGGCGCCAACAATTGGCCAATTCGAAGGGGAACATCTGGTACACTTATCCTGACTAAAGTTGGTCTTCGCCTGCCAAAGGCCCTGTGGTGACGCCGTCCTGGGCTCCATGGTGACCTCCTTCCCGCCGTTGGACCGGTCTTGGTCTCGTTGCACCAAAATGGGTGCCTTTGCTTGATCCTCTCGCCTGCGCTTGCCCCCTTTGCACCAAAGAGGAAAGGGGGATGCTGCGCGGGCTGGCGCCCGCCTGGCACCCTTGGTCGTCATGGCTTGCGTCATGGGCACCTCGTGAGGTACCCGCCTTGATCTCTCCGCCTCCTCGCGAGCCAGCCTGAGGAGGCCGTGCTTGAGGAAGCGCCATGTCGTCCGCCTCGCGAGGCTTGGCCCCTCGCGAGGGTCTTGAGCCTTGTGTTGACGAAGATGGGCCACGCTGGGCCCCCATTTGAGCCACACCACAGGCCGCAGGCAGGCAAGTCTGGGGACCCCCGTTCCCAGAACGCCGACAGCTGCTACTTTTGTGTGCCCGTGAATCATGTGAGAACCATCGTAATTGTTGCCGAAATAGATGCGTCCTCACTAGTTTTTTCATGAATATGGCATGGTAAGACATAAGTTGTCACGGTTTATCATACGAGCAGTGTGTGTTTCGATGAAATAGAGCACTCGTTCAAGAACCGTGCGCCGACGTATACATAAGTACTTGTAAACACTGTGGGTGCTACCCCACTTGTAAACAGTTGTGCAAAACATGACACATTGGCTCAGCTCGCTTCAACACTAGGCTATCGACCAGCTAACAATCAACAATCTGCTGTCTAACATATAAGCAACTATGCATCTTGTTACAGTGGTTCATGCAGTTAATTGAGGCCACAATGTAATAAATTCCAAATGTTCACACGCTAGTCTAGCGCTCATGTGGAACACTCACATTAAACTCGTCTTCATAAAAAACTTGAAAAGCATAAGTTAAGCAATTTTATACATCTCAATGATTCATAGAACATAACAAACATATACTAGTTCACAGCAAAAGACAAAGTTGTGAGAAGGTTTACAAATCAGGAAAAAACAAGAAAGGCTTCTCTCTGAGCAAAGAGCCTCCCGACAGGCTTAAATTTCCTGGAGTCCACTCTGGTTTTTTCTTGTTGCCACCATTCAGGGTTAGGTTCTCTCATTCCAGAATAACCAATTATAATTGTGGTCTCAGTTGGAATGCTGAACTGAACCATGCAGTGTACTGACCAGCTGAAATGCTTGTGCATTCCACTAAATTTAAGCACCGCTATTTACAGAAATAAGCAGACCACAATGCCTCTTGTCTGTGCACCTGTCCAAAAAACCGCCGTGCAACCGTGCCAGCTAGTCCTGGGTCCATGGATGAACTGGTAGAAAGTGCATTCCGGACTAGGATGAAGTTGTTTTCGCTCGTCCCTGCACTGCAATCAAGAAGTAAAACATACAAATCAGCTTCTTTTAGATTGCGTTGGTCATTCTACCTTAGTTACTACCGATGTAGGGATACCTTGAAGACGGGAGGTTAGACGACGACAGCGAGGGATAGCCATCTCATTTTGCGCAGTTGTACTAAAACCGAGGTGTGTGCTTTTGATTGCGCGGATAGAAACGATATAGAGACAGACATCCCGAAACGATATGGAGACAGACATCCCTGTTTGCGCAAATAAGAAATACTGTTATTTAATCAGTGACAGATATTACTACTTTCCCCCGTTTCCTTTTAGAACCAAGTCCTAGATTCATGCTACAGCTTTCCCACTTTCTTCCCTGTTTGAACCAACGCTTTGAGTCGACTGTATGAACTAGCTTTACTTCTAATAATATTAGAAGTCTAGGTGGCTTTGGAACAGCGGACGGAAGTAGAAAAGGATGCACACGAAGGGAGTTGGGGCAGTAGAGCAAGGCAGGTTTCGAAGGAATATATACCTGAGGGTCGTCGGCATGTGGCAAAGACGGCGTCGGGAGGCCGCATCTTGGCCACAATACCGCAGGGAGGAAGAAGGGGTCGGAGGCCCTCCCGAGCCGGCGCTCTCTCAGAGAGAACGGCACGGCCACCGATCGGGATGCGCGGGCAGCCATTGGTCTCCTCCCTCGCCGCCGACGACAGCGTGAACGATGCACCTACACCCCTGCCCCGGTCGAGGCTGTCCGACCAGATTTGTGACCAGCCGTGAGCTGAGAGAGAGTGTGGCCACCTATGTGTTGCTTTGATCTGGAGAGCATGAGAGAGTGAACGAGAGGAACCCTAGTAAAGCAAGCGCTAAGGCTCCTGCTTTTATATATAGTGGAGTGATTTTGTTGTACCAGCTTGAAAAAAATGCGCTCCTACGTGTACCCGCGAGTGGGTGTGAGAGAACTAGTGCGTGCGTGCACCGCTTCTCTTTGTGAGAGTACAATATACTATGCCCAAAGAACGTTCGCCGCAAGAGTAATAGTATAAGTGTGTGACGTGTGAGCTAAAATAAAATGTGCGCGCCGTCTTTTATTTTTTAGAAGTTGTGAGGGTAGGGTGTGAAGAGCACATATGTGCGTGATGTCTACCTATAGATAGACGGTGGGTGCGACGTGTGAGTCTGCGAGAGGACTCGGGAGAGTCGTGACTCGTGAGGGTGCGTGTGCGTGAGAGAGAGGGGTGCACGTATCAATGCAATGCATGTGTCCATAAATCATTATCCAACAAACGTTCGCCACAAGCCTTTTCCTGACGAACGCCGTAAGAAATGTTAGACCGGCATCCGACAATGTCAGTTTTGCCATGTCATTTAACAAAACAACCACTCCTCCTACACACAAATCTTCCACGTGAGTGTTAGCAACTGCCGTATGCTCCCTCCGTTCCAAAATGCAGTGCATATAGCTTTATTGAAAATTCGAACCTCGCAAACTTTTACTGAGTTTTCGTGTACCAAATTGCACATGTAGAATACCATGTATATATCATTTCATTCATCTTCGAGTGGTAACTATAAAGTTGGGTGAGGAGTCTACAAAGAAAGACCATCGTATCACTCGCAGCAATTTCAAGCATCCTTTAGTGTCGAGGAATATCATAGGAACTCTATATGATATGATTTTTATAGGATTTTTTCCTTTAGAGCCAATTGGTTCATAGGAATAGATTCATATACTCCACATTTCAAAGGAAATAAACATGATATCATTTCTATAGCTTTAGAGCCACTTGGTTCATATGAATGGATTCCTATACTCCCTTAATTTCAAAGGAAAATAAACATTAGCGTATATTCAATAGAGAAGTTCCTATGATATGAACCAAATTACATCTCTTTTCTAATCCCTCCTCATAGGAATTGAGATACATGTCATCTCTAGATTCAATAGAAAAGTTCCTATGATGTGAACCAAATGACATCTGTTTTCCAATCCCTACTCATAGGAATTGAGATGTTCCATGTCATCTATTTCCCTACAACTTCCATGTATACATCTTCTATTCCTAAATAGATAGTACAACCCACTAGTAGCTTTTTTCCAAAACATGCAACTATAGCACAAGAACTATATAGTGTGCCAATAACTTTGAAAGATGGTCGCTTGATGAAGCTAACACGACAATGCAGAGATAGGCAAATCCGAGCACTACTGGCCATTGGATATCATCAACATTCCACCAGATCTGTCACATGTACAATTTAGAAGACTCCATGGTTGAACTTAAGCATAATGCACAAACCTCAAAACACAAGCACTTCTCCTTTGTTCTAGAATCTTCTGTATCATAATTGATTATTTTTTCTAAATGAATTGCCATTATTTGTTTTTTTACTTTATGATTTACTCCCTCCGTTCCAAAATAGATGACCCAACTTTGCACTAAAGTTAGTACAAAGTTGAGTCATCTATTTTGGAACGGAGGGAGTACAATGCACAACCCCATGAATCTTAACATTTTTATAAAACTAATTGATTTTGAATGAGATGAACTATAAGAACTAAACGAACATCTACATCATGCATATATGACTCAAAGCTTTACATGCTATAGTGTGTATTTATTCATAATTTGATTTCGAAATCTCATGCGTTCAATACATGTGTACCTTACTAGTTTTGAGTAGAGTAGCAAATTTCACGCGGCCCCGGGTATATCAAAATGCAGGGCCCATGCACCATTACCTTTCGGTCGAACCTACGTCCACAATTTTTGGTACGTACTATATCTCCACTAGTCCCCGAACCCAAAATGCTGCCTCGTATCCGTAAAACCAAGCGGCCCACACATATTTAATGTGTCGACTCGAACTCGTTTACTACGACGTGGCCCCACACGCCGTAGTACTCCTACAAACCCTACCGCCGCACTCATCATCGGTTTTCTTCAAGAGGACGAGGGAGAAGCCGATTTGTAGTGGAGGCGCTTTTAAAAAAAGGATATGTAGTGGAGACCCCTACCCTAGGGTGCCCTAGGTAGCTGCCTCACGCATCATTGTTTTCTCTTTTATTTATGCTCTTGCGCCCTAGAGTGAAATGATGGTTGCTTCGTCCGTCCAGCTTAATGCGGGAAAGGTGGGGCTTTGTGATTTGACCCCTCATCGCTCATTTTCTACTACTGCGGCGCTACGACCGGGGTGCCTCCAATTCCAACCGCTGCTCCAAACTGTAATTTGGTGCATCGCACGTGGAACAAGACGGTGGATGAGCCACATGTCGACCAAAGGGGTCCTGTTAAGTGTGTCGCCATTTTGTGTGCGGACTGACCCTGCTTGAGTTGCTACGCCAACACGACAGGAGCATCCTACCACTTGGTTTTGCTCCTTGGTGAATCCCGACTATATTGATCTAAAAAGATACGTGCTGAACTACCTCTCCGTCTCAGTTTTTTATTTTTAGGCGTCTCGGTTTATAGGGCCTGCACGTAGTTCTAGGTCATCCATTTGACTAACTAAATATGAGTTACTATGTCACACAAAGTATATCATTGGATTCTTAAGCGGATGTAGTTGTATTTAAAAGTCGAGGGCGGGGCTTTTCCTGCGCGGTAGGCAGGGCAGTTCCGCCTAGTCGGTTCGACAGATACACGAGAAGACGAGGGAGTAGGCTGCTGCAAACATAGGGCTGTGTGATTTGACAGGGAGTTACTACTGGACAGGTGGGGCCCCATGATTTGACTTGCCATTATCATTTTAACTGCGGCGCTATGACCGGCGTGAGTCTCCCAGATTCCTGACCACCTCCATACAGGTGCCTCTCCCAATGCTCCACCATGTAGTAGAGGCCGGCTCGTGCATGAGATCCCACTTATCCACTTTTTCCTTGCCTCTCTTTCCTCCACATATGCAAAAATGCCATGTAAAGCGCACTATTGTACTTACTTTTATTTGCTCCTACAGGTGCTTAAGCTTGCCACATAGGCATAAGGTCTGATGTGGCAAGTTAATCAAGAAGAGAGAGACTAGTTTGGTGACCCAAGGAAGAAACGGTGCTAAGCGCGTGTACCTAGGTGAAAAGACAATTTTGAGTCTATAGCTAATTAAATGAAGCAAACTTAGCAACACCATTTCATTGGAAGAGGTCACTCCTTGGCAAATGCAATAAATACTAGTACTCCCAGTGTCCCATAATATAAGAACGTTTTTGGCACTACACTAGTGTCAAAAACGTTCTTATATTATGGAACGGAGGGAGTATGAAGAAAGAGATAGAGAGAAGTAAAAAAACACTTATAGCCAACCTTATAGCCAAAACCTTGTTGTAGTATGAGTGACTAAGTGATGACTATGGATGACATGCCAACATCAGATAGCCTAACGCACCGTGTTAAATCTCCAAGGGCACGACCGCACGAGCGACGCGACAGTCGTGGTAGGCGCGACCACGATACGGGCTGCTGGCAGCCCTTGGATCTGAGATCAAACAGTCGCATGCTAAGTTGCTGAAAATTTGCAGAATAACCCTCCAGGATAGGATATTCACCCATAGGTCTAGAATCACGCCATGCAGCCGTTCGATCTCAGATCCAAGGGCTCTCGGAAGCCCGTATCATGGGAGAATGGAAAGCCACTACCCTACCGTTCGCACGCTGGCAGTTCGCTCCTACTCGTCCCCGCACGTCCTTCAATACTACGGCGGTTCGCTCCTAGTCGCCCCGTCCATTCACATTACGACAGTTCCACTAATCCTAACCCTCCTCCCAAATCCATGGCGTCCCAAATCTCCACGATCGGCGGTGAGTACAAGGTTAGAACCATCACCGACGATGAGTTCGACGTCATCTACACTCGTTCTTCCGCGACGGTGAAAGGATGCCTTTCTCGCTTCAGACGCATGTTCGAAAACTCAGATGATGAGTGGGTCGCTGGGCTAGATGTTGAGTACAGCACAGTCCTGGGACGAGAGAAGGATCTAAAGGACGAAGAGAGGAAGAAGCCCATCGTGATCCAGGTTTGCGTACATAACGTTTGATTGGTCTACCACATATGCCATGCCGATGTTGAGTGCCAGGATTTTAAGTACTTCCTCAAGGACAAAATAGTGAAATTCGTTACTGTAGACTTTAAGAACGACGAAGAAGTCCTGGGTTGGATCGGCCTCGTTGTAGGCAACCCCTTCGACCTCCAGAAGAATCGGCTGGTGCCCTCTCGTCAGCCTTCAATGCTGACCCTGGCAGGAGCCATGGTTCATCCTTCGTACCGTAAACTAGAGAAACCTCATTAAATGTTTCATCATCATGCATGGCAGCGGAATGTACTAGATATAGACCACATCCACTACGCTGCAATGGATGGCTACCTTTGTTTCAATATCTACAAGGGTTGGATGAAGAGCAACAACCAAGTGTGCGGGTCAAGCAAAGAAGTATCGGCCAAGAGGAATAGGGACAAGGACGAAGTCGAGGACGTGGACGAGGACTCCGAGTAAGGTGGCAGTGTCATTGCTCATGGTGGTTCTAAACTTCTAATGCGGTGTCTACCGAATTAGTTGCATAGTTTAATTTCAGGTGTGCTTAGTTTAATTTGAGTGGTGTGTTGTGCTGAGCCCCCAGCAGAACTATGTTATGTTTCTTCTCGTTACTTTAACTCTTTAGTATGTACATACTACTAGTATTTATTTAATAGAATTTAGCACCCCAATTAAGCACGTACTAGCTTTTTTAATAGTACTATATGCATAATTTGGCGACGAGCGCTCTCTATATGTACCACCTTTTTTTTGAATTTCAATTTTTGCTCCATGGCGCAATCCATTGATAGTACTACTATAAAAAAGTATACATTTTTTAAAAGGCTAGAGTACTGTTCATCACATATATAGCCAGTTAAATTCTCAACCTAGAACGACGTGCATGCCATGTAGTAAACCGATACGGAGGAAGTATAGTAAAAATGAGGTGATTTTACCGAGCGATCGGTGGGGGAGCATGGCCTGTCATGCGGTCCCATGTGTCATGATGTACCAAGGCGATGCGCGTGTCCCTCTTGACGCAGAAGCAATACTAGTACGTGGTTTGAGATGATGGTGAACCGAAGTGTGAAATAATGGTTGCTTCGTCCGTCTGGGAAGGTGCGGCATTGTGATTTGACGTCTCATTGCTCATTACTACTACTGGGCCGGTACGAGTGGGGTGCGTCCCCCCTGCTGTTCTGCACTGTTATTTGGTGCTTGACACGTCGACCCGGTTGCTATATGTCCCACATGTCGGGAACAGGAAGTACAAAATTCATGAAAGGGAGCGTCGACGGAGGAGTATACTACAGAATTCATGAAAGGGAGCGACTTAGTTTTGGAAAAATCTGTTTTTACGGAGTACGTACCCACTAGGGTTTATAGGGCTCATCTAAAAAACATTCGTTTTTCCGTTTGATAAGTCTCAATTCTACTATACTAGTAGTAGTACCATTACATGTTGGATTTCGAGGTGCATTAGATCACCCGACGCAAGCAGTGTCAAGAGGAAACTAACCAATGCATGTACAAGTTCATGGAAATTTAGTGGTCATTCATGCATTCGTTCTAATTAATGCCTCGGTAAATATAACTTCTTGAGAAAAACGAGCGTACTAATTACTTCTGCAAAATACGAAATTAATTCGACCACTCACCGTCTACCTTGGTTGGAGAGATTTTGAAATTGAGCCATAAACTAGAAAGGAGGGAGTAGTAACTTTTGTCTCGATTACTATTTGTGGCCTTGTATAGATGCAAAATGTATTTTTTTATAGTGGCCTTGTATAAGTAAATGGAGGGAGTACTAACCAAAGTACGTAGTAGGGACGAGGAGTAAACGGAGGGAGTAGTTAAATTTTCTCCTCGTGCTGTGAGCCACCGCGCGCGTGGGCGAGGGAGCGGGCGTAAAGGCGTACAGTAGTAGTAGTAGTAGTAGTAGTAGTAGTACTCGTAAGCAAGCTTCACCTCATCCTGCGAGCCACCGCGCCCGTGGGCGGGGGAGACGGCATACTAAGCAAGCTTCTCCTCGTTCTGCGAGTTGACGGGACACATCAAAAGTACTCCACTGTATAGAGCCTTGCCTCTAAGGTAGGCCCCACATGGTTTGCCCCTTTTTTTAATTTAACATAACGCGTCAAGTCGCAATTTGTTTGTTCACCCGTGGTAGACGATCCTCCCTCCACCAAGTGGACAACCAGTACACGTGCCAAATTACCACGTGGGCTGCCTTTTTCGTACAGAAATGAGCTCCACCGTGTACCCACGCGGGTGTGGTTGGGAAACAGACGGGAGTACGTGCGCCGTGCGTGCACCTCTTCTCTTCGTGCATGTCCCCCACCTACGTGGGTGTGTGTGAGAGAGATACAAACCTAGACATAATGCGCCGTCCATCCCCATGCCTCCGCCCAGTCCGACCACCAGTCACCACCACGCCCCACTCCTCCTCACCTTATCTCTCATCTTTCTCCCTCCATTTTTATATACAAGGGGCCACTATCAAAATTACAATTTGCAGACATAAAAGGCCACTAACACTAATTGATGCAATATTAATGGTGTTTGCCTCGTGGTACTAGCAAAGGAGGACATTAATTATCCCTTGCATGTATGCGGGAGTTTGTACAAAAATGCATCTTGATGTTCCGTGCAATGCACGGGCATCTTGCTAGTCCATGAAAACAACACATGGAAAAATTCCACGGCGAACGAGGGATTTGAATCTGTTGGGAGGGGCTGTTTGGATCTTGCCCGGGGTAGCCAAAATATTGGATATCCTTTTGTCCACCGGTGCCTTTGCCATCGATGAACGAGGAATGGCCCGGGTGCTCATGCTGTCATGCATCCTCCAGCGCGCATGTTGGAGACGAGCTCCCACGAGTTGTGTTTTGTTGTCCCACAATGCCGCCCGAGCCGCCCGCAGACCGACCGGTGACCCGCAAATTACGCCATCCAACTATAGCCGCACACATTATGACAGCAACTCAACCAACCGGACGAAATTCACGCAAACACGTAGACAAACTGATATTTCATATAAACAACGACGGAAATCATATAAAATACCGGATTTTCATACAAACATGACGGATTTCATTACATACAAATGAACTACGCGGTGCTAGTTCTGGACAGCACAGGTATATAATACCTGGCCTAAATGGTCGCCCAACGATCGATTTGTGTTCCTCATGTCCGGTAGCACGATCACCGGACTGCCGGGAGCCCCGAAGGTATATGCTTCAGCACAAAGGACGGCTCGCTTCCCCACTGCCCAACTGATATCATTGGCTGGTGCCGAAGATGATGGTGGCCGGTACCGGTTCGAGTTCATCACCGGCCACTACTTCGCCATGGCCGGCACTGGCTCGAGTTCATCCTAACATTCCCCTCTTCCGTGGAGCCCATGTGGGGTCGACGAAGGTCCTCGCAACAAAAGGATCCAGCAAGACACCTGCTGTGTACGCCGGCATCGCCTTCGCGGTGGCCTTCATGGGACCCAAGCGGCGGTGCCCTCCCATGTTCTACTTCTCCTCGATGATGGCGGCGGACGCGGAGGCGCTGGCCATCGACTCATCGCTCTCCGCGCACCCGGCTTCTGTCGCTGCTTGCATGGCGCGGCCGCCGGCATGGGAGTCTCGGCCATAAAAACGGGAGACACGGTACGAGGCGGCGGCGTGGACGACAGCAATGACGCCCGTGCGCCTCTCCTCGTCGAGCTGGCCTGGAGCGGCGAGTTGCTGAACCGCGCGCCGGCTTGGGGCAACAACTGGCTCCGTCGGGCGAGGGGAGGGAGGTGGATCAGCGAGCTGCATAGCTCGTATCCGGCGGGCTACCCAGCCGGCTTGGAAGCGGAATAACTACTCTTCGTAAGCCATTGTAAGAGTGGACAAAATGATGGAGGAGATAGGGGAGCAGCGGAGGTGTGCGATTCTTGGCCGGCGTTTGGCCTCGTTTAAATAGGAGATTAAATAGACGGCAGACAGGAGGAGCTTGGCCGGCGTTGCGTTTAACGCCGGCCCGGTCATGAACGGACGTGTGTCTAGAGTGGGTTTCTTGGCTTCCACACGGGCAGGTTTCCTGGAGGCGTTTGAATGCGGCACGGACCACAGAGGCATGTTCAGCCGGGCGTGCCGCGAGTGGCGCCCTCGACTCTAACCTAGGACACCACACCGTTCTTCCACTGACGTGTGGGCTCTTTGGGTTCATGGCCTGCATGTCAGTGACCCAACGCAGGCAGCGCACAGCAGAGGAACCTTTGGTGGGCCAGGGCGGTCAGAAGCGGGCATTTCATAAGTAGATGATTGTTCATTGAGTGTGACGTCATCTTTTTCATGTAGATAAGCCTACTATGTTGATAGCCCGTTCGATACGTTGTGATTCATAAAGACCGCTGCAAACATCAATGTTCTGCTTATCATAGATAAGATTGATTAATATCCGTAACAATCCATGTCCTTAACAAAGGGTGCATGCACGTATAGGTTGAGCGTGTGTCTTGCGTTGTGTGCTGTGTGCATGCAGACGTGCGAGTGTTGTGTGCGTGCAAGGGTACGTTTCAGTGTTGCATGCATGGGTGCGTACGTGCGTGTGTTCGTGAGTGCATGTGTACGTGTCAGTGTTGCACGCCAGCATGCGTGCGTGTGTACGTGTCAGTGTTGCACGCCTACATGCGTGTGTGTCTTGCGTGCGTGCATGTGTACGTGCGGGTTGAGGCTACACGTCAGTCGACTGACTTTTTCATCTCTAGTCATTAGATTTTCCAGCCGTTGGATACGAAATCAAGGGCCTCAAGTTTATCATCAAACTCCACCCCCCTGAGCCGCCAGCCACCACCGGCCGAACCGCCAGCCCCCGCCGCCCGCGGCCGGCCCACCCTCCCCGAAACCACTCCCCACCGCCGGTCCGCCTCCACACCGGCCATCCCTCTAGCCCCCCCGCCGAGATTTTTCTCCGGGGATCCCCACCCCACCGCCCAATGAACGCCCCCCAACCGCCGATGACTGCCAACCAGAGGTCTCACGACTTCGAATACCCACCGACCACTAATTTATTACCATTTCTGTCCTTCATATACGCGCTGATGGGTGGGCCCTATGGTAATGTGCGCTGCTGAATGTGGACCGTTTGACTGGTCGATTGATCGTGTTATCAACAAATTACGGAGCTGTATGGTGAGCCAGTGACCGTATGATCACCATAAAATGTACTCCTATTTTATTAACACAGTACAGACTCAAACTACCATTTCTTTCTTTCATATACGGGCTGACAGGTGGGCCCCACGGTTACGCGCCCCGATGGTGCAACACTAGTTGCGCCGCGTGGAACGTTTGACTGGTCAATTGATTGTGTCATCAACAAAATACGGAGTTGTACGGGTGAGCCAGTGACCGTATAATCATGATATGTATTTGTTTAACACGGTATAGACGCAAGGGCTCATATATATGCGCAAGCACTCACCGCTATAAGCGCACACACGCGAACCCTACCCCTATGAGCACCTTCGAGAGAGTGGGCCAGCATATATGATCTTGAGATTTTATGAAGTCACCATAGGTGCCTCGTAGTCGAGTGGAACGTCTACTCCCACTGAACGTACATCGCCGGAAAATACTGAAATTAACTCAAGATAAATGCGAGCACCAGGACTTTAACCTTGATGGGCTCGAGAAACCACTGTCCTCTAACCATCCAACCACATGTTGGTTAGCACGACAAAATGTATGTGGTGACTGTGATGGGCTTATTCTGAAGTCCAGTGACCATATCGTGCTTTCGCTTCAAATACAATGACCGTAAGTGTCGTCAACAAAATACGGAGCACGCATCAAATGCAAAGTCCGTCAGTGTCATCAACAAAATATGGAGACGTATCGTGAGCTAGATACCGTTGTACTATTGTATATGCTTATTTTCTTAGTGGCCAATTGCGTGTGTGGTGTGGCGGGCACATCATTTCTAGTTGTGGTGGGTCAACATGAAGACTCATGGGTCGGTTCCATCCTGCGCCGCATATAGGTTGGATCAAGACGTGTTATACGAAGACCCATGTGGAGGACTCGGTGTACAACATGAAGCTACCAGAGTCGCGGAGGACTCTATCCCCACTGGTGATAAGCCGACTATATATGATTTGTAACCCTAGGCCCTTAGTATGTTATACAAGCTTGGGGGCTAGTTTGTCGATAGTATACACACACACACACAATGCCTGGTATTCACGTGTACTTTGTACACACCCCTATCACTAATATACAGTACCAGGAGTAGGCTCTTTCTTCAACTGCAATTGAATTCTAGCATGTGCATGTGTTTATTTCATATTATCGATCCATAGAGTGAGAGCGGTTTGAAATACAGGCAATGGATGCTTTTGCAATTCATATATAAACATTAATTAGTGCACTCCATGTTGTTAGTGTGAAGCACTTTATACATTTGTCACTTGCATGGATACATTCCAAATTGCTAGCTATGAAATAGAATACATGTCGAATTCAACATAAAGGGGGTTTCGAAGATTCGAATTCATAGGAAGTGCATTCATCTATTTGAACCCGAGATAATGGCATTTGTAAATCAGATGTGAAAGGGGGCATCAATCTTCGTTGTGAGTTTGAACATGCTATATATATATATTCATATGCATATCTAACTTTTTTTTGCAACCAAGGAGATTATATCTGAAACCATGCATGAACTTAGGTAAGTTGCATATTTTTTAATATGTACTCGTGTACAATGTATATTCAAATGTACCCCCTCCATTCCAAAATAATCGTAGCTTTAGGATTTTCAAGAGTAAAGATTTGTGAAGTTTGACAAATCCTGAAAGTTCAATTCAAGAGAACCGAAAACGTTAATGCTTCTGCTCCCAAATATTGAACGAAGCACCAAACAGGCCTTTGGTCACCCAAAACCGCGCGAGACTAATGTTTTGGTGGTAGGAAATTACTGTCCTGACTCTGGCCCATGTAGCCTATCGGCCCGATGTCCACAGGTCTAAACCGGGGTAGGTTCGTAACTTCACCAAGACGCCAGAGAAGCATTCATACGCCATGGGCGGCTACCCATGCGCTTGGCCGAAATCTACCCCGCCCACATTTGGGACACCTGACATGAATGTCCTACCCCCAACCCACAATATGTCCGAAATTTTAGATGTGGCAAAGTTTGTAACTTTCCCCAAATTTCAAACAAGCGTGTCTCAAACCAAAACATTGTTCCCCCTTAGTTCCTCGCCTCCCTCTGTTTCCCCATTCATACTCCGTGGGTGCGAAAACACCCTCTCCACCAGCCGCGAAACCCCAGCCTCCTCCGTCCTCCACCCCATAGCGGCCAATCCACCGCCGCCCTCCTCCATCACGCCGGAGCCGGTACCCTGACGTCGTCGTCCAACGCAACCGCAACCGCAACGCCCTCAAGGACTTAGCAGCTGAAGCCGAGGCAGAGCTGCCTCCACGACACCGACGTCGACATGCACCGTACCAGAACCACTCCGACCACGCCGTCCTATGCCTCACTGCTGTGGCTCAACTGTCGCAACCGTCCACCGCACCGGAGCTGTTCCCGCTATGCCGTCGCCTCGAATCTGCTTCCCCGCCGCCGACAGACGGCCATCGCACCACACTCAAAAACTTGGCCATGGGTTCGTCCAAGGCTGCACCGTCCTCCACAACTTCTGGTTTCCGGCGAACAACAAGAAGATCGTCGGAAAAACAGAAAGAGGACACAGCACTGCCAGCAGAAAGAGGTACTCCTCTTCCCTTATTAGTGCAAATCTTACGTCTCCGCTCACACCGTATTCATCCCACGAAAGAAACTAGTTGAGCGCTTCTTACTGCATCTTCTTCGTGATACTAAATGCACAAGGTTTCCTCCCTTTTACTATTTCACCTTTGCTAGAGGTCAGTAGCCCGCCTGGATTTCAATTTAGGGTCATTCGAACCGCAATTAAAAGAAGCAGCACCCGCTTAGGCGCGCAGAGCACCTAGTCCGCCTGTTCCCTGGGGAAGCGGCGCATCGATGTCTATCATAGGGGTGTGGGGCGCAGGAGCTGCTTACGCCCGATCTGGAGGTCGTCTGGGCTTGAATGGATGGCCGGGGGGGCGGTGCCAAGCACGGCGGTGCGGTGAGGTCGAGGGGAGGGCGCAAGCAGGGGAGGAATACTGGGCCGGTGGTCGCTGGCGTTTTGAGGCAGATCGTCAACACTGACTGGCTGGAGGTAGATGAAGGCGATCTGCCCGTTCTTTGTACATCGGACGGTGCAGAAAAAATGGACTGACCTATTTGCTTTCAGTCGACTGTTATTTTCATAGAATCCTATAGTAATTTAGTGTGCCATGCATGTTGTAGAGCTATCATATGTCTCCCGTCATTTCTTTCTCACCGACCTGCTATCTGCTACCTTTACACTGTACTAATTGTGCACACACTTCACCCATACTCACATTATTGTTTTTTATGCATGGGTATTTCAGACTCTGACGCAGTGTTGATGAATGCAGAAAAGAAAAGACAGAAGTCGCTCCAGTGTAATTCGAAGATAAGCACTAAGCGTTCCAGCGCTCTAACGGGTGCAGTGTCAGCAGTTGGAGACAGTAAACGTAGCTCTGCAGTTGATGATCTCACTTGCCACACACAACCATCCCAGGTGCTTGCTTTAACTTCGCGCTGTCAAATGTGGTTGCATGTTGCATATGGTGTCTAGCTTGTATTGCTTCCAATTTGGTTAAATTGCATCTGCTTACTTTACACATTATACCTTTGATAATGACATGCCTTCCTGTTTTTGATACATACTACATATGTCTATTAACCATGTCCGTACATCAAACTAATGCTCTTTTGTATCCCTCGTCAATCACTTATGATGAGACAGTCACCTGGGTGGGTTACTGTGAGACGCCATACTCGTTTAAAGAGTGCAGTGTCATCCTCCCCACATGATTCTCAAGAAACAGCAAGGCTAAACGAAGATAGTCAACGTAGCTCTCTAGTTGATCACCGCAATTCCCCCACACCACCATCGCATGTGCTTGCTCTTACTTGGCAGTGTGATATGTGGTTGCATGTTGCATATGGTGTCTACCTTGTAATGCTTCTAACTAGGGTAAATTGCATCTGCTTAGTTAACACATTATACCTGTGAATATGACATGCCTTCCTGTTTTTGGTACATACTACGTCTTTCTATTAACCATGTTCTTACATCAAACTACTTTTCTTGTGTATCCCTCATCAATGCTCCTAATTTGTTAAATTGCATCTCCTTAGCTTACACATTATACATGTGAATATGACACGCCTTCCTGTTTTTGGTACATACTACATCTGCCTATCACACCATGTTCTTACATCAAACTACTGTTCTTGTGTATCCTGCCTCTATCACTTATGATGCGACAGTCACGCACGTTGGTTAATATGAGACACAATACTCTTATAAAGAATGCAATTTCATCCTCTCCACATGATTCTCAAGAAACAGCAAGCCTAAATGAAGATATTGAACGTAGCTCTGTACCTGAAGACCGCACTTCCCCTAGACCACCATCACAGGTGCTTGCTCTAACTTCGCAGTGTGATATGTGGTTGCATGTTGCATACGGTGTCTAGCTTGTAATGCTTCTAATTAGGGTAAATTGCATCTGCTTAGTTTACACACTATACCTGTGAATATGACATGCCTTCCTATTTTTGGTACACACTACATCTATGTGTTAACCTTGTTCTTACATGAAACTACCTCTCTTCTGTATCCTGCATCAATCACTTACGATGAGTCACCTTTATTCGTTGCATATTGCATATTATTTCTAGCCTGTTGCCATGTATTGCTTCTAATTTGGTCAAATACATTTGTTAGGGCACCCTTTTAATTTGGCAGAGTGATATTGGTTTCATCTTTCATATGGTTTCTAGCTTGCATCGATTCTAACAAGTTCAAGCACCTTGTGCTTAGTTTACACTTTATACATCATACATGTCAATATGTCACGCGGTCCTGTTTTTCATACATATTCCATCCTCCTATCATGTGGCTGCCTTACATGAAAGTAGTGTTCGTCAGTATCATGCATCAATGAGTTCTGAAGAGCAAATTTTATTCCTTTTTCTTGTGGGTTTGACTTGACAAGGCAAAATCAAGAAAGAGGAAGGAAAAGAGTAAGGAAGGCGATGATGGTGGCCCTCTGCGGCAATGTAAACGGAGCATCTGTACCGATTCTCCTTGTACTAATAGTGCATTACAAGGTCCAAGTCTCCGCTCCCCTACTCCACCATCCAAGGTGCTTGCTCTAACTTGGCAGCATGATATCTAGTTGCATGTTGCATATGGTGTCTAGCTCGTATTGCTCCTAATTAGTGTAAACTGCATCTGCTTAGCTTACACATGATACATGTGAATATGACACGCTTTCCTATTTTTGGTACATACTATATCTTATGATAAGGCACCTTTAAGTCGCCACTGTGATATTGGTTGTGTCTTGCATATGATTTATAGCATGTACTGCTTCTAATTTGTTGAAACACCATACAGTTTGAACTTGGCAGAGTGATATTGGTTGCATCTTTCATATGGTGTCTAGCTTGCAATGCTTCTAATTTGTTGAAATGCCTTCTGCTTAGTTACCACATCATAGGTGTGAATATGTCACACCATCCTATTTTTCATACATATTCCATCCTCGCATCATGTGTTTGCCTTTCATCCGAGTAGTGTTCGTCAGTATCATGCATGAATGAGTTTTGAAGAGCGAATTTTATTCCTTTTTCTTATCGGTTTGACTTCACAATGCAAAATCATTACAGCTGAAGGAAATTACTCCGGCAGTGGATGATGGTGGTCCTTCGGAGCAACTCAAACAGGGGGTCTCTACAGATTCTACTCCGCCATCCTCCCAACAAGATTCGCAAGACAACACAAGGCTGGACAGTCAACGTAGTTGTGTAGATGATGAGCACATCTCCCCTACTCCACCATCACAGGTGCTTGCTCTAACTTGACACTATTATATGTGGTTGCATGTTGCGTATGATGTCTAGCTTGTATTGCTTCTAACTTGAATTGAATCTGCTTACTTTACACATAATACCTGTGAATATGGCACGTGTTCCTGTTTCTAGAACATACGTGTACATGATGAGCACATCTCCCATACTCCACCATCACAGGTGCTTGCTCTTACTTGGAATTGTTATACGTGGTTGCGTTTTCCGTATGATGTCTAGTTTGTATTGCTTCTGATTATGTTGAATTACATCTGCGTAGCTTACAACTTATACATGCAACGATCACTTACCCATAAGACACATTTAAATTGGGACTGTGATGTAGGTTGCATCTTGCATTGTCTTCTAGCTTGTACTGCTTCTAATTTCTTGAAATGGCACTTAGGACGAGACACTTTTTACCTGATAGAGTGATATTGGTTGCATTTTCATATGGTGCCTAGCTTTCATTTCTTCTAATTTTGTTGAAATGCCTTCCGCTTACTGTTTTTTCATACATATTCCATCCTCCTATCGTACGTGTGAATATGAAACGCTGTCTTTTTTTTGTATATATTCCATCCTCCTATCCTGCGCTTGCCTTACATCAAAGTAGTGTTCGTCTGTATCATGCATCAACCAGTTATGCAGAGCTAATTTTATTCATCTTCTTGTGGTTTTGACTTCATAAGGCAATATTGTCGCCGTACTGGGAACCAGGGTATCCAGACTTGCCTGCCTGCGGCCCATGTCGCATTCCTAGTGCGGCCCGGTAAGGCCCAGCTGATCGACCAGCTGCTCAAGACCCTCGGGAGGGAGGCCAGCCCTAGCCAGGAGAACGACTAAGACCTCCTTAGGGAGCGGCCTCACCTAGACTGCTCTAGAGGGGCGACCAAGACCTCTCCCGAGAGTGGCCTCAGCTAGGCTGCTTCAGGAGGGCGGAGATCTCAAGGAAAGAGTTGCCTTAGGAGGAGGCAGTGATGCAAGCCATGACAAACCGTGCCAGCGCGTGCTAGCACGCGCACTTTCCATATCGGTGCAAAGGAGACCGCACAGGCGCAGGTTCCCGAGGGGCGAGACAAAGGTTTCCCCTTTGGTGCAACAAGACCGAAGACCGCAAGGACGGCAGGAAGGATTTCATCGCCGAGCCCACCACCGCGTCACCACCTGCCCTCTCTGTAGGCGAAGACCACCTTGTGTTAGGATAGGAGCGTCCTTGTGTTCCCGCTCAAATGGCCGTTGTGGGATTCCCTTCCCGCCTAAACATTTCGCGGGAAGAGGACCCTTGCCGTCTATATAAGTAGCTAGGGTTCCCAGCATAGAGGAGGACGACCCATTGGGAGACGAACCCATTTTCACTTAGCAAGGCAAAGGAGCAAGAACACCAACCTCCTCATCCTTCTTGGGCTCGCCTCTTGAGCTCGGGAAACCATTGTACTTGTTCACACTCGTGCCCTCGTGAGGCCAATCCACCAAAGCAGGAAGTAGGGTTTTACACCACAAGGTGGCCTGAACCTGGGTAAACTCTTGTGTGTTCTACTTGTTTGCTTGCTTGCTTCCCATTCCCACCACCAGGAGAAGAGTGAGGCGCTAGGTAGACGTGTAGTGGGAGAGATCTTCATCACGCCCCTGTGTTCGAATCTTAAGGGTCTAGCGGAGCCCGAAATCCGACATTTGGCGTGCCAGGTAGGGGGCATGTCGAGATCTCGCCTCTCCGACGACCTCGCCTCCCCTCTTCTGCCCTACGTCGCCCTGGCAACACCTGCCTGCTGCATCCGCACAGAGGCTGGAGCCGTCCCCGTCGCCCGGGCGGCGGCGGTGGACCGCGGCGCTCACGGGCGCTTCGTCCTCGACGCCGACGACCCCGTCGCCGGCCCGACCACTGGGAAGCGGCCTGCTACGCCACTCTCGCTTACCCTAGCCTCGCCGCTGGCGTTTCTTGTGGCCCAGGAGATGCTCCGACACTGGCCGCCTGCGGCGGGGTTTGACGCTTGGGTGGCTCGCCTTGGTGATTTGCTGGACGCTGCCGGTGGGGCGCCACCGTGCTGCGGGGTCGCCTGCATCATCGGAGGATCCCAGGCACCGTCGTCGCCCTTCACGATAAATCACACCTCCGACGGCTGGGGGCTGCCGCGCGGCCATAGGAGGCCCCGCGGGGGCTAGACGTGCAGGGGCACGCCATCGTCTTCGGCCGCAGCGACCGCACCAGAGCTACAACCGGCACATGTGTCCTCCCCACGGTATGTACCCCCACCATCTGCGGGGTGGCCGTCACGAGGACCCCCGTCGACGGCGGTGCCGGGCACAACATCCTCTCTCCGGAGGCCTTTGGCCGTCTGCCGGTGGCCTACGGGCGGCTCCTCCCCACCAAACCCTTCTCGGGGGTCGCGGGCTCGGCCGTCCCGCTCGGGCAGATCCGCCTCCTCATCACCTTCGGGACGCACGCTAATTACTGGACCAAGCTCATCGACTTCGACGTCACGCCTATCCACTTGCCCTACAACGCCATCCTCGGCTTCCCGGCCCTGGCCAAGTTCATGGCGGCGACTCACCCGGGCTACAACATCGTTAGGATGCCCGGGAGCAGTGTCACCATCACCATCAAAGGAGACACCAAGGCCGCCTGAGGGAGTCCTGGATTAGGGGGTGTCCGGATGGCCGGACTATACCTTCAGCCGGACTCCTGGACTATGAAGATACAAGATTGAAGACTTCGTCCCGTGTCCGGAGGGGACTTTCCTTGGCGTGGAAGGCAAGCTTGGCGATGCGGATATTCAGATCTCCTACCATTGTAACCGACTTTGTGTAACCCTAACCCTATCCGGTGTCTATATAAACCGGAGGGTTTTAGTCCGTAGGGGACAATCCCAACATACAACAATCGTACCATAGGCTAGCTTCTAGGGTTTAGCCTCCTTGATCTCGTGGTAGATCTACTCTTGTACTACCCATATCATCAATATTAATCAAGAAGGACATAGGGTTTTACCTCCATCAAGAGGGCCCGAACCTGGGTAAAACATTGTGTCCCTTGTCTCCTGTTACCATCCGCCTAGACGCACAGTTTGGGACCCCCTACCCGAGATCCGCCGGTTTTGACACCGACATTGGTGCTTTCATTGAGAGTTCCTCTGTGTCGTCGCTTTTAGGCCCGATGGCTCCTTTGATCATCAACAACGACGCGGTCCAGGGTGAGACTTTTCTCCCCAGACAGATCTTCATCTTCGGCGGCTTCGCACTGCGGGCCAATTCGCTTGGCCACCTGGAGCAGACCGAAAGCTACGCCCCTGGTCATCAGGCTAGATTTGGAAGTTTAAACTACACGGCTGACATCCGCGGGGACTTGATCTTCGACGGATTCGAGCCACAGCCAAGCGTGCCGCACTGTCTCGATGGGCATGATCTAGCTCTACCGCCGAACAGTGCCCTGGGGGCCGCACACGCTTCGGTTCCGAACCTCGATTCGGAGCCTACTGCGCCAATCGAGGACGAGTGGTTGGACGCCGCCTCGGGGGCTGTGATCTCAAAGGCGATCGAGCCGAACACCAACCCCGCACTCCGCAAGGCTCGTGACTTTGATGGGCCGGATTCATCTCCGGACTCCGAGCCCTCCGCGCACCCGCGATCGAATCCGACCGGGCGCCGATCATGGAGTTCACCGCTGCGGACATCTTTCAGCACTCGCCCTTTGGCGACATTCTGAAGTCACTAAAATCTCTCTCTTTATCAGGAGAGCCTTGGCCGAACTACGGTCAGCAAGGTTGGGATACGGACGATGAAGAAATTCAAAGCCCACCCACCACCCATTTAGTACCACCGTCGATAATTTACACGACGTGCTCAACTTCGACTCCGAAGACATCGACGGTATGGACGACGATGCAGGAGACGCATACGAACCAACGCCTATAGGGCATGGAACAACCACCTCATCTCATGAGGTGTACATGGTGGATACACATAAAGGAAGCAACAACGAGGAACACGGGGAGGCAATGAGGGATCGATATCTCGAAAAGCAATCAAAGCGGCGGCGTAAACGCCGCCCCAAGCCCCGCCTCGACACAGATCCTACCATAGAGCAGGACGAGCCGGCAGACAACGAGCATGCCTTGGAACAACTGTCCGAACAGGGCAACTCAGATAGAGAAACCGGACAGCCCGTCCCCGGCAAAAAGGCATCCCGGACGACCTTACGCCGGATAAGCCCACGGAGCAGAAGAACCTCCACAAAAGGCTCGTTGCAACCGCACATAGCCTGAAAAAGCAGAAGCAGAAGCTAAAAACTGCGGAAGATGCACCCAGAAGCAGATGGAGCAAAGTAATCAATACCACAGACAAATACGGAGACAGTCGCCACACCAAAAGCTATCCGAAGCGAAAGCTACTGCCTGAATTCGACGAAGAGGCCTTAGAGCCCTCGCATTCAAAAAATAAGAAAGCCACCCGGTCGGATAGACGACCCCATGGCCAGCATAAAGCGGCAAGCGGCGCCGCACTTAAGCCGGCATGCGACCCACTTAAGGATTCACATCAAAAAGATGGCCCAGCCAGGTCCATTTATGGGCCAAGAAAGCAAGCTCTCCTAAGCAATGCAATAAAGCCAGTATCCGAATCCGGCACACCCAAATACAGGGGCGCCGCACACCCCCTATGTTTCACCGATGAGGTCCTAGATTATGAATTTCCAGCGGGATTCAAACCCGTAAACATAGAGGCATACGACAGAACAACAGACCCTGGAGTCTGGATCGAGGATTATATCCTCCACATACATATGGCCAGAGGAGACGACCTCCACGCCATAAAATATTTACCCCTCAAGCTTAAAGGGCCAGCCCGGCATTGGCTCAAAAGCCTTCCTGAAAACACAATTGGAAGTTGGGAAGAGCTCGAGGATGCTTTCCGAGCAAATTTTCAAGGGACCTATGTCCGCCCTCCAGACGCAGACGATCTCAGTCACATAACTCAACAGCCCGGAGAGTCAGCTCGGCAATTCTGGAACAGATTTCTTACTAAAAAGAATCAGATAGTCGACTGTCCGGACGTCGAAGCCCTAGCAGCTTTTAGGCACAACGTCCGAGACAAATGGCTAGCCAGACACCTCGGCCAAGAAAAGCCAAGAACAATGGCCGCATTGACAAGCCTCATGACCCGCTTTTGCGCAGGTGAGGACAGCTGGTTGGCAAGATGTAGCACCAGCGACCCAAGTACATCCAAAACTAGGGATGGAAACGGAAAACCGCGGCGCAACAAGGATCGTCGCCGGACTAAGCAAAACAGTCCGAAGAGCATGTCAGTCAACGCCGGATTCAAAAGCTCATGGCAGAATCAGAAAAAGCCGCCCCTCCAAGATAACAGAGATGATTTATCCAACCTAAACAAAATCCTGGACAGGATATGTGAAATACACAGTACTCCCGAGAAGCCTGCTAACCATACCCACAGAGACTGTTGGGTCTTCAAACAATCCGGCAGACTCAACGCCGAACACAAGGGGCTCGACACACCAAGCGAAGACGATGACGAACCCCAAAAGCAGAGCACCAGGAAACAAAAGAATTTTCCACAAGAAGTAAAAACAGTAAACTTACTTCACATTACAAAATGTGCGGCACCCATAAAGGTACGCGCCATACGGCCTATCCCAAAGGAATCTCACCACTAGTTGTCAAAACCAATCGTCTTCGATCATCTGGACTATTCTAGAAGTATCAGGAACGCATGCTGGACTGCCTTGGTACTCGATCCAATAATTGATGGACTCCAGTTTACAAATGTCTTGATGGACG
Organism: Aegilops umbellulata; assembly: GCA_032464435.1. Classification (NCBI taxonomy): domain Eukaryota; kingdom Viridiplantae; phylum Streptophyta; class Magnoliopsida; order Poales; family Poaceae; genus Aegilops; species Aegilops umbellulata. Next base: position 328,610,476 of record CP136058.1, on the reverse strand, counting down.
GCGGCAGTGGTCTAAACCTGATATATCAGGACACAATCCGCCACATGGGGATAGACCCAACAAGAATTCGCCACAGCAAAACCTCCGCTCAAGGGGTAACGCCAGGGACGTACACCCATTGCATGGGTTTTCTCCGGCTCGAAGTTATATTCGGCTCTACCGATAACTTCCGCCGCGAAAAGCTGACTTCCCACATTGTCCCGTTCTCAAGTCGCTATCAAGCACTGCTGGGACGCGAAGCTTTCGCCCGCTTTAATGCAATACTGCATTATGCATCTCTTACGCTTAAAGATGCCCGGTCCACCAGGCATCATCTCTTTAAAGGGGAAGCATTGAGTGCGCCTCCCCCAAGCGGAGGATTGTGCGGCCGCTTTAACAGCCCCACAATAAAATGGCTTCACCAACCACAACATTTGAACAGGTCATTAAGACCACGGACGCGGATAGACGAGTCCGGCACCCAAGTATCATTGATAAAGGCTTAGTGCCCATATACTCCTGCCCTAGGGGTTCCGCACATATAAAATAAGAGACAATAAAGCTCAATTTTACATATTTTTACTTTATACTTTGTTTAATGTAACTTTTGTTCGGCACGACCTTTTTTCAACTTAGTTCCTCTCTTTTACAGATGAATATCGTGATGCGCCCGTCCAGGATACGGCACAACGGAGACACAGGCGCAGACGTGTAGCAGGGACCCGTTACAAGGATTCTTTTCAGATTAAGACCCTGCGTAAACCTTTTTTACTGTCTCTTGTTGATACACATCCCCTGGTTCTGTGTAGTATAACCAAGGAGGAGGATGGCGTCTTGGCATGTGGCCACGTCAGAATTTCTGCGCGTACCTGGACACTAGGGGCTTATACCTAAGAGCGTTGCCTCGCCCGCTCTCATAAAGACCGAATACCTTAGGGAGTGTTCGGCGTCGCGAGTTTGGCCTTATATGCATCAGCTCCGAATCATGTCTTTGATCAAATGTTGGGTTGCCCGGCTCCTGTGTTCGGCCGCCTTACATTCCGCTCTATCGGCTAAGGCGGCACCAGGAGAACTACTGCGATTGTGCCCCGGTTCGGCCGGGCGAGCACCTCAGTAGAGAAAGCCGAAACTGACTGTCATGATATAGCGTGAGACTGGTCAACCAGTCGATGACTCACCGGAATCTATAGGATTCCTCCGCATTAACGAAGGGCCGTTTCCCGGCCAGGCACATATGCGCCCCGACTTCGAGCGAGCGCAGGTGCCACCAGGGGCTATTTAAATAGCCTCATTGTCAAGCTCCTATGGCTAAGTGAAAGTGCTAAAGCATTATAGTCCGGTTGCCTAGCTCGTTGTGCTATCACCTCCTTTGTAGGACCAAGACGTTGGATTAAGTGTGAAAATGCGTCTTCTGCGAGCACCCCCGCACTATGTGCGTGGGGCTAAAGCCAACGACTGCCATCTTTCAGATTATATATATATATATATATATATATATATATATATATATATATATATATATTTTAAATGGCCGCACAGGAGGTGTTACAATACTTGCAGGCACAAGTATAAAAAGTTCCTATAATTCATCAAACTACCGCCTTACAATGGCACATGCTATTCGAACATAGCATCCTTCGAGCACCGCGTCTCTATTACACGAGCGCCTGCAAGGACTTCCTGAAAATAGTGCTCAGAGGGTACTCGGCTTTTGTCCGAATCTCGGGATGCAACAACGGTGGTCTCCATCTCCGCCCAGTATGTCTTGACACGGGCAAGAGCAATCCATGCGCCCTCTATGCATGCTGACCTCTTCATTGCATTGATACGTGGCACCGCACCAAGGAGTTGCTGCACCAAGCTGAAATAACTCTTCGGCTCCGATCTCCCCGGCCACAAATGACTCATGACGCACTTCATGGCGAGTCCGAACAACCTATTCAGCTCGGCCCATTCGGCCAGACGATCGGCCACTGACAGTGGACGCTTTGGATTGTGGAACTGCGACCAAAAGAGTTTCTCCACTTCGCGATCTCTTTGATCTCGAAAGTGTTCGGTCGCATCAGCAGCACTTGCCGCCAAATCCAGATAGGTGTCCATCGTACTCCATAGCCGGTCCAACGGAGCATGCTTAGGATTACAAAACTTCCTCCGCAGCATAAAGGGCTTTCCAGCCGCGATCTCTCCGGCTTCACGAAGCTCCTCCCTTGCAGCTCTCATCGCAGAGCAAGCATCCTTGGCATCGGCAACGGCTTTCTTCAAGTCCGTCTGTTCTGCCTGATCTTCTTTTTCCAGAAGCTTGCAACGGTCAACAGCGCTCTTTAGCTTGACGACCATCTCGGCCATCTCTTTCTTGCTTCGGCAGTGAGCAGCCTGTTCGGCTCTCAGCTCTTCAAGGGCCTTCTCGGCAGCCGCATCACTTTTTCTGGCTTGGTCCTTAGCGCGGGCAAGTTCCGCCCGAAGACTCTCCACGGCGGCCGCACCATCTGCGTCAAGCTTATACATTGTAAGATACTGGCATAAAGCTCCTCTTACCAGGTGCCGCCCGAGGAATTACATACCTTGAGCCTCATCAAGCCGCTTGTTGACAAGCGCAATGTCGGCATCTGCCACGTCAAGTTGCCGCTTTAGCTTGGCAAAATCATCAGTCCAGCTGGATTCCGGACACTTCGCCACCTACATTCAAAGGCGGCATTTTAGACCTGGGATTATGATCCTCTGCGCGCCGTCACTTCTGAAAATGCACAGAGTCTCAGGGGCTACTATCTACACAGGGCGCATCTTATTTATGTGCAACTGACAAAAGTGTACATTATCTAATGTACCTCAAAACCCGTCAGTAAACTTCTGACGGCCTCGTGCAATCCGCTTTCCGCGGACGAAATCCTTTCAATCACCGTGCCCATCAAGGCACGGTGCTCCTCTGAGACAGAAGCTCGCCCCAGCAGATTCACCAGCTCCTCCGGCTGAGCACCAGACGGTGCCGGACTCGTCCTATGGCCTCTTTCGCAGGCCGGACACGGAGAACCTTGGGGGGCCACATAGCTATCTTCCGCCCCTGCCGGATTCGGAGAAACCCTCCGCGACGACACCTCAGGGTCGCCCACCTCGCTAGGTGGTGCGGCAGGGGGAGGCGTTCCGCTCTCCATCATCTCTGGACGAAGGTCCCCCGAAGACGAGCTCTGCTGAGAAGGGCTGACGTCCGAACTACAAGGTAAAATTTCGGTTAATCTTCTCAGATATAAAGCAAGGATTTCTCTCTCAAAAATATAATCTTTCTCTACTTACGGCTCGCTGGAGGGCTGGTCCCCTTGAAGGCATAGTTTGGCCGAGGTATCCCCCGGCGTAGGACCCTCCAACGAGGATTTTCCCCCCTGCTTTGAAGCCATGGCCTCTGGGTCTTCAGAGGCGGTCCTTTTCTTCCCCGGAGGAGAGGAATTTTTGGTTCCTTCCCTCCGAACAGCCTCCTTCGAGGAGGCCGTAGTTTCCTTGTCCCCTCCTTCACTTTCCTTCAAAGGCACGACCTTCAACATCCTAACTAGGACGGGATCCGGCCTGGTCTTAGGGAGGGGAGACGGACATCTGATCAGCTTTGCTTTCGCTATCCACTCCTGTTTAAAAGGACAACTCTTTTAGGGGCAAGTTTATGACAAATATACGGATAACGAGTCCGGGCACAAGGCTGCTTACTTGAGTATCCGGGCGGTTGCAGCTCAGACCTACGTCCTCGGTCAAATCCGGACACATCGCTTGTGATCTGAAGAACACTTTATACATCTCCACGGGCGTTTTGCCCATAAAATGCTGGAGAGCTCGCGGTCCCTCCGGATTAAACTCCCATAGACGAAGGGAGCGGCGTTTGCCGGGCAGTGTTCGGCGGATCAGTATGACTTGCGTCACTTTCACCAAGCCGAGACCTCCTTCTAAGAGATCCCTGATGCGGGCCCGCAACAAAGACACGTCCTGGGGTGGCCCCCAATCTAGGCCTTTATTGACCCGCGACCCTAGCTGCTTTGGGGGACCCGAGCGAAAGGCAGGCGGTGCCACCCACTTGGTGCCCCTGGGAGCAGTCATGTAGAACCACTCTTGTTGCCATAAGCCGAGCTCCTCTTGGAAAGACCCCTCGGGCCATTGGGCATCAGCATTCTTGCTTATAACAGCGCCTCCGCACTCTGCGTGACGTCCCTCAATCATCTTTAGCTCTACCTTAAAGGTCTTGAGCCATAATCCGAAGTGAGGAGTAACACGGAGGAACGCTTCACACATGACGATGAATGAGTAAACATGGAGGATGGACTCCAGAGCTAAGTCATGAAATTCCAGCCCGTAATAGAACATCAGCCCCCTCACGAAGGGATCCATTGTGAAGCCTAACTTCAGGTCCTCGAGCACGCTTATCGAGCCACTGCCGCAACTCGCCCAAGCGCAGAGGGGGCTCCGGAGGTTGCCGGAGCCGCTCCAGCAAAGAAGAAACAACTCTTCTCTCAAGATCGCGCCAAGACCAAGCAGGTACCCATCAATGAGGGTGACGCGAGCTCCACTTTCACCATCGGTGCGGGCCTGCCTCCAGAGCAAGAGGAGGCGTTGGTGGCCTTCCTCAGGGCGAACAAGGACGTGTTCGCATGGAAGGCGACCAACCTGGTCGGGGTGCCTAGGCACGTCATCAAACATCACCTCATGGTGTGCCCGAACGCAAGACCCATCAAGCAAAAGGCGCGGCGGCAAGCTCCAAAAAAGCAGGCCTTCATCATCCAGGAGGTCCGGAAACTGGAAGAAGCAGGCGTTATCCGGGAGGTGCGCAACCCAGAATGGTTGGCCAATCCCGTCATCGTCCCGAAGAAAGGAGGCAAAGAGCGCATGTGCGTCGACTTCACGAGCCTCAACAAGTTCTGCCCTCAAGATCCGTTCCCTCTCCCTCGCATCGACCAGATCGTGGACTCGACGGCCGAGTGCGTCCTGCTTTGCTTCCTCGACGCCTTCTCGGGCTACCACCAGATCAAAATGGCAGTACAAGACATAGAGAAGACGTCGTTCCTGACCCCATGTGAGACCTATTGCTACATCTGCATGCCCTTCGGGCTGAGGAACGCAGGCGCCACCTTCCAGCGGCTGATGCACATCACCCTCGGCCCTCAGCTCGGGAGGAACATCGAGGCCTACGTCGACGACATCGTGGTCAAGTCCAAGGAGGCCAAGACCCTTATCGGGGACTTGGAGGAAACATTCGCCAACCTGCGCAAGGTGAACTTAAGCCTCAACCCGGAAAAATGTGTGTTTGGGGTCCCCTCGGGCAAGCTGCTGGGATTCCTAGTCTCGCACCGGGGCATTGAGGCCAACCCGGAGAAGGTCAAAGCCATCGAGAGAATGAAGCCGCCCACGACCTTGAAGCAAATGCAGAAACTTGCGGGGTATGTGACGTCTTTGGGGCGTTTCATCTCGAAGCTCGGCGAGCGCGCCCTTCCCTTCTTCAAGCTCATGAATAGGAAGGGGCCTTTTGAGTGGACTCCGGAGGCCGACGCCGCCTTCCAAGATCTCAAGAAGTACCTCACCAGCCCGCCGGTTATGGTGGCGCCAAGGCCTCAGGAGCCCTTGATCCTTTATCTTGCTGCTACGCCTCACTCCGCCAGCGCGGCGCTGGTAGTGGCACGAGAGGAAAGGGTCAAGGGTCAGAGCTCGCGGAATGACCCGAAGCCCTCCGGAACTCCGCTGCCTCAAGACACGACCTCCGGGGCCGACGCGGCCGCAACGTCTGGCAACCCCGCCGGCCTATGTAAGGCTCCTGAGCCATCAGAAGCGCTTGAGGATCCCGCATCACCGACCCTCGTGGAGCATCCCGTGTACTTCGTCAGCACCGTGCTTCGCAACGCTCGCTCGCGCTACCCCATGCCCCAAAAGCTGCTGTTGGCGCTCCTCGTTGCTTCCAGGAAGCTAGGCCACTATTTTCAAGGCCATCCCATCAAGGTTGTCTTAGCCTACCCCCTGGAGAAGGTCCTCCAGGGCCCGAACGTCATTGGGAGGATTGTTGAGTGGAACATCGAGCTGCAGGCATTCCAGCTGGAGTTCAGCACCACGCGGGTCATCAAGGGGGCAGCACTAGCTGGTTTCATGGCAAAGTGGACCGACGCTCCGGACCAGGGGGCTGGCGAGGACCGCTCGCTGGCCCCGGGTGACGAAACTCCGGATGGATGGGTGGTATATTTCGATGGTGCCTTCTCGCGCCTCGGCGCGGGGGCTGGCGCCATGCTGGTATCACCCACTTAGGACAAGCTTCGCTACGCTATGTGACTTTGCTTCCAGCACGGCAAGAAGGTCTCCAATAACATCGCAGAGTACGAGGGCCTAATCGCCGGGCTCAAGGCCGCGACCGCACTAGGGGTGAAGCGTCTCACCATCAAAGGCGACTCGCAGCTCCTCGTCAACTTCTCTAACAAAGAGTACAAGCCCAAAGACGAACGCATGGAAGCATATCTGGAGGAGGTGCGCAATATGGAGAAGCGGTTCCTAGGACTGGAGCTGCAGCACATGCCGAGGGGCACGAATAAGGAAGCAAACGACATCGCCAAGCGGGCCTCCCGAAGAGAGCCGCAAGAACCAGGTGTCTTCGAGGAGCGCTTGCTTAGGCCATCTGCAGCGCCACCTACTCCAGAGCTGGTATCCACGCACGAGGGGCTGCCAGCGGCTCCCGAGGTCGGCACATCACCCTGCGGGCCGTCCTCCGGAGCCCGCCTGCTGCTCACCGCCGAACCCGAGGAAGATTGCTGGACTGAGGAGCTCAAGGCATACCTACTGCGCGGCACCTTGCCAGAGAAGGAGGAAGACGTGGAACGCGTGGCTCGGCAGGCCCCGGCCTACCGCATCCAAGAGGGGTGAGCTCTACAGGAGGCGCTCTAACGGCGTCTCGCTAAAATGCATCTCGACGAGGCAAGGACAAGAGCTGCTGGCCGACATCCATGGAGGGGATTGCGGCCATCACTCGTTGTCCCGCACCCTCGTGGGCAAGGTTTTTCGCAGCGGCTTCTACTGGCCCACAGCGTTGGACGACGCTACGGAGCTCGTGAGAGCCTGCGAGGCATGCCAGTTCCATGCCAAGCAAATCCATCAGCCAGCGCAAGGTCTTCAGATCATCCCGCTCTCCTGGCCCTTTGCGGTCTGGGGGCTGGACATCCTGGGACCGTTCCCCCGAGCGGCAGGGGGCTACCGTTTTCTCTATGTCGCCGTCGACAAGTTCACCAAGTGGGCCGAGGTGGAGCCGGTCCGCACGATTCCCGCAGGATCGGCAGTCAAGTTCATCAAGGGCCTCATGACCCGCTTCGGCGTCCCCAACCGCATCATCACGGATAACAGTTCGCAGTTCACGAGCAATCTATTCAGATCATATTGTGCTAACCTTGGAACGCAGATCTGCTACGCCTCAGTGGCCCACCCCAGGAGCAATGGGCAGGCCGAACGCGCCAACATAGAGGTTCTGCGTGGCCTCAAGACGCGCAACTTCAAGAAAAAGCTCGAGGCCTGCGGCAAGGGCTAGATCGACAAGCTCCAGTCCGTGTTGTGGTCAATCCGCACCACCGCAACCAAACCTACGGGAGAAACCCCGTTCTTTCTCGTTTATGGTGCGGAGGCGGTCCTCCCTCACGAGGTCAAGCGTCGCTCCCCACAGGTCTGGGCTTTCGATGAGGAACGCCAGGACGCCGCCTGGCGGATGGACCTCGTGCTCGGCGAGGAGGGCCGCCGCCGAGCTGTGCTCAGGGCAGCGCGATATCAGCAAGCGCTGCGGCGGTATCATTGCCGCAGCGTCCGCTCGAGAACATTGGAAGTTGGTGACTTGGTCTTGAGGCGGGTCCTCTCCAGGGAAGGGCTGCACAAGCTCTCGCCTATGTGGGAGGGCCCGTTCAGGATCGCCCGTGTCTCTAGGCCTGGCGCTGTGCGCCTGGAGACGCAGGATGGGATACTCATCCAGAATTCCTAGAACATTCAGCACCTCAGGAGGTTCTATCCATAATCAAGGCTTCGTGCCCGTGAAGACAATCAAGGCTCCGTTCCCGTGAAGGTCTCCACTCGTGACACTCTCACGTAATAATGAGTTGGGGCTGTACACGCCTCGGAGTCTCCTGTGCGTTGCCTACGGGCCCTCAGATCAAGCTCCCACCCACATCCCAGTGGCAGTCCTTAGCTCCACGCTGGGAAGAAGACGTAGCTAGGGGTCGAACGCGACCTTTTTTCTTTTTTTGCCTTGGTGTTTGGCTGTCAGCTTTTTCTACTTCCGTGGCTATCAGCCCTTCCTCTACCCCGTGCTATGAAGTTTTTTGAGTTTATTGCGATTTGCTCTGGTTTTGCTCGTTTTTCTCGCGCTGCTCTCGAGTTCAGTCCTTCTAGCCGGGCTGCGCCGCTTGTCCTCCCTCGCGCGCCTCGCGCGTGGGGGCTGGGATACGGCCGGTCTCAGCTCTCGGCTACCGTGACCTCACGTCCTCACCTTGCCAAGCCTGCTCAGGCTCTGGCGTCAGGCTTTTCAGCCCTCATGACTTACTTCGCCGAGCCTGCTCAGGCCTTGGCATATCAGTACTCGCTCTGCGCTCTCAGGTGAGCTCAAGGGCGCGAGCCCTCCTCAACTCACCAAGGCTCATCTACACTCGGGGGCTTCGAGCCCGGCGGTCCTCATGATTTTCTTGGGAGCTCGTGACATCAGGAAGCCACCCGCCTCAGGACTTCGTCTCACGATAAGCGCATCACACAAGCTAAGTAATTTCGTCCAGAATGAAAATAACAGCAAACTTCCATTTCATGCATACATGCCATTGTTCGTTACACGCCCGCCCGAGGCAGCTTAAACCAAATGCAGGAAGGAAATGAAGAAAATCAAAAGTAAGGGCCAGGTGGATTCGGAGCCCGTGGATCGGCATAGCCAGTGCCTCAACCAAGTCAGAGCCCTACTCTTCGCGTTTCACCGAAGAGCGGCGGTGTGAGGGCCCCTCCCCCTCGGCGAGCCGGGTGCGGCGGAGCGGCCGCCCAGGATAGCTGCCGCTGCTGGAGGAGCTGCTGCTGCCACAGAGGGGAGACCTGCGGAGCCTGCTGAGGCCGAGCTCGCCTTCAGAGGAAGAGTTGCTCCTCAGGACACCGTCGCCACTTTCCTCGTCATCGTCCACCTCTGGGCAACACCCAAGGTGCCTCCCTTCCTCCGAGAAGGCCCTGACAAGCAACGACGACACCCCGTCATACTTGAAGTGGAGAGTGCACTTCCCCCGCAGCCGGCACGCACGGGCGAAGGGTTGCCAGCCACGACCAAGGAACACGTCGCCTGAAGCAAGGACCTCGACCTCCACCCAGAAGGGTCCGTTGCAGCGCCCATCGGCCTGCAGCCAAACACTGTCGGACCCTTCTTCCGGCAGTTCGGTGCGGAACCAGCGGGGAAGCCGGAGCCACATGCTTCCGGGATTCTCCACCCACATCACGAATTCCGAGGCCGTGTCGGAGGAATGGAGTTCCCGGCATGGGGGACGGATAGGCGCCGGTCGCCCCCCCTGCGCCACCTCGACCACCGCGGCCACGACCGCCCCCACCAAGAGGAGAAGCTCCAAGCCTCTCGCCGGCGACCCCGTCGAAGCCCGAGAAGCCGCGCCCGCTCCCCCGAGGAGCCGTCATGGCCGTGGCGGCGTGCTTACGAGGACGTCCGCGGGCCCTCTTCGGCGGCGGCGAGACCGGATCCTTCACACCCTTGCCCCTCTCTGCGGCGGAGGACTTCCTCAGCGGCGCCATGGAAATCTTGGAGGCGAAGGAGAACAAAGGGAGAAGAGAGGATGGTGGCACTAGCTTGAAGACGGCCTGGGGGCTCCCCCCCCGGGCCTCATTTATAGGGTGAGGTAGGCCAACCATCGCTTGGTCATGGCCATGATGACTACGTCGCCCGCGCCAGGGAGTCGTCTAGTCACACGATTACCAAGGCTGCGTGGGGAGTGGAGTCGTCACGTCCAATCCAACCGTCACGCGCCAGCCTAGACCACAGTCTTTGGGGCCCGCGTCGCTTCGTCCTCGACTAGGCTTCGCCTAGAAGCCAACTCCGTGCGTGCCTTGGGCCCGGGGGCTACTATCGGTGTACTGGGAACCAGGGTACCCAGACATGCCTGCTTGCGGACCATGTCGCGTTCCTAGTGCGGCCCGATAAGGCCCAACTGATCGACCAGCTGCTCAAGACCCTCGAGAGGGAGGCCAGCCCTAGCGAGGAGAACAAACAAGACCTCCTCGGGGAGCGGCCTCACCTAGACTGCTCTAGAGGGGCGACCAAGACCTCTCCCAAGAGTGGCCTCAGCTAGGCTGCTTCGGGAGGGCGGAGATCTCAAGGCAAGAGCTGCCTCAGGAGGAGGCAGTGACGCAAGCCATGACGAACCGTGCCAGCGGGCGCCAGCGCGCACCAGCGGGTGCAATTTCCATATCGGTGCAAAGGAGACCGCACAGGCGCAGGTTCCCGAGGGGCGAGACAAAGGTTTCCCCTTTGGTGCAACAAGACCGAAGACCGCAAGGACGGCAAGAAGGATGTCATCGCCAAGCCCACCACCGCGTCACCACCTGCCCTCTCTGTAGGTGAAGACCACCTTTTGTCAGGATAGGAGCATCCTTGTGTTCCCGCTCAAATGACCGTTGTGGGATTCCCTTCCCGCCTAAACATTTCGGGGGAAGAGGACCCTGGCCGTCTATATAAGTAGCTAGGGTTCCTAGCATAGAGGAGGACGACCCATTGTGAGACGAACCCATTAGCACTTAGCAAGGCAAAGGAGCAAGAACACCAACCTCCTCATCCTTCTTGGGCTCGCCTCCTGAGCTCGGGAAACCATTGTACTTGTTCATACTCGTGCCCTCGTGAGGCCAATCCACCAAAGCAGGAAGTAGGGTTTTACACCGCAAGGTGGCCTGAACCTGGGTAAACTCTTGTGTGTTCTACTTGTTTGTTTGCTTGCTTGCATCCCATTCCCACCACCAGGAGAAGAGCGAGGCGCTAGGTAGACGTGTAGTGGGAGAGATCTTCGTCACGCCCCTGTGTTCGAATCTTAAGGGTCTAGCAGAGCCCGAAATCCGACAAATATCAGAAAAATAGGAAGGAAAAGAGTAAGTTAGGGGATGTTGGTGGTCCTCCGCACCGATGCAAACAGAAACTCTCTAGATTTTCCACTGCTACTGCTAATGAAGTTGAAGTCCCAAGTCTACATGATGAGTTCATCTCCCGTACTCCACCATCGCAGGTGCTTGCTCTAAGTTGACAGTGTGATAATTGGTTTCATGTTGCATATGTTGTCTAGCCTGTATTTCTTCTATTTTGATTAAATTGCACCTGCTGAGTTTATACGTTATACATGTGCATACGACATGGCTTTCTGTGTCTAGAATACACTACATCTATCTATCATACCATGTTCTTACATCAAAGTACTGCTGTTGTGTATCCCGCATCAGTCACTCATGATTTGATGCTTTTAACATGGCAGTTTGATAGTGGTTGCATCTTGCATTGATTTCTACGTTGTACTGCTTCTAATTTTTCGAATTGCCACTTATGGCAAGACACTTTAACTTGGCAGAGTAATATTGGTTGCATCTTTCATATGGTGTCTAGCTTGCATTACTTCTATTTTCTTGAAAATCCTTCTGCTTAGTTTGCACATCGTAGCTGTGAATATGTCATGCTGTCCTGTTTTTCTTACATATTCCATCCTCATACGGTTGTCTTACATCAAAGTATTGCTTGTCTGTATCATGCATCAATGAGTTCTGAAGAGTGATTTTATTCTTTTGTGTTGTGGGTACAGCTTGACATGGCAAAGTCAAAAAAGAGCAAGGAAAATAATATAGTAGGGAGTGCTGTTACTCGTCGGGTGGAACGAAAAAGGTTCTGCCATCGAGATTCTGTTGGTACTTATAGTGCAGTAGAAGGTCCAAGTCCACCAGCTAAATCTACAAACACAATATCACCTGCTCCACCAGCTGCAGCATCCGCTTCAACTGTACCAGCATCTCAACCAGTTACTCGTTCGTTTGCTCCTGAACTGGCCAGTTCCCAAGCTGCCTTCACACCTAACACTACTTCCGAAGCACTGCTAACACAACAGGACTTGGCAAGATCAGATGAACCTCATGAGCATCAACACCAAGACGGTACCTGACCGAGTCAAGTTGCAGTTGCATGCTCCTTTATATGTACTCTCACAGTTTGATGTACACTAACACTTTCCATATTCGTTGTTGAACTAGCACCACGACGCAAGCGGAAACAGACATCAGGCATAATGCTTGACAGATTAACAAAATCTAAAGGAGGAAGAATGGAGATCCATTTTGAGGCAGGTTTAAAAAGGCCACGTGATGCTACAGAGTCAGCCAAGTTAGTATCAGAGGCAGCCGTTGCCGTTAGGTGTCATGCACGTATCCTCCCAACGTGGATCCAGTACAGGAATGAGAATGACAATACCCAGTTTAACACCTTCCTTGACCATTTATCCGTAAGTAATGTTATTCATCGCAATTAGTAATATTGTCTTGCTCTGTCCCATACTTTCTAGCTTCCTCCTAATAAGACTCACATTCTTTTTTCAACAGATGAGGTTCAATTTGGATCCAAAAGATGATGCAACTAAACAAGCATGCACTCATGTTTTTCAGTCTGCTCTGCGACAGTATCGGTACCACCTTAGAAAATCTCACTTTGAAGGCAAGGCTAACAATGAAATCGCCCAAACATCTCTAGTGGAATATATTACAGATGAAGACTGGACAACCCTCGTTAAACACTGGTCTGATCCAAAGTATCAGGTAGGCTATATGTATTTGATCATACCACATATTGAACTTGTATTTATGTATGTGCCTTCCAAGTGTATCTTCTTCTAGGCTAACTGTTTGAAGAACAAAACCAACCGTTCTAAAGTGAAATTCCAACAGACAACAAGATCTCGTAGCTATATTGCACACTGCGAGGCTCTTGTAAATAGCTGCTACTTCCTTCTTTTTTTTTGTGCCATATTATCGTATCTATATTGACTTGTTCCAAATACAAAGGAAATCCCGTGCAGACCAAGAAGAACCTGAACCGAATGCAGTGCAAATCTTCAAGGATTGCCACACCAGCAAGATGAAGGGCATGAGCGCACCAGTTCAAGCCGCTGTTGTAAATCCTTACTCCTCCTGCCTTGAACTGATTGGTACCGTGATGTGTTCATTTAACTACTTGGTTTGCAGCCAATGTCAGTTACTCTGTTCACTTTTATTCACAGTTGTCTTAACGTATCATTTCACCTTACATGGTTTAAAAGAGATGAAGGATATTCTTTGGGTCTTGATTTGTAATCTAGTTGTTATGTTCACGTGCGCACACAATGATAAAATAGCCTGTTTGTTTTATATCTGTTTGCCCATGATATGAATGATGTCATACTATGTTCATCCTACTTTAAACCATGTCTCTTTATCCTTAGATGTCAACGAATGTGAGGAAATAGACAATACAGTAGGCATGCTACATGGACATATGTTCCGAAAGTGATTTTATTATGTAGTTGGCACTACAATACATGCTAATGTATTATAGTAGTTCACCAAAATAAGTTATGTATAAACATTTAACCTACTTTGTTTGTTTTTCTCTCATTAGTAACTTATCTGGTACACTAATCTACAAGTTCAAACTTCCAGGAAGCTATGGAACAAATGATTGAACAGCCACAACCACTTGAAGGTGATGAGGCTACTACAGGCACAATGTCACCTCTTGCTGCAATGCGTCAGTATCTCTCCACTAACAGTGCAAAAAGCACCTTCCTGCGTAATTCTGGGTTGGTTGTCAAGGTAACCTCGTCCAAATCGCCTACTGAAAAAAATCTTCCTGCTAGACAGAGTGATATATCTGTGCTCAAGACACAAGTCCAATCCCTAATGGACGTTGTTTTGGAAACAAGAATAGTGGTTGAGAAATGTCGTCAAGATATGAATGGTTTTGAAACTAGACTATTAGACATTCGCTTCGTTGTTCAAGAGCAATGGAGGAAAAAAGGTGGAGATCGTGCTGTTCCATCAGATTCTACATCCTGAAACATTAGCACTCAGGTCAAATGATATGTGCTTCTATACATCTAATGGTGCTTTTATCTGGAAGGACTGTAAACTTTATGCCAACAAGCCTTTTGTTGTATGGTTGGAATTTATTTTGTTGTGATACAACATTTATGATGCTGGCTCAGGCTGCAGTAATTACGACGCTATTTTTGTATAGTGTAGGTTTATCTTAGTAATGTATTCGGCCGAAAGCTTCGTAGGAGCCCAACATGCCAACATTCGTCGGGCCCATTCCAATTGGGCTAAAAACGAATATGGGCCGAAATTGGCATGTAGCCCACTAAAAATATCTAGGCCTAAATCAGCATAGGCTTTTGTATTTTTCTGGTAGGCCTGTGCCCATAGTGGGCCTTTAACAGGCCTAAACATAATTTGGGCCCTCAGTAAAAATAGGCCGTTTACAGGTGTAAATATTTCGAGCCCATAAAAAACATGGGCCTTTAATAGACTGAAAGTGAGATTGGGCCCTGATTGTGCCAAATAAACCACTGGACTTAGCAGGCCGAAATGGTGGCCCATTTACGATGCGGATCTTTGACAGGCCGAAATTCGGACGGGCCGTAAATGCGCCGACCTAATACACGGGCCTTTAACAGGCCGGAACTTCGGTCGGGCTAGATTATCGTCATTTTTATATGGGCCGTTAATGGGCCCGATATGATGTTGGGCCACATATGGCCCATGGTTTACGTCCGGCGTTAACAGGCCGAAAATGACAACAGGCCGAAAGTGGCCCAAAGCTATAGTGGGCCTCTAACAGGCTGAATGTCAGACATGGCCGAATATGACCCAAATCCTTCATGGTCGTTTATGGGCCGAAAGTTTTGATGGCCTGTAAATGGGCCCAAATGAAGCCGGACCTTTAACAGGACGAAAATACACCGGGCCGTAATTTGGCCCAATTACTTAGCGGACTGTTAACGGGCCAGAAGTGACCATGGTCCGCGTTGATGACAAGTTTAGGACAGGCCGTTGACGGGCCGATTTTACAGAGAATGTTGGGCCTTTAGCTGGGCCGGCCCATTATGGTCTGCAGAATCTTGTGGGCCTTTAGCTGGGCCGGCCCATCGTGGTCCGCAAAATCTTGTGGGCCTTTAGCTGGACCGGCCCATTATGGTCTGCAAAATCGTGTGGGCCTTTAGCTGGGCTGACCCATTATGGTCCGCTAAATTTTGTGGGCCTTTAGCTGGGTCGGCCCATTATGGTCCGCTAAATCTTATGGGCCTTCGGTTGGGCCAGCCCATTTAAACTTTGTGGGCCACTTTTGGGTCGGTCCACGTGTCAACATATCATAGGCCCATCTCGACCGTTGGATGAGTGACACCTGTGCCAACGCGGAGCTGACGCATGGATCCGTCAGCCAATGAGAATTTTACACGTGGAAAATCGGCATTGGTGGTGGCTGTTAACGGGTTATCGGATCCAAAATCCAACCCGATAGCTTAACGGCGTACCGTTACGGTGGATGCCACGTGTTGGTCACCCTTGACGAAAGCACTTCTGTGACGCGCGATTTATCGTCATGGAAGTGGACACTTCCGTGATGATAATTTTGGCAATGTCATGGAACACTTCTACGACAACACAGGTATGACTATCTTGATATTGTCATAAATTTGTCATGGATGTACATGCATGACAGAAAACGTGACCTACTATGACAAACACGTATCATCACGGAAGTGTATTTTTTTGTAGTGAGAGAGAGAGGAGACGGTAGTCGGGGTTGTCTGATCGGTAAACAAATGAATAATGTCAGTCTGGGATGGAGACGAAAAGGAGACCGCAACAACTGTTGTGTCTACAGGAGAGAGAGAGAGAGTAATTTTAGTGGTATGAGTCATATGTAGAGACATATAGGGTGTGTGAGAGAATCCCATAGAGAGAAAGACAAAGTGAAAGACGAGTGGAGACTGTGTGTGTGGCAGTGAAAAAGAAAGCTTAGGTACCGAGTGATACCAGAGAACAGTAGAGACGTGAGAGATAATGAAAATCGTGTAATGTATAATGATAGGGAGAGTGTGACACTTCTCAAGGGAGACGTTGAGAGACCATGTTTGCGAGGATAGGAGAAAAATGAAGTGAGCGTGCGGGTGAGCTGGAGAAAAGAGAGTGATAGCTACCTGAAGGAGCATGCATGCAAGAGAGATGGGTGTGAAAGGAGTGAACAAAAAAGGGATTCAAATATTTGAATTCGAGACGATGATACATGTAATCCATACTCGAACCAAAATTGGTCTATCAAA
This sequence comes from Aegilops umbellulata, assembly GCA_032464435.1. NCBI lineage: Eukaryota > Viridiplantae > Streptophyta > Magnoliopsida > Poales > Poaceae > Aegilops > Aegilops umbellulata. Next base: position 328,594,160 of record CP136058.1, on the reverse strand, counting down.
CATGCATACTCATATGAATTCACGCCCATCTATGTTATTTAATATGTAGATATTACTGATCCATACATTTTAGTAGAACATAATTTGGTTAATTTTTTTTGAATTCAACCTTAAGATTACGAGATCGTTGTATTTGTAAATCATATTATACATATAAAGGAGCAGAATTCTTTGTTGTGCTTTTGAAAGTATATATAAAAAATGATGTATATAGAATGTAATTCCAATTGAAAATGGATCCCGCCCGAAAAAAATAGAATACAAACGGGATCCGAATAGAGTTGGCACGGTAAACGTGCACTCTGCAAAATTTGAACAAAGCGGGGAAAGTCGTAGTAACCGCCCGAAACCAAAATCTGCGAGATGGAAATCACTACTGCCTATCCCTGCCACGCAAAGCCTATCTGTTGGATTTCTATAGGTTTCGATAGGGGTAGGTTTGTAATTTCACCCAAACATGATGTAACCGCCTCTCACCCGGATTCATACACGGTGGGCGCCAAAACACAGTGTGTCCTCGGCCGAAATCGGCTCCCTCCCCGATTCATATTCATACACGGTGGGCGCCAAAAACAAACTCTCGTTAGCAAATATTCGGTGTATGCGAGATTATCGTCCTATCCCCAACCGACTAATGTTGTTGTGATGTAGTAGAAATTTGAAACAGGGGCTAAGTTTGTAAATTTCCTCGCATTTGAGACAAGCGCGCCCTGAATACATGGTTCCCCCTTCCTCTCTACCTCCGTTTTCCCCATTCGTACTCCGTGGGCACCAAAACACCCTCCTCCGTCCGCCGCCGTCCGCCACCCCATCCACCGCCGTCCTCCTCCACCATGCCGGAGCTGATACCCCGACGCCGCCGTCCATTACAAGAGATCGACCTCTCTCATCCACGGCTTCGGACCGAGATCCTTGCACCCCGTCCTCTCGCTTCATCCCCGCCGTCGTCCACCTTGCCGGCGCCGCTCCTACGACCGTCTCGTCCACCGCGCCCCGCCGCCACCGTCTACCCTCCTAGATCTGCTTCCACGCCGCCGACAGCCATCGCTATCGCAGCACCGTCAAATTCTCAGTAGATGGGTACACGGCGCCGCACCAGAGGCGGTACTCTTTCGTATCTGCTCAACTTATTTATTGCAGCAAGAAAATAGATCGCCACTGCTTTACTCTGATTTCTTGTCTTGGTTGCGAAGTTTCCTTTGTCCGGTTTGCACCTTCAGATCCGCCATGGCACGCTCAACACTATACTCCCAATGCTTATGGTTTTCCCCTTTTATATTCCACACTACTCTAAATGTTCGAGTGGCTTGACTTGGCACATGTTCATGCATGTAGTTGAATCAAAACCAACATAGCCTCTATGATATTTATGTTCATGGTGTTCATATCCTACTCATGCTAGTGTCCATTGCTACTGATGCATAATGCATGATCATGATCGTTGTTGCTCTCTAGCTGGCCGCTTCTCATTCTAATTGCTAGCCTTCGCCTGTACTAAGTGGGAATTCTGCTTGTACATGAAAAACCTTGAACCCAAAAGTTATTCTAGATGAGTCCACCATACCTACCTATATACCGTATTACCCTGCCGTCCTAAGTAAATTTGCATGTGCCATCTCTAGAAACATCTAAATAAATATCCGTTTTGTGTGCCTGGATCATTCATGGAACGACAGGAGGTGGTTGGTATCTTCCATGCTAAGCGGGTTATTCTCAGGTCAAGTGTTTATTCACTCGCCATCGCACGAGAAAAGGGCGGTAATAGGGATGCCCAGTCCCAAATTGCAAAATACAAAAAGAGTTAATCACTCGAATAATCAAACAAAAACTCCCAATGGAGTCAAAACCTTTACTTTTATCGCTTGGGAACCGCCACTAGCATGCTTAGCATGGAAGATATTGATAACTGATGGTCGTGAAGTAAATGAGAAGGGTGCATGTCCCAAAATATCATTTACCTCTGTTTTAAAAATTGAGCTTTGGCACCTCTGCAAATCACTGCTTCCCTCTGCAAAGGGTCTATCTATTTACTTTTATGTTGTGTCATCACCTTCTAAAACAAGCGCCAAAACCTGAGAGCGCGGCTTTCATGACTTATGCATTGTGTGTAGCTAATGTTTGGTGCATCATGACTGGATATTTTCTACCATGAAATACAATGTTTAGTCGCTGCTTGAACTTTGGAGGTTCTCTGCATTTATGTTTTGCGGTCTCAGAAAGGGCTAGCAAGATACCACTATTGTCATATTATATCATGGTTGTTTTGACAACGTGTTGCCATTTGAGATACCTTATTATTGCTTGCTAGCTGATTATGTCATTGATATGAATCATTATAATATTTAGGAGTTATTTTCGACATGGTTAGTTATAATGTTGGCTGAAAACTTGGGTGATGTTTAAGCTTATTTATGCAAACAAGAGCAAAAGAGTTCGTAAAAGTTTTTCTTTTTCACTTTCAGTTTATCAACTGAATTGCTTGCGGACAAGCAAAGGTTTAAGTTTGGGGGAGTTGATACGTCTCCAACGTATCTACTTTTCCTAACGCTTTTCCTCTTGTTTTGGACTCTAATTTGAATGAAACTAACCCCGGACTGATGTTGTTTTCAGCAGAACTACCATGGTGTTGTTTTTGTGCAGAAATAAAAGTTCTCAGAATGGAACGAAACTTTGCGAGGATTTTTTATATCAAATAAGAGAATTTCGGGAGCCAAGACCTACCGAAGGGGGGCACCTGGGTGGGCACAACCCACCAGGGTGCGCCCCCTCACCAGGAGCGCCCAGGTGGGTTGTCCCCACCTGGTGGCCCCGCATACCATGAAATCGACGCTATGAAATCCTATTTTCGGAGAAAAAAATCAGGGAGAAAGAATTATCGCGATCCATGAGACGGAGCCGCCACCAAGCCCTGTTCTTCCTCGGGAGGGAAGATCTAGAGTCCGTTTGGGGCTCCAGAGAGGGGGGTCTTCATTTTTCGTCATCACCAGCCCTTCTCCATCGCCAATTCCATGATGCTCCCCACCAGGAGTGAGTAATTCCTTCGTAGGCTCGCTGGTCGGTGAGGAGTTGGATGAGATTCATCATGTAATCGAGTTAGTTTTGTTAGGGCTTGATCCCTAGTATCCACTATGTTCTAATATTGATGTTGCTATGACTTTGCCATGCTTAATGCTTGTCACTTTGGGCCCGGGTGCCATGATTTCAGATCTGAACCATTTATGTTATCATCATTATATCAATGTTCTAGATCCGATCTTGCAAGTTATAGTCACGTACTACGTGTTATGATCTGGTAACCCCAGAGTGACAATAATCAGGACTTTTTCTGGTGATTACCGTAGTTTGAGGAGTTCATGTATTCACTATGTGTTAATGCTTTGTCCCGGTTCTCTATTAAAAGGAGGCCTTAATATCCGTTAGTTTCCAATAGGACCCCGCTGCCATGGGAGGGTAGGACAAAAGATGCCATACAAGTTCTTTTAATAAAGCACATATGACTATTTACGGAACACATGCCCACATTATATTGACGAACTGGAGCTAGTGTCGTATCGCCCTAGGTTATAACTATCTCATGATGAATATCATTCAACAAGTCACTTATCCAATGCCTACGAATTTATCCTATATTGTTCTGCTAAGTTACTACTACTATCATCACTGTTACACTTGCTAGAAAATACTGCTATCACTGTTACTGTTACTATTGCTGCTGTCGCTACTATCAAAACTATCATACTACTTTGCTACTGATCACGTTGCTGCAGATAATTAATCTCCAGGTGTGGTTGAATTGACAACTCAGCTGATAATACCTTCAAATATTCTTTGGCTCCCTTGTGTCGAATCTATAAATTTGGGTTGACTAATCTACCCTCGAAAACTGTTGTGATCCCCTATACTTGTGGGTTATCAACTATCTATTTACTTTTATGTTGTGTCATCACCTTATAAAATAACCGCCAGAACTTGAGAGCACTGCTGTCATGCTGATGCATTGTGTGTAGCTAATGTTGGGTGCATCATGACTGGATCTTGTCTACCATGAATTACAATGTTTAGTCATTGCTTGAACTTTGGAGGTGCTCTGCATTTATGTTTTGCGGTCTTAGAAAGGGCTAGCGAGATACCACTATTGTCATATTATATCATGGTTGTTTTGATAACATGTTGCTGTTTGAGATATCTTATTATTGCTCACTAGCTGATTATGTCATTGATATGAGTTAATACAATTTTTAGGAGTTATTGTCGGTATGGTTAGTTATAATGTTGGCTGAAAACATGGGTGCTGTTGAAGCTTATTTATGTAAACAAGAGCAACAGAGTTCGTAAATTTTTTTCTTTTTCACTTTCAGTTTATCAACTGAATTGCTTGAGGACAAGCAAAGGTTTAAGCTTGGCAGAGTTGATACGTCTCCAACGTATCTACTTTTCCTAATGCTTTTCATGTTGTTTTGGACTCTAATTTGTGTTATTTGAATGAAACTAACCCCGAACTAACGATGTTTTCAGCAGAACTACCATGGTGTTGTTTTTGTGCAGAAATAAAAGTTCTCGGAATGGATCGAAACTTTGCGAGGATTTTTTATACAATAAAAGAGAATTTCTGGAGCCAAGAGTCACCTGAGGGGGGAACTTGGGTGGGCACAACCCACCAGGACATGCCTGCCCCCCCCCCCCAGTGCGCCCAGGTGGGTTGTCCCCACCAGGTGGCCCCGCAGACCCTGAAACCGGCGCTATAAAATCCTATTTTCGGGGGGGAAATTCAGGGAGAAAGAATTATTTCGTTCCACGAGACGGAGCCGCCGTCAGCTCCTGTTCTTCATCGGGAGGCCTGATCTGAAGTCCGTTTGGGGCTCCGAAGAGGGGGATCTTCGTTCTTCGTCATCACCAACCTTTCTCCATCGCCAATTCCATGATGCTCCCCACCGGGAGTGAGTAATTGCTTTAATTGCTTCGTAGGCTCGCTGGTCGATGAGGAGTTGGATGAGATTCATCATGCAATATAGTTAGTTTTTTAGGGCTTGATCCCTAGTATCCACTATGTTCTGAGATTAATGTTGCCATGACTCTGCCATGCTTAATGCTTGTCACTTTGGGCTCGGGTGCCATGATTTCAGATCTGAACCGTTTATGTTATCACCATTGTATTCATGTTCTAGATCCGATCTTGCAAGTTATAGTCACCTACTACGTGTTATGATCCGGCAACCCCGGAGTGACAATAGTCGGGACCACTCCCGGTGATGATTGTAGTTTGAGGAGTTCATGTATTCACCGTGCATTAATGCTTTGTTCCGGTTCTCTATTAAAAGGAGGACTTAATATCCCTCAGTTTCCAATAGGACCTCGCTGCTATGGGAGGGTAGGACAAAAGATGTCATGCAAGTTCTTTCCATAAGCACGTATGACTATTTGCGAAATACATGCCTACATTATATTTATGAACTGGAGCTAGTGTCGTGTCGCCCTAGGTTATGACTGTCACATGATGAATATTATCCAATAACTTACCGATCCAATGCTTATGAATTTATTTTATATTGTTTTTGCTAAGTTACTACTGCTGCGGTCACTGTTGCACTTGCCATAAAATTATTGCTATCACTGTTACCGTTACCATTGTTGCTCCTACTATTATCAAAACTATCATACTACTTTGCTACTGATCACTTCGCTGCAGATAATTAATCTCCAAGTGTGGTTGAATTGACAACTCAGCTGCTAATACTTACAAATATTCTTTGGCTCCCCTTGTGTCAAATCTATAAATTTGGGTTGAATACTCTACCCTCGAAAACTGTTGCGATCACATATACTTGTGGGTTATCAATAGGTGAAAGAATTAGGTCAGAAGGTGCACAAGGGGCCCAGTAGGGTGGGGGCGCCCTACCCCCTGGGCGTGCCCTCCGTCCTTATGGCCGCCTCGTGGCTCCTCCGACTTCATCTCCAAGTCTTTGGTTGTCTTCTGGTCCAAGAAAAATCATCGTGAATGTTTTATTCCGTTTGGACTTCTTTTGGTATTCCTTTTCTGCGAAACTCAAAAATAGGGGGAAAACCAGGAACTGGCACTGGGCTAGTTAATAGGTTAGTCCCAAAAATAATATAAAATAGCATATTAATGCATATAAAACATCCAAAACAGATAATATAATAGCATGGAACAATAAATAATTATAGATACATTGGAGATGTATCAAGCATCAGTCCGGGCGCCACAACCTGCATCGTGGTGGTCGTTGGCGGCTCTGCCCCAGATGGACCCGTCATCGATCTAACATCCATCGGCACCCAATGATTTCCGGGCTCCTACGAGGAAGAGTAGCCGGCCGCCGGAGTCCCGTGAGCCGACGAGTGTCCCACGCGCTGCTCTACCTTGTCGGCGACCAGACAAACACTCTGGGGAGCGCAGCCGGCCGCCGGAGGCGGAGCGGCTAGCGGGAGCGGAACTGGACGAAGCTCCAATCAAAGATTGCTGCATTACATGTAATGATATTGATTTGAGATTTCTAATTTGAGGTATCCGGATGTGGAATGCATTTTTTGAGGGGTGACCGGTCACTGTCCGTGGACGTTTGAGGGGTCAGATTTGCCAAGTTCGGCTGTAGATGCTCTTAGTGGAACAAGAAGATGTCGATGTTTGTTGGGTTGTGGTGTAGGTTGGGATTCTGGACTTAAAATGCATGAAAATAGCCTGTGGCAACGCACGGGCATTCTACTAGTTCAGGTTAATGTTGACCATTTGGACATTGGAGGCGTCAAATACAGAGCTTATTCCATGGCCCAGTCCATGATATATGCCTGATGCCTACACAAACTCAAAGCCAGACACAAATGGATATGCAGTCATCACAAGTAGGGAAGTTCACAAGAAGGAGCAGAAACAGTTACCAACCATAGCTCGCCAAATGGATCACATAATGCCACTGGATGAATGAATCTGATGATGCTTTCATGCATATTTGAATTGGAGTTAGTCGCGCAAACTGTAACTGTGCTGATGAGTGATGATGCAGTTGGTTATGGACACCTCTCTGTTGTTGGATACATGGATCCCGTCGGTGTTGGGGCTCCATCCCGGCGCGATGACAAATAGCCGCGAAACGACTACTTTCTAGCAGTAGGCGATCACGACGTGCATCTGCATGCTGTCCTTCGCCTCCAGATCATCCACGACCAGATGGTTGCAGCTTTTGAAGTAGAGGGCCTGCAAGTTTTGCCCACCAATGAAGAACATTCCCGCTGATGGAAGAGGGAGAAGAAGAAGCAGGTTCAGCGAGTCAGGTTCCCTATCACAAAAATGTATACAACGGAACCGGAGGTAGGAGGAGCACATGCGTACCATGGATTTGTTGACCTTGCACGAGTTGACCCACCACACCAGCTTGTGCCCGTTGAGCGTCCCGCTGCCCATGGCATGGAGGCCGTCGATGTCCTCGAACGTGATCCACCACTCCGGGCGATCGCCGGCGAGCCAGCCCGACCGGTTTGACAGAGTGATAACCCACAAGTATAGGGGATCGCAACAGTTTTCGAGGGTAGAGTATTCGACCCAAGTTTATTGATTCGACACAAGGGGAGCCAAAGAATATTCTCAAGTATTAGCAGCTGAGTTGTCAATTCAACGACACATGGAAAACTTAATATCTGCAGCAAAGTATTTAGTAGCAAAGTAGTATGGAAGTAACGGTAACGGTGGCAAAAGTAACAGTAGCAGTTTTGTAGTAATTGTAACAGTGGCAACGGTAAAGTAACTAAGCAAAGATCAATATGCGAAAAGCTCGTAGGCATTGGATCAGTGATGGATAATTATGTCGGATGCGATTCCTCATGCAACAGTTATAGCATAGGGTGACACAGAACTAGCTCCAGTTCATCAATGTAATGTAGGCATGTATTCCGAATATAGTCATACTGTAAGTGCATCTAGTGCCACCCCTAGTTGGTTTTGGAGTATTCATGACAAACCTGGTTGAGGGACTAATGTGTTTGTGAGAATTGCAGGATAACACAGGTAGTAGTCCCTCATTGATTCGGTTTACCTACCAGAGATGACCCCGAAAAATGTATGAAGACATTGAAAGCAATGGTGGTATGTGAAGATATTCACATTGAAGACTATGACAAGAGAAGACATTGTGTGAAGACTACGGAGCGCGAAGACTTAGTTATTTCGTTGTTTCCTTTTTCTTGTTTGTTGAGTCATAGGAACCACCGTACTGTCAAGTGGGGTCCCAGTGAACAAAGTCAGAGTGACTGAAGTGATGCTCTACCAAAATCCTATGTCTTCGAGCGAAGACAATGAGAGCAAATCTTGTCCAGAGCTGGATGAGTCAGCTTTGCTTGTAGCCCAAGTAAAGTTGCCGTGTGTGTTTGAAATATGACCGTTGGAACACGTGTCAGTTCCTTAGTGACCCAGGGTCATTTCGGACAAATCAGGTCAGGTTGCCTAGTGGCTATAAATAGCCCACCCCTACACCATAAATTGGTGGGTGCTCAGAGTTAGTGCATGGCTTTTGTCATTTGAGAGCAACCCACCTCCGAATCTTTTGAGAGAGAGAGAGAGAGAAATCCTTGCGAGGACAAAGCCCAAACACCCAGAGCCAAAGAGTGTTAGGCATCACTGAAGTCTTTCTGTCCGCGTGGCCTGAAGACTTGTTACACTTGAGGGTCGTGAATCCTCCAGCCGGTTAGGCGTCGCGTTAGCATCCAAGAGTCATTGTGGATCGACGGTGAACGAAGTCTGTGAAGGTTTGGAAGTCTACCTTGAAGAGTTACCAGAGTGATTGGGCAAGGACTGGGTGTCCTTAGCTCAAGGGGAATAAGGTGAAGACGTGGTCTTCTGAGTTGAATCTCAGCCTCCCTAACCAGATGTACAGTTGTCACAGCAACTGGAACTGGTCCAACAAATCTTGTGTCCTCACCAAGTGACTAGTTCTATCCTCTCCCTCTCTTTACTTACAGTTTGTCTTCGTGAAGTCATTGCCTGCTTGCACTACCTGTTTGACTTCATTGTGTGACTACTATCATTGTTTGGCTTCATACTATCTTCCATCCTGATCTTTACTACCTAGCTGCTATTAGTCTTCGTGCTTTCACTTCATTGAATACTTGACTATGGCTTGCTTAGTGTAGTCTACCTTCCGCTGCATATCAATAGGTTCATTTCTATTGTTTGTCTTTGAAACTCTCATGTTTTGAAGAATTTCATAAAAATCGCCTATTCACCCCCCCTCTAGTCGATAACTAACACTTTCAATTGGTATCAGAGCAAGGTACTCCCTTGTTCTGTGTGATTCGGTTTAACCACCTAGAGTTTTAGCTATGTCGACTGCAGGAATAATCAAAGGCTCCGCTGCTTGCCCCATCTTCGATGGAACTGTATATCCCTACTGGAAGAATAAGATGCGCATGCATCTTGAAGCCATTGATGTTGACCTCTTGTATGTCGTCAAGAATGGAGTTCCCAAGACTGGTGAAGGTGTCACCCCTGCTGATGTCAAGAAGTTCATTCAATTTGTGGTCATCTGACCAAAGGACAGTATGGCCGTGTGAGCGCTCTGGAAACGTCGAAGCTAGTTTGGGACTGGCTCTCCAAGGTCAACGAAGGCGTCTCAACCCTGAGAGATCAAAGGATCAGTGTTCTTCGCAACCTCTTCAACCGCTTCAAGAGAAACGACAATGAGAATGCCCAGCTCACGTTTGATCGTCTCACTGACATCACAAATGAGCTTCGTGCTCTCGGCACCACTGAAATCACCAAGCATGAAATCGTCAAGACACTGCTGAGATCACTTGACAACTCGTTCGACACCTTTGCCCTAATGATACAAGAACGCCCTGACTTCAAGACACTCGATCCGTCTGATATACTTGAGAGGCTCAACACACATGAGTTCCAGTTATCTGAGAAAAGAGACATCTATGGTCCCAACTATGGCCGAACTCGTGCTTTGAGGGCAAAAGCTGTTTCCTCATCTGAAGAAGAATTTGACTACAGTTCTGATGATCCTGAAGACATTGGAAAGGAATTTGCTATGCTTGTGAAGAAGTTCCAGAAGTTCACCAATAGGAAGGGCTTCAGAAAGTCTTCACGATCCAGCTCAAGGAATGATGAAGCTTCCACTCATGAGTACAAGAAGAGAACATGTCACAAGTGCAAGAAACCTGGACACTACATCTCTGAGTGTCCACAGTGGGACAATGAGAACAACAAGAAGAAGAAGAGCAAGGAATATGATTCTGATGACAAGAAGAAGAAGAAATCCTCAAAGTCTTCTTCCAAGCCCTCATCCAAGTCTTCATCTCCTAAGAAGAGCTCATCTGGCAAGGCTCGTGCTTTTGTTGGCAAGGAGATGGATTCATAGGAGGAGTCTACTTCTGAGGAAGTGGAGGTGGAGTCTGAGGAGGAGTCCGACCCTGGCGCTGCAAGTCTTCTCTAGCTACAACCTATGTTGCCAAGTCCATCTTCAGCACTGAAGACAATGGCTCTGTCACCAACGCTGAAGCTAATGACAAGGATGACTCTACTCCCACCTACTGCTTCATGGCACGTGGTGCTAAGGTAAAATCATGCGATGCTTACTTTCAAACATCAAGTGAAGATGACTCTGATTGTGAATCCAAACCCAACTACAAAACACTTGCTAAAATTGCAACTGAACAACAGAAAGCTATGGAACACACTCAAAAACTGTTAGATAAAAGCGATGACCTGTTGGACGCTGAAATGACCCATTCTCAGTCCTTAATTGAAGACATAAAAAATATTCATGTTAAGTACCAGGAACTTGAAAGTCGTCATGAAACGCTCTCAACCACTCATGAAAAGCTCTCCTATGATTATCTTCAAAGGAAGCAAGAGCTTGAGAAATTGAGAGCGGCTCATGAAGATCTTCAAAAAGAGAATGAGTCACTTCGCGCTCAACAGATCAGTTCCACTCCGGAAGGATTTGAACCACCATGTCTAAAATGCCTTGAGTGTGATAACGCTACTTCTGTTGCTGAATGTTCTACTGCTGCTACTGTTGCAATATCTTCAACTGCTGATGTGGTAACTAACCCCTCTGCCGAGGATACCACTACTATTGCTGATGAAAATGCTAGGTTGAAGACATTGCTTGAAACAGGGATGTACAAAAGTCTCAAAGGGCATCAGACACTGTGCGATGTCCTCAAAAAGCAGATTCTGAACTGAAACCCTAGGAAAGAGGGTGTTGGGTTCGAGAGGAAAATGAATGTTGATGCCTCCTACTGGAAGCCTGAGCAGTACCCCAAAACCACATGGGTTGCTGCAAAGGGACCTTCAATGGATCCATCCTCCTTATCTGGCTTCACCTGTGCTAACCCTATAATCATTGATGAATCCTTTGATGCTGTCGGCGTTCTGGGAACGGGGGTCCCCAGACTTGCCTGCCTGCGGCCTGCGGCGTGGCTCAAGTGGGGGACCAGCGCGGCCCATCTTCATCAGCTCAAGCTCAAGACCCTCGCGAGGGGCCAGGCCTCGTGGGGCGGACAACAGGAAGCTTCCTCAAAGGCAGCCTCGTCAGGCAGGCTCGCGAAAAGGCGGAGAGATCAAGGCAGGGGTACCTCGCGAGGAGCCCGTGATGCAAGCCATGATGAATCTGGACCAGGCGGGCGCCAGCCTGCGCAGAATCCTTGCTTCCCTTTCGGTGCAAAGGGGGCAAGCACAGGCCAAGGCATCAGGCAAAGGTTACCATTCTAGTGCAACGAGACCAAGACCAGCCGGACGGCAAGACGGAGGTCACTGCGGAGCCCAAGACGGCGTCACCACCGGTGCTTTTGGCAGCCGAAGACCACCTTTGGTCAGGATAACTTGTACTAGATGTTCCCCTTCAAAATGGCCAATTGTTGGCGCCCTTCCCGCTCATTATTTGGGGAGAGGCCCAGGGCCTCTATAAATAGGGCTAGCCACCAGAAAGTAGAGGCAATCGGATCTAGGGTAGAGAAATCTGGTAGAGCCCAAGTAGAGAGAGGCGACTGAACTCACTCAAGCAGTTCATCGCACTAGCTCAAGAACACCTCTCGTGAGGTTGTTCTTCCCTTGTACTGTTCATCATCAGCCCCTGAGGCAATCCACCACACCACACACTGGAGTAGGGTATTACACCACAACGGTGACCCGAACCAGTATAAACCTTGTGTCCCTTGTGTTGTTCATCGTTTTCCAGCTTAGATCGCTCGGGGGATCGGACGTAGAACGGTAGGGGAGAGATTTCCGTGCGCATCCCAGAGTTCAAACCTCAAGGGTCTGCCGGAACCCGAAATCCGACATTTGGCGCGCCAGGTAGGGGTGCACCGGGATCTTTCTTCCGTTGTTCGCGTGTGATACTTCGTCGTGTCCATGGCTGACGCTCGTCGGGCTCGCGCCGAGCGCTGGGCTGCTCTCGCCACCCGCGTCGCCCAGACGACGCCAGTCGGCGGCAACCTTCGTCGTTCCCCGTCGCCTGCCGCCAACGCCGCGACCGGCCCGGCGGGGAACGAGCAGCAGGCCTCGTCTCAGCATCCTTCGGTGCGGCGGGATGGCCGCACCGCCACCCCGTCGCTGGCTCCAGCCGGCTCGTCGTCCCACGCCCTCGCGCTCCCAAGGATGCGCACGCCTCGCTGCTTCTGGCAAGAGAGCTCCTGCACTACCGCCCCTTCGACGACCTTTACGAGGACTGGCTCGCCCGCATCACCGAGCTCGTCAGCGCCGCAGGGGGCTCCCCCATGCGGTACCTCTTGCTTCCTTGCCCTCCGTTCCGAGCGGAGCGAGGGGATCAGGGCGTCCCTCCACCATATCCTCCCCAAGAAGGCACCCCGGCTTCAAGGCGTGCAGCCCCGGGGCGAGGCCCCCTGCACCCTGCGCCAGCGCAGCAAGTAAGGATGGCAATTTTACCCATGGGTACGGGTACCCGCTGTCGGATTTCGGGTTCCGGCAGACCCTTAAGGTTCAAACTCTGGGGTGCGCGCGGAGATTATGCCCTCTACCTCTCCGTCTTGCAAGGATCTAACCTACCAAAGGAACAACACAAAAGACACAGAGTTTATACTGGTTCGGGCCACCGATGTGGTGTAATACCCTACTCCAGTGTGGTGTGGTGGATTGCCTCTTGGGCTGGTGATGAAGAACAATACAGGGAAGAACAGCCTCGCGAGGGTCTGTTCTTGGCTAGGGGGACGAACTACTAGGAGGAGTTCAGCCGCCCTTCTCTCTCTCTCTCTTTGGTTGCTCCGATGGCTAGATACCGAATTCTCCTCCATCCCCTACCCTGGGGGTGGCTAGTCCTATTTATAGGCAGAGGCCCTGGGCCTCTTCCCAAATATTGAGCGGGAAGGGCGCCAACAATTGGCCAATTCGAAGAGGAACATCTGGTACACCTATCCTGACTAAAGTTGGTCCTCGCCTGCCAAAGGCCCTGTGGTGACGCCGTTCTGGGCTCCACGATGACCTCCTTCCCACCGTTGGACTGGTCTTGGTCTCGTTGCACCGAAATGGATGCCTTTGCTTGACCCTCTCGCCTGCGCTTGCCCCCTTTGCACCAAAGAGGAAAGGGAGGACACTGCGCGAGCTGGCGCCCGCCTGGCGCCCTTGGTCGTCATGGCTTGCGTCATGGGCACCTCGCGAGATACCCCGCCTTGATCTCTCCGCCTCCTCGTGAGCCAGCCTGACGAGGCCGTGCCTGAGGAAGCGCCTTGTCGTCCGCCCCGCGAGGCTTGGCCCCTCGCGAGGGTCTTGGGTCTTGTGTTCATGAAGTTGGGCCGTGCTGGGCCCCCTTGAGCCACGCCGCAGGCCGCAGGCAGGCAAGAATGGGGACCCCCGTTCCCAGAACGCCGACAGTAGCCCCCGGGCCCAAGGCGCGCCCGGACTTGGCCGTGCCGAGAGGCGAAAGGGCAAGGGCGAAGCGCCGCAGGCCCTAACAGCCTGCGGCCTTGGGCGCCGCGTGGCGGTTGATTGGACGTGGGCGTCTCCGCTTCCCCACGACGCCTCGACGGTCACGCGGATTGGACAAGTCCCTGCATGCAAATCGTTTCATGATTACCTATGATCGTGGAGGCCGACGGTTGGCCTCCGCCGGCTATAAGTATGGGGCCATGCGAGCCCCCGCCAGTCCATCTCTCCTTGCTTTCTTCTTCGCCTTGATTCTTGCTCCGCCTTGGCGTGATGGCTCCAATTCGCAGGTTCTCTGCAGCGGAGAAAGGAAAGGCTCCTCGAGAGGGACCAGACCCGCTCCCGCCGCAAAAACGGTCTGCCTTGTGCGGCCGAGATGAGGAAGACCGCCTGGCGGTGCTGAGGCCTTGGTACGAGCGACCTCCGCCGGGGTTCCCGCTTCCCTTGTATGCCCACGCCGAGGGCCTTGGAAGAGGAGATGCCGATCCCCTCAGCCGGCGCTGGAGGGTCACGAAGGTGTTGGTCATTCCTCCTGGAGTCCACGCCGAGGGCTCCTCCCGCGAGCTCGTGCTCCATGCTGCCATGCCTCCGCGAACTTGGATTCGCTTTCCTCCCTTCTTTGCCTTCGTCTTCCCGCAGGGAAGACTCCTGGAGTTATGGTTGTAGCACACCGACTGCAGCACCCCCGCGACCGAGGCAGAAGTCGTGGTCCTTGCCTCGGGTGAAGTCTTCATGACTCGCGGCTGGGGCGAGATCGCTCGGGGTTGCAGGGCAAGGGGCACCCTCACGATCCACCTAGAGTACGATGGCGCTTCGGTGATGTTCTTCAAGGTCTTCGACGTGAACGGGCGCCGGTTGGAGTGCTGCCCCGGGGGAGGCGGCCAGGACCTCGCTATGGCGACGGCTAGGCCCGCCGACCGCCCCCTGGACAGCTCCACAAGCAACGGGAGCGCCGGAGGTTCCAGCGATCCCAGCGAGGCCTTCGCGGCTCCGGAGACGGGCGACGACAGCTACGAGCCCGTGAGTCAGCGCCGCTCCCGGAGCAGGGCGGGCTCATTCGGCCGTCGCTGACTCTGATCTGGATGGGGTTGGCGCCGGTGCTTGCTGGCCCACTGTTGATGATGGCGTCTTTTGCAGGGGCACGTGTAGTTAGCTTCCCTCAGGACCTGTTTCCTGCAAGGAGTCATACTGCGCCCAATGGGGGCTTGTAAGGTGTCTGCGATCCTTTTGTCAATATATGACTTTTGCTATGGAACTGTGCGAGTCGTCAATCCCGTCGTAGCTTAGTTCTGCCTTTCGAACCTCGCGAGGGCTTGGTGCTCTGCGTCGACTGGTCCCAGTCCCAAGGCGGCGTCAGCCGTCGCTGGTATGCCAGGTCGCGATGCCGTGGTCAAGGCCAGGAGGTGAGCGACCCGGGGTCCGGTAAGAGCCCCTGAGTCGCGATGCTCAGGGGGTCCCCTTTGGCGCCCAAGCAGCCGTCGCTCGGTGAGAAAGGGGGGCGACGTTGCTAGTACGGAGTTGCGTTAGGTGCGGGGATAGTGCCACGGTAACCGGGGTTGTCGTGCGGTGACTTATCTTGTTAATCAGGGGTTACTCCTGTGTGACGATGGGTCCGCGCGGCGGCGGGAACGGAGTTGCATGGCGAGGTCCTCGCGTGCCCCTTCTCCCTCGCCTTTGCTCCCCTATCTGCTCTACGTCCTCGGGTCCCGGCCCTCGAGCTGGTCTCAGCTGTCGCTGGTATGCCAGGTCGCGATGCCGTGGTCAAGGCCAGAGGGTGAGGGCTGGAGAGCCAGTAGGAGCCCTGAGTCACAATGCTTAGGCACCCCCCTTTAATGTGCAAGTGGTTCGCGCGGACGAGGGTGAAGGGAACTCCGTGAAGGCCTCGGCCGACGCAACTCCCTCAGGAGTGTTGGGGAACGCAGTAAATTCAAAAATTTTCCTACGCACACGCAAGATCATGGTGATGCATAGCAACGAGAGGGGAGAGTGTTTGTCTACGTACCCTCGTAGACCGAAGCGGAAGCGTTGATACAACGTAGAGGAAGTAGTCGTACGTAGAGGAAGTAGTCGTACGTAGAGGAAGTAGTCGTACGTTCTCCTCGCGATCCAACCGATCTAAGCACCGAACGTACGGCACCTCCGAGTTCTGCACACGTTCAGCTCGATGACGATCCCCGGGCTCCGATCCAGCAAAGCGTCGGGGAAGAGTTCCGTCAGCACGACGGCGTGGTGACGATCTTGATGTGTTACCGGCGCAGGGCTTCGCCTAAGCACTGCAACAATATGATCGAGGTGGAATTTGGTGGAAGGGGGCACCGCACACGGCTAAGGAACGATCCGTAGATCAACTTGTGTGTCTTTGGGGTGCCCCCTGCCCCCGTATATAAAGGATCCAAGGGGGAGGGGCTGGCCGGCCAGGTTTGGTGCGCCAGGAGAGTCCTACTCCCTCTGGGAGTAGGATTCCCCCCCCCCCCCCAATCCTAGTTGGACTAGGATTGCTCCAAGGGGGAGAGAAAGAGAGAGAGGGGGCGCCCACCTCTCCTAGTCCTAATAGGACTAGGGAAGGGGGGGGAGGCGCGCAGACCCTAGGGCTGCCCTCTCACCTTTCCTCCAAGGCCCATGTTGGCCCATTATGCTTCCGGGGGGTTCCGGTAACCCTCCCGGTATTCCGGTAAAATCCTGATTTCACCCGGAATGCATCCGATGTCCAAACATAGGCTTCCAATATATAATTCTTTATGTCTCGACCATTTCGAGACTCCTCGTCACGTCCCCGATCTCATCCGGGACTCCGAACTCCTTCGGTACATCAAAACTCATAAACTCATAATATAACTGTCATCGAAACCTTAAGCGTGCGGACCCTACGGGTTCGAGAACAATGTAGACATGACCGAGACATGTCTCCAGTCAATAACTAATAGCGGGACCTGGATGCCCATATTGGCTCCTACATATTCTACGAAGATCTTTATCGGTCAGACCGCATAACAACATACGTTTGTTCCCTTTGTCATCGGTATGTTACTTGCCCGAGATTCGATCGTCGGTATCCAATACCTAGTTCAATCTCGTTACCGGCAAGTCTCTTTTCTCGTTCCGTAATACATCATCTCGCAACTAACTCATTGGTTGCAATGCTTGCAAGGCTTATGTGATGTGTATTACCGAGAAGGCCCTGAGATACCTCTCCGACAATTGGAGTGACAAATCCTAATCTCGAAATACGCCAACCCAACATGTACCTTCGGAGACACCTGTAGAGTACCTTTATAATCACCCAGTTACGTTGTGACGTTTGGTAGCACACAAAGTGTTCCTACGGTAAACGGGAGTTGCATAATCTCATAGTTAAAGGAACATGTATAAGTCATGGATAAAAGCAATAGCAACATACTAAACGATCGGGTGCTATGCTAATGGAATGGGTCATGTCAATGAGATCATTCAACTAATGATGTGATCTCGTTAATCAAATAACAACTCTTTGTTCATGGCCAGGAAACATAACCATCTTTGATTAATGAGCTAGTCAAGTAGAGGCATACTAGTGACACTCTGCTTGTTTATGTATTCACACATGTATTATGTTTCCAGTTAATACAATTCTAGCATGAATAATAAACATTTATCATGATATAAGGAAATAAATAATAACTTTATTATTGCCTCTAGGGCATATTTCCTTCAGTCTCCCACTTGCACTAGAGTCAATAATCTAGATTACAAAGTAATGATTCTAACACCCATGGAGTCTCGGTGCTGATCATGTTTTGCTCGTGGAAGAGGCTTAGTCAACGGGTCTGCAATATTCAGCTCCGTATGTATCTTGCATATCTCTATGTCTCCCACCTGGACCAAATCCCGGATGGAGTTGAAGCGTCTCTTGATGTGATTTGGTTCTTTTGTGAAATCTGGATTCCTTTGCCAAGGCAATTGCACCAGTATTGTCACAAAAGATTTTCATTGGACCCGATATGCTAGGTACAACACCTAGATCGGATATGAACTCTTTCATCCAGACTCCTTCATTAGCTGCTTCCGAAGCGGCTATGTACTCAGCTTCACATGTAGATCCCGCCACGACGCTTTGTTTTGAACTGCACCAACTGACAGCTCCACCGTTTAATGTAAATACGTATCCGGTTTGCGATTTAGAATCGTCCGGATCAGTGTCAAAGCTTGCATCGACATAACCGTTTACGACGAGCTCTTTGTCACCTCCATAAATGAGAATCATATCCTTAGTCCTTCTTA
Source organism: Aegilops umbellulata (assembly GCA_032464435.1). Taxonomy (NCBI): domain Eukaryota; kingdom Viridiplantae; phylum Streptophyta; class Magnoliopsida; order Poales; family Poaceae; genus Aegilops; species Aegilops umbellulata. The sequence continues at coordinate 328,576,009 of CP136058.1, read as the reverse complement.
AGTACTTAAGGATGTTCTTGACCGCTGTCCAGTGATCCATTCCTGGATTACTTTGGTACCTTCCTGCTAAACTCACAGCAAGGCACACATCAAGTCTGGTACACAGCATTGCATACATGATAGAGCTTATGGCTGAAGCATAGGGAACATTTTTCATTTCCTCTCTATCTTCTGCGGTGGTCGGGCATTGAGTCTTACTCAACTTCACACCTTGTGCCACAGGCAAGAACCCTTTCTTTGCCTGATCCATTTTGAACCTTTTCAAAACTTTGTCAAGGTATGTGCTTTGTGAAAGTCCTATTAAGCGTTTTTGATCTATCTCTATAGATCTTAACGCCCAATATATAAGCAGCTTCACCGAGGTCTTTCATTGAAAAACTCTTATTCAAGTATCCCTTTATGCTATCCAGAAATTCTATATTATTTCCGATCAGCAATATGTCATCCACATATAATATCAGAAATGCTATAGAGCTCCCACTCACTTTCTTGTAAATACAGGCTTCTCCAAAAGTCTGTATAAATCCATATGCTTTGATCACACTATCAAAGCGTTTATTCCAACTCCGAGAAGCTTGCACCAGTCCATAAATGGATCGCTGGAGCTTGCACACTTTGTTAGCTCCCTTCGGATCGACAAAACCTTCTGGTTGCATCATATACAACTCTTCTTCCAGAAATCCATTCAGGAATGCAGTTTTGACATCCATTTGCCAAATTTCATAATCATAAAATGCGGCAATTGCTAACATGATTCGGACAGACTTAAGCATCGCTACGGGTGAGAAAGTCTCATCGTAGTCAATTCCTTGAACTTGTCGAAAACCCTTTGCAACAAGTCGAGCTTTATAGACAGTAACATTACCATCAGCGTCAGTCTTCTTCTTAAAAATCCATTTATTCTCAATTGCTTGCCGATCATCGGGCAAGTCAACCAAAGTCCACACTTTGTTTTCATACATGGATCCCATCTCAGATTTCATGGCCTCAAGCCACTTTGCGGAATCTGGGCTCACCATCGCTTCTTCATAGTTCGTAGGTTCACCATGGTCTAGTAACATGAATTCCAAAATAGGATTACCGTACCACTCTGGTGCGGATCTTACTCTGGTTGATCAACGAAGTTCAGTAGAAACTTGATCTGAAGTTTCATGATCATTATCATTAGCTTCTTCCCTATTTGATGTAGGTGTCACAGAAACAGATTTCTGTGATGTACTACTTCTCAATAAGGGAGTAGATACTGTTATCTCATCAAGTTCTACTTTCCTCCCACTCACTTCTTTCGAGAGAAACTCCTTCTCTAGAAAGTTTCCGACTTTAGCAACAAAAATTTTGCCTTCGGATCTGTGATAGAAGGTATACCCAATAGTCTCCTTTGGGTATCCTATGAAGACACATTTTTCCGATTTGGGTTCGAGCTTATCAGGTTGAAGCTTTTTCACATAAGCATCGCAGCCCCAAACTTTAAGAAATGACAACTTTGGTTTCTTGCCAAACCACAGTTCATAAGGTGTCGTCTCAACGGATTTTGATGGTGCCCTATTTAACGTGAATGCGGCCGTCTCTAGAGCATAACCCCAAAACGATAGCGGTAAATCGGTAAGAGACATCATAGATCGCACCATATCCAGTAAAGTACGATTACGACGTTCGGACACACCATTACGTTGTGGTGTTCCGGGTGGCGTGAGTTGCGAAACTATTCCGCATTGTTTCAAATGTAGACCAAACTCGTAACTCAAATATTCTCCTCCACGATCAGATCGTAGAAACTTTATTTTCTTGTTACGATGATTTTCCACTTCACTCTGAAATTCTTTGAACTTTTCAAATGTTTCAGACTTGTGTTTCATTAAGTAGATATACCCATATTTGCTTAAATCATCAGTGAAGGTGAGAAAATAACGATATCCGCCACGAGCCTCAACATTCATTGGACCACATACATCAGTATGTATGATTTCCAATAAATCTGTTGCTCTCTCCACAGTACCGGAGAACGGTGTTTTAGTCATCTTGCCCATAAGGCACGGTTCGCAAGTGCCAAGTGATTCATAATCAAGTGACTCCAAAAGTCCATCAGTATGGAGTTTCTTCATGCGTTTTACACCGATATGACCTAAACGGCAGTGCCACAAATAAGTTGCACAATCATTATTAACTCTGCATCTTTTGGTTTCAACATTATGAATATGTGTGTTACTACTATCGAGATTAAGTAAGAACAAACCACTCTTTAATGGCGCATGACCATAAAAGATATTACTCATATAAATAGAACAACCATTATTCTCTGATTTAAATGAATAACCGTCTCGCATTAAACAAGATCCAGATATAATGTTCATGCTCAACGCTGGTACTAAATAACAATTATTTAGATCTAATATTAATCCCGAAGGTAGATGTAGAGGTAGCGTGCCGACCGCGATCACATCGACTTTGGAACCATTTCCCACGCGCATCGTCACCTCGTCCTTAGCCAATCTTCGCTTAATCCGTAGTCCCTGTTTTGAGTTGCAAATATTAGCAACAGAACCAGTATCAAATACCCAGGTGCTACTGCGAGAATTAGTAAGGTACACATCAATAACATGTATATCACATATACCTTTGTTAACCTTGCCATCCTTCTTATCCGCCAAATACTTGGGGCAGTTCCGCTTCCAGTGACCAGTCTGCTTGCAATAGAAGCACTCAGTTTCAGGCTTAGGTCCAGACTTGGGTTTCTTCTCTTGAGTAGCAACTTGCTTGCTGTTCTTTTTTGAAGTTCCCCTTTTTCTTCCCTTTGCCCTTTTTCTTGAAACTAGTGGTTTTGTTAACCATCAACACTTGATGCTCCTTTTTGATTTCTACCTCCGCGGCTTTTAGCATCGCGAAGAGCTCGGGCATAGTTTTGGTCATCCCTTGCATATTATAGTTCATCACGAAGCTCTTGTAGCTTGGTGGCAGTGATTGGAGAATTCTGTCAATGACGCAATCATCTGGAAGATTAACTCCCAGTTGAATCAAGTGATTGTTATACCCAGACATTCTGAGTATATGCTCACTGACAGAACCATTCTCCTCCATTTTACAGCTATAGAACTTATTGGAGACTTCATATCTCTCAATCCGGGCATTTGCTTGAAATATTAACTTCAACTCCTGGAACATCTCATATGCTCCATGGTGTTCAAAACGTCGTTGAAGTCCCGGTTCTAAGCCGTAAAGCATGGCACACTGAACTATAGAGTAGTCATCAGCTTTGCTTTGCCAGACGTTCATAACATCTGGCGTAGCTATTGCACCAGGCCTGGCACCCAGCGGTGCTTCCAGGACGTAATTCTTCTGTGCAGCAATGAGGATAATCCTCAAGTTACGGACCCAGTCCGTGTAATTGCTACCATCATCTTTCAACTTTGCTTTCTCAAGGAACGCATTAAAATTCAACGGAACAACAGCACGAGCCATCTATCTACACAACATAGACAAGCAAGATACTATCAGGTACTAAGTTCATGATAAATTAAAGTTCAATTAATCATATTACTTAAGAACTCCCACTTAGATAGACATCTCTCTAATCCTCTAAGTGATCACGTGATCCAAATCAACTAAACCATGTCCGATCATCACGTGAGATGGAGTAGTTTCAATGGTGAACATCATTTATGTTGATCATATCTACTATATGATTCACGCTCGACCTTTCGGTCTCTGTGTTCCGAGGCCATATCTGTATATGCTAGGCTCGTCAAGTTAAACCTGAGTATTCCGCGTGTGCAACTGTTTTGCACCCGTTGTATTTGAACGTAGAGCCTATCACACCCGATCATCACGTGGTGTCTCAGCACGAAGAACTTTCGCAACGGTGCATACTCAGGGAGAACACTTCTTGATAATTTAGTGAGAGATCATCTTATAATGCTACCGTCAATCAAAGCAAGATAAGATGCATAAAAAGGATAAACATCACATGCAATCAATATAAGTGATATGATATGGCCATCATCATCTTGTGCTTGTGATCTCCATCTTCGAAGCACCGTCATGATCACCATCGTCACCGGCGCGACACCTTGATCTTCATCGCAGCATCGTTGTCGTCTCGCTAATCTTATGCTTCTACGACTATCACTACCGTTTAGCAATAAAGTAAAGCATTACATCGCGATTGCATTGCATACAATAAAGCGACAACCATATGGCTCCTGCCAGTTGCCGATAACTCGGTTACAAAACATGATCATCTCATACAATAAAATTTAGCATCACGTCTTGACCATATCACATCACAACATGCCCTGCAAAAACAAGTTAGACGTTCTCTACTTTGTTGTTGCAAGTTTTACGTGGCTGCTACGGGCTTTAAGCAAGAACTCATCTTACCTACGCATCAAAACCACAACGATAGTTTGTCAAATAGACTCCGTTTTAACCTTCTCAAGGACCGGGCGTAGCCACACTCGGTTCAACTAAAGTTGGAGAGACAGTCTTCCGCAAGCCATCTCTGTGCAAAGCACGTCGAGGGAACCGGTCTCGCGTAAGCGTACGCGTAAGGTTGGTCCGGATCGTCTCATCCAACAATACCGCTGAACCAAAGTATGACATGCTGGTAGGCAGTATGACTTGTATCGTCCACAACTCACTTGTGTTCTACTCGTGCAAATAACATCAACCATAAAACCTAGGCTCGGATGCCACTGTGGGGAACGCAGTAAATTCAAAAAATTTCCTACGCACACGCAAGATCATGGTGATGCATAGCAACGAGAGGGGAGAGTGTTTGTCTACGTACCCTCGTAGACCGAAGCGGAAGCGTTGATACAACGTAGAGGAAGTAGTCGTACGTAGAGGAAGTAGTCGTACGTAGAGGAAGTAGTCGTACGTTCTCCTCGCGATCCAACCGATCTAAGCACCGAACGTACGGCACCTCCGAGTTCTGCACACGTTCAGCTCGATGACGATCCCCGGGCTCCGATCCAGCAAAGCGTCGGGGAAGAGTTCCGTCAGCACGACGGCGTGGTGACGATCTTGATGTGTTACCGGCGCAGGGCTTCGCCTAAGCACTGCAACAATATGATCGAGGTGGAATTTGGTGGAAGGGGGCACCGCACACGGCTAAGGAACGATCCGTAGATCAACTTGTGTGTCTTTGGGGTGCCCCCTGCCCCCGTATATAAAGGATCCAAGGGGGAGGGGCTGGCCGGCCAGGTTTGGTGCGCCAGGAGAGTCCTACTCCCTCTGGGAGTAGGATTCCCCCCCCCAATCCTAGTTGGACTAGGATTGCTCCAAGGGGGAGAGAAAGAGAGAGAGGGGGCGCCCACCTCTCCTAGTCCTAATAGAACTAGGGAAGGGGGGGGAGGCGCGCAGCCCCTAGGGCTGCCCTCTCACCTTTCCTCCAAGGCCCATGTTGGCCCATTATGCTTCCGGGGGGTTCCGGTAACCCTCCCGGTATTCCGGTAAAATCCTGATTTCACCCGGAATGCATCCGATGTCCAAACATAGGCTTCCAATATATAATTCTTTATGTCTCGACCATTTCGAGACTCCTCGTCACGTCCCCGATCTCATCCGGGACTCCGAACTCCTTTGGTACATCAAAACTCATAAACTCATAATATAACTGTCATCGAAACCTTAAGCGTGCGGACCCTACGGGTTCGAGAACAATGTAGACATGACCGAGACATGTCTCCAGTCAATAACCAATAGCGGGACCTGGATGCCCATATTGGCTCCTACATATTCTACGAAGATCTTTATCGGTCAGACCGCATAACAATATACGTTTGTTCCCTTTGTCATCGGTATGTTACTTGCCCGAGATTCGATCGTCGGTATCCAATACCTAGTTCAATCTCGTTACCGGCAAGTCTCTTTTCTCGTTCCGTAATACATCATCTCGCAACTAACTCATTGGTTGCAATGCTTGCAAGGCTTATGTGATGTGTATTACCGAGAAGGCCCTGAGATACCTCTCCGACAATTGGAGTGACAAATCCTAATCTCGAAATACGCCAACCCAACATGTACCTTCGGAGACACCTGTAGAGTACCTTTATAATCACCCAGTTACGTTGTGACGTTTGGTAGCACACAAAGTGTTCCTACGGTAAACGGGAGTTGCATAATCTCATAGTTAAAGGAACATGTATAAGTCATGGATAAAAGCAATAGCAACATACTAAACGATCGGGTGCTATGCTAATGGAATGGGTCATGTCAATGAGATCATTCAACTAATGATGTGATCTCGTTAATCAAATAACAACTCTTTGTTCATGGCCAGGAAACATAACCATCTTTGATTAATGAGCTAGTCAAGTAGAGGCATACTAGTGACACTCTGCTTGTTTATGTATTCACACATGTATTATGTTTCCAGTTAATACAATTCTAGCATGAATAATAAACATTTATCATGATATAAGGAAATAAATAATAACTTTATTATTGCCTCTAGGGCATATTTCCTTCAAGGAGGTCCTGCAAGCTCATCATAGAAGGAAAAAGGGGCTGCAATGATAGCTATTAGTCGGTCGTTAGTTGCTCTGGTTGGCGCAGGTGAGGTGTACCTGGGCGCCCATGAGCCAGCGCGGGACTCACGGGGCCCTACCTCTAGGCGGGTTGCGCCTGGCACTGGGCCGTATCTTGAGATGTGTTCCTACAAATTGGGTTAGATGCCGGCACTCTACGTCCTCGGGTCCCGGCCCTCGAGCTTGTCTCAGCCGTCGCTGGTATGCCAGGTCGCGATGCCATGGACAAGGCCAGAGGGTGAGGGCTGGAGAGCCAGTAAGAGCCCTGAGTCGCGATGCTCAGGTACCCCCCCTTTAATGTGCAATTGGTTGACATGGAGAAGGAGAGGTGCCGTGGACAGGCATCCAGTAATCAAGCATGATAGGCGAAAGCATAGCTGGAAATAAACGCAAGGGAGATACACGCCACTGGGCCTGGCCCGAGCGGCTTGGGGATGATGCAGCCCGAGGGGCGCCCCCAACAAAGCAAGCTAATGACCAAAAAATAAGAAAGGGATACACGCCGCAGGGACGGACCCACGTGGCCTGGGAATGAAGCAGCCCTGGGAGGGCGTTCCCAGCTGGAAATGAAGCTTGAAGGACGTCACCTGAAGATGCCGAGGATGAAGTGGTGTTGGTCCAGTAGACTCGGTGGGCTGCGGAAGCCGATCCCAGGGGCCTATGGAGGCTCCGGAGGTGCTGGTGGCTCCTCGCGAATCGTTTCCATCTCCGCCAGGACCGCGGAACGCCTGTCTTCCTGAGTCTCCATGATGCCCCTCATGAGGCGCTGGTATGCAGCAGCCATGCTCGACAAGCCGTAAGGCATGCGAACATAGCTGTGGGGTGGGCCTCCGCAACGCCCCACTTGCGAGGGCCAGAGGCGCTCTATCGTGGTGAACCGATTGAGCCCTGGTACGTCGATGCAGACGCGCAGCCCACCATCCTCGCCTGGACGGGGAGCCACAGCTGGTAGACGGCGGCAACCTCTCATGATTCTCGACTCCTGTAGTTCTTGAACAGCCTTGTTAACAAACTCCTGCTGGTCTGACCTCCCTTGCCTTGCTCCTTCTTGAGGGAAACGTGCTTCGAGGCACGCCTCCACGTGGTGCCCAAGCGCCTCCCGCGTGACCCTGGCCAGGTCGGTGGCCCTCCAGGTGAGATCCCCTGAGCCCTGCCTGAGGAGAGTGCCAGGCACGCTTTCCTATGCGATGGATGGAGGGTCCCCTTGGGCAGACGCGGGCCCTGAGGGGCTTGCCTCCTGAGGGGCCAAGCCTGACGATGTCTTCTTCTTCTTGGGGGTGATCTCGGGAAGCCTCCTACTTCCACGATCTGGGTCTTCTAGTGACGCGGCCTGGAAGGCTCGCTCCAGGGAACACATTGCATCCTTTTCTTCACACGGCACCGTGATGACTCCGCCACTTCCTGGCATCTTGAGGACGTTGTAACCATGATGAGTCACGGCCATGAACTTGGCCAGCGCTGGGTACCTGAGGATGGCATTGTACGGCAGGCGGATGTGAGTGACGTCGAAGTCGATGAGCTCGGTGCGGTAGTTGCTGCGGGCTTCGAAGGTGACAGGGAGGCAGACCTGCCCGATCGGGATCGTGGAACCGTCGGTGACTCCGGAGAAGGGCTTGGCCGGCTGAAGCTAGTCGTAGGGCACTTGAAGATTGTTGAATGTTTCCACGGACAGGACGTTGAGCCCTGCTCGACCATCGATGAGGGTCCTGGTGACCAGTACGTTGCTGATGACTGGGGAGCAAAGCATCGAGAGGACCCCGGCTATGGCCGAGCACTTGAGCTGATCCGCTGAGCTGAACGTGATGGCGCACGCCGACCACCTGAGAGGGCGCGTAGCTTCGAGCCTGGGGAGGACTGCATTCACTTCGCGGGCAAACTGCTTGAAGATGCGTTGGGAGGCTGCGGCTTGAGCTCCGCCCAGGATGCAGGCGATCGCGCATGGCTCCTGGAAGCCCCCATCCCCCTCGTCTTGGTGGCGGTCCTCGTTCCTTCTTGGCTGAGGCGGCAGTGGAGGAGGCATGCGTTGCCCTACAGGCGATCCTCACGAGGCTGATCCCGCCAGTCCCCCTCGCGAGGCAAGTCTCGCCAGCGGTCCTCGCAAGGTTGATCGCGCCACCCTTGGCGCGGGCCGCGGTCTTCCCAGCGTCCTGGGTTCCTTCCTCCTCCTCGGTCGTAGCCCCGGTCGGCATGGTCATGATGACGACCGATCCTTCCTTCTCGCACGGCACGGAGTTCTTGGCATTCGTTGGTGTTGTGGGTGTGGAGGTCGTGGTACACACAGTACCGGCTGCCCCTGGAAGATTCAGGCAGATCCTTGCCCCGCTTGGTGTCTGGTTCTGCCGTGAGCACGGCAGCCCCCTTGCGCTTCACGTCCTTGGCCTTGGGTTTCTTCTCTTCTGGGTCTGCGGCAGGCACCTCAAGGAGGGAGAGACGCCCCTCCTCAGCCCTGGCGCACTTGGTCGCCAAGTTGAACAGCTCCAGGGATGTGCACAGGTCTTCATGCATCGCCAGCTCCTCCTTCATCTTGACGTCACGCACGCCATCGGAGAAGGCCGAGATGATGGCTTCCTCGGACACCCTGGGGATCTTGAGGCGCGCACTGTTGAAGCGCTGGATGTACTTTGGCAGGGTCTCTCCGGGTTGTTGCTTGATGCGGCACATGTCGCTCACGGTAGGCGGCCGGTCACGAGTACCTTGGAAGTTGGCGATGAAGCGGGTGCGCATCTGGTCCCAGGAAGAGATCGTGCCTGGGGCCAGGTTCAGGAGCCAGGTGCGAGCTCCTTCCTTGAGTGCCATGGGGAACCAGTTCGCCATGACCTTTTCGTCTCCACTGGCAGCTTCGATGCCCAGCTCATAGAGCTGGAGGAACTCTGCAGGGTCAGCCGTGCCGTCGTAGCGAGGAGGCAGGTCCGGCTTGAACTTGCCGGGCCACGCGACGCTGCGCAGCTCGGTGGTGTAGGCGCGGCAGCCTGTTGTGGCCACGGGAGGCTTTGGTTGAGGGAGAGCTTGGCCTTGCGGGCCCCCATGCGCTGCAGCTGGGAGCAGTGCGGGGTCTTGACGTGTCGGAGCCGGGGCAGGGTCACGGCGAGCCGGAGCAGGAAGCGCCCGAGCAGCCTCTTGCGGCCGAGGGACTTCTTGGCAGCTTCGTTCTTGCTGGGCTGGCGCCTGACGGAGCGGGTTCCGCCCAGGGGCCACGTGCCTTGGAGCCACGGCGTCTTCTTGGAGAGGAGGCGGCTCGTACGCCCCTGGAACTTCATTGCCAGCGCGTGGCGCGGTGCGGTGCAGCGGAGCGGACGGCGCAGGAGAGCCCCCTACGGCGCGGACGAGCTCGGCGACAATGTCGAGCCACTCTTCGTAGACGTCGTCGACGGGATGGTATCGCAGGAGCTCGTTTGCTGCGATGAGCGTAGCTCGAGCCTCCAATGGTGCGCGGAGCGCGCGGGACGAAGAGCCAGCTGGTGCGAGTGATGGAGTAGCAGTGCGGCCGTCTTGCCGCACGGACGGGTGCTGAGACGACGCTTGCTGCTCGTTCCTCGCCGGGCCGGTGGCGGCGTTGACGGCGGGCGACGGGGAACGACGAGGACGCCCACCGACGGGAGCCGTCTGGGCGACGCGGGAAGCGATGGCGGCCTGGCGCTCGGCGCGGGCCCGACGAGTGTCAGACATGGACGCGACGATCGGCGGAGAGCGGAGTGGTGGAAGACAAATTCCGGCACACCCCTACCTGGCGCGCCAAATGTCGGATTTCGGGTTCCGGCAGACCCTTAAGGTTCGAACTCTGGGGTGCGCGCGGAGATTATGCCCTCTACCTCTCCGTCTCGCAAGGATCTAACCTACCAAAGGAACAACACAAAAGACACAGAGTTTATACTGGTTCGGGCCACCGATGTGGTGTAATACCCTACTCCAGTGTGGTGTGGTGGATTGCCTCTTGGGCTAGTGATGAAGAACAATACAGGGAAGAACAGCCTCGCGAGGGTCTGTTCTTGGCTAGGGGGACAAACTACTAGGAGGAGTTCAGCCGCCCTTCTCTCTCTCTCTCTTTGCTGGCTCTGATGGCTAGATACCGAATTCTCCTCCATCCCCTACCCTGGGGGTGGCTAGTCCTACTTATAGGCAGAGGCCCTGGGCCTCTTCCCAAATATTCAGTGGGAAGGGCGCCAACAATTGGCCAATTCGAAGGGGAACATCTGGTACACCTATCATGACTAAAGTTGGTCCTCGCCTGCCAAAGGCCCTGTGGTGACGCCGTTCTGGGCTCCACGATGACCTCCTTCCCACCGTTGGACTGGTCTTGGTCTCGTTGCACCGAAATGGATGCCTTTGCTTGATCCTCTCGCCTGCGCTTGCCCCCTTTGCACCAAAGAGGAAAGGGAGGACACTGCGCGGGCTGGCGCCCGCCTGGCGCCCTTGGTCGTCATGGCTTGCGTCATGGGCACCTCGCGAGGTACCCCGCCTTGATCTCTCCGCCTCCTCGTGAGCCAGCCTGACGAGGCCGCGCCTGAGGAAGCGCCTTGTCGTCCGCCCCGCGAGGCTTGGCCCCTCGCGAGGGTCTTGGGTCTTGTGTTGATGAAGTTGGGCCGTGCTGGGCCCCCTTGAGCCACGCCGCAGGCCGCAGGCAGGCAAGTCTAGGGACCCCCGTTCCCAGAACGCCGACACCCGCGGGTCCCGTACCCGCATGGGCAGGGTATGGGCACACCTTTATACCCATGGGTATTACCCATACCCTACCCGTTAAGTCACGGGTAGGGTACGGGTATAGCCTTGTCCCCGCGGGTATACCCATACCCCGCCCACTTGTGAACTAATGTTAAGTTGTCGTCAATTAATCATTAATTTGACATGTGAATCATCTACATAACTTATGAGTATGATGTGTTTTCCAAATTATGATAGTGGTCATGTACTCATCTACATATTATTGATCTAAGATAACTGATTCTGTCAAATGTGCTATCATTGAGTGTAAAATTGTGAACAACTTATGAATTATTTTTTCTACCCGCTGGATACCCAAAGGGTACGGGTACCCGTCGGGTATGGGTATGGGTAAAGTTTCATACCCATGGGTACGGGTATGGGTAGAATTTTGTACCCACTGACTATAAGGGTATGGGTATGATATTGCTCTACCCTACCCATACCCTGTCCATTGCCATCCCTGGCAGCAAGAAAGGAGCTGCCAAGAGATCCCTCGTCCCCAAGAAGGTCTCTCGCGCTCCCAGCGCTGGCATGCCAAGATCGCGTCCCTGCACCCCTACGCCAAGACCCCGTGCTGCTCCAAGCGGCAGTGCACGGTGATCCCCAGCAGTAAGCCCAGCACCAGCAAAAGGCGCCGGTGGCCACAACAGGTTGTCGCGCCCTCACCCCCGAGCTGCACGACGTCGCATGGCCAGGCAAGTTCAAGCCCGACCTTCCCCCTCGCTATGATGGCACGGCAGACCCTGCGGAGTTCCTACAGCTCTACGAGCTGTGCATCGAAGCCGCCAACGGAGATGAAAGGGTCATGGCGAACTGGTTTCCCATGGCGCTCAAGGACGGGGCCCGCACCTGGCTCCTGAACCTGGCTCCTGGCACGATCTCCTCATAGGACAAGATGCGCACTCGCTTCATCACCAACTTCCAGGGCACCCGCGACCGGCCCCCGGCCGTGAGCGACCTGCGCCGCATCAAGCAACAACAAGGGGAGACCCTGCAGAAATACATCCATCACTTCAATAGCGCCCGCCTCAAGATCCCCAAGGTGACTGAAGAAGCCATCATCTCGGCCTTCTTCGACGGCGTACGCGACATCAAGATGGAGGAGCTAGCAATCCATTAAGACCTATGCACATCCCTGGAGTTGTTCAACCTGGCGACCAAGTGCGCCAGGGCCGAGGAAGGGCGTCTCTCCCTCATCGAACTCCCGGCGGCCGACCCAGAAGAAAAGAAGCCCAAGGCCAAGGATGTGAAGCGCAAGGGGGCTGCCGTGCTTGCAGCAGAGCCGGACACCAAGCGAGGAAAGGATCAGCCTGAGTCATCCAAGGGAAGTCGGTACTGCTTGTACCACGACCTCCACACCCACAACACCAACGAATGTCAAGAGCTCAGAGCCGTGCGAGATGGGCGAATCGGTCGCCGCCCCGAGCGCAACGACAGGGGCTATGGCCGAGGAGGAGGAAGAGGTGGAGGACGATGGGAAGACCGTGGTCCTCGCCAAGGGTGGCGAGACTGACCTCGCTAGGATCACTGGCAGGACCAGCCTCGCGAGAGAGGTTGGAGGCATCAACCTTGCAAGGATCGACCACGCGGCAGCGCAGGCCTTCCTCCTCTCCCGCCACCACCAAGGAGGCAAGAAGACCAGCATCAGGACGAGGGGGTTGGGGGCTTCCAGGAGCCGCGCGCAATTGCTTGCATCTTGGGAGGCGCGCAGGTTCCGGCCTCACAGCGCATCTTCAAGCAGTTTGCTCGTGAGGTGAATGTAGTCCTCTCCAGGCTCGAGGCCACGCGCCCTCTCAGGTGGTCTGTGTGTGCTATCATAGTCAGCTCAGCGGATCAGCTCAAGTGCGCGGCAACGGCCGGAGTCCTCCCTATGCTCTGCTCCCCAGTCATCAGCAACGTGCAGGTCACCAGGACCCTCATTGACGACGGGGTAGGGCTCAACGTCCTGTCCGTCGAAACGTTTGACGATCTGCAAGTGCCGTACGATCAGCTTCAGCCAACCAAGCCCTTCTTAGGAGTCACTGATGGTTCCACTGTTCCAATAGGTCAAGTTCGCCTTCCAGTCACCTTCGGGCAGCGCAACAACTACCGCACCGAGCTCATTGACTTCGACGTCGCCCACATTCGTCTGTCGTACAACGCCATCCTCGGGTACCCAGCCCTGGCCAAGTTCATGGCAGTGACTCACCATGGCTACAACTTCCTCAAGATGTCGGGAAGCGGTGGAGTCATGACCGTACCTTGTGAAGAAAGAGACGCAGTGTGTTCACTTCAGCGTGCGTTCCAAGCCGCAGCAATCGAAGACCCAGATCGGGGGAGCGGAAGACCTCCCGAGGCAACCCTCAAGAAGAAGAAAGTTTCGCCTGACCCAAGCCATACGGAGGAAGGCGCCTCCGGAGGTGCTGCGTCACGGTCTGCGCTCAATCAGGGGCGCCCCACTCTCGCGCATAGGAAGGCGCGCCCGACGCCCTCCTCAGGCAGGGCTCGGGGGCTCTTTCATGGAGAGCCATTACCTTGCCAAGATCGCGAGGGAGGCGCTCAGGCACCACTTGGAAGGGTGCTTTCGGGCACGTTTCCTTCAGGAAGGCACAAGACAAGGGAGACCGAACCCTCAGGAGTTCATCGCAAGAAACACCCATGAGCTACAGGAGTCAAGAGTCATGCGCGGTAGCTGCCGCTTGCCCACCATGTCCCCACATCCAGGCGAGGACGGGGGCTGCGCGTCTGCATCGACGTACCGGGGCTCAACCAAGCCGCATCTTAGGAGCGCCTCTGGCCTTCGCGCGTGGGGCGTTGTGAGGGTCCACCTCACAGCTACGTCTGCATGCCTTTCAGCCTGCCGAATGCGGTCGCCTCTCATCAGCGCCTGCTGAGGAGCATTCTGGAGGCTCAGAAGGTTAGGCATTGGGCGGTCCTGGCAGAGATGGAGACGGACCTCGAGGACCTTCCTGTACCCCCAGAGCCTCCCGAGGCTCCTGGGCCTGGGGGCTCGTGAGGGTCGACGTCTTCACTATGCACCGCTCGCTTCTTCAGCATCACTTCATCTTCAAACAGCACCAGGTGACATCTTTCTAAGTTCCGTTTTTAGCTGGGAGCGCTCACAGGGCTGCATCATTCCCATACTGCATGGGTCCGTCCCTGCGGTATGTATCCGTTTTGCTTACGCTCTTTACTTGCCTTATTGGGGGCGCCCCTCGGGCTGCATCATCCCCAAGCTGCTCCGACATGTCCCAGCAGCGTTTGCTTTTCCTGCATCTACTTGAAATGAGTTTCCTCCTACGTGATTAACATCCCCGACCTAATCTCCTGCTCGATTGACGCCCACCTGCGGAGCCGCTCGCTAATGGCACGGCATTTGCGCATGGGTCCGTCCCTGCAACGCTGATAAATCTGAGTGGCTGATCTCTGGCCGCGGCATCCCCGCAAGGCGCCACCTCACCAGGCCCTTAGTGCCCCGATCACCTCTTCGAAGCGACCCAAGGTTGGCTGGGAACCGTGACCACAGGTCTTCTCTCTCCTCATGATTGATGTGCAGGACCTGCTCCAGAAACAACAACAGGAACGTTGTGGGCTTTCTCTCCCTCTCTCCGGCGCGGACCGCTTGCGCGTTAAAAGGGGGGCGCCTGAGCATCGCGACTCATGGGCTCCTACTGGCTCTCCAGCCCTCACCCCCTGGCCTTGACCCACGGCATCGCGACCTGTCATACCAGCGGCGGCTGAGCTCGCTCGAGGGCCGGGACCTGAGGACGTAGAGCATTAAGGAAAGTGCGAGGGAGCGGGGAGAAGCTCGCGAGGACCCAACCCAGCGGCGCCTCGGCTGCCATTGCTCCGGCCGGGTGCTCCATCAAGGAACTACACCAATTCAAAAGATAAGTCACGCCCTTACAGAAGTTGGACTAACGCAATGCCACACCCTTGCCCAGTGCGGTTCTGTTACGGCGACGCTGCCTTCCTTTCTCGCCCAGCGAGGGCAGCTTGGGCGCTAAAGGGGACCTCCCGAGCATCGCGACTCGGGGGCTCTTACCGGACCTCGGGCCGCTCACCTCCTGGCCTTGACCACGGCATCGCGACCTGGCATACCAGCGACGGCTGAAGTCCGCCTGGGGACTGCGACCTGTCGGCGTAGAGCGCAAGGCCCTCGTGAGGATAGAAAGGGGGAGCCTAGCCAGAACAGTACAAGGACCCCACATCGCTTCATATCAAGGATATAATATTCACAAAAGACACGACAGACGCCTTACATGCCCCCCACGGGGTGTTGCTCCGATTCCTTGCTGAAAACAAAAGGTGCTAATCCTAAAGAACGCTAATCGCCCAGGGGACGCCATTATTAACAGAAGGGCTGCCCGCCATCGGTGCCAACCCCATCCAGATCAGTGGCGACGGCGGCTGGACGCAGTTACCCCGCTCCGAGCACGGCGCGAGCTCAGAGGCTCGTAGCTGTCGTCGCTCGTCTCCGGAGTCACGAGAAGCTCGGGGGAGCCGCTGGATTCCCCAGTTCCTCCGCTGCTGCCTGAAGAGCTGCTGGAGGGCCGACGGGCGAGCCAGGTCCTCGCCGGTTCGTCGCCCCTGCCGCCCCTTTGGGGCAGCACTCCAGGCGGCGTCCTTCAGCATCGAAGACCTTGAAGAACATCAGGGAGGCGCCATCGTATTCAAGATGAATTATGAGGGCGCCAACCGGCCGGCAGACCTGGGCGATTTCGCCCCAGCCCCGGGTCATGAAGACCTTGCCCGGAGCAACAACCTTGCTCTCCACTCCGATCGCCGGGGTGCTGCAGCCGGCGTGCTGCAGCTAGAGCTCCAGAGCCCCGCTCCGCGGCATCTCGAAGGCGAAGGAAGGGGGAAGGCGGATCCAGGAGCTCGGAGGCATGGCCGCGTGGAGCACGAGCTCGCGAGAGGAGCGCTCGGCGTGGACTCCAGGGGGGACAATGCGCACCGCCGTGACTCGCCGACGTCGGTGTGGTTCGGCACCCTCTCCCCCAGGACCCACGACACAGGTGTACAAGGGCAGCGGAAACCCAGGCGGCGGCCGCTCGTACCACGGCCTCGACACCTCCTGCGGGGCACCCTCATCTCGGTGGCAGAGGACTGGCCGTTTCTTCGGCGGAAGGGGGGCTGGACCCTCACAGGGGGGCCTTCCCTTTCTCTTCTGCAGGGAACCGGCGGATTGGTGCCATTGGCGTATGAAGGAGCAAGGACGAGGAAGAAGAAAAAGAGGAGTAGCAGGAGGGAATGGACTGAAGCAGCTCACGCATCCCCGTACTTATAGCCGGAGGAGGCCAACCGCCGAGCACCACGATCGCAGGTAAGCATGACCTGTTCCTCTGCATGCAGGGACCTGTCAAGTCGTGCGGTCGCCAAGGCGTCGTGGAGAAGCACAGACGCCCACGTCCAATCAATCACCACGCGGCGCCCAAGGCCGCAGGCTTTTGGGACCCACGGCGCTTCGCGCTTGCCCCTTCGCTTCTCTGCTAGGCCAAACCCGCGCGCGCCTTGGGCCCGGGGGCTACTGTCGGTGTTTTGGGAAAGTGGGCCCCCAGACTTGCCTGCCTGCGGCGTGGCTCAAGTGGGGGCCCAGCGCGGCCCATCTTCATCAGCTCAAGCTCAAGACCATCGCGAGGGCCAAGCCTCGCGGGGCGGACAACAGGAAGCTTCCTCAGAGGCAGCCTCGTCAGGCAGGCTCGCGAGAAGGTGGAGAGATCAAGGCAGGGGTACCTCGCGAGGAGCCCGTGACGCAAGCCATGACGAATCAAGACCAGGCGGGCGCCAGCCTACGCAGAGTCCTTGCTTCCCTTTCGGTGCAAAGGGGGCAAGCACAGGCCAAGGCATCAGGCAAAGGTTACCATTCTGGTGGAACAAGACCAGGACTAGCCGGACGGCAAGACGGAGGTCACTGTGGAGCCCAAGACAGCGTCACCACCGGTGCTTTTGGCAGCCGAAGACCACCTTTGGTCAGGATAAATTGTACTAGATGTTCCCCTTCAAAGTGGCCAATTGTTGGCCCCCTTCCCGCTCATTATTTGGGGAGAGGCCCAGGGCCTCTATAAATAGGGCTAGCCACCACAAAGTAGAGGCAATCGGATCTAGGGTAGAGAAATCTGGTAGAGCCCAAGTAGAGAGAGGCGACTGAACTCACTCAAGCAGTTCACCGCACCAGCTCAAGAACACCTCTCGCGAGGCTGTTCTTCCCTTGTACTGTTCATCATCAGCCCCTGAGGCAATCCACCACACCACACACTAGAGTAGGGTATTACACCACAACAGTGGCCCGAACCAGTATAAACCTTGTGTTCCTTGTGTTGTTCATCGTTTTCTAGCTTGGATCGATCGGGGGATCGGACGTAGAACGGTAGGGGAGAGATTTCCGCGCGCACCCCAGAGTTTGAACCTCAAGGGTCTGCCGGAACCCGAAATCCGATAGATGCAAACTATAAACTGTTTAAGAATCAGAATGGTGAAGTGTTTGCCAGGTATATTGCTACTAACTACAGGAATGGGCCACCTATGAAGAAGATATGGGTTCCCAAAAGTTGTCTTGAGAATCTTCGTGTGAATGTCATCGTGGCACCACCTGGGAAGAAGACAAATCCCAGACCAAAGGCTTCATATGATCCAAAGGCTTCATACAGACAGAGGACTCACCTGAGTCACCCTAACGCCAATTTTTTGCAGGGAAACCATACTCAGACTTATGAATATGAGCGCGTTTCTTCAAAACACTATGTTCATAAAACAAAAAACTTTTCTGCTTATTCATATGAGTATCGTTCATCTCCTGCAAGGCTATTTGCTAGGGCTCCAAAATCGAAGTTCTCAGATGTTGCACTTAGACTCATTGCTTCTAAGCCACCCCTGAAAATGTAGGTGGTTAACAAGAACTAACTTTCTTTTGCAGGGAAAGGTCTCCAGCCGGAAATCAAAGGCGTCTGATGCTATTGCTGGGGACCTAAAACATCTTTAGGGCGCAAGATTAAATGCCCAGATGGTCTCACTATGTATTTTGTGCCTGAATCGTTTGCCAATCATCCTATCAGTCCTAATCTTGATCTGAGCTTTGATAATCCTCTTGCTCGTCAAATGTTTATGCTTCACAATACTGTTGGTGAAGCCTATCCCCCTAACTGTACTGTAGGGTATGACACCTCATGCTTGAGAATGGATTATGGACAGCGGATGCACTAATCACATGACTGGTGATTGAAGTCTTCTCATGGACTCAACCTTACGTCCATCTGACAAGAGTCACATCACATTTGCTGACACTGGTAAAAGCAAGGTATTGGGTCTAGGTAGAGTTGCAATCTCAAAGGATCAGCACATGGATAAAGTGATGCTTGTTGAATCCCTTGGTTTCAACTTAATGTCTGTCTCAATGATTTGTGACTTGAACATGATTGTGATATTTGGAAAATATCGTTGCCTTGTACTAATGGAATCTGACAAGTCTCTAGTCTTTGAAGGGTACCAGAAAGATGATCTGTACATGGTAGATTTCTCAGCAGGGCCATAGCTTGCCGTATGCCTTCTTGCAAAAGGTTTAGAGTGTTGGCTCTGGCGTCGGAGGCTAGGGCATGCTGGCATGAGGAACTTACACACTCTCGCCAAGAAGAAGCATGTCATAGGCATCGAGGGCTTCAAGTTCAAGAAGGATCACTTGTGCGTTGCCTGGGAAGCTGGAAAGATGACTAGGGCCAAGCATCCCTCCAAGACAATCATGACGACATCTCAACCCTTTGAGCTGCTACACATGGACTTATTTGGCCCTACTCATTACTCTACTCTCACTACTACTGCTTGTCTCTATGGCTTCGTCATTGTTGATGATTATTCAAGATATACGTGGGTGCACATAATTCTCTACAAGACTGAAGTGCAGGATGTCTTCAAACGCTTCGCCAACCATGCCATGAACAACTATGGCGTCAAGATCAAGCATATCAGGAGTGACAACGGCACAGAGTTCAAGAACACTGACCTCGATCTGTACTTGGATACATTAGGAATCACTCATGAGTTCTCAGCTTCGTACACCCCTGAGCAGAATGGCATCGTGGAGCGCAAGAACAGAACACTCATTGAGATGGCTCGGACGATGCTCGATGAATACAAGACACCAAGAAAGTTCTGGCCTGAAGCTATTGATATTACATGCCATGTCATCAACCATGTTTATCTTCATAAGCTTCTGAAGAAAACATCTTATGAATCCTCACTGGTAAGAAGCCAAATGTCAGTTACTTT
This sequence comes from Aegilops umbellulata, assembly GCA_032464435.1. Lineage (NCBI taxonomy): Eukaryota > Viridiplantae > Streptophyta > Magnoliopsida > Poales > Poaceae > Aegilops > Aegilops umbellulata. The sequence continues at coordinate 328,556,543 of CP136058.1, read as the reverse complement.
AGAGTATTTGGCGCTAGGTGCTGGATCAAGGATCCACATCACACTTCAAAATTTGCACCGAAATTACATGAAGGTTTTATGCTTGGTTACGGAAAGGACTCGCACTCCTACAGAGTCTTCAACCTCTTTCACTATAAAGTGGTTGAAACTGTGGATGTGCGGTTCGATGAGACTAACGGCTCGCAAAGAGAGCACCTGCCAAATGTGCTAGATGAAGTTCCACCCAGTGAATCCATCAAGCTAATGGGAACTGGAGAAATCATACCGTCTGAAGCACAACCTGAAGAGGAACTTATAATTTCTGCACCTAATCAACCTGAAGACAATGCTCAGCCAGAAGACAATCCTCCCAACGATGACAATGATCAGCAAGAGCAAAATCTTCGTCCAGTTCATCCTCGTGTTGCAAATGAAGTACATATTGAGAATATAATAGATAGTATCAATGCGCCTGGTCCACTCACTCGTTCAAGAGCAACACAACTAGCAAATTCCTGTGGGCACTTCGCTTTTGTCTCAATATCTGAACCCAAGAAAGTTGATGAAGCCTTCATGGAACCTGAATGGATTCAAGCTATGCAAGAAGAGCTTCAACAGTTCAAGCTGAACAATGTATGGGAACTTTTCAAGCGTCCTGACCCCCGCAAGCACAACATAATAGGCACAAAATGGATATATCGCAACAAACAAGATGAGCATGGTCAAGTTGTCAGAAACAAAGCTCGTCTCGTTGCTCAAGGATACACTCAAGTTGAAAGGATTGACTTTGATGAAACATTTGCTCCTGTGGCTAGGCTTGAAGCTATTCACATATTGCTAGCCTATGCAAACCATCACAACATCTTGTTGTATCAAATGGATGTGAAGAGTGCATTTCTCAATGGCAAGATTGAAGAAGAAGTGTATGTTGCACAACCTCCTGGCTTTGAAGATCCAAAATATCCTGATATGGTGTACAAGCTAAACAAGGCACTGTATGGCCTTAAACAAGCCACTCGCGCTTGGTATGACACACTCAAAGACTTCCTGAAGAGCAAAGGCTTCAAACCTGGTTCCCTGGATCCCACACTCTTCACGAAGACATATGATGGTGAACTGTTTGTGTGCCAAATATACGTGGATGACGTTATCTTTGGCTGCATCAACCAGAAATACAGTGATGAGTTTGGACACATGATGCAAGAGCAATATCAGATGTCCATGATGGGTGAGCTGAAGTTCTTCCTTGGTCTGGAAATTCGGCATCAAAGCAATGGCATCTTCATATCTCAAGAGAAATATCTCAAAGATTGCCTGAAGAAGTTTGGAATGCAAGACTGCAAAGTTTACACGACGCCAATGCCAACCAAGAGTCATCTGGATCCTGACGCCAATGGTAAAGAGTTCGATCAAAAGGTATACCGCTCCATGATTGGTTCTTTACTTTATTTATGTGCATCTAGGCCAGATATTATGCTTAGTTTTTGCATGTGTGCTCGATTCCAAGCGGCACCAAAGGAATCACATCATTTAGCTATGAAGCGAATTCTTTGATATTTGGCTTAAACCCCAACATTAGGATTATGGTATCCAAAGGGCTCAGAGTTTGATCTAGTTGGATTCTCGGATGCTGATTATGCTGGTGACAAGGTGGATCGCAAGTCTACATCGGGCACATGTCACTTTCTGGGACGATCACTTGTTTGTTGGTCTTCAAAGAAGCATAACTGTGTATCACTCTCCACCGCTGAATCTGAATACATTGCTGCTGGATCTCGCTGCGCTCAGCTTCTATGGATGAAGCAAACACTCAAGGACTATGGCATCCATCTGAAACAAGTACCACTCTATTGCGACAATGAAAGCGCCATCAAGATAGCCAACAACCTAGTTCAGCACTCGAAGACAAAGCACATTTAAATTCGTCATCACTTTCTCAGAGATCATGTCATGAAGGAAGATATTGATATCATACACGTCAACACTGAAGAGCAACTGGCAGATATCTTCACAAGCCCTTGGATGAGAAAAGGTTTTGCAAGTTACGGTGTGAGCTAAATATCTTGGAATCCTCAAATGTCCTGTGATCAGGCACACATCCTAACACTTATGCATGTTGATGACTTAGATGTGCAACACACGAAGTAAAGTATATCTTCAATCAATGAAGATGTACATTCTAAGTGTGAATACATTAACGCGGAATTTGACTTTGGAGCGCCACGATAATTGTGCGCCGTGTCTGGGTCTAATACTTCCTATACGGTGGGTAACGCCACCACCAAATTCTTCTATTTGAAGTGTTTTTCTCATGGCGTTACATTTGCTACGTCTTCACATTTGGTTTGGCTTCAATTTTGACATGTCTTCTTGATTATCTTCACTATGTTGATTGGGTTGTATTCTGATATATATACATATATTAGTGTTTTGTCCTCTACAACATTCACTTATGGCTATGTCTTCTCTTTTGAATCTTTTGAACTAAGTGAATGTGATCGGACCCTAACCTCTCTATGCTTTCTACCTCAAACTCTATCTATCCAAATCATATGCATTCTGTTGAAACTGTCGAATATCTTCTATGCGTCCTTGTCAGCAGAAGATACAGAGACAAACATTAAATATGTTTTAAATGTTCAATTCTTATTGCCTGAAACCCGGAGAAGCCGGAACGACCATCCGACAGACCAGGCGGGCGTGGGAACGTGGGACAACTCCAAATGTGTTGCATGTTCACCATGTGTCCCTCAGATGTGAACCGCCAGGGGCACCTGCGTAATTGCGTTGTGTCATCCCTTTCCCCATAAATACCCGTCCAATCGCAGTCAATATCCTTCTTCCACCTCTCCACCTCGACAAACCCTAGCGCCACCGCTAGCTCTCGATGACGCCAGCGACGAAGCGCTTAGCTGCCGCGACCTCTCTGACGCCGTCTTCACGCCGGCCGTGGACATCGTCTTCTCCGCCGCCGCCGGTGTCCTCCGTCGCCAAGTTAGGGCACGGAAGATCGAACTGCTCGGCCTCATCTTCTACTCCGTCTAGCAGTTCATCGTGTGGTAAATTAAAACCCTCTTTTTACCATCATTTTGATCCTATAGATTCAACCTTCTACCAAAAGTTGTTTCTGCCTCCACAAATTTGGATCTACCATGTCTGCATCTCATATAACGCCTAGTATATTCACTTATGCTTTACACATAGATAGATTCCTCACTTGTACTTATTCTTGGATTCGTACAAATATGGAACAAACTCTCAACATATAAGTGAATGTCTTCGCGCTATGAGGTCAATGTCTTCTAAACTGATTTATTGTCAAAATCTTCTGAGAATGCATATGACCTCTTCCCCTTCCCTCGCATCTCTAATGATGTCATAGGTACATGTCCGTGGGAGAATCCCTTGGTTCTCATAGTCTGCATTCATTTGAAGAATTCTTACAGGATCACATCAACTCTCTCGAAGCCAGTTCCTGTCTGACCAGCAGACGGAAGCCTTTGACAGTTTTGAAGCCATTCACTTCATGGCAACAGAGAAGTCTGCAAGGAAGGGTGGCAGACAGCACCGTGGGAACACCTCAAGAGATTTCCCTCCTGACCTCTATGCGCTGTACAAGACAGATCCAGAGGAGGACTACAATCAGTGAAAAACCCGAATCCAATGGATTCGAAGATATTGGGCAGAAAAATGGTACAAGTACAGGTTCATGACCCAGGAATATGCTGAGAAGAATGCCATCAAGCGACCCTGGGGAGACATTCTGTACAAAAATCTTCCACCAAGTCCAGAGCTGAAGCCCTTGAACAAGGCTTCTACTCTTGCATGGTCCTGGACCATAGCCTGCAGATGCCGACCCATCTTCATTGCTATGGTGTTGTGACGACAATCTGTTCAAGCGCAACTTTTAGTTTGCCAAGAATTCTGTCGGTGTTCTAGGAACGGGGGTCCCCAGACTTGCCTGCCTGCGGCCTGCGGCATGGCTCAAGTGGGGGCCCAGCACGGCCCATCTTCATCAGCTCAAGCTCAAGACCCTCGCGAGGGGCCAAGCCTCGCGGGGCGGACAACAGGAAGCTTCCTCAAAGGCAGCCTCGTCAGGCAGGCTCGCGAGAAGGCGGAGAGATCAAGGCAGGGGTACCTCACGAGGAGCCCGTGACGCAAGCCATGACGAATCAAGACCAGGCGGGCGCCAGGTGGGCGCCAGCCTGCGCAGAGTCCTTGCTTCCCTTTCGGTGCAAAGGGGGCAAGCACAGGCCAAGGCATCAGGCAAAGGTTACCATTCTGGTGCAACGAGACCAAGACCAGCCGGACAGCAAGACGTAGGTCACTGTGGAGCCCAAGACGGCGTCACCACCGGTGCTTTTGGCAGCCGAAGACCACCTTTGGTCAGGATAACTTGTACTAGATGTTCCCCTTCAAAATGGCCAATTGTTGGCGCCCTTCCCGCTCATTATTTGGGGAGAGGCCCAGGGCCTCTATAAATAGAGCTAGCCACCACAAAGTAGAGGCAATCGGATCTAGGGTAGAGAAATCTGGTAGAGCCCAAGTAGAGAGAGGCGACTGAACTCACTCAAGCAGTTCATCGCACCAGCTCAAGAACACCTCTCGCGAGGCTGTTCTTCCCTTGTACTGTTCATCATCAGCCCCTGAGGCAATCCACCACACCACACACTAGAGTAGGGTATTACACCACAATGGTGACCCGAACCAGTATAAACCTTGTGTCCCTTGTGTTGTTCATCGTTTTCCAGCTTAGATCGCTCGGGAGATCGGACGTAGAACGGTAGGGGAGAGATTTCCGCGTGCACCCCAGAGTTCGAACCTCAAGGGTCTGCCGGAACCCGAAATCCGACATTTGGCGCGCCAGGTAGCGGTGCGCCGGGATCTTTCTTCCGCTGTTCGCATGTGATCTTCCGTTGTGTCCATGGCTGACGCTCGTCGGGCTCGCGCCGAGCGCCGGGCTGCTCTCGCCACCTGCGTCGCCCAGACGGCGGCATCCTTCGTCGTTCCCCGTCGCCTGCCGCCAACGCCGCGACCGGCCCGGTGGGGAACGAGCAGCAGGCCTCGTCTCAGCATCCTTCGGTGCGGCCGGATGGCCGCACCGCCACCCCGTCGCTGGCTCCAGCCGGCTCGTCGTCCCACGCCCGTCGCGCTCCCAAGGATGCGCACGCCTCGCTGCTTCTGGCAAGAGAGCTCCTGCACTACCGCCCCGTCGACGACCTTTACAAGACTGGCTCGCCCGCATCACCGAGCTCGTCAGCGCCGCAGGGGGCTCCCCCTTGCGGTCCCTCTCACTGCCTTGCCCTCCGTTCCGCGTGGAGGGAGGGGATCAGGGGGTGCCTCCACCATATCCTCCCCAAGAAGGTGCCCTGGCTCCAAGGCGTGCAGCCCCGGGGCGAGGCCCCCTGCACCCTACGCCAGCACAGCAAGAAAGGAGCTGCAAAGAGATCCCTCGTCCCCAAGAAGGTGCTCGCGCGATCCGAGCGCCGACACGCCAAGATCGCGCCCCTGCACCCCTACGCAAATACCCCATGCTGCTCCAAGCGGCGGTGCATGGTGATCCCCAGCAGCAAGCTCAACACCAACAAAAGGCGCCGGTGGCCACTGTAGGCTGTCGCGCCCTCACCCCGAGCTGCGCAGCGTCGCATGGCCAGGCAAGTTCAAGCCTGACCTTCTTCCTCGCTATGATGGCATGGCAGACCCTGCAGAGTTCCTATAGCTCTACGAGTTGTGCATCGAAGCTGCCAACGGAGATGAAAGGTGCATGGTGAACTGGTTTCCCATGGCGCTCAAGGACGGGGCCCGCACCTGGCTCCTGAACCTGGCTCCTGGCACGATCTCCTCATGGGACGAGATGCGCACTTGCTTCATCGCCAACTTCCAGGGCACCCGCGACCGGCCCCCGGCCGTGAGTGACCTGCGCCGCATCAAGCAACAGCAAGGGGAGACCCTGTAGAAATACATTCAGCGCTTCAACAGCACCCGCCTCAAGATCCCCAAGGTGACTGAAGAAGCCATCATCTCGGCCTTCTCCGACGGCGTACGTGACATCAAGATGAAGGAGGAGCTAGCAATCCATGAAGACCTATGCACATCCCTGAAGTTGTTCAACCTGGCGACCAAGTGCGCCAGGGCCGAGGAAGGGCGTCTTTCCCTCCTCGAACTCCCGACGGCCGACCCAGAAGAAAAGAAGCCCAAGGCCAAGGACGTGAAGCGCAAGGGGGCTCCCGTGCTTGCAGCAGAGCTGGACACCAAGCGAGGCAAGGATCAACCTGAGTCATCCAAGGGCAGTCGGTACTGCGTGTACCACGACCTCCACACCCACAACACCAACGAATGTCAAGAGCTCAGAGCCGTGCGAGATGGGCGAATCGGCCGGCGCCCCGAGCGCAAAGACAGGGGCTATGGCCGAGGAGGAGGAAGAGGTGGAGGACGAAGGGAAGACCGTGGCCCTCGCCAAGGGTAGCGCGACCGACCTCGCGAGGATCACTGGCAAGACCAGCCTCGCGAGGGAGGTTGGAGGGATCAACCTCGCGAGGATCGACCACGCGGCAACGCAGGCCTTCCTCCTCTACCGCCACCACCAAGGAGGCAAGAAGACCAGCATCAGGACGAGGGGGTTGGGGGCTTCCAGGAGCCGCGCGCAATTGCTTGCATCTTGGGAGGCACGCAGGTTCCATCCTCACAGCGCATCTTCAAGCAGTTTGCTCGTGAGGTGAATGTAGTCCTCTCCAGGCTCGAGGCCACGCGCCCTCTCAGGTGGTCTGTGTGCGCTATCATAGTCAGCTCAGCGGATCAGCTCAAGTGCGCGGCAACGGCCGGAGTCCTCCCTATGCTCTGCTCCCCAGTCATCAGCAACGTGCAGGTCACCAGGACCCTCATTGACGACGGGGTAGGGCTCAACGTCCTGTCCGTCGAAACGTTTGACGATCTGCAAGTGCCGTACGATCAGCTTCAGCCAACCAAGCCCTTCTTAGGAGTCACTGATGGTTCCACTGTTCCAATAGGTCAAGTTCGCCTTCCAGTCACCTTCGGGCAGCGCAACAACTACCGCACCGAGCTCATTGACTTCGACGTCGCCCACATTCGTCTGTCGTACAACGCCATCCTCGGGTACCCAGCCCTGGCCAAGTTCATGGCAGTGACTCACCATGGCTACAACATCCTCAAGATGTCGGGAAGCGGTGGAGTCATGACCGTACCTTGTGAAGAAAGAGACGCAGTGTGTTCACTTCAGCGTGCGTTCCAAGCCGCAACAATCGAAGACTCAGATCACGGGAGCGGAAGACCTCCCGAGGCAACCCTCAGGAAGAAGAAAGTTTCGCCTGACCCAAGCCATACGGAGGAAGGCGCCTCCGGACGTTCTGCGTCAGGGTCTGCGCCCAATCAGGGGGCGCCCCACTCTCGTGCATAGGAAGGCGCTCCCGGCGCCCTCCTCAGGCAGGGCTCGGGGGCTCTTTCATGGAGAGCCACCGACCTTGCCAAGATCATGAGGGAGGCGCTCGGACACCACTTGGAAGGGTGCTTTCGGGCACGTTTCCTTTAGGAAGGCACAAGACAAGGGAGACCGAACCCTCAGGAGTTCATCGCAAGAAACACCCAGGAGCTATAGGAGTCAAGTCATGTGCAGCAGCTGTCGCTTGCCCACCATGCCCCCACATCCAGGCGAGGACGGGGGCTACGCGTCTGCATCGACGTACCGGGGCTCAACCGAGCCGCATCTCAGGAGCGCCTCTGGCCTTCGCGCGTGGGGCGTTGCGAGGGTCCACCTCACAGCTACGTCTGCATGCCTTTCGGCCTGCCGAATGTGGTCGCCACTCATCAGCGCCTGCTGAGGAGCATTTTGGAGGCTCAGGAGGTTAGGCATTGGGCGGTCCTGGCGGAGATGGAGACGGCCCTCGAGGACCCGCCTGTACCCCCAGAGCCTCCCGAGGCTCCTGGGCATGGGGGCTCATGAGGGTCGACGTCTTCACTGCGCACCGCTCGCTTCTTCAGCATCACTTCATCTTCGAACAGCACCAGGTGACATCTTTTTAAGTTCCGTTTTTAGCTGGGAGCGCTCACAGGGCCGCATCATTCCCAGGCTGCGTGGGTCCGTCCCTGTGGCATGTATCCATTTTGCTTACGCTCTTTACTTGCCTTATTCGGGGCGCCCCTCGGGTTGCATCATCCCCAAGCTGCTCAGGCTTGTCCCAGTGGCGTTTTCTTTTCCTATATCTACTTGAAATGAGTTTCCTCCTACGTGATTAACATCCCCGACCTAATCGCCTGCTCGATTGACGCCCACCTGCGGAGCCGCTCGCTAATGGCACGGCATTTGCGCACGGGTCCGTCCCTGCAACGCTGATAAATCTGAGTGGCTGAGCTCGTGTCACGGCATCCCCGCAAGGCGCCACCTCAACAGGCCCTCAGTGCCCCGATCACCTCTTCGAAGCGACCCAAGGTTGGCTGGCAACCGTAACCACAGGTCTTCTCTCTCCTCATGATTGATGTGCGGGACCTGCTCCAGAAACAACAACGGGAACGTTGTGGGCTTTCTCTCCCTCTCTCTGGCACGGACCGCTTGCGCGTTAAAAGGGGGGCGCCTGAGCATCGCGACTCAGGGGCTCCTACTGGCTCTCCAGCCCTCACCCCCTGGCCTTGACCCACGGCATCGCGACCTGTCATACCAGCGGCGGCTGAGCTCGCTCGAGGGCCGGGACCTGAGGACGTAGAGCATTAAGGAAAGTGCGGGGGAGCGGGGAGAAGCTTGCGAGGACCCAACCCAGCGGCACCTCGGCTGCCATCGCTCGGGCCGGGTGCTCCATCAAGGAACTACACCGATTCAAAAGACAAGTCATGCCCTTACAGAAGTTGGACTAACACAGCGCCACACCCTCGCCCATTGCGTTTCTGTTGCGGCAACGCTGCCTTCCTTTCTCGCCCAGCGGGGGCTTCTTGGGCGCTAAAGGGGACCTCCCAAGCATCGTGACTCGGGGGATCTTACCGGACCTCGGGCCGCTCACCTCTTGGCCTTGACCACGGCATCACGACCTGGCATACCAGCGACGGCTGAAGTCCGCCTGGGGACTGCGACCTGTCGGCGTAGAGCGCAAGGCCTCGTGAGGATAGAAAGGGGGAGCCTAGCCAGAACAAGACAAGCACTGCGCATCGCTTCATATCAAGGATATAATATTCACAAAAGACACGACAGACGCCTTACATGCCCCCCATGGGGTGTTGCTTTGATTCCTTGCTGAAAACAAAAGGTGCTAATCCTAAAGAACGCTAATCGCCTAGGGGTGCCATTATCAACAGAAGGGCTGCTCGCCACCGGTGCCAACCCCATCCAGATCAGTGGCGACGGCGGCTGGACACAGTTACCCCGCTCCGAGCACGGCATGAGCTCGGAGGCTCGTAGCTGTCTTCGCTCGTCTCCGGAGTCACGAGAAGCTCGGGGGAGCCGCTGATTCCCCAGTTCATTCGCTGCTGCCTGAAGAGCTGCTGGAGGGCCGACGGGCGAGCCAGGTCCTCGCCGGTTAGTCGCCCCTGCCGCCCCCTTTGGGGCAGCACTCCAGGCGGCGTCCTTCAGCATCGAAGAACTTGAAGAACATCAGGGAGGCGCCGTCGTATTCAAGATGAATTACGAGGGCGCCTACCGGCCGGCAGACCCGGGCGATTTCGCCCCAGCCCCGGGTCATGAAGACCTTGCCCGGAGCAACAACCGCGATCTCCGCTCCGGTCGCTGGGGTGCTGCAGCCGGCGTGCTGTAGCCAGAGCTCCAGAGCCCCACTCCATGGCATCTCAAAGGCGAAGGAAGGGGGAAGTCGGATCCAGGAGCTCGGAGGCATGGCGGTGTGGAGCACGAGCTCGCGAGAGGAGCGCTCGGCGTGGACTCCGGGGGGGACGATGCGCACCAACGTGACTCACCGACGTCGGCGGGGGCGCTGTCGGTGTGGTTCGGCACCCTCTCGCCCAGGACCCACGACGCGGGCGTACAAGGGCAGCAGAAACCCAGGCGGCGGCCGCTCGTACCACGGCCTCGACACCTCCTGCGGGGCACCCTCATCTCGGTGGCAGAGGACCGGCCGTTTCTTCGGCGGAAGGGGGGATGGACCCTCATGGGGGGCCTTCCCTTTCTCTTCTGCAGAGAACCGGCGGATTGGTGCCATTGGCGTATGAAGGAGCAAGGACGAGGAAGAAGAAAAAGAGGAGTAGTAGGAGGGAATGGACTGAAGCAGCTCACGCAGCCCCATAGTTATAGCCGGAGGAGGCCAACCGCCGAGCACCACGATCGCAGGTAATCATGACCCGTTCCTCTGCATGCAGGGGCTTATCAAGTCGTGCGGTCGCCAAGGCGTCGTGGGGAAGCGCAGTCGCCTATGTCCAATCAATCACCACGTGGCACCCAAGGCCGCAGGCTTTTGGGGCCCACGGCACTTCGTGCTTGCCCCTTCGCTTCTCTGCTAGGCCAAACCCGCGCGCGCCTTGGGCCCGGGGGCTACTATCGGCATTCTGGGAACGGGGGTCCCCAGACTTGCCTGCCTGCGGCCTGCGGCGTGGCTCAAGTGGGGGCCCAGCGCGGCCCATCTTCATCAGCTCAAGCTCAAGACCCTCGCGAGGGGCCAAGCCTCGCAGGGCGGACAACAGGAAGCTTCCTCAGAGGCAGCCTCATCAGGCAGGCTCGTGAGAAGGCAGAGAGATCAAGGCAGGGGTACCTCGCGAGGAGCCCATGACGCAAGCCATGACGAATCAAGACCAGGCGGGCGCCAGCTTGTGCAGAGTCCTTGCTTCCCTTTCGATGCAAAGGGGGCAAGCACAGGCCAAGGCATCAGGCAAAGGTTACCATTCTGGTGCAACGAGACCAAGACCAGCCAGACGGCAAGACGGAGATCACTGTGGAGCCCAAGACAGTGTCACCACCGGTGCTTTTGGCAGCCGGAGACCACCTTTGGTCAGGATAACTTGTACTAGATGTTCCCTTTCAAAATGGCCAATTGTTGGCGCCCTTCCCGCTCATTATTTGGGGAGAGGCCCAGGGCCTCTATAAATAGAGCTAGCCACCACAAAGTAGAGGCAATCGGATCTAGGGTAGAGAAATCTGGTAGAGCCCAAGTAGAGAGAGGCGACTGAACTCACTCAAGCAGTTCATCGCACCAGCTCAAGAACACCTCTCGCGAGGCTGTTCTTCCCTTGTACTGTTCATCATCAGCCCCTGAGGCAATCCACCACACCACACACTAGAGTAGGGTATTACACCACAACGGTGGCCCGAACCAGTATAAACCTTGTGTCCCTTGTGTTGTTCATCGTTTTCCAGCTTAGATCGCTCGGGGGATCGGACGTAGAACGGTAGGGGAGAGATTTCCGCGAGCACCCCAGAGTTCGAACCTCAAGGGTCTGCCGGAACCCGAAATCCGACAAACTCGGCCAAGGAAAACAAGAAGTCATGGGGATTAGACTTCAACCCAGGCCCCTCTGCTCCTCGTGTCGATGGCACACGCGAAGCTGAACCCAATCTTATTGGGCCCTTCTACCACCTAGAAGGTCTCATCACTCATATTATGGTTCAAGGGGCAGACGTGGATCAACCTGCAGAAGACATTGATTCTGACGAAGCGCCTACTCCACCGAAGCCAAAGAAGCTGAAGAAACCTAAAGCTTCAAAGCCTTCCCCTACACCAAAAGCTTCGCGAGTGAAGCCTCTGGCCACTGCTCCTCCTGCACCAAGTGTGCAGTCTGAAGATCTCTCACACATCTCCAAGTCTGAGAAGAAGAACAAGAAGCCAATGCACACGACTGGTCCATCTCTGACCCCTGCTGCTGTTCTGAGGAACGAGAATGACGCCATTGATCTGTCAAGTGACGACGATCTTGCTGATGACGCTCTTTAGCAGCTGATTAAGAGCAAGCAAGAGGTGGAAATCTTCAATGATTTGCCTCTCTTTGATGTCGAAGTATTGAACAACTTTATTGATGAGTGGTTTGACACCCCTGGTATCAGCTTTGATGATATGCAACTACCAATTGGCCTCAGCGTCTCCTTCCGTGGCGCCATTGCTCCTGAGCTGGCTCTTGCTCAGAAAATTGTTGAGCTGAAGCACAAGATCGATTTTGAAAAGGCTCAGTTCAAGAAGCACATGGCCAAGCTCAGCGCGGCAGATGTCCAGAACTTCAAGGTCATGCTGCATGAGCTCAAAGAAGCATTTCACAAGAAACATGATGAAGCCAAAGGTTCTCGTGAGCGCATGAAGATTCTCGCTGCCAAGTGTGTTCAAGCGTACAATGAAGCTGAGAAGCACAAGGCACTTGGGCGTCCTGGCATCGACCCCAGGATGGCTGCCAAGAAGAAGAAGCCATCTGTGGACCAAGCTGAACCAACCAGGCGGGAAGAACCTCGCATTGTCCTCCCAGCCAGTATGACTGGCGTGAAGCCTAAGGCCCCCACAGTGGCTTCAAAGCTTTAGAAGACAGGGGCAGCTGAAGCCAAGGCCAGAAAGCGCAAGACCAAGAACACCACCGATGATGCTCCACCCACCAAGAAGCGCAAGTCCAAGAAGAGAGAACGGGATGCTCCCACAGAGCCCCTTGTAGTTGAGCCGATTTCTGTTGCTCGTCCTGAACTGCCTAACAAGAACGTCGAATGATAGTTCATCAGCCTGCTTCCAAAGAGGCTCCTGAAGCTGAAGACATTCCAGCTGTTGACCCCACCGCAGCTGAAGACATTGGTCATCATGAGAATGTTGAAGATGATGAAGTCCTTCCTCAGATCGAACACAACATGGTATCATCGCCTGTTCTTACGAACAACGAACTCATCAGCATTGGTCGTCCATTGACGCCAATTGCTCAGGATGACTCATGGGTTGTTCACCCACAAGAACACCCCTGTCAAGAAGAAACACCAGTTACTCCCCCAACTCAAGTCACCACTCTGGTGCTTGAAGATGATGACTTTGAGGGCCAACCAACTCCATCTCCACAAGCGTCACCAGCATTCCACAGGCTTCGCAAAGGACCAAGGCCTCAAGTCAATCTGTCAAGTGTTCCAGAAGGAAAAGAGCGCCAATCTGTTCCACGCCAAGTCTTTCCGGAAGCCTCTCCAACTGTGAACAACCCTGAGTCTGAAGCCAAAGCGGCTGAAGATATTCCGCCTGCATCAGCCGATGACCAAGAAGAACCAAGATAAGAAGAAGCACGTGTTGCTACACCCCCTACCAACCAAGTTGTTCTCGAGGAGAACGTGTCTGACCCTCCAGCTACTCAAGTGGAGGTTAACAACATTGAGGCAACCACCAACACCAATACTGAAGCCAATGACGTTGCCATGGCTAAAGCTAATGTGGCGCCTGAAGTCAATGTGGTGCCTGAAGTGATAGCACCTGAAGTCAATGCTGCACCTGATGCCAATCAGCAGCCTGAAGCCACTGCCACTGCTCCGGTACCGCCTCCCAGGCCACATACTATTGAGCAAGCATACAACTATGGTTAGCTGGTCACTGTCAGATGGCCTATTCTGGTTCCTCCACCTGCTGCTGGTCCGCAATTTGATTATCATGTCGAGCACAGGCCTCAGGACCAAAAGCCAAAGCCAAGACTACCCAGGTTTCCAGGTACTGCCACTTCACCAGGGTTCTTTAATGCAAATGGCTTCAAAGCACACAACACTTTCTTTGATAGCGCCAAGAACCCCTATTCGAGGCCAAGGATTTAATCTAATCGGTTCTGGAGCTATCAGCAATGCAGCTACTACTCATGGGTTCTTTATGATCAAGGTCGCATCTTCCCTCACATGCATCTTGACTGTGAAGCCATTGCTGGTTTCCCATGCCTTGAAGAAGCCCTTGACTGCTTCCGTGATGCTGGTCTGCTGAACTTTGTGACTGACAAGGAGCATTGGAATGAAGAGCTTCTACTGCAATTCTATGCTACCCTCCACATTCGCAGATACAACAGGGATCCGAAGACTTGGGTCCTTGAGTGGATGACCGGCAGTGTCCATGATGAAGCCAAAGCTTTTGACATCATTGAGCTAACCGGCCTGCCCACTCCAGGAGAATTATATGAACCTGGTTGTCAGCTTCACCGCAATGCTTTGGAGAGTATCTTCCATAAGCCAGAGCCCAACATGAGCCAAATGCTGAGCATGATGAAGCCTCTGCCACAAGACGCTGATTACCCAAAGGAGTTATTTGTCGAAGACCTGGAGTATCTGCCCCGCACTATTTATCACATCATCAGGCAAACTCTATGGCCTGTCAAAGGACATTCTTCAGCAGCAAAACTTGAAGGAGCAATGAAGACTTTGGTCTTTTATATCTTCAATGGCATCAGCTTCAATGCTCAAGACTTCTTTATCAGGCAGCTGGCTGCATCAGACTCTGATCTCTTTGGACTTAAGTTCTACGCTCCGTGGGTCATGCGCCTCATCAAGCTACACTCAGCCGTCAACTATCAGCCCTCTGCTCGCAACCATCTGATCTTTCTGCCAGAGGTTGATATGTCAGTTGAAGCCATATACCCAGAGCCTGCCAAGGAGCCTGTGTGTGTTCACAATGTTGATCACTAAAGCTTCACGCAACCCATTGAAGGAGTCCAGGCAGTCACTCGTGTTTATCCTTTGGCTGGCAATACATGCTTACCTCACCGTGCTCGAATTGAAGCCACTAAAAGTACTATCGCTCAAAGGCCTCGGAAGCGATCTCGTATTCTCAATGACCGAGAACTTCTCGTTGCCCTGCATCAGAAACAGGATAAGCATCATTTCTGGCTAAAGCGACAGATGCAAAGCCTCTTGGTGGACGTCAATCGCATTCGCAATCTTGCCACCAAGAATGCCTTTGTTACACATGAAACCTGTCGGAGGTCATGGAAGAGTTTGACATTGCTGAGTGCTGAAGCAGATCTTCAAGATGATGGCTTCACTGAAAGATTCAAGTTTGACTCCACTCCTCCAAGGAATGATGTCTTGCGTCGAACTCCATGTCTTGAAGACTCTGATTATTCCTCCTCCGCTGCAACGGTGAATGCCAGAGTGATCGATGATCAAGATGATGCTACTTCATCACCTCCAACTTCAGCGCATATCGACACTGCACCAAGTTCGTCTGCACCACCAAACCCCAACGCCAACCCTGCATCTTCTCCTACTCCTTCTGGGCACGAGTAGAGGCTCTATGTCTTCAAACCTTTTTGGTCCTTACTGACAAAAGGGGGAGAAGCATATGAGTTGATAGTCTTCAAGCGGGTCCATATGGGCGGTTTCTTTATACTTTGCCTAGTGTTTACAACTCTCGCTTTTGATACATTTAGTTCTTTGAGTTGTAGCACTTAAACTCGATGGTCGTCTGCTACGTTCTCTGCTATTCTGTGATGCGATGATAAATTCTGCATGTGCGATGATAAATTCTGCACTTAGTCTTTTTGCGGACGTCCATTTTTCACTATGCATGTCCTTATCCTTGTTATATCAAATCATGCATGATGAACTGTCTTCATAAGTTGAAGAGGATCCCCACAAGTACAACCTGCCATGTGCATTTGCATTCCAAAAGCAAATTACTTATATGCACATCTTCAGGGGGAGCCTTTTGCTACTTATGAAGACAATACTATCGGTGTCAAAACCGGCGGATCTCGGGTAGGGGGTCCTGAACTGTGCGTCTAGGCGGATGGTAACAGGAGACAAGGGACACAATGTTTTTACCCAGGTTCGGGCCCTCTCGATGGAGGTAAAACCCTACTCCTGCTTGATTA
Organism: Aegilops umbellulata; assembly: GCA_032464435.1. Classification (NCBI taxonomy): domain Eukaryota; kingdom Viridiplantae; phylum Streptophyta; class Magnoliopsida; order Poales; family Poaceae; genus Aegilops; species Aegilops umbellulata. The sequence goes on along the minus strand of CP136058.1, from coordinate 328,540,829 downwards.
ATATTGATGATATGGGTAGTACAAGAGTAGATCTACCACGAGATCAGAGAGGCTAAACCCTAGAAGCTAGCCGATGGTATGATTGTTGTTGTTCTACGGACTAAACCCTCCGGTTTATATAGACACTGGAGGGGCTAGGGTTACACAGAGTTGGTTACAATGGGAGGAGATCTAAATATCTGTATTGCCAAGCTTGCCTTCCACGCCAAGGAAAGTCATATCCGGACACGGGATGAAGTCTTCAATCTTGTATCTTCATAGTCCAACAGTCCGGCCAAAGGTTATAGTCTGGCTATCCGGACACCCCCTAATCCAGGACTCCCTCGATAGCCCCTGAACCAGGCTTCAATGACGACGAGTCCGGCGCGCAGATTGTCTTCGGCATTGCAAGGCGAGTTCCTCCTCCGAATACTTCATAGAAGATTTTGAACACAAGGATCGTGTCCGGCTCTGCAAAACAAGTTCCACATACCACCGTAGAGAGAGAATAACTTTTTCACAAATCTAATCTGCTGACGTATCCTGTAGCATGACATCACACCACAGCCAAGTCTTTATTTGAATCGTTTTTTTATCGTCCCACCTCAGCGCGTTTTGCGAGGCGGTTTCCTTGGCATGTCTTGTCGAAGCAGAGATCGTGTCCCCTTATCCCGGGATTCTCATCAATACGGGCATGGGTAACCCAAACGTGCCATTGATTACGGCGCTTGGGGGATAAGCGAGCTTTACCAGGCTGGTGGGGACGCATAGTTTTGTCCGCCCATATAAGGGGATAAGGATCCACCTTTTCATCCATGCCTTCTTCCTCCTTTGCTCATCCATTTTCGCACACTCGAGCTCCAGCGCCCAAGTCCGCATTCCCCACCTCAACCTTCTCCAACCATGTCCGGAGCGGGAGGCAGGTGGATGGTCTCCTCCGTCACGGAGGGACACATCAAAAAGCTAAGGAGAGCCGGATACCTGCCCGACGATATCGCACACCGGCTTCCAGATGAGGGGCAACTCATCCCCACCCCCAGGCCCCATGAGAGGGTGGTGTTCCTCACCCATTTCCTCCGCGGACCGGGCTTCCCACTCCACCCATTCGTCCGGGGGCTCATGTTCTACTACGGCCTGGACTTCCACGATCTGGCCCCGAACTTCATCCTCAACATCTCGGTGTTTATCGTCGTGTGCGAGGCCTTCCTCCGCATCAAGCCCCACTTCGGCTTATGGCTGAAAAACTTCAATGTCAAGCTGAAGGTAGTGAGCGGCCGCCAGGCGGAGTGCGGAGGCGCCATGGTGGGCAAGATGCCCAACGTTATATGGCTCGAGGGCTCCTTCGTGGAGACCATAAAGGGGTCGCAATCGGGGTGGTTCTACATCACCGAGCCGCGTGACCCTGAATGGGCAGCGGCCCCCGAGTTCTGATCTGGCATCCCCATGCGGCTCACCTCCTGGCAAGAGAAGGGCCTGTCCTGGGGTAATTCGGGAGAGCTGACCGGACTCCAAACCTGCGTCCAAAACCTGGTGGACAAGAAGGTCGAACTTGTGAACGTAGTCCAGGTCATGCTCAACCGCCGGATCCTCTCGTGTCAACGACGGGCTTTTGACTTGTGGGAGTTCGACCCGGCCCAGCACCAAACTCTGACCAGGCTCTTCGATACAACACACGAGGATGCCTGGAAGGTGCTATTCAAGGGCGCCGAGGTTCCCCCTCCCGCTACCGAGGATCGCGGATTCTACGCAAAGCGCCAAGCCAGCATAGTAAGTTGTTTTACCTTTTACAGGATACTCGTTTTTCATAGTTTGACTCTATGCGGGATCTAAGCTCTCGTACCCTTGACAGGACTGGCAGGAGAACGCCGGATAGATCGACTGTCCAGCTCTTTGCCCGAAGGACCAGCAGACGCCCGCTTGACGAAGTTGCTGGTTCCGGCACCTTACGTGGTGCCGGAGAAGAAGGCCAAGAAGAAGGCCACGGGAACCCGGTAGAGTTCCCGGCGTCCGGTGGTGTCGGACTCATCGTCCGATGACTCCAAGGCGCACTCCTCCCATGAAGACGAGGAGGAGGAAAGAGAGGTTTCTTCCCCAGCAGGGGGAGAAAAGAAAAGGAAGGCCGCCCCAACTGGGGAGGCCGGAGGTTCCAAGAAGGGGAGGACCCTTTCTCCGGACTACTCCACCAACGCTGCTGACAGCGAGGAGTGGCCACCCAGGGCCAAGCCCCTGGCGAAGTCATAAGTATTCGGACACCGGAGTGACTCATAGTGTTCCTTTATCGCACAGCTTTCCCTGACGCCGAATATAATCATGCAGTCCGCCCCGAGCCCGGATCGACGTGTCGTCGAGCGGCTCCTTGAATTCGTCGGATGTGAATAGCCTTTCACTTCCGGCCGCCTCCTCCCCTCGCCATGCGGACAATGTTGAGGTATTGTCCCAAGAGGTTCCAAATTGAGGGGAGGCAGTCCTGGGGGCGCCTCAAGGCGACGTCCCAGACTCCAGGCGCAAGGGGGGCAAGACCCCTAGGGGCTCCAAGTCTGGCCCTGGGCCGAACACCGCACCGAACCTTCATCGGTCCCGGAGTCCGGCAGGCGGCCCACCGCTAAGAAGGGCGAGCCTACCGCGCCGGTGACCTCCGTCCAACCGGAGGCACCGGATAACTTGCTGGAGGTGCTTAACGGCGCCTCCATTGACGAGGAGCACCGCAATATTATGAGTTCGGTGATCCAGAAGGTTCAGTCCGCCAAGAGCGGGCTGACTGAAGCATGTGCCAGCCTGTTGACAGGCTTTGAGGTACGTAGAAAATATATGAAAATATTACCGCATAGACAGTAGCCCCTGATGCTCTGTTTGGCGTTCACAAAGAAAAGATGAATAGAGGATCTAAAAATATTCGCAGGAGTTTAACGTAATTATGTCGATATGCGTATGCAGGCTTCGCTGTTGGCCTCTGCCGCAGTGACTGCGGAGGGTGACGCGTTGAAGCAGAACCTCGAGCGGTCCGAGCAAGAGCTCGGCATTGCCAAGAAGAAGCTCGAGGAAAAAGAAGGTAAGTAATACCTTGTGGAGTATATGTTAAAAAGACGTAGTTGCAAAAAATGACAGGATCGTTATTGGTGTCCTAGGGGCCACGACTGAGGTGGCGACCCTGAAGCAAGCACTTTCCGAGGCCGAAGAGAAGGCGGCCACGGAGCACGCTGAGCAGGAGAAACATGAGGCGCGAGTTGGTGAGGTACAGCAACAGCTCCAGGCTCTCGTGAAAAAACACGAGAGTTTGGAGCTTGACTCAAAGACGCAAGAGTCCGAGCTCGCAGCGGCCCTCGAAAGCGCCAAGTCTGCCAAGGCCGAAGCCCAGAAAGCCCTCCAGGAAGTTGAGGCGATGAAGAAGATAGCGGCGGGTAAGGCATTCTTTATGCAAAGCAAGCACGTGAAAGTGAATTACTTGTTACTTACCCGAGTCCGGAGCTCTCCAGGAGCATTCGCAGATTTGCCCCGTAGCATGTCAGATGTCGTCGCCTTCTATCGGGCCAAAGAGGGAAGCTTGACGGAGAAGGTGTTCTGGTCTCAGTATGCTGAGGCCGGACACCCTGTGCCCTTGAGCGACCAGCTGAAGCAGCTGGTCGAGCTCCATAAGGTGGCCGAGCAGGCCATGAAGGGTCTCATAGTCCGGCTATGTCCTGAGGAGGTCGTGCCTGGGAGCTACTTCAGGCTGGTGAGGCGGATGGTGGATGCCTGTCCATGGCTTGAAGTCATCAAGTGCTCCGTCTGCATCAAAGGTGCCCGTAGGGTGCTTGCCCGTGCTAAAGTGCACTGGGGCAAGATGGATGCTGAGAAGCTTATGAAGGACGGGCCACCGCAGGGCAAGGAGCATCGCCACCCTGAGATGTATTACGAGGGCGTCCTGAAGGGTGCCCGTCTTGTGGCGGATGAATGTTCCAAGGATGTAATATTTGAGTAAACTTGTTTATTTTATCCTGTGCGCTGAAAACTTGTTCATATGCGCTATGCAACGCTTGTTTTAATTTAAAATATTACCTTCTATGCGGCCGTTTATTAAACCTGAGAGATGGCGAGTCGTCGGCTTCTGCCCCCATGCCACGAGTGCTGGGGTGTTCGGGATAAAACCTGAGCACTCTTTTTCCCATTCTTGGGTCCTTCGAGGGAGGTGCTCAGCATGACGAACAAGGCAATCGGACTATAGTGCATTATCACTCTCACTTAGCCAGAGAGTTCTATAATTTTAAATTTTAGCGAAGCCCCTAGTGTTCGGAAGACCGAGTTCGGGGCGCTATACACGCCTTAGTACGGACAAAGTTGACTCCTCGCTCTAAGCGGCATAAGTCTTTAAGGACTCGAAACCTCTCGAACATCGACCAGCTCTCGCCCTATCATGACAGTCAGTTTTAGCTTTCTCTACTGAGGTGCTTAGCCCAGCTGAACCGGGGCACAATCACAGTAGTTCTCCTAGCGCTACCTTAGCCGATATAACGGGACGTAAGGTACCAAAACATGGGAGCCGGGCAAACCCAACTATTGATCCAAGACATGATTCGGAGCTGATGCATATAATGTTATAAGTTCGGGGTGCCGCACTTGTGAAAGTGTTCGGACTTCTCACGTCGTATTATGAGGTGCTTAAGCCCCTGGCGTATTAGCCGTACCAAAGTGTACGGGTGCTGAATGTCATGAATGAACATATATACATAAAAGATAAAGGAATAGAGAATGCAATAATAGACTGGAGCTATGCATTTTTATTTCTAAAAGGTGCATTAAAGCAGAACGATACAAATGGTGTGATAGGCAAGAGATGAGACTATCTGACATGTCCCCTCCAGGGGCGAGGGGCAGAAAGGTATTTAAAGCAGGTATTTTGCTCGTTATAGAGACCACCTAGGAATTCCATAATGCGACGTAGCTTTCTGCCTCCCTGGGTGTTGTATCGTGTGTTCGGCAATTGTACTGTCGAGCAAGTCTTCCAGAGAGTAAGGTCCTGAAAGTAAGAAAAATGATAGAATCGGCAGCCCCTAGTGCGGTTGAGCCGTGTATTGGGGCATGCCGTGGTCATGCCCCTCCCCCTATGCCCATGGTATTGTCAGAGAGTAATTATGTACGCGTAGCACGGATTTCGCCGTTTTGCTAGGGCTGGGGTTGGGGCCGCATTGCTACACTTGCTCGGCATGTGCCAGGCGGTCTTGTTGTAAGTTACTCCGAGCGCGCTTGACGGTGTTCGGACGTTTTATTGCCGGACTGGAGAATTGCCTTGAGAGGCTGCTTTGTACTTCTGATGCGAGGGCCGCCGTATGCTCCTCTGTTCGAAGAGAGCGTTCGGTGTTTCCATTGACCATAATGACTCCTCGAGGTCCTGGCATCTTGAGCTTGAGGTATGCGTAGTGTGGCACCCCATTGAACTTTGCAAATGCGGTACGCCCGAGCAGTGCATGATAGCCACTGCGGAACGGGACTATATCAAAGATTAACTCCTCGCTTCGGAAATTATCCGGGGATCTGAAGACCACTTCAAGTGTGATTGAGCCCGTGCAATGGGCCTCTACACCTGGTATGACACCCTTAAAGGTCGTCTTTGTGGGTTTGATCCTTGAGGGATCTATGCCCATTTTGCGCACTGTGTCCTGATAAAGCAGGTTCAGGTTGCTGCCGCCGTCCATAAGGACTCGAGTGAGGTGAAATTCGTCAATGATTGGGTCTAGAACCAATGCGGCGAATCCGCCATGGCGGATGCTAGTGGGGTGGTCCCTTTGATCGAAAGTGATCGGGCAGGAGGACCACGGGTTGAACTTTGGGGCGACTAGCTCCAACGCATATACGTCCCTTAGCGCACGCTTCCGTTCCCTCTTGGGGATGTGGGTTGCGTATATCATGTTCACCGTCCGCACTTGTGGGGGGAAGCCCTTCTGTCCACTATTGTTCGGTGGTCGGGGCTCCTCCTCGTCGTCGCTATGTAGCCCCTTGTCTCTGTTTTCGGCATTTAACTTGCCGGCCTGCTTGAACACCCAACAATGCCTGTTGGTGTGATTGACTGGTTTTTCAGGGGTGCCATGTATCTGGCACGAGCGATCGAGTATACGATCCAAACTAGACGGGCCTGGAGTGTTTCTTTTGAATGGCTTTTTCGGCTGACCGGGTTTGGAGCCTCTGAATCCGGCATTAACTGTCGTATCTTCAGCATTGTCGCTGTTAATGTGGCGCTTGTGCTTGTTGCAACGCGACCTGCCATTACTGTCCTTGGTATCCAAATTACCAGGGCTCTTGGTCATGTTATTGCTACGAGCCAGCCAGTTGTGTTCTCCCGCGCAAAAGCGGGTCATGAGTGTCGTGAGGGCTGCCATAGATTTCAGCTTTTCCTGTCCAAGGTGCCGGGCAAGCCACTCGTCACGGATGTTATGCTTGAAGGCTGCTAGGGCCTCTGCGTCCGGACAGTCGACAATTTGATTTTTCTTGGTTAGGAACCGTGTCCAGAATTGTCTGGCAGATTCTTGTAGCTGCTGAATTATGTGGCTCAGGTCATCAGCGTCTGGTGGTCGCACATAGGTGCCCTGGAAATTGTCGAGGAACGCGGCTTCCAGGTCCTCCCAACACCCAATTGATTCTGCTGGCAAGCTGTTAAGCCAATGCCGAGCTGGTCCTTTAAGCTTGAGTGGGAGGTATTTGATGGCGTGTAGATCATCGCCACGGGCCATGTGGATATGAAGGAGATAGTCCTCGATCCATACCGCAGGATCTGTTGTACCCTATGGGATTTGATGATCCATTACTTCATCTGTGAAGCATAGTGGGTGTGCGGCACCTCTGTACTGGGCTATATCACGACGTAGCTCAAATGAGCTTTGTCTGTTGTGTTCGGCCCGACCGGATTTACTGTATCCGGCGTGACGGTTATCGTCTCGTGTCGTGGGGCGCCCGCGCGATCCGTAGATCGATCTTGTTTGCCTTGCCTTGTCCTCCAACATATCTCGTAGGTCTAGCGCATTTCCCCATGCCTTGGTATTTTTTGAGCGATGCCGGGGTGCGACTTGAGTGGAGGGCCGAGAGGCCTCTCTCTCATGGCCGCGAGGTGGCCGGTCAGCCGCATCATGCGCTGGTGATGTAGGTTTGGGTGCTTCCTCCTCTAATCGGGGTAGCAACCTGCGCCTTGGGTAGCTCTTGGAGGGGCGTTCGAGTTCGTATTCCTCGGCCGCAAGGACTTCAGTCCATCTGTCGGCTAGCAAGTCTTGATCAACTCTAAGTTGTTGCTATTTTTTCTTAAGGCTACTCGTCGTGGCCATAAGCCTGCGCTTAAAGCGCTCTTGTTCGACGGGATCCTCAGGCACGACAAATTCGTCGTCGCCGAGGCTTGCCTCGTCTTCATAGGGAGGCATGTAATTATCATCCTCTTCCTCTCTGTCTGCCGCTCTCTCAGGGGGGGGGGGGCTGGCTTCTCCATCCTCCTGCGCTGAATCTTGCTAGAGGGAATTATCTTTGGCACTGTCCAGGGTGTTATTATCTCCCGTGCCGGTATCACCGTTTTTGCTTTGGCGGGACTTAGAGCGGCGCCGCTGACGCCGGCGCTTAGGTTGCTTTTTGGAGGGGTCATCCCCCGCTGTTTCGTCGCCATTGCCTTCTTTGGGTGTATCCACCATATATATGTCATATGACGAGGTGGCTTTCCAGTGCCTTATAGGCGATGGTTCCTGTTCGTCTCCTACATCATCGTCCATACCGTCGATGTCTTTGGAGTCGAAGTCTAGCATGTCGGTGGCTACAAAGTGGGTGGTGGGTGGGCGCCAAATTTCTTTGTCGTCCGCATCCCAATCCCGCCGGTCATAATCCGGCCAGGACTCTCCTGACAAAGAGAGAGACCTTAGTGAATTCAGAATGTCGCCGAAGGGCGAGTGCTGAAAGATAACCGCGGCGGTGAATTCCATGATCGGCGCCCAATCGAATTCGATTGGCAGGGGCGCGGAGGGTTTGGAGTCCGGAGAAGAGTCCGGCACTTTGGAGTCATGGGCTTCGCAGAGGATAAGGCTGGTGTTCGGCTCGATCGCCGTTGAGACTGCAGCCCCCGTGGCGGGGTCTAGCCACGCATCCTCGATCAGCGCAGTTGGCTCTGAGCTAAGGGTCGGAGCGGATGCGGGTGCGGCCTCCAGGGCACTGTTCGGCGGCAGAGCTAAATCATGCCCATCGCGACAATGCGGCGCGCTCGGCTGTGGCCCGAATCCGTCGAAGATCAAGTCTCCGCGGATGTCAGCCGTGTAGTTCAAACTTCCAAATCTAACCTGATGGCCAGGAGCGTAGCTTTCAATCTGCTCCAGATGGCCAAATGAATTGGCCTGCAGTGCAAAGCCGCCGAATACAAAGATCTGTCCGGGGAGAAAAGTCTCACCCTGGACTGCATCGCCAACAATGATCGAAGGAGCCATCAAGCCTGATGACGACGACACAGAGGATCTCTCAATGAAAGCACCAATGTCGGTGTCAAAACCGGCGGATCTCGGGTAGGGGGTCCTGAACTATGCATCTAGGCGGATGGTAACAGGAGACAAGGGACACAATGTTTTTACCCAGGTTCGAGCCCTCTCGATGGTGGTAAAACCCTACTCCTGCTTGATTAATATTGATGATATGGGTAGTACAAGAGTAGATCTACCACGAGATCAGAGAGGCTAAACCCTAGAAGCTAGCCTATGGTATGATTGTTGTTGTTCTATGGACTAAACCCTCCGGTTTATATAGACACCGGTGGGGCTAGGGTTACACAGAGTCGGTTACAATGGGAGGATATATAAATATCCCTATTGCCAAGCTTGCCTTCCACGCCAAGGAAAGTCCTATCCGGACACGGGATGAAGTCTTCAATCTTGTATCTTCATAGTCCAACAGTCCGGCCAAAGGTTATAGTCCGGCTATCCGGACACCCCCTAATCAAGGACTCCCTCAAATACCTTTATCCTTTACAAATTCACATACTTTTATCCCCATTGAAAACTTCAACCAGTTTGTCATCAATCACCAAAGAGGGGGAGATTGTAAGTGCATCTAGTGCCACCCCTAGTTGGTTTTGGAGTATTGATGACAAACCTCGTTGAGGGACTAATGTGTTTGTGAGAATTGCAGGATAACACAGGTAGTAGTCCCTCATTGATTCGGTTTAACTATCGGAGATGACCCCTAAAAATGTATGAAGACATTGAAGGCAATGGTGGTATGTGAATATTTTCACATTGAAGACTATGACAAGAGAAGACATTGTGTGAAGACTATGGAGCGCGAAGAGTTAGTTGTTTCCTTGTTTCCTTTTTCTTCTTTGTTGAGTCATAGGAATCACCATACTATCAAGTGGGGTCCCAGTGAACAAAGTCAGAGTGACTGAAGTGATGCTCAACCAAAATCCTATGTCTTCAAGCGAAGACAATGACAGCAAATCTTGTCCAGAGTTGGATGAGTCAGCTTTGCTTGTAGCCCAAGTAAACTTTCCGTGTGTGTTTGAAATCTGACCGTTGGAACACGTGTCAGTTCCTTAGTGACCCAGGGTCATTTTGGACAAATCAGGTTGGGTTGCCTAGTTTCTATAAATAGCCCACCCCTACACCATAAATTGGTGGCTGCTCAAAGTTAGTGCATGGCTTTTGTCGTTTGAGAGCAACCCACCTCCGAAGCTTTTGAGAAAGATAAATCCTTGCGAGGACAAATCCCAAACACCCAGAGCCAAAGAGTGTTAGGCATCACTGAAGTCTTTCTGTCCGCGTGACCTAAAGACTTGTTACACTTGAGGACTGTGAATCCTCCAGCCGGTTAGGCGTCGCGTTCTGAGCATCCAAGAGTCATTGTGGACTGCCGGTGAACGAAGTCTGTGAAGGTTTGGAAGTCTACCTTGAAGACTTACCAGAGTGAATGGGAAAGGACTGAGTGTCCTTAGCTCAAGGGGAATAAGGTGAAGACGTGGTCTTCTGAGTTGAATCTCAGCCTCCCTAACCAGATGTACAGTTGTCACAGCAACTAGAACTGGTCCAACAAATCCTGTGTCCTCACCAAGTGAATGGTTCTATCCTCTCCCTCTCTTTACTTACAGTTTGTCTTCGTGAAGTCATTGCTTGCTTGCACTACATGTTTGACTTCACTGTGTGACTACTATCATTGTTTGGCTTCATATTATCTTCCATCCTGATCTTTACTACCTAGCTGCTATTAGTCTTCGTGCTTTCACTTCATTGAATACTTGACTATGGCTTGCTTAGTGTAGTCTACCTTCCACTGCATATCAATAGGTTCATTTCTATTGTTTGACTTTGAAACTTTCATGTTTTGAAGACTTTCATAAAAATCGCCTATTCACCCCCCTCTAGTCGATAACTAGCACTTTCACATACGTGCTTGTGGAAAAGAACTTCCATGACATCTTTTGTCCTACCCTCCCGTGGCAGCGGGGTCCTATTGGAAACTAAGGGATATTAAGGCCTCCTTTTAATAGAGTACCAGACCAAAGCATTAACACTTAGTGAATACATGAGCTCCTCAAACTACGGTCATCACCGGGAGTGGTCCCAATTATTGTCACTTCGGGGTTACTGGATGATAACACATAGTAGGTGACTATTGACTTGCAAAATAGGATCAAGAACTCACATATATTCACGAAAACATAATAGGTTCAGATCTGAAATTATGGCACTCGGGCCCTAGTGACAAGCATTAAGCATATCAAAGTCATAGTAACATCAATCTCAGAACGTAATGGATACTAGGGATCAAACTCTAACAAAATTAACTCGATTACATGGTAAACCTCATCCAACCCACCACCGTCCAGCAAGCCTACGATGGAATTACTCACGCATGCCGGTGAGCATCATGAAATTGGTGATGGAGGATGGTTGATGATGACGACGGTGACGGATTCCCCTCTCCAAAGCCCCAAACAGACTCCAGATCAGCCCTCCCGAGAGAGATTAGGGCTTGGCGGTGACTCCGCATCGTGAAACGCGATGAATCCTTCTCTTTGATTTTTTCTCCCCGAACGTGAATATATAGAGTTGGAGTTGACGTCAATGGAGCCTCAGGGGGGCCACGAGGCAGGGGCGCACCCCAGGGGGTGGGCGCGCCCTCCACCCTCGTGGACAGGGTGTGGGCCCCTGGTGCTGATTTCGCCAGTATTTTTTATTTTATTCCAAAAATATTCTCCATGAAGTTTCAGGTCATTCAGATAACTTATATTTCTGCAAAAAAATAACACCATGGCAATTCTGCCAAAAACAGCGTCAGTCCGAGTTAGTTCCATTCAAATCATGCAAGTTAGAGTCCAAAACAAGGGCAAAAGTGTTTGGAAAAGTAGATACGTTGGAGACGTATCACGGAGCCTCAGTGTTCCCCTGATCTGATCACTCGTGACATAAACATCATGAATAGAGCATGCAGAAGAAGAATGATATGCAGACAAAAACGACAAATTTAACCTGTGGACGAAAATATCACAAATTGAACTATCTTCAATTTTTTTGCTTCGCTGACCCTTTCGCGTATCGCCCGACACAGAGGCGTCACACTACACTGTGCAACGCCTAACTGACAGGTGCTACACGTCTGACCAGCGTCGCACCCCGAGCTACCTAAAAATTGCTAAGTCAACGTGTAACACCTAAGAGCTAGGTGCTGCACCATACAGTGTAGCGCCTAGTGTCTAGGCGCTACACAATCGGGAGTTTTGATTTTGCTTCACTGTGTTGTCGCGAGCTGACAAGAGGTGCCGCGGGTTGAAAGTCCTAGAAGCCAAAATGCCAAAGCCAAGGTGCAGCCGTAATAAACTGCATGCACGAGCTCTGGCTTAATTAATTGCAGCCATTTAACTCACTGCATGCATGCTCTTAGCTATAATAGGTTGCATGTCTAGTTGGGTGTGTTGATCGAGGCACTGTTACTGGCTGCCTCCCTCTATACTCGCATCTATCTTTCCTCGTCGAACCGAGCAAGAAAGAAAGAAGCATTCGGCTAGTCAGTCATTATTAAAACTCGTGGCACCTCTAGTCAGCTTGTGACAGCGCAGTCAAGAAAAACCAAAAACCCCGATTGTGTAGCGCCTAGACACTAGGCGTCACACTGTATGGTGTAGCGCCTACCTTTTAGGCGTTACACACTCACTTAGAAATTTTCAGGCAGTCCGGGGTGTGACGCTGGTCAGACGTGTAACGCCTATCAGTTAGGCGTTGCACAGTGTAGTGTGATGCCTATGTATCGGGCGCTACACGAAAGGGTCAGCGGAGCGAAATTTTTTCAAAGACAGTTCAGTTTGTGATTTTTTTGTCCATAGGTCAAATTTGTCATTTTTGCCTGATATGCATAGTATTGTGATCGATCACCAGTAGACTCACCATTGCTATGATAGTGGTAGCCCTACAGGGGCCGCTGAAGCTCAGGAGCATGAGGAGGTAGGTCTTCCCCTCGGGCACGTGGAACAAGGAAGTGTCACCAGAGGAGTTGCAGGCGTCCTTGCATTCATACAGGGGTTGGGATTAGGTTGTCCAGCTGGTTCATTAGCGAAAACGGCAGGGGATCTGTAAAAGTGCCATGACGACCAGCTACGGCCACCTGGCGCCACTTGCTACTCTGTCACTGGCCTAGTACTAAATTGTCACATACGATGCAAGTTGTAGGATGGTGGGGGTTAAGTTTTGGAGTAAATCATCACATTCTATGCAAGTTGTAGGACTTAGAGCATCTCCACCCGCCCCCCAACAGGCCCCCCAGACGATTTTTTTAGCGTCGGCGCCGAAAAAAAACCCTTGTCGCGCCTAAAAGCACAAGTGCTTCCTGGGTGGTTTTGGTAATTAATGTCAACATATCTCCTACTTTTATCTAGTATATTCAAGATAAGTTCAATAGTGGAGTGGCATGGACAAGAGAGTGTGGAACCCCTTCAAGATGCTCAGGACAGACGAATGGCAAAAGCTCAAAAGCTCAAGACTCTACATTTTCATTCCAGTGATCCAAGATCAGATGAGTCCATAGAAAAGCCAATACTAAAAGGGGATGAGGTGTTACTTAATGGCTTGCTTGCTCAAAGTGCTTACTGACTTTCTCATTTCCACATATGTCTCAAACCAAAAGTCAAACTCGGCCCCACCGATTTGATCTATTCGGCCCCACCAAGTTCACATGACATAGCCCTGCAAGAAACTCTAATCATTTTGGTCTCACCGATGGGATCTCGGTCTCACCGAGATGGGCTTGCAAACTCTCTGTTTCCTGTTGCAATTATTTCGGTTTCACCGAGATATGCAATAGGTCCCACCGAATTTGCTTGACCAACTCCCTGTTTTGCTTATTACCAAAATCGGTCTCACCGAGTTTGTGTAATCGGTCAAACCGAGTTGAGGTTTTGCCCTAACCCTAGCACATCGGTCCCACCGATTTGATCATATCAGTCCCACCGAAATTCCTAACATTCACATTTTGAACTAAATCGGTCTGACCAAGTTTCATGATTCGCTCCCACCGAGTTTGGTGAATTGTGTGTAATGGCTAGATTTTGAGTGGAGGCTATATATACCCCTCCACCCACCCTTCATTCATGGAGAGAGCCATCAGAACGTGCATACACTTCCAGCATTCATTTTCTAAGAGAGAACCACCTACTCATGTGTTGAGACCAAGATATTCCAATCCAACCACAAGAATCTTGATCTCTAGCCTTCCCCAAGTTGCTTTCCACACAAATCTTCTTTCCACCAAATCCAAATCTGAGAGGGAGAGTTGAGTGTTGGGGAGACTATCATTTGAAGCACAAGAGCAAGGAGTTCATCATCAACACACCATCTATTACCTTTTGGAGGGTGGTGTCTCCTAGATTGGTTAGGTGTCACTTGGGAGCCTCAGACAAGATTGTGGAGTTGAACCAAGGAGTTTGTACGGGCAAGGAGATCGCCTACTTCATGAAGATCTACCCTAGTGAGGCAAGTCCTTCGTGGGCGATGGCCATGGTGGGATAGACAAGGTTGCTTCTTCGTGGACCCTTCGTGGGTGGAGCCCTCCGTGGACTCGCGCAACTGTTACCCTTCGTGGGTTGAAGTCCCCATCAACGTGGATGTACGGTAGCACCACCTATCGGAACCACGCCAAAAATCTCCGTGTCTCCAATTGCGTTTGCATACTCCAATCCCATCCCTTTACATTCTTGCAACTTGCATGCTTTACTTTCAGCTGGTCTTATACTCTTGCCACACTTGCTTGAAATGTATTGTGAATGTTTAAACTTGTGCTAAAACTCCACCTTAACTTGAAGAAATTAAAAACTACTACTTTTCTTTATTGAGGGTCTAATCACCCCCCTCTAGACACCTCTTCTCGATCCTTTCAATTGGTGTCAAAGCATTGGTATCCATTGCTTTGGTTTAATCACCATTGGAGGAAGACGGATGAGTCTACGTTGGGGAGTCTTAGACGTTGAGTGCCTATACTTGATGGAGAGTTCTTTCATGAATGGAAAATTCAGATGCTTGAGATTTTCAATGAATATCATTTGAACAAGTATATTACTAGCCCTTGTGCACCCCATGTTGATCCTTTGCATCCTACCCTTGATGATTCTATTGACATGATCCGCAACCTTAGAACTGTTAATGTTATTACTAGAGGTTTGCCTAGAAACTTGATTGGTTGCTTGCCTACTCTTGATTGTGCCTACACTATATGGAGATTTCTTGAGGAACTATTTCCAAACTATTCTTTGCAAAACTTAGATGAGATTCTTCATAAGTCTATTGCCTTGAGTAAGATGAATTCCCATGATCCTAAGTTTGGTGATTATCTATTTTAGCTTACTAACTTCATGCGTGCCAAAGGATATGTTGGAACCATTAGCAATATCATCTCTGAAGCCATTAGATTTCATAAAGATGAGTATTGTGATGATCATTTATCTAATGAATCACTCTCTCTAGGAATTGATCCATCACAAGACGATGTTGAACATGGATACTATGATGAGGATGATGACAGTGACTTTGATCTCAACGAGTCTATGAGACACTTTGGTCTTATGGCTAATCTTCGCGGCTACACGGCTGGAGGAAAGGAATGGGTCCTTAATAGTGGATGTACCGATCACATGACCGGAGACAAGGATATGTTTTGTGAGCTAGCTGAAAACGACGGCCCACGAAAGTACATCACCTTTGGTGATAACTCAAAGGTTAAGGTGGTTGGACTTGTTAAGGTGGCCATCTCACATGATAGCTCCATACAAAATGTTATGCTCGTTCAATCTCTTGGCTATAATTTACTTTCCGTATCTAGACTTGCTGACTTTGGCTTCAATGTCCTATTTACTAAAGTAGATTGCCAAGTGTTTCGAAGAGATAATCATAATATGGTCTTTATCGGTATACGTAGAGGTGATCTTTACATTGTTAATTTCACTAAAAAGGCTCAACCTAGAACTTGCTTAATTGCTAAATCCTCTAAAGGTTGGTTGTGGCATAGAAGCTTAGGTCATGTGGGCATGCGAAATCTTGATAAGCTTATTAAAGGTGATCATATCCTTGGAGTGAAAGATGTTATATTTGACAAGGATAGATTGTGCAGTGCTTGTCAAGCAGGAAAACAAGTTGGAGGAAGCCACCCCGTGAAGAACATCATGACCATGAGAAGACCGCTCGAGCTACTTCATATGGACCTCTTTGGTCCCAATGCCTATAAAATTCTCGGTGGAAACTCATTTGGTCTAGTCATAGTCGATGATTTTTCAAGATTTACGTGGGTGTTCTTTCTTGATGATAAATCGCTGGTCCAAAAGATCTTCAAGAACTTTTCTAGGAAGGCCCAAAATCAATTTGAAGTGAAGATCAAGAAGGTTCACAGAGACAATGGAACGGAGTTCAAGAACGCAAATGTGGATACCTTTCTTAACGAAGAAGGGATTTCACATGAGTTCTCGGCTACGTACACGCCTCAGCAAAATGGGGTTGTTGAGAGGAAGAACCGAACTCTTATTGAGATGGTGAGAACGATGCTTGATGAGTACAAGACGCCAAAACACTTTTGGGCGAAAGCGGTTGAGACATCTTGTCATGCAACAAATCGCTTGTATCTTCACAAGCTACTCGGCAAGATGGCATACGAGTTTCTCACTGGTAACAAACCCCAAGTTGGATATTTTCGAGTATTCGGATCAAAGTGCTATATTCTTGATAAGCATTGTCGTTCTAAATTTGCTCCTAAATCTCATGAGGGTTTCCTACTTGGTTATGGCTCAAACTCTCACACTTACCATGTCTACAACAATTTCACCCGAAAGGTTGAAGAGACGGTAGATGTGAAGTTTGACGAATCTAACGGCTCGCAAGTAGAGCAATTGATAATTGATGTAGGAGACAAAGACCCTTCGGAAGCAATCCAAGACTTGTCTATTGGCAAGGTTCGTCCAATGGAGGTGAAGACGAGTACCTCGTCCATCCAAGTGGAAGCTTCTACCTCATGACAAGGTGAACCAAGAGTTGACATGGAAGCATCCACAAGTGGGACACACCAAGATGAATAAAACGAGGAAGTACACCAAGATGAACCTCATCAACCTCCTCCACCTCGACAAGAGAACGACAACATCAACAATGAAGAAGGCCAAGAAGAAGAAGAAGATGATGAAGAATATGTTCCACCCCGACCGAAGCAAAATCTCTCACGAGTTCGAGCAAGAGTCTCAAGAGACCATCCCCGTCGAACAAATCTTCGACGATATCCAAACCGGGAGAATCACTCGCTCTAAAACTCATTTGGCTAATTTTTGTGAACATTATTCATTCATCTCTAGCATTGAACCTATGAAGGTTGAAGAAGCATTGGAAGATCCGGATTGGATAAATGCCATGCATGAAGAGCTACACAACTTTGAGAGGAACCAAGTGTGGACATTGGTTGAGAAGCCCGACAACAACCACAACATCATCGGTACCAAATGGGTGTTTCGCAACAAGCAAGACGAAGATGGACAAGTCATTCGCAACAAAGCACGTCTCGTCGCCCAAGGCTACACTCAAGTCGAAGGTATGGACTATGGTGAGACATATGCCCCTGTTGCTAGACTTGAGTCCATCCCATCTTACTTGCCTAGGCTAATCACCATGATATTACCTTGTACCAAATGGAAATTAAAAGTGCCTTTCTAAATGGTGAAATTGAGGAGGAAGTTTATGTTAAACAACCTCCCGGCTTTATTAATCCTAAGAAACCCGATCATGTTTACAAACTTCACAAAGCTCTTTATGGTCTTAAATAAGCTCCTAGAGTGTGCTATAAATGCTTGACCAAGTTCCTTATTGAGAAAGGCTTTGAGATTGGAAAGATTGATTATACTCTTTTTACTAAAAGGTTTAATGGTGAATTATTTGTGTGCCACATTTATGTTGATGATATCATATTTGGTTCAACTAACCCTCATTTTAGTGAAAAGTTTGGAAAGCTAATGTCGGAGAAGTTTGAGATGTCTATGATGAGTGAACTCAAGTTCTTTCTTGGTTTGCAAATCAAGCAAACTAAGGAGGGCACCTTTGTCTCTCAGACAAAGTACACCAAGGACTTATTCAAGAAGTTCAACATGCAAGAAATCAAAGGTATGAAAACGCCCTGCCTACTAGTGGACATCTTGACTTGACCAAGGATGGCAAATCAGTTGACCAAAAGGTTTACCACTCTATGATTGGTTCATTGTTATATCTATGTGCCTCCCATCCCGGTATTATGTTAAGTGTGTGCATGTGTGCACGATATCAAGCGGCCCACAAAGAATGTCATCTTAAGGCTGTGAAAAGGATAGTGAGATACTTAATTCATACACCAAATTTTTGCATTTGGTATCCTAAGAGGTCTTCTTTTGATCTTGTTGGCTACTCCTATTCGTACTATGCCGGTGACAAGGTTGATAGAAAGTCCACTTCGGGTACTTGTCAATTTCTTGGTAGATCTCTTGTGTCTTGGTCCTCCAAGAAACAAAATCTGTATCCTTATCCACTGCTGAAGCGGAATACATTTCCACCGGTTCATGTTGTGCTCAATTACTTTGGATGACCCAAACTCTTAAAGATTATGGGATCTATGTGAAACATGTTCCATTGCTATGTGATAACGAAAGTGCTATTAGGATTGCTCATAATCCCGTGCAACATTCTCGAACTAAGCATATTGAAGTACGTCATCATTTCATTTGAGATCATGTTGCTAAAGGGGACATTGATCTTAAGCATGTCCGTACCGATAAGCAATTGGCAGATATATTCACGAAACTGCTTGATGAGAAAGTATTTTTCCGTTTGAGAGGTGAATTGAACATCATTGATGCTTCAAACTTGGAGTAAAAGCTCCATTTGGATACATGCAAGGCATGAGCCTTTGACTAATCCTTGATATTTCCCTTATGATGATAATCATATGTCTTGGATATATTTGCACCCTTGCATGCTAACTAACCCTTGATTGCAAATCACTCACATCTTGAGCAATCTCTATATCACCAAGTCTCTACAATATGGTGTAGAAGACAAGGAAGCATGAAACCTTTCCACATATCCTTTGGCAATTCCTCTATATCAAATTTCATTTGGTATCAAATTTCATGATTGTCATTTTGGATACACAACTACTTTTCCTTGCAATACTAAACCATGTAGGTAGATGAGCTCAAACTACAAGTGGTGCTCCCAATCATTGCTGAGATACATCAACCTTGAGCATCCCACACAAGTTCAACTACATGATCAAGTTCAACACCACCACCCAAGGTATGTTATTCCATCTTAGAGAAGCTTTACCCCAAGTCATGGGCGAAAGCAGCTCAACAAGATGTGAATACATCAAAATGCTTAAACGAAAATTGGTAACCCCATTTTGAGCTTAAATGATGAGTATGACCTACGATCAAGTGTTCTCAAGAGAAACACTTAGAGAATTTGTTCCCCTTCTTTTCTAAAAAGAAACTTCATCTAGATTTCTTTTCTTCTCTTTGTTCGTTTGTGCATTCCCTGCATCCAATTCATTGCAAATTCTTTAGTTAATTTCTTGCAAATCTTTGTGAGATCTTATTTGCCTAGTGAGCTGAGATGACAATTGTTCTTTGTGTGTGTTGAACTTGGTCAGACCGGTTTGTTTCTTTCGGTCAAACCGAACCATCTCGGTGCCACCAAAGAAACCAACTCGGTGTTACCGATTTAAATGCTGAGGAGACACTTTGCCATCTGCATCCTACATATTTGTTCCAGCTCCACTCAATGATTTTTGTCCTCTACCTGCATCACATTCTATATGCTGCTTTGTCATGTGACTCAAGGACCAAACCTATTCGACTCACACTCCAGAAAATCCCTTCTTGGAAATCGATGTCAAAGGGGGAGAGAGAGATCACATCAAAGCTTAATCACATCAAAGGGGAAAAGTGCTTAATCACATCAAAGAGAGAGAGAGAGAGCCCCCAGATGCTTGGTATTCAAGAGGAGAGAAGTCACATGTCTTTAAGAGGGGAAAAGACGTGTGTATGTTATGATTGGTTTGTTCTGATTTCTCATGGTTTGCTTTGATTTTCTTTTTCCTACCTTCTCCCATTATCCATTATAAGATTCAGGGGGAGAAAGACACCTAAGGGAAGGAAATCTTCAAATCCATTGCATATCTTTACCTTTTGGGTACATGTCTATATCCAATAGAGTACCGAGTACTCACTCTCTACATGTCATCCCAATCTTGGTTCTCTTGTGGTCTGTTGTTCTTACTCTGTTTAGTAGATGTTTCTATGTTACCTAACCCTGTTTACTCAGGTTCATCTCTTCCAAAGCCAACACAAGACCACAAGGTAAGTATATGCATCACACTCATGTCCATGATGATCTCTTGCCGATGTACATATTGTTTGCAAGAAGGACTCATGAACATGAAGGTACATTTCCTATACTCACACCATTTGCTCTGATGCATATAGCCAAGATACATGTAACTCATTGCTTGGTCTGTCATGCTTATGCATTCACATCATCGTTCATTCCATACTTACATGATTGCATACATGTAGGGGGAACCTATGCATGTTACATGTCCTTCCAAAGCTTTACTTACTATTCTTTATATCTTTATCTAAAGCTTTTATGTATGTTGTCATCAATTACCAAAAAGGGGGAGATTGAGAGCACAAGTGCTCCCTAGGTGGTTTTGGTAATTAATGTCAACATATCTCCTCTTGGACTAATACTTTTATCTAGTATATTTCAGATAAGTTCAATAGTGGAGTGGCATGGACAAGAGAATGTGGAACCCCTTCAAGATGCTAAGGACAGAAGATTGGCAAAAGCTCAAAAGCTCAAGACTCTACATTTTCATTTTAGTGATCCAAGATCACATTGAGTCCATAAGAAATACAATACTATTAAAAGGGGATGATGTGTTGCTTAATGGCTTGCTTGCTCAAAGTGCTTAGTGATATGCTCCAAAGATCTCAACTGCTTTCTCATTTCCACATATGTCCCAAACCAAAAGTCAAACTCGGCCCCACCGATTTGATCTATCCGGCCCCATTGAGTTCACTTGACATAGCCACTGCCAGAAACCCTAATAAGTTTGGTCTCACCGATGGGGTCTCACCGAGATGGGCTTGCAAACTCTCTGTTGCCTGTTGCAATTATTTTGGTCTCACTGAGAAACGCAATCGGTCCCACCGAATTTGCTTGACCAACTCTCTGTTTTGCTTATTACCAAAATCGGTCTCACTGAGTTTGTGTAATTGGTCCAACAGAGTTGAGGTTTTACCCTAACCCTAGCACATCAGTCCCACCGAGTTGATCATATCGGTCCCACCAAAATTCCTAACGTTCACATTTTGAACTAAATCGGTTTGACTGAGTTACATGACTCCGTCCCACCGAGTTTGGTGAATTATGTGTAACAGCTAGATTTTGTGTGGAAGCTATATATACCCCTCCACCCATCTTCATTTGTGGAGAGAGCCATCAGAACATGCCTACACTTCCAGCATTCATTTTCTGAGAGAGAACCACCTACTCATGTGTTGAGACCAAGATATTCCAATCCAACCACAAGAATCTTGATCTCTAGCCTTCCCCAAGTTACTTTCCACTCAAATCTTCTTTCCACCAAATCCAAATCTGTGAGAGAGAGAAGAGTGTTGGGGAGACTATCATTTGAAGCACAAGAGCAAGGAGTTCATCATCAACACACAATCTATTACCTTTTGGAGAGTGGTGTCTCCTAGATTGGTTAGGTGTCACTTGCGAGCCTCCGACAAGATTGTGGAGTTGAACCAAGGAGTTTGTACGGGCAAGGAGATCGCCTACTTCATGAAGATCTACCCTAGTGAGGCAAGTCCTTCATGGGCGATGGCCATGGTGGGATAGACAAGGTTGCTTCTTCGTGGACCCTTCGTGGGTGGAGCCCTCCGTGGACTCGCGCAACCGTTACCCTTCGTGGGTTGAAGTCTCCATCAACATGGATGTACGATAGCACCACCTATCGGAACCACGCTAAACAACTCCGTGTCTCCAATTGCGTTTGCATACTCCAATCCCATCCCTTTACATTCTTGCAACTTGCATGCTTTACTTTCCGCTGCTCATATACTCTTGCCATGCTTGCTTGAAATGTATTGTGAATGTTTAAACTTGTGCTAAAACTCCACCTTAACTTGAAGAACAATTGTTACTTTTCTTTATTGAGGGTCTAATCACCCCCTTCTAGACATCTCTTCTCAATCCTTTCAGCGCCCCCAAGACACCGAAATCCGTCGGCTCGGCCCGTTTTTGCGCCCGGCGATCGTAGGCCGAACCCGGCGCACTGGGGAGCGCTCGGGGGCTCGGCGCAAGGGAAAAACACGCCTGGGCCATACTGTCAGGCGAAAAGTCAAGCCAATCGTCTAGATTTGCCCCACCCCCGCGCGCTCGGCTGCCACCCTGCCGATCCTGGCACCGCCCACCGCCCACCACCGCTAGATAGGCCATTCCCCGCTGGAAAAGAGAGGAGGTTTCGCTGCGGTAGCCTCTCCACTACCGTCTGGGCGATTTTTCCAGTGTTCCGGTCGCGCAGGGCTGTGTACTGGTAGGTGTGCGCCCACCACGCCCACAAGGTGTTCGGCAATTTGCCTGCTCGGCAATGGACTCGGATGATGAGGAGGCGCTCGCCGCGCTGCTGGAGGAGGAAGCCGATGCTGATGTCCAGGAAGAGGAACATCTCATGGTCCTCGCCACCCTCGCCGGCCTTCTCGCAAGCAATGAAAAGCCGTGACGAGGTGGCTCGGTGATGGGGCGGATGAAAGCAAAGAACCAGCATCGTCTGGAAGGCTACTGCATGCTCTACTCTGACTACTTCACCGCCGCTCCACTACACGGCGACAAAGTATTTCGGCGCCATTATCGGATGAGCCGAAAGCTTTTCCTTAGGATTGTGAATTCCATCCGGGAGTTCGACAGCTACTTCAAGTGCAAGAAGGATTGCACCGACAAACTTGGATACACCTCAATCCAGAAGTGCACGACAGCGATGAGGATGCTTGCATACGGAGCTCCCGGTGATTCACTCGATGACTATGGGCACATGGCCGAGTCCATGACTGTCGGCATTCTGGGAACGGGGGTCCCCAGACATGCCTGCCTGCGGCCTGCGGCGTGGCTCGAGTGGGGGCCCAACGTGGCCCGTCTTCATCAACACAAGGCTCAAGACCCTCGCGAGGGGCCAAGCCTTGCGAGGCGGACGACACGGCGCTTCCTCAAGCACGGCCTCCTTAGGTTGGCTCGTGAGGAGGCGGAGAGATCAAGGTGGGATACCTCACGAGGTGCCCATGACGCAAGCCATGACGACCAAGGGTGCCAGGCGGGCGCCAGCCCGCGCAGTGTCCTCCCTTTCCTCTTTGGTGCAACGGGGGCAAGCGCGGGCGAGGGGATCAAGCAAAGGCACCCATTTCGGTGCAACGAGACCAAGACCAACTCCGCGACAAGGAGGAAGTCATTGTGGAGCCCAAGCCGGCGTCATCACCAGAGCCTTTGGCAGGCGAAGACCAACTTTAGTCAGGATAAGTGTACCAGATGTTCCCCTTCAAATTGGCCAATTGTTGGCGCCCTTCCCGCTCAATATTTGGGAAGAGGCCCAGGGCCTTTGCCTATAAATAGGACTAGCCACCCCCAGAGTAAAGGGATCTGGATAGGAAGAAGCCAGGATCGAACCGAGCATCTAGAGAGAGAGAAGGGCGATCGGACTCCCACTAGCAGTTCATCCCCTAGCCAAGAATAGACCCTCGCGAGGTCGTTCTTCCCTGTACTGTTCTTCCTCATCAGCCCAAGAGGCAATACACCACACCACACTGGAGTAGGGTATTACACCACAATGGTGGTCCGAACCAGTATAAACCTTGTGTCTCATGTGTTGTTCTTGCAGTAGTTTAGATCCTTGCGAGACGGAGAGGTAGAGGGCTCGATCTCCGCGCGCACCCCAGAGTTCGAACCTCAAGGGTCTGCCGGAACCCAGAATCCAACATTTAGCGCGCCAGGTAGGGGTGCGCCGGAATCAGTCTTCCACCGCTTTGCTCTCCTCCGACCACCGCATCCATGTATGACGCTCGTCGGGCCCGCGCCGAGCGTCGGGCCGCCATCGCTTCCCGCGCCGTCCAGACGGCCCCTGTCGGTGGGCGTCCTCATCGTTCCCTGTCGCCCGCCGTCAACGCCGCCACCGGCCCGGCAGGGAACGAGAAGCAAGCATCCTCTCAGCACCCATCCGTGTGGCGAGATGGCCGCACCGCCACTCTGTCGCTCACCCCGGCCGGTTCTTCGTCGCACGCGCTTCGCGCGCCCTTGGAGGCTCGAGCTGCGCTCATCGCGGCGAACGAGCTCCTGCGTTACCACCCCGTCGACGACGTCTACGAGGAGTGGCTCGACCGCGTCGCCGAGCTCGTCCGCGCCGCAGGGGGCTCTCCCGCGCCTTCTGCACCACTGCGCCGCACTCCGCCCCGCGTAGGCAATGAAGCCCCGGGGGCGTTCCAGCCGCCACCTTTCCAAGAAGATGCCATGGCCGCAAGGCGCGCAGCTCCTGGGCGGAACCCGCTCCGTCATGCGCCGGCCCAGCAGGAACGGAGCTGCCAAGAAGTCCCGCGACCACAAGAGGCCGCCCGGGCGCTCCCGGCCCCGGCTCGCCGAGACCCTGCTCCAGCTCTGGCACGTCAAGACCCCGCGCTGCTCCCAGCTACAGCGCAAGGGGGCTGCCGTGCTCGCGGCAAAACCAGACACTAAGCGGGGCAAGGATCTGCCTGAATCCTCCAGGGGCAGCCGGTACTGCGTGTACCACGACCTCCACACCCACAACACCAATGAATGCCAAGAACTCCGCACTGTGCGAGAAGGAAGAGTCGGCCGACGCCCTGACCGTGCTGACCGGGGCTACGGCCGAGGAGGAGGAAGGAACCCGGGACGCTGGGAAGACCGCGGCCCACGTCCAGGCTGGCGTGACCAACCTCGCGAGGACCGCTGGCGCGACCCGCCTCGCGAGGGGGACTGGAGGGATCAGCCTCGTGAGGATCGCCCTCATGGCAACCCAGGCCTGCCGCCGTTGCCGCCTCAGCCGAGAAGGAATGAAGACCGCCACCAAGATGAGGGGGTTGGGGGCTTCCAAGAGCCTCGCGCCATCGCCTGCATCATGGGCGGAGCTCAAGCCCCAGCCTCTCAACGTATCTTCAAGCAGTTTGCTCGCGAAGTGAATGCAGTCCTCCCCAAGCTTGAAGCAACGCGTCCCCTTAGGTGGTCGGCCTGCACCATCACGTTCAGCTCAGCAGACCAGCTCAAGTGCGCAGCCACAGCCGGAGTCCTCCCAATGCTTTGTTCCCCAGTCATCAGCAACGTTCTGGTCACCAGGACCCTCATTGACGGAGGGGCAGGGCTCAATGTCTTGTCCGTGGAAACATTCAACAGCCTCCAAGTGCCCTATGACCAGCTTCAGCCAACCAAGCCCTTCTCCGGAGTCACTGACGGTTCCACAGTCCCGATCGGGCAGGTCCGCCTCCCAGTCACCTTCGGCACCTACAACAACTACCGCACCGAGCTCATCGACTTTGACGTCGCCCACATCCGCCTGCCGTACAACGCCATCCTCGGGTACCCGGCGCTGGCCAAGTTCATGGCCGTGACTCACCATGGCTACAACGTCCTCAAGATGCCAGGAAGCGGCGGCGTCATCACGGTGCCATGTCAAGAGAAGGATGCAGTGTGTGCCCTGGAGCGAGCCTTCCAGGCCGCGTCACTAGAAGACCCAAATCGCGGAAGCGGGAGGCTTCCTGAGACCACCCCCAAGAAGAAGAAGACAACGTCAGGCTCAGACCCTCAGGAGGCAGGCCCTTCAAGGCCCGCATCTGCCCAAGGGGACCCTCCTTCAATCGCATAGGTAAGCGCGCCCGGCGCCCTCCTCAGGCAGGGCTCGGGAGCTCTCACCTGGAGGGCCACCGACCTCGCCAAGGTCACGAGGGAGGCACTGGGGCACCATGTGGAGGCGTGTTTCGAAGCACGCTTCCCTCGGAAGGAAGCTAGGGGAGGAAGGTCAGACCAGCAGGAGTTTGTTAGTAAGGCCATTCAAGAACTACAGGAGTCGAGGATCATGAGAGGCTGCCGTCGCCCACCAGCTGTGGCTCCCCATCCAGGCGAGGATGGTGGGCTGCGCGTCTGCGTCGACGTACCAGGGCACAATCAGATCGCCACGACGGAGCGCCTCTGGCCCTCACAAGTGGGGCGCTGCGAAGGACCACCCCACAACCATGTTCGCATGCCTTATGGCCTGCCGAGCGTGGCTGCGGCGTACCAGCGCATCACGAGGAGCATCTTGGAGGCGCAAGGAGGCAGGCGTTCCACAGCCCTGGCGGAGATGGAGGTTGCTCACGAGGAGCCACCAGTGCCTCCGGAGCCTCCCGAGGCCCCCGAGCCTGGGGGCTCGTGAGGATCAGCTTCAGCGGCCCACCGAGTCTGCTGCACCAACGCCACTGCACCGACGACGTCTTCAGGTGACATCTTTCAAGTTTCATTCTCAGCTAGGAGCGCCCTCCTAGGGTTGCGTCATTCCCAGGCCGCGTGGGTCTGTCCCTGCGGCATGTATCCCTTTTTATCTTCCCAGTCGCTAGCTTGCTTTGCTGGGGGCGCCCCTCGGGCTGCATCATCCCCAGGCCACTCGGGCTAGGCCCAGCGGCATGTATCCCTTCCGCGCTTATTTCCAATTATGCATCATTACTCGAGGCCGTCCGCGGCACCTCTTCTTCTTCATGTCGACCACTTGCGCGTTAAAGGGGGGGTGCCTGAGCATCGCGACTCAGGGCTCTTACTGGCTCTCCAGCCCTCACCCTCTGGCCTTGTCCACGGCATCGCGACCTGGCATACCAGCGACGGCTGAGACAAGCTCGAGGGCCGGGACCCGAGGACGTAGAGTGCCGGCATCTAACCAGATTTTGCAGGAACACATCTCAAGATATGGCCCAGTGCCAGGCGCAACCCGCCTAGAGGTAGGGCCTTGTGAGTCCCGCGCTGGCCCACGGGTGCCCAGATACACCTCACCTAGCTCTACCGTGCCAGCCACGTGTCAGGGCAGGGCTGTACATGCCCCGGGGGCTCCTCCCGGAGGGGAGCCCCCTCCCACGTACCAGTGGAAGCACCATGCTCCGCGCTGGCTGACGACACTGCCGAGGAGCGGCTATGCCCGTACACATACGGAAGCGCTATGCTCCGCGCTCGTGATAGACAACTGAGGGTGGCCTCCGGGCCGCGTTAACCTCAGGGAGCCCCGAGCTCAGTGGCCGGCCTCATCGCAACGCCTCCCCCCGGGAGCGCCGCGCGAGGGGGCTGGGCACGGGGGCTACGACTGGGTCACGCCCAGCCGTACGCCCCAGCCAGGCCCCTCGGGCCTGGTTCGTCGCGCGTCTCTCCCTGAGCGGAGCCAAGGTACGAAGGCCGTTTGCGCGTTAAGGGGGACTCCTGAGCATCGCGACTCAGGAGCCTAACTGGCTCTGTAGCCCCTCATTCCTTAGTTCCGAAAGGCTATGCTGGGTGAGGTACTCGCGGGGTCGGGCTTTGCAGACGTAGAACGGTAGCCCCGCCTGCATTTCATCTCGCCACCTGCTGTTCGCGCGTCAAGGGGGACTCCTGAGCATCGCGACTCAGGAGCCTAACTGGCCCGTAGCCACTCACTCCTTAGTTCCGAAAGGCTATGCTGGGTGAAGTACGCGCGGGGTCGGGCTCTGCAGACATAGAACGGAAACGCACCTACATCGCGCTTCCCTACTTGTTGCTCGTGCGCTAAGGGGGACTCCTGAGCATCGCGACTCAGGAGCCTAACTTGTCACGTGGCCCCTCATTCCTTTGGTCCCGTCCTAGTTTCTGGTCGGGGCTGATGCTGGGTGAGGCATGCGCGTGGCCGGGCTCTGCCGGCGTAGAGCATAAGCAAGTAGGGAAGAGGAACATAAAATTCAAGGAACTTAAAAATGAATATTACAACCCATAATGTCGCCTTGGTTCCAAACGCAAATTTAAATGCCTCCTCGAGGCGTCGTGCATGTGCAGGAATCGAAAGAAGAACAGGAATGATAGCGGAGTCACTTGTCGGCAGCGGAGTCGCGTGGAGTGGCTTAAACTTGCGGGGTAGTTGAGGGAGTCCTGGATTAGGGGGTGTTCAGATAGCCGAACTATATCCTTAGCCGGACTCCAGGACTATGAAGATACAAGATTGAAGACTTCGTCCCATGTCCGGAAGGTTCTTTCCTTGGCGTGGAAGGCAAGCTAGGCGTGCGGATATTCAAGATCTCCTACCAATGTAACCGACTCTGTGTAACCCTAACCCTATCCGGTGCCTATATAAACCGGAGGGTTGTAGTCCGTAGGACAGAACACATCATAACCTTCATCATACCTATAGGCTAGCTTCTAGGGTTTAGCCTCCTCGATCTCGTGGTAGATCTACTCTTGTACTACCCATATCATCAATATTAATCCAGCAGGAGTAGGGTTTTACCTCCATCGAGAGGGCCCGAACCTGGGTAAAACAAAGTGTCCCTTGTCTCCTATTACCATCCGACCTTGACACACAGATCGGGACCCCCTACCCGAGATCCGCCGGTTTTGACACCGACATTGGTGCTTTCATTGAGAGTTCCTCTGTGCCGTCGCGGTCAGGAAGAATGCCTTTTCCCGTCTTTAAAGACGGCGCCGTCGCTGAGGGAGCTTTGGGTATCGGCCAATCCCTCCGGCTGGGTGGTTTTCTCATGACCACCCGTTCGGCCATTACGCCGACGGTGACCTCTCGGGTCATCGAAAACAAACTCCGCATCAGCTCGGAATTGGCTGAGCAGCTAGATCCGGTGGAACTCTCCTCCATAAACGAGCTCCTGGATCGCATCGCCGCCTTGGGGGTCGCTACAAACTACGACCAGGTTGGGCCTAAACCCGATCTAAGGGAAATCAACTCTCCCCAAGCCACCCATCATGTTGCTGTGGTGGAAACACAACGCGGTG
Source organism: Aegilops umbellulata (assembly GCA_032464435.1). NCBI lineage: Eukaryota > Viridiplantae > Streptophyta > Magnoliopsida > Poales > Poaceae > Aegilops > Aegilops umbellulata. Next base: position 328,512,348 of record CP136058.1, on the reverse strand, counting down.
ACCCTTCATCAATCTTAAGGAGCAGATACGTCCGAATTCCGGAACCCTCCATGCCGGATATCCACGGAGGGGAGGGTACAACCCAAGACCTGGGCTTGGAACCAGGCAAACCGGAAAGCATACAGGACTCCGGGTCTCGGAATCCGGAGGCCGTGCGGCCTCCGAACAGCCAACCGGGCGAAGTATCAGATCCAATGATTTCCGCCCGTCCGATCTTAAGCGATCTCTCCCAAATCAAGCAGATGCCCGAAGAAATAGTACATCATTATTGGGCCAGATTCCTCCTGCTTATGAACAAGGTAAAGGACTGTCACGAGGGAGACGCAATCTCAATCTTCTGCAGTAACTGCACGGACAAGGGGATACTCAACGCCATAAGTCGTCGTAATATTACGCGCTTTGCTGACTTGGCGTCCATAGTACAAAAATACTGTGCGATGGAAAGTGCTCGGAAAACCGAAATTAAATTTTGGGATAATCCGGCCTTGAATAGCAATCCCGTCCGAATCAAAAGGGTGCACTACAGCAAAGCGCCCGGATTAAATAAAAAATCAAAACCCTCTAGGGGGCACGAAACCGTGCTAGAAAGGTGGCTCGATGGACCATGCAAGATTCATAGTATAGAGGATTCCACCCAACTCACGGCCTCAGGGCATGTTGGATACTCCGGCAGGTGGCCAAAATCGGCGAGGACCTCCTCAATCCAGAGGTCGAAGGAAACCAGCCCGAGAATTTCAGTACCGTTCTCACAATTTCCGAGACTTTCGCATCAAATAACATGCGAAAAAGAACACTTCGCAGACTCGCCGAAGTCTACCAAGTAGCGACCATAAATCCATGGAGCAATACTGCCATCACCTTCAATGCGAGCGACGAACCTAAATTCCGAACAGCCAGAGCGCCAGCCACTTTGGTTCTCAGTCCCATAGTGGATGGCTGTCGCCTCACAAAGGTACTTATGGACGGAGGCAGCGGATTGAACCTCATCTACGAGGAAACCCTCCAAAAGATGGAAATAGACTGGAACCGCATTGAGCAAAGCAGCACAACCTTTAGAGGAATAATCCCCAGTCAGGAAGCGCGCTGCACCGGAAAGATCACACTAGATGTGGTATTCGGCACGCCGGACAATTACAGGTCCGAACAAATCACGTTCCAGGTGGCCCCGTTCAGAAGCGGATATCACGCTATATTAGGACGAGAGGCATTCACAGTTTTCCAAGCCATACCCCATTACGGGTACATGAAGCTTAAGATGCCTGGGCCAAACGGAATTATCACTCTCGCTAGTGATCCGGACATAGCACTCCGCGCCGAAAACAAGACAGCCGCATTGGCCCTCGAGGCACTATCCGAAGCCTTAGCGGCCGAAGAACTGACGGCGCTGCGATCTATGGTTAGCAGGGATGATGTGATACTCGATAAGAGATCCAAATCCACATCCTTCAAACCAGCGGACGAAATAGTAAAATTCCAGGTCCACCCAACGGGCCCGAATAAAACAGCCTCCATCGGGGCACAATTGAGCCCTGATGTAAACGCCGCACTACGTGAGTTCCTACGAGAGAACTGGGATATTTTCTCTTGGCACCCCTCAGACATGCCAGGAATCCCACGCAGGCTGGCTGAACACAGCTTAAATATCCAGAAATGATTCAAACCTGTCAAACAAACCCTTTGGCGTTTCTCCGAACCAAAGAGACAGGCCATGGGAGAGGAGCTAGCCAAATTATTGGAGGCCGGATTCATTAGAGATATCAAACACCTGGACTGGCTAGCAAACCTGGTAATGGTGCCAAAGAAGGACAAATCCTGGCGCCTATGTGTCGACTTCAAAGACCTTAATAAGGCCTGCCCAAAGGATCCCTTTCCCCTCCCTCGAATTGATCAAATCATCGATGCCATCGCAGGACACGATTCCCTGTGTTTCCTCGACGCATACTCCGGTTACCATCAAATAAAGATGGCAGAATCCGACCAAGCTGCAACAGCATTCATCACGCCATACGGCCCATTCTGCTTCAACACAATGCCCTTTGGGCTCAAAAACGCGCATGATTCAAACATGTTTGGCGAACCAGATCGGCAAAACAGTGGAGGCGTACGTAGATGATGTGGTCGTTAAATCAAGACATGTCGAATCTCTAATAGACGACTTGAGACTTACATTCGACAACCTGCGAGAATACGATATCAAGCTCAATCTGGAAAAATGTGTTTTCGGCGTCCCAGCCGGAAAGCTCCTGGGCTTCATTGTATCCGGCAGAGGAATTGAAGCAAATCCAGCTAAAATTCGAGCTCTGTCACAATTGGATGTCCCAAAAGATCTCAAGCAAATTCAGAAACTCACCGGATGCGTGGCGGCCTTAAGCCGCTTCATCTCCCGCTTGGGAGAAAAGGCACTCCCCCTTTACCGCCTCCTTAGGTGCACCGAACACTTCGAGTGGACGGACGCTGCCACGGCCGGACTCGAGGAAATAAAGGCCATCTTGGCAACAAACCCCGTCCTGGCCGCGCCGAATACCGGCAAACCCATGCTATTGTACATTGCCGCAGCCCATCAAGTTGTTAGCGCAGTACTCATCGTCGAACGGATAATGGACGGACATAAATTACCCCTTCAAAGGCCGGTTTACTACGTGTCCACTGTCCTTACACCATGCAAATCACGGTATCCGCATTATCAAAAAATCGCATACGCGGTATTCATGGCATCCCGGAAGCTACAACACTACTTTCAAGAGTGTTCTATTACAGTAGCCTCGGAAGTACCACTCAACGATATCATCAACAACCGCGATGCAACAGGCCGGATAGCAAAATGGGCCATAGAGCCCCTCCCGTTCGATATAACCTACACGCCACGGCGAGCAATTAAATCGCAAGTCCTAGCCGACTTCGTCGCCGAATGGACAGAGGCCGAACTCCCTAAAGAGTACGGCACGTACTCAAACTGGATCATGCACTTCAACGGATCCAAAATGCTGGCAGGACTGGGGGATGGTGTCGTTTTGACGTCCCCTACAGGAGATACAGTCCAATATGTACTCCAAATTATGTACATGGACTCCAACAATGCAGCCGAATACGAGGCCCTTCTACATGGCCTCCGGATGGCGGTATCCATGGGCATTCAACGCCTGGAAGTATGCGGGGACTCAAACCTCGCGATATCCCAAATAAATGGCAACTTCGACGCCAAAGACCCAAAAATGGCAGCTTATCGCAATGCCGTACTAAAAATGTCAGCTCGGTTCGAGGGACTGGAGTTCCATCACATAGCCCGAGAAAATAATTAGGCAGCGGACGTCCTGGCACGCATTGGAGCAAAACGAGATGCAGTCCCTCCCAACATCTTCTCAGAAAGATTATTCAAACCATCCGTAACATGGGAGGGGGAGCCCTCGGATAATAGCCCGGACATAACCGCACAACCCAATGCCGAACAAACAGACATCATCGGCGGCCCCGCCATCGAAATTACATCCTCAGCCCACGCAATAATTGCGGTCATCGCCCCGTGGACGGAACCATTCCTAGCCTACCTTACTAGGCAGGAACTCCCCGAGGACCAAAACGAGGCATGCTGCATAGTGCGGCGATCTAAAGCCTACAAAGTCCACGAGGGAGAGCTATATAAGAAAAGCACTACAGGAGTCCTTCAAAGGTGTATCTCCGAAGAGGAAGGGCGGAGTCTGTTGGCCGAAATTCATGCCGAACTTGGTGGCCATCACGCCGCGGCTCGGTCCCTTGTAAGCAAGGCTTTCCGTACTGGCTTCTATTGGCCGACGGCTAGAGCAGACGCTCAGGACCTAGTCAAACGGTGCGTCGGTTGCCAGCTCTTTGCCAACCAAAGCCATATGCCACCTAACGCCCTCCGAACTATCCCCATCACTTGGCCTTTCGCGGTCTGGGGGCTCGACATGGTGGGACCCCTTAAAGGCGGAACCCACAAGAAAAAATACTTATTGGTCATGGTGGATAAATTCACCAAATGGATAGAAGCCAAGCCTGTCAAGACGGCTGAATCCGGACCTGTGATAGACTTCGTATCCGGGGTCGTACACCGTTATGGTGTCCCCCACAGCATTATCACCGATAACGGCACAAACTTCACCTCTGATGAAGTAAAGCTGTGGTGCAAAAACATGGGCATTAAGCTCGACTACGCTTCTGTCTATCACCCACAAACTAACGGTCAGGTTGAACGTGCAAATGGTCTCATCATGAGCGGCATCAAACCCAGACTAGTGCGGTCCTTCAAGGAATCCGATATGCACTGGGTAGAGGAGCTCGACTCTGTACTCTGGGGGCTGCGAACCACGCCAAATCGTACCACCGGATTCATGCCATTCTTTATGGTGTACGGCGCTGAGGCGATTCTGCCCTGCGACATAATTCATGACTCACATCGAGTGCGCATGTACGAAGAAAGAGAAGCCGAGCTTGATCGGCAGGACAATCTGGACGCCTTAGAGGAAGAGCATGACGTGGCTAAGGCCCGTTCCGCATTCTATCAACAGCAAGCTCGAAGATATCAAAGCAGAGAAGTACGGGCCAAAAATTACAACGTTGGTGAACTAGTTCTGCGCCTGCCGGATAAGCAAAAGAACAAACTCAAGCCCAAATGGGAAGGCCCATTCATAATCGACCAAGTCCTAACTGGTGGAGAGTACCGCCTGCGAGATGCGTCGGACAACCGACTCGAGCCGAACCCATGGAACGCCACACGTCTCCGAAGATTCTATGCCTAGCGCCGGACTCTGTGTTTGTCCCCTTCCTCTGTCCATTATTTAAATTTATACCTTTTTTTTACTTTGTCTACTCTTCTTTTCTTTTCTAGCCCTTAAAAGGCTCATTATGTGATGCGTTATTCACGCTTCTTAAACCTGGGGGCTTCTTTAACAGAAGCTTGTTTATATGGGTTTCACACCCAACGCATGCATCAAACTTTCGCGTGCACCTTTTCTTCGCCATCATATGCATCGATATGACTTAAGTTTTGGCCAAGCTGGGTTGCCTGGCTCTTGTGCTTACCCCTACGTTCCAGATTGTTCGGCTAGGCGGTAAAGGGAGCACCTCTGCGATTGTTACTGCCGGATAAGCCGGATGTGTACCTCAGACTGGGTGAAGCCGAAAGCTAGTGTTCTTAAGGGAATATTCGGTCGGTGAACTAAAGATGAACCTTTTCATTTTATACATGCCCCTAGATGATCTTCTGCATTTGCAGTTCGGACGTGCACTTTAGGGCACGCCACCCCAGCGAAAGGAACCCTTAACGGAACTATTCTCTCTGGAAGATGTTTCTTACTAACCATGTAATATAACATAACTAGTTGGGCACTTGTCTGATAAAGCACTAATGACCCCTACGCCTGGTCTCCATGCATAGCCCGGCTTTTATATAGCCGTTATGGTATTCGGACACACTCCGGACCGTCAGGTCCCGAGGTCGAAGCGAAAAGGTCGGCAACGACAAACGATCTACAATCCGGCTAGAAAGCATTACACATGTCAATTATAAATTACGCAGTCATCTTGACTGATTGTATTCCTCCTCTATACCATCTAACAGGCTATCTAATTTACAGTCCTGCTGGGAATACTTTGCGGCCAGCTCTACCTGGCCATACACCAAGCTCACAGGGATCTCCTTCCCATCAGGCCCCACTGGTCCGACCTCGGCCATGTGATTGGGGTCAGACTTTGTAAAGCGGGTCTTCACCATGGCCCAGGCCTCCCTCGCGCTTTGTCGGCAGGCTGATACCTTCCACAACCGGATGCGGCGCCAAGCTCCCGACAGCTTCTTTGCAAGCTCTCCAAGGCCCTCGGGCGTGGAGTGGGCAGGCCATAAGGCCCGGGCAACCCCTTGCATTGCCCGCCGAATTCGTTCGTGCAGTTGCAGGAGTTCGGGGACAAGGTCACCCGTAGAACCGGGCATCTCCTCTGCAGGACGACCTGTGAGCATACCTACAGACATAATTCTGTTATTCGTCTTCCTCGCCGAACTCCTTTTTCAAGAGTTTGCTCAAGCACTTACTAAATATGCCGCGTCGAAGACGCTGATTCTCCTTCATGGAGTCAGATAGCTGGCCACGAACGTCTTTCAGTTCAACATCCAACTTGGTGTTGGCATCCTGAAGATCATTCTTCTCTCGCCTCACCCTTGTCAATGTACTCTCGCCAGCCTTTAACCGGCGTAAGAGTTGTTGCCGCTCCGGATCTAGTCCGGCACCATCTGTAACATTAATTGTCAGATTCGCACATAAGCCGCACAATACTAATCTATCAAAGTATATCATACCTGAAGGGGTCCCTTTGGGCTCCCCTGTTGCGGCTCGTGCGGCCTCTAGTTGGGCCTTGCACTTTTCCAGCTCCTGGGACAGCACAGTGTTCTTCTCAGTAAGAACCTACATATTATATGATCCTTAAATCAGTTAGTTTAACTGTTTCAAGTTTCGGGGGCTACTGGTATATATATATATTTAAATTTTCTTACCTGCATGTCTTTTACGTACTGCTCCGTGGCCCTGGCTAAACCATCTTGAGCGGCACGAAGGTACGCATCTCCCGAATTGAAGGCGTTTAAAGCCTCTCGGGAGAAACAAGCGTCGCGTAGAACTGCCCGGCGACGCCTATGGTTCATGGCGCTCTCCACTTCTGAATTGGTGGCAGATAGCCGGTCTGCATCCTCTGTTGGAGGAGCGTCCGGCACAAGCCTGGTGTTCGTCCCCGCCTCCGGACCAGATGTTGGAGCCTGGCTGGTAGAGGCGCGGTTGGCGGCCCCTCCGGATATAGTCCGGCGGGGCCTCTTCGTCCTGAAAACAGTACAGATGTTAACATGCCCTGACAGAATAACGCTAGGAAGACAGAGGGCGCGTTATACCTTTGTGTCGAACTCTCAGTCCGAACTTCATCCCTTTTTACCCCACGGGGCCCGGCGGCTCCTCGTTGGCTAGTCGCCGTCGGTTCGGCCTCCCTCCTCGGAAATCTCCCCTGTAAAATACGGTTGTCGTCAGAAACACCGGAATATGTAAGGACGGAATCTCTCTTGCGGGAATAAGCATTCCGGTTTCTGTCACCTGGGAGGCCGGGATTAGCCCGGGATAATCGGCCATAATGGCCACCAAGGTATTATCCTTGCTTAACTGGTGGAACACCCCGTCGATGAGCTCCACCGATATGTCCGGATCCTCTTCGGAATCCGGATTGAGGGACCGTTCTGGGTCCTCGGGCTGGGGAGGGCAGCTGTTGATGTCCTTTACCTCCTGTCGAAGCTCCTGCATTGAGATCACCGAATTATGTGTCTAGTCATGGGAGCATTAAATAGGCGGGCAAGTGCGACTGTTCACTTACCCAACTTGGAGGTTCATACATAGTGAATCCCGCCCGCGGGTTGACGCGGAGGAAGTCCTCCTTTTCTCCCTTGTACAAAGATGTTAGAATCTTTACTAGAGCGGCAGTTGTGTCTGGCCCCTTGCGGCCGTAACGGGTGGCGTCATCCTCCCCGTTGAAATCCCACATGGGGTGACTCCTATATTGAAGCGGCTGCACCCCCGCATAATACATGCGGCCATGACTCCAATCATGGTTAGTCCGGAATGAGCCAACAGTCTTATCCGGCCCATCAGGTAAAGAACGTCTCTGTTGTTTTCTCTCTGAGAGCTCCGCGGACGCCAACTTAAGCGTTTCTTTAAGGGAGCCATGCTGAATTCGGGGAGGCCGACCCGGACAGGGTCTGGCAGCGGGACGTCGTCTATGTAGAACCATTCTGAAGGCCAGTCCTCGGACACCTTCTGTGGGGTTCCGGATAGGTATCCGGTCCCGGCGATGCGCCATATTTCGGCTCCGCCCACTTGGTATATAGACCCCTTCTGAGAACGGGGCACCAAGCAGAATAACCTCTTCCACAGCGCAAAATGAGCTTCGATGCCTAAAAATAGCTTGCAAAGGGCAACAAAGCCTGCAATGTGCAGCATGGAGCCAGGCGTAAGGTTGTGCAGCTGGAGGCCGTAGAACTCCAGAAGCCCGCGGAGGAATGGATGGATTGGAAATCCCAGACCCCTTAATAAATAAGGGACGAGGCGCACCCGCTCTCCGGATTGGGGGTGCTCTCCGCTTGCTTGCTGCCGTTGTAGGTGGCAAGTCCGGCTCGGACCGGGACCATATATGCTTGGGGAGGGAATCCCTTGGCCTGCAGTAACACTAGCTTGCTGTGTGGGATGGAGCAACTCTCCCAGTCTCCGGACTTGGGGCTGGAAGGGCGAGGGGAGGAGCTGCGACGGCTGGCCATGTTGGAATGGACCTTTGTTGGAGTCGCTCTGATGATAACTCGCGGGGAGAAGAAGATGTGGTTTGGATCTAGATCCCCATCCCGTTAAATAGGCGGCTCGTTTATATGACCAAGGGTGTGAATATAAAAACACCCCCGGGCTTTTCGCATTCGTTCAACACGTGGAAGATGGCAATTATTGGGCACCGAGACCGAGGAGCACTGCGGACATTATTCATACAGGTACACAAGATGCGAAGGGGGAACCCGCCTTGCAATGCCGAAGACAAGTTTGCGCGCTGGACTCGACGTCATTGAAGCCTAGTTCGGGGGCTACTGAGGGAGTCCTGGATTAGGGGGTGTTCAGATAGCCGAACTATATCCTCAGCCGGACTCCAGGACTATGAAGATACAAGATTGAAGACTTCGTCCCGTGTCCGGGAGGTTCTTTCCTTGGCGTGGAAGGCAAGCTAGGCGTGCGGATATTCAAGATCTCCTGCCAATGTAACCGACTCTGTGTAACCCGAACCCTATCCGGTGTCTATATAAACCGGAGGGTTGTAGTCCATAGGACAGAACACATCATAACCTTCATCATACCTATAGGATAGCTTCTAGGGTTTAGCCTCCTCGATCTCGTGGTAGATCTACTCTTGTACTACCCATATCATCAATATTAATCCAGCAGGAGTAGGGTTTTACCTCCATCGAGAGGGCCCGAACCTGGGTAAAACAAAGTGTCATTTGTCTCCTGTTACCATCCGACCTTGACGCACAGATCGGGACCCCCTACCCGAGATCCGCCGGTTTTGACACCGACAGTAGTAGAGCTGGCAGCGCCTCACTTCGGCTTGGTGCTGAAGGCCCGGAACTTCCCCAGCAGCGCCTCCGCGCGCCCCTTCACGGCCTCGACAGCAGCAGCGGCGCCCTCGCCGCTCACTGGCTCCAGCAGGCTGTCAAGGTTGGCGCTGGGGTCGCGAAGGTAGACATGGGAGAAGACCCGCGTCAGCGCGGCGGAAGACAGGACGCGCGCCTCAGCTTCGACCGTGGGGACGAGTCCGAGGGCGACATCTCCAAGAGCCTTCACCAAGAAGGGAAGCAGTTTGGCAGGGCCGTCCCTGTCACCAGCCAGCGGGCAATCCAGGCCACTCTCGTAAAGCGTCTTCAACGAAGCGCGGGCATCCTTCTCCATGTACGTGAAGGCCACACGATCCTCGGCAAGGACCCGGGCCTTGGTGTCCAGCTCGGCCTTCGTCGTCTCCAGCTCCTTCTTCAGCGCACCTAGGTGGCTGCGGCGCTTCTTGAGCTTCGCCTCCCGGTCCTCGAGCGCCGCCTCGCGAGCCTTCACCTCCTTCTCCTGCTCTTGGCGAAGGCAGGTCTCCTCTGCAAGCTGACCACGCAGGCCTTGCAACTCGTCCTCTAGCTCCTTGTAGCGGCCGCGGATTCCAACCGCCTCTCCCAGGACCGCGTCACGGGCAGCCTTCGCCTCGAGGGTAGCCTCCTTCTCCTCATCACAGGCCGTCGAGGCCTGAACTAGCGCTGCCCGGATCGAGGCGTCGGAGCGAATCCACCCCGAGGCCAGCTCCAGGCGCCCGGCCACCAGGCGAGGGTCGGCGCCTAGAAGATCCTGCCGCAGCCGGTCCAGTCCAGCAACAGCTCGCTCCAAGATGGAAGAAGAAGGCGGGGAAGCATCAGGGCGCTTCAGGGCAGCAGGAGGAGTCCCGAAACCAGCAGCCGGCGGAACGGGAGGAGAAGGTAGCGGCAGCGAGGCTGTAGTATCCCGGGGCGGAGTCCGCTGTGCCTCCCCAGCCATAGCAGCAGCACCAGACAAGGGCACCTCTGGGGTCGACCGAGCCATGGGGGCTGCGGCCCCAGCCAGACCAGCCAAGCCCCGCAAGGGCGAGTGGGCAGGGGGAGCCTGTGCGTCGCGGTCGCCCTCCCCTGCAGGTGGAGGTGTCGTCGCAGCCGGGGCCTCAGGAGCCCCCTTCAGCTTCTTCGTCACGGGCGCCAGCCTGCTCAGGAGAAGTGATCGTCAAGCCTCGTCAGCGGAACAGGAAACCAGGAAACAGGGATCAAGCGCTTACAGGTCGTCGGCAGAAAGCTCCGGTGGTCTCCTGCCAAACTTGAAGCCGGAGAGCCGGCTGGAGGGGTCGACCTCGGAAGCAGAAGGCGCGTCCGCGGTTCACCCCGGAGTCAGGGCGGACACGCGGGGAATCAACCCGGTCCTGCCCTTCTTCAGGACCGGAGGCGAGCTCCCGCTGCCCAGCACGTCGTCGTCATCATCATCACTCAGCGAAAGGCGGAGAGCACGGGGCTTGCGTTGGAGCGAGGGAGTCCTGGACTCTCCGTCAGTCACCTCGGAGTCGGGGCCTACCCCCTGCTCCTCCTCGCCCCCAACTCGGCTGGAGTCGCCGAAAGACACATTCACCAGATCCTCGGGAGCCACCGCGGGCACGAGCCCGTCCCCGTCGAAGACGGGCATGGACTCCACCACTTGCTCCCAATCGTCGCGGAGGAACAAGGGCGAAGGCGCGCCCTCCGGCATTGCTGCCTCGCCCCCGACCAGGGACTGGAGAACCGCAGTCACATCCCCTTCGCCCACGGCTGCGGGATTCGGGTGAGGCCTCCACATCGGAGGAGAGTACTGCCGAAGCGGAGCCAGTTGGTGCTCCAGGAACTCCCTCAGCAACGACGCCCCGGTCAACTTCGCCGCCGCCAAGTTGGCCGGCTTCAGATCGGCGTCCATCTTCGCCAGCACTAACTTCGCGCGGGGATACGTGAGCTCCGCCCGGCACCAGTCTTCCGAGCTCACGGCCGGCTCCGTGGGAAGGGCCAACCGAGGGTCGACGCACCCGGCATCAACCAACACCCACTTGCTTCGGAAGCCCTCGATCCTCTTCCCCGGATTCGAGATGGCCATGGAGCTGCCGCACGCGACGAAGCCCGCGCACGCCGAAGGAGAACCTTTGGAGGTCCGGAGGTAGAAGTAGTGGCGCAGCAAGGCCACTGAAGGCTGCACCCCCACATGCACCTCGCAGTAGTAGGCGAAGATCGCTAAGAGAAGGACGGAGTTGGGGTGGAGATGCAAAGCTTGCAAGTTGTAATGGCGGAGTACGACGAGGAAGAACTCAGAAAAAGGAGGTACCAGGCCCACTGCAATGGAGCTCACGAAGAAAGGATAGAAGGTGCTCCCTTGGCCTTCAGGGGCATCGGAGCCGACCTTGAACATCTGCGCCCCGTCAATTCCCTGCGCCGCGGCCATCCGGTGCAGCAGGGCGAGGCTCGCCTTCGACACGTTGGGCGAATCCAAAGCAGGCGAGAACCAAGCTTCGGCCGGGGTCCGGCGAGGCGCCATGGCTACCTGGGACGAGCGGGTGGAGCAGATCTGGAAGCTTGGAGGAAGGGATAAGAAGCGCAAGGAAGGGGATCTGAGCAGCGGATGAAGAAGGAGAGGAACAAAGCCCGAGCAGATGCCACGTCTTTAGTATCCTGCGCAGTTGCAAAAGCACCCACGTCCAATCAACCGCCAAGCGGCGCCTGAGGCCGCAGGCTGTCAGGGCCCGCGGCGCTTCGCCCTTGCCCTTTCGCCTCTCGGCACGGCCAAGTCCATGCGCGCCTTGGGCCCGGGGGCTACTGTCGGCGTTCTGGGAACGGGGGTCCCCAGACTTGCCTGCCTGCGGCCTGCGGCGTGGCTCGAGTGGGGGCCCAACGTGGCCCATCTTCATCAACACAAGGCTCAAGACCCTCGCGAGGGGCCAAGCCTCGCGAGGCGGACGACACGGCGCTTCCTCAAGCACGGCCTCCTTAGGTTGGCTCGCGAGGAGGCGGAGAGATCAAGGTGGGGTACCTCACGAGGTGCCCATGATGCAAGCCATGACGACCAAGGGTGCCAGGCGGGCGCCAGCCCGTGCAGTGTCCTCCCTTTCCTCTTTGGTGCAAAGGGGGCAAGCGCAGGCGAGGGGATCAAGCAAAGGCACCCATTTCGGTGCAACGAGACCAAGACCAACTCCGCGACAAGGAGGAAGTCACTGTGGAGCCCAAGCCGGCGTCATCACCAGAGCCTTTGGCAGGCGAAGACCAACTTTAGTCAGGATAAGTGTACCAGATGTTCCCCTTCAAATTGGCCAATTGTTGGCGCCCTTCCTGCTCAATATTTGGGAAGAGGCCCAGGGCCTTTGCCTATAAATAGGACTAGCCACCCCCAGAGTAAAGGGATCTGGATAGGAAGAATCCAGGATCGAACCGAGCATCTAGAGAGAGAGAAGGGCGATCGAACTCCCCCTAGCAGTTCATCCCCTAGCCAAGAACAGACCCTCGCGAGGTCGTTCTTCCCTGTACTGTTCTTCCTCATCAGCCCAAGAGGCAATCCACCACACCACACCGGAGTAGGGTATTACACCACAATGGTGGCCCGAACCAGTATAAACCCTGTGTCTCATGTGTTGTTCTTGCAGTAGTTTAGATCCTTGCGAGACGGAGAGGTAGAGGGCACGATCTCCGCGCGCACCCCAGAGTTTGAACCTTAAGGGTATGCCGGAACCCAGAATCCGACAATGACCATTGAGTGTTTCTACAAGTTATGCAGGGCAGTGGTTGTCACAGCCCCAGTTCAGACCTCGTTTGTCTTTGCATCTGCATCCTTGCATCATGATTTAATTCCACTCAAATTTGAAATGGGGATGACAAACCCTAGCACCAAATGGAATGCAATTAGGATCAACATAAGAATATTTTCAATTATCCCAAATGCCCTTTAGAAAAGTTCATGATTTTTGTCAAAGGGGAAAACCTCTGCCAAAAGTCATGCACATATTTCTAGGCCATTATGGATTTTTGAATTAAATCATATCATATTTGAATTTGGGCATTTAAATACTATAAAATATTTAAAATGCCTAAATAATCCTAAACTGAAATGTTCCATGTTGGATATATTCTATACAGTGGGCATGTACAGTTTGGTGATTTTTGAAAGGGTCTAGGTATTTTTAGAAAAGCCACAAAGATTACAGAAAAATAGAAAACAAAAAAAAGAGAGAGAGAAGGACTAACCTGGCGCTTACCTGAGGCCCACCTAGCTGGCCGGCCCAGCTGGCAGCCCAGCCACCTGGCCCAGCCCAACTCCCCACCGTCTTCAACCTCTGCCAGTAGGCAGAGGCGTGTCGACGCGCGCGCGCCTGAGCTCCACCTCCTGCTTCCACGCAGCTGCTCCCCCCTCACCCTGGACGCGCCACGGAGACGCCCGAAGCCCCCGCTCTCTTTCCACCACTCGCTGCTCCCTCCCCTCCTCTGTAGCTCCTTCCCGAGCCCCATCCAAGCATCGTCGTCACCGCCGTTCGCCACCACCGCGGCCACCGCCTCCCCCTCGCCTCCCTAACCAGCTTAGGAGCTCCGCCTCGTCGCCCTGGACCTTCCCGCCGATCCACGTGGCACCGGATGACCCCGAACATCGCCACCACGGTCGTCTTCTACCTCGGGCAACCGAGATCGCCGGCGCCCATCCGCCGTTCACGGTGCCTCCCCGAGCCTGCTGATCCCTCCATTGGAATTCATGTGAGCTCCGCCGTTCTTCCCCCTTCTCCCCGTGCTCTATCTCCCTCTCTAACCGCCGATTCCATCGAGCCCGAGAGCTCGGCTCCGCCGGCCATGGCGCCGCCGTGGCCAGAGCGCACCCGCGCCGCATTTGAGCTCACCCCCGTGCTCAGCGAGTCCGCAGGACTCCGTAGCAACCCGTAGCTCCTTCTCCCGTGCACCAAAACACCGTGTCCGAGCGTGCCCGTACTCCGGCCGCCGCGGACGTGCTCGCCGCCGTCGTTCCCGGCCACCCCAGCACCAAGCACTGCCATCGTTGGATGCGCCACATCGCCAGCAGCTCGTAGCACGCCTTCGCCGTCGTTTTAGTCGCCGGAGCGCGAAACCCGCGTTGCCCCGCCGCGTCTGGCCTCGCCGGCGACGAGCCGCCGGCGAGTTTGACCCGTTTGACCCGGGGTTTGACCTCCCTGGGGTCAACACACGTGGGCCCAGGCCCCTGCTTAATTAGTATAGGTTTAATTAGTGCTAAACTAATTTAGTTAACTACCCCAAGTCACTGATGTGTGGGCCCAGGCCCTGATTAACTTAGGTTAATGCTAACCTAACACTAACTAACTCGGTTAGTTAGTTGTCCCACTGACATGTGGGTCCCAGCCGTTAGGTTTGACCTGGGCTGGCGCCTTTGACCGCTGACGTCACACCTATGTCACGCTGACGCATTAATTCAATTTCTGGATTTATTTTTAATCAGAAAATTCCAGGAAATAATCCAAACTTCTAAAATTCATAGAAATTCAACCGTAACTCCAAATGCAAAGTTTTATATATGAAAAATGATCAGAAAAATTCAATCTATCCATCTGTATCATTTTCATGCATGTTAGAGCAAATTATGTTCACTGTTTAGTTCAAATCAACTCCATTTAACATGTTGCTAGTTGCATTAGTCCAATCAACAGCATATTGCCATGTCATGATCATGCATCATATTGTGGCATCGCATTGATTGTGTTCTTTCTCAGTTGCCGGTGTTTGTCCCCTCTCGGTAGGCGTATCCCGACGATGTGATCGATGACACCGATGAAGAACTATAATATCTTCAGAAGTGCCAGGCAAGCAAAACCCCCTTGTTCATTCCGATAAAGTCCCACTCTCTCGCTCCTGCTCTCTTTTATTGCATTAGGGCAACAGCGATTCATGTGTTACTTGCTGCGGTAGTTGAACCCCTTTATCCTTTGCATGACCTGTCATTCCACAGTAAATAGATGAAACCCACTAGCATGAGTAGGAGTTGTTTGAGCCCTGATGTGCCTACTCATTCATGCTTGTCTGTCATGCCTGCTACCGCTTAGAGTTGAGTCGGGTCTGATTCATCGGGAATGAATTAGAATGGTGATGAACATGCCCTACTGTGTGTGAGCTAAGTGTGTGAACACGATTTGGTAAAGGTATTGGTGAGAGGCCATGTAGGAGTACATGGTGGGTTGTCTCATTGAAGCCGTCCTCAGGAACTGAGCTCTGTGTTTGTGATCCATGAAACAGTTACTACCACACATTGGGATCCTTAATTGACTCTCTCGGCTTCTTAATCACCCTTGTCCTCTGTCCAGGAGTTGCAAGTAGTTTCTGGTGTTTGTAGTATGCTGGGGGCCGCACGTAGCGCTGACCGTAGGGGTGGGCTGTGTTGCGGTAGGCACGTGGCACGGTGTACCGATTCACCCGTTTGGTGTCTCGGGAACCCTGCACACATCGTTCGGGGCCGTTAGTGGAAACCTCGGCCGGACTCCCTGCGGATGGAACCCGAATAGGCGATAAACCTGGACTAGAGACTTGAGTGTTTAGGTAGGCTGTGGCCGACACCCTCGCTGGGCTTCCGCTTGAAGGTTGCCGAGTACATGTCGTGTAAACGGCGGTAAGTGGTGAGAGCGTGTGTGAAGAAGTACACCCCTGCAGGGTTAACATCATCTATTCGAATAGCCGTGTCCGCGGTTATGGACTTCTGGGTTGCCTATATCAGTTCATAGACAAGTGAAAGTGGATACTCTAAAATGCGCAAGATAAGCGTGAGTGCTATGGATGGCGTTCTCGTAGGGAGACGGAAGCGGATCCATAGTGGTGTATTGGATGGTGAATATGTGGACTCGTGTGCGCCACCTCAAAAGAGTTACTTGCAGTCGTAGTTCAGGTTAGCCACTGAGTCAAAGCTGGCTTGCTGCAGTCAAACTCCACCACCCCCTTTATTGATACTGATGCATATGTAGTTAGTTCTGATGTAAGTCTTGCTGAGTACAATTGTACTCACGTTTGCCTATTTTATGTTTTTGCAGAGAGACTTCTGTCTCGCTAGTAGTACCGCTTGGACTTCGACGTATAGCTTGTTACCTCAGCTACGATCTTGTGCCCTCGGCAGGGTCTGGTAGATAGTCAGGCTTCTCAGCCTTTTTCAATTGTAGATGTCTGTACTCAGACATGTTAAGCTTCCGCATGTGTTTGACTTGTATGCTCTGAATGTTGGGTCATGAGACCCATGTTTGTAATATCTCGCTCCTCGGAGCCTAATGAATAAATACTTTGAGTCGTAGAGTTATGTTGTGATGCCATGTTGTATTTACTCATATCGGGCATATTGTGTGTATGAATGAAATGCTTGGTATGAGTGGGATCCGACTATCTAGTTGTTTATCCTTGGCAGCCTATCATATGGGGAAATGTAGTCTAGTGCTTCTGAGCGATAGTAGTCCGCTACAGCCCGGTTCACCGGAGTCCTGCTAGCCCAGCACTACTGCTCGGAACACTTGACTGGCCGGCATGTGTTTCACGTCGTTCCTGTGTCTGTCCCTTCGGGGAAATGTCACGCGGTGTTATCCGGAGTCCTGCCTAGCCTGCTACAGCCCGGGTTACCGGAGTCCTGTTAGCCCAGTGCTACAGCCCGGATATATACGTTGTTGACCGACATGCTCGATGTGATTCATGTATGCCTGTCCTCATGGGTTAGTGCCGCCTTGGGTTCACGACTAGCCATGTCGGCCCGGGTTCTTTGTCATATGGATGCTAGCGACACTATCATATACGTGAGCCAAAAGGCGCAAACGGTCCCGGGCCAGGTAAGGTGGCACCCGTGGGAATACCGTGCGTGAGGCCGCAAAGTGATATGATGTGTTACATGCTAGATCGGTGTGACTTAGGATCGGGGTCCTGACAGCGTTGGTATCAGAGCCTGACTGCCTGTAGGATTACCAAGCCAAACTGGTTGAAGTTGAGTCTAGAAATGCTTTAGTTATGTAGGGGAATTGATTGTGGAAGGGAACGTAAGGCTCTTTTTACTCCTTATACCTCATGGCCTTCTGATCTGAGTCATCCTCTTCTCTTCTACGGGGTTAAGAACTAGGCTTCTCTTCTATCTCTCAGGATGACGTGTTACTAAACCATAGTTGCCTAGGATTGTTGAGTTCAAGCCTCAGTTCGGTTCCTACTACTTCCATGTGTTCTTAGTTGATCTCAGAACATTGATATTGTGATGTTGAGTGGCTATGCCACCATTTTGTAGGATGTCTCAAATCATTTTGAGCATTTACAGCCGTTATGCTGTCCGAGTCATCCCAGGTTTCTAACTAGTCTGATGCATTTGCAAATCCTTTCCTTCCATTCCCGATGTCCTTTTGGCCATATTAAGCACACTAATCGGTCTGTTGAGGTACTCCGATGCCTTGACATATATGTTGGAGCTATTATTATGACCCTAGGTGTCTGAGGGAGTCATCTAGTAATCTAGCAATGCTATGTGTTCCCAGTGTGATGAATCTGGCCACCATTCTCGAAAGCATCCCATGATGCCATTTAGTGGTAGGTATTCTTCTCCTGGGTTCTCGAACCCGAGATTCACTCTACTCACTTCTTGTTGATAGTGTTTTCTAGTTCCATTAGGATAGTAGTAACCTTTGCATTAGTCCTCGAGGTCCATGGTAAATCCTTCTTCCAATACCATGAACTACTTATGGCAGAAGTTCATTGTTGAACCAAAAATCACAACTAGAGTACTCTTGAGGAGTTCTCCATCCATAATTGTGAGTCTGCCAGTCCTACCTCTCCGTATGGATTATCCGGAAGAAAATTCGTTGAACTTGTTTGACATACTAATCCATGCCTCCACAACTCAGAAAATCATATGTTCCTTGAGTTGTCCCTCTTTAGTTATTTTGTGGCCCTCGTCTGTCAATTGATAGTCAGGAGTAGTCGTGCATTCGTTTATCTATGCCTATTACTCTTGTGGTCCGTCAAGCCATTCTATCCGGGAATGACTAGGAGAAACAAACTCCAGTACCTTGTCCATTTCGAGGATTGGGCCAAAGTAATTGTATTCCACAGATCAAAATGCCAATCCAGCTCTTGTTCTGTTCTACCTTGGAGTGTTACCATCTTTATGTCAAGAAAGTCATGAGAATTGCACCACCTCTTATGAATTCTTGACGCAGTAATACTTCTTGCCATCATTGTTCATTCCTCGGTTTCATGTTGTTGCAACCGGAATGCCGACTAGTGATTCGTGATGTGTGAAATCAATACTCTGAGCAACTCGTTGCTTTGTAGTAAATGGACAATATTCTCATTCTTAGCGTGTTGGTTACTAAATCATCATCCTAAGATTGATCGTGCTACCTAGTCCTTATTTCTGGTGCACTCTTCGATCAATGAGTAAGGATTGTTCAATCCCTTGTTTATTTGATCATATCATCTTGCCCTGAAAGGCAAGATTGATCTCAAGCCTAGAGACATATCGGTGGTTCGTGATTTTCTGAATATCTTCTCGGAAGTATTACCAGGTTGTCCCCAGACTGTTATGTTGAGCTCGTGATCAAGTTGGTTCCTTGTGAACCACCCTTTCTCTAAGAATCTGTGTTAGATATCCCTGAGCTAGTTGGTTGAGCTAGACAACAACTTGGAGAGTTGGAAGATAAAGCTTGTCTGACTTAGTTCATGTTAAGGGATATCTTTTGTGGTGTGTGTTGAAGAAAGATGATATCTTCACCAATTGGTCCTCGTGATCAGTTGTTGGATGTATTGTCTTGTCAAAACTTTGACTTGAGTATGGGCTATCGTCAAGTCAAATCAGAACCAACGATGTTCGTAACGTTGTCTTACTCGTGGTTGATCCCTCGAGCATACACCATTACATCTTTTGGTCTGACCAATGCTATCACCGTGTTCACATGATGGTGGAAGTCCAGTGATATGGTAATTCCGATGAGCTGTTGTTGAGCCCATCAGCAGCATTTTGTCTCCCCCATGATTCATGTTGAACGCTACACTAGTATTGGAAATTTGGTAAGCAATGCCTTCGTGTTCCGTTCATGAAGCTTATGCTTGGATGAAAGGAGTGACTTCCTCTAATTCACGTGCATTTGATGTAAGTTGCTGCCGTGGATTTGAGAAAGTTTGTTTTGCCTCCTCTGGAATCATCCCAAATCAGTCATGCATACGTGCGAAGTATTCTGTGGTTTGGAGACTTGCAACCTTCATTCTATATGTGTTCCTAGCACACCAAGCCACTGATTGATTTGTTCAAGGAGAGGAAGTTCCTTTTTAAGAGCTAACCCGGGCTTAATCAAGGACTTCGTTATCTGCAATGATGGTTTCCCACCTGAACTCGGTAGTGTTTTATTGTAAGACTACTTTGTGGTCATGCTTGTCTTGGACAACATGTTCACATGTATATAGCAGAACCAGCTCATGTTTTGGAGCTTGCTATCGTAGTTCATTTCCTGAGAATCTCGCAACGTCATCTCGTCGGTTTGTGTTGCAAACTTCCTTTTCCGGACATGCTGTCTGAAATATCCTGTTACCAACCAGATCTGAATCTCAGGCAGATGTGATGGTTGGAACTTTTCCAAGATCTATTATGTAGGTCCCGACAAGGTTGATGTCTGGCCGACACACCTAGCCGGAAGAGCTATCATGGTAGTATCTTGATTGAACTATTTGACCATCTTCTCCATGAGGATCTCGTGCGACTTATTTTAGAAGTTGTTCCTTAGGGATCCTTGTGCTATTAGTATTCCTCGATTATGCTATAACCATTCCAACAGTGGAATTGCTCTCGACTGTGGAGTTATCTCCCAGTTACCAGAAAAATTTCCAACATTTGCATTTTGTTCCCAGCTTGCACCTCATTGTGCCAATTTTCCATGGATGCCTTCTCCGCAGCTGCTGTCCAAGATCATCTTTAAAAATGGACTTGCCATGGGTCCCCTCCATTCCTGGTGATAAGCAAAAGTCATCCATTGCGTTGTCTTCAACAAGGTAGTCCACATCATCCAACCTAGTCCGAGTATGCCATTACTTCGAGCTCTTCCAAACGATCATTGTGATTGCCTTCGGCTGGTATAAAGAATTTCAATGATCTTTGTATCAAAAGTAATTCTTTTTGCCACTTAAGGGAATAGTTCTTCGAGTCACCTTCCCTGAGGTGCCCCGTTATGGATCATGGCAATTTTTCCTCGCTACCTTGTCACCTCGTCAAATTGTTCCTTCCGTCCCTCCTCATGCATGTTTTGCCTCTCAGTTCGAGAGATGTTTCAATGTCTCACTCGATGAGTTGATCCTGAGTTGTTCGATCTTCAAGAAGATCAATCCTTCTGGAGTATTCTCTTTCCTCTCATTGTCATGTTGGATGTAGTTCTCAAAGCAAGACGGCAAGATCAAGCTGATGCAATGAACCAACATGTTCGGGAAGGGCAATTGGATCGATAAGATCGTGTTAGCTAGTGTCCCCCTCTGTCTTCTTACCTCACGACTTGAATCTCGGGACGAGATTCTTGTTTAGTGGGGGTGATTTGTCACAGCCCCAGTTCAGACCTCGTTTGTCTTTGCATCTGCATCCTTGCATCATGATTTAATTCCACTCAAATTTGAAATGGGGATGACAAACCCTAGCACCAAATGGAATGCAATTAGGATCAACATAAGAATATTTTCAATTATCCCAAATGCCCTTTAGAAAAGTTCATGATTTTTGTCAAAGGGGAAAACCTCTGCCAAAAGTCATGCACATATTTCTAGGCCATTATGGATTTTTGAATTAAATCATATCATATTTGAATTTGGGCATTTAAATACTATAAAATATTTAAAATGCCTAAATAATCCTAAACTGAAATGTTCCATGTTGGATATATTCTATACAGTGGGCATGTACAGTTTGGTGATTTTTGAAAGGGTCTAGGTATTTTTAGAAAAGCCACAAAGATTACAGAAAAATAGAAAACAAAAAAAAGAGAGAGAGAAGGACTAACCTGGCGCTTACCTGAGGCCCACCTAGCTGGCCGGCCCAGCTGGCAGCCCAGCCACCTGGCCCAGCCCAACTCCCCACCGTCTTCAACCTCTGCCAGTAGGCAGAGGCGTGTCGACGCGCGCGCGCCTGAGCTCCACCTCCTGCTTCCACGCAGCTGCTCCCCCCTCACCCTGGACGCGCCACGGAGACGCCCGAAGCCCCCGCTCTCTTTCCACCACTCGCTGCTCCCTCCCCTCCTCTGTAGCTCCTTCCCGAGCCCCATCCAAGCATCGTCGTCGCCGCCGTTCGCCACCACCGCGGCCACCGCCTCCCCCTCGCCTCCCTAACCAGCTTAGGAGCTCCGCCTCGTCGCCCTGGACCTTCCCGCCGATCCACGTGGCACCGGATGACCCCGAACATCGCCACCACGGTCGTCTTCTACCTCGGGCAACCGAGATCGCCGGCGCCCATCCGCCGTTCATGGTGCCTCCCCGAGCCTGCTGATCCCTCCATTGGAATTCATGTGAGCTCCGCCGTTCTTCCCCCTTCTCCCCGTGCTCTATCTCCCTCTCTAACCGCCGATTCCATCGAGCCCGAGAGCTCGGCTCCGCCGGCCATGGCGCCGCCGTGGCCAGAGCGCACCCGCGCCGCATTTGAGCTCACCCCCGTGCTCAGCGAGTCCGCAGGACTCCGTAGCAACCCGTAGCTCCTTCTCCCGTGCACCAAAACACCGTGTCCGAGCGTGCCCGTACTCCGGCCGCCGCGGACGTGCTCGCCGCCGTCGTTCCCGGCCACCCCAGCACCAAGCACTGCCATCGTTGGATGCGCCACATCGCCAGCAGCTCGTAGCACGCCTTCGCCGTCGTTTTAGTCGCCGGAGCGCGAAACCCGCGTTGCCCCGCCGCGTCTGGCCTCGCCGGCGACGAGCCGCCGGCGAGTTTGACCCGTTTGACCCGGGGTTTGACCTCCCTGGGGTCAACACACGTGGGCCCAGGCCCCTGCTTAATTAGTATAGGTTTAATTAGTGCTAAACTAATTTAGTTAACTACCCCAAGTCACTGATGTGTGGGCCCAGGCCCTGATTAACTTAGGTTAATGCTAACCTAACACTAACTAACTCGGTTAGTTAGTTGTCCCACTGACATGTGGGTCCCAGCCGTTAGGTTTGACCTGGGCTGGCGCCTTTGACCGCTGACGTCACACCTATGTCACGCTGACGCATTAATTCAATTTCTGGATTTATTTTTAATCAGAAAATTCCAGGAAATAATCCAAACTTCTAAAATTCATAGAAATTCAACCGTAACTCCAAATGCAAAGTTTTATATATGAAAAATGATCAGAAAAATTCAATCTATCCATCTGTATCATTTTCATGCATGTTAGAGCAACTTATGTTCACTGTTTAGTTCAAATCAACTCCATTTAACATGTTGCTAGTTGCATTAGCCCAATCAACAGCATATTGCCATGTCATGATCATGCATCATATTGTGGCATCGCATTGATTGTGTTCTTTCTCAGTTGCCGGTGTTTGTCCCCTCTCGGTAGGCATATCCCGACGATGTGATCGATGACACCGATGAAGAACTATAATATCTTCAGAAGTGCCAGGCAAGCAAAACCCCCTTGTTCATTCCAATAAAGTCCCACTCTCTCGCTCCTGCTCTCTTTTATTGCATTAGGGCAACAGCGATTCATGTGTTACTTGCTGCGGTAGTTGAACCCCTTTATCCTTTGCATGACCTGTCATTCCACAGTAAATAGATGAAACCCACTAGCATGAGTAGGAGTTGTTTGAGCCCTGATGTGCCTACTCATTCATGCTTGTCTGTCATGCCTGCTACCGCTTAGAGTTGAGTCGGGTCTGATTCATCGGGAATGAATTAGAATGGTGATGAACATGCCCTACTGTGTGTGAGCTAAGTGTGTGAACACGATTTGGTAAAGGTATTGGTGAGAGGCCATGTAGGAGTACATGGTGGGTTGTCTCATTGAAGCCGTCCTCAGGAACTGAGTTCTGTGTTTGTGATCCATGAAACAGTTACTACCACACATTGGGATCCTTAATTGACTCTCTCGGCTTCTTAATCACCCTTGTCCTCTGTCCAGGAGTTGCAAGTAGTTTCTGGTGTTTGTAGTATGCTGGGGGCCGCACGCAACGCTGACCGTAGGGGTGGGCTGTGTTGCGGTAGGCACGTGGCACGGTGTACCGATTCGCCCGTTTGGTGTCTCGGGAACCCTGCACACATCGTTCGGGGCCGTTAGTGGAAACCTCGGCCGGACTCCCTGCGGATGGAACCCGAATAGGCGATAAACCTGGACTAGAGACTTGAGTGTTTAGGTAGGCTGTGGCCGACACCCTCGCTGGGCTTCCGCTTGAAGGTTGCCGAGTACATGTCGTGTAAACGGCGGTAAGTGGTGAGAGCGTGTGTGAAGAAGTACACCCCTGCAGGGTTAACATCATCTATTCGAATAGCCGTGTCCGCGGTTATGGACTTCTGGGTTGCCTATATCAGTTCATAGACAAGTGAAAGTGGATACTCTAAAATGCGCAAGATAAGCGTGAGTGCTATGGATGGCGTTCTCGTAGGGAGACGGAAGCAGATCCATAGTGGTGTATTGGATGGTGAATATGTGGACTCGTGTGCGCCACCTCAAAAGAGTTACTTGCAGTCGTAGTTCAGGTTAGCCACTGAGTCAAAGCTGGCTTGCTGCAGTCAAACTCCACCACCCCCTTTATTGATACTGATGCATATGTAGTTAGTTCTGATGTAAGTCTTGCTGAGTACAATTGTACTCACGTTTGCCTATTTTATGTTTTTGCAGAGAGACTTCTGTCTCGCTAGTAGTACCGCTTGGACTTCGACGTTTAGCTTGTTACCTCAGCTACGATCTTGTGCCCTCGGCAGGGTCTGGTAGATAGTCAGGCTTCTCAGCCTTTTTCAATTGTAGATGTCTGTACTCAGACATGTTAAGCTTCCGCATGTGTTTGACTTGTATGCTCTGAATGTTGGGTCATGAGACCCATGTTTGTAATATCTCGCTCCTCGGAGCCTAATGAATAAATACTTTGAGTCGTAGAGTTATGTTGTGATGCCATGTTGTATTTACTCATATCGGGCATATTGTGTGTATGAATGAAATGCTTGGTATGAGTGGGATCCGACTATCTAGTTGTTTATCCTTGGCAGCCTATCATATGGGGAAATGTAGTCTAGTGCTTCTGAGCGATAGTAGTCCGCTACAGCCCGGTTCACCGGAGTCCTGCTAGCCCAGCACTACTGCTCGGAACACTTGACTGGCCGGCATGTGTTTCACGTCGTTCCTGTGTCTGTCCCTTCGGGGAAATGTCACGCGGTGTTATCCGGAGTCCTGCCTAGCCTGCTACAGCCCGGGTTACCGGAGTCCTGTTAGCCCAGTGCTACAGCCCGGATATATACGTTGTTGACCGACATGCTCGATGTGATTCATGTATGCCTGTCCTCATGGGTTAGTGCCGCCTTGGGTTCACGACTAGCCATGTCGGCCCGGGTTCTTTGTCATATGGATGCTAGCGACACTATCATATACGTGAGCCAAAAGGCGCAAACGGTCCCGGGCCAGGTAAGGTGGCACCCGTGGGAATACCGTGCGTGAGGCCGCAAAGTGATATGATGTGTTACATGCTAGATCGGTGTGACTTAGGATCGGGGTCCTGACAGTGGTGGCAGTGTTTGGACCGCAATACTTGCGAACACCCAATGTGGAAGACACTGCTCAAATCCTAGCACAAAATGCAGCAAGATGATTTCCTAGGATGCTTGGAAGCATCGACTGCATGCATTGGAAATGGAGGAACTGCCCATTTGCTTGGCAGGGGATGTACAAAGGCACCAAAGGTGGTTGCAGTGTGGTACTTGAGGCGGTGGCCACACAAGACCTCTGGATTTGTCACTCCTTCGGTATGCCAGGAACTCACAATGACATCAACGTGCTGTAGTGCTCCCCTGTCTTCGCCAAGCTTGTTGAAGGTCATTCTCCTCCGGTGAACTTCGAGGTCAATGGGCGGCACTACAACAAGGGGTACTACCTAGCTGATGGCATCTATACGAGATGGTCTACATTTGTGAAGACTATCTGAAACGATGTGCGAGGAGGCAAGAAGTCCCACTTTGCCAAGGTTCAGGAGGCTTGCAGGAAGGATGTCGAGCAGACATTTGGTGTGCTCCAATCTTGATTTCCTGTTGTCCGGTACCCTGCTCAGACATGGTCGAAAGATCAAATGTGGGAGATCATGACTTGTTGTGTCATCTTGCACAACATGATCATTGAGAGCGATCAGGAAGAGCCAGTGTTTGACATTGAACCATACTACAGGAAGGGTCCTCTTGCCCAAATTGATCACCAGCTACCGGCAACCTGGACTGCCTACCTCAATATGCGTCAGGAGATCCAGACCCACAGATGCATCAACAACTGCAGCAGGATCTGGTAGAGCACCTATGGAGGCTCAAGGGCGACGCCTAGCTCGGTGTGTGATGAAATATGAGTTTTTATTTGTTGAACTATATAATTTGTACTGAACTATTTGATTTCTATTGATTTTCCATGATGAACTATGTGATAAAAATATTTTGTTGACAATTCACGCCGAACCACGCCGAGTATGGGCCAATTCGCGCTGATATCGGGCCATTTTTCGCCAAAAGTGGGCTCATTTGCGCCAAAAATAGGCCTATATCGGCGCCCGCGGGCGACATGGGGGCGACGGCTGGGTGCCCAACCGCCCCTAGAGCTGATTATACCGCCGGCTGGCCCCCAGGCGGCGATTTTTATGCCTCCTGGGGGGGCAACGGCTGGAGATGCTCTTATGATGCTATTATCTCTTTATATGTAGTGTCATATTATATATGGCAAGATCATCAATAGTGGGAAGAGATGAGCATAATATATAGGCAATGCACAATCAAACACCATATATTGCATCAACCAACCCAACACGGGGCATTGAACGCTAAAGAAAAATTGCTTCCTACTCCCTCCGTTCCAAAATATAAGCATTTTTTTAGAGATTTCAATATGGATTACCTACGAATGTATATAGACATATTTTATAGTAGATACATTCACTCATTTTGCTTCATATGTAGTTCATCTTGAAATCTAAAATGACTTATACTTCGTATTTATGAACGAAGGGAGTAGTATAATGCAGAGCTTGGGAGGTAGTTCAGGAGCGGATGCAGATTGTGGTCTGCATCAACGACATCTGGAAGACGGAATGTGTACTGGGTTCGTGGTTCGTGGATGGCAGGTATGGTTTCCTCCTTCGGCGTCTTAGTCATGGTGGGGTGCCAGATCTGGAGTTCGAAGGTGTGTCCGGGGTGTTGCCCCGATCTGATTCGTTCAACGGCAATGGATTCACTTTTGGTGAGCCACCTTGGAAGTTCGCAAAGCTGCATATCAACGATGAGTCGTGTCGAGCTCGGGTGAGGAGGTGATCCGTCATTCTTTTCTTCGGTGGCTGCTGTGGTGGTGTCGGATGTAGGTGACGGGCGTTGGGTCAAGCTCGGAGATGTTCTTCTATCATTCCTGTCGTGGTTTTGTCACAGCAAATGTCCTAGTGCGAGGACTTAGTCATGGAGCCATCACGATGGGTTAGCTAAAGGGGTTAAAGCGGAACAAAGGACGCAAGGAATTTATATTGGTTCGGCCCCTTGCGGTGAAGGTAAAGGCCTAATCCAGTTGTTGTGGAATTGCTAGGGTTTCGATGACCAGGGAGCGAATCCGCTTGACCTGGCTCTCGAGTTGTTGTTTTTTTGTCCCTAAACCGCCGCCGGGTCGTCCCTTTATATACACAGGTTGACGCCCGGCGGTTCACAGAATCCCGGCCCGCTCATAAACATGTCTGGCTCGGTTTCTACCATTTCTTATCTTACAAAACAAGTCAACTACCATATGGCGGTCTACCTCTACGGGCCCTAATCCGCCTTTGGGCTTCTGGGCCTTCTTGTTAATCTCCTCCGTAAAGCGACATATTCCTTTTCTTCATGGGCTTCAGTATGGATAACTTATTACAGGTATAACCCGGCCCCTCCTGGGCGGTTTATACTCAGTAGTTATATCCCCAACATTAGGCCCCAGATTGATTTGAACTGTTCATGTCAATCTTCAACACTTAGGAAAATTTCTTCTTCAGTACGTTCGAGTAAACCTTGTAATCCGCCATGACGTCATCTTCCAGGATTATAGTAAACCGTCATGACATCACCTGTTCATTAAAGAACTGTATATACCTTACTTTTATTAACGAGCCTCCGAAAATCGAGGCGACAGCTCTGCCACATATCCATTTTTGGGCTCCTCGATGCCCGCGCCTATCGCTTATCCCTTCGTCTTATAAATAGGGCCAGGGGTCCCTTTCCTTTTCTCCCCTTGCCTCTTCGCCTTTCTTCCACCTCGCGTCGCCTCCGTACTCGAGCGCTGCCGCCGCCGTCGACCTTCGCCTCTGCCCCAACAATGGCCGCTGCATCAACCTGATTCGACCAGAGTTCCGCCTGTACGCCTCCGCGTTCAACAGCCCTGGTGATTCTTTCTTTGCCCCTCCCATAGACCCCGTTAGGGTTTTCTACGAGTTCATCAAAGCTTAGTGTTGTTCTTCCCTGTTCTTCTCTGTGGCATAAATGGCGAGTTTAGATCTTATATTTTCCTGTGCGGTCGTAGTTATAGTCCCCTTTTTCCTCATTAGAGCATCCTCTTCGTATAGAAAAAACTCATCTGGACCTGATGAACTGTTTAAGCACCTGAATTTTAGGCCTGAATATATTTTGATTTGCTGACACGCTGCAGATCTAAAATTATCATATCAATCTATGAACCTGTTTTTCCATCACTTAGTTATTTCATATCTGAACCTTCCATCCCAAAATAGGCGGTTTAACTTTTAGAATTTTATAATCCGCCAGGTACCATTAGCCCTCTATTAAACCGCCGATTCGTCATTTTTGTAACTCTGCCAATGTCAGAATACAGTTTAACATGTATATATATGCTTCAACGTCTTCTCCTTCTGACCTTGCGACGCTTTATACTTGTCAGTCATGAATCTTAAACTGGCATTGATCTTTTTCCAGCTTTTCATTGAAATGGCCAAACAATTTTATGCTTGTAACTGGGTCCCCTCCCGGTTTACTAAAGAGCAACTAAATGGATGTGTCACAACCGGCGCTTTAGCAAAAAAGGAAGTCATACACTCGAGGGCCCCTGGTCCAGAAAATCCTCCTAAACCCAAGCATGGAGAAGTAACCGTGTTCGTTGACCATCTGGGTCGAGGGTTTAGCCCTCCCGGATCAAAAATTTCCGTGATGTGCTTGCTAGCTTCCAACTCACCCTCAAGATATTGGACCTAACTCTGTGTCCAATATTTGTAATTTTCAAGTATTTTGCAAGGCTTATCTGCAAGAAGAACCCATTGTTGAGCTGTTCAGAGACTTCTTCTAGTTGAACCACCGTACAGAATTTACAGACGGACCCAATACTGAACTTGGCGGGATGGCAATCCAGAAGAGGAAAGATATCAACTTTCCTCACGTTAAGCATCATAGTCACCCCAAGGACTAGAATCAGACTTGGTTTTATTGTCGAGACACGTCTCCAATTGATGAGAATCCTCTGCCGGGTTATCGTCCTCACCGGCTTACCAACACACATCCATTTCCCCAACGACTTAGCGCCAAAGAATGATCCAAATATGCACCACAACTTTCAAAGCTTTGGGCCTTCGTTGCAAACGGTTTAACAGGTGTTGATTTTGTTCGTTGCTGGATCTCCTGGAGCATTCTGCCTTTAAGCCGACGCCCAGGTTTAATGTGCGAGTACACAGGGGACTTGAAATATCCTCAACGACATATTGACATTCAGCTAACAGAAGCTGTTAAAAGGATACTGGATGAATCGGTGGTTGTCTGTAGCAAAACATGGCTGAATTCCTTTTGTGCTTCCAATAAATCGCCAGCTATAAGAACCATATAAATCTTGCTCTAATACGATTCTTTTAAATATTCCCTCAAATTTTTGTCAATCTTTGACAGGGTGATGATCCGTTCTGGAAGAAGAAACCACAGGATAAACTGGCAAAGACACCTCTCCCCAAGACTAAGGTCCAAAAAACCTGCCAAGAAGAGAACCGCTGAATCCTCTGAACCAAATGTTGATGATGATCTGGATAATCCGGAATCAGAGGTAGAACTTGATTCTCTTGGTTCTTTTTTCATACACCTCATTGACAATGACTATTATCAGGATGACGCCGAAGCCATCCATGCTGATGATGTAGAGGTAATTATTCTTTCCTCCGGTTCAGATCCTCTGCCAACACAGAAAATCCGTTAAGCAAACCAAAAAGTAAGATTTTCTCACCCCCTAGCTCACTTGGACCCAAACTTTCTTTTGAAGAAGCAGCAACACGAAGCTCGCCGCACAACCCGGCATAGTGGCCAGGTAGTTACCTCAGCCGGTTTACCGAATACTCCGGTCCGGAAACGTCGATCAGAGGTCTCTTATATTTCTGATACTTCCTATCCCAAGGAGGGTTATTTTCGACACCCTCTTAATCCGTCTGATTCAAACTATCAGGGAACACCTCATTCATCATCCAGTGAGTCAACGACCACACAACTTCCAACCCTCAAGACGGTTCATGGGTGAGTTATGCTTTAAATTTACCTTTAACACCTTATGCTCGCACGATGTACTATCCTTTATATTTGTTCTTCTCAGTGCCAAGCCTAGACCCAGGAAAAAGGCCAAATTAAATAAACCGGCTGATGACAATGTGATCACTGAACCAGAGAGAACTCCAGAACCGGAAGAAACAAATGCTGACGCCATGCTTGATGATCCGCCACCGCAAGATCATGACTTTTTTGTTGAACAAGTGAAAGTTGATCCAACGAGCCATGTTGATAAACCGACAAGCCCGGACCGAGATGCTGATAAACCGTCAAGTCCAGTTAAGGCTGCTGATAAACCGTCAAGTCCAGTAAAATCTGCTGATGATAAGGCGGATGATATTATGATTACTGGCTTCGACCACACCACCCCTGGCAATCCTGTCGCTCTATCAAAGCATAGTGCCAAGGAAGAATTTTCTACTATGGACAAAGGCAAGTGGAATACAAATTTGTCAAGCTATGGCCATCTCAACGCCCAAGACATTCATTCTGGCTTTTTGAACCATCTGTACACAAGTCATGACTATGAAGCCGGTTTAGTGAACTTGATGAAAGAGCGATATGAGGTAACTGCTGCTTAACTCTGCATAACTGTTTCTCTCTTGTGTCCAAATATCAACTCCAGTAGCCCCCAAGGACCGGTTTATGATATCAATATAAACCGGGACTTTGTAATACCTCAAATGTGTTTGCATAGCCCCCAAGGGCCGGTTTATCTTTTCAAGATGAATCAGGACTTTTAGAATATTAATCTTGCAACTTTCGCCTGTGTAGCCCCCAAGGGCCGGTTTATTCTTTCAAGATGAACCGGAACTTATATCCTGCCAAATTTCTTTGCTGAGTACCGTTGTACACCAATCATCCACTAAGCTGATTAATGGGAGAACACCCATAATGTTATTTTGAGCAAATATACATTAGCCCCCAAGTACCAAGTGTATAACTTGTTATATGCTTGGTACTTCAAATATGTGCTGCCAACTTATGATATGTATGTCTCTTATAGGCTGAGCTGAGAAAAAAAGAATCCCAAACCGCTGATCTTCAAGAAAACATCAAGTCCCAACAAGCAGAAATCTCTAAAGCCAAAGATGAGCTGACTAGTGCCTTAGCAGCCATGGAGAAGCTGAAGGAGAGTTTCAAGAAAGAACGGGCGGATTGGGACATAGAGAAATCCGCATTGCAAAAGAGAGCTGAGGATGCAGAAGCAGCTCTTAAAGCGATGGTAGAAGAGCTGACTGGTTTAAAGCGGCAAATAGATGCCATGACTTCTGCTGTTTTCGGTAACAGACCTCTTCATAACCCTTTAGCATGGAATGTCCATAAATCTGCCGGTTTACTGATTATTGTGTATAATGCAGGATCTCGCGTCACTCACCTTGGTTCAGACATGCGGAAAAAGTTGAAAGCTGCCAATACTCTCATAGAGCAACTATATACCGGTGCACAACAGATCATCTGCACGGCTTCCCACAATAAACCGCCGCCGATCTTGATCAAGGAAACGCTACATCAGTTTTGTCATGTCGATCATCACGTGACTTGTACTTTGTTCTTTATGATATGAATGAGACACGTATTACCATGAAAAAAACTACATGTAGAGCATGACTTTTAGCCCGTATTTCTTCAGCTAAGATCAACCGAATCATAGATGCATGACAAAAAACGATGCAACATGCTCCCCCTGTGCGAAAATACTTGTCATCAAAATGGATAAAAGGGGATGTATCTAGAGTACTGTACAAAACGCGCCGGCCGTACGTGAATGTGCAACTATAGTTTGCTAGTAATACTTTTGCGGGTGACCTTTGAGGTCGACTGCTTGGAGCTGATTCAGCTCTGGAACTCGCGACAGTTCTCACGCTCTCTTATAGCACCTATCCTTTTCGAAATTGAAGGGCTAGCCTCATCGTTTGATCACTTGCATCATGTAATGAGACAATCCAATACCTCAGCTCACCTATGTGTGAAAAATGCAAGCACTCTAGACGTGGCTGATTGTTGGATGAACTCTCCTCTGGCTTCTTCGTGAGTAGCCTCATGGCTGATCGCGCTGGTGCTGTTAATGATCGAACAAAACTCGATGATTCCCGTAAAAAAATAGTAATACTTTTGCGGGCCCATATGTCACTGGCACATCACTTGCTTTATCCGCCTGCGAAGTTCCTCTCCGCAGGAGCCCCACACGCTCTGGCAGTCACACACTCCGAAACACTCCGAAACCCCATGGCGTGCCACCTCGTCGCCGCCTGCGTCCCGCGTCTGACCGTCGTGTCATCCTCCGCCTCCGGGGACCCCGTCCGCCGTATCCGGCGGCGCGCGCCGGGGTCGCGTCCCCAGAAGCCTCCCACGGCGGCTCCGCCCCAGCCATCCGTCGCGGAGGTGCGGCGCGCCATCGGGGCCGCCGACGACCCGTCCGCCTCCGGGAGGGATAAGCAGTCCGGTTTCATGGAGCTCCTCGCCTCCACGCCGATCGGGCAGCCGGAGAGCGACGCCGAGCGCCGAATCCGCGAGGCCGCCGAGTGGGTGGTCGACAACACCGAGGCGCGCGCACAGGAAGGTGATGCGCCACGCTGATTCCCCTTCGGTTCATCATCCTAATCAACAATTACATTCAGCAGCTATCATGCGCTACGTTTACATTGCAATTTGCAACCACGATTTTTACCATTTTTGTTTTGAAAATGTGAAGTTTACTTTCTGATTCTGAATGACGGACTGCCGAAGGATTTCTGCATTACTAGGAAGAACCTGATAGATTATGTACTGAATGATAAAGCGTGTAATCATTTTGAACAAGATTTGCGTCATCCCTCATAAGCAATCCTACCTATTTGCATCGTTCTGAACTTCTAATTTATAATGTCAAATTTGGGCTAAGTTCTCCACCGCTCTTCTCCTCAGGGCAAAAGTCTATCTTGGTGCTATGCATGAAGATCTTTCCTCTGTGGCTGTTCCTCATGCTTACTGCCCTTGGAGTTATAAAATTACCATTTGATATTCCCGGTCTGGATATAGATAATCTCCTAATGTAAAGTCTTAGATTGTTTCTTCTCCCAGCTATATGAGCAGCGGATACTTGAAAAGAAAAACAGTGATAGATATTGTTCACACTATTGAAGTTGCTTGTTTCGTAAGGTATGAATAAACTGTATGACTTATTCTCTTCTTCACCTTATTACAATTGGAAAATTGGAGTAACATGTGGACACAGTGTATTTCTTTTCACTTGAAATGAGTAAAATTGATTTTCATAGTTGTGCTATTTATGAGATTAGCAGAACAATAGACTAAGTTTGTCTACGTTACATCCTGTGTGCTAGAACTGGGAAGTAGGTACATAAGGCACAGATGTGATCTCTGCACTTACTTATTTGGCTGACAGATGTTTACGCATTTTACATCTTGTGGACAGATGTGTATACATTCCAGATTTTGTGAACAACTTACATAGTTGATTGACTACTTTTGGAATCATTTTCCATGAATATTGTAGCTCTTTCAATTCAGGATAAACTTTTGGGTTGCCCGAAGTTGCTCTCAAGGTTTCAGTGTTGTGATTTCTGCATAATATAAGCACATTAGCATTGAGTGATGGTAATTGCCAAGTGCTTTTTCTTAATAACCTATATGATGCATTCATAATTGTGAGTGAACTTCGGCTTTGTTGCTGCTCTAATAAATACATCATCACTAGGCAAAACCATAACACCTGGCACGTTGTTCTATCTCTTAGTCTCTGCACTGACGTAAATAATGTCTGTTGTATGCCTTTAGATCTTCCATACAAAAGCACCAGCTGAGTAAGAAAAACAAGTAAAAAGAATGAACTGTTGAAGGGGGAGTCAACTCATAAAATATCCCCAAGAGCAGTGCACATAAGTAAATCCTACGTGGTTCCGTTCCCTGCCAAGGGGAGCTATATTCTGTTGTTCAAATGGCTCATGATCAAGGAACTCTACTGGGTAAGGTCGACAAACCAGAGAGCATTAATGAACGCGCTACAATGGTAGCATCGTCATTCACATAGCTTTTGATGGTTAGGCAGCTAGTCCTACCATGTATCTCTGATAGGCTAGGAAGCTACTTCTATCTTCTAACTGAAAACAACCGGAAGACCTGATACAGTAATTTATTTGCTACTCCCTCCGTTCCGAATTACTTGTCGCAAGTATGGATGTATCTAGATGTATTTTAGTTTTAGATTCATCCATTTCTAAGACGAGTAATTTGGAACGGAGGGAGTATTTGTGAGCTGTGAAATGGATGCCGCAGGGAGATGAAAAAAAGGGATTACAATGAAGCAAACCTTGCAGTTTGCTCTGACTGCACATGTAGGGATCCTTTCTTTTATAACATACATGATACAGTTATCCTTTAATTAGATAAAAAACCTAGACCTCCCTTACCACTGATGTATGTACAACATAAAAAATCCAATACAAAGTGTTAAGTTAAATAGACAGAAAGAAAGTGATATTGCAATGTTTCATCAGTGGTAGAGTGGAGAAGAGGTTGACTTCACAATTTGCAAGTGCGCATCTGCACCTTGATGCCCCAGTTAGCTCTTAGTCTCTTTTTCTTAACACCTCCTGGACAAGATGGCTTTCCTGCAGGTTTATATCAGCCTAAAAAACTCTAAATTTTGGCTGAAATGGTGCAAGACTGAAAACAAATGCTGGCTGGCGAACACTTAGTTAGTCATGCCAACAAAGGAGCCTGTCCGGACAACCAGATGATACATCCGAGCTTGACACTCTTCCGCTGCTCTAACGAACCTTCCCTTTATTATCTTTCCAGACAACAGCAGATGATGACTTAAGAGTCAGTCATGCCAACAGAGGAGCCTCTCTGCTCCCATGTCTACAAGGCTAAGTACAAATTATTTTGGTTGTTAGAGTTTAAAGCAGATCATATGCTATAAAGGTTTGCTGATTGAGTCTGTGGAATTGGTTAGCATGTGAAGATCTGGAGTACCTTTATAGAGACAGAAGAATGAGTTCACTCACATGCAAGTACGCAGCCAAGTTGAATAAGTTGAGTATATAATTTAGGAGACAGGCTTGTATTCTTTATATATATTCTTCTCTCTCCTGGAGTGCAATCATTTTGAGAGATGGAAATTGGCAATGGATTCCGAAACTTATAACATGGCTGAAGCAGCCGTGAGTTGAGCAATGCACCAGACCATGTGAGCATCCATGATCTCACCAGCTTTTTGTTCAGGCATTTTGGATTGGGGCTAGAGCTAGACTTGTTTAAGCTCCTACTTTTCATAAAAAGCCTTATAATATCATGCAAGTTGCACTGTGCAGAATTATTTGGTAATTCAATTAGAGTTGCCACACAACACAAGAATTCATTTATATCAGACAAGGATGTTCTTGGATAGATAAATATAAGTGTTCGTACGTTGAGTACTTTTAAGATCTCTTGCCTTCAATCTGTCTGACGGGTTGGTAGGATCTTATGCATCTTTGGTTAGTTTTGAGCAACTTTAATTATTTTGTTCTTCTGTTGGTTATTTTGTAGAAGAGCAAATGAGTTAAAAGCCAGTTCTCTTTAAATATTGAAGAATCTGATCTTGTTTCCTTAGAACTTGCAGAGGAGGCATATTGTTCCCGACTTATCTGTCCTCCGAGCAATTTTGTTAAGCTGCATACTTGAGAATATGCCAATTTATCCAGAATTGCTGACTGTGATATGTTCTCTTCATTTATGCATGCACGGGTCTTGTTCCACTTCAATTGTTTAGTGTTCTAGTGGTGCAACTTTCCTACTAATCCTTGTAGCCACAACTTTGCCGAGCTTTGATATTAAAGAATTTCAATAGCTAACTTCAGTTATCCAGAAAATTAGCTATAGTGGTAATAATTTTATTTTCATTATCAAGTATCCAGTTTATTTAGGTGCACATTATCTAATATTCTAATGCATATGTTGATTCTACTCTTATATGGAAATGGAGGGCTAAGAGCATTACTAGTAGTGCCCTCAAACCCTCAAACCCCTAAAAATAACCGCTTTTTTACAGTTTTCGCCGGAAAAATGCCGTAGACTAGAACCTCTAAACCCTCAAACCCGTAAAAAAAAATTAGAGGTCCAACCCTCAAACCAAATTTCAATCTGTAGAAGTAGGGGTTGAGGGGAAAATCTCCCCCCAACCCGCACTCTTCTTCGTCGCTGCCTCCTCTTTGGCGCGGGAGCCAACTGCTCCCTTCCGCCCGCGTCCCGCTGCCCTCCTCCTCGGCGCCGGCCATGGAAGGCGTCTCCGCCGCCGCGCCGCCGCCCGCCGCTCCCGTCCCGCCCGCTTCCCTCGCCGCGTCGCCCGCCTCGGCGCCCGCACCCGCCCCCGCCCCCGCCCCCGCCCAACCGGCCGTCGCACACGTGGTCACGGCGACCCACGTCGGGGCCAAGCGGCGGCGG
Organism: Aegilops umbellulata; assembly: GCA_032464435.1. NCBI lineage: Eukaryota > Viridiplantae > Streptophyta > Magnoliopsida > Poales > Poaceae > Aegilops > Aegilops umbellulata. The sequence goes on along the minus strand of CP136058.1, from coordinate 328,476,134 downwards.
GCGGGCCTCGCACTACCTCCTGCCGCCGCCGCCCCTCCCGCCCCCGTCACCGCCCCGCCCGCCCCGCCCGTTCCGGCACCCGCCCTCGCCGCCTCACCGCCGCGTGTCGCCCCGGCTGTGAAGAAGATGAGGAAGAAGGCGGCCTCCCTTGGGCCGCGAGGGGCGGCCTCGAAGCCGCGGAAGAAGCCCGCGGCGCGGAAGAAGCCCGAGGCGGTCGCCGTCGCCCAACCTCCTCCCGTCGCGCACGAGGTGTTCGAGGAAATGGCAAACCCATCCTCGTTCATGGACCTCCTCCAAAACGCGGAGGTGGACCTCGAAGCTCCGCCTCTCGCCCCCTTTAGGGCTGGAGACGACTTGGAGGAGAAGGAGGAAGATGAGGAAGAGGCGGGGGATGACGAGGAGGAGGTGGCTGAGATAGGGGAGGAGGCATTCACCGCCGCTTCCCGCCCACACGCGCGGTCGACAAACTACACCGAGGCGGAAGATGTCCTCTTGGTTCGTGCTTGGGCAGTTGTGGGAATGGATGCAACCACCGGCACCGATCAAACCGGTAAACGGTATTGGCAAAGGATCGAGGACGTCGATTGTAAGATCAAGCCGAAGAGTAGTGGGTTCATCCATCGCTCTTTCCGGTCGCTTCAAGGCCGGTGGGAGTTGATCAAGCCCGCTTGTTCTCGTTGGAGTGCGGCCATGGACCAAGTGATAGATGCACCACCTAGTGGAACCGTGGAGAGTGACTATGTGAGTACATATTTCTTCACTCTTTTGATTATGTGTGTGCACTATGCTATTGGTGGGTTCTTATGTGATTTATGTGTGGTTGATAGGAGACAATTGCCGGCATGAGGTACAAGGAGATGGCCGCTTCCAAGGGCAAGGCATTCCCATTTAAGCATGTTTGGTCAATTCTTCAAACCTTTGACAAGTGGAAGTTGAGGGATCAAGAGACCGCACCCAAGAAGTCGGCCATGCTAAGGATGGATGATAGTGAAGATGAGGAGGAGAGGAACTTGGGCAAGCCCGAGGGAACCAAGAAGGGCAAGCTAAGGGTGAAGATGGAAGAAGAGGCGTCAAGCCTAAGGGAGAAGATGGACCACATGATGAAGGCAAGAGAAGAATTGACAACGAAGACATTGGAGACGAAGCTTCTTATCACCGAGAAGAAGAAAGAGGTCAAGCTTGCACAAGTTGAAGCAAAGCGTGAAGAAGCAAAGCGCAAGGCCGAGTTGGAGGAGAGGATGATCAAGCTCAAAGAGGCAAAGGTATGGAAAGAACTCATGGTGGAGGAGAAAGAGCACATGATGATGTCCAAGAAGGACATGGATGAAGACCAATTGCAATGGTGGAAGGACTACAAGGAAGACATCGCAGAGAGGAAGCGGATGTTCCGTGTTGCGTCCTCTACTTTTCGAGGTGACACTCCGATGAGTAGTTGTGGTGATGGCGGTGTGTACGACTCCACCGGTGCCCATGGAGATGCTTGATGGAGCTCGCTTGTGGTCTATGAGATGGCGCCGAGGTGCAACTTTTGGGTGATGGTGCCGATGAGAGGAGGAAGATGATGATTTTGTGATGTAAACTGTTAAACCATGCATCAATGATTGTCATTTGGTAGTTTGTTTGGAAGTTGATTGTGTTCTTGTTGTCATGAATTGTGAGATGTCAAATGATAGATTTAAAGGTTGGGGTCGAGGCAAAGAATAGAACCCTCAAATCCAATCCTTAAAGCAGTTTACGGGTTGGGTTTGAGGGTTCTAGTATTTGCCTCTGTTTTTCAACCCTTAAAAGTGTCAAAAAGTGGCACAACTCAACCCTTAAAACTGCTTTTTAGATTTGAGGGTTTGAGGGTTCTACTAGTAATGCTCTAAGCTGGGCAAAAGACAGATTGACGAGTGCGTGTTCATTTTTGGCTCAGTTTTACCTGTTTATTCCCTCTTTGATACTTTTTACTGAAAGTGATGATCTTTAAATAATGTTTCTTGTTGCTCACATGTTCATTTTGTTTTGCTCCCTAAGGTGTTTTTTAGGACTGCAAGTCTTTAAGTTCATCATTGTTAGTGAAAAAACAACAAAATGAACTGCCTCAGTTGCCAGGCTAGCTCATTACTTATTACTGCTAATATTGTCATTAGCTAAGTGGTTGTTCCCTAATAAGGCCTATCTTCATTGCATTTGCAGATTTTGTTGTGATATGTTCATGGTTCCCAACATAAGCATTGAGCTGTTGAGATATATGCTTTAATTGTGGAATTTGTTTTTGTTGAGTTCATGAATTCTACATTTTATGCTAGGATTGGCTTTGTTGAAGTGTTGAAGCACTAAAAGTACTTGTTCCAAGGCAAGTAGTACTTTACTTTTCCCTAACTAGTTGCAGTTGACTTAGTTTAAGATTATTCTGCAGATTGTAAGCCTAAAAATATTTAAATATAAAGTTATGCAGCAAATAATGGAGACACATAATTTGTTCATTCTCCACTAAGCACTTTAAATCTCTTATTATATTGAGGAAATTGCAGACTACAAAAAGGCACCTTTTAAATTATTAAAAAGGAAGGCCAAGATCATACTGAGATCATCCTTCAGTTAGGAAGTTTCTTTGTGATACCCTCATCTTCAATCCTCAGTTTTGTTCTAATATTACGGCCTCAGTAGGATAACACAGGTTCAATGCATATGGAGATTTTCTTCTGATTTGATTCCATCGTACATGATTAATGTTCAGCCCTGTAATAACTACTGCTTTCCCTTACAACCTTTTTGTACTTAACGATGTCTTGTAGTGATTGCATGGATGATGTTTGCCTAGCTACAGGTCTCGAGTGAAGACGTATGTGGGATAGATAAGTGCATAGTCTAGGTGCATAGCCACACAGATGCATATATAACTAACCATATCCTGTGCACACTAATCTGTTGCTAATGTCACAAGATTTGCACACTAGCCATATCCCCCGTGTCTCTTCCTCTCTTACAATGGGGACATGTAAATGATATTTGCGGTAGTTAACGAAGTTAATTACCTTGATCTAGGGAACTTATTGTCAATCTAGCTGCTGTTTGGGGGATAAGAAACAAAGATAATTTATGGTCTTGTATCAAGGACCCTGTCCTCTGACTAGAAGACGATACGGAAACTTGGTTAGTTCAAATCAATATGCTAATTCCGTGAACAGGAAACTGTAACAAAAGTTACTATCTACTTCCTCCGTCCCAAAATAAGTGTCTTAACTTTATACTAACTTTAGTACAAAGTTGTACTAAAGTTGAGACACTTATTTTAGAACGGAGGGAGTAGTTTTCATGGCACTACAAAAGAAATTGTTCAGTTCTTAAGATGCATCAACACAACCTGTTGTTTGAGTAAAATGATCTGACGTACGTGGAGCACTCATATACTTGACTCCCCACTCAAACAATTTTCTGAGTCCAAGAATTGTGATGTGTTCGTATCCTACTGCTGTCCTATGCTGCCGACTTGATCGCTGTCGCCAGGATGTGTATCAAACATAGCTGTAATGACTAATGGAAGTACCACATTGGACATAGCTCCATCCCACTGCATGGAAAGTGAAATTAGACAAGTCTCCTAGAAGTCCAAACTTTAAGCCTATTGTAGAGCATTTCATAGATGCACTACTACCAGGCGTTAACATCTGTCAAAAATAATTTGAATTAGTCGGAACTGAGAACTCCATGCCAGTGCACGGAAAGTGGAGTCAGACAAGTCTCCTTGAAGTCCAAACTTTAAGCCTATTGTAGAGCATTTCATAAATGCAGTACTGCCAGGTGTTAACATCTGTCAAGAATAACTTGAATCAGTCACAACTCCATGCCATTGCACGGAAAGTGGAACCAGACAAGTTTCATAGAAGTCTGAGTTTTACCCCTAGCTTCGTCGTTTGTGTAGAGCATTTCCTAATTGCCGAGTTACCAGGTTTTAACACCTGTTACTGGTAAGCTTAATCACTTCTACTCAATGCATCAAGGTGACCTTCCTGGAAGTTTCCCTCCAAGCATTGGTAGGATATATTTTGGAGTCCCTTTCTTGGAGTCACTAAACAACCTTTCATCTGCCTTTGTTGCATGGATGGATGGATGACCACTTGATCTTGTCTGGTTTTACCACTGTAATTCTCTGAGGTGGTCATGGCCATTGCATACTTTAAGCCTTTTGCTAGCTCCTAAGCTCCAAGCAAGTAGAATAATGAGTAGGATAAGTTTAGGGTCAGAGGTATGCCTCCTAGTGCGTAAACAAACTGCCTGCGTGTGGGGGGTATGATGTCCTTTTGATCTGGCATATCATCCCTTGTGTGCCTCTATATAAAGGCCCCCCAACTCAACATCCCTCTCATCTCATACCACACTAGCCACCAGTCCACAAGCTGTCTGTCTAGCTGCACTCCTCCTCTCTTTGCCTTGCACCAAGCTTCCCGAGCATACCATGAAGATTGGCGGCCAGGGGAAGCTCAACAGGGCTTTCAGGGAGAAGAGGGCTAGGTTCTACATCTTCCGCCGCTGCGTCGTCATGTTGCTCCGATGGAGCGACTGATGGGTCTCTCCATGACGGATCTTGTTTTTTCCTTCCATTCTAGGATTTTTTTTGGCACTGCCATTTTTCAGGGTTAGAGTAGTTTGGGTGTAGTCGCTCTGTATAGGCTAGACTTCATCATTTGAGGTCCTTTTTTCTCTCCGCCGTTTCCTGTTGTTACAGGCAAAGGGAGAGAGATCCAGCTCCGTAGTCTGAGGCTGCCATCTTCTTGTACGACTGGAGAAATTAAAGATTGATGTGAAGATCATTTCTTACCTGTTCTTCAACTTGATGTTATACTGTTGATGATAATTATTAATTGGCAAGTTGATGACAATCTGAGATTGGAACAATTGTACTTCCGCGAGCGAGCTATACCTTTTTTTAACGGTTTGAAGTGATCCGTATCTGATGCTTTGTGCTTTTGATGGAAAGTTGGAATCAGCCTGTGTGGCCACACTTTTTTGAGGGCGTATCTCCATGCAATTGCACCTTTTTCCTGGTCCTTTGAGAGGTGACTGACCTGCTGTTGTTCTCTTGATATGCTGGTGTCTATGCCATTGTTGTTCTCTTGATATGGTGCTGCCCTTTCAGGAACTCAACTGTTTCATGTGAGACCATTGCAACTCAAACAGGCCCTAAGCTTGGTGCATATCTCACGAATAATGGAATTGCCATAGAGGAGAACTGAGATATTGTGCATACAGTGAGTGCTTACATACAGGCCTTCTGAGAAAGACAACTAATAGCTGGTACACCACTCCGGCAAAGGTCAGGAATCCACTATGGAAGCTCAATCAGAGCTTGCCTTAGTACCTGAAATGAAATCTTTGACTGTTGTACTGGACCAAGGCATGCATGAATTAATGTCAATGGTGAAACCTTGACTGAACCATGATGCATGACACTGCAATAACCGTGTTATGCATTGCTCAGTGCTTCAGGCGCTAGTGCTTTCTTTCTCAACAATTATTATGATCAATCATATTCATATGTTTTCTGGACCGCAAAATGCTGATGATATTGGCACCCAATAGTGGCCTGTGCTCACTTTTGGCCTTGAAAGAAATGAGGCTGTCTGGTCCCTGCCCTGGCCACAACTCACGGGATGTACGTAGTGCTGCATGTGCCTGCCGGCCTTGGTACATGCGTGGGGCGCACATGCGCGCGTGCACGCGCGCACGACTGCTCGTGCGTTTGTCTCTTTGCCCAGCTGTTTGCTTCTGCCTGGCCAGGCCCTGCACTGCTGTGGTTCTGCATCCTGTGTGCTGCTTTGTTTTTCTTCTTCCATCTCCATTCCTTGAGACATGCAGCAGGAGCTCCTCCCACAAGACATGGCCCCCGTGTTTCCGGTGAGTTTCTTGTTTTCTCTACACTACACATCTTTGACTGCAGCTGCTGCTTAACTAGCGACTTTGTCCTTTCTGCGGATGATTGATTCATAATACTCCTATGATATTATACTGTCTGATGGGTGCTTAGGCTCTAAACTAGCTGAGCTATGCCGCCTACGTGTGCAAAAGTTAATTCAGCTAGCTATGATGCGTACGATGCAGTACACTACAGTACAGTACAGAAGGACAATCAAGGGCTGCTCATAGGCTCCATTATTTGCTGCTTAAGACACTATGAAGCTATTTTCTTATGCACTTCAACTCATCATTGATCTTCTTCTGAATGGAATCTTAGCAGGTCTCCTGCTAACTTTCAAAGAAACTCATCATTGATCTGGACAAAATTTCTGACAAAACCAGCAAGTATATATGGTTATTACATTTAATGCATTTGTGGATTTCCTCCTGTTCATTCCCTACACTGTGCACCCTGTATGAAAGTTGTGAGGCTTTTTTTTTCTTCATCTTGCTTAAAAATCGAGATAATGTTTTATCCCCACCCCACACACATACACATGGTTATTTCTATAAATATTGCGAGCTCCGGATATAGCGAGACATGCATATCAGGATTAAAAGTTTATCGACAGCTCAAGTTGTATGACCTCCACAACCAAAGAAGATGGAATATATATTCATTTCATAGTAGAAGGACAAGAGTCCATGTTCGACTTTGATTCTTTCACTGAATCATCTCTATCAGGCCATGCATGGGTACAGTACACAACATGTCCAAAAAGATACAGCAGCCGCATATCCCACTGCCTAAGGGATGGCAGATGGGAAAACAGGTGGAGAAAAAATGGAAAAATAAATACTAATAACTCATGGTAAAGAAACAACTGATAGAATGTCTAGTCTACCAAGCTTTCTTGAGAGCAATATGCCATGAGCATGGGAGTTCCTTCCTAGCTTCTACTTCTACTCCTAACTAACTGATGATACTTCCCTATCTAAGTGTGACTTCTCCATGGATGGACCCTTGACTTCATGGGTTCCATGGAGGAACGAAAATGCAGCTTGGAGCTCAGTCATGCCAGCAAAGGAGCATGACGATGCACCTACGGATGATGTAGAGCCTGGCTCTATGCTCTTTTAGAGCTCTGCTCACCCTCCCCCCTTGCTTGCCTTGGCTCCTCACACTCCCCATTTAGCTTGATGAACCGAAGAGATGCGATGAAAGTAGGAGAGTTTGCTCTCTGTGTAGATCTGATCCCTGGTTGGAGCTTGCTGTGGTGTGGAGCTGGGAAGCCCGGGGGCTGGGGTTTTATAGAGGAGGCGAGCATGCAGTGCCCTTCCTCCCATGCAACTGTGCTAATTCTTCATTTCCTCTTTTTATTTAATCTCAGGGGACAAATCTCTGCATCTGAATGTGGGTTATTGTTCCTGTCGCCGACAGAAAGCTTGATCTTATTGATGGATACGATCATTTCGGATAACGGACAGCTCATCCTGCCGCATACGTGTTGAAATATGCAGATTCAGTAGCGGTTCGGCATGGCTCTGATGAAGGTTCTTGGTATCTGGCACTACTGCTTGCGGCTGGTATCATAATTTATTCCCTTCTCTCTTTCTTTGCTTATCTATCTTGGTACTTGGATATCTGACACCACTGTAATTTGTCTGTTTGATCTTCCTTGGGAGAACACTAGCGATCTTCTTGCATTGCCAAGATCTTCTTGAACTTGATTAGTTAACAGTATTATGTGGTAGCAGTACTGTAGTATATCCTCCTGTCGGTAGATTGTGCCGGTAAAGAGTTGGAAAGAGTTTATGGAGATCTAATATTCAAGTAACTTGGAGATTTCCTCGTGTCGCCTCGATTCGTTCGGAAGCTGCTAGGAAGCAGGATGGAATGAGTACTCGGATCATCCATGCAGCCGGCATATCTTTTGACTGAAAAGCACTTTTGAGTGTACTTATTCCGTATGATTAGAAAAAAAAACAGCCCTCTGTGTGTATGCGCGCTTTGGTTGAGGTGCTTGTCTTATGGACGTTGTAGCCGTTTGATGCTGCGCCCTTTACTGCATTTCCATGTATCTTGCCTAGTTTCCAGTCAAAACACAGGGCACTTTCTTGTGCAGGGGTTGTCTGCTGCCCCTGTGTGCCACTTTCTAGGGTCCTCCCCATGTTGATTTCTGAGCCTCTCTGTTAATATGCTATGGTGACACAGTAGTATTTTCTGCATCATCTATTACGTGTTATGACTTAACGTTTGGTAAAACGGAAGTTCTGTATGTGCACGGTAACATATATATGCTTGGACTAACTTGTTCGGGTTTATGATTGATCATTATTGGCACATGCAACATTTGTTGACATAGTGTTGAATCTTCTGCATGAGTGTCAGTCAAGCATGTGACAAATGATGTCTCAATGCTGGTCATGAAGCACACAAACACTGTCTCATGTTAGCCAGCATTTCTTTGGTCATGGTCAGTGAGTTGAATCTTGATATATATCATGAGCATCTTTATTTCTTCTGCTCACACATTTGTCTGAGCATTTGGTGATGAGACTAATATAATAATCACTATAGAACATGTGACTTACTTGTTTCTCTAACAATATACAGAATCTGCATCTCAAGGAAAGAAAAAGCGAGCACATCTGTATTTGCAGGTATGAGCAAATATGATTCCATCAGTTTATCTTTAGCATGTTTTTCTTGAGAAAACGCAAAAGCCTTGCGTTTCAATACATTGGTAGAAAGAAGAGTTTGTACAAGCCCTAAGAAGGGCATCACCCTGTGACTACAACATGACACCTCTAGTCGCTAGACACTGCCACCGCCGGGAGCAAAGCCGCCAGACCTCTCGCACCTGCCATTTCCCATTGCCCAGCTTCCCTCTTGAACGTGTCGAGGAGACGGGCTAAGCTGAGCTGAGCGAAGATGGTCGCGTTACGACACTTCCAGATGCACCAGGCCACCAATGTTATAGCCGAGGAGGTGCCTTTCTGGACTGGGGTGGGGACGGAGCTGCAACTTTGTTGCCACCAGTCCACGAAGTCCTCTAGGGGAGCACAAGACTTCCAGTTGAGCTTCAAAAGGTCGAACCTGTGAGTGTTGGCCAAAACTGTGAGTGTTGACGACGGACACGTAAACGCACCCCCGGGATCGTCAATCGTGGAAATCGCTCTGGGACCCCAAAACGTTGAGTAATAGTGCATGAACGGACCAGAATCGGCCAAAATTGTGAGTGTTGATGACCGACACATAAATGCACCCCGGTGTTTGTCAATCGTGGAAATCACTCCGGGACCCCAAAACTGAGTAATAGTCCAAGAAACGGGTCAGAATCGGCCAAAACTGTGATTGTTGATGACCGACACGTAAGCGCACCTTAGGGTTCAACAATCATGGAAATTGCTTTGGGACCCCAAAACGGTAAGTAATAGTCCATGGAAGAGCCCAGAATCGGACAAACCTAGGATTATTGATGAATGATACATAAATGCACCCCGGGGTTCGTCAATTATGGAAATCGCGTAGGGACCCCAAATTAATGAGTAATAGTCCATGAAACGGGCCAGAATCGGCCAAAACTGCGAGTGTTGATGACCGACACATAAACGCACCCCGGTGTTCGTCAATCATGGAAATCACTCCGGGAACCCAAAATTGAGTAATAGTCCAAGAAACGGGCCAGAATTGGCCAAAACTGCGATTGTTGATGACTGACACGTAAGCGCACCTTGGGGTTCAACAACCATGGAAATCGCTTTGGGACCCCAAAACGGTGAGTAATAGTCTACGAAACCGGTCAGAATCGGCCAAAATTGTGAGTGTTGACGACGAACACTAAACGCACCCCGGGGATCGTTAATCATGGAAATCGCTCTGGGACCATAAAACGGTGAGTAATAGACCATGAAAGAGCCCAGATGGACATAACTAGGATTGTTGATGAACGACACGAAAACGCATCCCGGGGTTCGTCAATCGTGGAAATCGCCCTAGGACCCCAGGATCGGCCAAAATTGAGAGTGTTGACGACGGACACGTAAACGCACCCCGGGGATAGTCAATCGTGGAAATCGCTCTGGGACCCCAAAATGGTGAGTAATAGTCCATGAAAGAGCCGAGAATCAAAAAAACTAGGATTATTGATGAACGACACATAAACGCACCTCGGGGTTCGTCAATCGTGGAAATCGCTCCGGGACCTAAGAAAGTAAGCAATAGTCCATGAAACGGGCTAGAATCGGCCAAAACTGCGAGTGTTGATAACCAACACATAAACGCACCCCAGGGTTCGTCAATCGTGGAAATCACTCCGGGACCCCAAAACTAAGTAATAATCCAAGAAACGGGCCAGAATCGGCCCAAACTGCGATTGTTGATGACCGACACGTAAGCGCACCTTAGGGTTCGACAACCATGGAAATCGCTTTCGGACCCCAAAACGGTGAGTAATAGTCCACTAAACGGGCTAGAATCGGTCAAAATTGCGAGTATTGACGACGGACACGTAAATGCACCCCGGGGAAATAGCTCTGGGACCCCAAAACGGTGAGTAATAGTCCATGAAAGAGTCCAGAATCGAACAAAACTAGGATTGTTGATGAACGACACGTAAACACACCCCGGGGTACGTCAATAGTGGAAATCGCTCCGGGACCCTAAAACGGTGAGTAATAGTCCATGAAACGGGCCAGAATCGGTCAAAATTGCGAGTATTGACGACGGACACGTAAACACACCCCGGGGAAATAGCTCTGGGACCCCAAAACGGTGAGTAATAGTCCATGAAAGAGTCCAGAATCGAACAAAACTAGGATTGTTGATGAACGATACTTAAACACACCCCGGGGTACGTCAATAGTGGAAATCGCTCCGGGACCCCAAAACAATGAGTAATAGTCCATGAAACGGGGCAGAATCGGCCAAAACTGTGATTGGAGATTTATTTTATTATTTTACAGAAAAAGATGATGATCAAGCCCAATATTTCTTTAATTGGTATATGTAGATGTACAAGAATACACTGTAACCAAAACCAAAAGAAAGAAAAGAAAGATGTAATCAAAGAGAAGATTGAAGGAAGATGTTATATGGTCTCCTCGTACTTATTTCCCAGCAATATTTAATTACAATGAATAAATAATAATGTATAATAATAAAATGTAAACAAATAAGCATACAACTTGTGTCATGCAATAATGAATCCTATTACATATATTACACTGACATATTTAAGTATATTTATTTACACTGAACAAACACCATAATTTTGTAAACAAATAATACTTCATAAAACTTGCCAAATTGCATGCAGTACATATGGCAGGGGGCCTTTTATTTTTGCACTAGTAGTCTGCATCCCACACAGAGAAAGCACTAGAGGACTTCATCCAGTTGGCAGTAATTTCAGGGTAGTGCCGGTTGATCACATCTCGTAGGCCTTCAGTTGTTTTGACCCATTGCATCCCCTTCTTGGTGTATGTTTTCTCATCGAAATTGCTTGTAATAAATCGATCTGCTTCGAGCCTCCTGTTTATAGAGATGTGTTAAATTAATATTCATATCTTAACTGAGTAGTTATCATCTCAAATTAGTACTTCCACATTTGACTACTTCTTTTTTCTGGTAACATTCTGGATCTACCAGTAAAGTACCCATAATGGTCACATCGTTATGTTTTCTTGCCTTTTTGAACTTTGGTTTGGGTAAATTTTGAATCTGTGAAAATTATCTTAAGCCACATTCTCAGTTGTTTCCTAATACATTTAACAAGGGCTTAAATCAAATTTGGTACTTTGTCTAGCATTCAATATCAGTTAAAACTAAATATCACCTTGATGCCATTAAAATGAAAATGTTGAATGCTGTTTCGCTTATGGCAAATCCCTTAATTTTTTTCTCTGCCATAAGACCAACAAGAAGATCCAATTTCTCTACATCATCTCCATATATTGCTTTTATGGCTTCAATTGCATCCTTGTCACTTGTCAGATCCTCCCAACTTTTTATTGGAATCAGAAGTAGCCTCCTCCTGAACTCATTGTACCTCGGTACACTTCTCTCCCTGTCTCGGTATACTTCAATTTGGAGGAAAATAAAATGACATTAATCTCAGTGTAATCATTATCAAAGGCATTAGACACAGTAATCCTCTTTATTTAACTTGAAGAGTACAGTTTTTGCTTAACATTGTTGTTTATACTAGTATGCAGCAATGTCCTTGTTTTTTAAATAAATGGTAGTTGTGATTGATTAGAAAGTGGTGCTAAGGTTACAAGATACAAACATGATATATGTCTTGGTAAGAGAATCTTGTATTTTCAATCTGGTTAGTACAATAATAGTTTGGGAATTCTTGAAAATTGAAAAGTATGTTGTGATAAATTTCAACATAGTAGTTTAAGGTTACAAAATACTTGTTCTAGTACTTAATTTGTTGCCAGTACGAGTTATTTTAAATATTTTTATGCATTGGATTATTCTTGGTGGACCCTTGTACCAATTTGACATGGTGCAAAATCATGATCCTCTACTGATAGTGGTATAAATTGGGTCCAAATTTCATACCTTCTAGGGCAGCAAGGTCGATTCTGTCAGATCGATTGGTACCATCCAAATTTTGTGGTATAAGGTCCCTGAAGAAACTTGGGTAGTTCCATAGTTCAAGTGCACCACAAGCTTGATATCCCATTGATAATGTTTGTTTTTCAAACCCTATTTTTGATAGCTTATCTTCCCCCTTGAGACCAACCAACTCTCCAATATCGATGCTACATTTTGACACAAGAAAGAAATGGTGTCAGTGTTTATGTCAGTTATACTAAAAATGCGCTAACCTAGCAGAAAACTGATTGTGACCAAGATTATACATTCTACTTTTTATTGTATATTTAAGAAGATAAAAAGCATAATAAATCTAGCTGTTTGTGTCAGAGTTCAGTGTCTAATGTTAGGTTCAGTAATCCATGATGTAAGAGTCGATATCTAATAGAAGAATGTCTTAACTTTTTTTTTCCTCATTTCTTTATAATCTGTATCACTCTTTTTCTGTCTGATCTAATGAAAGCTGTTAGTTTGCATTCCATCTTCTACATAAAGTGTGAGAGGAATGGATGCCAAACATAAATTGTGTACTCACTCTTCCAGGTATGGTGGGGAATTATTTGCAGCGGGTTGCCCGGTCGGATCCCTGAGCTTGAGAGTGCTTGGTATTAAGGAATGCATTCTGTAAACACTAGTAAACTCTTCAGTCAAAGAATAAGGTACGCCATGGTTGATCGGCTTCTTCAATCCCACAAGCCCACCTAATGCCGTTCCTCCTATGTGACCAAATGTATCTTTTATTTTCTTACCCAATAATCCATACCTTCACAAAAGAATCAGAATATCAGGTAAATTTTACACATTCTCACTAATTTAATTCATTTGAATTTGCAGATGTAAAAAAAATTTCCACTTGGAAAAGTAATACCATCATCAACGGTTAATTTTCTTTCTTTCGGCAAATATGATAAAATGAGATAAATATATCCTCACCAATTTGCGCGCATTGCAGCTCTCATGGTTTTAGTCTTGAGAAGCTCGACAGTCCAATCAATAGTGTGAATCTTTGCAATGACAGCAGAAGTGACCAATTTGGCATACCGATATAATTCTTCATCTGATAGTTTGGGATGTTCTTCCTGAGATTAAAACAAAATTTGTAATTTTTTCTTCATATTTTCAGCATAAAGAAAACAAATTAATGTCTTGATAAATAACAGCTTTATCGGTAAGGCGGCAAGAAGTCAAGAACAGCAAATTCTTCCTAAAAACTAAACAAATACTCCCTCTGTCCCATAATATAAGAACGTTTTTGACACTAGTGTAGTTTCAAAAACTTTTTTATATTATGGGACGGAGGGAGTAGATAAAGTGATGCTTCTCTTACCTTTATTGCATCACAAACTGCATTGTGTTCCTTAACAAAAAGAGCTTGTAAGATCGAAACCCCAACCCAACCGTTGCGAACGTCGCCCGATAATGGCACACCATTCTCCTCATGCAATAGAAGACCGTCATCTCCGATCACTAGTTTTCCATCAACACAAGTCCTGATCTTTTTTGCCTCTTTCTCATTATTACCATATACTGCACTCCCATCCCTTGGTACATACAAACATAGAAATTGCAGAAAATTATGACATTTTATGCGCAAATGTGCATTGATTTATATATATTCATCGATCGTCTCTATTTTGTAAGTTCATTCTTTGTGCTTAAGAGAAATTTCTGATAAAGATGTTAACTTGAGAAAATCTTAAGCATTACTTACCACCAAGCTGTGCGGACATTGTAGTAACCAGTTTTTATTCCATCAGAATTCGTAGGCTGTTCTTTTGTGGCGTAGAACTTGAACGATTTGAGGGGGCACTCATTGGCCACTTCTTTTGGAGCTGTGATTTCAATCTGGAAGAAACCAAGAAAATTGAATTATATATCAACTAACAATTAGAGGTGGCAGAACCTGACCCAACCCGAGAAATCTGCTCGACTCGAATCGGACCCGACATTTTCCAAAAAGTCAAACTGACCTGACCTGAACCAACCCGACCAGATCCAAAACTGACCCGATCCAAGATCAAATAGCATCCAATCCAACTCAAATCAACATATGTTCAAAAAAAGTTGATATTGAAATTGGTCCGACCTGACCCGTCCATCACCCAACCCGACCCGACTCGACCCGAGATATTCTAGAAGGCCAAACTAACCCAACAAGTCCAACCCGAACCCGAACCCAACCCGCCCGCCCAATTTACCGCATGTAACTACAATATATATTTCAAATTCTCAATGGAAGATGAATTTCTATTTTTAAGACTTCAACAAATTAAGGCTATCAAATTAAGGAATTTAAATCAAGCATGCACCTGTTTGGTATCCTCCATATGATCCATCCAGTCATGAACCATGAACTGTATCCATGCAGCTGCTAGTATATTGAACTGTTTCCCTGTGTCCTTGTATTCTCTCCTGGCTAACAGCTTTGTCGCCACAACAAATGGATCTGGGCTCATCAACTGCATCGATAAATAACAGTTAATTATTTTATGCATAATCTGATGATTCAAAAGTATACCTCGAATTTCCATCCTGTTAACAGTATGATATAATTAAAAGAAAATGGTTCTGTTTTTAAATTAGCAAGCACACATTAGCTCTTATTTTTAATACTGACAAAACTCGCGTATTTTTTTGAGTTTCAACGTTAATTCATTCATTTACTTGTTTGAACCTTGCAGAACGAATACAAACAAAAAGTTTCATCAAAAAGGGTTTTATTAGTCTTGAAGTCAAAGTGTCAAACTAAATATTAAATAAGAAATAAAAATAAAACACTTTTTTGGTGATCTTTACTTCTTTAATTGGCTTCTTAGACTTTAATTTCAGGTCTATTCTTCATTAACTAAATTCAATTTGTATAGTATCTAATTTTCTAGTGAACAAAATAATAGGGATGCAAATTGAAATCAGCAGATAAGAAGAACACATCTAAAGCATGCATATATATACAACAAGAATTACCAAAATAAAAGGGAAATAAGTGCTTAACTAATTTACATTAAGTTATTAACTTGTATTGTTAGAACTTAATTAGAAATTTGGAATTTTTTAAGAAAATTACTAGATTTTTTGTAAATAGTGTATAATTAAGTACCTCATCCTGTTGATCAACTGGCTTCATGTTTCTCCCAAAAAAGGTGTATTGGCTACCAGCCTCAGCATTATGGGGGTCGTTGTACTTGCCATCTCCGGTGCGGTACGGGAACTCCTTGGGGTCAAACAGAGCACCATGAGAACTCCCAACAGCACTATGAGAACTCCCAACAGCTAGCAGGTTGTATTTTTCAAGGAGGGTCCGGCGGGTGTTCAGGTAGAGTAAACCGATCGGAACAGGCATCTTGTGCCACAAGTTTCTCTTGTCAAATGCATGAATGAACTACATGAAATTAAGAAAAATTAATACATTGGAAATTTAATTAGGTATGCATATGTAAATTAAATACTTCAACTAATGAGGAATCTCAACTGAATAGTTAATAAGGTGGTACATAAGCATGATAAAGCTTAAGTATATATGCATGCTTCTAATGGCCATATTTATGAACATGATTTGTTAGCTACCACCATATGCATGGAAAAATAATACATATTGGCATGCATACTCGTTTGAAAATACACTTCATTATAACAGATTTCCCTAATTAAATGGTGCATCAAACTTAATTTGGCACAATTTTTGAGATATTAAAATGAATATAAATAAATAAAGAAATATATATATATATATTAAAATGAATACTCCCTCCGTTCCTAAATAATTGTCTTTGTAGAGATTTCAACAAGTGACTACATACGAAGCAAAATGAGTGAATCTACACTCTAAAACATGTCTACATACATCCGTATGTTGTACTCCATTTGAAATGGCTAGAAACACAATTATTTAGGAACGGAGGGAGTAGATACTAATTTAAAACAGATCAAACAATTAAAATGCGGCATCAATAGCTCAGAATATAATTCAACTTTTAGTTGCGTTAGAATTGACACACACGCGCGCGCGCGTATATATAAGATAAAATAAAGAAATGTTTACAAATTTTATTTATGATAAATTATTCTAGTATAAAAAATACTGCCTAAATGCCAAGATGTAATTAATTATGTGCTCATCTATATATGCATGCATCCTCTCTAATTAACACCCTTATCTTGCTATAAAATAAAACGCTGACCACATCAATAACATGCATACTGCTTAATTTTCATACATAACATAATATTTATGATCATACATTAATATATAACCACTACCTGATATTCTGAAGGAATATGCATGTATGTATGTAACAGGTGTATGCAGTATGTACATCAAATAAATACTTGATATATAAATTACTCTTAAACATTAATAAATTAAAACGTACTAGAAAGCCAATCTTGTCACCGAAAGACATCTTAGAGAAAACATCACGGAGATCCGGATGAACACGAGGCTTGAAGAGACCTGAACCCATGGCTACATGGAAACAAATTAAATGAATGTATGATCTTGAATATGAGGACTTACGAAGAAGTAACAATAATATATTCTTTGGAAGTTACAACAATCAGTAAGGTGTAGTACTTCCTCCGTCTCAGTTTACAAGTCCTGCGCGTATACCTAAGTTGCCAATTTTATCACCCTAATATAAACTATATAACATAAAAATTATACCGTTTCAAAATAGAACATCTGAAGTTTATATTGATATATTTTTTGTAATATATAACTTGTATTAGATTGGTCAAATTGACGACCTAGGGATATGCGCACGTCCTGTAAACTGAGAGAGAGGGAGTACTACATTTATAATAGAAAAGGCATGCAGATCAACCCGTTCTCAGTATGTTCTGATATCCAGGCCCTGTTTAGTTCGCAAAGTTTTTCCATCGCTACAGTGACTTGGAAATTGTTTATTATGCATGCAAAACCAATTTGTCGAGCTTAATTAAGAACATTAAACAACTTGCATACTCCCTCCGTTTCTTTTTACTCCGCATATAAAATTTGGTCAAAGTCAAACTACACAAAGTTTGACCAAATTTATGTAGAAAAATATGAACATCTACAATACCAAAACTATATAGTATGAAAATACGTTTCATGGTGCATCTGATAATATTGATTTCATATTGTGAATGTTTATATTTTTTAATATAAAGTTAGTCAAACTCTACAAAGCTTGACTTTGACCAAACCTTATATGCGGACTAAAAAGAAACGAAGGGAGTACTAAGCATTTTTGCCTGCACAAAAAGACATCTAGTAACATGCATTTTACAACTAATACGGTGCATACTAAATAAATTTGGGTGCATAATAAATATTTTGACCAAGTAAAAAAAGGTCAGCTTTCCTGATTATTTTGACCAAGTAAATATTTTGAGCCCGAAACCAATGGCGAAAGTGAAACCACGTGATAATTATGTGGCTCTCTGGGTTTGCTCTTTCTCTTGGTCCCAACGCAAAAAAAAAAGATGCTATCCCGAAAGGAATCTAAGGCAGAAATGACAACAAAGGGCCACTTGGTTTGGCGGGGCCACTTGGTTTGGCGGGCCCACCCGTGTGCTTCTTATATCTTAGATTGTCCTATCTCATCACTCGTTTCTCTCTCGAAAAAAAATCTCATCACTCGTCCGTCCTTCATCCTATCCTTATCGTCATCTCTCTCTCTCTCTCTCTCTCTCTCTCTCTCTCTCTCTCTCTCTCTCTCAAACTTATGTTTGGGTCACAGCCACACGGGGGGATAGCTAGCCTAGATAACCCCCATCAGGAGTAGAGTCCCGCGTCATCGATGTGGTTGCCATGCATGCATGCCAAGAGGCAATCCACACTGGCCTTTGGGTTTGGGAGCCCAAGGAAGAAGTACGGGTAGGTTTGGTTTGCTGTCGCTGCCCTGCCAAAGACATATATAGGCCGGCCAAATCTTGGCGATCGTTTTGGCTGCCCAGGAATCGGCCGGCGCAGACCTAAAAAATGAAGCATGCCAAAAATTGACGGGTATGCAAACACGAACCTTGTGTCTGGTCAACGGCCAAGTTTTGGTTTGTTTTTTCGGCTTCAAAAGAAAAAAGGCCAAATTTTGGTATGGCTGTCGCAGACACTCATCCAAACTCGCACTACATAACAGTTGGTCGATAAAAAAGACGAGAAAGTCACTGGAGAATGAAATACTAGCACATAATGGAATCGATTGCAAAAATCACAAGAAGAATTATATTGCTTGGCGTATCTGTCCCGCTCTATGGTGGTCCGGCCGCCTGTTGTTGTCCATGCATCTCCTCCTTCGCCCTACGGGCACGTTTGGTTCTATGCCACGAGATTGGCCAAGCAAGGAAACAAGAATTCAAGGAACGATGTGAACAGCAAGGCTACTACTTACCTCTTCTGGTAGAAGGAAAACCTGGAGATGTGCTGAGCTCTCAGAAATCCCCGCACGGCTCAACCCATGCTGGGTGCACGCCGCTATATATCGATCGGTTCAAGGTTGGCTGGACGTATACGACTCCAATATTAATACTATTGATGAAACACAAGAATTGGAGGCGACCAATTCATCGGAGGATGCTAGCTGGCACACGGCTTCAAGGGTCCACAAACAAGCAGGAAGAAACCGCAAACCACCCTACACCCACTTGGGGACGAGAACCCCTATATTGTATGCATCCACACTTATCTATCTCTTTGATGAGTTGTGAATGAAATCCTTTTAGAGGCTTAGTTGACCTAGGAAAAAATGACACAATAAAAGACTAGATTAGGAAGGAGGCAGCACATGCAACCTCTAGAGGATGCTTGGATACGTTTTAGTCCTATGACTAAAAGTAGTGGGACTAAAACTTGCTAGCCTCACCCATGCTTGGATCCAAATACTAAAGAGACTAAAATCAAGTTATTGAGCATTTATTATCCTCCAAACCATCCAATCCGGAACTCGCATGTGTTAAAGTAGAGGAATTAAATGAGGAGAGAGAGGGCTAATACACATTTTAGTAGGTTTCCCATGACTAAAAAATTTTAGCCTCAAGACTAGTCCTAGTCTCTCTTTAGTCAGGGGTGCTTGGAACTTTAGTCTCTAAAAGAGACTATTTTTAGTCAGACTAAAAATAGTCCCTTGGATTCAAGCACCCTCCTAGTCTCTGCGCATGTATAGGCAGGAGCAGCAACTTGGAGCATCCAACCACCGGCCGGCGTTTCGTTCAAGAAAAATAAACCTCCACCCGGCGTTGGTGGCAGCCCCATGCCGCCGTCGCTGGAAAATTGCTTGTGCCATTGGAACAGCATACAAATATATGGTACAGATAAAAAATAACATACGAAAAAAAGTAGATAACCTATGACCCGACTGCTTCGAAGATCACAGTGATGCTACGAGTCCCAACTACTTCCACGACCACTGTGCTCCTACGAGGGATGCTACAACGGCGGCCCAACTGCTTCCACGCCCACTATGCTGCTATGAGGCGTGGTACAACGGTGTCCCGACTGCTTCGATGACCGTGGTGATGCTATCAGGCGGGCTGAGACGGCGGCCCGACTACTTCAACAATGGTGCGATGACATGCTTCGACCAAGTCGCGACGGCATTCTTTCAAATGGCTACTGTGTGTTTTGACAACATGCATCGACGATCACGGCGATGCTACAATGGTAGCCTGGTTTGCTTCGATGATGTGGCGACGACGTGCTTCGACGGTCGCGGCGATGTCATGACCGTGTTTTTCGAACGGCCGCGGTGTGCTTTGCTAGCATGCGACGGCCGCGGCAATGATACAATGGCAGCCTTGCTGCTTCGATGATGTCGCGATGACGTGCTTCGACAGCCACGGAGACGTCACGACGGCGTTCTTCGAATGGTCGCCCTGTGCTTCGACAACATGCGTCGACGACCGTAGCGATGCTACAATGGCAGCCTGCTTGCTTTGATGATGTAGTGACGACGTGCTTTGACAACCATGATGATGATGCGATGGCCCTACAACGGTGTGCTTCGATGGCGGCAACGACGATGTCTTCTTCAAACCGGCGCGGTGTGCTTTGATGACATGCGTCGACGACTGCGATGGTCCTACAACGTCAGTCTGGCTGCTCGGCGTGCTTTGATGGCGGCAACAGATACTTCGACAGCCGCCACGACGGCATGCTTCGAACAATCACAACAATGTTGCGACGACGTGCTTCGATGACTGCGGTGGAGGCCCGGCTACTTCGACCATGCTGCAAAGGCATGCTTCCCGGCCATGGCAGTGTTGGCATGATAGCACGTCTGCTTCAACAATGCTACAACAGCGGTTTGACTGCTTCGATGATGCTACGAGCCTACGATGGCAATGCTTCGCGGCCGCGGCATTAAGGCCGCTACTCAAAGTATGCATTGCTAGCAAGAGTGTTTTGCATGCAGCGGCGACGCCCAACTGACGCTAGGCAAAAGAAATGGTCAATGCTAATTAGTGTAAGAGCTAGCTTGTTCAGAATGGTTGATGCATGCATCATGCAGAGCCATGCGGTGAACTCAGTAAGGAGAAAAAGGCTGGTTTGAAAGGCAGATGAGGGACAGAGAGAGAGGAGCAGGCACGAGGTAAACATCAACAGCAGCGGTGTGAACGTTGTGCATCACGTGATGAATGAACGTGGAATTAGCCAGGCTACACAGGCACGACCAACACACATGCACGTGGAGGCCGGGGGAGACGACTTACGCCCGGGCTGAAATCAGCCGGCTGATTTGAAACGTTTTCCATAAGAAAGTGACTCCTCTGACTCCTCTCATTTTAGAAGGAGCCGGAGCTCTACCAAATGGGGCCTATGACTACTTCATGAAGACCGTGCATCATACTACTGCCAGAAGTGGGTAGTATTGGATCTAAGGTCTTGTACAATGGGAGATGCTCAGAGAGGTGCTTAGAAAAATAAACCGGATTTTTCTGAAGCACCGGTGACTATTTTTATAGGAGAGACGCTTAGTTAAGCGTCTAGCCTCTACAAATAAGCACCGGTGCTTAAGAAAATTTTGGTTTATTTTTTTAAACACCTTTCCTAAGCACCTCTCATTGTACAAGGCCTAATCCAACCATTAATTTAGGCGGTGCTTAAACGCTTCAGGCCGGTTAAGTAGGGGTACTTTCGACCCTAAATTTTCACGGGGAAACGATGGGTAACTGGGTTCATGGCCTGATAAGCGGACATCAGCATCGCCGCACTGGAGCAGCCAGACCAAAGGACGAGCTGAGCAGTGCAGGGCGGCCGCAGCCCCTCCTCGCACGCCACCATCTCCGCCTCAAGGGGGGCCGTGCACTGCTGCATGCCTGCAGCCATCGATCGGGACGCAACGAAGAGGGTCTTTCTTCATGGTCCCGGAGAATCATGTCCGTGCCGGCCGATCCGTCTGCGGAGTGGCTACCGGAGCTCATGAAGGCCACCGAGAGATACGTATTACAGTGCGATGTCCAACAACTCCGCTTTTCATTCGCATCTACTTCTTGGCTCGTTTACCATGAAGCTGTGCCTTGGCCTTCACCATGGATTACGAGTTGGGCACAACGGGATGGGCTCCGGCGAGCCGGTGCAGCCGAGGTCTGAGGTGGACGTCGCCAGCTCGGCAGCTTTTTTCGAACCGGGCTAACCGCCTTTCCATTACTTAGAACGGAAATACATCAGTCTGGAAAACAGAAAGAGTCTAAGAATAAGGAGAAGGAGAGAGCGAGTTCGACACACTACCAGGAAGCCCACCGCACTCGCCCGCCATCAAAACGAGTGCTATAGGGCGAAAACCTAGTAGCACCATACAACTAGCCCTATTACAGAAGGCAGCCAAAAGCCACAAGTCTTTGAGACAAATAAGTTCCACGAAAGTTTGTAAACCGCACAGCTGGCAACTAACGACGAACAAGAAAAAGGAGGTAGCAGGGCATGGCGCTTGGGATGATCAGCTCGAATCTCCGATCTTGACAGTCGCATCACAGGTCCTCATCAGCATCAGAGTCCCGTTGCGAATCATCTCCGCCCCTGCTCGAAGTTGCTTGACGTCGTCCCGGCCCTGAAGACCTGCCCAATAAAGACGAAAGGAAACCACCGTAAAAACAATCTCGAAAGAGGTTTCGATCATCTTCTTCTTAAAAATAGCACTGTTTCGTGCCAGCCAGATGGATCAAGTAACCGCACCCAAGGCCACAGTATAGAAAGACTCATATCCGGGCAGGAAGGAGTAGCACCACACAAAAAACTGCCATTGGTTTATAAGACAAAGGTCAGTCCCGAGTGTCACTCCAATAAATCGCCACACAACCCTGGCAACAGGACAATTAAAGAACAGATGCTAAGAGGTTTCAACTTGCTGGGAGAAGGAACACATTGGGTTCCCTGGCCACTTGCGCTGTCGCATCACTTGCCTTGGCAGCTCGGCAGCTCGAACGTGCTGAAAATACTGCCATCGCAGCAGCATGAAGGATGATGTCAACGTCCGAGGCGTTAGTACGTGATGACGACTGTGTCTAGGAGTGAAGCATCTGCGTCGGATGCACATACACTGGATCTGTTTTTGCCTAACTGCCAAATCGGTATGTCACTGTTCCGATTTTGCCCCTCTAGCGGAAAATACTACACGGTTTTAGCAGAAAATACTACACAGTTTGAGAAGTAGTATGTGTTAATCTGGTTCTTTGGATGGATAAAATGGTTGGCTTATATTAATTTGATGTACTGTAAAAGGTCTCATAAATTAATAGGAGGAAGGAGGCAGGAAGCACACATATAATGCAACACGCACATGTATGACTACCTCCTCGAGACTTTGACATATACCTATAAATTAATAGGAGGAAGGAGACAGGAAGCACACATATAATGCAACACGCACATGTATGGCTACCTTCTCGAGACTTCGACATATACCTATAAATTAATAGGAGCATGCAAAACACGCGGAGGCTAATTCATTCAGCACCGATCATTGATTAGACTAGAACATTCAGCAACCGCGCCCTCTCACAACTTTAATAATATAAACAAATATGCATTTCAAAAGAGATATGGTCAAACAGTTATGTACAATCTAAAATTAACGGTAGTGCTGGCTGCAGCAGCAAGCCGGCAGCCAGCACAATATCCATTGTCCAATAGTTGTCTCAACATGCACCGAGTGATGCTGAACCTCACGATGAGGATGACATCATAGATACACAAGATTTATGCACATTTGATGAATTTCTAGCTGAACAAGAATTATTAGAAAAACTACAACATTTTTCGATAAAGGGAATATATTAATATCGCGAAGATACCAATTACTGATGGGGAACGTAGCAGAAATTCAAAATTTTCTACGCAACACCAAGATCAATCTATGGAGTAATCTAGCAACGAGGGAAGGAGAGTGCATCTACATACCCTTGTAGATCGCTAAGCGGAAGCGTTCAAGTGAACGGGGTTGATGGAGTCGTACTCGTCGTGATCCAAATCACCGATGATCCTAGTGCCGAACGGACGGCACCTCCCCGTTCAACACACGTACAGCCCGGGGACGTCTCCTCCTTCTTGATCCAGCAAGGGGAGAGGAGAAGTTGAGGTAAAACTCCGACAACACGACGGCATGGTGGTGATGGAGCTCGTGGTTCTCCGGCAGGGCTTCGCCAAGCACTACGGAGGAAGACGAGGTGTTGGAGGAGGGAGAGGGCTGCGCCAGGGGAAGGGTGCGGCTGCCCTCTCTCTTCCTCACTATATATAGGGGTAAGGGAGGAGGGGGAGACGCCCTAGGGTTCCCTAGGGGAGGGGCGACGGCCACAGGGGAAACCCTAGATGGGTTTGGGCGCCCCCACCCCCTAGGAAACTTGCCCCCCAAGCCGGGAGGGGCGGCTGCCCTAGGGGTGGCGCCCCCACCTCTCTGGTTACGTGAGACGGGGTTGGGAGGGGCGCTCAGCCCCTTAGTGGGCTTATGTGCCCTCTCCCCTTGGCCCATAAGGCCCCCCAACGCTTGCCGATGCCTCCAAAACCCCTTTCGGACACGCTGGTCATCACCTGGTACCCCCAGAACAATTTCGGACTCCAATACCCTTCGTCCAATATACCGATCTTCACCTCCGGACCATTCCAGAGCTCCTCATCATGTCCGGGATCTAATCCGGGACTCCGAACAACCTTCGGTAACCACATACTATTTCCCATAACAACTCTAGCGTCACCGAACCTTAAGTGTGTAGACCCTACGGGTTCGGGAACCATGCAGACATGACCGAGACAACTCTCCGGCCAATAACCAACAGCGGGATCTAGATACCCATGTTGGCTCCCACATGTTCCACGATGATCTCATCGGATGAACCACGATGTCGAGGATTCAATCAATCCCATATTCAATTCCCTTTGTCTAGCGGTATTGCACTTGCCCGAGATTCGATCATCGGTCTCGATACCTTGTTCAATCTCGTTACCGGCAAGTCTCTTTACTCGTTCTGTAACACATCATCCCGTGATCAACTCCTTGGTCACATTGCGCATATGATGATGTCCTACCGAGTAGGCCCAGAGATACCTCTCCGTTACACGGAGTGACAAATCCCAGTCTCGATTCGTGCCAACCCAATAGACACTTTCGGAGATACCTGTAGTGTACCTTTATAGCCACCCAGTTACGTTGTGACGTTTGGTACACCCAAAGCATTCCTACGGTATCCGGGAGTTGCACAATCTCATGGTCTAAGGAAATGATACTTGACATTAGAAAAGCTTTAGCATATGAACTACATGATCTTTGTGCTAGGCTTAGGATTGGGTCTTGTCCATCACATCATTCTCCTAATGATGTGATTCCGTTATCAACGACATCCAATGTCCATGGTCAGGAAACCGTAACCATCTATTGATCAACGAGCTAGTCAACTAGAGGCTTACTAGGGACATGGTGTTGTCTATGTATCCACACATGTATCTGAGTTTCCTATCAATACAATTATAGCACGAACAAGGAAATATAATAATAACTAATTTATTATTGCCTCTAGGGCATATTTCCAACAGTCTCCCACTTGCACTAGAGTCAATAATCCAGTTCACATCGCTATGTGATTAACACTCAAGGTCACATCCCCATGTGACTAACACCCAAAGAGTTTAGGGTTTGATCATGTTACGCTTGTGAGAGATGCTATAGTCAGCAGGTCTGAACCTTTCAGATCCATGTGTACTCTACAAATCTCTATGTCATCTTGTAGATGCAGCTACCACGCTCTATTTGGAGTTATTCCAAATTACTATTCTACTATACGAATCTGGTTTATTACTCAGAATCATCCAGATCAGTGTCAAAGATTGCATCGGCGTAACCCTTTACGACGAACTCTTTTACCACCTCCATAATCGAGAAAATTCCTTAGTCCACTAGTTACTAAGGATAACCTTGACCGTTGTCCTGTGATCCAATCCTAGATCACACTTGTACCCCTTGACTGACTCATGGCTTGGCACACTTCAGGTGCGGTACACAACATAGCATACTTTAGAGCCTATGTCTGAAGCATAGAGGACGACCTTCGTCCTTTCTCTCTTTTCTGTCGTGGTCAGGTCTTGAGTCTTACTCAACACTCATACCTTATAACACAGCCAAGAACTCCTTCTTTGCCGATCTATTTTGAACTCCTTCAAAATCTTGTCATGGCATGTGTTCGTTTGAAAGTACTAGCGATTTTGATCTATCCTTATAGATCTTGATGCTCAATGTTCAAGTAGCTTAATCCAGGTTTTCCATTGAAAAACACTTTTCAAATAACCCTGCATGCTTTCCAGAAATTCTATATCAATTCTGATCAACAATATGTTAACAACATATACTTATCAAAAATTCTATAGTGCTCCCACTCACTTCTTTGGAAATACAAGTTTCTCATAAACTTTGTATAAACCTAAAATCTTTGATCATCTCATCAAAGCGCACATTCCAATTCCGAGATGCTTACTCCAGTCCTTAGAAGGATTGCTGGAGCTTTGCATACTTGTTAGCATCTTTCAGGATTGACAAAACCTTCTGGTTGTATCTCATACAACCTTTCCTCAAGAAAATCGTCGAGGAAACAATGTTTGACATCCTTTCTGCAAGATTTCATAAATAATGCAGTAACTGCTAACATAATTCCAACAGACTTTTAGCATCGCTACGAGTGAGAAAGTCTCATCGTAGTCAACTCCTTGCACTTGCCGGGAAACATTTTAACGACAAGTCGAGCTTTCTCAATGGTGACACTTACCATCATTGTCCGTCTTCTTTTTAAAATCCATCTGCACCCAACAGCCTTACGACTATCAAGTAGTTCTTCCAAAGTCTACACTTTGTTTTCATATATGGATCCTCTCTCGGATTTTATGGCCTCGAGCCATTTTTTCGGAATCCGGGCCCACCATCGCTTCTCCATAGCTCGTAGGTTCATTGTTATCTAGCAACATGACTTCCAAGACATGATTACGTGCCACTTTGAAATAGCACGCATCCTTGTCGTCCTACGAGGTTTTGTAGTGACTTGAAGTTTCATAAGCTTCTACTTCAATTGGTGTAGGTGCCACAGGAACAACTTCTTGTGCCCTGCTACACACTAGTTGAAGCGACGGTTCATCAACCTCATCAAGTCTCCACCATCCTCCCACTCAATTCTTTCGAGAGAAACTTTTCCTCGAGAAAGTACCCGATTTCAGAAACAATCCCTATTGCTTTCGGATCTGAGACAGGAGGTATACCCAACTGTTTTGGGTTTCCTATGAAGATGCATTTATCCGCTTTGGGTTCGAGCTTATCAGCCTGAAACTTTTTCACGTAAGCGTCGTAGCCCCAAACTTTTAAGAAACAACAATTTAGGTTTCTCTAAACCACAGTTCATACGGTGTCGTCTCAACGGATTTGTGTGGTTCCCTATTTAAAGTGAATGCGGTTGTCTCTAATGCCTAACCCATAAACGATAGTGGTAATTCGTAAGAGACATCATGGTATGCACCATATCCAATAGGGTGCAGTTATGATGTTCGGACACACCATCACACTATGGTGATCCCGGTGGTATTAGTCGTGAAACAATTTCCACAATGTCTTAATTGTGTGCCAAACTCGTAACTCAGATATAAATCTCTATGATCATATCACAGACATTTTATCCTCTTGTCACGACGATCTTCAACTTCACTCTGAAATTACTTGAACCTTTCAATAATTCAGACTCATGTTTCATCAAGTAAATGTACTTAGCATCTACTAAAATCATCTGTGAAGTAAGAACACAATGATATCCACTGCGTGCCTCAGCGCTCATTGGACCGCACACATCAAAATGTATTACTTCCAACAAGTTGCTTTCTTGTTCCATCTTACTGAAAACGAGGCCTTCCAGTCATCTTGCTCATGTGGTATGATTTGCATGTCTCAAGTGATTCAAAATCAAGTGAGTCCAAATGATCCATCTGTATGGAGTTTCTTCATGCATATCTACCATGGTTCGCATGTCTCAATCTTTTCAAAACGAGTGATTCCAAAGATCCATCAACATGGAGCTTCTTCATGCGTTTTATACCAATATGACTCAAATTGCAGTGCCACAAGTATGTGGTACTATCATTACTATCTTATATCTTTTGGCATGAACATGTGTATCACTACGATCGGGATGGTATTATTCAAATAAACAGAGTAACCATTATTCTCCTGAAATGAATAAATGTATTGCGATAAACATAATCCAATCATGTCTATGCCCAACGCAAACACCAAATAACAATTATTTAGGTTTTAATACCAATCTCGATGGTAGAGGGAGCGTACGATATTTGATTACATCAACCTTGGAAACGCCTCCAACACATATCATCATCTCACCTTTAGCTAGTCTCCGTTTATTCCGTAGCCTTTTATTTCGAGTTACCAACACTTAGCAATCGAACCGGTATCTAATACCCTGGTGCTACTAGGAGTACTAGTAAAGTACACATTAATATAATGTATATCCAACACACTTCTGTCGACCTTACCAGCCTTCTCATCTACCAAGTATCTAGGGTAATTCCACTCTAGTGACCGTTCCCCTTATTACAGAAGCACTTAGTCTCGGGTTTGGGTTCAACCTTGGGTTTCTTCACTAGAGCAGCAACTGATTTGTCGTTTCATGAAGTATCCCTTTCTTCCCCTTGCCCTTCTTGAAACTAGTGGTTTTACTAACCATCAACAATTGATGCTCCCCTTTTGATTTCTACTTTCGCGGTGTCAAACATCGCGAATATCTCAAGGATCATCATATATGTCCCTGATATGTTATAGTTCATCACATAGCTCTAGCAGCTTGGTGGTAATGACTTCGGAGAAACATCACTATCTCATCTGGAAGATCAACTCCCACTCGATTCAAATGAGTGTTGTACTCAGACAATCTGAGCACAAGCTCAACAATTGAGCTTTTCTCTCTTAGTTTGCAGGCTAAGAAAATCGTCGGAGGTCTTACACCTCTTGACGTGGGCACGAGCCTGAAATCCCAATTTCAGCCCTCGAAACATCTCATATGTTTCGCGACGTTTCAAAACCGTTTAACTGAACTATCATGTAGTTATCAAAACGTGTATGTCAGATGTTCGCAACATCCACAGACGACGTTCGAGGTTCAGCACACTGAGCGGTGCATTAAGGACATAAGCTTTCTATGAAGCAATGAGGACATTCCTCAGTTCACGGACCTAGTCCGCATAATTGCTACTATCAACTTTCAACTAAATTTTCGCTAGGAACATATCTAAACAGTAGAACTGAAGCGCGAGCTACGACATAATTTGCGAAGACCTTTTGACTATGTTCAGGATAATTAAGTTCATCTTATGAACTCCCACTCAGATAGACATCCCTCTAGTCATCTAAGTGATTACATGATCCGAGTCAACTAGGCCGTACCCGATCATCACGTGAGACGGACTCGTCATCATCGGTGAACATCTTCATGTTGATCGTATCTACCATACGACTCATGCTCGACCTTTCGGTCTCTTGTGTTCCGAGGCCATGTCTGTACATGCTAGGCTCGTCAAGTCAACCTAAGTGTTTCACGTGTGTAAATCTGGCTTACACCCGTTGTATGTGAACGTAAGAATCTATCACACCCGATCATCACGTGGTGCTTCGAAACGACGAACTTTCGCAACGGTGCACAGTTAGGGAGAACACTTTCTTGAAATTTTAATGAGGGATCATCTTATTTACTACCGTCGTTGTAAGCAAAAAAGATGTATTAACATGATAAACATCACATGCAATCAAATAGTGACATGATATGGCCATCATCACTTTGCTCCTTTCGATCTCCATCTTCGGGGCTCCATGATCATCATCGTCACCGGCATGACACCATGATCTCCATCATCATGATCTCCATAATCGTGTCTTCATGAAGTTGTCTCGCCAACTATTACTTCTACTACTACAGCTAACGGTTAGCAATAAAGTAAAGTAATTACATGACGTTTATGTTGACACGCAGGTCATAAATAAATTAAGACAACTCCTATGGCTCCTGCCGGTTGTCATACTCATCGACATGCAAGTCGTGATTCCTATTACAAGAACATGATCAATCTCATAAATCACATATATCATTCATCACATTCTTTCTGGCCACATCACATCACATAGCATACCCTGCAAAAACAAGTTAGACGTCCTCTAATTGTTGTTGCATGTTTTTACGTGGCTGCTATGGGTTTCTAGCAAGAACATTTCTTACCTACGCAAAAACCACAACGTGATATGTCAATTTCTATTTACCCTTCATAAGGACCCTTTTCATCGAATCCGATCCGACTAAAGTGGGAGAGACTGGCACCCGCTAGCCACCTTATGCAACTAGTGCATGTCAGTCGGTGGAACCGGTCTCACATAAGCGTACGTGTAAGGTTGGTCCGGGCCGCTTCATCCCACAATGCCGCCGAATAAAGATAAGACTAGTAACGGCAAGTAAATTGACAAAATCGACGCCCGCAACTACTTTGTGTTCTACTCGTGCATAGAAACTACGCATAGACCTAGCTCATGATGCCACTGTTGGGGAACGTAGCAGAAATTCAAAATTTTCTACGCAACACCAAGATCAATCTATGGAGTAATCTAGCAACGAGGGAAGGAGAGTGCATCTACATACCCTTGTAGATCGCTAAGCGGAAGCGTTCAAGTGAACGGGGTTGATGGAGTCGTACTCGTCGTGATCCAAATCACCGATGATCCTAGTGCCGAACGGACGGCACCTCCGCGTTCAACACATGTACAGCCCGGGGACGTCTCCTCCTTGATCCAGCAAGGGGAGAGGAGAAGTTGAGGGAAAACTCCGACAGCACAACGGCATGGTGGTGATGGAGCTCGTGGTTCTCCGGCAGGGCTTCGCCAAGCACTACGGAGGAAGACGAGGTGTTGGAGGAGGGAGAGGGCTGCGCCAGGGGAAGGGTGCGGCTGCCCTCTCTCTTCCTCACTATATATAGGGGTAAGGGAGGAGGGGGAGACACCCTAGGGTTCCCTAGGGGAGGGGCGACGGCCACAGGGGAAACCCTAGATCTATCTCTATAGATCTTGATGCCTAATATATAAGCAGCTTCTCCAAGGTCCTTCATTGAAAAACTCTTATTCAAGTAGGCCTTAATGCTGTCCAAGAGTTCTATATCATTTCCCATCAAAAGTATGTCGTCTACATATAATATGAGAAATGCTACAGAGCTCCCACTTACTTTCTTGTAAACGCAGGCTTCTCCATAAGTTTGTGTAAACCCAAACGCTTTGATCATCTCATCAAAGCGAATGTTCCAACTCCGAGATGCTTGCACCAACCCATAAATCGAGCGTTGGAGCTTGCACACCTTGTCAGCATTCTTAGGATCGACAAAACCTTCCGGCTGCATCATATACAATTCTTCCTTAAGGAAACCATTAAGGAATGCCGTTTTGACGTCCATTTGCCATATCTCATAATCATAGTATGCGGCAATTGCTAACATGATTCGGACGGACTCCAGCTTTGCTACCGGTGAGAAAGTCTCATCGTAGTCAATTCCTTGAACTTGTCGATAACCCTTAGCGACAAGCCGAGCTTTATAGATGGTCACATTACCATCCGCGTCTGTCTTCTTCTTAAAGATCCATTTATTTTCTATGGCTCGCCGCTCAACGGGCAAGTCAGTCAAAGTCCATACTTCGTTTTCATACATGGATCCTATCTCGGATTTCATGGCTTCTAGCCATTTGTCGGAATCCGGGCCCGCCATTGCTTCCTCATAGTTCGAAGGTTCACCGTTGTCTAACAACATGATTTCCAAGACAGGGTTGTCGTACCACTCTGGTGCGGAACGTGTCCTTGTGGACCTTCGAATTTCAGTAGGAGCTTGATTAGAAGTATCTTGATCATCATCATTAATTTCCTCTCTAGTCGGTGCAGGCACCTCAGAAACGTTTTCTTGAGTTTTGCCATTTTCCGGTTCAAGAGGTAACACTTCATCAAGTTCTACTTTCCTCCCACTTACTTCTTTCGAGAGAAACTCTTTCTCTAGAAAGGATCCATTCTTGGCAACAAAGATCTTGCCTTCGGATCTGAGGTAGAAGGTATACCCAACAGTTTCTTCAGGGTATCCTATGAAGACGCATTTTTCCGACTTGGGTTTGAGCTTTTCAGGTTGAAGTTTCTTGACATAAGCATCGCATCCCCAAACTTTTAGAAACGATAGCTTAGGTTTCTTCCCAAACCATAATTCATACAGTGTCGTCTCAACGGATTTCGACAGAGCCCTATTTAAAGTGAATGTGGCAGTCTCTAAAGCATAGCCCCAAAAAGATAGAGGTAAGTCGGTAAGAGACATCATAGATCGCACCATATCTAATAGAGTGCGATTACGACGTTCGGACACACCATTACGCTGAGGTGTTCCAGGCGGCGTGAGTTGTGAAACTATTCCATATTTTCTTAAGTGTGTGCCAAATTCGTGACTCAAGTATTCTCCTCCACGATCTGATCGTAGAAACTTGATCTTTCTCTCACGTTGATTTTCAACCTCACTCTGAAATTCCTTGAACTTTTCAAAGGTCTCAGACTTGTGTTTCATTAAGTAGACATACCCATATCTACTCAAGTCATCAGTGAGGGTGAGAACATAACGATAGCCACCGCGAGCCTCAACACTCATTGGACCGCACACATCGGTATGTATGATTTCCAATAAGTTGGTTGCTCGCTCCATTGTTCCTGAGAACGGAGTCTTGGTCATTTTACCCATGAGGCATGGTTCGCACGTGTCAAATGATTCATAATCAAGAGACTCTAAAAGTCCATCTGCATGGAGCTTCTTCATGCGTTTGACACCTATGTGACCAAGGCGGCAGTGCCACAAATATGTGGGACTATTGTTATCAACTTTAACTCTTTTGGTATTCACACTATGAATATGTGTATCATCACGTACGAGATTCATTAAGAATAAACCATTAACCATTGGAGCATGACCATAAAACATATCTCTCATATAAATAGAACAACCATTATTCTCGGATTTAAATGAGTAGCCATCTCGAATTAAACGAGATCCAGACACAATGTTCATGCTCAAACCTAGCACTAAATAACAATTATTGAGGTTTAAAACTAATCCCGTAGGTAAATGTAGAGGCAGCGTGCCGACGGCGATCACATCGATCTTGGAACCATTCCCGACGCGCATCGTCACCTCGTCCTTCGCCAGTCTGTGTTTATTCCGCAGCTCCTGCTTTGAGTTACAAATGTGAGCAACTGCACCGGTATCAAATACCCAAGAGCTACTACGAGTACTGGTAAGGTACACATCAATTACATGTATATCACATATACCTTTTGTTTTGCCGGCCTTCTTGTCCGCTAAGTATTTGGGGCAGTTCCGCTTCCAGTGACCACTTCCCTTGCAATAAAAACACTCAGTCTCGGGCTTGGGTCCATTCTTTGGCTTCTTCCCGGCAACTTGCTTACCGGGCGCGGCAACTTCCTTGCCGTCCTTCTTGAAGTTCTTTTTACCCTTGCCCTTCTTGAACTTAGTGGTTTTATTCACCATCAACACTTGATGCTCCTTCTTGATTTCTACCTCTGCTGATTTCAGCATAGCATATACCTCAGGAATGGTCTTTACCATCCCCTGCATATTATAGTTCATCACAAAGCTCTTGTAGCTAGGTGGAAGCGACTGGAGGATTCTGTCAATGACCGCTTCATCCGGGAGATTAACTTCCAGTTGAGTCAAGCGGTTGTGCAACCCAGACATTTTGAGTATGTGTTCACTGACAGAGCTATTTTCCTCCATCTTACAGCTAAAGAATTTGTCGGAGACTTCATATCTCTCGACCCGGGCATGAGCTTGGAAAACCATTTTAAGCTCTTCGAACATCTCATATGCTCCATGTCTCTCAAAACGCTTTTGGAGCCCCGGCTCTAAGCTGTAAAGCATGCCGCACTGAACGAGGGAGTAATCATCGCAGCGTGACTGCCAAGCGTTCATAACGTCTTGTTCTGCAGGGAGAATAGGTGCGTCACCCAGCGGTGCTCGTAGGACATAATCTTTCTTGGCAGCTATGAGGATGATCCTTAGGTTCCGGACCCAGTCTGTATAGTTGCTACCATCGTCTTTCAGCTTGGTTTTCTCTAGGAACGCGTTGAAGTTGAGGACTACGTTGGCCATTTGATCTACAAGACATATTGTAAAATTTTAGACTAAGTTCATGATAATAAAGTTCATTTAATCAAATTATTTAATGAACTCCCACTTAGATAGACATCCCTCTTCTAGTCATCTAAGTATTACATGATCCGAGTCAAATAGGCCGTGTCCGATCATCACGTGAGACGGACTAGTCAACATCGGTGAACATCTTCATGTTGATCGTATCTTCTATACGACTCATGCTCGACCTTTCGGTCTTCTGTGTTCCGAGGCCATGTCTGTACATGCTAGGCTCGTCAAGTCAACCTAAGTGTTTTGCGTGTGTAAATCTGTCTTACACCCGTTGTATGTGAACGTTAGAATCTATCACACCCGATCATCACGTGGTGCTTCGAAACAACGAACTGTCGCAACGGTGCACAGTTAGGGGGAACACTTTCTTGAAATTATTATGAGGGATCATCTTATTTACTACCGTCGTTCTAAGTAAACAAGATGCAAAACATGATAAACATCACATGCAATCAAATAATGAACGTGACATGATATGGCCAATATCACATAGCTCCTTCGATCTCCATCTTGGGGCTCCATGATCATCTTGTCACCGGCTTGACACCATGATCTTCATCATCATGATCTTCATCATCGCGTCTCCATGAAGTTGCTCGCCAACTATTACTTCTACTACTATGGCTAACGCGTTTAGCAATAAAGTAAAGTAATTTACATGGCGTTTCTCAATGACACGCAGGTCATACAAAAATAAAGACAACTCCTATGGCTCCTGCCGGTTGTCATACTCATCGACATGCAAGTCGTGATTCCTATTACAATAGCATGAACATCTCATACATCACATATAGATCATTCATCATTCATCACAACTTTGGCCATATCATATCACAAAGCACTTGCTGCAAAAACAAGTTAGACGTCCTCTAATTGTTGTTGCAAGTTTTACGTGGCTGAATTAGGGTTCTAGCAAGAACGTTTTCTTACCTACGTGAAAACCACAACGTGATTTGTCAACTTCTATTTACCCTTCATAAGGCTCCTTTTCATCGAATCCGCTCCAACTAAAGTGGGAGAGACAGACACCCGCCAGCCACCTTATGCAACTAGTGCATGTTAGTCGGTGGAACCGGTCTCACGTAAGCGTACATGTAAGGTTGGTCCGGGCCGCTTTATCCCACAATACCGCTGAAGCAAGATAAGACTAGTAGCAGCAAGAAAGTTGACAACATCTACGCCCACAACAAATTATGTTCTACTCGTGCAATAGAGAACTACGCATAGACCTAGCTCATGATGCCACTTTTGGGGAACGTTGCAGAAAATTAAAATTTTTCCTACGGTTTCACCAAGATCCATCTATGAGTTCATCTAGCAACGAGTCATGGGAGAGAGAGATTGCATCTACATACCACTTTGTAGATCGCGAGCGGAAGCGTTCAACGAACGGGGATGAAGTAGTCGTACACACCGTGATCCAAATCACCGGAGATCCTAGCACCGAAAGCACGGCACCTCCGCGTTCAACACACGTACGGTCAGCGTAACGTCTCCTTCTTCTGGATCCAGCAAGACAAAGGAGAGGTTGGGGAAGAAGACTCCAGCAGCAGCACGACGGCGTGGTGATGGTGGAGCCGCAGTACTCCGACAGGGCTTCGCCGAGCTCTACGGAGGAGGAGGAGGTGTTGGAGAGGGAGAGGGAGGCGCCAGGGCAAAGGGTGCGCAACCCCCTTCCCCTCCCCCCTTTATATAGCCCCTTGGGGGGGCGCCGGCCCTAGGAGATGGAATCTCCTAGGGGGGCGGCGGCCAGGGAGGGGACTTGCCCCTCAAGCAAGGGGGGCGCCCCCTTTAGGGTCCCCCCCCCAACCCTAGGCGCATGGGCCCTTGGGGGGAGGCGCACCATCCCACTTTGGGCTGGTTCCCTTCCTCATACAGCCCATGGGGCCCCTCCAAGGCAGGTGGCCCCACCCGGTGGACCCCCGGGACCCTTCGGTGGTCCCGGTACAATACCGATAACCCCGAAACTTGTCCCGATGGCCAAAACAACACTTTCTATATATAATTCTTTACCTCCGGACCATTTCGAAACTCCTCGTGACATCCGGGATCTCATCCGGGACTCCGAACAACATTCAGGTTACTGCATATA
The DNA here is from genome assembly GCA_032464435.1 of Aegilops umbellulata. Taxonomy (NCBI): domain Eukaryota; kingdom Viridiplantae; phylum Streptophyta; class Magnoliopsida; order Poales; family Poaceae; genus Aegilops; species Aegilops umbellulata. Next base: position 328,439,831 of record CP136058.1, on the reverse strand, counting down.
CATATCTTCACAACCCTAGCGTCACCGAACCTTAAGCGTGTAGACCCTACGGGTTCGGGAGACATGCAAACATGACCGAGATGGCTCTCGGGCAATAACCAACAGCGGGATCTGGATACCCATGTTGGCTCCCACATGCTCCATGATTATCTCATCGGATGAACCACGATGTCGAGGATTCAATTAATCCCGTATACGATTCCCTTTGTCAATCGGTATTTTACTTGCCCGAGATTCGATCGTCGGTATCCCAGTACCTCATTCAATCTCGTTACCGGCAAGTCACTTTTCTCGTACCGTAATGCATGATCCCGTGATCAAACACTTTGATCACATTGATCTCATTCTGATGATGCATTACCGAGAGGGCCCGGTGATACCTCTCCGTCAAGCGGAGTGACAAATCCCAGTCTCGATCCATGTCAACCCAACAGACACTTTCAGAGATACCCGTAGTATACCTTTATAGTCACCCAGTTACGTTGTGACGTTTGGCACACCCAAAGCACTCCTACGGTATCCGGGAGTTACACGATCTCATGGTCTAAGGAAAGGATACTTGACATTGGAAAACTCTAGCAAACGAACTATGCGATCTTATGCTATGTTTAGGATTGGGTCTTGTCCATCACATCATTCTCCTAATGATGTGATCTCGTTATCAATGACATCCAATGTCCATAGTCAGGAAACCATGACTATCTGTCGATCAACGAGCTAGTCAACTAGAGGCTCACTAGGGACATATTGTTGTCTGTTATTCACACATGTATTACGATTTCCGGATAACACAATTATAGCACGAATAAAGACAATTATCATGAATAAGGAAATATAATAATAATGCTTTTATTATTGCCTCTAGGGCATATTTCCAACATGCGGCTGCCCTCTCTCTTCCTCACTATATATAGGGGTAAGGGAGGAGGGGGAGGCGCCCTAGGGTTCCGACGGCACGACGGCATGGTGGTGATGGAGCTCGTGGTTCTCCGGCAGGGCTTCGCCAAGCACTACGGAGGAAGACGAGGTGTTGAAGGAGGGAGAGGGCTGCGCCAGGGGAAGGGTGCGGCTGCCCTCTCTCTTCCTCACTATATATAGGGGTAAGGGAGGAGGGGGAGACGCCCTAGGGTTCCCTAGGGGAGGGGCGACGGCCACAGGGGAAACCCTAGATGGGTTTGGGCGCCCCCACCCCCTAGGAAACTTGCCCCCCAAGCCGGGAGGGGCGGCTGCCCTAGGGGTGGCGCCCCCACCTCTCTGGTTACGTGAGACGGGGTTGGGAGGGGCGCTCAGCCCCTTAGTGGGCTTATGTGCCCTCTCCCCTTGGCCCATAAGGCCCCCCAACGCTTGCCGAGGCCTCCGAAACCCCTTTCGGACACGCTGGTCATCACCTGGTACCCCCGGAACAATTTCGGACTCCAATACCCTTTATCCAATATACCGATCTTCACCTCCGGACCATTCCGGAGCTCCTCGTCATGTCCGGGATCTAATCCGGGACTCCGAACAACCTTCGGTAACCACATACTATTTCCCATAACAACTCTAGCGTCACCGAACCTTAAGTGTGTAGACCCTACGGGTTCGGGAACCATGCAGACATGACCGAGACAACTCTCCGGCCAATAACCAACAGCGGGATCTAGATACCCATGTTGGCTCCCACATGTTCCACGATGATCTCATCGGATGAACCACGATGTCGAGGATTCAATCAATCCCGTATTCAATTCCCTTTGTCTAGCGGTATTGCACTTGCCCGAGATTCAATCATCGGTATCTCGATACCTTGTTCAATCTCATTACCGGCAAGTCTCTTTACTCGTTCTGTAACACATCATCCCGTGATCAACTCCTTGGTCACATTGCGCATATGATGATGTCCTACCGAGTGGGCCCAGAGATACCTCTCCGTTACACGGAGTGACAAATCCCAGTCTCGATTCGTGCCAACCCAATAGACACTTTCGGAGATACCTGTAGTGTACCTTTATAGCCACCCAGTTACGTTGTGACGTTTGGTACACCCAAAGCATTCCTACGGTATCCGGGAGTTGCACAATCTCATGGTCTAAGGAAATGATATTTGACATTAGAAAAGCTTTAGCATATGAACTACACGATCTTTGTGCTAGGCTTAGGATTGGGTCTTGTCCATCACATCATTCTCCTAATGATGTGATCCCGTTATCAACGACATCCAATGTCCATGGTCAGGAAACCGTAACCATCTATTGATCAACGAGCTAGTCAACTAGAGGCTTACTAGGGACATGGTGTTGTCTATGTATCCACACATGTATCTGAGTTTCCTATCAATACAATTATAGCATGGATAATAAACGATTATCACGAACAAGGAAATATAATAATAACTAATTTATTATTGCCTCTAGGGCATATTTCCAACAATTACGCCCAGCCTCTGCACCAACAAAATGTCAAAAAGACATCAAGGATGCACACAGCCAAGAAGAAAATAAAAAAGAGAGAAAAAGAAAACACAGACCCTGTCGCGGTGAGGAAAAACTCGCAACAACAGCACTCTAACCACCATCGAAGACAACACCTGAACTACAAAAGTGATTCTTCAAAAGCAACGCCTCCAAGAAGGAAACAATGCACAAATATTGTCGTTGCCCGGTCGAAGATCCTGGGTTTTCACCTAGGAGAAAGTCCAAGTTTCCAAAACAATCCCTTCAACAAGATCACTGCCAAGTACAACCAACGAAGGCGAGACTTTGGGTTTTCACCCTGAAAACCGCGACTCGGTACTCGAGGAGCACCACCAAAAATGCAGTCCACCTGTGCTACCACCTCCTCTTGCCAAGGCTGGTGCTGCAAGTCGTCAAACACCCGACACACAGGAAAAACCTGTGCTGCATAGTCTTCATCGCAGCCAATACACATCTCCGCCATTATAAACCTCCGGTCATAACCACATGACTTTCTCCACCTCTATCAATTTCATGGAAATCTATATTTAGACATGTCCCATGACACCGACCAGAAGGAGAAGCTTCGCTCCACGCCCTCATGTAACCTCACTGGCTGAAGGTGAGGGCGCACACGACCGGATCAATTCCAATCTAGATATCCAGTGGCGTAAGGCGCCAATCGTCGGAGATCTCCGATAGGAAGACCGGACCTCATTAACAAGCAGATCGAGGAGGCTGACTTCAAGCAGATTTGCTACTTGGTGCAAGAAGATGAGCAGGGCCAATCCACCTTTAATCCCAAGACAACGCCCCCCACACCACCAACTTGCTGCCGGGGAGAAGACGAGGCCGCCATTGGTCTTCCGGCGCTGAACAGATGGAACAACCAAGTGTCGCACCAGATCAGGCCCAGCGCGTCCGCCTCCCAGCGCCGCTGCCCCGCGCTTGACGCGAACAACAACATCCGGACCGCGACCTACAGGCCAGATCAAACCTAGGAAGGGTCCGCGCCGCCGACGCCCGCACGCCACAGATCAGCACGCCGGAGAGCCACCTAGTCGCTCCGCCAAAGGCCAGCACCGCCGCCTCGTCTTCTCGCCTGCAGACCTTCCCCCGCGCACACCCGACGCCATGTTCCTCCGCCCCGAAACATAGCAGATGTGCGCCTGCTCTGCCCTCCGCCGTTTGGCGGGACAGGCGCCGCCATCGCCACCCGCTGCGGCCAGGGGAATTGAGATGGGGAGCGGTTGACTAGGGTTACGGGGGGCCTCAGAAGTCGCTCAAGCGGGAGCGACCCGGGATGTGATTCGGTTTTTGGTGCTAGTTTTTTAGAACAACAACATGAAATGGTTGCAGAATTCAAGGTTGACTTTGAAGTGCTTGAACAAGGGAGGAGACACAACAGTGGACCAAGGAGATATTTGGCCAGGCCTCGTGAAGAAGCCAATCAGCGTCTTATGGATGATTATTTCACGCATAATCATGTCTACAATTCCTATAATCTTTCGTAGAAGGTTTAGGATGAGGAGGTCTCTGCTTTTGCGCATTGTTGATGCCCTCGGTGAGTGGTGATGAGGGCATCCCAGTATCTCATGTTGTCCCATGGAGGAGGTGAACGGAAACTCATTGGCGTGGACGGGCTCGCCTGCTCACGCAATCCTGAGGCGTTGGTTGGCGTCGGGATGCTACACGGATGCAGTGTTTCAGGGATTGTACGGTGGCTTATTTAATGTGTATAACAAACGGAAGAAGCGACGTTTGTACGAGGCATGGCGACGGCCGTCTATGTACAAGAGACGGCGTTTTGGTTATGTACGAACGTGTGCTAAAGTTGCAAACGGAACGTAACACCGAGGTGGACGGAAGTCGCCAAGTCGGGCTGGGTCCGGTCGCCAACTGAATTTAACTCTGCCTCTCTCCACCAAGGCTACACGGTGTCTCCAAATCGATTCGGCGTTGCTTCCAGACCAGTTTTCGTAGGCGAAGCTACCGTTTTGTAGATCACTACCTCTTCCACGGCTGAAAAGAGGGACTAAACTTCAGTTTCGTCTTCGAAAGCTTCCAGTTCCATCATGCCCTCGTTCTGAATATGGTTGCCTTGTTTATGGCCGACAGCAAGGGCAATTGAGTTGGAACCGGATACATGGATAACAGAACTCCTGGTTGAAGCAGGTGCAGGCATCTTGACTCACACACACGTCGTCTGATCCCAGGAAGTCTGCAGATGAAACTACGGTAGGTTGGTAGTGGGAGAGAGCAGGGTGCCATGAAGGATGTAGCCACCGATTAAGTACAGCTCTCCTTGAGGAGCCCTCTCAAGCAGTTCAAAAATCAAATTGGGCAGATTCCCGTCCATGGAATACAACAGGACCATGTTGACACTTGTTAGGCCGTAGTCAAACTGAATGGCTGTCACCACGGTCAATAGAGAAAACCAACTGAATCTTTTGCTTTCAACAGCAATTAGACCAAACTTCAAAAAAAAAACAGCAATTAGACCAAATTGGCTTGCAACTAAAAAAGTACTGAAATCTCTGGAAACATGTACACCCTAAATGAGATGTCACTGTATTTTCACAGATAATAATTATAATAAACATGCATACAAAACTCATCAACCGTCAGCATGTGATGTACTGTCTTGTAGAATTCTGATATGAAGTTTCTTTGTTTTGTAATATGGACCACGAGATTCCTTTGCCTTCTTAAGCACATGCAACTTGCACCATCGGTGGGTGGTTTTTGGCATCACTTTCTCGATTGCTCCCTCCATTGCCCTGCACTGATCTAAAGGCACAGAACAACACACCTTACTGAAGCAGCATATTGAAAAATAGAAATATCACAAGGAGAGTGCTAGCAAGAATGCCAAAGCAAAATCACTCGTCTCAGCAATCATGAAAGGGATGCCATATACAACTGAAAGGTAACGAAATTTCAAATATTAAACACAACGTTCACACACCTGTGAGCAAGGTCTGCGGATGCTTGCCGCCCGTCACGTGGATAAATTTAGTGAACACCCACTCAAATGTTTCTACTATCACATCCCTTACTAGCACGCCGCCGAAAATCATGCTTTGGAAGTGATTGCTCACCCCCACAAACAGTCCAAACATATATCGTATAGGTTTGTGTGATATGTTGTATCAAATGTTGTTGCATCTCCGAAGTAATGGTACTGTGCCCTGCTTGCTCCCGTGGATCATAACAAATTCCATATGCAGCTATCTTCATCTTGTTGTACCCTGTAGTACAACCCAGAATTTTTTATCCCAATTCTGTAAAAACCTCCATTGTCTTCCGGACGTCATCATCTGCCTGATCATGGCTAATTTCCCCACAAAGGCCCCTCAGTGCCCTTTTGCTGAAAGGTACATTGCTCACTGAACCACAAAGAAGCTACTCCCTCTGTCCCATAATGTAAGACATTTTTTGACTCTAGTGTAGTGTCGAAAAACGTCTTACATTATAGGACGAAGGGAGTACCAATTATACTATACACCTTTCTTTGTCGATGCTAATATTTTTTTTACGGAGCTGCTTGACAAGGTCACGTATATATATATATCGATGTGTCTGTGTGAAGGCCAGTATACCTTTTCAACACATTTATCTTGTCAGCGAGTGATTGTGGGATGGCATGTGCTTGCTTATATACCAGCCGTTGTCGTTTGACCACAGCAACCGTATCATTGCGGGGCACCTGCACCAGCAAGACCGTGTGCTACTTCTTTTTGCTTTCCCCTGGGAATGTTTGTAACAAATAACAAGCTAAGTTATTTATTTTTGGCACAAGCACAAGTCTGCTACATCAGCTAAATTGTTATGCTGACGGAAAATAAAAAATAATGCTCACCGAGTATCCGTGAACTATTTCCTACATACATTTTGTTCTCTGGACGTTCAGCCTGCTCTTCCCGAATCCAATTTCCCTGGAACACAGATTGTAGTAGTCATATGCTTCTCCGAGCGAATTAAAATTGCTCCCTAATTTAGGAATTACAACGGTCTTCTTCTCTGCACACTCTTAATGTTTTCTCCAGGGCACTTATTCTACCAGCATAAGGTGGACGTTCAGCAGGTGTGTGTCCAACACGAACCTTGTACAATTCAGAAACGATTTAATAACACAGAATCAGAAAAGTAATAATCAAAGAACACTTTGTGAACTATAGTTGCACGGTATACGCATAGCAACATAGATTAATATGATTCAGTACACATTTTTTTCTCAGACTACTCAAAATTAAAGTATAACCGAACTACTAACAGAACGGTAGCCTCATATAGGCCATCTACCTCGGATCATCTTTGCCCGTTGATTCCTCTGAGTTGGACGCCGACAAACTCAGCCCCTCGCAAGTGCTGTTTAGGTCTACTTGGACTGTCAGCGGCGTATAGCCAACATCCCCAATGCTGGACTCAGCAGCCATGCAGAACAGAATTTGGGTGTGTTCTTCATCCAGTGTGGAGTCGCCGCCTCCAAGATCCGGCAGTGGGAACCTGCTCAAACAAGGGAGTAGTCTAATCCGCGGCGCGTATAGTAACAGCGGGCGTAACTACAAACCAAAATCGGCATCAGCAAACATACCTGGCAGCCGGATCCGATGGGAACTCGAATGCATCATCTTGCGCCTCCGTCTATATAGGCTATTCCTTTCACGAAAAAAATATAGGCTTTTCCGTTAGGAACATGTCGTTGGTCTGCCGGACCGCACCGTCGGCAATCGTTATGTACCGCGCTCCGTTTTCCTGTACCAACGGGAGATGTGCCATCAGCGTGCCGTCTTATCGAACGGAACCGTCACCGTATCATACTACTCGACGCTGCCTATCCTTCTCTGTTTTGTACAATCGCATTTAATACACACAGCGACGCGTCATTGCCCGTTGGCCACTGCAGCGGGAGCAAGCGAGCCCGTGCGCTCTATCGCCGTTCTCGGAGGTGAAGCCTAACTTCAGGACTCCTCCAAGGTAGAGGTGTGCCAAAGGAGGTGACCGAACCATGTACTTGGTCGATTTCAGTTTTATGTATATTTATTTCTAGGTCATGTTATGGGCCACTTAGGATTTTTATTTTGTGTGTTTCGGTGTGGGTCTGTCCAACCGACTAGTTTTCTAGATGCCTATATAAGGAGGCCAATGGCTAGGTTTAGAGGGGGGATTTTAGATTGAGTTTGAAACATTGTGTTCACATGGTGAATCATCCCTCCGAGAACGACGCTGTTGGTTATCAAATAAAGTGATGGCTGCGTGAGGGTTCTTGTGTGATCAAGGATCATTGTGCCAAGCTTAGAGGCATGTTGTTCATCTTCACGTTGCTGACTGGATTCGTTTCCTCACCTTTAGCTTGCATGGATTGCTCCTGTTGGGAATATTACTACTGGGCCTAAACCGGCCTATCTGGGCCGGGTTAATTTCATCAGTAGCTCAAGATGTTAAAGCCCAAGAGGCTATGTAAAGGCCCGAGGCCGTAGTCGGTTTAACGTCTGTAGCCGTAAACCGGCCTGTGTACAACTTGTATTGTAAGTTAGGAATAAGCAAGAGACCAACCCGGGTACGAGTGTAAACCGGAGAGTGGGACTCTACGAACCGACGGGCGTCACCCGTGTATATAAGGGGACGACCCGATATCGGTTCAGGGGGGGACCAACAACTCGAAGCCTAGGAGAAGCGATTGCTCCCTAGTCGTCGAGACTTCATCAATTCCAACACCAACTAGACGTAGGCTTTTACCTTCATCGAAGGGGCCGAACTAGTATAATTCTCTGTGTCTTTGTGTCCGCTTTAACCCCTTCGAGTTAACCCGTTGCGATGGCTCCACGACTAAGTCCTTTGGATAGGACATCTGCCGTGACAAACCCACGACAGTTGGCGCCCACCGTGGGGCTATCGCACGATGGTTTCAAATTCTTGGAGGGCCGCTTTGAAGGACTCAAGGGATATGCCGTGGGCCGGATGACCAAGAGTCGCCGCGGTAAGGTTTACATCGACGACGAAGGCTGGGGCCCCGAGGCCGGCTCAGTTGAGTACGGGTACCGGGTCCCCTTTGGCGGTATACACGTTTTCATCGGCAAGATTGGTGAACCGGGCCCTGAGCTGGACACCTGCACCGACCTCATCGAGACAGCTCAGTGTGCGCGACCTGCCCGGGTTAAGCCAGCCGTAAAGCGTGCCTTTGTGGGAGTCATCCACGGAGGAAATTATGAGGACAGATCAGAATCTGGTGGCGAAACCGTCGTTTGTTCCGGCGAGGAGTCGTCAACCGGAGAAACTGAGTCCCTGTATCAAGTGCATGATGGTCGGATTGGGGGCTGTTCCGACGGCAACAGTATTCCGGACCCCTCCGATCTGCCTAGCCGAGTCGGCATATTCATGGCCGGCACCCAAGCAGTGCCTCATTCATCGACGGCCGCAGCAATGGTTTGCGGTTCAACGGCTGCCGGAGCAGGAGGTTTTGTGCGCCCACCGGTTCAAGTATTATCCGATCTGTTCGACGCACTGGCGGCGCTCTTGACAGAGGCTAATCCGGCGGATCGGGATGCTCATAACGCAGAGATTGCAAAGGTGAGAGAACAGATTAGCCAGGCCAAGGCGGATCTGGCGACCGAGGAGGTCAGGATGACTGCGGAACGGGCCGCTTTGGACGCGCAAGCCTATAAGTTCATGCTGGATCAGAACGCTTCGCAGGAGGTCATGAGGAGGAAATATCGGTCCCGCCTGCCACCGGTTTTTGAAGGAAGGGATCTTTTCAATACTCCTGGAGCAGGGACCAGTAATCAACCAGTGGTAAACCGAGCAGAGGCGCCCGGGACAAGCGCGCCGGTTCAGCCCCGCATAATAGATCTGCCCCGTTATAACCCGGAGCCACGGATTGTGACCACACCCCCGGATCACTACTCCAACCCGCTGGATAATTTTGTTGCTGCGGCAGCGCGTCTAGAGGCTATTCCGGTCGAGGGAGATTCATTACAGGCAATAGAGACGCGCCGGGTCAAGGAGCTCCTCAGAACGGCGCTGGTCCAACAGGAGGCGTATTCATACAGCCGCGAGCGGATTCATTCTACTCCACGTCCAACCCGGAGTTATAACAGGCACATGGAAGAACAAGCTGAGTCCAGCAATGCGCGGCGTGGAGTGCCCCGCGGCAACAATCCGGCTCCCGATGCTCAGGAGTTGGTAGACCGGGCCCGTGCACGCAGGGAAGCCGGATTGGCGGCACATCAGACCCGCCAGCTTACGCCGGTTCATCCCACCACTTCGGTCGAACCAGGGCTTGCTTCTAGCGCTTTGGGGGTGCCTTGCCTTATACCTGCTTTGCACAATGTGCGCCTGCCTAAGGACTTCAAGGGGCCACGCAAGGTACCGAATTATACAGCAGATCAACCCCCGGAGGCATGGGTGGAGAGTTACGAGATGGCCATGGAGATGCTTGACGTAGATGAAGCTGCATGTGCGAAATATTTTACTATGATGCTTGAAGGAACGGCCCGCACTTGGTTAAAAAGCCTGCCGCCCAATACCATCGGTTCATGGGCTCAATTGCGAGCTCGGTTTATCAGTAATTTCAAAGATACGTGCAGGCAGCCCATGTCGATAGTGGACTTGGCCGCCTGCGTCCAGGCGGAAGGAGAGTCAACCACTCATTGGGTGCGCCGCGTTTCGCAAATCTTGCATTCATCAGACTGCATCAATGCTGACACTGCAGTTGTGACTTTGGAAAGCAATTGCCGGTTTGGGCCCTTGAAATTGAAATTAGGACGAATGAAGCGCCATTGCACTGACATAGGGACTCTCATGGCTGCTTTGGTAAAGTATGCTGATTCTGATAGTACCAAGGATCCCGAGTCGGATGATGAAAAGACATGGAAGGGAAAGAAGAACGGCAACTCCAAAGGACAGCAGCACCACCCAGGGAGCAGCGTCGGAGGCAAGCGTAAAACGGATGGTTCCATGGATTTTGTGGCTAACACCAATGTGCAGAACAGGGGCCGGCAGCGTAGGGGCAAAGGCCGCGGTGGCGGACCCAGCCCCAATCCAGAGCGCTTAAATAGTTTGTTAAATCAGCCCTGCCCAAAGCATGGGACGACGGAGGAACCAGCAAACCATCTGTGGAAGGATTGTTACATCATGCGAGAGTTCAAGAATTCCAACGCCTTCCGGTATGATCACAATCCGGGTGGCGGTTCAGGATCCGGGCCAAGCCACGGTGGAGGAAACTCCGGTTCAGGGTTTAATGGTAATCCGAGCGGGAATAGCAATCCGGGCGGACATGGTAGTCAACATAACCGAAATGATCAAGGGGGCTATAATCAGCAGCAGTCGGGGTACCAGAGCAATCCAAAGCAGCTAAACAGTGGCCAATATCATGTATTCACCACTAGCTTGGACAAGCGAGACCAGAAGGTCCGGAAGAGGGCAGTTAACTCTGTTGAACCGGCCGTGCCCCGATACCTACGATGGTCAGAGCAGCCGATCACCTGGAGTAGAGAGGATCACCCTCCTCGGGTGGATAATCCGGGTCAGCTGGCTTTGTGGTGGCGCCTCAGGTAGGAGGTTATAAGTTCACCAAGGTGCTCATGGATGGGGGTAGCAGTATTAACATCCTATACTATGAGACCTTTCGACGCATGGGGCTCAAGGATAAGGATCTACGGCCTTCAAACACGGTTTTTCATGGCGTGGTGCCAAGCAAGTCTGCGTACCCCGTGGGCAAGATAGCATTGGAGGTGGCTTTCGGAGATGATCACGATTCCCGATCAGAAAAACTGACTTTTGAGGTGGTGAAGATTCAAAGCCCGTACCATGCCCTGTTTGGTCGGCCGGCTTATGCCAGATTCATGGCACGGCCCTGTTATGTATATCTGCAGCTCAAGATGCCGGGCTACAAGGGAACCATCACGGTTCACGGGAGTCGCAGGATCGCTTTGGAGTGTGAAGAAGGGGATGCCGCTTATGCAGAATCGGTTTGTGCTACTGAGGAGCTCAAATACTACAAAGATAATGTTGATCCGACGGATATGACTCCTTTAAAGAAGCCTACCACAGAGCATGATCCGGCTTTAAAATTCACGTCAGCCGCGGAGACCAAGCTTGTTGATTTCGTAGCTGGTGATTCATCCAAGCAATTCAGCATCAGTACCAATCTGGATCCAAAATAGGAAAGCGCGCTCATCGAGTTCCTCCGTGAGAATCGGGACATCTTCGCATGGAAACCTTCTGACATGCCAGGTGTACCGAGGCGACTCGCTGAGCACACCCTTAATGTGGATCCTAAATACAAACCGGTGAAACAGTTCCTCCGTCGGTTCAACGAGGAGAGAAGAAAGGCTATTGGAGAAGAGGTGGCCAGGCTCTTAGCAGCTGGCTTCATCGTTGAAGTTTTTCACCCTGAATGGCTTGCTAATCCGGTGCTGGTCCTTAAGAAAAACGGCACTTGGCGTATGTGTGTGGACTATACAGATCTTAATAAGGCCTGCCCTGCAGATCCTTTTGCCCTCCCCCGTATTGATCAAATCATTGATGCTACGGCGGGTTGCGAGCGTTTATGTTTTTTGGATGCATACTCCGGTTATCATCAGATTAAGATGGCGGTTAAGGACCAGGAGAAAACGGCGTTCATTACTCCCTTTGGAGCCTTCTGCTATGTATCTATGCCTTTTGGGCTCAAAAGTGCCCAGGCAACTTATCAACGATGTGTGCAAAATTGTCTCCACAAGCAGATTGGCCGTAATGTGCACGCTTATGTGGATGATATTGTGGTCAAGTCAAGGAAGAAGGAAACGTTGGTCGATGATTTGAAGGAGACCTTTGACAACTTAAGGACATACAAGATGATGCTCAATCCGGCCAAATGTGTCTTTGGTGTACCAGCTGGCAAGCTATTGGGTTTCCTGGTGTCCAACAGGGGAATTGAGGCTAATCCGGAAAAAATTAAGGCTATCACCTCTCTAGCTAAACCGAAATGCATCAATGACGTCCAACGTCTAGCAGGCAGAATTGCTGCGTTGAGCCGGTTTATCAGCCACCTCGGAGAGAAAGCAATTCCTCTGTATCAAATGTTGAAAAAGACGGATCAGTTCGTCTGGAACTCTGCCGCTGATCAGGCGTTTGAGGATTTAAAGCGACAGTTGGTCAATCCGCCCGTACTCGCTGCTCCCACTGATAAGGAACCATTGCTGTTGTATGTAGCTGCTAACGCTCGCGCAGTCAGTGTGGCTATTGTGGTAGAGCGGAAGGAGGCAGGCAAAGAATACCCGGTTCAGCGTCCGGTTTATTATATCAGCGAGGTGCTTATTGAATCCAAACAACGATATCCGCATTGGCAAAAGCTAGTATATGGATTTTTTATGGCAAGTCGGAAGCTGAAGCAGTATTTCCAAGGCCACCCTATCACGGTGGTCAGTTCTGCTCCTTTGGGTGATATCATCCAGAACCGGGAAGCGACTGGTCGGATTGCCAAGTGGGCTATTGAGCTTGGACCGCACGGTTTAAAGTATGTGCCTCGCACTGCGATAAAGTCTCAGGCATTGGTGGATTTCATCAATGATTGGACGGAGTTGCAAGTCCCTGAAGAGAAGCCGGATCACACTTACTGGACCATTCATTTTGACGGATCACGTCAATTGGAAGGATCGGGGGCTGGAGTCATATTAACTTCCCCACGAGGTGATAAGTTTTGTTATGTTCTCCGTTTAATGTTCCCTTGTACTAACAATGCAGCAGAGTATGAGGCCTTGCTCCATGGCCTCCGGATGGCTAAATAGATGAATTTAAGCTGGGTTAGGTGCTTTGGCGACTCTGATTTGGTGGCCCAGCAGGTGTCTGGTACATGGGATTCTAAAGATCCACTCATGGCTGCTTATCGTCGTGAGGTTGATGTGGTCGCAGGTCACTTCAAAGGTTATCAGGTGGACCATGTGGACCAACGAAAGAACGAGGCGGCAGACGCTTTAAGTCGGCTAGGTTCACAACGTAAATCGGTACCACCTAATGTGTTCCTTGATGTGCTTTATAACCCGTCGGTTCAACTGCCTGGCAAAGCAGATTTGGCGGTTCCTGACCCAGAGGCTCAATTGGTGGCGGCATTACATGTCATCCCGGATTGGACGCTTCCTTACCTGGCGTACATGAACCGAGGGGAGTTGCCAGAGGATGAGACTCTGTCCAGGCAGATAGTACGGCGGTCCAAGTCCATGGTAGTTGAAAACGGCGAACTACATCATCGCAGTGTGACAGGAGCGTTTCAACGGTGTGTATCTCCTGAGGAAGGCCGTGAAATTTTGCGTGAGATCCACGAAGGAGATTGTGGTCACCACGCCGGTTCAAAGTCTTTAGTGGCAAAAGCTTTTCGTCATGGTTTCTATTGGCTGACTGCTCATGCTGATGCAGAGGATCTGGTCAGGCGGTGTGATGGTTGTCAAAAATTCTCAAGGCGCGCTCACGTTCCGGCTCAAGAATTGAGGATGATTCCAATTACTTGGCCGTTTGCAACCTGGGGGCTGGACATGGTTGGGCCTTTCAAAAGGTCCAAGGACAAGAAGACCCACCTTCTGGTGGCGGTGGACAAATTTACAAAGTGGGTAGAGGTAGAGCCCGTTAGCAAGTGTGATGCGGCCACCGCAGTTTGGTTCATCAAAAAAGTGATTTTCCGGTTTGGTTTTCCACACAGTATCATCACAGACAATGGTACCAATTTATCTAAAGGTGCCATGAAAGAGTTTTGCGAACGAGAGCACATCCGCCTTGATGTGTCATCAGTAGCACACCCACAGTCCAATGGTCAAGCAGAAAGAGCTAATCAGGAGATTTTGAGAGGCATCAAACCCAGGCTTATGGTTCCTTTGCAGCGGACGCCGGGTTGTTGGGTCGAAGAGTTACCCTCTGTGTTATGGAGCATCAACACCATGCCTAACAGGTCAACTGGGTATACGCCGTTCTTCATGGTTTATGGGGCAGAGGCAGTTCTTCCTAGTGACATCCGTCACGATTCACCTCGTGTGGCGGCTTACGTTGAAGCAGACAACGAAAGTTCTAGACATGACGCTTTGGACCGGCTAGATGAAGAGCGAGACATAGCAGCTGCCCGCTCAGCGATCTACCAACAGGATCTTCGTCGCTATCACAGTCGTTGGATCAGGACCAGAACCTTTCAAGAGGGAGATTTGGTGCTTCGACTTATTCAAGATCAAACCGAGACACATAAATTGTCTCCACCTTGGGAAGGGCCTTTCGTGGTCAGCAAGAATCTACACAATGGTTCATACTACCTGATAGATGTTCGAGAGCACAAAGACTCACGCAAATCAGGACAAGAGACCGACAGGCCGTGGAATATAGCTCATCTTCGGCCTTACTATACTTGAGCCATGGGCTCTGCTTATGTACATATCATGACTATGTATATATTATAATAAACCGGATCCTCAGCTAAAGCGGGGTATCTGTTCTTTTATATCATGTGTGGTTACACGGGGTTGTCTTTAAGCAACATCCGGTTTACCCCTTGCAAGTCTTAACAAGATCACTTGAGGCTTCCTGTTCAAACATAGGTCGTATTCGAACCAAAGAGAACATAGCTATCCTTATGAGGTCATTTGGGGGCTCGGTCATGTTTGAACCGATGCAATACCTCTTGGCCGGCGAAAGCCACCAGAGTCATTTGGGGGCTCGGTCATGTCCGAACCGATGCAATACCTCTTGGCCGGCGAAAGCCACCAGAATCATTTGGGGACACGGTCACGTCTGAACCGGTCACGCCTCTTGGTCGGCCTACGGGCCTTAGAGTCATTTGGGGGCTTGGTCGAACCCGAACCATAGCAATGCCACTTGGCCGGCATAATGCCACGCGTCATTTTGGGGTCCTGGCTGACTGGCACCATCGCTACACCTTCGGGGGGCTTGGTTGCGTCTGACCATGGTAATTCCGTCTGACCAAGCTCAATAGAGCTCTTCTTTTGCAAAAGGTTTTTGTCACCGTATTTTGCTCTCTTTCCTTTTTTAAGAGTTGATAGTTTATTGCTTTTCTCTTAAACCGACAATATTTTGCACCGGTTCAACATAGCCAATTTGGCGGAACACGGCCCTCTTTTTCAAAAACCTGAGATTGTTGGCTCGGTTTGAGTTTTTTCTACTAGATATCCTTTTTCGAGCAACAAAAGGTTGCTATCATTAAAGGACGGTTTACATTGTAAACCGGTGTTATATACATAGGAGTTCGATTCTCCCATGACGGTTTAAGAGTTATCAACTCCCGCTTCAACATTGGCACAAACGCCTATTTCATGCCCATTATATGGCAGGTATTTCGTATCACAAAAGTTTGATCATACTTGCAAGTTTCCTTGCGTATCTATATAAAGATTCACAAACCGGATGACGGTACAACCGCCCTGGTAGTTTAAAATTTTGTGATTGCAGGAGATATAAGTTGGCAATAATGATTTTCCAAAGGAGGGAATCAGTACTGATGCGCGAAGGCATCTCATGAAGCATAAAGTACGGTCTATCCTAGTACAAGGCAACATGGTGCCAAAATAAGATGATTGTTTCTTGACAAAGTATCAAAAGGAAACCAGCTAAAACTGCCCTCGGTTCACGCCTGCATGCCATTCCGGTTTGATGGTTCTGGATCATCCTGCGCCACTTCAGCTTCCTCCTCCCTACCCAGCGGCTGGAAGTCAACAGTGGTCCAATCGATCCCCATTAATGCTTGAAAGACAGCTTCCTCATGTATCAGTGACGACGGTTCAATATCAGGGGCATAGGTGTGCTTACGGATTGGAGGAATTAAGTTTTCCGCTTCAGGGATTGGCGCAGCTACCCGCTTGTTCTGATCGTCATACTGGGCTTGATAATGAGACAAGTTTGCATCTTCTACCAATTGGCAGGCCAGAGGGCGTACTGCCCGGTTTATCTTTCTCAATTCTTCTTCATCGAATTCGGAGCCATCCTCCTTTAAGCTAGGATAGCCTTGAGCCGCTTCAACGGGATCAAAATCAGGCACCCATGCTTTGGCCCGGATTAAGGCATTAATGGCTCCGGTTCGAGCAGCAGATCTTTTTAACTCTTCAATCCGAGCAGGGAGCATCGACAGCCTCTTCAGTGTGTCCTGGATCAATGTGGGCGCTGGATTGTTGTGTGAAGCAGTGGTGATAATCCGCTGTGCGCCCGTATACAGCTGCTCGACTAAAGTATAGACCGCTTTCAGCTTCATACACACATCTGATCCCAAGTGATTGATGCGAGTGCCTGTAATACGATCAGCAGGTCATAAACCGAGCTATTTTATAGAAGAATCAAGGTCATTGCACAAGTCACAGGAGGCTTACCAAAGATGGCTGCAGTCATTGCGTGCACCTGTCGCTTCACGCTGGTCAATTCATCCGTTACCGGTTTAAGGGCAGCTTCTGCGTTTTCAATCTTCTTGGTTAAAGCGGCTTTTTCTGTGGCTCAGTCAGCCCGCTCCTTCTTAAAACCTTCCTTCAATTGTTCCATGCTGCCTAAAGCGCTGGTTAGTTCCTCCTTGGCTTTGGAAGTTTCTGCTTGCTGGGACTTCACATTCTCTCGAAGATCAGCGATTTGGCTCTCTTTGACCTTCAGTTCAGCCTGCAGTCCGACAAGTTATACGGTTTAAACAAAGGAAGTACCAAGCACATAACAAGTTAGGTACTTTGTACTTGGGGGCTAATGCTTATTTGATCTCACGTTATCAGTTAATTATCAAAGTCCCAAGCACAATACAAGTATTCAGCTCGGCACTTGGGGGCTAATGGCTATTTGTTCTAATAATATTTCGGATGCTACGGTATGATGATTACAAGTGTCGCTTCAATTATGATAAAGTTCAACCGACCCTTGGGGGCTATGGTGATAAGAAGCAGGAATGAGGGCATGGAAGTTACCTCGAATTTGTCTTTCATCATCTTCACAAGATTGGCTTCACAGTCACGGCTAGTATATAGCCGGTTTAAGTAGCCAGAATGAATGTCTTGAGCACCAAGAGCGGAGTACGTTGCCAGATCAACATCCCATTTACCTTTACTTAAAGCAGAAATTTCTTCTTTAGCAGTGTGCTTGGCTAAAGCGATGGGATTTCCCGGTTCATTACGACCTATGCCAGTAATCATGACTTCGTCATCTTTGTGGTCGCCGGTCTGGACTAGCACGGTCGGTTTTTCGGCAGGCTTTGAGGAACTAATGGTTTCCTCAACACGAATTGGGCTGGTTGGTTGATCCGTTGGGCCGGAGGGGTTAACAGAGCCTTCTTCGGGAATAACGACTTCATCTCGGACTAATAAGTCATCAATTACATCTTCAGGGATAGTCGCTTCAACGTTCGGGGCAGTGTCCGGTTCAGGAGGAGCGTTTTCTTCTCCTGTTTTGTCTTGGCGAGCTTTTTTGCTCGGCCTCGGTTTAGCTCTGAAAGAAGCAGCAAAGTTAAGGACATCATATGTTGAAGATTATAACAATGGACAACCTGATGAGAAAAACAAAGTTTACCCTAGCACGGTTTTGAGTGGAGGCAGCTGAGTACCAGTTGACTCGCCAGAGGATGAGTGCGAGGTGACCTGATAATCAGAGTCAGACGGATTAAGTGGTTGACGAAAGCAGCCCGCTTTAGGACAAAATTTGACAAGCAAATTAGAGACCTCTGAACGACGTCTCCGAACCAGACTGTTCGGTAAACCGGCGGAGGTAACTACCTGACCGCTGTGTCGGGTTGTATGACGCATCTCGTGCTGACGGGTCTTCATAAGAAAGTTGGGATCCAAGTAAGCAAGAGGATGGGAAAATTTAACTTTGCGGTTCGCCTGACGGATTTTGTGGGAAGGCAGAAGGCTTGAATTAGAAGAAATAGTAATTACCTCTGCGTCATCAGCATGGCTCGCTTCGGCATCATCCTGACAAATTGCATCGTCAATAAACTGCACAAACAATAAACCGAGAGAGTCAAGTTTAGCTTCAAAACCCGGATTACCTGCCTCATCATCGGCAGGATCGGAAGAGGCCGTGGTTTTCCTCTTGTGAGCAGACTTTTTGACGACTCTCGTCTTAGGCCGGGTCGATTTCTCCGGGTTATCCACCTTTCCTTGAGGGAGTTTTTTGCTCCAAAACGGGTCATCACCCTGCGTCAACAGATATTGGAATCAATCATACACACACAAGATAACATCAGACTTAACGAGAAGAAATTTTGATTTACCGCTGGTGGTTTATTGATGGCACAGAAGGGAAGAAGGCCAGTTCGTGCACAGACGCGTTCCGGTTCATTTAGAATCTTCTTTACGGCTTCGGTGACCTCTTCATCCGTAAGCTGGATGTTTACATGACGTAACGGATCGTCAACACTGCCTGTGTATTCGCACATCAAACCAGAGCGTTGACTGAGTGGCAGTATACTCCAAGATATCCAGCAACGAGCGAGGTCGACTCCTCTTAAACCGTTGGCCATGAAGGCTCTGAGTTTGGACAGTTGGGGAGCGTATTTACTCCTCTCTTTAGCAGTCAACCTCTGAGGAAAGGGGTGAGTGTTGCTGAGCCGTTCTGGACGAAAACCGGGCAGGATATTCTCGTTCTCTGGGGAGGTGTCTTTACAGTAAAACCAGGAGTTATTCCACTCTTGGGGGTGACTATGCAGTTTCGCATGAGGGTAAGTGACCTCTTTCCTCTTCTGGATTGACACGCCACCCAGTTCCATGTTGGAGCCATCAGTAAATTCTGTGCGGCGGTTTAAGTGAAAGCAATCTCGGAACAACTCAACTGTAGGTTCCTCTTGAAAGAACACCTCACAGAGCACTTGGAAGTGGCATATGTTAGTGACAGAATTGGGGCCAATATCTTGTGGATGGAGTTGGAAATTAGCCAAAACGTCGGGATAAAATTTTGAACCGGGCGCGTTGAAACCGCGGGCTAAGTGATCCGCGAACACAACGACTTCTCCATCTCGGGGTGTAGGGGGGCACTCTTTGCCTGGCACCCTCCAATGAATCGCGTTTTTGCTGCTCAAAGCACCGGTCAGGACCAGATTATTCAGTTGAGTTTCTGTGACCCGGGAAGGAGCCCAGTTGCACTCATACACTTGCTTAGCCATGGGGAAGTCTACAAAATGAAAATGATTCCGGTTCAGGACTTATGTTCTGCACAGATTTTTTCATGTTGATGCTATCAATGTTGAACCGGAGCAATCAATTACAATCTGACATTGGTAAAGCGGTGCGGTCTATCAAGGGAGTACTGGCGGTTCAACAAGGGGACTAATGGTATGCACCGATTTGGTGGTCTTCTACAACAAGGTTAAACCGCTAGATCTAAGACCGTGGAACAGTTGGAAATGCAAAAGAGCAGGTGTGCGGAAACAGGTTTCACATTGTCTCAGTATGATATTGGATCTGAGGCGATCTCATAAAAGGGGTAAAAAAATTCATGAGCTTTTGAAGATTGTGCAAGAACAACAAGGTCAAACTGTGGATCAGATCTACGATCTAAGTGTATTGCCCTGAAAACAGAGGCGGAAAACTGCTACTGAACGGAGTAAAAGTCGCGGGGTCATCTGAAGGTATATCCCAGTTTAAATACGAAGAACTCGAGGAACGGGAAGAACACAGTAAACCCTAGAGGCGGGTCTGAGTTGAGAAGGTGGGGATCTCACCGGAGCTCCGAGGGGTGCGGAAGAACGCCGCAGTTTTCTGGTCCAGTCAGGTTGATGCAGCGGCCCGAGGTGGTGCAGAGGTCAGCGACAGCGGCGGAGCTTCGAGGCTGGCGGCACAGAGAAGACGAAGAGGAAAAGGATGAAGGGGAGAAAGAAATGACCTTTCACCCCTATTTATAAGGCAAGGCACGTGTGTCGGGCGCGCGAATCCAGGAGCCACGGGTTTCGGAAGCAGAGCTGTCGCCTTGATTATTGCGAATTGGTTAAACAAAGAAGGCACCATAAAAGCTAGCTTCATGATGATGTCATGCCGGTTTACGGCCACTAGAGAAAATGACGACATATCGGTTTAGCAATGAAGGGAAGATGCTGGATATGAAGGTTTATGCTAAGGGTTGACATGAAATCATTCAAATCAACCTGGGGCCTAATGTTGGGAATATTACTACTGGGCCTAAACCGGCCTATCTGGGCCGGGTTAATTTCATCAGTAGCTCAAGATGTTAAAGCCCAAGAGGCTATGTAAAGGCCCGAGGCCGTAGTCGGTTTAACGTTTGTAGCCGTAAACCGGCATGTGTACAACTTGTATTGTAAGTTAGGAATAAGCAAGAGACCAACCCGGGTACGAGTGTAAATCGGAGAGTGGGACTCTACGAACCGACGGGCGTCACCCGTGTATATAAGGGGACGACCCGATATCGGTTCAGGGGGGGACCAACAACTCGAAGCCTAGGAGAAGCGATTGCTCCCTAGTCGTCGAGACTTCATCAATTCCAACACCAACTAGACGTAGGCTTTTACCTTCATCGAAGGGGCCGAACTAGTATAATTCTCTGTGTCTTTTTGTCCGCTTTAACCCCTTCGAGTTAACCCGTTGCGATGGCTCCACGACTAAGTCCTTTGGATAGGACATCTGCCGTGACAAACCCACGACAGCTCCCGTGATTAGTAGGTTTGCTATCTAGATTGTCTTGCGGTGAAAGATCGGACAAAAATTATAGGATAATCACGTCGATCCTTATTATGGGGTATCAGATTACTTGGTTTATCACCGCGAGTTCGTCTTGTTGAGATTGATCTGCCGATTTTTGCTTGAAATCTCATAGACTGGTTTTTGCTGAGTTTTTGAAGATCTGCTGCGGATTGTTGCTGGTGCCGCTGATGAGTTTAAGTGTAGATTGGAGATCGGGTCTGGTTGATTTACCGTTTCACTTGCGACAAGATCGATCTTCTTTGTTCTCGGAATACATACCGGCGCCGATGACTTAATTTTTTTTCCGATCGATTAGATTAGATCTGTTTCTATGGTGCGTGAAGTACGGAATCAAGCGACGGAAAAAAAGTAAAATAGGAAAGGAACGGAGCAGCTGGGATTGCGCACGGATCAGATCGGTTTATTTGTTTCCGTGTTGCATCAGAATTGGTGGTTCGTGTACGTACGCTGGAGTCCCGTCCCGTCCATTACAGAAAAAAAAGCAGTTGTGCTGACGTGGTTTAAAGCAGATCCATCAGATTGGAACTTGTTACGGTTTTGGTTAGTTTGGTACGTGAGTTCTTGTTGCAGACCCAGCAAAAGAAAAAAGATCTCAAAGGAAAAAAGTTGGAGTTTTAGAAGCGTTGAGTTTGAGGATTAGATCGGGCTTGGCTGACGTGTTCCAGGCAAAACAAAAAGCATAGAAAAAAAAACACCAAATTGGAAGATGCCTTCCGCATGGTTTTCTCGGCTGGATGAGAAGTGTAAGGATCATGCTCGGACTGAGATAGCTAATATACAAAAGATTATGAAAGAGATGCAGGCGGAATTAAAAAAGCCTATTACAGTTTTTCCCGTCCATACTGTGCAGCCTTCCGCGAATGTACTTTCCAAAGTCACATCCATGGCTCACATAGATGATGTCTATGAGGCAACGACAACTCCTACTGATTCAAAGAAGGACAAGGCTGATGTTGACACGATTTTAGTGGACGATGTTGTACTATTGATTGGGCTAAATGTGCAACTCAAGCGGGTACATGGCGATGCCTGCATGACAGTTGATAGAGGTCAGCGTTGGAATTTATCTCAGACATAGTGCATGATCAAGGGCAAGGCGTGCAAGTTGATGATTGATGGTGGTACACTAGTGTATGCAGAACCGGGTTTTAGCACCGGTTCATTAGGGCCTTTAGTGCTGGTTCTATAACCGGCACTAAAGTGCGGGGACTAAAGACCCCCCCTTAGTACCGGTTCAACACGAACTGACACTAAAGGGCCATCACATGGCACGAGCCAGTGCCAGGGGCTGGGAGACCTTTAGTACCGGGCGGGGTTGGCCGATGCGGGGCGGCTTTGGTCTGGTGGCGGTGCCGGGCGTTCGCGGGGCTCGGTGGTGCGGCGGCGGTGGCTCCCGACGGCGGCGTCCGAGCGGCGGCGTGGTGGGCGACGGCGGCGGCGCGGCGGCGGCGTGCCCGTGGTGGCGGTGGTGGTTCGGATCTGGCCACGGGCTGCTGCGGGCTGATCTGGTGGATCCCTTCTCTACGTGCTCTGGCTCGGCCTCCCTCTCCTCTCGGTCAGGGCCGGAGGTAGGATGGAGTTGGTGGAGGTGGGGGCGTGCCGGCCGGATTTGACGCGACTTTTTCGGCAGGCGGCGCGGGTTGGGGCAGCGGCCGGGTGTGGCTGTTGCTCCGGCCGTGGGCGGCGGCGCGGGGAGGTCCGGGGGTGGTGGCCTCTCGGTGGCGCGGCGGCTACACGGTGGCCGACGGCTCTGGCCGCGGCGGCGGCCGGCTTATCCGGCGTCGGCTCATCTGCGGTCAGGTCGTTTCGACCTTTGCTTCACCTCCTCGTTGTCCGGGCTCTGCTTGCATCGAAGGGCTGGCCCGCTCCCAGCTATCAGCCATCGCTCGTCTCGCGCCCGGTTGCGCGGGACTGAGCTCGTCTCACGCCCGGCAGCAGGACCGAGCTCGTCTCGCGCCCGGCGGCAAGATCGAGCTCGTCTCGCACCCGGTGCTGCAGGACGGGGTGATGGTGGCCTGTTGTGGCCGGCCTATTGGGTCTCGACGCTGGGGGCCGCTTAGGGGTGCGAAAGGCCAGGCCTTTCCGCTCGTCTCTTTGGTTGGGCAGCGACGGGTCTCAGGTGAGGTGGTGTCTTGGTCTTGGATGCCGGGGCGGCGGCCCTGGTGGTGGTAGCTCGGTGCTGCCGGGCTGCCATGGCCGTGTGGGCGGCGTGGTGGCCGGGGTGTGGCGTTCGGTGGCGGTGAGTGTTGGCCGGGGTGAAAACCTGTTCTATCCTCGGACGGACCAGCGACGACGAAGCTCGTTCCCTTCTTGAAGGCGTCATCGCGGCTCTCATTGCCCGTTGTGTTGCTCCAGGGGAAACTCTGACCCTCTGGTCGGGCGGCGGCGACGCTCCGGTGTCGTAACCTTCCTGAAGGCGTCGCCTTGGAGTCCACGGTTCGTCGTATGCGGCTTCATCTCTTCATAGATAGGGGTGATGTTGTTGCGCTCAGCGCCTATGTATCCTGCCTTGGGTGTGTGCGTGTGTGGTGACGTGCGTTTGTACCGTTGTGTTGATGATCTTTGCTTTATATATAAAGCGGGGCGAAAGCCTTTTTCGGTACACCAACCGGTACTAAAAGTTTTGGGGGTTTTGGTTTTATGATTTATTTTTCCTTTAATTTTGTGTTTTCCATTTAATTTTTTTCATTTGCTGGTATTTTACGATACTACATATTGTACACGTTATGCATATATATAAATAGAATTTCTCGTAGAACCGATTATATATATATATATATATATATATATATATATATATATATATATATATATATATATATATATATCGAATGTCTCGTGCCACCATTCACACATACACATGTATATATACAATTTGGTATATACAATTTCTCCTATAATTTGCAGATCATTACATGGAGGCATTACTGTGGTAGCAGGTAATGGAATTCTTTTTTGGGATCTATGACCTGGTCGAGCATAAATCCCGCTATTTCATTTTGAAGTGCCCGTACGCGAGCCTCCGGTAGTAGCTGATCCCGCATCTCCTTCATCTTTAAATAAGAGATCAAAATATACATGTATTATAAGTTGTGTGTATATATATTAGATAATGATGTAAAAATCGTGAGCAGTGTTCTGGCAAACGTACCCAGAGGTCTCTATCGGTTCTGGTCATTTCGATAGTCATCATGCAAATGTTCTCGTAAACGCAGAATGCACATAAATCAGTCACCGGCGCCTGCTTCAGGGCCTTTACGAGAATAAAATCCAACCAGATAATAATTAGTCAAGCATGATAATTAATGGTATTGAAACTAGAATTAAAGAGATGGTAGCTAGCTGGTACTAGCTACTTAATTAATTACCTTGGGTCGGATCCATTTCAGCTCTTTTTTCCACGGGCCATCAACCTGTTTGATGAACTTTTGACAAGCCCTGCCTGCCGGCAAAGAAAATGAATAAAGAAGTTATTAATTAGTTGATATTAGGAAATGACGAACTAAAGATG
Organism: Aegilops umbellulata; assembly: GCA_032464435.1. Lineage (NCBI taxonomy): Eukaryota > Viridiplantae > Streptophyta > Magnoliopsida > Poales > Poaceae > Aegilops > Aegilops umbellulata. The sequence goes on along the minus strand of CP136058.1, from coordinate 328,415,238 downwards.
CCGACATATAGTTCGATAATGATTGAAATTACCTATTGACCATCCCCTTCACGATTTCGTAGTCAGTGTCTTTTTTTAAGTAGTGAGTCCAGTACTTGAACTTTTTCCTTGTCAACTTCAATGATTAACAAGATCCAGTGGTAACTGCATGCGCACACGTTTGCATGTATAATTAAGCAAGCATGTGGATAACTCATCAACGACCCTAAACCCTATACACTTTTTTAACATCTAGCTAGTAAGCAAAAACGGAATTTGTAGTACAAGACAGTGTGACTCATCCGAAGTTGTGAGGAAGTAGTATTTCCGGACAGGCATTTAGGCGCTTCAAGAACTCTAGCAAGCTTTTCTCTGTGTATGGTCGATCATATTCTTGTGACCATGTCTCTTCATTAATGCAATTTGGGTCAATGAACCCAATGCCATAGAGTCCAGCTTTTTTCATTTCAAACATCTTCATTCTGTATAATACCACAGAAGAGAATATAGTGATGATAATTACAAGTAATGAATAGAACGAGCACTACAGCTAGCTAGAGAATTAAATTAATTACAGAAAGAAACCACTTACAAACAATAGCAACTGACGATAGATTTGTCGAGTGCGTCTTGATTGAATAACTGAAACATTTCTTGAAATTCAACCCACAAATCTTTTTCATGGTAGTAATAGCCTTTAGGTACTTTCACCATAAGGGACTCTCGATCGGTAGTCTTGACTTCTTTCATGTACCATTCATGCAATTGATACATTCTCATTGTTAGAAGCTCGACCTCCTCAGGCTTCACCATAGGATGGCCGCAGGCATATTTCCGGTTTATATCCTCTGATAACCCAAAAGTATAGGGGATTGCAACAGTATTCGAGGGTAGAATATTCAACCCAAATTTATTGATTCGACACAAGGGGAGCCAAAGAATATTCTCAAGTATTAGCAGTTGAGTTGTCAATTCAACCACACCTGGATAACTTAGTATCTGCAGCAAAGTATTTAGTAGCAAAGTAGTATGGAAGTAATGGTAACGGTGGCAAAAGTAACAGTGATAGTTTTGTAATAATTGTGACAATGGCAAGAAAAGTAACTAAGCAAAGAACAATATGTGAAAAGCTCGTAGGCATTGGATCGGCGATGGAGAATTATGCCAGATGCGATTATTCATGCAACAGTTATAACATAGGGTGACATAGAACTAGCTCCAGTTCATCAACGTAATGTAGGCATGTATTCCGAATATAGTCATACGCGCTTATGGAAAAGAACTTGCATGACATCTTTTGTCCTACCCTCCCGTGGCAGCGGGGTCCTAATGGAAACTAAGGGATATTAAGGCCTCCTTTTAATAGAGTACCAGACCAAAGCATTAACACATAGTGAATAGTACATGAACTCCTCAAACTACGGTCATCACCGGGAGTGGTCCCGATTATTTTCACTTCGGGGTTGCCGAATCATAACACATAGTAGGTGACTAATGACTTGCAAGATAGGATCAAGAACTCACATATATTCATGAGAACATAATAGGTTCAGATCCGAAATCATGGCACTCGGTCCCTAGTGACAAGCATTAAGCATAGCAAAGTCATAGCAACATCAATCTCAGAACATAGTGGATACTAGGGATCAAACCTAACAAAACTAACTCGATTACATGATAGATCTCATCCAATCCATCACCGTCCAGCAAGCCTACGATGGAATTACTCACGCACGGCGGTGAGCGTCATGAAATTGGTGATGGAGGATGGTTGATGATGATGATGGCGACGGATTCCCCTCTTCGGAGCCCCGAACGGACTCCAGATCAGCCCTCCCGAGAGAGATTAGGGCTTGGCGGCGGCTCTGTATCGTAAAACGCGATGAATCCTTCTCTCTGATTTTTTTCTCCCCGAACGTGAATATATAGAGTTGGAGTTGAGGTCGGTGGAGCTCCAGGGGGCCAACGAGGCAGGGGCGCGCCCCCCACCTCGTGGACAGGGTGTGGGCCCCCTGGCCTTGATTCTTTCGCCAGTATTTTTTATTATTTCCAAAAATAATCTCCATGAAGTTTTAGGTCATTATGAGAACTTTTATTTCTACACAAAAATAACACCACGACAATTCTGCTGAAAACAACGTCAGTCCGGGTTAGTTCCATTCAAATCATGCAAGTTAGAGTCCAAAACAAGGGCAAAACTGTTTGGAAAAGTAGATACGACGGAGACGTATCATCCTCCTCTCTAATCGTATCCATGGGCTCGACCTCTAGGAGTTGATAAACAGTGACACCGACCTCTTCAGACATCCTTCTATGAGTGTCGGTTATTACCAGCTGATCGGCGCCGGTACTCGCATGTGTTGGTACAATGAGCGGGGGATTGATTGCACCGCCTGTTCTCCTAGCTGGGGAATAGTTTTCCCGCTTTTTTTGTAGCTGCTTGGCTGGAGCTCAAGCTCGACTCATTATTTCGTGTTTGATATCCCTTCCTGATTTGGCGCTCATAGTCTGAGTCCCTAGGCTTGGGAGCTGGTGCTCGAGCCATGCGAATGAAGTGGTCAACGACATGCTCAGGAACTTTCTCCTTTGGCAGCGGTGGCGGTTTCGGTCCAAAATGGGCCCTCACTTGGGCTTGGCATTCGTCTTCATTTTCCTCCGCAGTCAGGTCATAAGGCCTCTTAAGAAGAGGAGCGAGGCTTGGACCAAATTGAAATCCCTTGCCTCATGTACCTTTACTTGTATCGCTAGCCACCATAGCTGCGGCGGCTCTCTTCTGCTGTTGTTTAGGAGGCGGAGCCCGCTGAGCGGCGGAGACAGCTGACGTGCCTGACTTGGAGGAGGAGGAGTGGGCTGACGCGGTGCCAGACTTGGAGGAGAAGGAGTGGCCTGACGTGTTGGCAGACTTGAAGGAGCAGGACTCTGCTGAGGCGGTGGCTGATGACTTGGAGGAGTGGGAGTCTGCTGACGGGTGGCGGACTTCAAGGAGGAGTCGGCTGATGCGGTGTCGGTGGCCTTGGAAAGATGATGCAATCCTTTCTCCATAGAATGATACGATGTATGTCCTCTCCCAGTGTGTGCTCGTCGTCACCTCCAGGAATGTCAAGCTCTAGCCCCGAATATTGTGCCACCATTTCATCAACCACGACACGAGCATAGTCAGCTGGAATCGGGTTGCAATGGAAGGTTGCTTCAGGGGGATTTGTATAAGCAATGGCATCCGCCACCTTCATGGATATGTTCTTCAATTTGAAGTGTAGCTCACAATTAATGTTATCCATGATGTCATCCACAAGGTATCTATCCAGCAGTGCCTCGCCTGGAGCGGAACCCACGCTGCTTCTCGACAGGGATGGGACGGTGCTATCCAATGCTGGATCCGCTAGCTGCTGCCACTGCTGAGCCCCCTTTCTTGGCTAAGTGAGTCAATCTACTGCTGCTGCCGCTGGAAGTGCCAACTCCGCGTGCGCTAATTCTAGGCCTTTAAGGCGTTCTGCTTCCTGCTTCCTCTGCTCCTAGTTGCGGGATGATGCATCACAGAACGAGTAAAGAGACTTGCCAGCAACGAGATTGAACCAGGTATGATGATAGCGATGATGGAATCTCGGGCAAGTTACATACCGATGACAAAGGGAACAACGTATGTTGCTATGCGGTTTGACCGATAAAGATCTTCGTAGAATATGTAGGAGCCAATATGAGCATCCAGGTTCCGCTATTGGTTATTGACCGGAGATGTGTCTTTGTCATGTCTACATAGTTCTCGAACCCGTAGGGTCCGCACGATTTGTATTATGAGTTATGTGATTTGATGTATCGAAGTTTGTTCGAAGTCCTGGATGTGATCACGGACATGACGAGGAGTCTCGAAATGGTCTAGAAATAAATAATGATATATTGGATGATGTTATTCGAACGCCGGATGAGTTCCGAGGGGTTCCGGATGACTATCGGAGTGCCGGAGGGTTATCGGAACCCCCGGGGGAACTAATGGGCCACCATGGGACTTATTGGAGAGAGAGGATGGCAGCCAGGGCAGGCCCCCCCCTTAGCAGTCTGAATTGGACAAGGGAAGGGGGCGCCCCTTTCCTTCTCCCTCTCTCCCTATCCTTCCTGCCCCCTCTTTCCCTTTTGGTGGAATCCTACTAGGACCAGGAGTCCTAGTAGGACTCCCCTCTTGGGTGCTTCCTAGGGGCCGGGCGGCCCTCCCCTCCTCCCTCCTTTATATACGTGGGGAGGGGGGCACCCTAGAACACACAAGTTGATCTTTTAGCCGTGTGCGATGCCCCCCTCCACAGTTACACACCTCGGTCATATCATCGTAGTGCTTAGGCAAAACCCTGCACTGGTAACTTCATCATCACCGTCACCATGCCGCCGTGCTGGCGGAACTCTACATCGGCCTCAAATGGATCAAGAGTATGATGGACGTCACCAAGCTAAACGTGTGCTGATCGTGGAGGTGACGTACGTTCGGTACTTTGATCGGTTGGATCGCGAAGACGTTGACTACATCAACCGCGTTACTAAACGCTTCCGCTTTCGGTCTACGAGGGTACATAGATACACTCTCCCCGCTCGTTTTCATGTTTCTCCTCGATAAATCTTGCGTGATCGTAGGATTTTTTTTTGAAATACTACGCTTCCCAACAGTGGTATTAGAGCCAGGTTTATGCGTAGATGTTATATGCACGAGTAGAACACAATGAGTTGTGGGCGATAATAGTTATACTGCTTACCAGCATGTCTTACTTTGAGTTGGTGGTATTGTTGGATGAAGCGGCCTGGACCGACATTACATGACCGCGTTCATGCGACTGGTTCTACCGACGTGCTTCGCACACAGGTGGCTGATAACCCACAACTATAGGGGATCGCAACAGTTTTCGAGGGTAAAATATTTAACCCAAATTTATAGATTCGACACAAGGGGAGCCAAAGAATATTTGAAGGTATTAGCAACTGAGTTGTCAATTCAACCACTGTTGGCGTTCTGGGAACGGAGGTCCCCAGACTTGCCTACCTGCGGCCTGCGGCGTGGCTCAAGGGGGGCCCAATACGGCCCATCTTCATCAACACAGACCCAGGACCCTCGTGAGGGGCCAAGCCTCGCGGGGCGGACGACACAGAGCTTCCTCAAGCGCAGCCTCATCGGGCTGGCTCGCGAGGAGGCGGAGAGATTAAGGCAGGGTACCTCACGAGGTGCCCATGACGCAAGCCATGACGACCAAGGGCGCCAGGTGGGCGCCAGCCCGTGCAGTGTCGTCCCTTTCCTCTTTGGTGCAAAGGGAGCAAGCGCAGGCGGGAGGATCAAGCAAAGGCACCCATTTCGGTGCAACGAGACCAAGACCAGCTCCGCGACAAGGAGGAATTCACTATGGAGCCCAAGCCAGCGTCATCACCAGAGCGTTTGGCAGGCGAGGACCAACTTTAGTCAGGACAAGTGTACTAGATGTTCCCCTTCAAACTGGCCAATTGTTGGCGCCCTTCCCGCTCAATATTTGGGAAGAGGCCCAGGGCCTTTGCCTATAAATAGGACTAGCCACCCCCAAGGTAGAGATTTCTAGCAACCCGGCAATCAGTTAGATAGGCATAGGTAGCAGACAGAGAAAGGGAGAGAAGGGCGATTGAACTCCTCCTAGCAGTTCATCCCCCCCAGCCAAGAACAGACCCTCGCGAGGCTGTTCTTCCTTGTATTGTTCATCATCATCAGCCCAAGAGGCAATCCACCACACCACACTGGAGTAGGGTATTACACCACATCGATGGCCCGAACCAGTATAAACTCTGTGTCTCTTGTGTTGTTCTTTTGGTAGCTTAGATCTTTGCGAGGCGGACGGGTACGGGTAGGTCGGAAGCGTAATCTCCGTGCGCACCCCAGAGTTCGAACCTTAAGGGTCTGCCGGAACCTGAAATCCGATACTTGGCGCGCCAGGTAGGGGTGCGCCGGAATCCGCCTTCACCTCTCCGTTCTCCTCCGACCATCGCGTCCGTGTCTGACGCCCGTCGGGCTCACGCTAGGCGCCTGGCCGCCCTCGATTCCCGCATCGCCCAGACGGCTCCCGTCGGCGGGCCTCCTCGCCGTTCCCCGGCACCTGCCGTCAACACCGCCACCGGCCTGGCGGGGAACGAGCAGCAAGTGCCGTCTCAGCATCCGTCCGTGCGGCAAGACGGCCGCACCGCTACACCAACACCCCTGGTCGTCGCGGCCCTCCTGGGCGGCTCGCAGGCGCCGCCTACAAGTCACCACATCAAGCCGTTCGTTCGCCGGGTCAGCGCCGCTTCTGCGCGACAGGGGGCTCTCCCGGACCAGGCGGCGCCCAAGGCCGGTGTAGGATCGAAAGTATGTCTAGAAGGGGGGGGGTGATTAGACTACTTGACCAAATAAAAACTTGACCTTTTCCCAATTTTAGTTCTTGGCAGATTTTAGCTATTTTAGGACAAGTCAAGCAATCATCACATAATTCAAGCAAGCATGCAAAGAGTATATAGGCAGCGGAAAGTAAAGCATGCAACTTGCAAGAATGTAAAGGGAAGGGTTTGGAGAATTCAAACGCAATTGGAGACACGGATTTTTTGGCGTGGTTCAGATAGGTGGTGCTATCCTACATCCACGTTGATGGAGACTTCAACCCACGAAGGGTAATGGTTGCGCGAGTCCACGAAGGGCTCCACCCACGAAGGGTCCACGAAGAAGCAACCTTGTCTATCCCACCATGGCCATCGCCCACGAAGGACTTGCCTCACTAGCGGTAGATCTTCACGAAGTAGGCGATCTCCTTGCCCTTACAAACTCCTTGGTTCAACTCCACAATCTTGTCGGAGGCTCCCAAGTGACACCTAGCCAATCTAGGAGACAGCACTCTCCAAGAAGTAACAAATGGTGTGTTGATGATGAACTCCTTGCTCTTGTGCTTCAAATGATAGTCTCCCCAACACTCAACTCTCTCTCACAGGATTTGGATTTGGTGGAAAGAAGATTTGAGTGGAAAGCAACTTGGGGAAGGCTAGAGATCAAGATTCATATGGTAGGAATGGAATATCTTGGCCTCAACACAAGGGTAGGTGGTTCTCTCTCAGAACATGTGAGTTGGAAGTGTAGATGTGTTCTGATGGCTCTCTCCACGAATGAAGAGGAGGTGGAGGGGTATTTATAGCCTCCACACAAAATCCAACCATTACACACAATTTACCAATCTCGGTGGGACCGAATCAACAAACTCGGTCGGACCGATTTAGTAAACCTAGTGACCGTTAGAGATTTTCGGTGGGACTGACATGCAACTCGGTAGGACCGATATGGTTAGGGTTAGGGCATAACTTCATCTCGGTGAGACCGATTACACAAACTCGGTGAGACCGATTTGGTAATAAGCTAACCAGAGAGTTGGTCACGTAAACTCGGTGGGACCGATTTGCTCTTTGTTGAGACCAAAAAGTTACAAAAAGGAAACAGAGAGTTTACATTGCAATCTCGGTGGGACCGATCCGCTCTTTCGGTGAGACCGAAAAGTTACGAAAAGGAAACAGAGAAATTGCAATACCATCTCGGTGAGACCGAGATCCCTATCGGTAGAACCGATTTGCTAGGTTTTGGCAGTGGCTTATGAAAAATGAAACTCGGTGGCGCCGGATTGAAAGAATCGGTAGGTCCGAGTTTGGCTTTAGGTTTAGGTCAAATGTGGATATGGGAAAGTATTTGAGGGTTTTGGAGCATATCATTAAGCACATGAAGCAAGAGGCTCATTAAGCAACACCTCATCCCTCCTTGATAGTATTGGCTTTTCCTATAGACTCAATGTGATCTTGGATCACTAAAATGTAAAATGAAGAGTCTTGAGCTTTTGAGCTTGAGCCAATCTTTTGTCCTTAGCATTTTGAGGGATCTACTTTCATCATCCATGCCATGCCAATCATTGAGCTTTCCTGAAATAATCATCTTGGAATAGCATTAGCTCAATGAGCTATATGTTGTTATGAATTACCAAAACCACCTAGGGATAGTTGCACTTTCAATCTCCCCCTTTTTGGTAATTGATGACAACATATAGATCAAAGCTTCGACAAATGATAATAAGAATGAAGTATATCGTCGCTTTGAGAAGTATGTGATAAGTAAGAGCTCCCCCTAAATTTGTGCATATTTAAAATTTGCTTTGAACTGCAAATGCACAAAGAGTTAGAATCATGGGTTACTCTTCCATGTCACATACATCTTGGTGGAGCGCTCAAAATGATAAGAATTAAATACATGCACTCATCACCAAGAAACGTGAATGATCACATAAGATAGATAGGATAATATCAAGCATGCATAAGTGTAGCTTATGATCAAACACATGATCATCAATGTCTCACAAGCATATCATAGTATCTCAACCAAAAGCAAAAAAAGTTTGAAAAACCACCAAATAAAGCAAGAGATAATAAAAGCAACACACTCTCTCTCGAAGCCTATGATCTATACATTTTTCTCCCCATTTTGGCAACAAGTTACCAAAAAGTTCCTAGAAAATGCATAGTGATAGATCGACACTCGGGCTTGATCTTCTGGTGGTGGTGGGGTCTGGATCACTCCAAGGACGAAGGTTTCTGTTGAAGTGGTTGGAGCTGGAGCTGAAGTGGATGCTGGAGCTGGTTGGGCTGGAGCTGTAGCTGGAGCCGAGGAGGTGGCTCTAGTGTCAGGAACTGGCACTGCAGTTGACCTCTGAGCTTGTGGCACTCTGGCAAATGCATCAGTTGTAGTCTTCCCTTTCCTCTCCTGCATGTCATCTTGAAGTTGCTCCACTGCAGACTGAATCTCTGTTACTTTGACATCCAAGTCATAGAACTTTTGTTCTACGATTCTCTCTAAGCTCTCCCGATTCTGATTGAGGGTGGCCAGTCCTTTCTCAATCCTTAGTGTGGATGCAATTAAGTAACTAAGATGCTCCTGCTTGGTTTTCAAGAAGTACTCAGATGCCTCCTCTTGAGTTGGCATCTTGGCAGCTTTCTCCTTCCTTGCCTTCCCCTTCTGTGCTTGAGCATGAGCTGATGATGGTTCATCCTTGTTCATCACAACTTGATTATCCTCAAAGTCTAGATGAATAGGCAAATGTTCCTTGTCCAATAAGTATATGCCTGTGCCCATCTTGGAGTTGATCAGCTCTTGGATCTGAGGGGCATAACCACAGCTCCTCTTCTGATCTGCTGCAGTCCTCTTGATGGTCTCTACCATGAGGCTCATGACTTTGAATTTTTGTGGCACAAAGATATGAAGCAAATTGATTGCATGGCCTCTGATCATCTTGTGATCACCTGACTTAGGCAATAAAGTGTGCCTCAGAATCCAATTGATAGTTGGCAGCCCTGACAGAAGATAATGTACTGAGCCAAACTTGAAAGTATCAAGTGCTTTGTTTGGGATCTCCTTTTACATGTTGGACATGGAGTTGTGGTCCATCTTCTTCTTGGCATATATGTCTAAGTCATCCTCATGCTCCTCTGGGGCATTGATGAGCTGTGCCCACCCAGCAACTGTTGATTGATACCTTGTTCCTTCTGACATCCATACAATCCTTCCATCTGGATAGAAGTGTGCTGTGGAGTAGAACTGCATGATCAGCTCTTCATTCCACTTTGTGAGCTTCTGCCCAACAAAGTCAGCTACTCCACAAGCCTTGAAGTTGTCTTGCACTCCAGGATAGTGCTCTTCATTGTCCTTGATGTATTCCCAGTCTACCCATTTCATGTCACAAACTATTGGCTTTTTATCCAACAAGACTGTCTCATAGAAGTCCTGTTGTTCCTTTGTGTGGAACCTGTAGTCAACAGCAGTTCTTCTCCTTGAAGCATATGGATCTTCTACTCTCGACCTCCTCGGCCCTGAGTCTCTTCTGATCTTCTTATCCTGAGCCACAGGATGAGCATCATTGTGGTCTGGGATCTTGGGCTTTAGCTTTCTGAGCACTTGACCTTCTTCCTCTTCTGCAATGTCAGGCACTGGGGCCTTGTTCTTTTCAGCAGCTGGGATGCTCCTTGTATTCCTCTTTGGAGCTGACTTGGCCTTTGATGCAACTTTGGGTGCTTCCTTGGGATTGGATGCAGTAGCCCCTGATCTTATAGCATCACCCATCAGCTTTGGTGCCTTAGGTGCTGGTGCAGCAACCTCTTCTTCTTCTTCTTCTTCTTCTTCTTCTTCCTCAACAGAATGCTGTTCAAACTCAGCCATGGGATCAACTTTCTTGCACCATCTGCCCCTTTTCCTTCCCTTCTTTCCTTCAGCAGCAACTGGCCCTTTGGGTGCAGGCTTTTCAGGAATCTGAGTTGAGGCTCTGGCCTTTGGCATAGGCTGCCTACCAACTGGCCTTTTGACCTTTAAGCCTGGCTTGGTACTCTGTCTTGAGCCATACTCCTTCTTGAGCACCACTTTCTTGGAAGTAGCTTCCTCTTCTACCACATAGTCCTCATCCTCTGAATCTGAGGTTCTCTTCTTCCTTTGTCTGGTGGTAGCTTTTGGCAAATTGCTAGGGGTGCTCCTGCTGCCTTCATCTGAAGAACTGGAGGGACTAGTGCCCTCACTCATGTGCACTTGCTGTTCTGACACGTTCTGGCTGTCACTCTGATCAGACATGATGAAAAAGCTGACTGCTGACCCTGTGAAGAGTTTATAGATGAGGTAGAATAGATGAGCATCACAAAATGCAGAGATTTTGGCAAAAGAATGATTCAAAATCTTAGTTTTAGTTTCCCACAGAAATCATTTCGGATCTACCGATTTTTAAACTCGGTGATACCGAAGCAGTTTTGGAACCTAAACTAGTGAACTCGGTCAGACCGAGTCACAGTTCGGTGGCACCGAGACTGCTAGGGTTTCACAAAGTTCCAAAATCGGTCACACCGATTAGTAATTCTCGGTCAGACCGAGTCTCACTTGTGCAATGGCATGAGCCAAATCGGTGGGACCGAGTTTTTCAACTCGGTGGGTCCGAGATGGTTTCAGCGGAAACCTAACCCTAAAATTTCAAATCAAACCTATTCTACGAATTGCATTGAATGGATAGGAGTGTTTCAATCGTGGCAAGAATCAATATGATCACAATGTGCTAGGAATCGGATGGGGAATAGCACAAAGATCGAGTCCATACCCTAGTCCCGCGGAGACTCGCTACGGCGGCAACGGCGGGGTTGAATTCCGTTGACGGCGAAGGCGAAGGGGTTCGGAGAAATTTCCAAATTTTTGCCCGTGACTATATATAGCCCGACCCTGTCGGTGTGACCGAGTGGAACATCTCGGTGGCACCGAGATGCAAAACTGTATACAGTTATTGCAACTCGGTGTGACCGAATGGTTCAAATCGGTTGCACCGAGATCGAAAATATAGATCGACTTAATGATCTCGGCAGGACCGAAAAGGAGATATTGGTCAGACCGAGAATCACAAAGAAGTTTTGGAAGTTTAAGTCTATGACGAATCGGGGACTCCGAGTGCTCCTCACACAGAGTGGTTCGAATCTGACTTGATCAAATTTTGTGATGTGGCATGAATAGAGTTTGAGACGAGAAAAGCATAGATAGCTAGAGAAGGTTCTTAGGCATTCTTGTCCATGCACTTGGCAAGAGAAAGAAAAACCAATCAATCAAAACAACAAGTGGATGTCCTTGAATGAGTAAAATATGCAACCAACATGCTCACACAATAAAATGGCAATTGAAATATGTGATAAAGCATGCACAACCAATTCTAGCATCTATCAAGCAATTGGTGATGACTAGGTCATCTATATATGAGTATATTGACTTAGGAGTCAAATGAGGACACTTGATCATAGGTCATACTCATCGTTCAAGCACAAGTGGGGTTACCACTTTTACATAAATCATTGTTGTGTTCACATCATTAGAGTTGCTTTAGCTCAAGTCTCAGAGTAAAGCTCCCCCTAGATGTGATATCCCCCCTAAGAGGGATGAACTAACCTTGGGTTTTGTCGATGATGACTTCATGTAGATGTTGAAGATGTGGATGATCAATGTTGATGTAGAACAATTGGAGCTATCCATTGGAGTGAGTTGCACTTTCAATACCTACATGGGTTAGTCCCACAAGGAACAAACAAGGATATCCATAGACATAGAGTGATGCACACACAAGATGATGTCCATGAAAGCTTTTAGGTTACCTTGTCCCTTGACTTACCAACAAGAGGGTTTGTGACTCCTTGAACTGGTGCAAGATGTGGAAGTTGATTGCACTTGTTCTTGCCAAAATGATAGGAGTGAAGTATGTTGGCGGAGTCACCCTCAAGAACTCTCTAGTTCTTCTTCTTTTGGATCCACACCATCTTGATGGGAATCCTTAGAGTTGTAGTCGTACTTGATGAAGTGGAACTTGAAGTAGTCTTGGGAATCCACTTGACTAAGGTCTTAGGAGCTTCTTCAAATGCATCAATTTCCTCTTGAAGCTTGTCCTTGCCTTTTTGCTTGTAGTCTTGTGGTGGAAGATCATCTTGAGTTTGTTTCCCCTTGAAAGAAGTAGGATCATACTTGTCTTGTTGAGGAACAAACTTTGTCTTAGGGTATTGATCTTCTTCCCACTCAACTCCATTGGCGTTGAACTTTCGTTCAAATCCAACACCTTGATTCTTCCGATGCCTTCCTTGCTTGCGTACAATTTTCTCGAATTGCTTACTTCCGGCAAGGCTCTTGTAGACTCCTTTCTCTATAATTCCCTTCAATAAGCTATTTTCTTGCTCAAGTGTAACTTGGCTAAGAGAATCATTAGTGGAATCAAGAGAACTACTAGAAGCAACAATATTGGATTTAACATGATCATTGTTACTACTAGAGGAAGAATCTTTCTTGTTCTTGTTACTAGACTTGACTTGAGGCATGTAAGTGGATAAGAGTAAACGCTTGGCAATGTAAGAAGAACTTTTCTTGCGGAGATCATCATTGATTGCCTTTAAAAACTCATGCTCTTGCTCAAGATTGAGCTTTTCAAAGCGTAACTTCTCATGAGCTCTTAAAAGTTCTCGATGATCTTCGAAGATAGTTTCATGAGCTAACTTAAGCGTGTTTAGTTCTTTAGTTAGAGCCTCAATCTTCTCCTTATCATTGTCATTCGTTTTATCTTGATTAGCACGATTAATTGACGTTTCATCATAGTATTCATCACTAGAGTTGTCAACAAGTAAATCATCATCACCTAACAAGTCATCTTCATCACTATTGAAATCGACATACTCGGGGTGTGTTACCTTAGGACCTTTGGCCATGAAGCATCTTCCAATTCCTTCATTTGGTGAGTCAAATATGTCGTAGGAGTTGGTTGACACAAGTGCTAGACCGGCAACACCTTCATCTTGAGTATATTCGGGATCGGAGTGATAACTTCTCTCGGAGTGGTTGTCGGAGTCGGAGCCGGATACCCATTCACCAACATGAGCTTCATGTCTTTGTTTTGTGTAGCTCCTTGATGACTTTTCCTTTCTTTCCGAATCCTTGTTTCTTCGTGAGCATCTTCGTTCATAACGATCATCTCTACTCCTTCTCTCTCTTGATGGTGATTCTTCTCTTTTGCGTCTTCTTTTTGGAGAATCTTCTCTTCTTTTGTAGGGAGCCGTACACTCATTGGAATAGTGTCCGGGTCTTCCACAATTGTAGCAGTTTCGCTCTCGACTAGAAGATCTTTTGTCATTGTAGGACCTTGACTTAGAGCTTCTATCTTTGCTTCTACTCTTGTAGAACTTGTTGAAGTTCTTCACCATTAAGCTCAATTCTTCATTGAAGTTTTGTTTCTCACTTGATGATGTGGGGTTTCACATGAGGCTTTGTAAGCACCACTTGATTTGTTGTGAAGTTCCTCTTTATCCTTGAGTGACATCTCATGAGCAAGAATTCTTCCAATGACCTCCGTTGGCTTGTGATCTTTGTAATTGGGCATCATTTGGATCAATGTGCACACGGTATCATATTTTCCATCCAAGGCTCTTAGGATCTTCTTGATGATGAATCTATCGGTCATCTCTTCACTCCCTAAGCCGACAATCTCATTTGTGATGAGAGCAAGCCTAGATTACATTTCAGCGGCACCTTCACCATCCTTCATTTTGAACTTGTCAAGTTGACTTTGAAGCACATCCAATTTGGATTCCTTGACGGAGTCGGTACCTTCGTGCATATCAATCAAAGTATCCCAAATTTCTTTTGTATTCTCAAGACGGCTGATTTTGTTGAATTCTTCGGGACACAATCCGTTGAAGAGAATATCACAAGCTTGAGCGTTGTATTGTAGCATCTTCAACTCATCCGCGGTAGCTTCACGGTTTGGTTCTTTCCCATCAAAGAAGTCACCTTGCAAACCAACACACACAATAGCCCAAACGGCGGGGTTATGTCCGAGAATATGCATTTTCATTTTATGCTTCCAACTAGCAAAATTAGTACCATCAAAATAAGGACCTCTACGGTGATAATTTCCCTCGCTAGACGCCATACTCTCCTAGGTTGTGAAACCAAGGCTATGACCACCAAAAGCTATGGAAATCAAAGCAAATGGAAACCAAGGCTCTGATACCACTTGTAGGATCGAAAGTATGTCTAGAGGGGGGTGATTAGACTACTTGACCAAATAAAAACTTAACATTTTCCCAATTTTAGTTCTTGGCAGATTTTAGCTATTTTAGGACAAGTCAAGCAATCATCACACAATTCAGGCAAGCATGCAAAGAGTATATAGGCAGCGGAAAGTAAAGCATGCAACTTGCAAGAATGTAAAGGGAAGAGTTTGGAGAATGCAAACGCAATTGGAGACACGGATGTTTTTGGCGTGGTTCAGATAGGTGGTGCTATACTACATCCACGTTGATGGAGACTTCAACCCACGAAGGGTAACGGTTGCGCGAGTCCACGGAGGGCTCCACCCACGAAGGGTCCATGAAGAAGCAACCTTGTCTATCCCACCATGGCCGTCGCCCACGAAGGACTTGCCTCACTAGCGGTAGATCTTCACGAAGTAGGCGATCTCCTTGCCCTTACAAACTCCTTGGTTCAACTCCACAATCTTGTCGGAGGCTCCCAAGTGACACCTAGCCAATCTAGGAGACACCACTCTCCAAGAAGTAACAAATGGTGTGTTGATGATGAACTCCTTGCTCTTGTGCTTCAAATGATAGTCTCCCCAACACTCAACTCTCTCTCACAGGATTTGGATTTGGTGGAAAGAAGATTTGAGTGGAAAGCAACTTGGGGAAGGCTAGAGATCAAGATTCATATGGTAGGAATGGAATATCTTGGCCTCAACACAAGGGTAGGTGGTTCTCTCTCAGAACATGTGAGTTGGAAGTGTAGATGTGTTCTGATGGCTCTCTCCACGAATGAAGATGAGGTGGAGGGGTATTTATATCCTCCACACAAAAGCCAACCATTACACACAATTTACCAATCTCGATGGGACCGAATCAACAAACTCGGTCGGACCGATTTAGTAAACCTAGTGACCGTTAGAGATTTTCGGTGGGACTGACATGCAACTCGGTAGGACCGATATGGTTAGGGTTAGGGCATAACGTAATCTCGGTGAGACCGATTACACAAACTCGGTGAGACCGATTTGGTGATAAGCTAACCAGAGAGTTGGTCACGTAAACTCGGTGGGACCGATTTGCTCTTTCGGTGAGGCCGAAAAGTTACAAAAAGGAAACAGAGAGTTTACATTGCAATCTCGGTGGGACCGATCCGCTCTTTTGGTGAGACCGAAACGTTACAAAATGGAAACAGAGAAATTGCAATCCCATCTCGGTGAGACCGAGATCCCTATCGTTAGAACCGATTTGCTAGGGTTTGGCAGTGGCTTATGACAAATGAAACTCGGTGGCGCCGGATTGAAAGAATCGGTAGGTCCGAGTTTGGCTTTGGGTTTAGGTCAAATGTGGATATGGGTAAGTAGTTGAGGGTTTTGGAGCATATCATTAAGCACATGAAGCAATAGGCTCATTAAGCAACACCTCATCCCTCCTTGATAGTATTGGCTTTTCCTATAGACTCAATGTGATCTTGGATCACTAAAAGGTAAAATGAAGAGTCTTGAGCTTTTGAGCTTGAGCCAATCTTTTGTCCTTAGCATTTTGAGGGATCTACTTTCATCATCCATGCCATGCCAATCATTGAGATTTCCTGAAATAATCATCTTGGAATAGCATTAGCTCAATGAGCTATATGTTGTTATGAATTACCAAAACCACCTAGGGATAGTTGCACTTTCAGCCGGCCTGACCTTCGGCTCGGAGGACCACCCCTCCAACTCGGCCTGCTCGGGCGCGCTCCCCATGCCGTGCACCCCCACCATCTGCCAAGTGGCCCTCACCAGAACTCTCACCGATTGCGGTGCGGGCCTCAGCGTGCTCTCGGTCGAGGCCTTCACCCTCCTCCGCATACCCCTGGAACGACTGCGACCCAGCCGGCCCTTCTCGGGCGTTGGGGGCGGGTTATCCAGCTCCTTGGGACAGATCCGGCTCCCAGTAACCTTTGGCACCTACGACAACTTCCGCACGGAGATGGTCGACTTCGACATCGCCCCCATCGGCCTCCCCTACAATGCCATCCTCGGCTACCCAGCGCTGGCCCAGTTCATGGCCGCGACACACCCGACGTACAACCTCATGAAGATGCCCGAGAGCAGCGGTGTCCTCACCGTGCACGGGGACACCGGAGACGCGCTGCGAGTGCTCAAGCTCGCCTTCAAGACGGCGGCATCAGCACAGCCCGCCGGCTCGGAGGCCCCCGAGCCCAAGGGGGCTGCACCCGCCAAGAAGAAGCAATTGTTCACCCTAGACAAGGCAGAAACCAAGCAGATACCCGTCGATGAGGACGGGTCCACCAGTGCCACTTTTACCATAGGCGCCAACCTTGAGCCCGAGCAGGAGGAAGCCCTGGTCAGGTTCCTGCGCGCAAACAAGAAGGTATTCGCTTGGGAGCCTGACCAGTTGGCGGGGATCCCTAGGAGTGTAATCGAGCATCACCTCAACGTGTGCCCCAATGTGCGCCCCGTGAAGCAGAAGGCGAGGCGGCAGTCCACAGAGAAGCAGGCCTTCATCGTCCAAGAGACCCGAAAACTAGAAGCCGCTGGGGTCATTCGTGAGGTCCGATACCCGGATTGGTTGGCCAACCCTGTCGTTGTGCCAAAGAAGGGAGGTAAGGAGAGCATGTGTGTCGACTTCACCAACCTCAACAAGGCATGTCCGCAAGATCCATTCCCGCTCCCCCGCATCATTCAGATCGTCGATTCCACCGCGGAATGCGACCTGCTATGCTTCCTAGATGCCTTCTCTGGGTATCACCAGATCAAGATGGCGGTAGAAGACGTCGAGAAACAGCCTTCCTGACCCCGTATGGGGTGTACTGCTACACATGCATGCCATTCGGGCTACGAAACACAGGGGCGACCTTTCAGCGGCTGATGCACATCACCTTGGGCCGGCAGCTCGGGAAGAATGTCGAGGCTTACGTCGATGACATTGTGGTGAAGTCTTGGGAGGCCAAGACCCTGATACAAGACTTGGAGGAAACCTTCACGAGCCTACGCGGTGAACCTGCGGCTCAACCCAGAGAAGTGTGTGTTCGGGGTCCCCTCAGGCAAGCTCTTGGGTTTCCTCGTGTCCCACCGGGGCATCGAGGCCAACCCGGAGAAGGTCAAGGCGGTCGAGGACATGAGCCCGCCAAAGACCGTCAGAGAAATGCAGAAGCTCACTGGACACGTGACCACGCTAGGGCGCTTCATCTCCAGGCTGGGAGAGCGAGGGCTGCCTTTCTTCCAGCTAATGAAGAAAAAGGCCCTTTGAATGGACTGAAGAGGCCGACAAGGCATTCCAAGATCTCAAGAGATACCTGACCAGCCCTCCGGTCATGGTGGCCCCGCGCCCTCAGGAGCCCCTGGTGCTCTACCTCGCCACCACTCCTTACTCCGCCAGTGCAGCCCTAGTGGCGGTTAGGGAGGAGCGTCGAATCAAAACCGCAGCCGCAGCCCGGGACAAGGCAAAACAGGAACAAAGAAGGCCCACAGAAACCGCCACGGCAGTAGAGGAAAATCAGCCGCCGTAGAGGAGCGCACCGGAGGTGGAAGGAGCTCCTCACCCAGATGGTCAGCCTCCGGGGGCCTTATCGCCTCCGGAGGCGCAATCATCTCCGGAGGGCACCACAAGCATTGACACACCCAGCCTCGTTGAGCACCCCGTGTACTTTGTCAGCACGGTATTACGGAACGCGAGGGCACGGTACCCCATGCCTCAGAAGCTCCTCCTCGCACTACTGGTGGCCTCACACAATTTGCGGCACTACTTTCAGGGTCACCCCATCAAGGTCGTCCGTCATACCCCTTGGAGAGGGTGCTCAGGAGCCCTAACTCGGCCGGAAGGGTCGCCGAGTGGCACATAGAACTACAAGCATTCCACCTCGAATTCAGCATGACCAGGGTCATCAAGGGAGCAGCATTAGCGGATTTTGTGGCAGAATGGACGGAGGCACCAGGCCTCAAGGCCGACGAGGATCGGTCCCTCTCCCCGGGGAGCGAGGCGCCGGAAGGCTGGGTCATGTACTTTGATGGGGCGTTCTCCAGGCATGGTGCTGGGGCTGGGGCGGTGCTTATATCGCCCACTCAGGACAAGCTCTACTACGCAGTACAGCTCTATTTCCAGCAAGGCGAAAAGGTCTCCAACAACATAGTGGAGTATGAAGGTCTAATAGCGGGCTTGAAGGCCGCAGTTGCCCTGGGGGTGAAACGCCTCACCATCAAGGGCGATTCGCAGCTCCTTGTCAATTTCTCCAATAAGGTGTACGAGCCGAAGGATGAGCACATGGAGGCCTACCTTGCAGAGGTCTGCAATATGGAGAAGCAGTTCTGGGGGCTGGAGTTGAAGCATGTAC
The DNA here is from genome assembly GCA_032464435.1 of Aegilops umbellulata. Lineage (NCBI taxonomy): Eukaryota > Viridiplantae > Streptophyta > Magnoliopsida > Poales > Poaceae > Aegilops > Aegilops umbellulata. The sequence goes on along the minus strand of CP136058.1, from coordinate 328,396,364 downwards.
CCCGTGGCACCAATCAGGAGGCCGACAACATCGCCAGACGGGCGTCCAGGCGGCTACCTTAGGAGCCTGGCGTCTTCGAGGAGCGGCTCTTCAAGCCCTCGGCCCTGCCGGCATTATCAAACACGGCTCAGCCTCGAGAAGAGCTCCCCCAGCCACCTGCCTTAGGAGCCCCGGTCTGTGGCCCGGCCTCAGGAGCGCGCCTGCTCCTGACGATGGAACCTTAGGAGGGGTGCTGGATCACGGAGCTCCGGAGTTATTTAACACAGGGGATCCTACCAAAGGAGGAGGAAGCGGAGCGTGTGGCACGGCAGGCCACGGCATACTGCATCAAGGATGGAGAGCTCTACCGGAAGCGACCAAACGACGTATCCCTGCTCTGCATCTCCAGGGAGCAGGGAAAGGAACTACTGGAGGACATACACGGCGGAGACAGTGGACATCATTCATCCTCACAGACCCTTGTTGGCAAGGCGTTTCGCAGTGGGTTTTATTGGCCCACCGCATTCAATGACGCCGTCGAATTGGTGAAGGCTTGTGAGGCCTGCCAGTTCCACACCAAGCAGATCCATCAGCCGGCGGGAGGCCTGCAGACTATACCCCTTTCGTGGCCATTCGCAGTCTGGGGGCTGGACATCCTGGGCCCGTTTCCTCAGGCGCCAGGGGGCTACCGCTACCTCTACGTCGCCGTGGACAAGTTCACCCAGTGGGCTGAAGTAGAGGTCGTCCGCACCATCCCTGCGGGTTCCGCGGTCAAGTTCATCAGGGGCATCGTGAGCCGGTTCGGGGTGCCAAACCGCATCATCACAGACAATGGTTCGCAGTTCACCAGTAACCTATTTAAAACATACTGTGCTAACCTTGGGACGCAGATATGCTACGCTTCGGTGGCACACCCCCGAAGTAACGGCCAGGTAGAGCGAGCCAACGCAGAGGTCCTAAGGGGCCTCAAAACCAGGACATTCAGGAAGAAGCTGGAGGCCTGCGGAAGAGGTTGGTACGACGAGCTTCCGTCCGTGTTGTGGTCCATCCGCACAACCGCGACCAAGCCGACAGGAGAGGCCCCGTTCTTCCTGGTCTACGGAGCCGAGGCGGTCCTCCCTCACGAGGTTAGACGTCGCTCCGCGCGGGTCCTGGCGTTTGATGAGGCGCAGCAGGACGCCATGCGGGGGATGGACCTCGTGCTGGGGGAGGAACGCAGCCGAGAAGCCGCACTGCGGGCGGCAAGGTACCAACAAGCACTGCAACGATATCACTGCCGCCACATCCGCCCAAGAACTCTCGAGGTAGGAGACCTCGTGCTCAGGCAGGTCCTCTCCAGGGAGGGACTGCACAAGCTCTCTCCCATGTGGGAGGGCCCGTTCAAGGTTGTTCATGTTTCCAGGCCTGGCTCCGCGCGCTTGGAGACTCAGGAGGGGGTGCCGATCCAGAACGCGTGGAACATCCAGCACCTCCGGAGGTTCTACCCCTAAAGGCCCGGAGCCTGTGAAGAAGGCGAACGCCTATGAAGATTATCCTTTTTGGAAAAGGCCCGGAGCCTGTGAAGAAGGCGAACGCCTGTGAAGATTATCCTTTTTGGAAAAGGCCCGGAGCCTGTGAAGAAGGTGAACGCCTGTGAAGATTATCCTTTTTGGAAAAGGCCCGGAGCCTTTGAAGATTATCCTTTTTGGAAAAGGCCCGGAGCCTGTGAAGAAGGCGAACGCCTGTGAAGATTATCCTTTTTGGAAAAGGCCCGGAGACTGTGAAGAAGGCGACTGCCTGTGAAGCTATCGCGTTTCTGAAAAGGCCCAGAGCCTGTGAAGAAGGCGACTGCCTGTGAAGCTATCGCGTTTTGGAAAAGGCCCAGAGCCTGTGAAGAGGGCAAACGCCCGTGAAGCTCGTTCCCCCTAAGAAAGGCCCGGAGCCTGTGAAGAAGGCCAATGCCTGTGAAGCTCGCCGCCCGTGACACTCTCACGTAATAATGAGTGGGGCTGTACATGCCCCGGAGTCTCAGGAGCGCCGGCCTCAGGCCCTGGGGCTCCCTCCCACGCTCAGTGGCAGCACTTAGCTCCACGCTGGTGAGAAGACGTCGAAGACTAGATTAGGTGCCGGACGCGGCTTTTTCATTTGCTTTCCGCAGTTGGCTTGTTCATTCTCATTCGAAGTTTTATTGGAGCTATTGCCGCCTTTGACTTATGGTTCCTTGACTTTTTCACTCTCCTGCCTCGATTTCTCTTATGCAAGGCCTCGCGAGGGGAGGGGGCAGCCGAGCGCCCTCGCGAGTATTTCTGTCCTAGCCGTTCAAAGGTTTCGCAACCTGGGTCCATTGCAGGAGCACCCCTCCAGTCCGTGCCCCACGGGCACCGCGACATTAACACAGGGCCTGGGTCGGTCGCCCCCCCTCACGGCTGGGGTTGGAAACTATCTACACATGGGCACGAAGCCAGAAGGCACGATAGCAAAAGCAAAGCGATGATTAACAGCGATAACCCAAACACGCCCCCGCGGGGCCCCACACTACTGTCTTTTTATGCAGGACAAAGGAAAAGAAAGAACAAATCAGGCGTAGCTCGCCTCACACCGGCCTGCAGGGAAGACTCGAGCCACCTCCAGGACTCAGGCAGACTCCCTCTCACGCTTCACCGAAGCGCGACGGCGGGCAGACGCACCACCACCTCCCAGGCAGGTACGGTGGCGTGGAGGCTGGCTGCGGCCACCGCTAGAAGAGTCCCCGCCTGAGGAAGAACCGGTGAAGCTTGGGGAACCCCGAGCACCGCCGATCACGCGAGCGCTGACCTCTCCATCATCGCCGGGGCTGGGTTCCCGGCCGCGGTCGTCGTCCTCAGGGCAGCACCCTGCGCGGCAACCATCTTCCCCAAACACCCTCACAAAGAGGTTGGCATCGCCGTCAAACTCGAAGTGCCGAGTGCACCGACGGCTCAGGCCCCGCGCGCGGGCAAACGTCTGCCAACCGTGGGCCAAGGCCAGGCTCCCAGCTGCGGAGACCTCCAATGAAGCCCATGAGGCCCGGCTGCAGCAGCCATCTGCTTGGAGCCAGAGGCCGCCTGGGACACCGGCCGGGAGCTCACCGAGGAGGAAGCGAGGAAGATGAAGCCGGGTGCTAGTCGGTTCCGCCGACCACACAATGAACTCCGGCAGCACCTCTGCTGCGCGAGAACGTGGCCTAGGGGGCGCGCGACCGAGGCGTGCCCCCCGGTCGCCGCAGCCCGCCCATCACCAAGCTGGAAATCGCCCCCGCGGCCGTGAAGGGCTGTCGTAGTGGCCGCGGGATGTTTGCGATGACGCCCCCGGCCGCACTTGGGCGGAGGAGAGGTAGGCTCAACCTGGTGAGCCTTCCCTTTCTCCACGGCTGAGAACCTCCTTGATGGCGCCATGAAGAAGAAGGAGAAGCAAGGGGGATGGACCGGAAGGGCGCGCGCCGATTCCGTACTTATAGCCGGCGAAGGCCAACTGTCGGCCTCCACGATCTCAGGTAATCATGACCCGTTTTGCATGCAGGGACCTGTCCAATCCGTGCAGATGCCGAGGCATTGTGGGGAAGCGGAGACGCCCACGTCCAATCGACCGCCACACGGCGCCCAAGGCCGCAGGCTGTTAGGGCCCGCGGCGCTTCGCCCTTGCCCTTTCGCCTCCCAGCACGGCCAAGTCCGGGCGCGCCTTGGGCCCGGGGGCTACTGTCGGCGTTCTGGGAACGGGGGTCCCCAGACTTGCCTACCTGCGGCCTGCGGCATGGCTCAAGGGGGGCCCAATACGACCCATCTTCATCAACACAGACCCAGGACCCTCGCGAGGGGCCAAGCCTCGCGGGGCGGACGACACAGAGCTTCCTCAGGCGTAGCCTAATCGGGCTGGCTCGCGAGGAGGCAGAGAGATCAAGGCAGGGTACCTCACGAGGTGCCCATGATGCAAGCCATGACGACCAAGGGCGCCAGGCGGGCTCCAGCCCGCGCAGTGTCCTCCCTTTCCTCTTTGGTGCAAAGGGAGCAAGCGCAGGCGGGAGGATCAAGCAAAGGCACCCATTTCGGTGCAACGAGACCAAGACCAGCTCCGCGACAAGGAGGAAGTCACTGTGGAGCCCAAGCCAGCGTCATCACCAGAGCCTTAGGCAGGCGAGGACCAACTTTAGTCAGGATAAGTGTACCAGATGTTCCCCTTCAAACTGGCCAATTGTTGGCGCCCTTCCCGCTCAATATTTGGGAAGAGGCCCAGGGCCTTTGCCTATAAATAGGACTAGCCACCCCCAAGGTAGAGATATCTAGCAACCCGGCAATCAGTTAGATAGGCATAGGCAGCAAACAGAGAAAGGGAGAGAAGGGCGATTGAACTCCTCCTAGCAGTTCATCCCCCCGGCCAAGAACAGACCCTCGCGAGGCTGTTCTTCCTTGTATTGTTCATCATCATCAGCCCAAGAGGCAATCCACCACACCACACTGGTGTAGGGTATTACACCACATCGGTGGCCCGAACCAGTATAAACTCTGTGTCTCTTGTGTTGTTCTTTTGGTAGCTTAGATCTTTGCGAGGCGGACGGGTACGAGTAGGTAGGAAGCGTAATCTCCGCGCGCACCCCAGAGTTCGAACCTTAAGGGTCTGCCGGAACCCGAAATCCGACAACCACACCTGGAGATTAATTATCTGCAGCAAAGTGATCAGTAGCAAAGTAGTTTGATAGTTCTGATAGTAGTGGCGGCAGCAACCGTAACAGTAACAATGATAGCAGTAATTTGTAGCAAGTGTGACAGTGATGATAGCAATAGTAATGCAACAAGATCAATAAGGATAAATTCATAGGCATTGGATCAGTGACTTGTTGGATGATATTCATCATGTGACAGTTATAACCTAGGGCACTAGCTCCAGTTCATTGATATAATGTAGGCATGTATTACGTAAATAGTCATACATGCTTTATTACAAGAACTTGCATGACATCTTTTGTCCTACCCTCCCGTGGCAGCGGGTTCCATATTGGAAACTAAGGGATATTAAGGCCTCCTTTTAATAGAGAACCGGAACAAAGCATTAACATATAGTGAATACATGAACTCCTTAAACTACGGTCATCATCGAGAGTGGGCCCGGTTGTTGTCACTCCGGGGTTGTCGGATCACAACCGTAGTAGGTGACTATAACTTGCAAGATTAGATCTAAAACATGGATATAATGATGAATTCATAAACTGTTCAGATCTGAGTTCATGGCACCCGGGCCCAAAGTGACAAGCATTAAGCATAGCAAAGTCATAGGAACATCAATCTAAGAACATAGTGGATACTAGGGATCAGGACCTAACAAAACTAACTCGATTACATGATGAATCTCATCCAACTCCTCACCGACCAGCGAGGCTACGAAGGAATTACTCACTCCCGGTGGGGAGCATCATGGAATTGGCGATGGAGATGGGTTGGTGATGATGAAGAACGAAGATCCCCCTCTCCGGAGCCCTAAACGGACTCCAGATCTGCACTCCCGAGGAAGAACAGGGCTTGGCGGCAGCTCCGTCTCGTGGATCGTAATAATTATTTTTTCCCCAATTTTTTTCTGGAATAATGTGATTTTGTAGTATCAGGGGGTCATCAGCGGGGCTACCAGGTGGGTACAACCCACCTAGGCGCGCCAGGAGAGGGGGCCATGCCCTAGTGGGTTGTGCCCACCCAAAGGCCCCTCTCTGGTGGGTCTTGGCTCCAAAAATTCTTATTATTGATATAAAAATCCTCGCATAGTTTCGTTCCATTCCGAGAACCTCCATTTCTGCCCAAAAACAACACCATGGTAGTTCAGCTAAAAACAACGTCAGTCCGGGGTTAGTTTCATTCAAATCATGCAAATTAGAGTCCAAAACAAGAGGAAAAGCGTGAGAAAAAGTAGATACGTTGGAGACATATCAACTCCCCAAGCTTAAACCTTTGCTTGTCGCAATTCAATTGATAAACTGAAAGTGAGAAAGAAAAACTTTTACGAACTCTTTTGCTCTTGTTTGCATAAACAAGCTTAAACAACACCCATGTTTTCACCCAACATTATAACTAACCATGTTAACAATAACTCTTAAAGATTATACTGACTCATATCAATGACATAATCAGCTAGCAAGCAATAATAAGATATCTCAAACAGCAACATGTTGTCAAAACAACCAAGATATAATATGACAATAGTGGTATCTCGCTAGCCCTTTTCTGATACCGCAAAACATAAATGCAGAGTACTTCCGAAGTTCAAGCAGCGACTAAATATTTTAACTCATGGTAGAAAAGATCTAGTCATGATGCACCCAACATTAGCTATACACAATGCATAAATCATGACAGATGTGCTCTACTCCGTTTCTGACGCTTGTTTTTAGAAGGTGCTGACACAACATAAAAGTAATTAGAAAGTCCCTTCGCAGAGGGAAGCAGTGATTTGTAGAGGTGACAAAGCTCAATTTTTAAAACAGAGGTAAATGATAATTTTGAGACATGCCCCCTTCTCATTCACTTCACGACCATTAGTTATCAACATCTTCCCTGCTAAGCACGGTAGTGGCGGTTCCCCAGCGGAAAGTAAAGGTTTTGACTCCATGGGGAGTTTTTGTTTGATTATTTCAGATATGAACTCTTTTCTTGTTTGTAGTTTGGGGCTGGGCATCCCTATTACCGCCCATTTCCTCATGCAATGGCGAGTGAATAAACGCTCGACCTGAGGATAAACCGCTAAGCATGGAAGATATCGACCACCTCCTGTCATTCCATGAACGATCCAGGCACACAAAATGGATACTTTTTTGAAGTTTTTAGAGGTGGCACATGGAAATTTACTTAGGACGGCAGGGTAATACCGTATATAGGTAGGTATGGTGGACTCATCTGGAATAACTTTGGGTTCAAGGTTTTGATGTACAAGCAGAATTCCCACTTACTACAGGCGAAGGCTAGCAATTAAGATTGGGAAGCGGCCAACTAGAGAGCAACAACGATCATGACCAAACATTATGCATAAGTACTATTGGACACTAGCATGAGTAGGATATGAACACCACGAATATAAACATTATAGAGGCTATGTTGGTTTTGATTCAACTACATGCATGAACATGTACCAAGTCAAGCCACTCGAACATTCGGAGGAGGATACCATATCATCATACTACATCACAATCATCTTAACGCTATGTTGATATCCAAGATAAATCATTATCAAATCCCAACTACTTCTGCATGGCATGAGAAACTATAATCTCTAATTGTCATTGCAAACATGTTTAATCATAATGGGCTTAAGCCTGGATACTAGGTTAAACATATTTACACAAACAGAACAAGTCGAGTTCATACTAGTTTCTCTTTGCACGACCATTTCATCGAATGTCGTCATTATTGGCTTTCACTTGCACGACCCAATGGTATGAAAATAATAATAATAGTGCAAGAGTGTCGTGGACTAAGCTGGAATCTGCAAAACATTTTATTCAACAGGAGAAGACAAGGTAAAATGGGCACTTTATTAGTTCAACAGTTATTCATATGAGAGTCACTCAACATTTTCAACGTGGTCTTCTCCTCGGTACAACTCAAATAAAAAGAAAAGGAATTCAGAGAAACACACTGAAATATTTTTGGAGTTTTTGGTTTTCTTCAACAAGCAAATAAAAGGGAAAAGCAAAAACAAGAAAAACTATTTACACAGGAAAGCTCCCAACAAGCAAGAGAAGAACAAGGAAATCTTTTTTGGGTTTTCTTTTTAATACTACTACTAAGAATGCATAGAAAGTAAATTACTACAACTAATTTTTTTGGTTTTTCTAAAGTTTTTCAAACACACAAGAAGAAATCAAGAAAATAAATCTAAGCATGGATGATACAATGAAAAAGTGTGAGCACCGACAGATAGAATAATATGTGAACTTGAATACAATGTCGGTGAGAAACACGTACTCCCCCAAGCTTAGGCTTTTGGCCTAAGTTGGTAATGGATCAGTAGCCTGGAGGGTAGTAGTCGGTGTGGCAGCTCACGGAGGCTCTCGATGCAGATGTCTCGGCACGCCGTGCCGCTACCACTGCTGCGTTATGTGCTCGGGCCTCGCTCTCAAGAACAAAATATCTTTCCTTGCTATTATAATCAAAGAGAGTAGCGCGGGAAAATGTGTGTCCACAACATGTGATTGGTTAAACAACAAATTATAAGTGAAGTTATCAGCCCTTCCCTTGAGAATCTTATGATCTTTTAAGGCATCAAAATCTAAATATCGAGTGGGTAAGATAGGGTCAAAGGGCAAAGTTGAAACACCCAGCCCTCGTGCTAAACGCGTGGCATAAATTCCACCATAGAACCAACCACTTTTGGCATTATGCTGAATTCTACGTGCAACAATTGCTCCAAGGTTATAATTCCTTTCACCAGTGAGAGCAGTGTGAATGAGGCTCAAGTCTAGCGAACAAAGTATGCTGCAGTCTTGCTTGCCTACTATGCATTTCCCGTTAAGTAATGCAAAATACTGGATTGCGGGAAAGTGAACACTTTTTTATTATTCCTTGTCTCGCTCCTCTATTTTCATCGTAACTAAGGCTAGTTAAAAAGATCTCATACTCAGCCTTTGCTGGCTCATCAAGCGAACCCCAAAATGGAAGTTTGTTGTGGTAAGCAAAATTCTCTAGTGAGATAGTAAATGGTTCATCATAAAGCATAAAAGACACCCTAGACTCACATGGAAAATATTTAAATCCTTTGACAAATGATTCAGTGAGAAGATGGCGTTGTTCACACTTATGTGAGAGGTAGGGACTGTCGGTGTCAAAATCGGCGGATCTCGGGTAGGGGGTCCCGAACTGTGCGTCTAAGGCGGATGGTAACAGGAGGCGGGGGACACGATGTTTACCCAGGTTCGGGCCCTCACGATGGAGGTAATACCCTACTTCCTGCTTGATTGATCTTGATGATATGAGTATTACAAGAGTTGATCTACCACGAGATTGTAGAGGCTAAACCCTAGAAGCTAGCCTATGGTATGATTGTTGTTGTCCTACGGACTATACCCTCCGGTTTATATAGACACCGGAGGGGGCTAGGGTTACACAGAGTCGGTTAAAAGGGAGGAGATCTACATATCCGTATTGCCAAGCTTGCCTTCCACGCCAAGGAGAGTCCCATCCGGATACGGGACGAAGTCTTCAATCTTGTATCTTCATAGTCCAACAGTCCGGCTAAAGTATATAGTCCGGCTGTCCGAGGACCCCCTAATCCAGGACTCCCTCAGTAGCCCCTGAACCAGGCTTCAATGACGATGAGTCCGGCGCACAGATTGTCTTCGGCATTGCAAGGCGGGTTCTTCTCCAAATTTTAGTACGTGTTGAATAGTGTCCGGCTCTCCATAAATGTCGCGCTCCTTGGCTTTCGCACCCAATAATGGCTATCTTCCACGTGTCGAGCGAATGCGAGAAGCTGGGGCATTTTTACATTTGCCACCCTATCCATGTCAGTAAACTGTCTATTAAAGAGACGGGAATTCTTAGATCTAGATCACACCATCCTCTCACAGCGAGTATCCACCGGAGCGCGCCTGGAAAAATCCATTCCAACATGGCCGGCCATCGCAGCTCCTCCTCTCGCTCCCGTAGCCCTAAGCCCGGCGATTGGAAGAAGTGTTCCGTCCCTCACTGCCAATTAGTAGAGTTACAGACCCAAGGATTTCTCCCTCCAGCGTATATGGTCCCCGTTCGAGCCGGGCTCGCCACCTACAATGGCGGGGAGCAAGCGGAGAGCTTCCCCAACCCATCCAAGGGGGAGCGGGTATGCCTCGTCCCTTACTTATTAAGGGGACTTGGATTTCCAATTCATCCATTCCTCCGCGGGCTCCTGGAGTTCTACGGCCTCCAGTTGCATAACTTTACCCCGCTTCCATATTACACATCGCTGGCTACGTCGCTCTTTGCGAGCTGTTTCTAGGCTGTGAAGCTCAATTCGAGCTATGGCAGAGGCTATTCTGCCTCGTGCCCCGTACACAGAAGGGGTCAATATATCAAGTGGGCGGATCCGAAATATGGTGCCTCGCCGGGACCGGATACCTATCCGGTACCCCAAAGAAGACGTCCGAAGACTGGCCTTCGGAGTGGTATTATATGGAGGACGTACCCCTTCCAGATCCTATTCGGATGGGCCTTCTTGAGTTCGACAACGCCCCTTTGAAAAAACGCCGCAGCTGGCGCCCTCAGAGCCCCCAGGTGGAAGATAACGGAGAAGTCATTTACCTGATGGGCCGGATAGAGATGCTGGCCAAATCAGGATTGACAATAACCGAGGTTATGTCCGTATGTATACTGCGGGGGTGCAGCCGCTTCAATATCGGGGACAACCCATGTGGCACTTCGATGGAGAAGACGATGCCACCCGCTGCGGTCGTAAAGGTCCGGACTCCGTCGCTGCCCAGATACTGTCCGATTTATATAAAGGAGAGGAAGAGGAGTTCATCTGTATCAAGCCACGGGTTGGATTCTCCATGTACAACCCCCCAAGCTGGGTGAGCTGCTACTGTCTACTCCAGTCCTTTCCGCATTATTTGTCATAAGTATTTACCTTGCTATTTCATAGCAGGAACTGCGAAAAGCTGTGATGGAGGTCCATAGCCCGTCTCCACAACCAGAGGACCCTGACCGGGCCCTTGACCCCGGACTCGAAGAAGATCCGGACACTTTTGTGGAGCTCATCAACAGAACATTCTATCAGTTGAGCTGCGATGGTACCTTGGTGGCCATCATAGCCGATTATCCTGGACTGCTCCCTGCATCGCATGTAAGTAAACCCAGAGTCCTAACTTCCAAGAAGGACCCCTTTTTACACGGAAGGCCCTCGGGACGCCATGCCGAACCCGCAGTGACTCACCAACAAGGGGCACCGAAGCCGGGTAGGCTTAAAAGGAAGGCGGTCAGGACTGAGACACTGTCGTAGAGGTACGAAAGAGAACCCCGCTCCATGGTCGTCGTCTTTTAAAATATAATAACGCCCATGTTCCCTGATAGGAAAAATGCTCGCCGAACATTCGGAGAGGTTGCCGGTCACGCCTCCACCAGTCGGGCTCCAGAGCCGGACTTGGAGGCGGACGCTAACATGGGGCCAACGCTGGATGTTCCTCCTACAAAGGATGCGGATAGGCTATCCGCTACAAACTCTGAAGTGGAGAGCGCCATGAATCACAGGCATCGCCGAGCCGTGCTCCGAGACGCTTGTTTCTCCCAAGAGGCGTTCGATGCCTTCAACTCAGGAGACGCGTACTTCCGAGCTGCTCAAAATGGTCTTGCTAGAGCCACGGACCAGTATCTAAAAGATATATGGGTAAGGAAATCTAATAATTATGTATATCAGTAGCCCCTGAGACTTGAAACAGTTGGCACAACTGATTTAAGGATCATTGTTTGCATAGATTCTTATGGAGAAGAATACCCAGTTGTCTCTAGAGCTGGAGGAGCGCAAAGCCTAGCTTCATGCCGCAGTTGCCGCAGTAAGGGAGTCCGAGAAGGCCCCATGTGATAACACTTGTTTTCATTGCAAAGAATGTCATGTACCAGGTAGTATGCGGCATGCGTGCAACTCTAACAATAGATTATGCAGATGGTCCCGGAGTGAATCCGGATGAGCAACATGCTCAACGACAGCTAAAGGCTGGCGAGCGCGTGCTTACGCAAGTTAGGCGGGAGAAAAACGATCTCCAAGATGCCAATACCTAGCTGAGCGTTGAACTAAAGGATGTTCGGGCCCAGCTTGCTGACTCCGTAAAGGAGAATAAGAGGCTTCCACGCGGCATTTTCAGTAAGTGCTTGAACGAACTTTTATAGAGTTCGGCGAAGAAACCGGCTGACAGAGTTATATCTGTAGGTATGTTGACGGGTCATCCCGCGGAGGAGATGCCCGGGTCTACAGGCGATCTTCTGCCAGAGCTCTCACAACTGCACAAACAAGTGCGGCAGGTGATGCAGGGCATTGCCCAAGCCTTGTGGCCGTCCGCCTCCCTGCCAGGAGGCATGAGAGAGCTTGCAGAAAAGCTCAAGGGGGCGCGGCGGCGCTTCCGACTATGGAAGTTATCAGCCTGCCGACAAGGTGCAAGGGAAGCCTGGGCCATGGTGAAGACGCGATATACCAAGGCTGACCCGAACCACATGGCCGAGGTCGGACCTGTGGGGCCTGACGGGAAAGAGATCCCCGTCAGTTTGGTTTATGACCAGGTAGAATTAGCCGCGAAGTATTCTCAACAGGACTGTAGGCTAGACAGCTTGTTGGATGGTATAGGAGAAGAATTTAGTCGGTCTAAGTGACTATGTACTTGAAGTGACATATATTGTCCCTAGCCAGAATGTAAATCATTTGTCATGGCAAACCTTTTCGCTTCAACCTCCGGACCCGATAGTCCGGAGTGTATCCGAATACCCGCTCAGTTATGTAAAACCGGGATATGCATGGAAACTAGGCGTAGGGGTCATAAGTGCTTGAACAGACAAGTACCCAACTAGCTATGTTATATTACATGGATAGTAAGAAACATCTTCCAGGGAGAATAGTTTCGTTAAGGGTTCCTTTCCCTGGGTGTGCGTGCCCTAACGTGCATGTCCGGACTGCGAAAAGAGACGCGGGATATAAACTTCTAGGGGCATGTAGTACAATAAATAGAAATCGTCTTTTTTTCACCGACCGAATATTCCCTTAAGAACGCTAGCTTTCGGCTTCACCCAGTCTGAGGTACACATCCGGCTGACCCGGCAGTAACTACCGTAGAGGTGCTCCCCTTATGCCCGAGCCGAATTAACGGGAACATAGGGCATAAACACAAGAGCCAGGCAACCCAGCTTGGCCAAAACTGAAGTCATACCGATGCATAATAATGGCGAAAAAAGGTACATGTGAAAAGTAACACATGTGCTGGGCCGAGAGCCCATAACGTAGCTATATTAAGCTTCTGTATAAGAAGCCCCCAGGTATCATGAGCGCGGCTAGCGCGTCAAGATTGTGTAGTGAAGACACATTGTAGCCTTATAAGGCCTTGAAGAAAAAAATAAAAGGAAGGAAGAAAGAAAAGATAGATAATAAATATGTAAAAAATTAACAGAGGTCGGGAGACGAACACAGAGTCCGGCACTAGGCGTAGAATCTTCGGAGTCTGGCTGCGTTCCATGGATTTGGCTCGAGTCGATTATCCGATGCATCCCACAGACGGTACGCTCCACCGGTCAGAACTTGGTTAATAATGAAGGGACCTTCCCACTTGGGCTTGAGCTTGTTCTTTTTCTTCTCCGGTAGGCATAGGACGAGTTCGCCAACGTTATAAGTTTTGGCCTGTACTTCTCTGCTTTGGTACCTTCGAGCCTATTGCTGATAGAATGTGGAACGAGCTTTTGCCACGTCACGCTCCTCCTCTAGGATGTCCAAACTGTCCTGCCGATCAAGCTCGGCTTCTTTCTCTTCATACATGCGCACTCGAGGTGAGTCATGAATTATGTCGCAGGGCAGTACCGCCTCTGTGCCGTACACCATAACAAATGGTGTGTATCCGGTAGTGCGATTCGGCGTGGTCCGCAGCCCCCATAGTACGGAGTCGAGCTCCTCTACCCAACGCGTATTTGATTCCTTCAAGGATCGCACCAACCTGGGTTTAATGCCGCTCATGATAAGACCGTTTGCTCACTCAACTTGGTCGTTGGTTTGCGGGTGATAGACAGAAGCGTAATCGAGCTTGATGCCCATGTTGCTGCACCAAAGTTTTACCTCGTCGGCTGTAAAGTTTGAGCCGTTATCGGTGGTGATGCTGTGGGGGACGCCGTAACGGTGTACAACCTCGGATATGAAATCTATCACTAGTCTTGACTCGACCGTTTTAACTGGTTTGGCTTCTATCCATTTGGTGAATTTATCCACCATGACCAATAAGTATTTTTTCTTGTGGCTTCCCCCTTTGAGGGGTCCGACCATATTAAGCCCCCAGACCGCGAAGGGCCAAGTAATGGGGATTGTTTGGAGAGTGGTAGGCGGCATATGGCTTTGGTTTGCAAAAAGCTGGCAACCGACGCAACGTTGAACTAGGTCATGTGCGTTTGCTCGGGCCGTTGGCCAATAGAAACCTGTACGGAAGGCCTTGCTTACAAGGGCCCGAGCTGCAGCGTGGTGGCCGCCAAGTCCAGCATGAATTTCTGCCAAAAGTTGTCGTCCTTCCTCTTCGGAGATGCACCTTTGAAGGACTCCGGTAGCGCTTTTCTTGTAAAGCTCTCCCTCGTGGACCTTGTAGGCTTTAGACCGCCGCACAATGTAGCGCGCCTCGTTTGGGTCCTCGGGCAGTTCCTGCCTAGTTAGGTAGGCCAGGAATGGTTCTGTCCACGGCGCAATGACGGCCATTATCACGTGGGCGGAAGGTGTTATTTCGGTGGTAGATCCTCCGATTATGTCAGAGTGTTCGGTATCTGGTGTTGTGGCCGGGTCCGGACTATTGTTACCGGTCTCTCTTTCCCATACCACAGATGGCTTAAACAGCCTTTCCAAGAAGATATTAGGTGGGACAGGGTCGCGCTTAGCGCCGATGCGGGCGAGGATATCCGCCTCCTGATTGTTTTCCCGGACCACATGGTGGATTCAAGCCCCTTGAACCGAGCTGACATTTTGAGGACGGCATTGCAGTAAGCCGCCATTTTTGGATCCTTGGCATCAAAGTCTCCATTTATTTGAGATATTGCGAGGTTCGAGTCCCCACGCACTTCCAAGCATTGAATGCCCATCGAGACTGCCATCCGGAGACCATGTAACAGGGCCTCATATTCGGCTGCGTTGTTGGAGTTTGTGTATAGTATTTGGAGTACATATTGGACTGTATCTCCGGTGGGGGATGTCAGGACGACGCCAGCCCCCAGACCAGCCAGCATTTTAGAGCCGTCAAAGTGCATAATCCAATTGGAGTATGCGCCGTACTCTTTAGGGAGTTCGGCTTCTGTCCATTCGGCGACAAAATCAGCCAGTACTTGTGACTTAATGGCCCGCTATGGTTTGTATATTATGTCGAACGAGAGGAGCTCAATAGCCCATTTAGCAATCCGGCCCGTGGCCTCGCGGTTGTTTATTATATCGTTGAGTGGTACTTCAGAGGCCACCATAATTGAACACTGTTGAAAGTAGTGTCGTAGTTTCCGGGATGCCATGAAGACCGCGTATGCTATCTTTTGATGATGTGGGTACCGTGATTTGCATGGAGTGAGGACAGTGGATACATAGTATACTGGCTTTTGGAGCGGGAACTTATGTCCGTCCGTCTCTCGTTCGACGACGAGCACTGCGCTCACAACTTGGTGTGTTGCCGCTATATATAACAACATTGGTTCGCTGACGTTTGGCACGGCCAAGATTGGGTTTGTGGCCAGAACGGCTTTTATTTCTTCTAATCCGGTCGTGGTCGCATCCGTCCACTCGAAGTGTTCGGTGCATCGAAGAAGGCGATAAAGAGGTAGTGCCTTTTCTCCTAATCGGGAGATGAAGCGGCTTAAGGCAACCACACATCCAGTTAGTTTCTGGATTTGCTTGAGGTATGTTGGGATGGCCAACTATGACAGGGCTCAGATTTTAGCCGGATTTGCTTCGATTCCTCTGTTGGAGACGATGAAGCCTAAGAGCTTTCCGGCGGGCACGCCGAAGACGCATTTTTCCGGATAGAGCTTAATGTCGTATGTTCGGAGATTGTCGAACGTGAGCCTCAAGTCGTCTATTAAGGATTCGACGTGTTTGGTTTTAATGACCACATCGTCTACATATGCCTCCACTGTTTTGCCAATCTGTGTCTCCAGGCATGTCTAAATCATGCGTTGATAGGTTACACCGGCGTTTTTAAGCCCGAAAAGCATGATGTTAAAACAGAAAGGGACGTATGGAGTGATAAATGCCGCTGCGGCTTGATCGGACTCCGCCATCTTAATTTGATGGTATCCGGAGTATGCGTTGAGGAAACACAATGAGTCGTGTCCTGCGGTAGCGTCGATAATTTGATCGATGCGAGGGAGGGGGAAGGGATCCTTTGGGCAAGCCTTGTTAAGGTCCTTGAAGTCCACGCATAGGCACCAAGATTTGTCCTTCTTTGGTACCATCACCAGGTTTGCCAGCCAGTCCGGATGTTTTATTTCTCAAATGAATCCGACCTCCAGTAATTTAGCTAGCTCCTCTCCCATGGCTTGTCTCTTAGGCTCAGAGAAGCGCCGGAGGGTTTGCTTGACCGGCTTGAATCCCTTTAGGATGTTAAGGCTATGCTCGGCCAGCCTGCATGGGATTCTTGGCATGTCTGAAGGATGCCAGGCGAAGATGTCCCAATTCGCGCGCAAGAACTCTCGTAGCGCGGCGTCTACTGTGGGGTTTAACTGTGCCCCGATGGATGCTGTTTTTGTAGGGTCCGTTGGATGGACTTGGAATTTGACTATTTCATCCACTAGTTTAAAAGAGGTGACTTGGATCTTTTGTCGAGTATCACGTCGTCCCTGTCCATTGTGGAGCGCAGCGCAGTTAATTCCTCGGCCGCGAGGGCTTCGGATAACGCCTCGAGGGCCAGTGCGGCTGTTTTATTTTCGGCGCGGAGTGCTATGTCCGGATCACTAGCTAGGGTGATGATTCCATTGGGCCTGGGCATTTTGAGCTTCATGTACCCGTAATGGGGTATAGCTTGGAAGATCGTGAATGCCTCCCGCCCTAGAAGGGCATGGTATTCGCTATTAAACGGAGCCACTTGGAATGTGATTTCTTCGGACCTATAGTTCTCCGGCGTGCCGAATGCCACATCTAGTGTGATTTTGCCAGCACATCGTGCCTCCCGACTAGGGATGATTCCTCTGAAGGTCATTGAGGGAGTCCTGGATTAGGGGATTTCCGGACAGCCGGACTATAACCTTTGGCCGGACTGTTGAACTATGAAGATACAAGATTGAAGACTTCGTCCCATGTCCGGATGGGACTCTCCTTGGCGTGGAAGGCAAGCTTGGCAATACGGATATGTAGATCTCCTTCCTTGTAACCGACTCTGTGTAACCCTAGCCCCCTCCGGTGTCTATATAAACTGGAGGGTTTAGTCCGTAGGACACAACAACAACAATCATACCATAGGCTAGCTTCTAGGGTTTAGCCTCTCTGATCTCGTGGTAGATCAACTCTTGTACTACCCATATCATCAATATCAATCAAGCAGGAGTAGGGTTTTACCTCCATCGAGAGGGCCCGAACCTGGGTAAAAACATCGTGTCCCTTGTCTCCTGTTACCATCCGCCTAGACGCACAGTTCGGGACCCCTACCCGAGATCCGCCGGTTCTGACACCGACATTGGTGCTTTCATTGAGAGTTCCTCTGTGTCATCATCGTTAGGCTTGATGGCTCCTTCAATCATCGATAGTGATGCAGTCCAGGCTGAGACTTTTCTTCCCGGACAGATCTTCGTATTCGGCGGCTTCGTACTGCGGGCCAACTCGCTTGGCCATCTAGAGCAGATCGAAAGTTACGCCCCTGGCCACCAGGTCAGGTTTGGAAGCTTAAACTACATGGCCAACATTCGCTGAGACTTGATCTTCAATGGATTCGAGCCCCCGCCGAGTGCGCCGCACCTTCACGATGAGCATGATTTAGCTCTGCCATCGGACAGTGTTCAGGAGATCACACTTGCAACCACTCCGACCTTCAATTCGGAGCCATCCGCGCCATCCATGGACGGGTGGCTAGACCCCGCACCGGAGGCCGCAGTCTCAGCGGCGATCGAGCCGAATACCGACCTTAACCTTCACGAAAGCCATGACCCCAAGTTGCCGGATTCTTCTCCGGCCACGAGCTCCGAACTGCCTGCGCCCTTGCCAATCGAATCTGACTGGGCGCCGATCATGGAGTTCACCTCCGCAGATATATTTCAACACTCGCCCTTCGGCGACATACTGAACTCTCTAAGGTCTCTCTCCTTGTCAGGAGAGTCATGGCTGGACTATGACCAGCAGGATTGGGATGCGGATGACAAAGAAATTCGCCGCCCACCCACCACCCACTTAGTAGCCACTATCGATGATTTAATCGATATGCTAGACTTCGACTCCGAAGACATCGACGGTATGGACGACGATGTAGGAGATGAACAGGAACCACTGCCCACAGGGCACTGGATAGCCACCTCATCATATGATATATATATGGTGGACACACCCAAAGAAGGCAATGGCGACGGAACAACAGGGGATGACCCCTCCAAGAAGCAACCTAAGCGCTGACGCCAGCGGCGCCGCTCTAAGTCTCGCCAAAGCAAAAGTGGTGATACCGGCACATTAGATAATAACACTCCGGACAGTGCCGAAGACAACGACAACCCCCTCCAGCAAGATTCAGCGCAGGAGGATGGAGAAGCCAGCCCTCATGAGAGAGCAGTAGATAGAGAGGTAGATGATGATAATTACATGCCTCCCTCCGAAGACGGGGCAAGCCTCGACAACGACGAATTTATCGTGCCTGAGGATCCCGTCGGGCAAGAGCGCTTCAAGCGCCGGCTTATGGCCACAACAAATAGCCTTAAGAAAAAGCAACAGCAGCTTAGAGCTGATCAAGACTTGCTAGCTGACAGATGGACTGAAATCCTTGCGACCGAGGAATATGAACTCGAACGCCCCTCCAAGAGTTACCCAAAGCGCAGGTTGCTACCCCGTTTAGAGGAGGAAGCATTAAAACCTACATCTCCAGTGTATGATGCGGCTGGTCAGCCACCTCGTGGCCATGACAGAGAGGCATTTCAGCCAAAAGCTCAGCCCGCACCCCGATGTCACTCAAATAAAAATGCCAAGGCACGAGGAAATACGCTAGACCTGCAAGACGTATTGGAGGACAAAGCAAAGCAAGCAAGATCGATCTACGGATCGCGAGGGCGCCCCACTACGAGAGACGATAACCGTCACGCTGGATACAGTAGAAGTAAATCCGGCCGGGCCGAACACAGCAGACAAAACTCGTTCGAGCTGTGTCGTGATATAGCCCAGTACAGAGGCGCCGCACACCCTCTATGCTTCATAGATGAAGTAATGGATCATCAAATCCCAGAGGGTTTCAAACCCGTGAATATCGAATCATACGATGGTACGACAAATCCCGCGGTATGGATTGAGGACTATCTCCTTCATATCCACATGGCCCGTGGCGACGATCTACACGCCATCAAATACCTCCCACTCAAGCTTGAAGGACCAGCTCGGCATTGGCTCAATAGCTTGCCAGCAGAATCCATTGGTTGTTGGGAAGATCTAGAAGCCGCATTCCTTGTCAACTTCCAGGGCACTTATGTGCGACCACCAGATGCAGATGACTTGAGCTATATAATTCAGCAGCCAGAGGAATCGGCTAGGCAATTCTGGACACGGTTCCTAACGAAGAAAAATCAAATCGTCGACTGTCCGGATGCAGAGGCCCTAGCAGCTTTTAAGCACAACATCGGCGACGAATGGCTTGCCCGGCACCTTGGCCAGGAAAAGCCAAAATCTATGAAAGCCCTCATGACACTTATGACCCGCTTTTGCGCGGGAGCGGACAGCTGGCTGGCTCGCAGCAATAACATATCAAAGAACCCTGGTACTTCGGATACCAAGGACAGCAATGTCAGGTCACGTCGCAACAAACACAAGTGCCGCATCAACAGTGATAACACCGAGGATACGGCAGTCAATGCCGGATTCAGAGGCTCTAAGCCCGGTCAACGGAAAAAGCCATTCAAAAGAAGCACTCCAGGCCCGTCCAGTTTGGACCGTATACTCGATCGCTTGTGCCAAATACACGGCACCCCCGACAAGCCAGCCAACCACACCAACAGGGACTGTTGGGTGTTCAAGCAGGCCGGCAAGTTAAATGCCGAGCACAAGGACAAGGGGCTACATAGAGATGACGAGGAGGAGCCCCGGCCGCCGAACACCCAAGGATAGAAGAGATTCCCCCACAAGTGCGTACGGTGAACATGATATACGCAACCCACATCCCCAAGAGAGAGCGGAAGCGTGCGCTAAGGGACGTATATGCGTTGGAGCCAGTCGCCCCAAAGTTCAACCCATGGTCCTCCTTCCCGATCACTTTCGATCGCAGGGACCACCCCACTAGCATCCGTCATGGCGGATTCGCCGTATTGGTCTTAGACTCAATCATCGACGAATTTCACCTCACTCGAGTCCTTATGGACGGCGGCAGCAGCCTGAACCTACTTTACGAGGACACAGTGCGCAAAATGGGTATAGATACCTCAATGATTAAACCCACAAAAACGACCTTTAAAGGCGTCATAGCAGGTGTAGAGGCCCATTGCATAGGCTCAGTCACACTAGAAGTGGTCTTCGGATCCCCGGATAATTTCCGAAGCGAGGAGTTAATCTTCGATATAGTCCTGTTCTGCAGTGGCTATCATGCACTGCTCGGGCGAACCGCATTCGCAAAATTCAATGCGATGCCGCACTATGCATACATCAAGCTCAAGATGTCAGGACCTCGGGGGGTCAACACAGTCAATGGAAGCACATAGCACTCTCTCCGAACGGAGGAGCACACTGTGGCCCTCGCAGCGGAAGCACAAAGCAGCCTCTTAAGGCAATTCTCCAGTCCGGCGATCAAACGCCCGGACACCGTCAAGCGCGCCCGAAGTAATCTGCAACAAGACCGCCTGGCATGCTCCGAGCAAGCATAGCAATGCGCCCCCTACCCCAGCCTCAGCCAAACGGCGAAATCCGTGCCACGCGTATATTTTTCTTGGAAGGGTTTTCTCCCTTGATCTTTTCCCTTGTTTTATGATTGGAATGAAAGTAGGATTGTTTATCCAATCCAAACTATTTATTGAGGGAAAGTAAGATCAATAGTTGGCCCTATTGTCTGTGCTCTGTTCTATTAAGGATTCCTGTATTGGAAACATAGGCATCCTGCTATTCCCTGCTCTAGTTTCAGTTCAGTCATAAACCTATTGCCCGGGTCCTTTGATACTTGATTTCCTGGGATTGAAAATACCATGGGCATAAGGAGAGGGGCACGACTACGGAACGCCCCATAATGCGGCTCAACCGCACTTGGGGATTCCTACTTTGTCATTTTTTCTCTCTTTCAGGACTTTATGCTCTGGAAGCCCTGTCCGGCAGTATAATCGCCCAACACACGATACAACAACCAGGGAGGCAGAAAGCTACATCGTACTATGGAACTCCCAGGTGGTCTCTATAACGAGCGAAATACCTACTTTAAATACCATTCCGCAGCTTGCTCTTGTAGGGGACATGTCAAATTGCCCCATTTTTTGCTTATCGCACTACTTGTATCGTTCTGCTTTAATGCACACTTTTTGAATAAACAATGCATAGCACTAGTCTATTACTGCATTCTCTATTCCTTCTTTTTTTTGTTCATTCATAACATCCAGCACCCGTACACTCTGGTACGGCTAATATGCCAGGGGCTTAAGGACCCCATAATATGGCATGAGAAGTCCGAACACTTTCAAAAGTGCGGCACCCCCCAACTTATAGCATTATATGCATCAGCTCCGAGTCATGTCTTTGGTCAAATGTTGGGTTTGCCCGGCTCCCATGTTTTGGTGCCTTACATTCCGCTATATCGGCTAAGGTAGCACTGGGAGAACTACTGCGATTGTGCCCCCGGTTCAGCTGGGCTAAGCACCTCAGTAGAGAAAGCTAAAACTGACTGTCATGATAAGGCGAGAGCTGGTCGCTATTCGAGAGGTCTCGAGTCCTTAAAGACTTATGCCGCTTAGAGCGAGGAGTCGGCTTTGTTCGGCTTAGGCGTGTATGGATCCCCGAACTCGGTCTTCCGAATACTAGGGGCTTTGCCAAAATTTAAAATTGTAGACTTCTATGGCTAAGTGAGAGTGATAAAGCATTATAGTCCGATTGCCTTGTTCGCTGCACTGAGCACCTCCCTCGAAGGACCCAAGAATGGGAAAAAGAGTGTTCAGATTTATCCCGAACACCCCAGCACTCGTGGCATGGGGGCAGAAGCCGACGACTAGCCATCTCTCAAATTTAAACATCCGCACAGAAGGTAATATTTTAAATTCAAATAAGCATTGCACAGCGCATATGAAACAAGTTTTCATAAATACAGGATCAAACGAGCAAGTTCACTAAAAAATTACATCCTTGGGACACTCATCCGCCATAAGGCGGGCACCCTTCAGGACGCCCTCATAATACATCTCAGGGAGGCGATGCTCCTTTCCCTGCGATGGTCCATCCTTCACCAGCTTCTCAGCGTCCATCTTGCCCCAGTGTACTTTAACACGGGCAAGCGCCCTGCGGGCACCCTCGATGCAGACGGAGCGCTTGATGACCTCAAGCCAAGGACAGGCATCCGCAAGCCGCCTCACCAGCCCGAAATAGCTCCCTGGCATGGCCTCTCCAGGCCATAGCCGGACTATAAGACCCTTCATGGCCTGTTCGGCCGCCTTATGGAGCTCGACCAATTGCTTCAGCTGGTCGCTTAAGGGCACCGGGTGTTCGGCCTCAGTATACTGAGACCAGAACACCTTCTCCGTCGAGCTCCCTTCCTCGGCCCGATAGTGCTTTGCGGCATCCGACACGCTGCGGGGCAAATCTGCGAATGCTCCTGGAGAGCTCCGGACTCGGGTAAGTAACTAGTAATTTACTTTCACATGCTCGCTTTGCATAATGAATGCCTTACCCGCCGCTATCTTCTTCATCGCCTCAATTTCCTGAAGGGCTTCGGCCTTGGCATGCTTGGCACCCTCAAGGGCCGTGGCATGCTCGGACTCTCGCGTCTTCGAGTTAAGCTCCAAAGTCCCGTGCTTTTTCACGAGAGCCTGGAGCTCTTGCTGCACCTCGCCCACCCGTGCCTCTTGCTTCTCTCGCTCGGTGTGCTCTATGGCCGCTTTGTTTTCGGCCTTGGATAGCGCTTGCTTCAGGGTCGCCACCTCGGTCGTGGCCCCTGGCACATTCATAACGATCCTATCATTTTTGCAACTGCATCTTTTTTATATATACACATATAGACAAGGCATTACTTACCTTGGTTCTCCTCGAGCTGCTTCTTGGCAAGGCTGAGCTCTTTCTTGGACCGCTCGAGGTTCTGCTTCAGCGTATCGACCTCCGCAGTCAGTGCGGCAGAGGTCAGCAGCGAAGCCTGCATACGCATATCGACATACTAGTATTAGACTCCTGCGAATGTTATTTTGATCCTCTATTCGGCTTTTCTTTATGAACGCCAAACAGAGCATCAGGGGCTACTGTCTATGCGGTAATATTTTCATATATTTTAAATACGTACCTCAAAGCCTGTTAGAAGGCTGGCACAGGCTTCAGTCAGTCCGCTCTTGGCGGACTGAACCTTCTGGATCACCGCACTCATAATAGTGCGATGCTCCTCGTTGATGGAGGCGTCGTTAAGCACCTCCAGCAAATTATCCGGTGCCTCCGGGTGGAGGGAGGTCACCGGCACGGGAGGCTTGCCCCTCTTAGTAGGGGGGCGCCTGCCGGAGTCCGGAACCACTGGAGGTTCCGATGCGGTATTCGGCCTAGGGCCGAACTTGGAGCCCTTGGGAGCCTTGCTCCCTTTGCGCCTGGAGTCCGGAAGGTCGCCTCGAGGTGCCTCCAGGACTACCTACCCTTGGCTTGGTGCCCTTTGAGAAAACACCTCGGCGTTGTCCGTAGGGCGAGGGGTGGAGGCGGTCGGAAGTGATTCTCCGCTGCTCATGGCCGACGGATCCAAAGAACCGGTCGACGAGGATACGTCTATACGGGCCCGGGACGGACTGCACAACCGTGTCCGGCGTTAGAAGAAGCTGTGCAACTAAATGGTGCCACGAGTTACTCTGGTGTCCGAATACTTACGATCTCGCCAGGGGCTTGGCCCTGGGTGGCCACTCGTCTTCGCTGTCGGCGGCAATGGCGGAGTAGTCCGGAGGGAGAGTCCTTCCCTTCTTGGACCCTCCGGCCTCCCCAGTTGGGGCGGCCTTCCTCTTCCTGTCTTCCCCGGCTGGAGGGGAAGAACCTTTATCTGCCTCCTCCTCGTTTTCATGGCAGGAGTGCGTCTCAGAGTTATCGGACGATGAGTCCGATAACACCTGGCGCCGGGAACTCTTTCGGGTTCCCGTGGCCTTCTTCTTGATTTTCTTCTCCGGCACCTCGTAAGGCGCCGGAGTCAGCATCTCCGCCAGGAGAGCGTCGGCGGGGTTGATGTTGAATATTTTTTCAAACAAGGCCATCTTGAATACTTTACGAGGTCATCTTTACCTTCCAGTCGGACTCGGTCTTGCAGCAGACTGGATTGTCCGAGTCTCGAAGTGAATTTGTAGGCCATATACTATCTCTGATGATGATGATTCCAAAACCAAAGTTTACCGTTTTGATGATACACACAACTTTAATATTGAACACTTCTCCATCCAAGGTCATCTTGACAAACTTTCGGGCACATTTTTAATTTCACTCGGATTTGAGCTCATCCACTCGGATATTAGAGTCATTCACTCGGATCGTCCGACTGGACTTTTTCACTCGGATGTTAGAATCTTTCACTCGGATCGCAAAATTTTCACTCGGAAGACAATCTTTCACTCGGATGACTATATTTTCACTCGGATGGCAACTTATTACTTGATCGGCAAGTTTTCATTCTAATGATAAGATTTTCACTCGATGAGTATATTTTCACTCGGATGGCAACTTCTTACTTGATCGGCAAGCTTTCATTCCAATGATAAGATTTTCACTCGGATGACTATATTTTCACTAGGATGACTATATTTTCACTCAGATGGTAATAAGTTCACTCGGACGGCAAACTTTCACTCGATCGGTAAGTTTTCACTTGGATGGTAAGCTTTTCATGCGGATTTCCCGACTGAAAACACAGCCTGATCTTGACTTATCTCTCCAGGTCGCATACGACCTCAGATTGAGACAAACTATATAGGAAAATCGATCGGCTCGACAAGACGAAGCTTTCTGGTGTTGAAGGTTTTTTGATTCAAGGTCGTCTTGAGGGAAGAATTTCTCACGCATTGCATCAGATACTAATCAACGTGTGTCTGGTGTCAAGCGTAATATTTTGGTCTCTGGCCGGTCCGGACCATATTGACTGTAATTTTTGCATATGAACTCGGATTAAGATGATTTACATATGAAAATCGATTGCCTCGATGAGACAAAGACAACTCCTTTAGAGTTCTCCTTCATCCGAGGTAGTCCTGAACGCGTAATCGGCCGAAAAGCACTCGGAACACTAAATTCTGCCACTCGGAGTACAGTTTCGGCCCCTAAGATGAGGTCGGATGTCGATGACTTAAACATCAAAGTTGTTGCACTCGGCGACGTGAAACTTTTCATGCTGAGAACCCTTTCACTTGAGACCATCTTTTTTTGCTTTTTATGCCCTGCCAAAATCCGGTGTCAACACATGCCCCCTCTTTTCTGGCAGAGCTTGTGTGCCAGAAAATACTTCTTTGAAGCACGATGTCAACACTCCATCGGCGATGCATGCTGAGGACGATAATTTTTATCAGCCACATGCTCAGGTTTGTTGCTACTTGGGTAGAGCCTCTTCAGATAATAGTCGTCCGAGAACAACCATTCAATGTCGTGAATGCCTTCATGTTAGTCTCCCATGTCAATCCTGACTTGACCTTTATCGAAGTATTCCATGGGGAAATTTGAAACGTTCGGCGATACGGCTGCCGAACGATTATGTCCAAATACGCTGTCAAGCCTCCGCCGAACAACGTCTGTCTCCTAACTTGGATCCAGTAGATAAGAGAAACTTTCTCCAGCTAGCCATATGGCTCGCACTAGATCCGTCAGTGGCTGAGTCGACCCTAGAGTCTGCTGTAACTCTTCATGGACCGACTTTAATAGTAAGTCGGTTGTGAACTTGCCCTACACGAGCCGGTCACATAAAGAATCAGTTGTAATAACCAGATGTGTATCATACTAACCCATTTGGCGAGTCAACAAGGTCAACATTCGAGTGATTTGTCGATGCATATAAACGTGACATCCATTGGAGAGTTGGCAACAAATCATTGTGAACCTTGATGCATGCAACCCCTGTAGTGATTAGAAGTCCTTTAGCCTGAATAGCACATCATATTTGGCTTGATTATTAGCGTGTAAGCTCTAGTCGGCATGAAGTCTTCAAATTCAACCGTGAAGAAATATATCAATAACACGGACTCTGGGCGCTGCTAAACTAAATCGTGAAAATAATCTCTATGACACTTTGATTTGGCATCCAGTGAGCGCCGACGAAAAAATGTGATGTCATGCCCCCTTCCTTCGGTCTCCTAATCAACATTGCCTTGCTCCCCGAGTGAACAGAACTTCATTCATCTCGGTGACTTAGTTTCTCTGGATCCTGTAATAAACCAATAATAGGAGTCGACAACTTTTGCTGCACTAGACCCTCGATCAGTGGCCGAATAATTAGTCGGCCTTGTCAACACAATGTACTCTTAGGACGATATGCAAATATCAGCCACACGTCCTTATCTCATAGGACTTGGAGAACCCGTCCACCAAAGTGTGAATAACCGAAATAATTCAGATGTTACAGCTGGGGATAAGTTCTGGGACGTCAGCTTTGATGAAATGGTTGAAGAACATGGACAATGCACCATCGGAAGTCTCCTATAGTGAGATGAAAATTGTCGTCTTCGCCTATCGGATTCACGCTTGTCCTTCATTACTCCTGCTGGCTTTGCAACATGAGTTGGCCACCATTCTTGCCTCGATGGCTTCCCTTGGGGACCCATGCCATGTTCCTTCTCTGCAACTCTTCGGCACTAAGCCACTTTAGCTTTCTTTCTTGCCAATGTGATAAGCCGAGTGAGCATCTCGGCTGTGATTTTGTTTTATGCACTGTCAATTCTTTCCTGACCTTGGGTACTTTGGACTTGGCCTGTTCAAACTCAGCGATTGGGTCCTTGAAAGTCACTTGCCTCACTTTCCTATCCTTAGTAGCCAAAATACACTCAGCTAGCTTTTCGTCATCTGGAGTCAGATCTGAAATAGCACACTTGCGTCCATCCTTTTTCACTCGGTACACTTGTTTGACTACATCCATCTTCTTCACCGAGTTCCGGACCGATTCTTTTCGGTTGAGACGGTCTTTAACATCTGGTTGTTGAACAAATAATGATCCTCTCGGAGTTGCATAATTATGGTCAAGTGGTTTAGAATACGATGGATGGTGTGCCCTTGATTTATACATGTTCCATGATTTATATGAACAATAGTCAGGATGGGGAGGTATCCATGACATCGGCATTGTTGGCCCAAAAGGAGGATATGGAGTCTGCTTGCTCAACTTCTTCCTTTGCCAATCCCGATCTTCAGATTTATGCCTTGGGGGTGACTTTGATGTTTTTGTTTCACTCGGCCGATAAGCACTATCCGCCTCACTTATCTTCTGATATTTTTTTAATAACCGCGTGAAAGTGACTTTCGACATTTTACCTTTGCGCTTACCATCGCCTTTGCTTTCTTTAGTTGTGTGTGCATCTATCTTTGAATTTTCTCGTTGCCCCACAGTGCTAGATGTCGCCATTGTAGCTTTGATGGAATTCCCGTCTTCAAGATTGTTGTTGATGCAATTTTTCACCATATCCTTGCTCGAAGACTTGACCCTATCATCATTGGTGTGTACCTGTTGACCTTTAGGTGAATCGGCTTGAGATAGCCGAGTCAACATTTGATCGCCATCAAGTCCAATTTGATACGACTGGCCATATCCTCGTGCTTCAACAAACCCCAATCATCTTGTGTTGACTGATTGTGCGACTTGATTGATTATGTTACAGTCTTTGACATTTTGTTCAAACGAACATTGCATTCGCTCTTGTCTTGATGGCTCGACATCGTGATCAATCACATATGCTCGGATTGAAGGTACACTGTTCGTTATTAACCGGTAATGTGATACCGGCTTTGGAACTAAATAACCGAGTGGTGTTGGCTTAATGTCATCCGACTCAATTATGCATCGATTTTCATTCTCCTTTTCTGATGCTCTTGAATTAGCTATCCTGGAGAACTTTGAACATGGCTTTGTATTGCTGCAATCAAAATAATTACAGAACATACGTCTCATCCGATACCAAATTTTAGCCAGGCATGAAATAAACAAAGTTGTCCATATGAATATAAAGTTCAGTCGGCATATCGAGAACAACTTTGATTCAATAAGTTGTCACTATTAGCCTCTATGAATGATACCATGTGTTGACTAGCATGAGTCGTGATAAGATCATTCCTAACAAACAGATTACTCATTTCGATTGGTCTTTCAAAATTAATTAGAACCTTACTAAGGGGTGCATCAACAAAATGATTTTGACTGAATCAAAAATCAAATAAACAGTCTGCTAGGTGTACCTTGGTGAAGACTTTGGAAGGAGAAGATGGTTGCATCACTGGAACAATGCCCTGCTCCACTTCTGAATATTTCTCCAACACCTCTTCCTCTTCTTCTGGATCTCGTGCCTCATCACTCAGATTACCTGAGTAGATTTCACTCGAATTGCCCGAGTAGATTTTACACGGATTACCCGAATGGATTCCACTCAGACGGTGTTCGTCGGTCGAATGCTCTTGTTCTTTATGTTCATCATTAACTTTGGCACGGAACTCAAAGGGCAGCATCTAATCTCCCTCACATCCAGAAAAACCGAGCGCAACCAATTTGCTGAATTTGTTGTTTGTTTGCTCAGTGAAGCTTGCATCATCTATTTTGGTACTCTCAGCAATAACTGGCTTGATGCACTCGGCATTAGCCGGTGATGTACTCGGATGGCTCAATGCACTCGGTTGGCATGATGCACTCGGTTGGCTCAATGCACTCAGTATTAACTCTATGTACTCGGCCTTAACCGTCTCGGTGCTCAATCCGATTTCAACCGAATCCACTTTTGTCTTAGCTTTAAAGGAATCGGCTATAGACAACTTAGTCATATTTGACTTGGTTTCAACCGAATCAACCATATTAGCCGAGTGAATCCTTTTTTGTTGTTTAGCTTGTAAAGCTTATTTTTTATCTTGACTCAAAATTGCAGAAGGGTCGACATGGTTGCTACATGGAGGAAGGCACTTGACGTACTCTTGCAAATCTTTCTCTTCACGCTTCTTCTTGAGTGCTTCATAAGTCTGTCAATATTCTGCTGGTAATTTCTCAAGGGTAGGTGTAGTAAATTCGTTGACTCTATTCTCTGTGAGCTTTGGCTTGACCTTGTCCACTTGGGTCACATATTTTTCTTTAAACTCTACCCTTCTTGTATCGGCTTGCGCCCCAATACTTTTAGGATCTTTCGGCAATGAATTGATGTTGCCGAAATTTTGCGATTCTATAGGGGGTGTATAACATGCTGCAATGATAGGTAAAAACATGTGCACTGTTGTTGAATATTTTTTTCTCGCCAATTTGATCAATCGGCAACGACACTTCGTCTTCTTTCAAAACCCTAGCTCTTATAGCTTCATAATAAGGAACCAGGCCCTTTTCATGCTACTCAAGGCAAAGAGCACTAATCTTCTTATTTTGGTCTAAAGTTTTTAATGCAGCTAGAGCCACCTCATCTCCTGCAATATTAGGCACATATGCTCCTATAGAATCTCCATTCACTCAGCCATAACCGCGAAGGTGAGCCGAGTCATGAATATTTTTAGCTTCATATGCTACTGAACAATTAATCTCACGAGGTGTAGTATATGATGTTTGAGGATAACCGGCCAAATAGCTAACAGAAGCATGGTCGATTCCCCCATTCATCGGCATGTTTGGGTATGAACCCGCATATTGCGAGTCGGCTGCCGATGGATAAAACTTTGTGACACCCTCCTGTACATGAGGTGTCATATATTGATCACTCGAACAAATCATGTTGTTCACTGGCATATTGAAAAATGCTGCTGGTGCACGAAAGTTCAGATTCATAAGTTGCATGTCGCGATTCTGTAAATTCCAAGCTTCTTCCAACGGGATAACTAGTCGGCCTTTACTCGTTAGGGCTAGACGACATAACATGTCCATTGGAAGATCTAGCAAAACCAAAATGGCTATTTGCATCTACGTAAGGAGACTGATGATACATGTTACCGTTGTAGATTGCAGCCGCTTGATGACGCGCTCCTCGTAGCAAGAACAGGCTGGAAGCTGTTCAAAGCTTCGTCCCCAGTGGAGTCGCCAAAAAATATGTTGACACACGAACGCGTCACGTGTACCCTCGACGTCGGGGGTGATGCACCGCAGCTCACGTCGAAGGAGACCCGACCGACAGCGCGATACGCAGGACAATCGGTGAGTGCTTTTGCAGACCCGAAACCCCGTACGCCCGGGAGGGACCCCGTCAGGGCGCGCAGCGGCTATGGGTTGTTCTAGGTCGATTCACTCGGCCCTATAGCCTCATGGATCGCTGCCCTCCAACGTAAAGAACGAACGAAGAACGAGAAAGAAAGATACAAGGGTAGGGGATAAAGATAGATGAACACAAAAGTGTAATAGATTGATTGGTTCGATTGGTGTTGTTCAATCGGCCATCACCCCCAACATATATAAGAGGCGGCTGGACTTACCGTAAAAGTAAAGGATTCATCTAGGCTTTCTTTACAAAACATTACATCAATTCACGTCCTAGAGTCCTAGTTCTAGTCCAACTCGGATTCCGTCTGAATCTGGCCCAAACTTCTGTCTTGCTCCTTGCGTGGGCCGTCGAGCCTGCATATGACCTCCGATTGAGACGTCTTACATATAAAATTTGTGCGTCTCGACGAGACGAACAACTCTCGTGTTGAATATTTTTCTAAATAATGTCATCTTGAATACTTTAAGAGGTCATCTTTACCTTCCAGTCGAACTCGGTCTTGCAGCAAGCTGGATTGTCCGAGTCTCGTAGTGAATTTGTAGGCCATATACTATCTCTGATGATGATGACTCCAAAACCAAAGTTTACCGTTTTGACGATACGCACAACTTTCATATTGAACACTTCTCCATCAGAGATCATCTTGATAAACTTTCGGGCACATGTTTAGTTTCACTCGGATTTAAGCTCATCCACTCGGATATTAGAGTCATTAACTTGGATCGTCCGACTGGACTTTTTCACTCGGATGTTAGAATCTTTCACTCGGATCGCAAAATTTTCACTCAGAAGACAATCTTTCACTCGGATGACTATATTTTCACTCGGATGGCAACTTATTACTCGATTGGCAAGTTTTCATTCCGATGATAAGATTTTCACTCGGATGACTATATTTTCACTCGGATGGCAACTTCTTACTCGATCAGCAAGTTTTCATTCCGATGATAAGATTTTTACTCGGATGACTATATTTTCATTAGGATGACTATATTTTCACTCGGATGGTAATAAGTTCACTCGGAAGGCAAACTTTCACTCGGGCAGTAAGTTTTCACTTGGATGGTAAGCTTTTCACTCGGATTTCCCGACTGAAAACACAGCCTGATCTTGACTTATCTCTCCAGGTCGCATACGACCTCGGATTGAGACAAATTATATATGAAAATCGATCGGCTCGACGAGACGAAACTTTTTAGTGTTGAAGGTTTTTCGATTCAAAGCTGAATTGCTCACGCATTGCATCAGACACTAATCAATGTGTGTCTGGTGTCAAGCGTAACATTTTGGTCTCTGACCGGTCCGGACCATATTGACTGTAACTTTTGCATTTGAACTCGGATTAAGATGATTTATATATGCAAATCGATTGCCTCGACGAGACAAAGACAATTCCTTTAGAGTTCTCCTTCATTCGAGGTAGTCCTGAAGCGTAATCGGCCGAAAAACACTCGGAACACTAAATTCTGCCACTCGGAGTACAGTTTCGGCCCCTAAGATGAGGTCGGATGTCGATGACTTAAACATCAAAGTTGTTGCACTCGGTGACGTGAAACTTTTCATGCTGAAAACCCTTTCACTTGATACCATCTTTTTTTGCTTTTTATGCCGTGCCAAAATCCGGTGTCAACAAAAATATCCTTATGCATGAAAGGGGATGTGTACCCACGACGATCACCGTGTACCTACAATCATTCTAGGGCAGTTGCTTCGCATGATCGTTGGATATGGCACACCTTTTTTTGGTGTTGCTGGATCCAACAACGATATCAACGTGCTCAACCAATCACATTTGTTTGTTGAGCAACTGAGAGGAGAAGCTCCTAAGGTTGACTAATCTATCAATGGAAGACAGTATATAGGGTACACGATATCAGAGTTCCTAGTATCCATGTATCTTGCCTAGTTTCTGGTCAAAACACATGGCACTTTCTTGTGCAGGGGGTGTCTGCACCCCTGTGTACCACTTTCTAGGGTTCTCCTCATGTTGATTTCTGAGCCTCTCTGTTAATATGCTATGGTGATACAGTAGTATTTTCTGCATCATCTATTAGATGATATGACTTAACTATTGGTAAAATGGAAGTTTTGTATGTGCACTGTAACATATATATGCTTGGGCTAACTTGTTCGGGTTTATGATTGATCATTATTGGCACATGCAACATTTGTTGACATAGTGTTGAATCTTCTGCATGAGTGTCAGTCAAGCATGTGACAAATGATGTCTCAATGCTGGTCATGAAGCACACAAACACTGTCTCATGTTAACCAACATTTTTTTGGTCATGGTCAGTGGGTTGAATCTTGATATATATCATGAGCATCTTTATTTCTTCTGCTCACACCTTTGTCTGATCATTTGAACATGTTGACTAACTTGTTTCTCTAACAATATATAGAATCTGCATCTCAAGGAAAGAAAAGGCGAGCACATCTGTATTTGCAGTTGCAGGTATGAGCAAATATGATTCCATCAGTTTATCTTTAGCTTTTTTTTTTCTTGCAAAAACGCAAAAGCCTTGCGTCTCGATACAGAGGTAGATAAAAGAGTCCGTGCAAGCCCTAAGAAGGCCAACACCTGGTGATTACAACACGGCACCTCTAGTCGCTAGACACTTTCACCGCCGGAAGCAAAGCCGGCAGACCTCTCGCACCTGCTTCCCTCTTGAACGTGTCGAGGAGACGGCCGGCTAAGCTCAGATGAGTTGTCGAAGATAGTCGTGTTACGGTGCTTCCAGATGCGCGAGGGCCACCAATGTTATAGCCGAGGAGGTGCCTTTCTGGACTGGGGTGGGGACGGAGCTGCAACTTTGTTGCCACCAGTCCACGAAGTCCTCAAAGGGGAGCTCAAGACTTCCAGTTGAGCTTCAAAAGGTCGAACCTACTGTTCCCTGGATGATTCTTATCATTTGTTCTCCTTCTCCATGATGGTCTAGGGCAGGCCACTGCGTCTGAATGTTAGTGGTCTGCGCAAAGTGTCTTCTTGATCGCGGTTACCATTGGTCATTGCCTGGTAGTTGATTAGTTTCCTAATGCCTAGTACCCTATTGTTTAGTGTAGTGAGTGTTCAATTTATCAGCTTGTCCCCTTTGCAGTGGCCTATCCGAGAGCTGTTGCATGGCTAGTGTAGGAGCCTCGATTGTGTCGCTTCAACAAGTTCAAAGGGCTACATATTTGGGTTCTGTCTTATTGCATCAAGTTACTTTAGCCGCCCCCATGATCATGTCATTAGTGGCGTCTAGTGTCAACCCAAGCCCTGTTTGTTTGTCATGGAATGAGATCTGGAATAATATGCAAATTCAAGCTCCCATCAATATCGTGACAAGAGCAAATTTTCACTTGGGTATTTATTTGTTGATTCATGTTTACTTCTTTTTTAGAAAAGGAGGAAGACCCCGGCCTCTGCATCTAGACGATGCATGCAGCCACTTTATTAATTATTCACATAACACCTTAAAAAGTCATACAACAGTAAGACTAAAGCTACCGTCTAGGCAACATCTGTCGCTACTCCTATCCAGTTGATGTAGGGATGCTGATAGTCTGGGCCTAATACTACCAAACAGACCTCGCAGCCAAACCTAACATCTAAGATCTGAGGTCCCAACCAGGATGCCTGCCGGGTATGGGGCACCCACCAATCCGGCGCACTCCTCAACCAGGACGCCTGTCGGGTATGAGGCCGCCACAACCACCTGCCATCAATCCATCTTCAGTGATATACTGTTGCATCTACCTTGCCCGGTCTAGTTACCGTCGACACCACCACGACGTCAGACAACGTCATCATCCTGCGCTCGTACATCATCACACGCCCACAGCGAGACCCCGCTGCTCCATGCAGCCGAGACCCTTCATCGTCGACGCGAGAGAAAGCACGCCACACCACCTCACGCCTCTTCCATCTGGCGCCGCTGCACAAACGATGCCCCCAATAGGGAACATGACACCGCAGCGTCGTCATCGTTCGATCCGGTGATCTTAGGATTTCTCCTGGAGCGGCACGAGCAGGTTGACGATAGTTCTTTGACAATGCCTTCATCAAGGTAACGACGTAGACCCCGTCATCGCCCGTCATGACCGGAGTCGGCTCGGATGGCAACTATGTCTCCCCAACTCGTCGCGGGTGCTAATAGTGGGATCCAAGATCCATCACTACCAGCCTGGCCAACCGCCTTCGGTGGAGCCATCACCACCATGCCCGGGCCAAGAGACCCGGACGTCCTCATGGCGCGAAGATTACCCAGGGGGATATCATCTTGCCGTTGTCGAGACGAGGCGCATCCGCAGTGGATCTCGATCTAAACCCCTCGGGCCCAGATCAGATCTCATCGCAGCCAAATCTCATCCGGCAAACGGCCGCCGAAAATCTACTGGCCATCGCCAACCCGCTGCGCACTGCCGTTGGAGGAGGAGGGAGATGGACGCCGCTGCCCCCACGCGTTAGCGCCGGCCGAGGACTGCGCCGCCGCCGGCGGCTCACCACCGGGGCTTCGCCCTGCGGCGTCCTCAGCAACGGCGGCGGTAGTGGAAGGCGATGGAGGGGGAGGGCTAAGAACGGTGTGGACGGGGACTTCCCGGGGGCGGCGCGGCGCCGCCGCCTCGGGGGAGAGAAGTCGGTTGATTCATATTTACTACCTCCGTTTGGAAATAACTGGCATAGTTTTAGTTCAAATTTGTGACCTAAAAACTAAAACCACGTCCGTTATTTCTGAACGGAGGCAGTACCATTTTCAACCACCAGATTGGCAGGCATGTTCCGAGAATTCCTTTGGCTTTGTGCTAATATATGTATTCTTGTTAAGTTGTCGGAATACTCCGACCTGTCCTTTCATCCCCATAAAGGATAATATACATACTCTGTGCCAGTCTAGTCTAGTGTGAGGAAACCCTGGCATTATCCTGAGGGACAGAGAGAGAACTAGCCAGCATGGATCTGATTAGTGTTGTTGTATCCAGCACGAACAATGCACATGACAAAACTGCAGGTAAGGAGATGAAAGAAAAAACTCCCACCCACGGTTTTTCAGATGTCTGTGGATCTGATTAGTCCCTTCACTGGCTTTCAGATGCCCTAACATGCCGCAGTGTGCCGGCGCCCTTTGGCAGTTTTAAGGGCTAAGCGGCAGCCCCAGACTGCCGTTTTTCTGGTAAGCTTGACTGACTGCTTGAGGACCATGAATGGCCTTTCTTGGAGCCATTAAACAACCAACCCACGGTTGCCTTTCTTGCTTGCAGGGCATATATGGCCACTTGATCCTGTCCGCGGCGCGGCGCGGCGCACGGTCCTCAATCATGCCCCCTGACCCTGAGCACTGTGTTATCAAGGGTCCATCTATGCATGATCACACTGGTGAAGTAATTATTCTTCTCCCCTCTTAGCCCTTATCATAATAAGCTAAGTAATACAATAGTAGGAGCATGCATTTGGACACTCACAAGTGTCCCTTCTAAGGCTCAAAAGTGTTGACTGCATGTGGGCTGGTAGGGTGGGGTGGGGTGGGGGATGGGGACTGGGGAGGCTGTCTTGAGATACTGCAGCACATATCCTCGCCTTTTCTATATAAACCAAGATCTGCACCACTGCATCTCCTCATACCAACATCATCTCAAGAGGAGAGCCCTGACCTGAACCTGAACCTAAACCTCTCGCATTGCTCCCGGTCTGGTGGATGCCATGGAGCAGGGGAAGAAGAAGCACGCGGGGAGGCTGCAGAAGGTCCTGAGGGAGCAGAAGGCCCGGCTCTACATCATCCGCCGCTGCGTCGTCATGCTTCTCTGCTGGAGTGACTGATCTGGGATCATCAGAGGCACGGCCACAATGTGCCTTCCCTCCAATAATTCTCTCCTGTTTTCCTCCCCATGTTTTTTTTCACATTGGCCTTTACCCTATGATGAAGGTTCTCTGTTTTTCTTGCATCCTTTCAATGGCAAGGGTGACTGATGTTGTAAAGTTGGAGGGTGTTAATACGGACTAACAGTATGCTTTTTCCTCTCGAACTCGATCTTCGCGGCTGCTTGAGCTTCACAAAGGCCTCGAGTTCAGAACATGATACTTGCAAAAATAGTATGTTCATGTGGGAGCAATCTGTTTGCATTTCTGGCCTCTGAGTAGTATTCTTGATACAGTAAGCAGGCATGGACGCATGGTGCTCTGCCTTGGTTTAATAAAATAAAACATATCCTCTCTAGGGAAAGGTAGTGCATGTGAAGGGCTGCAAGAGGGGCTGAAAGGTTAGGTTCCTTCTGATTAAACTACATAAAAATTACGTTATAAACTGAACAAAAAAACACCCCAGCCAAAGTTTCACATTGTCGGTGCGGTATAAAACAGTGCTGTAAAATTTTTTCATCAGCTAGACGTGGTACGCCAATGGAGATACTAGAAAGTTAGAGCTATGGGGACGAACTTTGGAATCAAAAGGTTTTAATCTTAGTAGAACGGAAACTGAGTAAATGAGGTGCGGTTTCAGTACTACTAGGCGCGAGGAGGAACTTAGCCTTGATGGGCAGGTGGTACCTCAAAAGGACACATTCCGATATTTGGGATCAATGTTACAGAAGGATGGTAATATCGATGAAGATGTAAGCCACCGAATAAAAGTCGGATGGATGAAGTGGCGCCAAGCTTCTGGCATTCTATGTGACAAGAGAGTGCCACAAAAGCTTAAAAGCAGGTTCTATAGGATGGCAATATGGCCCGTAATCTTGTTGGCCAACTAAAGGCGACATGCCCAACAGTTAGGTGTAGCGGAGATGCGCATGTTGAGATGGATGTGTGGCCACATAAGGAATGATCGGGTCTAGTATGATGATATATGCGGTAGAGTTGGATAGCACCGACTGAAGAGAAGCTTGTCCAACATCGTCTGACATGGTTTGGGCATATACAACGCATGTGTGCTGATAATGTTAAGAGAGGTTGGCGTAGACCAAAGTTGACATGGGAGGAGTCCGTAAAGAGAGATCTGAAGGACTCGAATATCACCAAAGAACTAGCCATGGACAGGGGTGCATGGCAGTTAGCTATCCACGTGCCAGAACCATGAGTTGGTTTCGAGATCTTATGGGTTTCAGCTCTAACTTACCCCTACTTGTTTGGGACTAAAGGCTTTGTTGTTGTTTGTTGTTGTTGTAACAAGATGTGGTACGTGCACCAAGTACTTCATGCTAAGCTATAATGAGTTGGGATTTAGGAGTATCTAAACCACTCAACTCACTACAAATAACCCTTCGAAAATTCACTGGAAATACAGCGCTAACACGAGAATCAATGGTGCATTTGATCGATGAGTATGAAAATTTATCCTAAAACCCAACATGAGATCATCAGATTTATTTAGAGGATTCCATAGGCCTGAATAAATTAAATTCCGAATTCATAGCTTCTATATTTTGCGGCATTGCAATTTAGAACTTTGCAGTATGGACTGGTACTTAAAGTTCTAAAATTTGAACTACTACAGTACAGCTCTGTGGTTTCATCTGAATCAACCTTGTCATCCTGGATTCCTGGAAATTAATGTGTTAACCAGTATTCAGGCTGAGGACAAAATAATGAGGGAATATGACTTATGAGATTATGGAATACAAACTTTCCCTAGGAGGCATGATTCATTCCCATGTCGACAGGATGGATGCATATGTTTGTTATTCCCTTGAGATCATTAGTTGCGATTAGCCGAGTATTAGCCGACCATTCGATGGAAAAACAGTAGAAAGTAAGTTGCTTGAGGCTCACTACTTCTCACCCCCCATTATCATTGGCTGCGAGCCCCATATGCACGAAAAGGCAATCTTGGCGTTGTTGTTTTAAGAGCCACAAATATTTTGTTTCTGTGACTATTGCTGGAGTGTTCCTGAAGATCTGGTTTGCAAAGATGCTATGCTGGCTCATCAGTGAAGCCAAGGGGTTTCTTGGTTACCACCTTATTTCCCATGAAAAGAGTTGCTTTGAGTTTACTTGGCTCACACAGCATAAAGTGCCCCACCGTACCATTACCAATTTGATAACGCGTGATTAGACTCTGACTTTGCACTCATCAACCGTACTGCTCCACCGTACTATTCTCCGTTTTACTCTGTGAAGAAAGTTGAGAAAAAAAAATGGATGGTAGTAGATTTTGAGGTGCATGCATGGGTCACCAGAGGCCCACGGTCATGCATTTGAAGTAACAATGGATGAATTTGAGTACTCCCAATCCATGCCATATCATCTGAAGAACTGTTAGATACTGTCCCTGGTAAACACATTGTTCAAGCTACCTCTGAAGAACTGTCAGATACTGTCCCTGGTAACACATTGTCGAAGCTATCTCATACAAGAACTAGCTACAGATGAGCCGAGGCATCGATTTCTCCGTAAGTACATTGCACTTGATACCTGGTTGACACGGTTGCAGATCGAGTTTCAGTTGCAAGGGGAAACGTCCGGCAATGCCCGGCCCCAAATCAAATGGTCAGCCTGAGCCTGAAACATATACATACATTGCACCCACTGTTCTAGTGCCTTTGGTCTAGTTGCAGACCAAACCAAATCTGTTATTCTGTTCCCAATGCGGCCAAGCAGAAGAGACCGGCACCATGAGTTGAGTGCATGTTGTCAAGGCATGCCTCCTGCAACCAGTATGTGTCTGCATGTGGTCCATGCATGCATGCACGCACGCACTGAGCCCTGAAAACATTGCGGAAGGAGCAGCGGCATACATGCCCTGCTTCCTGTGTCTGGTATGGCAGTGGCATCCGCAGTGGGCATGGATCCCTGATTGAACCTTGTGTCTCATTCTGTCACATATCTTATACTCCTCATTTTAGACGGTGCCGTGATTTTATCTCTTTCACTTTGTTTTCTTTAGTAAGGAGGCAAAATTCGTTATGACCATCTTTGCTGCTGCACCCTTGCAACAGCACATCCTGAGGACATGCAAGCGGTCACTCTGTGTCCTGTTTGCTTACTGTCTGTCTGCCTGACTGTCCCTAGGGCGTGCTAGCTTAGGGCATCTAGCAACTACGGAGTAGCATCAAGGGGCTACAAAAGGCGTTGAAGAGGCGGTCAAACGATTCCCATGGCTTTGTTTGTGTGGTAAAACGAAACTGATCTCTGTTAGGCAGCGGTTTTGGCCTTTGGGAATGGTAAATATGCTGCTTTATTGGGTCACAACCCAAAGCTGAACATCTCCCAAGGGCACCACTTGAGTAGGTTCACCATAGAACCTAGTGCACAGAGAGATGCAAGTGGGTTACACTGTCTGCAGATTTACTTACTGTTGTTTCACCACAGCAATCAGTGCTTTATGATTTTGTCTCTTATTGGATAGATACATTTTTTATATGTAAAGATGTGGATGGTGATGTGATTTCACCATTGCTACACTGAGTATCTTCCTTGGCTTTTCTGGATGCTGATGGGTTTAGCACGTTACGACATCGCTCATAATCCATGAATAGATTGCTGCTGCTGCTGCTGCTGCGCCCTAGCTAGCTCATAGTCCATTAGGTGATATCATTTCACAAAGGGGTCAGATGTGCTGACAAAGATGCATATTCGTCACACACTTTCACTTCATATCATTGGATCACCTAATGGTGACCCGAATTGCAATAGCTTTACTGCCTGAAAAGAAATTGCACGTAACGATGGTGATGTTTTTTCATCTGATGTGCTCCTCTCCCACAGTCCTGCATATATTAAATCAAAAGATGAAGCATATATTTCTGTGTGAAGCATTGTCCCCAAGGCTCTCCTAGATTGCGTTTAAGATTCTTTTGATCCAGAACCAGAATGGTTTCATCACGGCAGCCATTCAACCATTCCTTGTAGCTTGAAAAACTGGACACCGGCCGACAGGTACATTGTACTGCATGGTAATTCATATGGCCGATTTGTTTTTGTTTAGAGCTAGCTTGTCTTTCTTTGTCTGCCAAGCCTGCCAGGAATGCTTAACATAGCGTGCTACTTTTCAGATGAAGTGGTTTACTATCGAATGCTTTAGTTTAAGTCCTTAACCTCCTTGACATTTTAATTTGTTATTCTAAACAGGTTGACTTTGGACCCTGCGCAAGCGGGAGGTACGTGCACCGGGCTGTCCTTTAAACAGGTTGACTTTGGAGTTGAATGCAAGTCACTGATATTCTACTATTAGAAATTTCAGTTTTATTCCTAATAAGTAAATAAAAAGGATATTGCAACTCGGAGTCTCTTCCTCTTGAAGAATTACTGCAGCAAACATAAAGTTGAAGAAACAATACGTCACTAAAAGGCCCCAAAATTTCAAACTGAGAGAGGCCACAAGTCTCTTTTTCGAAAAGGAAGGGTAAACCTCCGGGCCTCTGCATTCTCAGATGGACGCAGCCTTATTTTACTGAAGTTGTTACAAGGTGACGAGGCTAAAATCATCAACAAGCAGAGTACAAGACATAGGCAACTATGGCAAGACCTACAAGATATGAAGCTAAGCCAACTTCTTCCGCAGCAACACCTCCAAGAAGGAATAACACCGTCGCACCGCCGTCTCTGCGTCTAGCACCAGGACAAAGATTTTCATCCTAAATGTCAAGACCAACCAATCAAGGTCAGAACTTCGGCATGGAGACAATGCCTTCAATAAGTTAACGATGCAAGTTCACTGCTGCTGAGTCCGACCAATGAAGGCCAGAACAAGGGTTCTCAATCCGACATGAAGCGAAGTTCCAAGCACCAGCCTGTAGACGGATCTTCCGAAAGCTACACCAGCCAATACTCCGTAGGGAACCACTGTGGTGTCCCCCGGAGGAGGTGCATACCTCTCCCAACACTCCTCACAACCATGCACCAAAGAAGCACATGCCCTGCGGACACTGGCGGAGCTTCCACAAGGCCGAGTGGCAGTGGCCCGCCCATGGCTAG
Organism: Aegilops umbellulata; assembly: GCA_032464435.1. Classification (NCBI taxonomy): domain Eukaryota; kingdom Viridiplantae; phylum Streptophyta; class Magnoliopsida; order Poales; family Poaceae; genus Aegilops; species Aegilops umbellulata. The sequence continues at coordinate 328,355,129 of CP136058.1, read as the reverse complement.
AGCAAAAAAAAAAATGGCATCATACCCAACTGGCCAGCCCACAAGATACCAGTAGTGCAGCCCACCCCGATAGAGCTGGGCGCCTCGCAGCCTCACCGCGAGGACTATTTCTCTTGAAACCCTCTTTGCCACTTGCAGTGGCAAATTGTCGGGGCGACGCACAGGAGATCGACGAGGGCATTAGTGGGTGGGCCGGCCCGTGAAACGTTTCAACAACTCCGGTTTGGGGAACCCTCTTGTTGATTCCCAGTTGTTGTTTTTTCGGTTTTGGGAACCTTCTAGGAAGTTCCTGAAACTTTTTTCCTGTTTCTTTTTTTTCTTTTCTTTTTTTCTTCTCCCTCTTTTTATTTTTTATTTCTTCCTTTTGTCTTTTTTCATCTATTTTCAATTTTTTTCTATTTTTCCTTTTCTTTGTTTTTATATTTCAAAATTTTACAAATGTTCAAAATATTTATTAATTTCTTTGCATTTATAAACTTTCTATATTTTAAAATTATTCACATTTTGGGAAAAAAGTTCAAAATTTTAAAAATGTTCCGGTTTTCAAAACAATTGTTTATGTATTAAAGTAATGTTCGTGTTTCCAAAGTTGTTCATTTCAAAATTTGTTCACAAATTTTATAAATGTTCGTGCTTTCAAAATCTCTGTTTCTAAAATTGGTTCTAATTTTAAATGTTGTTCAAAAATTCAAAAAATGTTCAGAATATTTCATAATTTGATTGCATTTCCACAAAAGTCTGGATTTTAAAATTTTGCTTGAAGTTTGAGAAATTGCTCGTGTTTTATAAAAAATGTTCAAGGTTTTCAAAAAAGTACGGTTTTCAATAGTTTGTGCACGTATTCAAAAAATGTTCGCAACTCTTGAGAATTTAATTTTTTTTCATATTATTTTTAGAGTGTTTGTGCTTTCAAAAGGGCACCAACGCCGCTTCCAGTACAAATGGTTTGGCAATTTCCAGAAATAGCTAGAGTATTCGGAGGACAAACATTGTGCATATTGTTTGTATTGCTTTGTCTCTAGTAAAAATGAGAATAGACGAGGTGGTTATCATGTCTTCACAGTAGATGGATTTGACAGTTGGAAGAGAGTTAACTCTGGAAAAAATTGTTCATACTGGTATTGCCAAATGTGAGTTGGGGAATGCTCCATATGGTTCTAAATACACATCACCAGATATTCAAATGTTATGGCTTTTTTTGGTCTGAGGTAGCATGTATGTGAACAGAAGGTGTAGTGACTATATCTATTGAATTAGTATACATGCTCTAGAATTTGAAAAATAGTGTGCTCTTTGGCCCGCTCAACTTTTTTTTTCAAGCTCCGCCACTGCCTGCGGAGCCACCTAGCCGACAACCTCTCGAGGAGGAGTGTCCCGCCGTCGCCAGCGGTGATGAAAGGAGGTAGCGGCGGTAGCGGATGCTTGGGAGTTGGGACATCTTCCCGCCTATCGCCGCCATGCCCATCGAGGAGCCGCCGAACTCATGCCGCAGATCTGGTCGTTGCCACTGAAGCTTGAGTCGTCCATGCCCGTGCCATCCAGCTGCCTACGGGCTGAACCACGCCGGGCACACGACATGTCATAGCCAACGCATAGTCGCCGAGCTTCCGATCTAGCGCGTCCCCCCTTGCCAAGGCGGACCACCGCCATATGTAACCGGGGTTTGTCGCCCTAGCCACGGGAGTCCTCTTCAGCCAGCTAGATTCAGGTGAGGATGGCCAAATCCGCCGCTGCCAGCCACCACGGATGGCCACCGCTCATCCCTCGCCACGGTTGTGCATCCATCGCTGAAGCAAGCTGGAGTTGGCGCCCCAGATACGAGCCCCGCCTTACGCGCTTGTCGTCAAGGGCCGGCAAGGCGCACCGGCCGAGTGAGAGCGCGCGTGAGAGTACTATTAAAGAAGGGTGTGGCTAGATCTCAATCGATTGAGAACTAATCACCACCACCAACAACAAGAAGAACCAAGCCTTTAGTCCCAAACAAGTTGGAGTAGGCTAGAGCTGAAACCCATAAGATCTTTCAACGGTTCTGGCACATAGATAGCTAGCTCCCACGCACCCCTGTCCTTGACTAGTTCTTTGGTGATATTCTTGTCCTTTAGATCTCTCTTTACGGACTCCTCCCATGTCAAGTTTGGTCTACCCGACCTCTTTTGACATTCTCAACATGCTTTAGCCATGCGCTATGCACCGGAGCTTCTAAAGGTCTGCGCTGAATATGTCCAGACAATGTTGGACAAGCTTCTATTCAACCGGTGCTACCCCAACTCTATCATGTATATCACCAGTTTAGCTCACATCACCATAGGACTTTTTTTTTTCTTTTCTTTTTCTTTTTTGAAATCTTGAAAAGGAAAAAATCTGCATGGATCACTGCATAGATCCCGATGGTTTAGTGTTGATTGAGAAATAGCAATCCCAATTAAAGAAAACTTCCTAATCTCAACTTTCATACAAAGATAAAAAAAAAGATATAGATGGTTCATCGCAAAGTACATAGTTCATCACGAGCTAAAACTTCATAGGAGCCCTGTTTGCAATAGTTTATAGATTTTTGTTTTGAGTGCTTTTTTGTTGAGTTGTTTTTTAGTACTTTTTAGCGAACTAGTTCAATCATAAATCTAATTTAATAATAGCAACATGATTTAACTAGATTGTATAAACCCCCATATTAAATAACACCATTGCTACACTGAAGTATCTTCCTTGGCCTTTTTGGATGTTGATGGGTTTATTGGTCATAATCCATTACTAGATTGCTGCTGCTGCTGTGCCATCGTTCATAGTCCATTAGATGATATCATTTCACAAGGGGTCAGGTTTGCTGATAAAGATGCATTCATCGGACACTTTTACTGCATCTCATTGGATCACCTATTGGTGACCCGAATTGCAATAACTTTACTACCTGAAAATAATTTGCTGGTAGCGATGGTGATGTTATGCCATCTGACTTGCTCCTCTCCCACAATCCCCTAAGTATATTAAACCAAATATACTCACCTCTAGAAATATCTAAAAAGTTAAATTAAATGTGGAGGAGCACGATACAGGCGTTAACGGAGCTCGTTGGCGCGGTGCCAAAGGGCACAATATGTAGATGAAACCCGGCAGCAATGGCGTGGCGCCAGCCAGTGCAGAGTTACAGTTCTTTTTATCTGTAGCAAAGCATGGGTATTTGATAATAAACGGTGGGGATGCCCTCCAAAGTCCCAATGCTATCTTGGGTCTCATCTAATGAAGCATATACTGCTGTGTGAAGCATTGTCCCCAAGGCTCTGCTAGATTGTGTTTAAGATTCTTTTGATCCAGAGCCAGAATGGTTTCATAGCAGGTAACTTGAAAAACTGAGCACTGGCCGACAGGTACATTGTACTTACCTAACTTGTAATTCAAATGACCAATTTGTTTTTGTTTAGAGCTAGCTTGTCTTTCTTTGTCTGCCCAACTGAGCCTGCCAGGGATGGTTAACATGGTGTGCTATTTTTCAGAGGAAGTAGTTTACTATGGAATGCTTTAGTTTAACTCAACTTACCTTCCTGGTTGACATTGTAGTTTGTAATTCTAAACAGGTTGACTTTGGAGGTTAATGTGATACACTGATACTCTACTCTTAAAATTTCCAGTTTTATTCGTCTGTAAACAAAAATACTCCCTCCGTCCCATAATGTAAGACGTTTTTTCACACTAGTGTAGTGTGAAAAAACGTCTTGCATTATGGGACGGAGGGAGTATATTGGAACTAGGAGTCTCTTCCTCTTGAAGAGTTATTGCAGCAAACACAAAAGTTGAAGAAATAGTTAAAAAAACTGCATCCATTTCCGCTCCGAAACTGTCTCAAAAAAAGATAGTTTCTGGACTGTCCATCTCAATTTTTGGTTCGGATAGGACAAAAAAAAATCTGTTACATTCCCGTTCCTACTTTTCAACTTAAACAAGATAATTAGGGATCTTCCACCAGATTTGACCTGCCACCCACCCTCTATCGTCATTAGGAGGAAGCGGCAAATTACAAGGGGCCCACCTATGAGGTATAAAATGTGTTATTGTACATTAACTTCTTTTTTCTGTCTTGAAATAAGTTAGGTATACATCTTAATTTTCGGTATCTGTTTAAGTTATGTATTACTATCAGTTTGTGAGGACAGAAAAGATGAACTATAAAATTGTGACCAATTTAATTCGAAGAAAGATAGGCGAGTCTTGTATACTACTCCCTCCGATCACAAATATAAGATGTTTTAAATATTTCAATATGGACTATATATGGATTGAAATGAGTGAATAAGCACACTAAAATGCGCCTATATACATCCGAATCAGAAAAAAGCTAGAATATCTTATAATAGTGAATGGAGGGAGTAGTTTGTATGGACAACTTTATTGCATATTTCACGTGAACAAGTCTACTGCCATTGCTCTCCTAGATTGTGTTTAAGATTCTTTAGATCCATACGTTTTTAAAAAAGGAAAGGAAAACACCTGTTTGATTAGCAGCAGCAAACATGTAACTGACGGGCAGGTTCGATGCACATAACCGGACGGGTTTGTTTAGAGCTTATTTGTATCTGTTTGTCTTACAAGCTTGCCTTTTGGGAGCTTATTTACATGTTCAGTCTCTCCTAGATTGTGTTTAAGATTCTTTTGATCCAGAGCCAGAATGGTTTACATAGAAGCAGCCATCCAACCATTCCCTGTAGCTTGAAAAACTGAACACCGGCCGACAGGTACATTGTACTAGTACATAACTTGTAATTTGTTTTTTTTAGAGCTAGCTTGTCTTTCTTTGTCTGCCAAGCTTGCCAGGTTGACATAGTGTGCTACTTTTCAGATGAAGGTGTTTACTATGAATGCTTTAGTTTGACTCCTTACCCTCCTGCTTGACATTCTAATTTGTTATTCTAAACAGGTTGACTTTGGAGGTTAATGTGATACACTGATACTCTACTTTAAAAAATCACTTTTAGTCTTTCGTAAACAAAAGATATTGGGTCTCTTCCTATTGAAGAATTTTTGCAGAAAATATAAAATTGAAGAAATATTGAGAAAATATTTCAAACTAAATGTTCCATTAAGAACTTCCAATCCAACGTCCACTCACAGTAAAGGCTCAAATTTTTCAAACTGAGAGATCAGAAACCTTGCCTTAGGAAAGTTTTACATTCAACTGGTTCGTGAAAGGACTCTCAACTAATTAATTAAAACTTACTAATCTCAAACTTTTGGAGCAAAAAAGAGGCATAAATGATTCATCACAAGCTAAAACTTTGTCAGAAGAGTGTTTGCTGTGCGATGGCGGAAAGCATCGTACCTCAACTCGAGGGGACGCCGTACGTGTTTATAGGCAGGGGCGCACCTCCCTGATAGCGCATACAGTTTAGATTACATCTTGGAGAAGAAGCTAGATAGAGATAAGATTACAAAGGGAAGATAAACTCTAGCTAACTACCTAACCGAACTACCAAGATATGGAGCGCAAGATATGGTGCGGCAGTCTTGTCACGTACACAGCAATATGGTGTTTGACACCCTCCCTTAATCACAACTTCATCAAGTTGAGATTATACTTGAAGTTCTCAAAGCTTCGTATGGGCAAGGCTTTGGTAAACCCATCTGCAATTTGGTCCTTGGAATGTATGAACCGAATGTCTAGGAGTTTACTAGCAACTCTTTCTCTGACAAAATGAAAATCTATCTCAATACGTTTTGTCCTTGCATGAAAAACTGGATTTGCTGAGAGATAAGTTGCACCCAAATTGTCACACCACAGACATGGAGCTTGAGTAGTTCTCACACCAAGCTCCTTAAGAATGGATTGCACCCATATAATCTCTGTAGTAGTATTAGCTAGTGCCTTATACTCTGCCTCTGTGCTAGACCTAGAAACAGTAGCTTGTTTTGTAGCACACTAGGATATTAGATTAGATCCAAGAAACACTGCAAAACCGCCAGTGGAGCGTCCATCATCCAAACATCCTGCCCAATCTGAGTCAGAGAATGCACTAACAAGAGTGGAAGATGACTTGCTAAAATTAAGGCCAATGCTCATAGTATCTTTCACATATCTGACTATACGTTTTGCAGCAGTCAAATGAACTATGATTGGTGCATGAAGGAATTGACACACCTTGTTGACAGCAAAAGAAATATCAGGTCGTGTGAGAGTTAAATATTGAAGTGCACCCACTAGACTTCTGTATCTTGTGTTGTCTTCTGAGCTCAAGGGTGTTCCTTCTGTGAGAGACAGTTTTTCTGTACTGGACAAAGGAGTAGCGGTAGGTTTACAGCCTTGCAACCCAGGTTTTCTTACCAAATCATTTGCATACTTTTCCTGGGAGAGATGAAGTCCATCCTTGTGCTTCTTTACTTCAATCCCTAGGAAATAGTGCAAGTCCCCAAGATCCTTTAGAGCAAACTCAGCACTTAAGTCCTTCAACGGTCCTGTTATTGCCTCATCAGATGAACTTGTGACAATAATATCATCAACATATATAAGAACAAATATTGATGTATTGGACTTATTGTAAATAAACAATGAAGTGTCAGACTTTGAAGGAACAAAGCCAAGCATTTGCATCTTCTTGCTGAGACGAGAATACCATGCTCTAGGGGCCTGCTTCAGTCCATACAATGCTTTATCAAGCCTGCATACATGAGAGGGTGCATGTTTGTTTTCAAACCCAGGAGCTTGTTTCATGTAAACCTCCTCTTCCAGAACACCATGAAGAAACGCGTACTGAACGTCTAACTGTCGAAGACTCCATCCCCTGGAAACAGCAATAGATAGGACAAGACGAATGGTTGCAGCTTTTACAACTAGACTAAAAGTGTCCTCATAATCTATGCCATATCTTTGTTTAAAACCTTTAGCAACTAGCCTTGCCTTGTAACGATCAACTGTTCCATCAGACTTTCGTTTAATCCTAAAAACCCATTTGCAATCAATGAGATTTTTACCTTGCCTTGAAGGAACTAAATGCCACGTTTTATTTTTCTGTAGTGCCACATATTCCTCATGCATTGCCTTTCTCCACTTCTCATCACCGAGAGCCTCCTCAAGTGTGTTGGGCTCACCTGTAGAACAGATCATACCGTACGAGCCGTCAGCAGCAGCAGCGATCTTTTCTTCATCTTCAGAGGAAGCCTCGTCCTCATCAAACCGGTACCAGCAGTCCCTCGCTGTGTGGCCCGGCTTGCGGCAGATCTGGTAGCGCACCGCGTCCGGGCGCGATCTGGAAGACCCGTCGCGGCGGCCCCTGGTGTTGGTGGAGTTGGTCCGTCCGCGGGAGTTGGACCCGCCGCTGCTGCCGCCGCTCCCTTGCTTGCCCTTGGAGCGAGGTGGTCCACGATGACGGGAGTAGCCACCGCGCCCACGCACTGCTGCATTAGCCGACGACTTGAAGCCGCCCGATCCCTGGTACTGTGCCACCCTCTGATCAAAATTACTAAGCATTGCAAAGAGCTCATCGAGGGATACCGGGGAGGTTCGGGCGTCGAGGGCGGAGACGAGCGGCTGGTAATCCATGTCGAGGCCGTGGAGGATGTAGGAGATGAGTTCATCATCCTGGAGAGGCTTCCCGGCGGCGGCCAGCTCATCTGTGAAGCCGCGCATCTCGGCGAAGTAGGTGGCAACGGTCTTGTTGCCCTTTTGCGTGTTCACCAGAGAGGTTCTGATGTTGTTGACGCGACTGAGCGACTGCGAGGAGAACATCCCCGACAGTGCCGTCCAGAGCTCGCGCGCCGTGGTGATCGCGGTCACCTGCACGAGCACCTCCTTGGTGAGGTTGTTCAGCAGGTACCCGAGCACCTGGTGGTCCTCTCGCACCCAGATGGCGTGGAGAGGGTTCGGCTCAGTCGATTCCTTCCCATCTTTGTCCTTGGTGGAGAGGATCCTGGCCGGCTCCGATGTAGCGCCGTCGACGTAGCAGAAGACGCCCGCGCCCCTCAGCTGCGGCGTGATCTGTGCGTGCCAGAGGACGTAGTTGGTGCGGGAGAGCCTCTCCGTGACTTGGCCGTTGAGGCTAGTCTGGGAGGCACCGGAGGAGGACGACATGATTTGCACTGGATGGAGTTTTAGGGTTTAGACGTTGTGGAAGAGAAGGGCTCTGATTACCATGTGCGATGGCGGAAAGCGTCGTACCTCAACTCGAGGGGACGCCGTACGTGTTTATAGGCAGGGGCGCCTCTCCCTGATAGCGCATACAGTTTAGATTACATTTTGGAGAAGAAGCTAGATAGAGATAAAATTACAAAGGGAAGATAAACTCTAGCTAACTACCTAACCGAACTACCAAAATATGGAGCGCACGATATGGTGCGGCAGCCTTGTCACGTACACAGCAATATGGTGTTTGACATTTGCGACTGTTTGTAGAGTTTTGTTTTACTTCTTTTTCTTCTGAAGAAAAGTTAAATGTACATCCTAATTTGTCCTATCTGTTTAAATTTTGCAGTATCAGTTTGCGTGGACAGAAAGAAGAACTACAAAGTTGTGACTAATTTAATTCGAATGAAAACGGGTAACTCTTCTATAGTTTGTATAGAAAACTTTATTGCAGATTTCGTAACAAGACTACTGCCATTGCTCCCCTAGATTGTGTTTAAGATTCTTTGGATCCAAACGTTTCTAAAAAGGGAAAGGAAAACACTGATCGAGTAGCAGCAGCCAACCTGTAACTGACGGACAGGTTCGATGTACATAACCGGAGAGTTTGTTTAGAGCTTACTTGCATCTGTTTGTCTGCTAAGCTTGCGTTTTGGGAGCAGGGTTTCAGTTGACATTCACAACTGTGCTGACCTTGCATAACAAGTAGTAGTTGACTATGGAAGTTATTGTGATACCCCTGTACAAGTCATTGGTGCTGACTTTTCTACCTCCTCAAATAAAATATAACCTAATGTTTGACATTGGCTTAGTTAGGTGCCCTACATGCTCTGTTTACGTTAACCCTAAACCAGACAAGCCATGTTGTGTCAACAGAGTAATATTGCAGATACATGCTGACCATGTTGTGTTACTTAGTTTTGTGAACCTTTTGGTGGACAGATAGGAATGGCTTGTGCCGGCGATATTTTTTAGCTGTTCAATCCTTGAATGGAAAAACTAAAATTAGGTATCTGCACTATAACATGAGATTTCTTTGGTACCCATGGTAGTGGCTCTATCTGGTATCCCATTGGGAGCTTAGTCATCCTTATCATAAACTTCTTTTATTTATCCATCATGCGGTGCAGACAATGCCGCAATGTGATTTATCGTCGGGTCAACCCGGCGTCAGGAAATTGAACTAGATTACTCCAGGATCACATAAGACTTTCTTTTCTTTATGCAGACATGGACGCAGCGATAAGTTAGTTTATGGAAATATGTGCACAAGCATGGCATTGAAAGAAGCCTCATCAGCTGACACAGCCCACACAGAAGCCGCCTATATAAACCGTACCACTACAAACTCCAAAAACGCAACACAAACCAGAGTTTGGGATTCCAAATCCAAGAGGCAACCGCATTTCTAGATCATCAGAAGATGAGGGTGGGTGCTCATGATCTGAAGCTCAAGGGGCTCAAGAGGTCTCTCAAGGAGCACAAGGCCAGGCTCTACATCATCCGTCGATGCGTCGTGATGCTCCTAAGCTGGCATGATTGATTAAGCGATTTGGAGTGAATTTCTTCACAGTTTCTCTTACTTCTCTATCTGACTGGCCAGCCTAACGGCTGAAATTTTGGTCTCTCTCTCTCTCTCTCTCTGATGTACGTAATAGCTCTGTATATATCCTGTCAAAGTAGGAAGGCTGGAAATGAATGGCAACTTCTTTCTTGATGTGGTATCTCCAGAAATTTTCTGAGGTTTATACCCTTTTGGCCCTTTTCTTCTTCTAAAACAAATGACATGCATTTTGATGCGTGTTTGAGAAAAAAAAGAAACCAAATTTTGCTTGGCACGGGGAATATAATCTACTCCCTCCGTTCCTAAATATTTGTCTTTCTAGAGATTTGAACGAGTGACTACATAGGGAGCAAAATGAGTGAATCTACACTCTAAAATATGTCTATATATATTCGTATGTGGTAGTCCATTTGAAATCTCTAAAAAGACAAATATTTAGGAACAGAGGGAGTAGCATATACCGCAGGTGCAGTGCAGAGAGGTGATACCAACAGATTCGATATGGAATTTGTCATCCCATCATTAGTTGGTACCATTTCCAAGTCTGAGGCTGATGGCTTTTGATGCTTGATGCTCAATGCACCGATTTTTCTGAATGTTCACCTCACTCTCCTCTTATCAAACCTGCACCGAGTGTGATTTCTCAGCAGTTTACAGGACAGTGGCCTGAGTTTAATTCCTACTGCAATGGACCCGGTTTATGGGGTTTTCGACGCGACCGTGATCGGCTTGCCCTAGCAGTCTAATTAGCTTCCTACCGCAAAATTACAAAACAAGAGACGCGTCCGAGCAGCAAACGCACATTTCTTTGCTTGAGTACAATAATGTCCTAACCGCAATTAGAAAATATCTCAAAAGTTGTTCAGTGTGTAGGTGCTTGTGGGAGGGAGCACATAGCTTTTGACAAAGCACAAAACAGTGCCTTCCTCGTTTTTGAAATAAAGCCTGATGGTGAAATGAACCATAGTGAAATGCGAGCCCACTTTGTGAAAGCTGATCAGTGCTCTGACTGTTCTACAGTTCCTTTTTGGCTCTTCTTTTGGGGATTACGCATCTTCTAGATCTTTCTTCACATGTTTGTGTTGGTTTTGCTTTTCTTGGTTTCTCTCAGAAACTCTTCTCCTTTTAATGATTAAGCTGATACATCATTTGGCGGATCCGAAAAGAGGAAAATCTGTATCTGCTATCCCTCTGGTTCAGACCAGAGAAAGCTGAAATGTAAAGGCACTCAAGAGGTTACAGAATACTCGATGCCAAGCGATATCTTCCGGATGGGGTTATTCTTTCCCATGAACAATACAAACTTGTCTTTGGCTTTGCCATGGCCACGGTTATGTTTTCATTGCCCGTAGGCCCAGTTTTCCTTATAAAAGGGGCTTTCCGTGAGGTTTTCGATTCTGTTTTCTGTATAAACTGGATCAATTCTTTTCTGCTTAATGAATTGCGGAGCTCCTGGCCCTTTAGGTTTTCCGAGAACAGTTGTGCTTTCAGAGGTATGATATCCAGCACTATTGGAATTTAGTACATAACTGAGTCTCATGTGATTTTTTTTCTTCTGGAATATGCATCTAAATGTGTGTTGTAAAAGAATTCTTAGTACTAAAGGAAAATGCCATGGTTCCTGGGTCTCTGCATAGTTGGATGCCCGCAGCCATAGGAGAACGACACGATGGCGAAAGTATAACAAGAACCAAGAGCCAAAAACCTACAAACTGACAGAGAAAAATAAAGCCAAGAAGCAAGCCTACAAAGCTAAGAAAGAATAACCAAACTAAAGATCTAGCAACGGAATACACCAAAAAGCAGCTCCAGCTTAGGCATCATCAGGTGGTCCTGCGTGCATTTATATGCATTTTGGAGGAAAAGAAACAAATCATCGGTTATTTCAGGCAATGAAAGAAAGAAATATTCACTCTAATGTGACAGTACTGCTTTGTTCCGAATATTATAGCCATGCTATATTACTAACATTATGTTGTGCAAACGAGTGCTTTTTTCCCTGTGTACCTAATTTGTCACATTGGGGAATAACACTCTGGTTGTAAAGGTAGCATTCGGTTCTGTACTGCCACGGAGGTCTCTGACTTCGATACCTTGGAGAAACATATGTTCGTCCTGTCCATCGTAACTTTGTTAAAGCTTGAAATGTGCTAGCATTGTAGTACACTGTTAAACAAACAGATGCATATACTGCAGCTTTCACTTTTATTGATTTTGTCTCATCAATTTCTTTTAGCAAAAGATATAAAGATGCACGAAATGAGCGTACCTCATATGGTTAGATTCCCTGTGGTGGAACCGGTCGTGCTCACATTTTGCTGGATTTATTTCATACTTTCCGGCGATGTATTTGCGCTCATGGGGTTTATGTGCATGTATGTGAGCATCTGAGATTGTACTATGTTAAAGAAAATATAAAGATGTTTTTTAAGAAGGATTACCCCCGGCCTCCGCATCACGACGATGCATACATCCATATATTACTAATAACGCAAAATCCAACAAGCTAACTACAACGACTCAGAAATAAAGCGAAAAGAAAACCTGAGACCGCATGCCTCGCGCAGTAACTTCATCAGATACACACTAACCCTATGTTACAAGACGACATCAGAACCGAAAAATACACAATCCTAGGCTACACCTTTAAAAAGAAATCGCCGCCCGTGCGCCGATGATGGTGAGTCCAACATCAGGTTGAACTCCAGATTCTCATCCCTGAAGCCAAGCTTCAATCCACCACGTTTAACAAGTTCACAACGCAGGCGCGCGTCGAGATAGCCTGATAAGAGATCTTGTGTTTCCAGCCGTCTATACCATCATCCCTTATCCGGCTACCGACTCCTCGATAACCGGATACCTATGGAGAAGACAACATAAGACAAAGATGTCTCATACCGCCTGCCTCCTGATAGTCGCACCAACTTCGATCCAGCAACGACAGGCTAAACATGACACCTCCGCCAGAACCACCGTGCAACACCAGCCGTTAGCAGGCATGACTTGACGTCTCCGCATAATCGCGCGTAGCATCCGTCAGCGGCGCATCCACCGGTGGCTTCGCCTGCCGCGACGACAGGCATTGCTCGACCTCTCCGGAAGAGGCGCATGTGTCACCTTTCGAGCCGCATCGAACCCGATCCATTGATGAAGGGGACGTCCCATACAGCCGCTAGCCTCAGAAAGGCCGTCACCACCTCAAGATCTAGTCTCCGAGACGCCCACACGTCTACGGAGTCTGCCGCCGTCGAAGAAGATGGACCGCCGCCCCGATTCCGGGCTCTAAAAGGAGAACCCATCGCCGCACCAGCCGCTGTCGTCGCCCATACAACATCAGCCGCCGCCGTCGCCGCGACCGTCAGATCCGAGCACAAGGGCCCGAATCCCTCGTGTGCCGCCAATGCTATAAAGATATAATTTGTGTACACCAAAAAAAAAATTCTCCTACGTATTTAGGAGCTGGCTATTTAGGTTAAAAATGAATCTTCGTCTCACGACTTTGTTGGGGTGGCTGCTTTATGTTGAGTTATATGATTTTGTGGCAATGATGCTTTTGTAAGCAGAAAATTGCCGACCCCTTGCAGATTATAATCTCTTGTATGCTCTCTCCTTAGGTTGGTTTGTGCTTTATCCTGTTTTGGCCGGGACTTTGTTTTCCCTCCCCTAGTGTTTAGCTATGGGCTATCATGAGGATTTTGCAAGGCTCTGCAGTAAGTTGAGGCTCTGTACATTGAACAATGCAGAGGCAGAGAACACACCTTTTGGTGGGTTGGTAGAGTTGTTGAGGTGCGAGAGTATCCATTAGGGTTCAAATCCTAGTGCTCACATTTACACACGTTGATGTGCATTAGGAATATAGTCAAATTTATAGATTTATGAATTTAGTCAGATCTGGATTTATTTATGCATACTTCTTTCTTAAGTCACACTAGAAGAACGCCCGTGCGTTGCAACAGGGCCACATTAACTTTAAGTGCTCAATATTAATCATGTTAATATTACATTTAATATTCTCATACATATCAAGTGACATTGGCGACCTTTTTTACCATCAAAACCTCACACACATACACTCTCCGTACCTCTTCCTCACTCTCTCTCCCTCTCTCTCTCTCTCTCTCTCTCTCTCTCTAACACACACACATATCCATCTTATTGGGTATGGAACCATAATCCATCTATTTCACACACACGCTAATGCATAACAATATGAATTGTGTGTATTATATTTGCCACCACAACTGAGGGAATTTATTTCATGTAAATCGGCTAGCCATAGCTCCATGACAAACAATACATCTAAATTCTTAGCGTTATTTTTATGTAATATGCATTATCTTTATACTATTTCTTGTCCGCGATTAAGCTATTACTTGAACTTGCTACCACCAAATGAACTCTCTCTCTCTCTCAGACACACACACTCACACACACACTCTCTGATATTATAGGACCAAAAACTTTTACCAATTACCATACTGTAGAACACCACACTCCTCAGAGGGTGTTTGTTTCCAGGGACTTATTGGCTTAGGGACTTAAAAAAGTCCCTATAAGTCCCATCTAAACCAAACAGGAGGGACTTATAGGGACTTAAAATGGGCATTTGGGACTTATGAAATAAGACTCTCAAGGAGGGACTTATAGGGACTTATAGTTGTAATATGGTCTTATAGGGACTTATAAGTCCCAGGAACCAAACAGGTAGGGACTTTTTAGGGACTTGTGACTTATAAGTTGGGACTAAAAAAGTCCTAGGACTTATGAACCAAACAGGGCCTCACTGCATCGATGGGCGTTGGGTGGTGTCTCTTGGTCACCTGGCATCCTCTAATTCTGCGCCACCATCTCGATTATCTCCCTTGGCACCGAATTGTAAACACCTGCCCTCCTTCTCCTTCTTCCCTGTGCTCCACAACACCCAAGCTGACCGTGAATCAAATCTGGACTGCTGGTACGGGCGCCCATGAGCTAATACAACGATTCTCAATCAGACATGACAAGAATGTAAAAGGGACACCGCCGGACTGGCCGTCGGCCCTCCTGTTCCAGACGCACTGCTTTGTGGCTCCAACACCTTCCTGACCTCCGGCGCCGGTGACACGCTGTTCGCGTTTGCCTTCCACTTCATGGAGCGGCTTGTGTCCTTTCAGACGATGGCGAAGCCGCCGACGACGGAAGACGACGACCTGCTGCCTGCCGACTGGTCCTGGAGAAGCATGCCGATGCCCTTCACCAAGGACGAGATGATCTTCTCCTACGCGCTGCACCCGGACGGGCGCACCATATTCGTGTCCTCATGGAGCAGGGCGGTCTGCGGCACATACTCCGTCGACACCAGGAGCTGCAAGTGGAGGCGCCACGCGGAGTGGATGCTGCCTTTCAGAGGCCGAGGCTACTTTGACACCGAGCTAGACGCATGGGTCGGGCTGCACGAGGACGGCTACGTCTGCTCCTGCCAGGTTGCCTCCCGCAGCGGCGGCACCACGCAGCAGCCGGAGTGGAAGATGGCCGACGAGCGTAGGATGTGGATCCCGTGGCATCAGCTGGAGTTTCGCCTGCGTCGGATGTGACGGCGCGGGCGGAGTATCGAGGAGTCGCCGGCGTCGGCCAGGGCCTGGGGCACAGAGGAGTCCTCCTAGTCAAGGAGGTCGGAGAGAAGAAGATGATAGCGGCGCGAGGACACATGAGGGCAGGCGTCGAGAGGATCGGCCATCCAGGCTCGTGAGGAGGGCAGCGATGGGAGAAACGTGTTAATGGTACCGTGTACAAAAATCCCATCAAAGCAAGTAAAATATACCATCGATGCTTAATTGATTCTGATTTAATTTTTATAGGTATTTTCGGATTTGTAGAGCATGTGCCCACGATCCTCGCACGCCGTACCTTTTTTTGACGTGTATGATTCATGTAAGGAAATATCCCATCAATGTAAGGAAATATCTCATCAATGCTTGATTGATTGTGATTAAATTTTTTATATGGTAACTAATCCGATGGATTTATGTGGGCGGTGAAGCGAAAAGGCAGGTGGGAGGGAGACGAAAAATAACCGGTCAGAAAAAAAAATGAATTGATTGTTGCCTTGTACGTTTGGTTTTGGTGTTTGAAGATTGATTACCATCCGTTAGTTGGGTTACCAAAGAATAAATCGATCATCATATGTGAATTCATTGTGTTATCAAATAAACATTGGGTTTGTCCGGCCAGTAGGAGGGGGGCGAATAAAAAACCGACAAAAAAACCGACGAAATTGGGAGGTGGGAGGGAGGACTAAAAAACCAGCGAAAAATAACCGACGGACTATTCACCAACTGCTCCATTAGGAGTAGAGAAATAAATCAATCATTATATGTGAATTCATTGTGTTGCCAAATAAACGTTGGGTTTGTCCGGCCAGTAGGAGGGGGGCGAATAAAAAACCGACGAAATTGAAAGGGAGGAGGGAGGACGAAAAAAAACCAGCGAAAAATAACCGGCGGACTATTCACCAACTGCTCCATTAGAAGTAGAGATTGCCTTGTCACGATGGCAATAGAGCAATATTCGATTTTTATCTGTAAATGTTGCATGCTTCTGTACTTACATCTACACCGATCTGCAAAATGGAACTTACGGGCAAAAACCTACCTAGCTTGACATCTCAAAAATGTTGGAGCACAATACTTGAGCCTGACCAAGAGGAAAAGAGACGTGCGATAAGAGAAGGATTTAGCAGACATAATTATATACTCCCTCCGTTTCAAAATAAGTGTCGCTGATTTAGTACAAAGTTATGGAGCACATGAAGATGGAGAAGCACTTTGCATATACTATATATCAAGAGGTACCAATTCCACATCTTACTAGCGAGACATCACCATCAGGAGCCAGTAGAAAATCCCTAGCCTCTCTCTCTCTTTGACAAAATGGCCCATCAATTCCCCTCCTACCCTCCCTCACCAACCATTACAACCCAACCTCACAAAATAAACAATCAAGAGAGAGAGGGGCACGCATCAATGGTGACACGAAGGCCCTACATGATTGATACAGAACCTGATGCCTTCATAGAGGCCCTACCAGCTATGACAACATCAACCATCCATTCTTCTTCTTCTCTAGAAGCACTGGTACAAGTCTATGGGCTGGCTCCATGTGCTGCCGGCGCCAAAAATGTCGTAGGCACTGCTTGCTGTGGCGCCCATGGCGGCGGCGGGATTCGCCGTGTTGGTGATTGAGTTCATGCAGCAGATGATCTCGCCGAGGGCGCATAGCCTGCTCTCCAGCTCCATCTTCTGTGTCTGCATCACTGAGTTCTGTGCTTGCAGCGCCACAAGGTTTTGGGTGGTCATGCCCAGCACCATGTTCATTTGTTGGCTCTGGTTCTTCAGCTGATCCACCTGTTTTTGTCACAAATATATTCTTCTTAGAAACATGTAGATCCTTTTTTCCCCTATGTTCCTTGTTAGGTTTTCTTTCATGTAAAGATGTGATGCTGCTAGTTTGATGAAACTCAACCTATTGCAAACTATAAGCAGCTCATGATGATGGATTGATTTGTGGTGTTGCTCAAAGTATTAGGTAGGGGGCAATTGGTGGGGCATGGAGATCACAAAAACTGTGTTTTGTCTGAGCAGATATTTCAGCTGGGCCTTCGTTTTCATCAATTTTTGTTTTCACATGCTTGGGCGCATGCTCTCATAAAAAAACATGTTTTAAATATTTATGACAACTACACAATTAAATTATGGACATGTACAAACTTTATGCTTATGTGCACTTATATAAATAGCATGCTTGGAAGGGTGTAACAAACCTGCGAGGAGAGGTCGTCGAGGTGTTGTTGCTTGCGCACCCTAGATCGGCGTGCCGACTCCCGGTTGGACTCCTTCCTCCTCTTCCTCCTCTTCTCCATCTGGGCCCGGAGGTCCGGGCAATCCTCGGCGGACCTGGAGCTCCGGGTCCCTTGGCTCGACGCGAACGAGGTCCCACTTGACATGGTCACCTCCCAACAACTCACAGCAGTTTCACTTCCTCTTATATCTTCTTGAGTATAAAAACACACCTTGTAACAGCACTTGGGTACCTTTGTTACTCAGTGCTAGCTAGCTTGATTATGTTACTAGTATGAACTCCGGCTACAGCTACAGAGCTACAGGGAGGTTAGGGAGAAGACGTAGAACCAGTAGAGGAAGACGACGGAGAAGGACTGGACGAGGCGAGTGATCGCTGCGCCGACCATAAATCCGGAGAGGGGATACTCCAACAGGACCAGCAACAACATCTACACGTGCTACTGCGGCTCTATCATCAAGAACACAACAGACTCTTTTCTTTACCTTGCAAATGAAATATTATCGATCTGTTCTGTTTTCAGATACAAGTTTTGGTGCTGTGTGGCAAGAAATATAATTTTTATTTTTTGCCAGAACCTCCCCTTGGAAATGAAACTGTCGCAGATCAAATTTCGGCAGAACCTCCCCTTGGAAATTGAATGAAATTCAGAGGGAATTTTGGCAGAGCCTCCCCTGGAAATGGACGATCGGAGAAGGAATTTTTGGCAGAGCCTCCCCTGGGAAATGGATGATCAGTGAAGGAATTTTTGGCAGAACCTCCCCTGAGAAATGGATGATGAGGGGAGAATTTTTTGGCAGAGCCTCCCCTGGAAATGGATGACCTGGGAAGAAAATTTGGGCAGAGCCTCCCCAAGTCAAAACCTAAGATTGGGAAGAAGGATTTGGCTGAGGTGGCAGGCTTTTGGCCACTGTGGACGGGGCTAGGCAGCAGCCAAGAAACAGATTGTGCTCTGCTGTTTGGCGGCAAAGGGGCGTGCTCTCACGGCGAAGCGGAAGGAAACCTAGCAAGGGAGCTGGGGAAGAGGGGAAAAGGGAATTGAAGCTTGGTGCAGAGGCGGCATTTATAGCCGGAAAACGGGCGGGTTTAACGAGAGAAAGAATTGCGAGAGAAATTGGTAATGGTGGTGGTGGTGGTGGTGGACGGGAAAGGTGAAAGGGATGGCGAGATGCGCTCGGAATCTTCTGCGGCATCTGCTGGCAGCGTCAGGAATCGTTTCATCCTGATTTTTGCCGTCCGTCCGTGGTTTCGGTTTGATTGCCTGCGATGCGACGTCATCCGCGGTTTAGCATAGCAATTACCAGCCGAGAGTCGCTTTGGGGTAGAAAATGCAGGGAAATGGTGGTCGAGCTAAGAGTCATCGCCTTGAATTGAAGAGACGATTGCCCCTGCCGTATATTACTGTGAAATATAGAAGATCGTCAAGTGTGAGCAAGGGATCATCGGAAAAGAAAAGAAGAGGACAAGCCTCTTTTCATTTTTGATTCTTTTGGTGTTCTAGGCTAGTAACGTGTATCTCACGAAATCCTTAGGTCATCATTGGACATTAACTAGCTTTGTGTCCACAGACAAAGGAATTGGTTGGCCTGCCACAGTCGTTGAGATCTTATGGCCAATTGTTTCGTTTGTGTCCCTTTGTTCCATGTTTATGACAACAATTACCCAATTTAGCAGCTTTGCACCCACATTTTTTGCCCAATTTAAGTGAACTTGTGCCAAAATTACCTCGTTTAAATTTTTCCCCGTTGATTGTGAATGTTACGCCAACTGGTTTGTTTTACTGTCTGGTTTTCTAATTTACTCTCGGTTCAAGAGGGTTTATTTTACTGTCTGGTTTTCTAATTTACTCCCCCCCCCCCCCCCCTCATCTTTTGCCCGAATTAATTGAACCTGGGCCAAAATTACCTCGTTCAATTTTTTCCGTTTTTGTGTTGATTGTGCATGTCACGTCAGCTTGTTTATTTTACTATCTGGTTTTCTAATTTGCTCTCGGTTCAAGAGGGGGGCTGGTACTAAAACCGGCAGACCTCGGGAAAGGGGGTCCCGAGCTGTGGATCTCGGATCTATGGGTAACAGGGGACGAAGGAGACATTATTTATCCAGGTTTGCGCCCTCTCGAAGAGGTAATACCCTACGTCCTACTTGATTATCGAGTACAGGCTTGATCTATCTCGCGATCGTAAGGAGTGTTCTAACCCTAAGGCTAGGTAGTAATAATGATGATCTCCCTCTATGGACTAGACCTCCCGGTTTATATAGACACTAGGGGTACCTAGGGTTACACATGGTCGGTTGCCAATCTAGGGTTACATGCGCCGCCGAGCCGATGCAGGTCTTGGAGTACACGTCAAGTCTTCGGTAGAGTCCATCTTTAATCACGATGAAGTATGAGGCTTTCGGAGTCCTTCCTTAGAGAAATGGTGGACCATAAGCATGGCCCATGGACTGTAGGCCAACTAGGTCGGTACCCCCTAATTCAGGACACCGTTTGGCCGGATTGGCTCCGATACCTCGGTTGGAAACAATAAAGCTGAGGAGTTTGCCCGCAGGTACTTCGAAGACGCACTTTTTCGGGTTCAATTTTATTTGATATGCTCGAAGGTTATCGAACGTTTCACGAAGGTCGTCAACCAGCTGACCGACGTGTTTGGTCTTAACGACCACGTCGTCAACATAAGCCTCCACGGTTTTCCTGATTTGTTTTTCCAAGCATGTTTGAATCATACACTAGTAGGTTGCGCCGGCATTTTTTAGTCCAAAGGGCATTGTTAAAGCAGAATGGCCCATACGGGGTAAAGAAGATAGTTGCCACCTGGTCGGACTATTTCATTTTGATTTGATGGTACCCTGAGTAGGCATCTAGGAAGCACAAAGAAATCATGCCCAGCTGTGGCGTCCATGATTTGATCAATTCGTGGTAGGGGAAAGGATCCTTAGTGCAAGCTTTGTTGAAGTCTTTAAAATCGACGCAAAGGAGCCATGATTTTTCCTTTTTGGGAACCATTACCTGGTTAGCTAGCAAGTCGGGGTACTCGGCCTCGAGTAATTTAGCCAGCTCTCCTCCCATTGCTTGGCGCTTGGGTTCCAAGAACCGCTGAAGCGCTTGTTTAACCGACTTGAGCCTTGAAAGATATTCAGGTTGTGCTTGGCAAGCTTGCGTGGGATTCCTGGCATAGCGGAAGGGTGCCATGCAAATATATCTCAGTTTTCTTTGAGAAAATTGCACAAGGCCTCATCAACTACTGGCTCCAGCTATGCCCCGATGGATGCCATTTTATTTGGATCTATAGGTGTACCTGAAATTTGGCCATCTCATCAACTGGCTTGAATGAGGTTGACTTGGATCATTTGTCCAACATAACGTCATCCACGGTGCGGTTAGTTCCTCGGCCGCGGGGGCCTAGGATAGCGACTCGAGGGCAAGTGACGCCGTTTTTTCGGCTTTAAGTGCTCTGTCGAGGTTGCTTGAGATAGTGATCACCCTGTTTGGCCTGGCATCTTAAGCTTCATATAGCCATAATGCGGGATTGGGTGGAACTTTGAGAAAGCGTCGCTCCCTGAAAGGGTGAGGTAACCACTTTGGAAGGGGACGATATGGAACATCACCTCTTTGGATCGATAGTTCTCGGGAGTTTCGAAGATCACGTCCAGGGTAATTTCCCCAACGCACTGTGCCTCTCGGCCCGGTATTATTCCTCTAAAGGTGGCGTGGCTATGCTCGATGCGTGATTTATTGATGTGCATCTTGTCCAGAGTATCTCTGTAGATGAGATTTAGGCTGTTGTCGTCGTCCATTAGCACCTTTTGAAGTCGACAGCCACCAATGATTGGGTCAAGAACCAAAGTGGTCGGGCACCTGCAGGAGCCGTTCTTCAGCTGATCTCCTTGGTCGAAGGTGATTGTCAT
The DNA here is from genome assembly GCA_032464435.1 of Aegilops umbellulata. Classification (NCBI taxonomy): domain Eukaryota; kingdom Viridiplantae; phylum Streptophyta; class Magnoliopsida; order Poales; family Poaceae; genus Aegilops; species Aegilops umbellulata. Next base: position 328,333,719 of record CP136058.1, on the reverse strand, counting down.
GTCTATCCACATGCCTGGTGTTGTGACATGTTGGACGGAGCTAAGCTCCCGCAAGGCTCTTTTTCTCTAGTTTTTGACTTAAAGGTTTCATAGATCATAAGGACCTTGGCCTCATCCGAGGATGTTGCCGGGTACCCACATTCTGCCTTGCTCTTGGGGAGGGCTTCTCCTCCCCTGGACACTTGTTTGATTACCCAACAATCTCGAAGACTATGGGTCGGGCTAATATTGAGTAGGACGGAATGTATTGGGCACGGCTTGTCGAGCAGGCCGTCAAGAACGATCTTGGCTCCTATGAAAGGCTTCCTCCTCTTCCGAGGTGAGTCGGCCAATGATTGCTGGCGAGAGTAGCATTTTTGGAGTGTTAGCTTCTCGCGCTTCGTCCTTCTGGCGCGGATTGACTCTAACTGCTCTTTTTGGGCCAACCAAGTGTCCTCTATAGAGCAGAATTTTAACACCAGATCTGACAACTCGGAAAAACGTTCAGACACAACGTCGAGCAAGGGCATTTAACACACCTTCGTCTTTGCAATTGTGTTGGAAGGTGGCTAGTATATCGGAGTTGGGGTAGTGTATCATCCTATTCTTAACGAGCAAGAATCTGGCCCAGAATTGCCTGACTATTTCTCTGGGTTGTTGTTGTATGTAGACTAGATCCCAAACATCGGATGGCCCAGAGTTAGTCGGGCGGTACTCGATGTGGTGGGTGGGTGGGACCAAAAAATCGATCCCGACCGCCCTCGGGCTTGAGGCTCGGGTGGTGTCGTCCTGAGAAGGACATGTTAGAGATGGAGTGGCCGAGTTGATCTTGAGATCTCATCTTCCGGCTTCCTTTGTTTGGTTGTCTTCACCCTCACTCGCCAAGTGATACTCAAGTCCGGGGGCAAGGGGGGAGATAGAGAGATCGTCGGAGCCCGTCTCTTGATGGAGAGGGTGTGATCCGGCTGCCGGCGTTTGGGGCGCGGGCGTCATGCCGCGAGGGCCATGGTCGTTAACCAACAGTTCCATCGATCCTTTCCCGATCACACAGCAGAACTCTCAATGAAAGCACCAATGTCGGTACTAAAACCGATAGACCTTGGGGTAGGGGATCCCGAGCTATGGATCTCGGATCTATGGGTAACAGGGGACGAAGGAGACAATATTTACCTAGGTTCGGGCCATCTCGAAGAGGCAATACCCTACGTCATGCTTGAGTATATTGATGATGATGTATCGAGTACAGGCTTGATCTACCTCGAGATCGTAAGGAGTGTTCTAACCCTAAGGCTAGGTAGTAATAATGATGATCCTCCCACTTTGTACTAGATCTCCTAGTTTATATAAACACTATGGGTACCTAGGGTTACACATGGTCGGTTGCCAATCAAAGGTTACATATGCACCTCTAGGCCGATGCAGGTCTTGGAGTACACTTCAAGTCTTCGGTAGAGTCCAACTTTAATCACGCCAAAGTATGAGGCTTTCGGTGTCCTTACTTAGAGAAATGGTAGGCCATAAGCCTGGCCCATGGACTGTGGGCCAACTAGGTCGGTACCCCCTAGTCCAGGACATCGTCAGGTGCGTCCTACCATGTTCTCTTTTTCTTCAGGCAGAGTGCTTCGTCCAACCTTAAGTATGTTCCCCCTTTCTCTGTCCATTTTGATTTCTTTTCCTCCTACCTCTGGTTTGTTATGGCTAGGCTCGGGTTGCAACTTGTGAGCTGCGTTGAGAATTTTCCCGAAGAGGAAGGGTGAAGCAATATAGTAGCTGATAAGTATTTCCCTCAGTGAGAACCAAGGTTATCGAACCAAAAAGAGAACCACACAAATCCTAGTGAACAACACATGCACACACAAAAGCAAATACTTGCACCCAACGCGAGCAAGAGGGTTGTCAATCCCCTTGAACTCGTTACTTGCAATGATTAAATCTTGTAGTGCTAGATAGATAATTGCAAAACAAAAGAAAATTAAATAAATTGCAGCAAGGTATTTTTTATTTTTCTAATATGATTAAGTACACCCGGGGACCATAGTTTTCACTATAGACTTCTCTCTCGAAACAATAGCATACGATGGATAGACAAATTATTGTTGGGCAATTGATAGAAAAGTGCATACTTATGATGTTATTCATGACAATGATCATGTATATAGGCATCACGTCTGTGACAAGTAGACCGAAACGATTCTGCATCTACTACTATTACTCCACGTCGAGAGCGCTTCTATGCTTGCCTCTCTCTATGTATTGAGTTCATAACAAACAAAGTAATGTGAAGTATGATGACATGATATAGACAAAGCAAACTCAAGCAATATGAATAAAACCCCCATCATTTTACCCTTAATGGCAACAATACAAATAAGTGCCTTGCTACCCTTTCTGTCACTGGGTGAGGACACCACAAGATTGAGCCCATCACAAAACACCTCTTCCACTAAAGATAAATCAATCTAGTTGGCCAAAACAAACAGATAGATCGGAGAGAAATACAAATCTATAATAAACATGCATAATGAAGTTCAGAAAAGACTCAATTACTTTCAATGAATAATCTAATCATAAACCCATAATTCATTGGATCCCAACAAACCACAGATGAAGACTACATCGATAGGACTCCAAGAAGATCGAGGAGGACATGGTACTGAAGATCAAAGAGAGAGAAGAAGCCATCTAGCTACTAGCTATGGACCCGTAGGTCTGTGGTGAACTACTCGTGCATCATAGGTAGGGCAGCAAGGTTGATGTAGAAGCCCTCCGTGATCGATTCAACGTTCGGCAGAGTACTAGAAAATGCCTCCAAATGGGATCGCGAAAAAACAGAAGCTTATGGCGGCGGAAAAAGTGTTTTGGGTGTCTCTCTGTTGGTTTGAAAATATTTGGGAATTTATAGAGGTGGAATTAGGTCAAACGGAGTTGCGTGGGACCCATGAGCTTAGGGGAGCCCCCCTCCTGGGCGCATTGGGTGAGCTCGTCGCTCTCCCATAGATCTTCTAGCCTCCCCCGAACGTTCTAGTGTCCCTTCTGGTCCAGAAAAAAATCATCGTAAAGTTTCACCGTGTTTGGACCTCGTTTGATATTGATTTTCTGAAAAGCCAAACAAGCAAAAAATGCTGCTGGCACTGGGTATTGAGTTAATAGGTTTGTCCCAAAAAATGATATAAAATAGCATAATAAAGCATATAAAGCATCCTAGATTGATAATATAATAGCATGAAATAATCAAAAGTTATAGATAGTTGGAGACGTATATGGGGTTCAAACACAAGATCTCATGCAACTAGCGAGCTCGCGCTGTCCACCCCAGCTAATGTGCTTCTATTGGAAGATAGAATGACCAGTATTCTATATACTATAGTCGGTGCCTTGCACGATGGCCACTCGCCAACGCCTCTCTCTACTCCGGCAAGGGTGGGAGAGGGTGAGGATTAGAGGTTGTGGGCGACCTCGACGCGTCTCCGCATGTTTTGGGCCAGCATGGGCATGGAGTTGGCATCGACCATGGACGACCTCTCACTTGGGAGAGGGAGAGACAGCGCCCAGCAAAGCTCCACAACAACATAGGTATCCTCCCTCTCCCGCCGTCCTTCTCTTATTTCTCCGGTTTCCCCAGCCGCCTCCAAGAAATGATATATGAAGTTTATTTTGGTGTCTAGTTTTTATGTTTTTTTTCCTTTCCGTGCACATGGTTTTCTTCCTCGATAATCCAAAGATGACATGGTCTTCTTCCTCCGTATTCTAAAGATGATGACGATCCAATTTGTCTTGCGACTATCTTTGTCAATCCACAATTTAGGCTTTCACATTTATTGAGGTAGGAGTCTCATGCTACCCTTTAGAAACTTTAAGGCTACTCCAATTTGTGTAGGTTTGGCTCTTTGCAGATTTTCTTTATACGATCGGAGAAACATGGAAGTGTGTGAGAAAGAGTTGGAGACCCAACATTAAACAATCCTAATGTCACTTTTGGTCCTACCAGGGTCATTTTTCATTTCTTTAAATGTGTTTGATTTGCTTGTTGTTTTGGACATTTACTATAAGACGGATATTATTATGAAATATTATTGTGTAAATACTTTTCATGACGAATATGGCATTTTTTATAAAAATAAACACTTTTATTAACCCAAAATGTAGCATCCAACACATACAAACACATTAAGCGACTCAGAGGCTCTGCATAACTAGGATGCACATAGCCAACGGGAACAAAGTTTGAAAAAACAAGAATAAAATAAAATGACATATTGGCAGCAATAAAGTCCTATATGACCGACACCATGCCTATATCGAAGGAGGAGGTGGACCGATGCGAAAATGATGCTGTCACTCATGTTGGGTAAAAACCTCCCTCTTCATCCAACCCAACTGCATACACATCGTCTTGAACAAAGCTTGGTACTCCGTTCGGTGCAACATATATCACACACGAAGTTAGTGTGTATAAATGAAAATAATCTGCAATGAAGAAGGAGTTTTAGCATTAAAAATAGTATCATTTATACATAGACAAAACGGCCATAATGAGGTAGACACTCCCATTCTTATTGGCATACTATAAACCTATGTGGGATCCGTCAAGCCAGTGACAGTATATAATGACAACATTTATTGGCGGATATAATTTGGACCCTATTTAAATGAATGGTCACGTAAGCACAAACTTAAATTAGAAGAAGAGGTATTTGATTGCTTGCAAAAGTTACGCTTTTTTACTTTCTTGCCATTTACGGTAGGCGAGGTTGTCTTGTAATTGTCCCATGAAAATCTTGAATTTTAAAGATATTTTGACAGCCAAATTTTATTACTATTGTCCACTAGTCTTGAAATTTTATTATTATTGTGGACTAAAATCTCCAAGCACGTGAGAGTACATAAAATCAACTATGAAAGATCCGGATACCTAGTCATACTTCCTCACTTTCTTTTTCCTTTGCATATAATTTCTGTTTGAAGTCAAAATTTATAATGTTTGACTAACTTTATAAAAAATATCAATATTTATTATACAAAACCAATATCATTAGATGCGCCATGAAATTAATTTCTTTTTTTGCGAGAAAACTTTCAGTCTATTCATCTTCAGTCATGGTAGTACAACGAATACCAGAAATAATAAAAATTACATGCAGATCCGTAGACCACCTAGCGACGACTACAAGCATTGAAGCGAGCCGAAGGCGCGCCGCTGTCATCGCCCCACCCTCGCCGGAGCCGGGCAAACCTTATTGTAGTAGACAGTCGGAAAGTCGTCGTGCTAAGGTCACATAGAACCAACACACCAGAACAGCAACCGCCACGGATGAAGAGTGTAGATCAAAAGGATCCAACCTGAAAACATACGAACAAAGATGAACGACGAATAAATCCGAGCAAATCTACCAAAGACAGATTGCCGGAGACACACCTCCACATGCCAATGATGCTAGACGCATCACCAGAACGGGGCCTTGGCAGGGAGACCATTATTACATCTTCAGGGAGCCGCCGCCGTCTCGCCTTCCTAAGCAAAGCTCAAACCCTAACAAAACTCGAAAAATAAATCTAAAAACAGAGCCCTCCCACCAGCAAGGGCCGAGATCCACTCCGCCTCTATGGCCCTAAGGCCACTGGAGACGGGGCGGGTCGGCGCCGCATAAAATTAATTTTCGTATTTATATAACTTTAGTGTTGTGGTTGTTTATATTTTAAAATATAAATTTGATCAAACTTTATGAAGTTTGAGTTCCGACAAGTCTTTATATAAGTGAAGTAAAGAAAATGGATGGAGTACCATTTCTCTTATGCATGCCTCGATAGTTTATTAAATATTAAATAGGGAAAGTTAGAAGGTTGATGGGATATTCTGTGCCTTCCGACATCAACATGTTCTGATTCTCGCGGGAGCGAAAAGAATCATTTAGACACTATTGATTTGGAAATAAGAAATTCCGGTCAAGAGTACGTATAATGATTGATAAGGTAATATATTATGCATTCTATCACAATAAGTTTTCTTTTTCGATAAAAAAAGGAAAAGAGAAATTTTTTGCACGATGAATTATCTCACAGTGTTATATCTACCAATTAATATTTACATGCTCCAAAAATGTATGTTATTACAATTAAACTAAAATATATCTGACCAAAGAAAAAAACTTATTGTGCAACCTAAGTTACCTTATACTATTTCTTAACTAAGTACTAAATGTAGATATGAGAAAGTTACGGGACATGGAGTTTCTGTAGTTAGAGTACAAACGCACCATTGTGAACAGTAAAATCAAAAAGAATAATTTTGAAAAAGAAAATATTTGGCAACAAACATTGTTGAATTTTCTACAAACGTGCAATTTTTCATAAGAAGAACATTTCAATGCTCTGGGCGAAAAAAAACGATGGTCCAAAAATACTATTTTAAAAAGCATTTTGGAGTGCTAATTTTGGTATTGCCCAGACCTCCACGAACATTTGATGACGGAAATGTGCACGCCAAGGCAGAACTAAGCATTGTTTGCTGTAAAATAAAATTAAAAATATGATTTTCTTGCATTTTACTATTCATAGGAGGAGCATCTGACCTTGGGATTAGAAGAAAACTTTCGAGCGGGCTTTTTTTTTTCTTTCGCTCTTATCTCTTTGAAGTTTCACCTTGGTACTGATTAATCCCGGATAGCATCATCGTACCGGTAGTGTGTAGTGGGATGGGTTAGAAAAGAGAAGCCACTCCCACTCGTGATGAGAAAACCAATTCAAACCATCGTTCTCCTCTCCTGTATGACGTCTGCTGCAAAGCAAACACGGATGTTAGCAGCAGTTAAATAATTGCACCACGACGTGAGGCAGAGGCGAGTTAACTTAGTATCCTTCTCGTGTGGTACAAAAGGGTAAGAGGTGCTCTGTGACGCGCGTGCGTACGAGTGTAGTAAATTAGTCCACGAGGCAGGGAGAATCGCAGAGGAGATAGATAGGTAAAGGTGGCCATCAGAGCGCATTACCGCACATGAACTGATGAACACGTATGTGCGCCTTTGGATGGGATATGAAAGCGGGGGAGGGACGTGTCGTCGCGTGGAGGCATGTCGACAGTACGGCGCTGCCGGTGCTGGCCTTCTCCGGAAGGGTCTACTTGTCCTTTTCCTCATTGCGCATCTCAAAAACTGCTCGTACACACCGCTGTAGGCTGATTCCGGCGGCTAGCTCGCGGCCGGAGTCCGTGGATCCACGAGGACTCTCGGCGTCCGAACTTTTTACAAGAGGGAGAAGAAAATGAGGTGAACGCCGTCACTGGATGCAGCACGTGGTCAAAAATTTGCAGCCGTTTCAAGTTTTAGTCAAAAGCAGGGCACATACAAAGAATACGATGGACCAGATACATCCGGTTTTATGAGCTGAGACTAGAGAGTTAGAGTTGAGAGATCGTCTATAGACTTGGTGCAATAGTTGGGCGTTTCTGTACAATTTTATTACCTTGACAATATATATGTCAACAAAGTGATATGAGATAAAAACAACATTAAGTAGAGACAATAGAGCCAGACATCTCAACCCGCTAAAACTAAACCTTAGCTAAAATTAAAACAACCGATATCAACTATAGGTGTGCATTCATACAAAACACAGCTCACATAGAAAAATAAAACGCGAGTTCACTCATGTCTTGATTTTCTATATAAAAAGAAGAAGGTCGCTTATAAAGTATCAGCTCCAGTGTTAAGTCGTGCTTCTCACCAAAATATATGCAACTCTAATTTTTTTTGTCTTGATTGGGGTGCAATCATGCATGCTTCCCCATTAGGTGAAATTTAGTTTCGTAAAAATACCTAATTAGCTACCTAGGTGTCTTTAGTGGAACCAAATTGAGATTATAATGTTGCATGAGAACAATGGATTCTTTAAAAATAAAAAAACTTGATGAGCTACCTCTCTATACACAATGTAATCAAATTGGGATTAGGAGGTTGCTTGAAACACCGGAGGTTCAAGGCAACGTAGACATCTAGCACAATTCCGTGACATGTGGCGAGCAAAAAAGACATGGGCAGGAAGCGCAAGAGAATGAGAATGAGTTTGGGCTTTTGGAGTCGGATGATCACATTAACAACACATGAAATCTAACCAAATGGGTGGACGAGGATTCGTGCTACGTGTCTGAAGTGGATCGGAAGACGTCAAGACATATACAAATATAGAAATAACAAATGAAACCTAAAATGGCATTGCTCCTTGAGTGTGCATGAAAAATATAGTTAATGGTTATTTTGTGGCATGCTGCATGCGCATGAAGAGTTAGTGTGAATCATCCTTTACATTTTGAACCTACTTGATGATGTAGATAGACTGCATATCAAGATAAATAAGATAGTGGGGATTGATCTCTTAGGTATATAGGTTACAAGTTCCATAAAAATGTTAGTTCGTGAATTTCATTAAAAAGACATTCATGTTTTTCGAATTAAAGAAAACATTAGTTTTTAAAGACAATCTTAGAAGCTTTATTAAGTCGTCACAATATTTATAGAAGCAACAGAAAGATCATTGGGCTGGCCTAACCAGACAAAGTAAAGGTACACCTCGTAATGTTTCTTACGTACCTTACATATGATATGATTTGGCAGTTTTATATTGGTCACCAGTTGGGGCATAGGCCCACCATGAAATCAGGAAGAGGGGGCAGCTTAATTAGTAGGGAAGATATTTATGTAAGTTAAGTAGAAGTATTACATAGGTGTAACATTTAGCACCAGACATGGTAGGCAACCCCTAAAGATAAATCATGTTTCGCTCAATTGTGAGCTTCAGCATTACAGACCGGAGAGTCAACCCTACGGTATATGATCTTGTGTATGATCGCCCCTTAACTAGATGCACCCCCTTGTTGTATGTCATCAATCACCACCTTGCATTCTAGGGATGACATGAATCTGCTGAACATATAAATCTTGTGCAAGCGCCAAGGCTTCTCTAGCAGCTAAAGCCTCAAGGTATCCGGTCATTGATTTTCACAAGGTTCTGCGGAGGTGCGATCCAGTGGGTTGTCCTATTCGTTTTCGTTCTAGGAACCGCAGTAGCCAACTTCTAGAGACCTCGAATATCTGTCCATAAGAAAGATGTGCAATGGGTGGACAAAAGACTTTGAAAAATATCCTCGTGGATACGGATTTCTTTCTTCTAACCGACAAAACAAAAGCTATCTCTCTTGTGCTAGCCACCAGGGAAGTCCGCCCGCCACTGTTCCTCCGGCGGCTCCCCACCGCCGTCGACGACCTCGGTCGTCGGTGGTGAGGGGGATCGCTGGATCCACATGCGCGGATCGTTTTTAGGCCCCCGTAGTCTAGCTTTTTAGGTTGTTCATCGTCTTGGCTTCGGCGGCGGCGATGGCGGCGCTGAATAAAGATTCTTCAGATCCTTCCTCGACGAGACGATCGGTCCTATGCTTGGGGATGTATTTGAAAACCAGTCTGTTTAAATAAGGATGGCATGGGGAAGGCAGCATCATCGTGGTGGACCCGTGTCTTTGGACTCCGCCATTGTGACGACGTTTACTCTAGCACCGACGCGGAGCTCGGGAGGTTGTCTAGGAGTGGATATAGATTGTGGTCTACATCAACAATATCTAGAAGATTGTGCTGGGTTTGTGGTTCATGGATGGCAGATATGATTGTCTTCTCCGACGTCTTAGTCGTGCAGGGGTGCCAGATTTGGAGTTCGATGGTGTGTCCAGGGTGTTGTCTTAGTCTGGTTTGTTCAACGGTAATGGTTTCACCTTTGGTGAGCCACCCTCGAGGTAGGTCCGCAAAGGTGCATATCAACGATAAAACCACATCGAGTTCGGGTGAGGAGACGACCCTACATTTTTTCCTTCTGTGGCTGATGTGTTGGCGCCAAAGGCAGGTTTGTGTCAAAAAAATAACGGCACATGAGAGGTTGGATTCCAACCGTGGACCTCCTGTTAGTGCACTAACCTTGCTAGCCAGCAAGGCTATAGAGTTTTGATGACAATACATAGCGCAATGTAACATTGAGCAGCGGCGTAAACTGAACATTACTTAAGAAATTGCAACCAAAAATTCAAATTTTGATCACTTTGTGAAAATTAAGGAATTTTGACAAACACGAACAATTTCAAATTTTGGAAACAACTTTTTACACTGCAAAAGAAATTTTAAAATTCTCGAACATTTTTCAAAAAAGAAAAAAAAAGAAATTTACATTTTTTGGAAAAAGTACATCTTTTGAAATTCGAAAAAATTGTTAATACGTTAACATTTTTCAAAAATTTTAGAACATTTTAAAAAACAAAAATATTTTTTAAAATTTCAGAATATTTTCCTAACAACACGAACTTTTTCTGAATTGGTGAAAAAGTTGAAAACTGATTTTTTTTGAAATCCCATTTTTTTAAAACCCAAAGATTTTTTAATTGGTGAACAAAAATTCAAAAAGGAAGAAAATTTGAAATCCAGAACAAAATTTTGAAACTAGGTGCAGTTTGAATATCCCGAACAATTTTGTAAATACGAACACTTTTTGTATTTATGAAAAAAACGTAAATGGAATTATTTTTCTAAAATTTCGAAAAAAAATCTAAAACACGAACATATTTTGTAAAGCACGAACAAATTATGAAACTTTGAACATGTTTTTGAAAAATTGTGAACAATTGTTAACATAATGAACAAATTTTGGAACACAAACAAATTTTGAACATCGGAACGATTTTCTAAATTGTACAACTAAACCAAATGAAGAAGAAGAAAATAAAAAAGAACAGAAAAACAAAAGAGAAAGAAAAAGAAGCAATATAAGAACAAAAGGAAAAGAAAAACCGGTTCAGGAACCTTCTAAAATTTCCCTGAACCAGTAAAAACCGGCTGGGAACCTCCAGAAGGAGATGGCTCGGCCCGATTGATCCCGCCCCTGTGCGTTTCGTCGACATTTTGACGCAGAGAGCGTCAAATAGGATTTCGCTAAGCTGACCACCATTCTTGAGTATTTTCTTCCTTCTTATTTTGACTGGTCTTGAGTTTTTCTTCCTGAGTTCTGCGATCCAGGGGTACAATTAGGCTCTTTACAGCCCAACTTACAAGCGTTGACAGCCCAGAAGCCCAGCATCTCAGCCTGCCCTGCCCTCGCCCTAATTGCGTCTGCCCATCGCGCACGAAACATCATCCCCAAGCACGCAGAGAGCGCCGAGATCCGCCCAAACCTAGCGCCGCCGCGGCTCCTCACCCACACGGCCGCCGCCGTGTTCGCGTCGGCAGATCACGAGGCGCACGGCCCTCCTCGCGCACTCTCGGTACGCGCTGTCCGCCTCGGCTCATCCTGGACTAGGTAAAGCTCCGCCGCCCCCTCCCGCTCGCCGCTGTTTTTCCCGCGGTGAGGAAATTTACGGGATTCCTGCCTCAGCGATGGGGTTCTAGTCACGTCCTACGCTTGCCACTCGCGTGTGCGACCCGTTGGATTTCTGGCGCCGGTCAAATTTTTATCGAGGACCTCGACTGTGATCCAGTTGTAGTCACGGCGTTCTGATGCTCCGTGTCATTCTTTGGCTGTTTACGCCCGACTAATTTTTCAGCTGTTTGTTGTCTGAATTTTGCGCTAAAAAGAGACCTGTTGCTGTTAACTTTGAACTGTATTTTGGGTCCATTCTTTGTACGGCTGGTTAAATATCTGCAATTGCCATTGCATTTGCCGCTGATAAGTAGACATGTCAAATTGGTAGCTCTTGATGTGCATCCATCTTGAAATGGTGATGGAGTATTTATCCTCTCCAAGTTTTCTGCTGAAATGCTGTAACATCACAAATCAATATGTTATGTGCCAATTTTTGCATCTAGGAATGCCTTCATGTTTACCTGTTGCATGGAAAGCAGCCCCCCTCAAACTGAATTTTTTGAACAATAATGGAAGGTTGTTCGGCACGTAAGTTCACCATGCTGAACAGTCACTTAACATTACGGGTAGCCTTTTTGCAAGCTTATGATATGTTAATCCATGGATTATCCTCCTCCTTATCTTCTTCCTGTTTTACTCGCCGGCCTACTCTGTTATTCTTGTTGCTAGTTTTGGCATTTGCACTTTTGTGCTTGTGTTGTTGTTTTGAAAAACATGCTTTGAGTTTGAGGAATTGCACTGATCATCCACAACTGACCTTTGTGTTGCAGATGGCTGGATATATGTCACGAGGACCCCCAAATGGCTCTATTTATGTATGCAATCTGCCTCCTGGAACTGATGAGACCATGTTGGCGGAATATTTTGGCACCATAGGGTTGCTAAAGGTATGGGTCTTACCAGGTAACATTTTCACAACCACATGCAAGTTCTTGAATGGTCTTGTAAGCCCTAATTCCATGTCATGATAGATTTGTCATTTCCTCTTGTCATATCTCAACAGAAGGACAAAAGGACTGGCCATCCAAAGATTTGGATATACAGGGACAAAGTTACAAATGAACCAAAGGGTGATGCAACAGTCACTTATGAAGATCCACATGCTGCTTCAGCTGCTGTGGAATGGTTCAATAATAAGGATTTCCATGGAAGCATCATCCAGGTTCACATAGCTGAGTCAAAAAACAAAGATACAGTTGATAACTTCACCAATGTGAGCGTTGATGCTGAGATTGTTGGACAAGATGAATTGGATAACGGATCAGGCAGAGGTAGAGGACGTGGTGATGGTCCAGCAAAAGCTTGGCAGCAAGATGGAGATTGGATGTGTCCAAATACAAGGTCTGTTACGATTGGTGAGCAACTTTTCTGTTGGTGTTGACTAGTTTGGTCTTTACTATGTAGTCTATCCTTTCTTATATGATTTCTTCTTTCAGCTGTGGCAATGTAAATTTTGCCTTCCGTGGTGTTTGTAATCGTTGTGGAGCCTCTCGCCCTGCTGGTGTTAGTGGATCTGGTGGTGGTGGTGGTAGGGGTAGAGGTCGTGGTAGTGATGATGCAAGAGGCAGTCGTGCTGCTGCTGCTGTTGGTGGTCCTCCTGGGCTGTTTGGTCCTAATGATTGGCCATGTACGATGTAAGGACATCGAAATATTTTTTATTCCATTGCTTTGATACGTCTCTTTATTACTTTGTCTTTACACTTCCATTTTTACTCCTTCCTTCCCAAAATTAAGGTCCTGAGTCGTTTAATAAAAAGTTTGACTAATTTTGTGGTATAGAAAAAGAAATTTTGACATCTGTTGATTTGGTATTTTAGATGTTTGATATTTTTTCTATGAACTTGGTCATTTGACTTAGGACAGCATTTATGTGCCTTATATTTTGTGAAACTGGGAGTACCCGTCTTACTATTTAAAAAATTTGGTGGCTGTTTTGGTGGCAAATGATTTTAGAATGGTTATCACATGTTGTATTATCCTTGTTACAGGCTAAGTTTGCTTCATCATATTGTAATTGCTTTTGTCCATTGTCATCCAAGTGTTGTATAGAGCTCGCAAGGAGGATACCCTCTTTCTAGTCTTACTTTTGGACCAATTAAAGTTCTTGAGAGTAATAGAAGGACATTGTTTTGTACTGTTCTATAAGGCCGTTATCTGATATGAAACCTATTTTCTATGTGTGTTTCAGGTGTGGTAATGTAAACTGGGCAAAGCGGACCAAATGTAATGTCTGTAACACCTCTAGGCCAGGTCACAATGAAGGTGGTGTGAGGTACTACATATTACATGTTAAAAATTATTTGTACTGAACATGTTGCGAATTCAATTTCGCTTAAGTCGTGCATCCTTCACCGATCTGACGTCCAGTGTAGCAGTAGTGTCTACAGTGTTATGATCCACCCACAACTGGGTGCACTATGTTATGGTCAAAGCTAAGCAGCTTTGGATCCGATTACTTACATCGAGGGTACATATTTGTGTCTTACACCTTTTCTCATCAATTATTGTCTTTGCAGAGGTGGCCGGGGTGGCGGCTTTAAAGAACTTGATGAAGAAGAACTAGAAGAAGTACGGAGGCGCCGGAAAGAAGCTGAGGAGGTAGGATGCTTTCTTTTGCATTATTGTATTTGTGTCATGATATTGGGTTTCCATATCAAAATTTTCTTTTTGTAGGATGATGGAGAAATGTATGATGAATTTGGTAACCTCAAAAAGAAGTTCCGTGCTAAATCACATCAAACTGAGAGTACACCAGCTCTTCCTGGGTCTGGACGTGCTGGATGGGAAGTCGAGCACCGTGGTAATATCTGCTCTTTTTTCCTTCGCTTTTAAGGCATTTTCGTTTGATTAAGTCGTGTGTTACTTCCATAGTTCTTGTCATGGAAGCACTTTAAATTCTGTAATACTGGGACTAGAGTTTTCCATTTTGCATGTGCTGTACATGAACTGGTGATTTCGCTACTGTAGGTTCCACTGAGAGAGAAGGCCGAGAGAGGAGCAGAGATCGGGGCAGGGACGACTACGATGAAAGGGAAAGCAGGAACAGAGACAGAGGTTCTCATGGAAGAGAGCGGCGCCGTAGCCGAAGCAGGAGCAGAGACTGCGAGAAGGAAAGGGGGAGGGACAGGGGCAGAGACCGTGGCAACGAGAGAAGCTGGGAGCGTGGCACTGAGCGTGAACGTGATCGCTACAGATGATATGTCAGGAGTTTTCTCGTGTTTGCTCGTCACTTTTCATTTTTCTGAATCTTTTGTTATGCTGTTGGAGAGCTGTGGTGTATCACATTGCCATTAGACATGCTTATTATTTATATTTGGGTTTTGACTTCCCAAAAAACTGATCGGATGAACGGGTGGTCAGATCATATGGTACAACAGAATTGCCGAGCAATGACCATCGAGACCTGACAATGTCTGGACCATAGTAGACTCGACGAACCAGGCTGAGTACATCCTGTGTTGCGGTGTCTGATGCTAGACGAGCCATAGATTGTAGCCAAGGCATCAGCCATGTCTACTATGTTTGCCTTTCTCTGATTTATCATCTCATTAATACGTATACAAGTTGACATTTGATTTGATGGCTTGACATCATGGTGCAGGCGTCCTTTACAAATCATTATCATGAGTATCGGCAATTTGATATTTGCATTATTTGTCTGAACCAGTAAAAAACTAGAAATATCTTTCCATCCCCATAAATGCATTGATGGGCACTCCATCAGCTTCATATTGTAGCGTGTACTGGTGATATACATTTGCATCAACAGCATAGGTAAATTTACTGGAATATTAGGGCCTGCTCTGCTCTTTTTTGTTTGTTTGAAAGATCCAGCGTTGCTGGTCTTTGATTGATCATTAGCAAAGAGCAATGGAAAAGTAACAAAGGGGGCGATCCAATCATAGCAGAATGCTCCCTCATAGGCAAACTTGATAGCGGATGGTTTAGCAAAACACTGTTTCAGCATTAGTAAATTAGAAGAGTGGGAGACCATCGTCCCTCACTTTATTCTCCCTCATTATGTAAACGATCTCGCTGTTATTTGAGGAATAAAGTTATTATGCTAAAGAAGGGGGGCGATCCTCGAATCAAGGATAAAAAAATAAAATACATTGTTGCCATCGGCAATCCCCAGGCCACACTATGGGTTATTTCTCACGTTACGGCTCCGAAGGGGCTCGACAAGCATTTCGCTCCCGATAGTCGCCGCAGTTGGATTGTATCATGGATGGCCTTGAGCCCTTATGATGTGGACTGGGGAGGGGGGGGGGGACTATGGGTTATTCCTCACGTTACGGCCGCGAAGGGGCTCGACAAGCATTTCGCTCCCGATAGTCGCCACAGTTGGATTGTATCATGGATGGCCTTGAGCCCTTATGATGTGGGCTGGGGGGGGGGGCATCTTGTTTTTGAACGTGTAGTTGTTGCGTTCCTGCTAGATTTCCCAACATGCAAGCAGGAGCATGGATCGAATGCCTTTCTTCCAGCAAGGATCAGTCGCATCGAGGATGCTCTCGACAATGGAGGTGGTTGACTCCTGCTGCCACTCGTCCCTGGGTTTCATGGAGGAACACCCTACCCCTGCTATCCTCTCAAAATCACAAACCAAACGGAGTAGCCCCATGATATCCCGCTCCATAAAAAACTCGAATATAGCGGTCAACTTCGTGTTTTTCATGTAGCACCTGAAAGGGTGCTCCAAAAAGTCTAGTTTGAAGTTCCTCGTGAACTTGGGGGAAAATTACGCCACATTTCCACCAGTAAGTGGACACTTCTTCATTTTTTTCCCTTCAAATTAGTCATTTCCCGTCGAACTTTTCATTCTTTAAAGCTGGAGCTAGCTGCAAGCCAAACATAATCCACTGCTCTTTGGTGCAGTTGCAAATCCTGTGTAGATCTGCTTCAAAGTGAATTTGGTGGAGTGGAGATGATTTTTGAAGGATGGAGCAGTCCCAAACTGGCTTTTAAGCTCAATGCTAGGTTGTTCTATTCCTTATTTGTAAAGTTATTCTCAGTTTCGCATGGCGATAAGAAACCCTAGCGGCCAGCCTGTCTCCTTTGCCTCTCGCCGCTTGGCAAAGCCGGAGTACCCGTCGGGGACGTTTTGAATTGCGCGGGGGGGGGGGGGGGGAGGGGGCCCCTGTGACGTGCATGTTGAGGACGTGCGGTCGAGCTGCGCTGCGGCATATTTCGATTGGCCGTTCTTGCTAGTGGCATTCGGAGGATCCCAGATCCATCACGATGGCGATCTTCGTCGACGACCTGGCATAGCTAGGTCACCGGAGAAGAGGGTGTCGAGGCATAGTACTGGATGACGGCGTGCTTAACCTCAATGGCAGATTTGGAATGCAGCAGCATGGGCGACTTGGTTCAAGTTACATTAGGTAGTCTATGTATCTAGTTTGGGCGACAAGGCGGCGGCGAGGTCCCCGTGTGGGAACAATGTCCTCCCCATCATATCCCAGTTCCGTTGGTGTGTTTATCGCCCATGGAGGGTGTGTGGAGGTGTGTCTCAGGTGGGTCTTCCTGGAGTTTTCGGTACCGTCTAGATTTGGCCGATACTCGTGATCTTCAAAGTTTTTACAAGTCATTTTTGGAGTTTTCTTATCCGGGGTTGTGATTTGCCAGGTAGATCGCGATTGCTGACGTCTTCTGGTCTAACATCAACGACTTCTTGGTCGCTACTTCTACAACCTCCCGAGTTCAAACAAGTTTGCTCCACCGAGACGGAGGGCAGTCGGTGAACGGAGGAGAAATAAGACTTTAGCACCCCCAACAATTCAAATGTAATCTTATTTTTCTCTAAGGGTGAGTTTAGAAAGGACATGTGATACTTAATATATGGCTCAGAATGAACACGTTGGTGACGATGTTTGATCTCATCTGGATCTGATCTGCAGCCAACGCCACCCTTGCCTAGCACCAACTGTCGAGGTAACACCCAATGATATTCGTGACGGGTTGTTGCACGTGGTTGGGTGCTCACATGAGAATTAACCAGGTTCGGGTCCTTGCGGTCGAGATAGTACCCTACTCCTGCTTTGACATCTAATATTGCTCTAGCCTCGTATGAGAGCTAGGGCTTGGTGTACAATGGTGAGATCATTAGGATCAAGTATCAAAAGGAGGAAGAGAGTCTCTTGGATTCCTCATAGCTTGCCTTATATAGGGGGGCAAGGCTAGGATTGACATGTATCCGGATCGGTTAGGGCCTGTACTATGCTCCCTGCCAACAACTGCTCCAGCTTGCCACGTCAGTCCACATGCCCCAGCTCAGAAAAAGCTAATGCTTGTAGAGAGAGACGGATTCCTGCAAAGGAGTATACCACTTCATCTGAGAAAGCACTAGTTTGTTTGCTCAGCTATGCTCTTTTTGCTTGAACCACAATGAGTTGTGTTAGGAAGGATGAGAGAGTGGGAAAAAGTAACATGGGTAAATAGAAAAAATAGAGAATGAGGGAGAATGTGGACCTGATTACTTCCTTTGGTGATCCAAAAATGGAGCAACAAGAATTCTCGCTTTCCCCCCAAGAGGTGACCCTGAGTTATCGAACCCACGGGAGGATGATGTTGTTTAAGCTAGGGTCTCAGATAAGCTTTTGTTAAAGAAACAATTCCAGCTTTTGACCGGATAAAAATCAAACAACTAGAGGGGAACACTTATAATAAAAATAGCATGGGTATGAGGTCTTAATGCCTACAACCATATATTTGTGTCAGGACCAAATGTGATCTTAATTTGTGCGTTGGAAGTCACCCATCGAGATGTGCTTCTTACAAACCGAAGTGGGGGATGCGTCCTAATTACGTCTTGACCGACACACGTCTTGCATCAAGAGTCAGTTGACCAACTGAAGGCCCTATCCGTCTCGCAGGGTTGCCTCGATAATTAAGATTGTAGTAATCAGACAAAAGCATTAGGCATGACTACACCTCTTGAATCCCGAGAGATAGGATCCGTGTTACCATACTAAACCTTTCTGTCACTAGTGTCCAGAATAACACTTTACGTTCTCCCTGCCCTTAGCCTCTCATGGCTCATTCTACATGATCCTGGGTACCTGCAGGGAAGAAGAACGCGAACGAGACAAGAGACATCTATGGAACAAATTTATTTCATACATACGGGACATTAATTCAAAGCACTTCCATTGATCTCTCCAACGGGTTGCAAGGTGTTGGAAATATGCCCTAGAGGCAATAATAAATAGGTTATTATTATATTTCCTTGTTCATGATAATCGTTTATTATCCATGCTAGAATTGTATTGATAGGAAACTCAGATACATGTGTGGATACATAGACAACACCATGTCCCTAGTAAGCCTCTAGTTGACTAGCTCGTTGATCAATAGATGGTTACGGTTTCCTGACCATGGACATTGGATGTCGTTGATAACGGGATCACATCATTAGGAGAATGATGTGATGGACAAGACCCAATCCTAAGCCTAGCACAAGATCATGTAGTTCGTATGCTAAAGCTTTTCTAATGTCAAGTATCATTTCCTTAGACCATGAGATTGTGCAACTCCCGGATACCGTAGGAGTGCTTTGGGTGTGCCAAACGTCACAACGTAACTGGGTGGCTATAAAGGTACACTACAGGTATCTCCGAAAGTGTCTGTTGGGTTGGCACGAATCAAGACTGGGATTTGTCACTCCGTGTGACGGAGAGGTATCTCTGGGCCCACTCGGTAGGACATCATCATAATGTGCACAATGTGATCAAGGAGTTGATCACGGGATGATGTGTTGCGGAACGAGTAAAAGAGACTTGCCGGTAACGAGATTGAACAAGGTATCGGGATACCGACGATCGAATCTCGGGCAAGTATCGTACCGATAGACAAAGGGAATTGTATACGGGATTGATTAAGTCCTTGACATCGTGGTTCATCCGATGAGATCAATGTGGAACATGTGGGAGCCAACATGGGTATCCAGATCCCGCTGTTAGTTATTGACCGGAGAACGTCTCGGTCATGTCTGCATGTCTTCCGAACCCGTAGGGTCTACACACTTAAGGTTCGATGACGCTAGGGTTATTAAGGAAGTTCGTATGTGGTTACCGAATGTTGTTCGAGGTCCCGGATGAGATCTCGGACGTCACGAGGAGTTCCGGAATGGTCCGGTGATAAAGATTTATATATAGGAAGTCCTGTTTTGGTTGCCGGAAAAGTTTCAGGGTTTATCAGTAGTGTACGGGGACCACCGGAGGTGTCCGGGGGTCCACCAAGTGGGGCCACAAGCCCCGGAGGCTTGCATGGGCCATGTGTGGGAGGGGACCAGCCCCAGGTGGGCTGGTGCGCCCCCACAAGTGCCCAAGGCGCAAGGGAGAGAAGAGGGGGCAAACCCTAAGGGCAGATGGGCCCTAAGGCCCATACTCCCTGCGCCTCCCTCTCCTTCCCCTCTTGGCCGCCCCCCTCAATCCCATCTAGGGCTGCCGCCCCTCTAGGGGTGGGAACCCTAGAGGGGGCGCACCCTCCTCCCCTTCCCCTATAAATATGAGGCCTAGGGGCTGCCCAACATACGCGATCTGATCTCTCCCTGTTGGTGCAGCCCTGCCTCTCTCCTCCTCATCTCTTGCGGTGCTTGGCGAAGCCCTGCTGGATTGCCATGCTCCTCCACCACCACCACGCCGTTGTGATGCTGCTGGATGGAGTCTTCCTCAACCTCTCCCTCTCTCCTTGCTGGATCAAGGCATGGGAAATGTCACCGGGCTGTACGTGTGTTGAACGCGGAGGTGCCGTCCGTTTGACACTTGGTCATCGGTGATTTGGATCACGACGAGTACGACTCCATCAACCCCGTTCACTTGAACGCTTCCGCTTAGCGATCTACAAGGGTATGTAGATGCACTCTTCTTCCCCTCGTTGCTGGTTTCTCCATAGATAGATCTTGGTGACACGTAGGAAAATTTTGAGTTTCTGCTACGTTCCCCAACAGTGGTATCAGAGCCTGGTTTATTGCGTAGATTCTTTGCACGAGTAGAACACAAAGTAGTTGTGGGCGTTGATTTTGTTCAATATGCTTACCGTTACTAGTCAATCTTGATTCGGCGGCATTGTGGGATGAAGCGGCCCGGACCGACCTTACACGTACACTTACGTGAGACAGGTTCCACCGACTGACATGCACTAGTTGCATAAGGTGGCTAGCGGGTGCCAGTCTCTCCCACTTTAGTCGGATCGGATTCGATGAAAAGGGTCCTTATGAAGGGTAAATAGCAATTGACATATCACGTTGTGGTTTTGCGTAGGTAAGAAACGTTCTTGCTAGAAACCCATAGCAGCCACGTAAAACATGCAAACAACAATTAGAGGACGTCTAACTTGTTTTTGCAGGGTATGCTATGTGATGTGATATGGCCAAAAGGATGTGATGAATGATATATGTGATGTATGAGATGATCATGTTCTTGTAATAGGAATCACGACTTGCATGTCGATGAGTATGACAACCGGCAGGAGCCATAGGAGTTGTCTTAATTTATTTATGACCTGCGTGTCAACATAAACGTCATGTAATTACTTTACTTTATTGCTAAAGCGTTAGCCATAGTAGTAGAAGTAATAGTTGACGTGACAACTTCATGAAGACACGATGATGGAGATCATGATGATGGAGATCATGGTGTCATGCCGGTGACGATGATGATCATGGAGCCCCGAAGATGGAGATCAAAAGGAGCAAAGTGATGATGGCCATATCATGTCACTATTTGATTGCATGTGATGTTTATCATGTTTATACATCTTATTTGCTTAGAACGACGGTAGTAAATAAGATGATCTCTCATTAAAATTTAAAGAAAGTGTTCCCCCTAACTGTGCACCATTGCGAAAGTTCGTCGTTTCGAAGCACCACGTGATGATCGGGTGTGATAGATTCTTACGTTCGAATACAACGGGTGTTGACGAGCCTAGCATGTACAGACATGGCCTCGGAACACACGCGAAACACTTAGGTTGACTTGACGAGCCTAGCATGTACAGACATGGCCTCGGAACACAAGAGACCGAAAGGTCGAGCATGAGTCGTATGGTAGATACGATCAACATGAAGATGTTCACCGATGATGACTAGTCCGTCTCACGTGATGATCGGACACGGCCTAGTTGACTCGGATCATGTAATCACTTAGATGACTAGAGGGATGTCTATCTGAGTGGGAGTTCATAAGATGAACTTAATTATCCTGAACATAGTCAAAGAAGTCTTCGCAAATTATATCTTGCGCATCAGTTCTACTGTTTAGATACGTTCCTAGAGAAAATATAGTTGAAAGTTGACAGTAGCAATTATGCGGACAATAGAAGGCTTATGTCCTTAATGCAACGCTCGGTGTGCTGGACCTCGAACATGGTCTGTGGATGTTGCGAACATCTGACATACACGTTTTGATGACTACATGATAGTTCGGTAATGATGAACGGTTTAGAATTGAGCACCGAAGACAATTTTTGAAATGTCGCGGAACATATGAGATGTTTCGAGGGCTGAAATTGGGATTTCAGGCTCGTGCCCATGTCAAGAGGTATAAGACCTCCGACGATTTTTCTTAGCCTGCAAACTAAGGGAGAAAAGCTCAATCGTTGAGCTTGTGCTCAGATCATCTGAACACAACAATCACTTGAATCGAGTGGGAGTTGATCTTCCAGATAAGATAGTGATGTTTTTCCAAAGTCATTACCACCAAGCTGCTAGAGCTTTGTGATGAACTATATCAGGGATGGATATGATGATCCTTGAAATATTCGCGATGTTTGACACCGCGAAAGTAGAAATCAAGAAGGAGCATCAATTGTTGATGGTTATTGAAACCACTAGTTTCAAGAAGGGCAAGGGCAAGAAGGGATCCTTCATGAAACGGCAAATCAGCTGCTGCTCTAGTGGAGAAACCCAAGGTTGAACCCAAACCCGAGACTAAGTGCTTCTGTAATGAGGGGAACAGCTACCGGAGCAGAATTACCCTAGATACTTGGTAGATGAGAAGGCTGTCGATAGAAGTATATTGGATATACATTATGTTAATGTGTACTTTACTAGTACTCCTAGTAGCACAAGGGTATTAGATACCGGTTCGGTTGCTAAGTGTTAGTAACTCGAAATAAAAGCTACGGTATAAACGGAGACTAGCTAAAGGTGAGCTGACGATATGTATTGGAAATGTTTCCAAGGTTGATATGATCAAGCATCGCACGCTCCTTCTACCATCAAGATTAGTGTTAAACCTAAATAATTGTTATTTTGGTGTTTGCGTTGAGCATAGACATGATTGGATTATGTCTATCACAATACGATTATTCATTTAAAGAGAATAATAGTTACTCTATTTATTTGAATAATACCTTTAATGGTCTTGCACCTAAAGGAATGGTTTATTGAATCTTGATCGTAGTGATACACATTTTCATGCCAAAGGTATAAGATAGTAATGATAGTACCACCTGCTTGTGGCACTGCCATGTAAGTCATATTGGTGTAAGACGCATGAAGAAGCTCCATGTTGATGGATCTTTGGACTCACTCATTTTTGAAAAGGATTGAGTAATGTGAACCATGTCTATTGGTATATACGCATGAAGAAACTCCATGCAGATGGACCGTTTGGACTCACTTGATTTTGAATCGCTTGAGACATGCAAATCATACCACATGGGCAAGATGACTGAAAGCTTCGGTTTCAATAAGATGGAACAAGATAGCAACTTGTTGGAAGTAACACATTTTGATGTATGCAGTCCAATGAGTGCTGAGGCATGCAGTAAATATCATTATGTTCTTACTTCACAGATGATTCGAGTAGATGTTGAGTATATTTACTTGATGAAACGCAAGTCTGAATTATTGAATGGCTCAAGTAATTTCAGAGTGAAGTTGAAGGTCATTGTGACAAGAGGATAAAATGTCTATGATATGATCATAGAGATGAGTATCTGAGTTATGAATTTGGCATACAATTAAGACATTGTGGAGATTGTTTCACAACCAATACCGCCTGGAACACCATAATGGTGTGTCCGAACATCATGGTTGCTCCCTATTGGATATGGTGCGTACCGTGATGTCTCTTATCGAATTACCTCTATCGTTCATGGGTTAAGCATTAGAGACAACCGCACTCACTTTAATAGGGCACCACGTAATTCCGTTGAGACGAAACCGTTTGAACTATGGTTTGGAGAAACCTGAGTTGTCGTTTCTTAAAAGTTTGGGGCTGCGACGCTTATGTGAAAAAGGTTTCAGGTTGATAAGCTTGAGCCCAAAGCGGATAAAATGCATCTTCATAGGACACCCAAAATAGTTGGGTATACCTCCTAATTCAGATCCGAAAGCAATAGGGATTGTTTCTTAAATCGGGTCCTTTCTCGAGAAAAGTTTGTCTCGGAAAGCTGAGTGGGAGGATGGTGGAGACTTGATGAGGTTATTGAACCGTCACTTCAACTAGTGTGTAGCAGGGCACAGGAAGTTGTTCCTGTGGCACCTACACCAATTGAAGTAGAAGCTTATGATAGTGATCATAGTGTTTCGGATCAAGTCACTACCAAACCTCGTAGGACGACAAGGATGCGTGCTGTTTCAAAGTGGCACGTAATCCTGTCTTGGAAGTCATGTTGCTAGACAACAATGAATCTACGAGCTATGGAGAAGCGATGGTGGGCCCGGATTCCGATGAATGGCTCGAGGCCATAAAATCCGAGAGAGGATCCATGTATGAAAACAAAGTGTAGACTTTGAAAGAACTACTTGATGGTCGTGAGGCTGTTGAGTACAGATGGATTTTAAAAGGAAGACGGACAATAATGGTAAGTATCACCATTAAGAAAGCTCGACTTGTCATTAAGATGTTTTCCGACAAGTTCAAGGAGTTGACTGCGATGAGACTTTCTCACTCGTAGCGATGCTAAGAGTCTGTTGGAATTATGTTAGCGATTACTGCATTATTTATGAAATCGTGCAGATAGGATGTCAAAACATTGTTTCCTCGACGATTTTCTTGAGGAAAGGTTGTATGTGATACAACCAGAAGATCTTTGTCAATCCTGAAAGATGCTAACAAGTATGCAAAGCTCCAACAATCCTTCTAAGGACTGGAGTAAGCATCTCGGAGTTGGAATGTATGCTTTGATGAGATGATCAAAGATTTGGGTTTATACAAAGTTTATGAGAAACTTGTATTTCCAAAGAAGTGAGTGGGAGCACTATAGAATTTCTGATGAGTATATGTTGTTGACATATTGTTTATCGGAAATGATGTAGAATTTCTGGAAGGCATATAGGGTTGTTTGAAAAGTGTTTTTCAATGAAAACCTGGATTAAGCTACTTAAACATTGAGCATCAAGATCTATAAGGATAGATCAAAATCGCTTAATAGTACTTTCAAACAAACACATACCACGACAAGATTTTGAAGGAGTTCAAAATAGATCAGCAAAGAAGGAGTTCTCGGCTGTGTTACAAGGTGTGAGTATTGAGCAAGACTCAAGACATGACCACGACAGAATAGAGAGAAAGGACGAAGGTCGTCCCCTATGCTTTAGTCGTAGGCTCTAAAGTATGCTATGTTGTGTACCGCACCTGAAGTGTGCCAAACCATGAGTCAGTCAAGGGGTACAAGTGTGATCTAGAAATGGATCACAGGACAACGGTCAAGGTCATCCTTAGTAACTAGTGGACTAAGGAATTTTCTCGATATGGAGGTGGAAAAAGAGTTCGTCGTAAAGGGTTACGCCGATGCAAACTTTGACACTAATCCAGATTATTCTGAGTAGTAAAATTGGATTCGTATAGTAGAACAGTTATTTGGAATAGCTCCAAATAGAGCGTGGTAACTGCATCTAGGAGATGACATAGATATTTGTAAAGCACACACGGATCTGAAAGGTTCAGACCCGTTGACTATAACATCTCTCACAAGAATAACATGATCAAACCCAGAACTCTGTGAGTGTTAATCACATGGCGATGTGAACTAGATTATTGACTCTAGTGCAAGTGGGAGACTGTTGGAAATATGCCCTAGAGGCAATAATAAATAGGTTATTATTATATTTCCTTGTTCATGATAATCGTTTATTATCCATGCTAGAATTGTATTGATAGGAAACTCAGATACATGTGTGGATACATAGACAACACCATGTCCCTAGTAAGCCTCTAGTTGACTAGCTCGTTGATCAATAGATGGTTACGGTTTCCTGACCATGGACATTGGATGTCGTTGATAACGGGATCACATCATTAGGAGAATGATGTGATGGACAAGACCCAATCCTAAGCCTAGCACAAGATCATGTAGTTCGTATGCTAAAGCTTTTCTAATGTCAAGTATCGTTTCCTTAGACCATGAGATTGTGCAACTCCCGGATACCGTAGGAGTGCTTTGGGTGTGCCAAACGTCACAACGTAATTGGGTGGCTATAAAAGTACACTACAGGTATCTCTGAAAGTGTCTGTTGGGTTGGCACGAATCGAGACTGGGATTTGTCACTCCGTGTGACGGAGAGGTATCTCTGGGCCCACTCGGTAGGACATCATCATAATGTGCACAATGTGATCAAGGAGTTGATCACGGGATGATGTGTTGCGGAACGAGTAAAAGAGACTTGCCGGTAACGAGATTGAACAAGGTATCAGGATACCGACGATCGAATCTCGGGCAAGTATCGTACCGATAGACAAAGGGAATTGTATACGGGATTGATTAAGTCCTTGACATCGTGGTTCATCCGATGAGATCATCGTGGAACATGTGGGAGCCAACATGGGTATCCAGATCCCGCTGTTGGTTATTGACCGGAGAACGTCTCGGTCATGTCTGCATGTCTCCCGAACCCATAGGGTCTACACACTTAAGGTTCGATGACGCTAGGGTTATTAAGGAAGTTTGTATGTGGTTACCGAATGTTGTTCGGGGTCCCGGATGAGATCCCGGACGTCACGAGGAGTTCCGGAATGGTCCGGAGATAAAGATTTATATATGGGAAGTCCTGTTTTGGTTGCCGGAAAAGTTTCAGGGTTTATCGGTAGTGTACCGGGACCACCGGAGGTGTCCGGGGGTCCACCAAGTGGGGCCACAAGCCCCGGAGGCTTGCGTGGGCCAAGTGTGGGAGGGGACCAGCCCCTGGTGGGCTGGTGCGCCCCCACAAGTGCCCAAGGCGCAAGGGAGAGAAGAGGGGGCAAACCCTAAGGGCAGATGGGCCCTAAGGCCCATACTCCCTGCGCCTCCCTCTCCTCCCCCTCTTGGCCGCTCCCTCAATCCCATCTAGGGCTACCGCCCCTCTAGGGGTGGGAACCCTAGAGGGGGCACACCCTCCTCCCCTTCCCCTATAAATATGAGGCCTAGGGGCTGCCCAACATACGCGATCTGATCTCTCCCTGTTGGTGCAGCCCTGCCTCTCTCCTCCTCATCTCTTGCGGTGCTTGGCGAAGCCCTGCTGGATTGCCACGCTCCTCCACCACCACCACGCCGTTGTGCTGCTGCTGGATGGAGTCTTCCTCAACCTCTCCCTCTCTCCTTGCTGGATCAAGGCATGGGAGACGTCACCGGGCTGTACGTGTGTTGAACGCGGAGGTGCCGTCCGTTCGACACTTGGTCATCGGTGATTTGGATCACGACGAGTACGACTCCATCAACCCCGTTCACTTGAACGCTTCCGCTTAGCGATCTACAAGGGTATGTAGATGCACTCTTCTTCCCCTCGTTGCTGGTTTCTCCATAGATAGATCTTGGTGACACGTAGGAAAATTTTGAATTTCTGCTACGTTCCCCAACACAAGGCTCTTGCCTCAACCCATACCCTACCAAACTAATCACACATGGAGATCAGATCACACGAAGAACACATCATAGAACACATCATGAAGGTAGAATAATTGATAATATTGTTGGATCACACGATACACTATGACAGCACCAAATAAAAAATTTCTACCGCGCACCCAAGAACATGCTGCTGAGAATATATCACGGGATCGGGTTTATCACTAGACGTGTAGTCACGGCAACAAAAGTAGAGTTGGTGATGCGTGTAGTCATTTGCCTTATCTCCCACAAACAACAATGTCCTACGAACGGTGATCTCCCGCAAATGACGAAGTCCCTCAAACGTCTCCTCGCGGATCCCTCGAACGGATCCTTGAGGTTACCTCGAACGTTTCATACAAACACCACATACGCGATGCCTTCAAGGTATCCACACGTACGGGGAGCAGCATCGGGTGGCAGACTGCTAGGTATGGTCACGCGGCATTGTGCGTGGAGAGTGGTGGCGGCTCTGGAGGGAGGAAAAGATTCACCCTAAGTGGTGCGCCCACTCCCTTTTATATAGACCTCCAAGGTGGGCTCAACACTTGAGTCCCACTAGGAGTCTACACCCATTTCCACACGGATCCAATCCGAATGGGATGTATCCCCTTAAGTGCGCGACCCTATAGGTTCACATAGACATAGACACTGTTGGGGAACGGTGCATGGGAAACAAAAAATTTCCTATGCACACCAAGATCAACCTAGGAGATGCACATCTACGAGAGGAGAGATTGGATCTAAATACCCTTGTAGATCACTAAGTGGAATCGTTAAACAACGTGGTTGATGTAGTCGAACGTCTTCGCAATCCAATCACGATCCGTCCACGAACTCCCGATCAAGTGCCGAACGCACGTCACCTCCGAGTTTAGCACACGTGCGGCTTGATGGCGTCCTCTCCTTCTTGATTCAGAAAGAGAGAGGGGGGGGGGGGGTAGATGAGATTTGGACCAACACGGCGGTATGATGGTGGTGGTGGTAGCGGAATTCCGGCAGGGCTTCGCCAAGCGCGTACTAGTGAAACGTGGGAGGAGTTGGGAGAGGTAACGGGCAAGGGTCGAAGGGTGGCTGCCCCCAATGCATCCCCACCTTTATATAGGCGTGGAGGGGGCTGGTGGCTTGCCCTCCAAGTCCCTAGGGTCATTGGCCAAAAGGGGGAGGAAGGAAATCCCACCTTTCCTTCCCCACCGATCGCTATGCCCCTTTTTGGGGATCCTGATCTTATCCCCTTGGGATATGATACTATTCCTTTTAAGGGAGGACCTTGGTGCGCCTAGACCAGGGATGTGGGGAATTTCCCCGCTACCTACGTTCATGTGGGTCCCCAATGCAGGTGGGCCCCACTCTGAAACCTTCTAGAACCTTCCCGGTACAATACCGGAAAAACTCAAACTTTTTTTGGAACCCCGATAACAACTTTCCAGATATGAATCATTACCTCCGGACTATTCCGGAGCTCCTCGTGATGTCCTGGATCCCATCCAAGACTCCGAACAACCTTCAGACTTTCCACTATTAATATCTCAATACTACCCTAGCACTACCGAATGTTAAGCGTGCGACCCTACGGGTTCGAGAATCATGTATACATGACCGAGACTCCTATGCAGTCAATAACCAATAGCGGGACTTGTATGCCCATATTGATTCCTAACAATTCCACTAATATCTTTATCGGTTGAACCTCGATGCCAAGGATTCAGTTAATCCCGTATGCAGTTCCCTTTGTCCATCGGTATGTTACTTGCTCGAGATTCGATCATTGGTATCTCCATACCTAGTTCAATCTCGTTACCAGCAAGTCTCATTACTCGTTCCGTAATACAAGATCCCGTGGCTAACTCCTTAGTCACATTGCTTGCAAGCTCATTTTGATGTTGTATTACCGAGTGGGCCCTGAGATACCTCTCCGTCATGCAGAGTGACAAATCCCAGTCTTTATCTATGCCAACTCAACCGACACCATCGGAGATACCTGTAGAGCATCTTTATAGTCACCTAGTTACGTTGTGGCGTTTGATACACACAAGGTACTCCTTCGGTGTCAGTGAGTTGCATGATCTCATGGTCATAGGAACAGATACTTGACATGTAGAAAATGATAGCAATAAACTTCATACGATCATATGCTACGCTTATAGTTTGGGTCTTGTCCATCACATCCTCCTCCTAATGATGTGACCCCATTATCAAATGACAACTCATGTCTATGGCTAGGAAACCATAGCCATCTTTGATCAACGAGCTAGTCCAGTAGAGGCTCACTAGGGACATATTGTTGTCTATGCATCCACACATGTATCTGAGTTTCTAGTCAATACAATTATAGCATAGATAATAAATGATTATCGTGAACAAGGACATATTATAATAACCACTTTATTATTGCATATAGGGCATACTTCCAACAGTCTCCCACTTGCACTAGAGTCAATAATCTAGTATTACATGGTAATGAATCTAACACCCATAGAGTTCTGGTGTTGATCATGTTTTGCCCGTGGAAGAGGTTTAGTCAATGGATCTGCAACATTCAGATCCGTATGGAATTTGAAAATGTTTGTGTACTTCACCTTGATTGCATCGCGAAAGAGTCGCTTTATGTGTATGGTACTCTTTTGAAACTTTGGTTCCTTGGCCAGAGCAATGGCATCAGTGTTGTCACATAACAGAGTCATTAGGTCTAGTGCACTGGGCACAACTCCAAGATCTATCATGAATTACTTCATCCAGACACCTTCCTTCGCTGCCTTCGAGGGAGCTATGTACTCCTCTTCGCATGTAGAATCAGCTACCACGCTTTGCTTGGAACTGCACCAGCGTACCGCTCCCCCATTTAGAATATATGTATCCGGTTTGAGACTTAGAGTCATCCGGATCAGTGTCAAAGCTTGCATCGACGTCACCCTTTACGACGAGCTCTCGATCACCTACATAAACGAGAAACATTTCCTTAGTCCTTTTCAGGTACTTAAGGACGTTCTTGACCACCATCCAGTGTTCCACTCCTGGATCACTTTGAAACCTTCCGGCCATACTTATGGCAAGGCTAACATCTGGTCTTGTGCACAACATTGCATACATGATAGAGCCTATGGCAGAAGCATATGGGATGAGACTCATCTTTTCTCTATCCTCTGTAGTCGCTGGGCATTGAGTCTTACTCAACTTCACACCTTGCAAAACAGGCAAGAACCCCTTCTTGGATTGATCCATTTTGAACTTCTTCAAAATCTTATCAAGGTATGTGCTTTGTGAAAGTCCTATTAAGCGTCTTGATCTATCTCTATAGATCTTGATGCCTAATATGAAAGCAGCTTCTCCTAGGTCCTTCATTGAAAAACTCTTCTTCAAATACTCCTTCACGTTTTCCAAAAGTTCTATATTGTTTCCAATCAGCAATATGTCATCCACATATAATATTAGAAACGCTATAGAGCTCCCACTCACTTTCTTGTAAATACAAGCTTCTTCATAAACTTGTATAAACCCAAACGATTTGATCACCTCATCAAAGCGAAGATTCCAACTCCGAGATGCTTGCACCAGTCCATAAATGGATCGCTGGAGCTTGCACACTTTGTCAGCATTCTCTGGATCGACAAAACCTTTCGGTTGCATCCTATACAACTCTTACTTAAGGAAACCATTAAGGAACACTGTTTTGACATCCATCTGCTAGATTTCATAATCGGAAAATGCAGCTATTCAACATGATTCTGACGGACTTAAGCATCACTATGGGTGAGAAAGTGTCATCGTAGTCAACTCCTTGAACTTGTGAAAACCCCTTTTGCCACAAGTTGATATTTATAGACAGTGACATTACCGTCCGCGTCCGTATTCTTCTTGAAGATCCATTTATTCTGAATGGCCTTTCACCATTCAGGTAATACTTCCAAAGTCCATACTTTGTTTTCATGCATGGATCCCATCTCGGATTTCATGGCCACTAACCATTTGTCGGAATCCGGGCTCACCATCGCTTCTCCATAGTTCGTAGGTTCATCGTTGTCCAACAACATGACCTCTAAGACAGGGTTACCGTACCACTCAGGAGCAGTACATATCCTTGTCGACCTATGAGGTTCGATAGTAACTTGATCTGAAACTTCATGATCACTATCATTAGCTTCCTCTTCAACTAACCTAGGTGCCACAGAAACATCTTTCTGCGCTGCGCTGCACTACTCTCTGGTTGAAGTGAAGGTTAAATAACCTCATCAAGTTCTATCTTCCTCCCACTCAATTCTTTCGAGATAAACTCTTTCTCGAGAAAGGACCAGTTCTTAGCGACAAACACTTTGCCCTCGGATCTGAGATGGAAGGTATACCCAACCGTCTCCTTTGGGTATCCTATGAAGATGCATTTGTCCGCTTTGGGTTCGAGCTTTTCTGGTTGAAGCCTTTTGACATAAGCATCACAGCCCCAAACTTCAAGAAACGACAACTTAGGTTTCTTGCCAAACCATAGTTCATATGGTGTCGTATCCATGGACTTAGATGGGGCCCTAATTAAAGTGAATGCAATTGTCTCTAATGCATAACCCCAAAACGATAGTGGCAAATCGGCAAGAGACATCATAGAATGCACCATATGCAATAAGGTACGATTACGACATACGAACACACGATTACAATCCGGTGTTCCAATGGTTTCAATTGTGAAACAATTCCACATTGTCTTAAGTGATTGCCAAACTCATAACTCAAATACTCTCCCCCTCGACCAGATCATAGGAATTTAATCTTCTTGTTACGATGATTCTCAACTTCACACTGAAATTTCTTGAACTTTTCAAACGTTTCAGACTTATGCTTCATTAAGTAAATTGTCGGCGTCCTGGGAACGGGGGTCCCTAGACTTGCCTGCCCGCGGCCCACTGCATGGCTCCACCAGCGGCCCTATACGACCCATCTTCACCAGCAAACACTCAAGACCCTCGCTAGGGGCCAAGCCTCACGAGGCGGACGACACAAGACCTCCTCGGGAGCGGCCACACCAGGCTGGCTCGCGAGGGGCGGAGAGATCAAGGCAAGGGACACCTCGCGAGGTTCCTATGATGCAAGCCGTGACGACCGGAGCCAGGCGGGCACCAGGGCGCGCAGTGTCCTCATTTCCTCTTTGGTGCTGAAGGGGCAAACGCAGGCGAGGAGTCCCGAGGCATCACACAAAGGTTTCCATATCGGTGCAACGAGACCAAGACCAGCAAGACAACAGGACAGAGGTCACCATGGAGCCCAAGATGGCGTCACCACCAGAGCCTTTGGCAGGCGAAGACCACCTTTAGTCAGGATAACTTGTACTAGTTGTCTCCCTTCGAATTTGGCCGTTGTTGGCTTCCTTCCCGCTCAATATTTAAGGAGAGGACTAGGGCCTCTATAAATAGGACTAGCCACCACCATAGAGGGGAGGGATCATTGAGGTCCCCCTCAACCACACAAGTTCACCAAGCACAAGAATACCTCCCCTCAGGAGGCTGTTCTTCCCCTTGTACTGTTCATCCTCAGCCCAAGAGGAAATCCACCACACCACACTGGAGTAGGGTACTACACCACAACGGTGGCCCGAACCAGTATAAATCCTGTGTCACCTGCGCTGCGGGTTCGTCGAGCTAGGCTTTGAGATCACGGTGAGGCTGAGGGCGTGATTAGGTAGGGGGAGATCTTCGTGCGGACCCTAGTGTTCGAACCTCAAGGGTTTTGCCGGAACCCGAAATTTGACATTTGGCGCGCCAGGTAGGGGTGCGCTGAAGCTTTCTTTCCATCGATCCGCGTCCCGTCGCTCTGTTGCATCCATGGCGGATGCTCGTCGAGCTCGCGCTGAGCGTCGGGCCGCCCTCACCGCCCGCGTCACTCAGACCGCTCCTGTCGGCGGGCCTCCCCATCATTCCCCGTCGCCTACCGCCAATGCCGCCACCGGCCCGACGGGAAACGAGCAGCAAGCATCCCTGCTCCACCCCTCGGTGTGGCGGGATGGCTGCACCGCCACTCAGTCGCTGACCCTGGCCGGCTCGTCGTCGCACGCTCATCGCGCTCCCATGGACGCGCAAGCCGCACTGCTCATGGCGCGTGAGCTCCTCCGCTACCGCCCAGTCGACGACCTCTACGAAGACTGGCTCGACCGCATCGCCGAGCTTGTCAGCCCCGCAGGGGGCTCCCCCGCGTCGTCCCTCTTGCTGCTTCGCCCTTCGCTAGCTGCAGGCGACGTGGCGCACGGAGCGCCTCCACCACCTCAGCACCAAGACGACGTCCTGGCGCCAAGGCGTGCGCCCCCCCAGCGTGACCCACCGCGTCGGGCGCCCGCACGAGAAGAAGAAAGATGCCAAGAAGTTCCTCGTCCGCAAGAGGACACTGCCGCGCTCCCAGCACCACTACACAAGACCGTGCACCGCCTGCGGTGGCGGTGCGCGGACACCAAGGGCAGGCTCCACACCAGCAAAGGGTCCCGGTTGCCATCGCGGGCTACAACGCCTTCACTCTTGAGCTGCGTAGCATCGCATGGCCGGGCAAGTTCAAGCCGGACCTGCCTCCTCACTACGACGGCACCCCCGACCCCGGGGAGTTGCTGTAGCTCTACGAGATGAGCATCGAGGCGGCCAACAGCGACGAGAAAGTCATGGCGAACTAGTTCCCCATGGCTCTCAAGGATGGCGCTCGTTCGTGGCTCCTGAACCTTCCCCCGGGCTCGATCTCCTCCTGGGGCAAGATGCGCGACCGCTTCATCGCCAACTTCCAGGGCACTTGCGACCGCCCTCCGGCCGCGGGTGACCTGCGCCGCATCAAGCAGCAGCCAGGGGAGACCCTTCAGAAGTAAATCCAGTGCTTCAACAACGTTCGCCTCAAGATCCCCAAGGTGACGGACGAGGCCATCATCTCCGCTTTTTCTGATGGCGTCCGCGATGTCAAGATGAAGGAGGAGCTTGCCGTCCACGAGGAGCTGTGCACAACTCTGGAGCTGTTCAACCTGGCGATCAAGTGCGCAAGGGCTGAGGAAGGGCGCCTTTTCCTCCTCGAGCTCCCAGCTGCAGACCCAGAAGAGAAGAAAGCCAAGGCCAAGGATGTGAAGCGCAAGGGAGTAGCCGTGCCCGCGGCGGAGCCAGACACAAAGCGCGGCTGAGACATTCCTGAGTCATCCAAGAGCAGCCGTCCGTTCTGCGCCTTCCACAACATCCATAGCCACAACACCTATGACTGGCAAGAGCTCAGGGCCATTCGAGACGGACGCCTCGGTCGACGCCCCGAGCGCAACGACCGGGGCTAAGGCCGAGGAGGAGGATGTGGCGGAGGACGCTGAGACGATCGTGGCCCACGCCAGGAGTGGCGCAACCGGCCTCGCGAAGATCGCTGGCAGGACCAGCCTCGTGAGGGCGCCTGGAGGGATCAGCCTCGCGAGGACCGCCCCTAGGGCAACGCTGGCCTTCCTCCGCTGCCGCCACCGCCAAGAAGGAACGACGACCACCACCAGGACGAGGGGGCTGGGGGCTTCCAAGATCCGCGCGCTATCGCCTGCATCTTGGGCGGAGCTCAGGCCCCAGCTTCTCAACGCATCTTCAAGAAGTTTACTCGTGAGGTGAACACAGTCCTCCCCAGGCTCAAGGCCACGCGCCCGCTCAGGTGGTCCAAGTGCGCCATCACCTTCAGTATGGCAGATCAGCTCAAGTGCGCGGCCACCGCTGGCGCCCTCCCGATGCTTTTCTCACCCGTCATCAGCAACGTGCAAGTCACCAAGATCCTCATCGACGGCGGCGCAGGGCTTAACGTTCTGTCCGTCGAGACGTTCGATAGCCTCCAAGTGCCATACGACCAGCTTCAGCCTACCAAGCCTTTCTCAGGAGTAACCGATGGCTCCACCACCCCGATAGGGCAGGTCCGCCTCCCTGTCACCTTCAGACAGCGCGACAACTACCGCACCGAGCTCATCGACTTCGACGTCGCCCACATCCGTCTGCCGTACAATGCCATCCTCAGGTATCCGGCCCTGGCCAAGTTCATGGTAGTGACACACCACGGCTACAACGTCCTTGATGCCAGGAAGCGGCGGGATCATCATAGTCCCATGCGAAGAAAGAGATGTGGTGTGCTCCCTTGAGCACGCCTTCCAAGCAGCATCAATCGAAGACCCCGACGGCAATGCAGCACAGTACCCTCCTGAGGTCGTACCCAAGAAGAAGAAGCAGCTACTCCGTGCAGGGCCTCAGGGGAGCGACACTTCAAGTGGAGCCACATCAGGATCGGCGCCCGCGCCTGAGGCGCCTCCCTCCCTCACATAGGAAGGCGCACCCGGAACCCTCCTCGAGCAGGGCTTGGGGGCTCTCTTCTGGAGGGCCTCAGGCCTTGCCAACATCATGAGGGAGGCGCTCGGGCACCACGTGGAGGCGTGCTTCGCAACACGTTTCCCCCAGGAAGACACCAGGCGAGGAGCGCCCAGCGCTCAGGAGTTCATCACCAAGACCACTCAGGAACTGCAGGATGCAAGAGCCATGCGCTGCGACCGCCGCTCACCTGGCGCGGCTCCCCATCCAGGCGGGGATGGCGGGCTGCGCGTCTGCCTCGACATCCTAGGGCTCAACAAGGCCGCATCTCAGGAGCTTTACTGGCCTTCGCGTGTGGGGCGTTGCGAGGGCCCACCTCACAGCTACGTTCGCATGCCATTCGGCCTGCCGAGCGTGGCGTCCGCCTTCCAGCGCAACCTGCGGAGCATCCTGGTGGCTCAGGAGGCCAGGCATCACGCAGTCTTGACGGAGACGGAGACGTTCCTCAAGGAACCACCTAGACCCCCAGAGCCTCCCGGCCCCGGTGGCTCGTGAGGAGCAACCCCTTCACCACGCGTCTTCAGCTGCCCCAACATTCCTTCAACAACAGAACCAGGTGACATTTTCCAAGTTTATTTAGTTGGGAGCTCCCCTCGGGCTGCATCATTCCCAGGCCGCGTGGGTCTGTCCCTGCGGCATGTATCCTTTTACGCCTTTAGCTTACTTTACTGGGGGCGCCTGATATGTTCATTTTGCATCATGCTTTTATATCGATATTTATTGCATTATGGGCTGTTGTTACACATTATGTCACAATACTTATGCCTATTCTCTCTTATTTTACAAGGTTTACATAAGGAGGGAGAATGCCGGCAGCTGGAATTCTGGGCTGGAAAAGGAGCAAATATTAGAGACCTATTCTGCACAACTCCAAAAGTCCTGAAACTCCATGGAAGTTATTTCCAGAATATATAAAAAATACTGAGCGGAAGAAATACGTCAGGGGGGCCATCACCTGCCCACGAGGGTGGGGGGCGCGCCCCCTGCCTCGTGGGCCCCCTGTTGGCTCTCCGGTGGCCATCTTCTGCTATATGAAGTCTTTTGTCCAGGAAAAAAAATCATAAGCAACCTTTCGGGACGAGACTCCGCTGCCACGAGGCGGAACCTTGGCGGAACCAATCTAGGGATCCGGCAGAGCTGTTCTGCCGGGGACACATCCCTCCGGGAGGGGGAAATCATCACCATCGTCATCACCGATGCTCCTATCATCGGGAGAGGGCAATCTCCATCAACATCTTCACTAGGACCATCTCCTCTCAAAACCCTAGTTCATCTCTTGTATCCAATTCTTGTCTCCAAGTCCGGGATTGGTACTAGTAGGTTGCTAGCAGTGTTGATTACTCCTTGTAGTTGATACTAGTTGGTTTATTTGGTGGAAGATCATATGTTCAGATCCTTTATGCATATTAATACCCCTCTGATTATGAACATGGATATGCTTTGTGAGTAGTTACGTTTGTTCCCGAGGACATGGGAGAAGTCTTGCTATTAGTAGTCATGTGAATTTGGTATTCGTTCGATATTTTGATGAGATGTATGTTGTCTATCCTCTAGTGGTGTTATGTGAACATCGACTACATAACACTTCACCATTATTTGGGCCTAGAGGAGGGCATTGGGAAGTAATAAGTAGATGATGGGTTGCTAGAGTGACAGAAGCTTAAACCCTAGTTTATGGGTTGCTTCGTAAGGGGCTGATTTGGATCCATATGTTTCATGCTATGGTTAGCTTTACCTTAATACTTTTGTTGTAGTTGTGGATGCTTGCAATAGAGGTTAATCATAAGTGGGATGCTTGTTCAAGTAAGAACAACACCCAAGCACCGGTCCACCCACATATCAAATTATCAAAGTACCAAACGCGAATCATATGAACGTGATGAAAACTAGCTTGACGACATTCCCATGTGTCCTCGGGAGCGCTTTTCTCTATATAAGAGTTTGTCCAGGCTTGTCCTTTGCTACAAAAAGGAGGCCCACCTTGCTGCACTTTATTTACTTTTGTTACTTGTTCCTCATTACAAATTATCCTATCACAGAACTATCTGTTACCACTTATTTTAGTACTTGCAGAGAATACCTTGCTGAAAACCGCTTATCATTTCCTTCTGCTCCTCGTTGGGTTCGACACTCTTGCTTATCGAAAGGACTACAATAGATCCCCTATACTTGTGGGTAATCAAGACTCTTTTCTGGCATCGTTGCCGGGGAGTGAAGCGCCTTTGGTAGGTGGAATTTGGTAAGGAAAAATTTATATAGTGTGCTGAAATTTACTGTCACTTGTTACTATGGAAAGTAATCCTCTGAGGGGCTTGTTCGGGGTATCTTCACCCTGACCAGTAGAGCAAAGAGTTGATCCTCAACCTACTGAACCTACTGAAAATGAAAATGTTCCCTTTGAAGTTCCTTCGGGTATGTTAGAAAAACTGCTAGCTAATCCTTTTGCAGGAGATGGAACAAAGCATCCTGATGAGCATCTAATCTATGTGGATTATTTAAGCTTGCAGGTATACCCGATGATGTTGTTAAGAAGAAGGCTTCCCTTTATCTTTTAAGGGAGATGCATCGACATGGTATAGGCTATGTGATGATACGGGGTCATGGAACTACATACAATTGAAATTGGAATTTCATCAGAAGTTTTATCCTATGCATCTTGTTCATCATGATCGCAATTATATATATAATTTTTGGCCTCGCGAAGGAGAAAGCATTGCTCAAGCTTGGGGGAGGCTTAAATCAATGTTATATTCATGCCCCAATCATGATCTCTCAAGAGAAATAATTATTCAAAGTTTTTATGCTCGGCTTTCTGATAACAATCGCACCATGCTCGATACTTCTTGTGTTGGCTCTTTGATGATGAATACTATTGAATTCAAATGGGATTTATTGAATAGAATTAAACACAACTCTGAAGATTGGGATCTCGACGAAGGTAAGGAGTCAGGTATGACACCTAAGTTTGATTGTGTTAAATCTTTTATGGATACCATTGTTTTCCGTAAATTTAGCACTAAATATGGACTTGACTCTGGGATAGTAGCTTCTTTCTGTGAATCTTTTGCTACTTATGTTGATCTCCCCAAGGAGAAGTGGTTTAAATATCATCCTCCCATAGAAGTAAAAGTAGTTGCACCTATTAAAGTTGAAGAAAAGACCGTCACTTATAATGATCCTATTGTTCCTACTTCTTATGTTGAGAAACCACCTTTCCCTGTTAGGATAAAGGATCATGCTAAAGCTTCAACTGTGGTTCGTAAAAGCAATATTTGAACTTATACACCCCCTGAGCAAGTTAAAGTTGAACCTAATATTGCTATTGTTAAAGATCTCTTGGCTGATAATATTGATGGGCATGTTATTTATTTCTGCGGTGAAACTGCTAGAATTGCCAAATCTTGTGCTAAAGATAAACATAGACCTGTGGTAGGCATGCCTGTTATTTCTGTTAAAATAGGAGATCATTGTTATCATGGCTTATGTGATATGGGTGCTAGTGCTAGTGCTATACCTCATGACTTATACAAAGAAATTATGCATGAAATTGCACCTGCTGAGATAGAAGGTATTGATGTTACCATCAAACTTGCTAATAGAGATACAATATCACCCATTGGAATTGTTAGAGATGTTGAAGTTTTGTGTGGGAAAACTAAATATCCTGCTGATTTTCTTGTTCTTGGTTCCCCACAAGATAGCTTTTGCCCCATTATATTTGGTAGACCCTTCTTGAACACAGTTAATGCTAGGATAGACTGCGAAAAGAATGTTGTTACTATTGGCTTGGGTGATATGTCTCATGAGTTTAATTTCTCTAAATTTAGTAGACAACACCGTGAAGAAGAATTGCCTAGTAAGGATGAAATTACTGGTCTTGCTTCTATTGTCGTACCTCCTAGTGATCCTTTAGAACAATATTTGCTAGACCATGAAAATGATATGTTTATGAATGAAAGAAGGGAAATAAATGAAGTATTCTTTAAACAGGAACCCATTCTGAAACACAATTTGCCTGTTGAAATCCTAGGGGATCCTCCTCCACCCAAGGGTGATCCCGTCTTTGAGCTTAAACCGTTGCCTGATACTCTTAAATATGCTTATCTTGATGAAGAAAGATATATCCTATTATTATTAGTGCTAACCTTTCAGAGCATGAAGAAGAGAGATTATTAAAAACTCTGAAGAAGCACCGTGCTGCTATTGGATATACTCTTGATGATCTTAAGGGCATTAGTCCCACTCTATGTCAGCATAAAATAAATTTGGAAGAAGATGCCAAACCGGTTCGTGATCATCAACGACGTCTGAATCCTAAGATGAAAGAAGTGGTAAGAAAAGAAATACTAAAGCTCCTTGAGGCAGGTATAATTTATCCCGTTGCTGATAGTCAGTGGGTAAGTCATGTCCATTGTGTCCCTAAAAAGGGAGGTATTACTGTCGTTCCTAATGATAAAGATGAATTGATTCCGCAAAGAATTATTACAGGTTATAGGATGGTAATTGATTTCCGCAAATTAAATAAGGCTACTAAAAAAGATCATTACCCCTTACCTTTTATCGATCAAATGCTAGAAAGATTATCTAAACATACACATTTTGCTTTCTAGATGGTTATTCTGGTTTCTCTCAAATACCTGTGTCAGCCAATGATCAATCAAAGACTACTTTTACTTGCCCTTTTGGTACTTTTGCTTACAAACGTATGCCTTTTGGTTTATGTAATGCACCTGCTACCTTTCAAAGATGCATGATGGCTATATTCTCTGACATTTGTGAAAAGATTATTTGTGAGGTTTTCATGGACGACTTTTCCATCTATGGATCCTCTTTTGACGATTGCTTGAGCAACCTTGATCGAGTTTTGCAGAGATGTGAAGAAACTAACCTTGTCTTGAATTGGGAGAAGTGCCACTTTATGGTTAATGAAGGTATTGTCTTGGGGCATAAAGTCTCTGAAAGAGGTATTGAAGTTGATAAAGCCAAGGTTGATGCTATTGAAAAGATGCCATGTCCCAAGGACATCAAAGGTATAAGAAGTTTCCTTGGTCACGTTGGATTTTATAGGAGGTTCATTAAGGACTTCTCAAAAATTTCTCGGCCTCTGACTAATTTATTGCAAAAAGATATACCATTTGTCTTTGATGATGACTGTGTAGAAGCATTTGAAATACTTAAGAAAGCATTGATCTATGCACCTATTGTTCAGCCACCTGATTGGAATTTACCCTTTGAAATTATGTGTGATGCTAGTGATTATGCTGTAGGTTCTGTTCCAGGGCAAAGTGTTGATAAGAAATTAAATGTTATTCAATATGCTAGTAAAACTCTAGACAATGCTCAAAGAAATTATGCTACTACTGAAAAAGAATTTTTAGCAGTTGTATTTGCTTGTGATAAGTTCAGACCTTATATTGTTGATTCTAAAGTAACTATTCACACTGATCATGCTGCTATTAAATATTGTAT
Organism: Aegilops umbellulata; assembly: GCA_032464435.1. Classification (NCBI taxonomy): domain Eukaryota; kingdom Viridiplantae; phylum Streptophyta; class Magnoliopsida; order Poales; family Poaceae; genus Aegilops; species Aegilops umbellulata. Next base: position 328,292,752 of record CP136058.1, on the reverse strand, counting down.
GGAAAAGAAGGATGCTAAACCTAGACTTATTAGATGGGTTCTCTTGCTACAAGAATTTGATTTGCATATTGTTGATAGAAAGGGAGCTGAGAACCCCGTTGCAGACAACTTGTCTAGGTTAGAAAATGTTCTTGATGACCCACTACCTATTGATGATAGCTTTCCTGATGAGCAATTAAATGTCATAAGTGCTTCTCGTACTGTTCCATGGTATGCTGATTATGCTAATTATATTATTGCTAAATTTATACCACCTAGTTTCACATACCAGCAAAAGAAAAAGCTTTTCTATAATTTGAGGCATTACTTTTGGGATGACCCACATCTTTATAAAGAAGGAGTAGATGGTGTTATTAGACGTTGTGTACTTGAGCATGAACAGGAATAGATCCTACGCAAGTGTCACTCCGAAGCTTATGGAGGACACCACGCTGGAGATAGAACTGCACATAAGGTATTGCAATCTGATTTTTATTGGCCTACTCTCTTCAATGATGCCCGTAAGTTTGTCCTTTATTGTGACGAATGTCAAAGAATTGGTAATATTAGTAGACGTCAAGAAATGCCTATGAACTATTCACTTGTTATTGAACCATTTGATGTTTGGGGCTTTGATTATATGGGACCTTTTCCTCCCTCTAATGGATATACACATATTTTAGTTGCTGTTGATTACGTTACTAAGTGGGTAGAAGCTATTCCAACTAGTATCGCTGATCATAACACTTCTATTAAAATGCTTAAAGAAGTTATTTTTCCGAGGTTTGGAGTCCCTAGATATTTAATGACTGATGGTGGTTCACATTTTATTCATGGTGCTTTCCGTAAAATGCTTGCTAAGTTTGATGTTAACCATAGAATTGCATCTCCTTATCACCCGCAGTCTAGTGGTCAAGTAGAATTGAGTAATAGAGAACTCAAATTAATTTTGCAAAAGACTATTAATAGATCTAGAAAGAATTGGTCCAAGAAACTTGATGATGCATTATGGGCCTATAGAACTGCATATAAAAATCCTATGGGTATGTCTTTGTATAAATGGTTTATGGAAAAGCATGTCACTTACCTCTCAAACTAGAACATAAGGCTTATTGGGCTATTAAGGAGCTCAACTATGATTTCAAACTTGCCGGTGAGAAGAGGTTATTTGATATTAGCTCACTTGATGAGTGGTGAACCCAGGCTTATGAAAATGCCAAGTTGTTTAAAGAAAAAGTTAAAAGATGGCATGACAAAAGGATACAAAAGCGTGAGTTTAATGTAGGTGATTATGTATTGCTATACAACTCTCGTTTAAGATTTTTTGCAGGAAAACTTCTCTCTAAATGGGAAGGCCCCTACGTTATCGAGGAGGTCTATCGTTCCGGTGCCATAAAAATCAACAACTTCGAAGGCAAAAATCCAAAGGTGGTGAACAGTCAAAGAATTAAACATTATGTCTGAGGTAATCCCATAAATGTTGAAACCAATGTTATTGAAACTGTAACCCCGAAGGAATACATAAGGGACACTTTCCGGAACGCTTCAGACTCCGAAAAGGAATAGGTATGTGGTACGGTAAGTAAACCGACTCCAAAACAGTTTTTATGGCAATATTTCTCCGTTTTGGAATATTTAGAAAAATAGAAAAAAATAAGAAGCAGTCCGGGAAGGACACGAGGGCTCCACGAGGGTGGAGGGCGCGCCCCTACCTCATGGGCACCTCGTGTGCTCTCCGGACTCCGTTTTCTTGCATGATACGTATTTTGGTCGGTAAAATTTCATTATATAATCTCCCGAAGGTTTTGACTCCTGTATCGCGCAAATATCCTCTGTTCTTGTTTTGAGCTATTCTCTGTCAGGGTTGTCAAGGCCAGGCATCATGTCGTCCCCCTCCTCCAACAATGGTGACAATGATGCTTGGCTAATGAAGATAGAGCTGAAGAGGGAAGAACCCATGGAGATCAACAAGGACGAAGGGATCAAGAAGGCCACGGAGGATCAAGCTCCGGCAGCAGAAGACATCCTTCAACTTGATCACAATCTTCTTACCCCAACTGAGATCGAAGCTTTCAAGATGATTGAGTTAGCTCGTATACAGAACAAGTATCTCACATGTGAAAATATTTTGTTGAAGGAGCATATCGTTGCACTCAAAGGCATTATCCGCAAGCTGGAGGACCTCTTACGCTCGATGTGCGACTATCCATCAACACCACCATCCTCCTCACCACCAACAACAAAGGAGACATAATCACATGGGTATGGGCACTCCCCTTGGCAACTGCCAAGCTTGGGGGAGATGCCCCGATATCGTATCACCATCACATCTCTATCTTTACCGTTGTTCTTAGTTCGATCCTATTAGTAGTATCTTGATCTAGTAGAATAAAGTTTATGACATGATCTAGTTTTGAGTTTTGCTTTATGATCTCTCTATGTAATCGAGTCCGTGAACTATATATAATAAAAATTAGTGTTGAGTCAAGGGCTTGATTGTTTTGCCATGATCTTGAGTGTATAAAAGAAAAGAATAAAAAGAAATAAGAGATCATATTGATCTTATTGAGAGTAATGACTTAACATAGAAAGAGTATGATGATTAAAAATTGTTGGGAGTTGACAAACATAGCTTTGGTCATCGTTGCAATTAATAGGAAGTAATAAAGAAAGAGAGGTTTCACATATAAATATACTATCATAGACATCTTTTATGATTGGGAGCACTCATTAAAATATGACATGCTAAAGAGTTGATGTTGGACAAGGAAGACAACGTAATAGGTTATGTTTTCTTATATCTGAGATAAAGTATATTATCATGGATCATCCAACATGTTGAGCTTGCCTTTCCCCCTCATGCTAGCCAAATTCTTCGCACTAAGTAGAGATACTACTTGTGCTTCCAAATACCCTTAAACCAGTTTTGCCATGAGAGTCCACCATATCTACCTATGGATTGAGTAAGATCCTTCAAGTAAGTTGTCATCAGTGCAAGCAATAAAATTGCTCTCTAAATATGTATGATTGATTGGTGTGGGGGAAATAAGCTTTATACGATCTTGTGATGTGGAAGAAATAAAAGCGACGGACTGCATAATGAAGTTTCATATCACAAGTGGCAATATAAAGTGACGTTCTTTCGCATTAAGATTTTGTGCATCCAGCCCTGAAAGCGCATGGCAACCTCTTCTTCCTTCTGCGAAGGGCCTATCTATTACTATTATCTTCTACCTTATGCAAGAGTCATGGTGATCTTCACCTTTCCTTTTTACATTTTATCCTTTGGAAAGCACAGTGTGTTGGAAAGATCCTGATATGTATATCTAATTGGATATAGGGGAGCATGAGTTATTATTGTTGACATTACCCTTGAGGTAAAAGGTTGGGAGGCGAAACTATAAGCCCCTATCTTTCTCTGTGTCCGACTAAAAGTCCGTAACCACAAGTATTGCGTGAGTGTTAGCAATTATGAAAGACTAAATGATAGTTGAGTATGTGGACTTGCTAGAGAGCTCTGACATAGACTCTTTCTGATGTTATGATAAATTGCAATTGCTTCAATGACTGAGATTATAGTTTGTTAGTTCTCAATAAAGTTTCTGATTCGTACTTTTGCATTGTGATTAGATTATTACTTTAGCATAAGAAATCATATGACAATATCCATTTATGTTGCTGTTATGAGAACAATTATGATGCCCTCATGTCCGTATTTTATTTTATCAACACCTCTACCTCTAAACATGTGGACATATTTATCGTTATCGGCTTCCGCTTGAGGACAAGTGAGGTCTAAGCTTGGGGGAGTTGATACGTCCATTTTGCATCATGCTTTTATGTCGATATTTATTGCATTATGGGTTGTTATTACACATTATGTCACAATACTTATGCCTATTCTCTCTTATTTTACAAGGTTTACATAAGGAGGGAGAATGCCGGTAGCTGGAATTCTGGGCTGGAAAAGGAGCAAATATTAGAGACCTATTCTGCACAACTCCAAAAGTCCTGAAACTCCACGGAAGTTATGTCCAGAATATATAAAAAATACTGAGCAGAAGAAATACGTCAGGGGGGCCACCACCTGCCCACGAGGGTGGGGGGCGCGCCCTACCCCCCAGGGTGCGCCCCCTGCCTCGTGGCCCCCCTGTTGGCTCTCCGGTGGCCATCTTCTGCTATATGAAGTCTTTCGTCCAGGAAAAAAATCATAAGCAACCTTTCGGGACGAGACTCCGCCGCCACGAGGCAGAACCTTGGCGGAACCAATCTAGGGCTCCGGCAGAGCTGTTTTGCCGGGGACACATCCCTCCGGGAGGGGGAAATCATCGCCATCGTCATCACCAACGCTCCTCTCATCGGGAGAGGGCAATCTCCATCAACATCTTCACCAGCACCATCTCCTCTCAAAACCCTAGTTCATCTCTTGTATCCAATTCTTGTCTCCAAGTCTGGGATTCGTACTAGTAGGTTACTAGTAGTGTTGATTACTCCTCGTAGTTAGATACTAGTTGGTTTATTTGGTGGAAGATCATATGTTCAGATCCTTTATGCATATTAATACCCCTCTGATTATGAACATGAATATTCTTTGTGAGTAGTTACCACTACAAAAAAATACACTTCCGTGATGATACGTGTTTGTCACAGTAGGTCGCATTTTTTGTCATGCATGTACATCCATGCCAAATTTATGACAGAATCAAGATAGTCATACCTGTGTTGTTGTAGAAGAGGTTCCATGACATTACCAAAATTATCATCACGGAAGTGTCCACTTCCATGACGATAAATCGCGCGTCACAGAAGTGCTTTCGTCAAGGGTGACCGACACGTGGCATCCACCGTAACGGAACGCCGTTAAGCTATCGGGTCGGATTTTGGATCCGATAACCCATTAACAGCCCCGACCAATGGGGATTTTCCACGTGTAAAATCATCATTGGCTGGAGGAGACACGTGTCAGGTCCGCGTTGGCACAAGTGTCACTCATCCAATGGGCGAGACGCCCCTATGATATGTTGACACGTGGACCGGCCCATCAAGTTTAAATGGGCCGGCCCAACTGAAGGCCCACAAGATTTTGCAGACCATAATGGGCCGGCCCAGCTAAAGGCCCATGAGATTTTGCGGACCATAATGGGCTGGCCCAGCTAAAGGCCCACAAGATTTTGCGGGCCAAAATGGGCCGGCCTAGGTGAAGGCGCACATGATTTTTGTGTGCCATAATGGGCCGGCCCAGGTAGAGGCCCACCAGATTCTTGCGGATCATAATGGGCCGACCCAGCTAAAGGCCCACGAGATTTCGCCGACATTAATGGGCCGGCCCAGCTGTAGGACCAGAAGATTTTGAGGACCCTAGTAGGCCGGCCCATTAACTGGCTGCCATGTTTTGGGCCAAATGTCGGCCCATATTTGATCCGGTCCATTAATGGCCTTCCACGCTCCGGGCCTAATAGTGGCCCATATGAGATCCGGCCCGTTAAAAGCCTACCACGTTCTGGGCCAAATTACGGCCCAGATCAGGTCCGACCCTTTAAGAGTCTTTGGACTCAATTATGGCCCATATCAGATTCGGCCCGTTAATTGGACACTATGCTTTTGGGCCCACTTGCTAAAGGCCCACTTAGTAATTCAGCCTGATATTAGTTTTGGCCTGTTAAGGGCCCGTTTAACATTTCGGCCCTATATTTATTTCGGCCTGTTAAAATCCCATCATATAGTTGGGCCTAACTACGGCCCGGTTTGCATCCGGCCTGCTCGCAGCCGATATCTGATTGGGTCAAACAAGGACCGAGACAATTTTGGCCTGTTAAAAGCCCATGATTTGATTCGCACAATCATGGGCCGGGGTTCATTTCGGGCTGCTGCCGGCCCGTGAGCTGTTCGACACGTTTCAGGCCCAACCTACATCGTGATTGCATGATGGCCCGATTATGTACCGCAATTTTACGGTTTGGCCGGTTTACTGCGAAGAAAGGATATATATATATATATACAGTAAAATAACTGCAGCATCGTGAATAAGAAAAAACCTAGACTATACAATAAAGAAATTACGGCATATTACATCCACTAGGCATCAAAGTTCGCCACTATGATAATAAAGCACAAGCAGACCGCAGATTACATACACTGGGCATCAAAGATCACCACCAGTGCAAATAAAAACGCCGACAAAGTAGTATACAAAACCGACAACACTTCAATAGAGTTGAAGAAAGGTTAGCCCTGCTGGGGAGCTGCAGTGCAAGCAGCTGAGCAAGATGATGAGACTGCACTTGTTCAACACTTATATCTTCCTCACTCTGAAAGATAAACAAGCAGACAGATGACATGTTTTGCACATAAAAGTATCAGTGCTGACAATTCATCACATTTCTTACTGACGAATAAAGTGACACAGTTTAAAATTGCATTAACACAATATGGTATTGTTCAGGTCAAGACATGGCAGGAAATGACATTGTGAAGGAGTTGGCGGCTTCACGACACCACTGGATTACGGATCAAGAGCTCATAAGTCATAAGTATCAATGGTTAGCGTGCTGTCATTTTATACCATTTCAGATTGGCAAATAAAGAGAGGGTTTAAATAATAGTAGAATGATATGACATTGTTCATAGTTAATACATTGCAGAATATGACATTGTGCTGTAGTGGGTAGGTTCACCACACCACTGGATTACGGATGAAGAACAGAAGCATACATGCAGTGCAAAAGAAGATCACTTGCTCTGTATAGTTTAATTTACATGGTATGAAGAAGGAACTTGGTTGTACAACTGAAAACTTAAATTGAGAAAGGACAAACTTTTGTTTATGAATTACATAATAAACTTTAAACAAACAATTTGATGTAAAAACCAAAAATAAACAGCTGTTGCAGTCATGCCTAACCAAATATATACAACAAACTTTGAAGGCTTGAGATGGACAAACTTACGTTATTGGTGAAGACAGGCTCTATAAAGGCCTTGTCCATGCTGATGGGGGGGGGGGCAATTCAAGAAGTTTACCACAGAATCTTTTTCAAAAGCATTGCCTTTATTCTACATTTTGTTAAGAGTAAATATAGATGTGATAATATACGAAAAAATGGAGAATATTTAACATAAGATGAAGAGTGATGCTACATAACCAAGTAGCTATAAATGTAAGTGCAGCGATACAGGCAAAAGGTACAACCAAGAGCAATGCACAGCTAAACTTCTTCAGTACCAACCTTATGGTAAGAGTAAATATAGACCTGATGTGTAGAAAATGGAGGGCAAAGGAAAATAAGCTACAGAGTGATGGTACATGAACACCTACCTGTCATTATAAGTACACTAATAAAGGACAACATGTACTTACAAGAACAATGCATAGCTAAAAAACATTGGCATTGGATATATTCTACACTAATGTAACCATTCATACATATCAGATAATTTTGAGCGAACAATTGATAAGCAAGCTATTATGCATACTGCTATCACATAATGAACCAGGTGTGTATGCAAGTACAGTGATACAGGACAACAGGTACTAACAAGAGCAAAGCAGCGGGCAACATATTTGCGATATCCTGTCGTTCTTGTCGACTTCACCAGAAATTCGTTTATATACTTGCCATCAAAGTGTGATTTCCTCAGGTAACACCGATACTGCTGCAATGCTACCTTGAAAAGCACAAGCAAGCTTTGCTCGTCATGACTATCAATATTGACCCTTGCCTAGTTACAACAATGTAATGTAAATCATTGATGTGTTCAATCAGCAGAAAACAGGAAAATAATAACCATGAATAATAGCACTTACACGTAAGTTGGACAGGAAGATGTGAAAATGGTGTTTGTCTTCACAATAATCTTCCCATGATGGGAATATATGCACGTAGTCCCTAACAACATTGAAAGCATTGTTTAAACTAGGAATAAATGGAATGGGGTTCCAATCTTCAGGAATTGGCCGTCTCTGCAGTTGGGATAGGTCTTCGACCGGTGGACTTACTCTACTTTTTGTTGGAGTGGGATTTTTCTGTGGTACAGCTGGTGCTATGGCAAATGAAATCGGTATACCTTTTGCTGGAGTGCAGGTCCTGTGTGGTGGGGCTAGTGGTGTGGCCAGTGAAGTATGGGTACAGTCTGCTGGAGTCGGTCCTACGTTTTGTGTCACTGGTTGTACAACCAATATAAGTGGGGTGCTGTCTGATTTCTCTGGCGCCACCATGTTTTTCAAGGACTTTGCTGGTGCTCCTTCATGTTCGGCAATCACCCTCTTCCTTTTTGATGTCTGATGCACAAGGACAACATTTGAGTGGAAAAACATGGTATGATGACAGATGGAATATGTATTGATAATGGATGGGCATGGCATCTCGACATATATGATGAGTAAACTAAGCAGATGGCGGTGCAACAAAGTATAAGAAATGCAAGACAACATATGCAAGATACCCGCAATCAATAAAACATTGCCAAATTAGAACAGGCACCTTGATGGGTGAACAGGGCAGGCCATCTGCCTTTGACTCCTCGAGGTTAGAATAGTCATTAGGATCATATTCTAAACAAGAATCAATAGGTGGGGAGCGCATGAGTTTGATTGCATCCAGAATGGCACTCAATGCCTTGGTGCCAATTTTGTAAGTCATTGTAGTGTTTAGCTTCAAGAGTGGACTGCTGCTAGTGCAAAGCAGCTACACAGATCATAGTGTAGATATAACGGGAAAACCTTAAGCATCAGAGTAAAATCAGCAGTGGAACTTGGTAGAATATATGTGCTAGTATTGCCGGTACGGCTAGAAAGGCTTCGGATACCAGTTCTCTTCAAGTGAAGGTGCGGTACTGTTAATATCAGTGTAACTCTCAAAGGTGACACAACTCCCTGCATTTCCTTGCTATTCTTATAGGATTCAAGTGGGCAGGCCACTACAAATCCTATTCCTATGTTTACAAGATCCTACGAATCAAAGAGGCTCAAAGTGTCCATCACAACCGACCGTATAGACCTCTACACTGTAAATGTCCATGCTCATCTTCAGTACAAGGAACATATTGTACTACTATCATACTCCCTCCGTTCCAAAATATAAGTCTTGGTAGAGATTTCCACTATGGATCACATACAGATGTATCCGGATACATTTTAGAGTGTAGATTCACTCATTTTGCTCCATATGTTGTCCATGGTGGAATCTATACAAAGACTTGTATTTAGGAACGGAGAGAGTACATATTAAAGAAGAACAGAAAGAGGAACATGGTAAAGAAGAGCAAGCAGATTTTGGATAATAAAATGTTGGTTGCGCAGTGCCCACACATGATGAACCAGAGCGCATTAAGAATGCAACTCCCAGCTGTCTCTCGACCATTTCAGGCGGTTGGATGAAGATCCTATGTCTCCTAACCCTTCTTCTTCCTTGCCTCTGATTCTTCCCATACAGAACACCGCACGGGCCGCCGGCCGGGCCACCGGCCCCCACCGCCTGTGTTCCTCCGCCACCCCCACCCCCACCCCCGCCCCAACCCTCACCCGCGTCGAGTTTTCTTCGTTCGATAAGGCCCCACAACCACCCGAGCCCCTTCGATAGCACCGGCGAACTCCGGCGAGCTCTGAAAAATCGACTGACCCAATTTTGAAATTTAGTCTATTGTGATTTAACTAGTGTGGAATATAAAAGGGGAAAACCATAAGCATTGGGAGTATAGTGTTGAGCGTGCCATGGCGGATCTGAAGGTGCAAACTGGACAAAGGCAACTTCGCAACCAAGACAAGAAATCAGAGTAAAGAAGTGGCGATCTATTTTCTTGCTGCGATAAATAAGTTGAGCAGATACGAAAGAGTACCGCCTCTGGTGCGGCGCCGTGTACGCATCTGCTGAGAATTTGACGGTGCTGCTGTAGCGATGGCTGTCGGCGGCGTGGAAGCAGATCTAGGAGGGTAGACGGTGGCGGCAGGGCGCGGTGGACGAGATGGTCGTAGGAGCGACGCCAGCAAGGTGGACGACGACGGGGATGAAGCGAGAGGACGAGATGCAAGGATCCCGGTCCGAAGCCGTGGATGAGAGAGGTCGATCTCATGTAATGGACGGCGGCGTCAAGGTATCAGCTTTGGCATGGTGGAGGAGGACGATGGTGGACGGGGTGGCGGACGGCGGCGGACGGAGGAGGGTGGGGTGGAGAGGGTGTTTTGGCGCCCACGGAGTACGAATGGGGAAAAGGGAGGTAGAGAGGAAGGGGGGAACCATGTATTCAGGGCGCGCTTGTCTCAAATGCGAGGAAATTTACAAACTTAGCCCACGTTTCAAATTTCTACTACATCACAACAACATTAGTTGGTTGGGGATAGGACGGTAATCTCGCATACACCGAATATTTGCCGATGAGATTTTGTTTTTGGCGCCCACCGTGTATGAATATGAATCGGGGAGGGAGTCGATTTTGGCCGAGGACACACTGTGTTTTGGCACCCACCGTGTATGAATCCGGGTGAGAGGCGGTTACGTCACGTTTGGGTGAAATTACAAACCTACCCCTATCGAAACCTATAGAAATCTAGCAGATAGGCTTTGCGTGGCAGGGATAGGCAGTAGTGATTTCCATCTCGCAGATTTTGGTTTCGGGCGGTTACTGCGACTTTCCCCGCTTCGTTCAAATTTTGCAGAGTGCACGTTTACCGTGCCAACTCAATTCGAATCCCGTTTGTATTCTATTTTTTCCGGGCGGGATCCATTTTCAATTGGAATTACATTCTATATACATCATTTTTTATATATACTTTCAAAATCACAACATAGAATTCTGCTCCTTTATATGTATAATATGATTTACAAATACAACGATCTCGAAATCTTAAGGTTGAATTCGAAAAAGTTTAACCAAATTATGTTCTAGTAAAATGTATGGATCAGTAATATCTACATATTAAATAACATAGATGTGCGTGAATTCATATGAGTATGAATGTTTGATAGATCAATTTTGGTTCGAGTATGGATTACATGTATCATCATCTCGAATTCAAATATTTGAATCCCTTTTTTGTTCACTCCTTTCAGGCCCATCTCTCTCGCATGCATGCTCCTTCAGGTAGCTATCACTCTCTTTTCTCTAGCTCACCCGCACGCTCACTTCATGTTTCTCCTATCCTCGCAAACATGGTCTCTCGACGTCTCCCTTGAGAAGTTTCACACTCTCCCTATCATTATACATTACACGGTTTTCATTATCTCTCACGTCTCTACTGTTCTCTGGTATCACTCGGTACCTAAGCTTTCTTTTTCACCGCCACACACACAGTCTCCACTCGTCTTTCACTTTGTCTTCCTCTCTATGGGATTCTCTCACACACCCTATATGTCTCTACATATGACTCATACCACTAAAATTACTCTCTCTCTCTCTCTCTCTCTCTCTCTCTCCTGTAGACACAACATTTGTTGCGGTCTCCTTTTCGTCTCCATCCCAGACTGACATTATTCATTTGTTTACCGATCAGACAACCCCGACTACCGTCTCCTCTCTCTCTCTCTCTCTCTCAGAGACACACACACAACTCCTGCTTCCACTCCCCTTCCCGACTACCGTCTCTCTCTCTCTCTCACACACACACACAACTCTCGCTTTCGCACCCCGACTCGTATTTCTCTCACAAACATTTATCGATTAGCTAGCCTCTAGATAGGTTTATACACCCGCACACTCGTGCTTCCACCATCGCATACATGTCTCTCTCCCGCTCCTTGTATCTATGTAGATTTTTCTTCCCTTCTTGAGACACGCCCTCTCGATCGTGCACACACACACTATCGCCTCATTTTAAGCTGATACCCATCGCACACACACTCCTTGTGTCTTTGTCACACATGCACTCTGTCCTCCTCCACTCTCCCTCTCTCTCACACACACATGGGCTTTTTGCAACAACTAGCAAGATGCCCATGCGTTGCACGTAACATCAAGATGCATTTGTATGAGTAGTTTATCTTGTGGGGGAAAAGGATGAACGAGGGAAGGCCTTATTTGCAAATGTGGAGAGGGGTGTGGGTATCTTTTTGCAAAATTGCCATAGTTTCCTTCCTATCCGTCAGATATAGATCGGACGACCTATATTGCAGGATGGCAGGCACACGATCATCACCGACAATGCTTTTTATAAGAGTAGGGATAAAAAATAGAGTTGGTGATGATGGTGGGCCTGCCATCCTGCAATGTAGGTCGTCCGATTTATATCTGACGGATAGGAAGGAAAATATGGCAATTTACCCGCACTCTTCACCACATTTGCAGATAAGGCCTTCCCTCGTTCATCCTTTTCTCTCACAAGATCTTGATGTTCCGTGCAACGCACGGGCATCTTGCTAGTAAGAGTAGAAATTAGACATATACCACTTCTCGAATCTTGAAACCAACAACATTCCTCCCTTATCTCATCAAAACCGCCAAAGGAATATATTTTGAGTGAAACATAACATATTTTTAGTGATATACGTATTTCAAAACTAGACTTTTTTCTATAAAATTGTTGAATATGTATTAATCTACTTTGATCGTGTGGCAACGCATTGGCACATTGCTAGTAGTTATTATAATTTTTTCGACACCAGAAAAATGGTGGAGTACATATACGAAGAGAAGAGGCACACACACGCAGTCGGCCTCTCGCTGTCTCGCACACAGGAGTGTTACGTAAAGGCGACGTTAACAAATAAACCCTAAAACCCTAGGTGCACGATTGTTGCATTCGCGGGTACCGGGTACGTGGTGGAGCACCTTTGTAGGAATAGTCAGCTCGCGTGATAATTTGATCCATAGGAGTTGATGGTCGGGACCACAGGTGAACGACTTGGAGCACGGTGGATCGCCAGTTGCCACAGATCGAGTAGCCACGTTTAAAATATCATTTTTTTAGGGGGGTTAAGAGTTCCGATTTTCAAGGGCGCGTTATAAGTAGTAAGTAGTTTTTAGAACGATTGGTATGGACCGAAAATGGAATTCATAGTACTATGTACCTCCTTGGCGTATGGTTGTATGTTTTTTTTGCGATGGAGGTTGTATGGGTTTATGTTGCGAGATGTTGAACCTGGTAGTTCTAGGGCAAATACTATGGTTTAGATTTAGATGCTGGTTTTCAGTAATGAAAATCGGAAGGGGAAACCCTTCTTTGATTAAAAAACTACTACCTCCATTCTGGTTTACTAGTGCCCATCGTACTTTGGGTCAAAGTTTGTCCATGAATTTTACTTGTAAAATGTGAATGGAAAACGATATTTTGTTATACCCAAACAAAAAAGGACTGGAGGGAGTGATTTCTCTGACACGGACGCGACCTCTCATAGCGCAGGCATTGAACCGGCGCGCCAGCCAAGAGGGCCGCACTCGCTGCAGGCCCGGCTGAGCACGCCTCCTCGCCGCGTGCAACCAGCTTAAGACTGCCCCACCTGCCTTCATTGAATCCGCGTGTGTGCCGGCAACACGTCCTTCCGTGAGCCGGTAGGCATTTTAGAACAGAAAAAATGACTAAAATATAATTAATTTACGCATGGTCTTGACTTGTTGTGCTCGCACTGGTAGCAGGAACTAGTATAGGATTTTCTTTATTTATAACTCTCCTCACTTTTTTTTTGGCTTTGAAGTGAATCATGGTTGTGGACATTATGTATGAATGTGCAGATATCTGTGAACATGAGTTTGATGTGGAAGTTTAACTTGGAATGTCAGCCTTGCGCGTGAACTATACCATGTCCAATGCTTCGTCTGTTATTGTTTGGAAAGTAATTGCTGTTATTACATGACCCAAAAAAAACATTTTGTGCCACATCAGTAGATGCATGGACATCACAACAGGCATGCTGACTGGATAAACATTTGAACCTAGCTATTATGAAGGAAATTTTGTATTGACAACAGTTTTAGGAAGCAGGAGACGACTAGCCTGCTCTGCCTCTGCTAGCTTATTTCTGGCTTCTTCCATCTCTTCTTTGGCTTGGGTGAAGAGAGCATCTGATTGCTCTTTTCGCTTCTTCAGGAACTCAGCTACATTCTCAAGGGGTGCTGCACGCTTTCTTTCAGCCTTAAATAATGCCACGAGGACACGAACAGCTGACGACTCCATCTGGCTTGTGTGTAATCCAACATCATCTGGGAATTTGCACCTTGTGTCTAATCTAGCATCATTAGGGAACTGGCACCTTGTGTGTAATCCAGCCTCATTTTGGAAACATGATCTCGAGGTTGACCATACTTCCCTCCTTGCAGGAACTGCATCCTGACATGAAGTTACTTCTTTTTTAGATCAATACTCAGAGCAACCTAGATCCATTTAGTAGAAGCCAGATAAACATAACTCGGAGAAGTAAATTCAAAAGGAAAAAAATAAAAACAGACTACAAGGTGAGAACACCCACTTCCTACATCAAGCTAAAAACGAAAGCATTAGGACGATTAAGACTCTTCTTATTACTCATCGAAGAACACCACGCTTAAGAGAAACAGAAACTACAACATATACACATCGAAGAACACGAGGCTACACGAAAGTAATTGAAAGGGTGTTACTTACCAAAGCTCGTTTTACAGGTTTGGTGCAGCTCCTCTTTAACTTGCCACGCTCCTTGAAGATGTCCTGAATATCCCGTGTTTGGTCTTCATTGCTCCTCTGCATGTTCGCACTCGTGGTTTTAAAATCTCAACATGGTAATACACGCGCATCTTGTGGGCAACATTAAAGCACTCGTCTGCCATGTTAGAGCATCTCCAATAGAATCGCAACGCGCGGCGCTTTAAAAAAGCGTTTACAGTGCTGAGATCGAGAAGTAGATACTAGAGAGTAGAGGATAGTTCTCAGCATTGATAGATAAAAAAAGATAATTCAACTACTCCTCGTCATCCGACTCCTCCTCGGTTGGACAATGGAGGCTATAACCAATTACTTTTACGGGAACAATAACACCCAGGAAATTTGAAGGGTAGGTATGAACAAAATTGGAACTGCACATGTACTGCTAAGTGATTCAATACACACATTACCAATCGAGGAGGAGAACGATGGTGGCGGCGGCCTCTGTGAGTCATGGTCGGCAACGGGAGTCAGTTCATTGTCCACGACGGTGGTACTTCTGCGCTTGGCGTCGGCTTCCGGGAAGAAGATCCGAGACCGTGGAAGATGATGCCGGGGAAGAGGCTCCGTGTACGACGACGACGGTGGACCGGCTCCAGTGCAGCGTATGAGGTCGTCGATGAGGCAGATGCACTGCGGTGGACGAGTGCGCCGATGTAAAGGGGAGGAGCACGAAGGCTGCGGTGCTGTGGAGAAGTCTATTTTGCGGTGGGGATAGAAAATGGGGAGTATTCAGGTGTACTACTCTGGGTGCCGGGGTGGGGTTGGCTGGGTAGGGTGAACCTGAAGTTACGAAAATAGCCCCCTACCAAGCGTCATCCGTAGGCCTGGTCCGAAGGCTATGATGGTAACTTCCCACTGCTCAAATCAGGGTCGCGGGAGATTTTCCCACCGACCACAAAATTTTGTGACAGCGGACTCCCCGTGTGGCGTGTTGAGTGATTCGGCTAAGCAACTAGCGAGTAGTAGTAGTAATAGTAGTAAACTCTGCATATTAGGTTTGACCGAAGTCAAACTTCCTAAAGTTTGACCAAGTTTATAGAAAAATATAAACATTTACCATTACAAATATGTATGATGTGAAAGTACATTCAATAATGAATCTAATGGTATTTATTTGTTATTGTATATGTTAATATTTTTTTGTTATAAGCTTTCTGAGAGTTTACAAAACTTGACTTTGACCAATGCTAATACGCGGACTTAAATAAAAACAGAGGGAGTACACATTTGTTTTCTTTGTTTGTAGTGAACTAATCATTTGTTGAAATTGTGAAATAAATATATTAGGCTATTGACTTCGAATGTAATGGTCTATACAATTCAATAGTTACAATCATTGTCGAATCCCAAGATGTATACAAGGTCTATAGTACTTCACAACATGCTCAAACTCACATAATCCCAGTCAAATGAGAATCTAAATGCGTTTCATAGCTATTACTTTGTAGGATGCAACAAAAACAACCATAACTCTACATCAGGCATTATAGAAGCAACATTTTGACATATCCCAATGTGTGAATGAAACGTGCAGAGAGAGCTTTTGAAGATGGAGCAAATAGGGCGGGAAAGATTGTATGTATGTGGACGAGAGAGTAGGAGACAAACCTAACAAGACAGAGAGATAGAGAGAGAAAGAGAGAGGAAGAAGTTAGGTCTGTGAGAAAGATGGATACATGTAATATACATGAGATGCGTGTGCATCTGGATTCTGTATACGTGGAAGGAGAAGAGATAACATGTTTGATGAGAGATCTAGAAAAACATGGATGAGAGGGGAAGGATCTCGTGGGTTGAGGGATTGACAATTTTGTGCGGGGGAGAGAGGGATTGGTAGTTTTGTGCAAGAGAGAGAGAGAGACAGGGTGGGGAGAGGAGTCAGTCAGCTGTCGTCACATCACCCTGCTTCCAAATGACCCCGCATTCTCTAGCTCGGTGTGCTCGCCGTCTTCGATCTGCTCGATGCCCTCTTTTAAGATTGAGGTGTTGTGCATGTTGGGGTGCAAAGAAGCACAAGCGAGAGTGGTCGCCGTATAACCTTGGATGGGGATGAATTGTGTGCTCGGGGGAGTGTGTGTGTTGTGCTGCGTGTGTGTCTCTCTCTCTATCTGTGTGTGTGTGTGTGTGTCAGATATTAAGAGAAAACAAACCTAAGGAGAGAAATGGGCATTCACGAAGAGATTGTGCGGGGCTTGAGGTGGGCAGGGGCCGGGTGAGGGTGTCAAAATGTGCGCGTTGATGCATGTGTCGCATGTGACCGTGCGAGGGACGGACGAATCGAGAGAGATGGTTGTTGCGTTACAGATGCTCCTCTCTCTGTATCTCTCTCCCTCCCTCTCTCTCTCTCACACACACACAAGTAAACTAGAAGACCGTTCTCTCATGTATACACAATGTATTGGCATCTGTCTATGTCTCACTCATGCATGATCATTTGCACATTCACACCTCTCTATGTCTGTATCACACGCACACAGCTGTCTCCACATTGCCCTTCCGCCACAACACACATATGGACACATACACACGTTCTCTCTTAGTCACACACACAAAATCAGTATTAAAAAAACTAGGGCGCACCTAAAACGTCCAAATCCAAATAAATACGAACTGGAGCTAAATTCAAATATATGGAAATATTGCAGCGTCAAGAACTTTCACAGGAAAAAAATTGAGTAATATTCGAGGATTGTTTTCACACACACAAAAAGGTTCGGTGGATGTCCTTCGAGCGCGAGACGGTGACGCACCGTTCGATCGACCGCGCGGCCGCGGTTCACGCGCTTGCACAGGATTCCGTATCGTGGCTGTGGTACTAACTAATAAAAGCGCTGCCTAAGTCTAATGTTTATGTGTACTAGTATGGTTTTCTTTTAAGTTTGACCGACCTTATATATAAAAGTAAAGTAAGCTCCCACACGCGCACTCATCAATATGCCGCCGCCACCGTTGCGCATGCCGACGCCCGCCTGCTCCGGCCAACAATTTCTCGCCCATCACCGCTGTGTCGCCGCCATCCCTGTGCCATGAAGCCGAAGGCTCGCCCGCTCACGTCGTCTGCAGTCCCTCCTCGCGATGCCGCCGCACTGCCAAGCATGCGAGCAGCTGGTGGAGCCGCGTCTATGCACGCATCATACGAAGAGGAGGACGAACGCGTGCTCCAGCACGCGGGCGAGGAGGAACTAGCGTGTCATTGTCGTTTCCGCCCGCGTGGAGGAGGCATGCATGGTGGCTGTCTCGGCGGAAGCCGGTCGCGCGTGCGTCGAGCCCGCAAACCGGGTGCGGACACGGCATCTACCTTCGAGACCTTGAATACCACGTGGATCCTGCAATCTGAAGGAGCAATTTGGGTCAGTCGACTCATGTGAGCCGTTTGATGCAACATGGATGGCTAGAAGGGCTTCTTCCACCTCTTCTGCCTTCTTCTTCCTTCGCTCCGTCGAACTTCTTTCACAAATCGACTGACCCAAATTATACTACTAGTATGAACGTATTAAGTACAGTAGGAACACGAAGATACGAGCACTAGTACCAACTGCAAGAAGAACAGTAGTAAGACATAGTACTAGTACTACTGTACGTACTAAAGAGTTCAAATAACGAGAAAGAACATAAACATAGTTCTGCTGGGGCCTCAGCACAGCACACCCTTGAAAATAAACTAAGCAACTAGTCCGCTTGACACTGCAGTAGAACCAGCATGGGCGACGACACTGCCACCTACTCGGAGTCCGAGTCCACGTCCTCGATTTCGTCCTCGTCCCTCTTCCTCTTCCTCTTCGCCGACGCTTCTTTGCTTGAACCGGACACTGGGCTTCGCTTCTTCACCCAACCCTTGTAGATATTTAAACAAAGGTAGGCATCCATTGCTGCGTACAGGATGTGATCTTCATCTAATGTCTTCGACTCCCATGCATGATGAAACTCGTGATGATGTTTCTTTAGTTTAGCGTACGAAGGATCAATCATGGTTGTTGCTAGGGTCAGCATTGAAGGTTGAGAGAAGGACACCAGGCTTGCCTTCTAGAGATCGAAGGGCTGGCCTACAACGAGACCTATCCGACCCAGGACATCCCTGTCGTTCTTAAAGCCTACAGTAACGAATTTCACTTTTTTGTCCTTGAGGAAGTTCTTAAAATCCTGGCACTCAACGTCGGCATGGCATATGTGGTAGACCAAGCAAACGTTATGTACGCAAACTTGGATCACGACGGGCTTCTTCCTCTCTTCGTCCTTTAGATCCTTCTCTCGTCCCAGGACTGTGGTGTACTCAACATCTAGCCCAGCGACCCACTCATCCGTTGAACTGTTGAACATGCGTAGAAAGCGAGCAAGCCATGCTTTTACCGTCTCGGATCCACGTGTGTAGATGACGATGAACTGATCGCCAGTGATGGCTCTAACCTGGTACTCAGCGGCGACCATGGAGATTTGGGAGGCCATGGATTTTGGAGGAGGGTTAGGAGAAGTTGAACTGTTGTACCCCGCAAAAAAAACTGTGAGCGAATTAATGTGAAAGGACGGGATGACTGGGAGCGAACTATTGTAAGGTAGAAGACGGGGACGAGTAGGGTGTACGAACGGCGTGGGGTTGCTGGCTTGCCCAGTGGATAAACGGCTGCAAGCCCCCAAAGAGTTCTCGAGAACTATGCGGGACCCACTAGATGTCATGTCTACTAGACCCATATCGTAGGCCTGACGGTATAGCTTCTGCCTGTTCGCACGCCATGCCGGCGCGCGGATGTAACTTCACTTAATTCCGTCAAACGTCGCGCCTCCCATGACCTTCGCCTCCCTCGCGTGGTCGCGCCCTTTGAGACTTCGACCGGCTATAAATGAGCAATTTTTTTTGCCTTTTTTTAGACAAGCAATTTTTTTTGCCTACTCCCCATGCATGATACTCCCTCTGGTCCTTTTTACTCCCGTCAACCGTTTGCAAAGTGTTTGACCAAATTTATACTTTTTTTAACACCACCTTATATTAATTAACCAGCCACACCAGTACACTCATTCGATACAATTTTCACCACACAGGGCAGTACGTTATTTACAAGAATACCATCTAATCTATTGTCAAAGCTATACTTAGCGATTAAGTGTGCCACCTTATTGGCCGAACGGCTAATCTTTGACAATTGAAGATTGTTGATCAACTTCGAGATGCTCAACGCTTTCATCTTTAGGTCACGCATAGCAGACTTGTCATAGTCCCCCGATGCAAGAGACGCTACCACCAAAGCGCAATCAGTCTCTAAAATTACAGGATTATGAAGAGAAATACCTATGTAGAGACCGGCAATGCAAGCCCTAAGCTCCGCTTCCTCCATGCTTTTACAGGCATCAATGTAATCCCACGACCAAATTTATACTAAAAATATCAATATCTACAATACTCCCTCCGTCTAGGTGTGTAAGTCATCTTACAAAAACCAAATAATCCCAAAACACTTAGGCGCGGTGCATTAACTTCTACCTCGTTTCTTGTTTCTTGACATATCAACCTATAGGAGATGTGGGTGTGCATGCTTTTAATGACTTTACACTACCAAACACGACATGCGGTGGTTAGTTCATTGCATGCAATGCTATTAATTAGCAAATAAACATTAAGATCTCTCATTTTCCCCTCCACCTTGGTCACAGTGCACAATCTAAGATGACTTACTCACCTAGACGGAGGGAGTACTGATTATAATGAGTATAAGAACTACGTTTTATAATGAGTGTAAAAATATTGAATTGACATTGTGAATGTTGACACATTGTGGAATAGTTTTTGAAGTCTGCAAAAGTACTCAACTAGTGCTGTCGTTCTTCACAAAAAAATGTGTTTACCAATGCATGCAAGAACACTAGTTACTCTAACCCCCTCTCTTCTTTAATTCTTTGCCACATCAGCATGTTTGCTATTCCCGTGTGCATGATACCAACTAAGATACCACCATTATGGCCAGCCTTAATCATCGCATGCAATAATTTAGTGCACCTTGAAATATGAACATGTGTGGGGCGTGTATGTTTTTAATGACTTGAGACTATACCTAGCCCGACATGCAAGATGACTTATTATGCACCATTCCCCATACCTGCAGGAAGCCCGTTCGTCTCCAAATCTTTTCCTCTCCATGTGTGGAAACAATATGCCTGCCAAACTCTCCTTCTCCCTCTGGCGGTCCCACCACTCCACCCCGTGTGAAAAAATCTGCATGCATGACTCTCCACCCCCACGCTCGTCCAATCCCTTGTGACCAGCAATATTTCCACCCCTTCGCTCCCCCGTAATTTACTCCAACAAATATGCCCACGTAGCTGTTACTTAACTGCAGGTGCATTGGGTCACTGACATATGGGCCCAACAGGGGTCTGGCCCACATGTCAGTAACGCAACTAGACCTGCAGTTAAGTCAGTGCAGCTCAGTCCATATCTTACATAGGTGTGCCATTGCTCGCTATAAATACTGCGCCTCCCACGACATCGCTATCTCCTCCCCCTCACGTTCACGTTCATCGCTATCTCCTCCCCCTCCCTCTCACGTCGACCACCATGGCATCGCCCCTCCCAAGCCCTAGGAGCCCCTCGCTGCACCACGCGGACGGTCACGCGTCGCCGTTCCATTCCTCGCTGCCACTAGTCGAGGAGGACGCGTCGGTGTTCCGCTCCTCGCCCTAGGTGACGCGTCACCGTTCCGTTCCTCGCCGCCACTAGTTGAGGAGGACGCATCGGCGTTCCGTTCCTCACCGCGACACGATGCATCGCCGTTCCGTTCCTCGCCGCCACTAGTCGAGGAGGACGCGTCGGCGTTCCGCTCCTCGCCACGACACGTCGAGGTGGAGGCGTCGGCGTTCCTAATCTCGCCAGCACGTGCGCCGGAGAACACGTCGGCTCCCCGCTACGAGGAGAACGCCGCGCCGCCCGCTGAGCCCCCAGCCTTGAGGAGCTTTGGAAAGAAATGGATGTCGCCTTGTGGGAGGCTTTGCCTCCAGCAGAGCGCGCCAAAATAGAGGCGGAGAAGAAGGCCGAGGAAGAGAAGCGCACCGCGGAACAAGCTTCCTGGAAGGCCTATGTCGCGTCCGAGAGAGTCAGGCAATTGGCTCTTTGGCAGAAGGCTCGTGCGAGGGCCGTGAGGGTGGCGGAGGACGCCCGTGCCGACGCCCTGAGTGTAGTCGGGCCCAAGTGCCTCATCTACGCTTGGCGGTACGTGGACCGGGTGCATGCTTCCAGCGAGGAGGAGTACCTGTTGGCGCCGGATCACCACACCGGTGAGATCGCGCTCGCCCGCCGGCAAGCCGCCAATCAGCACCTCGCGAGTTGCGAGGCTGAGGAAGAGGCGTTGTGTTGGCGCGCTAGGAAACGGCCGCGCACCAGGGCACTCATGGCGCGCCTCAAGCGCTCCTGCGAGCGCCGTGGCTTTTTGGCGGAGTATAATTTTTGTTTCGTAAGGCGAACTCATTTGTTTTGGGACGCAAATGATAAATCCCGAACATTCAGGAATTTTTAGCGTCCTTAATTAAGTATGTAAAAGAGAAAGTTTGGAAACCTTGTGATTCGTACACATTTTGCAAGTACGTGCATATAGCACAAACTTTACTATATACTATCGCACTACACGTCTCTCTCGATATATGCTTGCGGACTGTGCTACTCCCTCCATCCAGGTCAATAAGTCATCTTTGGTTGTGCACCGTGACCAAGAAGGAGGGAAGACTTATACACCTAGACGGAGGGAGTACTACTATTACTTATGTACGTGCAAATGCACGTTTTAACATTACGATGCGGTTTTTGTAAAAGTAGAAAAACAACAGTAGTCAAGCTTGTGAAATGATTCAATGCAAAACAAATGCAAAAATGCTCGTTTGATTGTTTACTTTTAGCTTCCTTCTCTGTGGTTATTTCTCTGTCGTACTTTGTACGGAGTATCTCACTGGTTGGAAAGGCATGCAAATTCCAACTTGAGTACTACTACTAGTAGGAGTACCAGGGGCCAGTTCTTTTAGGCTTCTAGATTAGTAATCCCATAACTACTACCTCCGTCCTAGTTTATTGGTCCCCATTGTAATCTGTGTCAAATTTTGATCATAAATTTAACTAATGAAATGTTAGTGCATGTCACTAGTCTTATGGGAAAAGATGGGGAAGCCTCCAAAAGAACTGGCCCTAGGAGTAGTAGCTAGGGATACTAGGAGTAGTAGCTAGGGATCGAGTGTGCGAGATGAACCGGAGAAAGTAAATGCAGAGAGATGAAATGCAAAAAAGACGGAGGGATGTGATGGTTTCTTGTCCGTTTATTTTACCAGGCCACTTATTACTGTGAGTGGTTGGGTTTTGTGATATGACGGCTTTATTGCCGCGCCACGAGCGGGGTGAGACTCCCGTGCAGCGCCACCCTTTACACTAGTACTACTACATCGGTCGTAGTTTATCCCCCATTGAATTTGACTGAAGATTTAACTGACAAAATGTTAGTGCATGTCAACAAAAACAATATCGTTGGATTCGTATTTGAACGTAGTTTTCAATGATATAATTTTAGGTGACATGCATCACCATTTATCGTACTATATATAATGTTAGTTCAATTTTTGGTCGTACTAATCTATAGTAAGGTGCCCGTGCGTTGCACGGAAGAGTGAAATGCATTGATCGGGGAGTTGTTTATTTTGACAAAGGATGTGGGGGTCATCTCATGTGTAACGGTTATCGATAGGTTTGTTCAGATAATATTTCATCTCTAGAGCTCACAAACATCTGGGTGAAATAGATAAAAAAGTATCTTTTGCAAACAAAAGCGTTCAACTGTTCAACCTGCATCCAAAACTTGTGAAGAAATAACTCTTATTGTGCTTTGCTAGAAATGATCTTCAAGAATTAGTTTTTGAGTATCCATTGTTATACATGTTGGCTACAGATGACATGGAACTTTCTCATAGTCAACAGTTGGCTATACTATTTAAGTATTAACCATGCCCTTATACACCTAGACGGAGGGATTAAATCAGGATGACTTGGAAGGGGGCAGAGGATATGTAAGAAATTTTTCATCATAAGTCTTTCACCAGTACTGTAGTAAAAGTTCATACATGGAAGATTCTAGACTAAACCATAAATGGATACACTTTTATTCATGCATGATACTCCAATAGAGCAAGATCATGCATGGAAGTCTCCATATGCTTAGACAACGGATTACATTGAGCGAAAACTAATGATCAACATTTAACTTGAATATGCAGATGTCCAGGTGAACCTCCTTGGAGTCCCCGTGCACATTGTTGGGGGTCAAATAACACCGTGCGTCTTCCATGTCCACATCGGCGAGAAAGTCCCAGCTCGGCCGAGTCCAAGTATGCTTGGCGTAGCCAGTGTCGCCGCCCATAGACCTCCGAGGGGTAGTAATAGTGAGCACGCACCCGTACATCGGCCTCGTGTCAGTGTCATCATTAGCGGCGTCACCCCTGACACACACTACAGAGATGTGGCGGCGGCCTGCGCGGGCCTCGCCGGTGGCCACGATCAATAGGAAGACATTGCCGTCCTCCTTCGGGACTAGTAGGTCCCGCTGATCCTACAGCGACTCCGGCACGGTGAACAGGTAGCACGTCTCATACTTGATGTTCTTCACCAAGGGCCTGTAGTGGTTGCCGCACGCCTGCGTCAGGTGATGCACGATGTCCGCCGGCGAGCCCCAAAACGGCACCGAGCACACATAGCAGTAGACGAAGGGCTCCTTGGAGGCATCGACCAGGCCATCCATGAAACAGGAGTGGCTGTAGGGGACGTTCCGCTAGTTGAATATATGAGCAAGTTACTACGATATTTAGTCCGAATAAGCACAAAATAAATCATGACGGCTATAACAGAGATTAAACTAATCATGCGGACTAGCATAGTAGATAAACAAATCGAATCTAGGACACAGACTAGAAACATGAATTCTTCCATGATTTCGAACAGGAAGGACATAAACACATTCCGCGCAACAGGAGCAGCACCATTGGCATTGAGGTTGTCGCCCATGTCATTGAGGAAGAGGTTGCCGAGGTCGGGGAAGAAGTCGTCGTCGGTGAAGTCGTCGCTGCTTGTAGTTGCGAGAGTGCGCTCCCCAAATTTCAATAGCGCCCGCCGAACGAAGCGCAGGAGGGAGTGGCTCTAGGGGACGTTGCGGCCGCCAAATGGAGTGCAGGAGTAGCCCACTAAGTAGTAGATGGTGCTCCTCCCTAGTCTCTATTCTTATCTCTATCTCTACTAGTCTTCTTTGGTTTTTATAATATACTAGTTGTAGTTGTCAAATCAAATACTAATGCGTCGTCCACTACATGCCCGGCTGAACACGCCTCCTCGCCTCCATCAAACCCCTCCGTTAAACCAGCATGCAAACCGAGAAACCTACTCCGGCCCGCGGGAGGAAATTTGTCGGTTGCCGTTGGAGAATAATAGATTCACCTTCAATCCATTTGAGTTAATTGCGTGTATGATTCTCCCTCTATAAAAAGTTAATTGCATCCTTAATCTTGTATTCTAAGTACTCTATGGGTTCCATTGTCAGTACAGTGTACATGACTTGCAGGCTGGCTACAGATTCGTACAGAAAGTTAAAAAGAAACAAATCCATGACTTGCAGGATTGGAGTTAGCACTGATGGTGGTTCGTAGTCATTCCACGCTCGGGCATTGAAGTTTGTAACTATTTTAGATTAGAACATACTAATCCTCCGATGCTAGTAGAAGAGCAGAGTCCTACTCCACTACTACTCTACTCAAGCAAGTTAGGGCATAGTAGCAGGTACTGTAGGGAGTACCAGTACTGTGATCACTCAAGCAAGTTGTCTGACTTCGATATGACCCTACGCTGCTGGTATGTGTCTCGTAAGTCAAGCGGCGTGATGTAGTCATCATCACCTGTCCACTTCCCGCAGCACATATTCGCTTCTCCATCTTTGTCCGCTCTTCCATCCCCTCTAAGGCGCCTCCCCCCTTGTCCGAAACCCAAGCACTAACAATGGCAGAACCGAGCAGCGTCCGCCGAAAGAGTGGCTGGAATTCGCTCCCCGCAGAGGTAATCAAGCTCATTGTTTCGCGTGTGGACAGTCTCAGTACCATGCCGCTCGCCGCGTGCTCGTCGGGGCTGTACCGTTTACTCAAAGCCCTCAGGCCGGAGCTTTTTAAGCCAGCTCCTTGCTTGCTGATGCCGCCTGATCTTCAGAAACGGCGTGTCACACAACATAACAATCATAGGGTGGCGAGCATCAACCCCCTTGACTGTGATCGATCCCCGTCAGCCTCAGCTACATTAACGGTATGTACTGGGTCGGCATGAACACGTCTTGGATGGTGTTCGTCGACGGTCGCGGCAGCTGGATGCTCGTGGAGGTCTACACCCGGCGATTGATCCCCTTCCTTCGATTAACACTGCACTGCTTTGGCACCACGGCCCAGAATACTCGGAATCTTACAGTAGGCAACACAATACCAAGTTTGATTTTCTCAAGGTTGTAATCTGCCAAGTGCCCACAAGATCTGCGAATTATAAAGACTTCAGGCTAATTGCGTTCTTCAAGCGCGGTCTCTCCTATCTGACAGGTCACTGCGGCAAGTGGATAAATCTGCACGTCCATCGCAGGATCATACATCCTCCATGGTTCTCTGATGCCATTGAACACAAGTGCTTCATTTACGCCATCGACTCCTTCTATGGCTGGACGTATTGCTGGCCTACTCCAGTCATCGCTACAAACGGCTGTTACAGCAGTATGTTGCTTTCCTATGATATCATGATGGCTTGCTTATATTACTGTCAACATTTGTTGAAAAAATATTCATGCTCATAACATGATGTTCTTAAGATTGGCTAAATCAAGAGCCCTTTTTTATTTGAGACCAACTTGATATGATGTTGTAGGCCACCTGGTGTCCCTACCCTTCCTAATCCCAGAACCTTTCAAAGAAAAGTGGCATGGCAGTTGCAGGTGGTTCCTGGCTCGATCAGAAGACGATGAAAGATTGATGATCGTTCGCACGTTGCAAAAGAAGATTACATCGAATAGATCTCTACGAGAGAAGGGGAGAACATTGTATTGAGATCCAAAAGGAGAGAAGAAGCCATCTAGCTAATAACTATGGACCCGAAGGTCTGAGGTAAACTACTCACACATCATCGGAGAGGCTATGGTGTTGATGTAGAAGCCCTCCGTGATCGATGCCCCCTTCGATGGAGCTCCGGAACAGGCCCCAAGATGGGATCTCACGGGTACAAAAGGTTGCGGCAGTGGAATTAGATTTTTGGCTCCGTATCTGGTAGTTTGGGGGTACGTAGGTATATATAGGAGGAAGGAGTACGTCGGTGGAGCAACGTGGGGCCCACGAGGGTGGAGGGCGCGCCTGGGGGGGGGGGGGGGGTAGGCGCGCCCCCCTACCTCATGCCCTTCTGGTTGATGTCTTGACGTAGGGTCAAAGTCCTCTGGATCACGTTCGTTCCGAAAATCACGTTCCCGAAGGTTTCATTCCGTTTGGACTCTGTTTGATATTCTTTTTCTGCGAAACTCTAAAATAGGCAAAAAAACAGCAATTCTGGGCTGGGCCTCCGGTTAATAGGTTAGTCCCAAAAATAATATAAAAGTGTATAATAAAGCCCAATAATGTCCAAAACATAATATAATATAGCATGGAATAATTAAAAATTATAGATACGTTGGAGACGTATCAAGCATCCCCAAGCTTAATTCCTGCTCGTCCTCGAGTAGGTAAATGATAAAAACAGAATTTTTGATGTGGAATGCTACTAGGCACAATTTCAATGTAATTCTTCTTAACTGTGGTATGAATATTCAGATCCGAAGGATTGATGATAAAAGTTCAGTATTGACATAAAAATAATAATACTTCAAGCATACTAACTAAGCAATTATGTCCTTTCAAAATAACATGGTCAAAGAAAGTTCATCCCTACAAAATCATATAGTTTAATCATGCTCCATTTTCGTCACATAAGGATGCTCTCATTATGCACAACCCCGATGACAAGCCAAGAAATTGTTTCATACTAAAGTAATCTCAAACTTTTTCAACCTTCACGCAATACATGAGCATGAGCCATGGATATAGCACTATGGGTGGAATAGAATATAATGATGGGGGTTATGTGGAGAAGACAAAAAGGGAGAAAGTCTCACATCAACGCGGCTAATCAATGAGCTATGGAGATGCCCATCGATTGATTTTAATGCAAGGAGTAGGGATTGCCATGCAACAGATGCACTAGAGCAATAAATATATGAAAGCTCAACCAAAAGGAACTAAGTGGGTGTGCATCCAACTTGCTTGCTCATGAAGACCTAGGGCATTTGAGGAATCCCATTGTTGGAATATACAAGCCAAGTTCTATAATGAAAAATTCCCAGTAGTATATGAAAGTGACAAAACAAGAGACTCTCTATCATGAAGATTATGGTGCTACTTTGAAGCACAAGTGTGGTAAAAAGGATAGTAACATTGTCCCTTCTCTCTTTTTCTCTCATTTTTTGGGCCTTCTTTTTTATGGCCTTTCTCCATTTTTCCTCACTTGGGACAATGCTCTAGAAAATGATGATCATCACACTTCTATTTATTTACAACTCAATGATTACAACTCGATACTAGAATAAAGTATGACTCTATATGAATGCCTCCGGCGGTGTACTGGGATATAAAATGAACCAAGAGTGACAAGTATGAAAGAATTATGAATGGTGGCTTTGCCACAAATACTATGCCAACGACATGGTCATGCAAAGAAATATGACAATGATGAACGTGTCATGACAAACGGAACGGTGGAAAGTTGCATGGTAATATATCTCGGAATGGCTATGGAAATGCCATAATAGGTAGATATGGTGGCTGTTTTGAGGAAGATATAAGGAGGTTTATGTGTGAAAGAGCGTATCATATCACGGGGTTTGGATGCACGGCGAAGTTTGCACCAACTCTCAATGTGAGAAAGGGCAATGCATGGTACCGAAGAGGCTAGCAATGATGGAAAGGTGAGAGTGCGTATAATCCATGGACTCAACATTAATCATAAAGAACTCACATACTTATTGCAAAAATCTACAAGTCATCAAAAACCAAGCACTACGCACATGCTCCTAGGGGGATAGATTGGTAGGAAAAGACCATCGCTCGTCCCCGACCGCCACTCATAAGGAGGACAATCAAAGAACACCTCATGTTTCAAGTTTGTTACATAACATTTACCATACGTGCATACTATGGGACTTGCAAAATTCAACAGAAGTATTTCTCAAATTCACAACTACTCAACTAGCATAACTTTGATATCACTACCTCCATGTCTCAATACAATCATCAAGCATCAAACTTTTCTTAGTATTCAACACACTCATAAGAAAGTTTTTACTAGTCTTGAATACCTAGCATATTAGGATTATTTAAGAAAATTACCATGTTGTTTAAGACTCTCAAAATAATGTAAGTGAAGAATGAGATAATAATAGTTTCTATAAAACAAAACCACCACCGTGCTCTAAAAGATATAAGTGAAGTACTAGAGCAAAAACTATATAACTCAAAAGATATAAGTGAAGCACATAGAGTATTCTAATAATTTCCAAATCATGTGTGTCTCTCTCAAAAGGTGTGTACAGCAAAGATTATTGTGGTAAACTAAAAAGCAAAGACTCAAATCATACAAGACGCTCCAAGCAAAACACATCACATGTTGTGAATAAAAATATAGCTCCAAGTAAAGTTACCGATGGAAGTAGACGAAAGAGGGGATGCCTTCCTGGGCATCCCGAAGCTTTGGCTTTTAGGTGTCCTTAGATTATTTTGTGGTTCCTTGGGCATCCCCAAGCTTAGGCTCTTACCACTCCTTGTTCCATAATCCACAAAATCTTTCACCCAAAACTTTAAAACTTCACAACACAAAACTCAGCAGAAAATCTTGTGAGCTCTGTTAGCGAAATAAAACAAAAGATCACTTCAAGGTACTGTAATGAACTCATTCTTTATTTATATTGGTGTTAAACTGTAACGCCCATATAATCTTGCTACAGTAATCCCACGTTAATCGGGCCATGACACCTCGGTTACTGTTGCTATCCTCGCGCTAATACGAAACTGCATCAAATTCAAACTTAAAAATTAAAGTCGACAATAAAAGTTTTCAAAATGTTAACAAAAATGTTCGGTAGACGCCAAATAATACAAAGGTAATTATGGTGCAGCAAACACCTTTTTATAAAATGCCTAATTACTTTTAAATGAATTTAAACGGAAAAGTAATAAATAAAAGATAAGAAAACAAAGCAAACATAAAACAAGGAAAAAGAGAGAGCAGACCCCCCTGGGCCAACAGACCCAACGGGTCGGCCCAATTCACCCACCAGGCCCAACCGGCCGGCCACCCCCCTCCTGGCCGCGCTGAAGTGCGCACGCGCCTGCCTCGTGCTCCGCGCCTCGCCCCTGGCCTCCCCTGCCTCCCGCTCACTGCTGCTCGCCCGTCGCGCTCCGCCCCTCCGCTGCGACCGCGCGCCCGATCCGTCCACGACCAGTGCGCCGCCCTGCTCCCCTCGCCGCCCGCGACCGCGCTGGCCTCGCCGTGCCGCCGCTGCCCGTCCCCTGCTTTCGGCCCAAGCCCGTGCCCGGCCACCTGCGGTTGCTCCCCGCCGACGCGCCGCCCAAATCCCGCCCCTCGCGCGCGCCTCGCCGCCCGTGTCCTCCTTCGCCTGGCCTCGCCTGCCTCCAGACGCCGCTCCGGCCACCTGGCCGGCCCCGCGGCCACCGGCCTCCTCGGCTCCGGCGCCCGGCCGGGTACGCCCGCCCCTGGGCGTGCGACCGCTCGAGCCACACCCGTGGCGCCCGGTGCCCGTTTCGCCTGGCGCCCGCAAACCCACTAGGCCCTCTGGGCCTATGACGAATGGGCCCCAGCGCCCCAGAACGTTTTTCTTTCTAGAAAAATAAATAAATAAATAACAAAAATAAAAATAAAACTAAATTTAATTAATTAATTAACTAAATTAATTAAGTTAATTAAACCTGATTAATTAAACTAATTAATCTGTTAGTTTAATTAGACAGTGGTTAGTTTAACCTAACCCTAATCAGCCTAATAGAGTATGACAGGTGGGTCCCACTGGACCCACGTGTCAGGTTGACCAGTCAACCCCTGCTGACTGCTGACGTCAGCATGACATCATGCTGATGTCATAAATTCATTTTCGAATTAATTTAAATAATTAATTAAATACCAAAAATTAATAAAATCTTTAGAAAATCATAACTTTTAATCCGTAACTCGGATTAAAATATTTTCAACATGAAAGTTGCTCGGAACGACGAGACGAACCCGGATACGCAGCCCGTTCGTCCGCTACACATTGCTAACATATCAAACTCGCAACTTTTCCCCCCTCCGGCTCCTCTGCTCGAAAACGCGAAACCCCGGGAAAACTTTCCCGGATGTTTCCCCCCTTCACCGGTATCATCCCATACCGCGTTAGGGCACCTCTAACGCCGTCACTTGTCATGTCATGCATCACTATGCATCTGCTTGCTTAAATATTCATTGTTTCTTCCCCCTTTTCTTCCGCTAGACACCGAGACCGACGCTGCTGCTGCCCCGTTTGACTACGGAGTTGACGATCCCTCTCTCTTGCCAGAGCAACCAGGCAAGCCCCCCCCTTGATCACCAGATATCGCCTACTCTCCTCTATACTGCTTGCATTAGAGTAGTGTAGCATGTTACTGCTTTCGTTATTCCTATCCTGATGCATAGCCTGTCTTTGATACTGCTGTTGATACCTTTACCTGCAATCCTACTGCTTAGTATAGGATGCTAGTGTTCCATCAGTGGCCCTACACTCTTGTCCGTCTGCCATGCTATACTACTGGGCCGTGATCACTTCGGGAAGTGATCGCGGACATATACTATATACTTTACACTGTTACATTACCTATGATATTGTTCGGAGATGGGGGCTGAAGGGGCAGGTGGCTCCATTCCGGTAGAGGTGGGCCTGGGTTCCCGACGGCCCCCGACTATTACTTTGAGGCGGAGCGACAGGGCAGGTTGAGTCCACCTAGGAGAGAGGTGGCCTGGCCCTGGTCGGCGTTCGCGGATACTTAACACGCTTAACGAGATCTGGGTATTTGATCTGAGTCTGGCCATTTGGTCTATACGCACTAACCACCTACGCGGGAGTAGTTATGGGTATCCCGACGTCGTGGTATCAGCCGAAGCCTTCGTGACGTCAGCGACTGAGCGGCGCGCGCCGGGTTGGACCGCTAACGTGACTTCCTTTGAAATGGAGGTTTCTAGGTCTGCTCTCTGGCCGCGTACGCAACGTGCAGGTGTGCTCATGGCGATGGGCCCAGACCCCTGCGCCCTTAGGTTTAGACCGGCGTGCTGACCGCTCTGTTGTGCCTAGGTGGGGCTACGACGTGTTGATCTTCCGAGGCCGGGCATGACCCAGGAAAGTGTGTCCGGCCAAATGGGATCAAGCGTGTTGGGCTATGTGGTGCACCCCTGTAGGGAAGTTAATCTATTCGAATAGCCGTGTCCCTCGGTAAAAGGACGACCCGGAGTTGTACCTTGACTTTATGACAACTAGAACCAGATACTTAATAAAACACACCCCTTTCAAGTGCCAGATACAACCCGGTGATCGCTCTCTAACAGGGCAACGAGGAGGGGATCGCCAGGTAGGATTATGCTATACGATGCTACTTGGAGGACTTCAGTCTACTCTCTTCTATATGCTGCAAGACGGAGGCTGCCAGAAGTGTAGTCTTCGACAGGATTAGCTATCCCCCTCTTATTCTTGCATTCTGCAGTTCAGTCCACCGATATGGCCCTTTACACATATATCCATGCATATGTAGTGTAGCTCCTTGCTTGCGAGTACTTTGGATGAGTACTCACGGTTGCTTTTCTCCCCCTTTTCCCCCTTTCCTTTCTACCCGATTGCCGCAACCAGACGATGGAGCCCAGGATCCAGACGCCACCGTCGACGACGACTCCTACTACTCTGGAGGTGCCTACTACTACGTGCAGCCCGCTGACGACGACCAGGAGTAGTTAGGAGGATCCCAGGCAGGAGGCCTGCGCCTCGTTCGATCTGTATCCCAGTCTGTGCTAGCCTTCTTAAGGCAAACTTGTTTAACTTATGTCTGTACTCAGATATTGTTGCTTCCGCTGACTCGTCTATGATCGAGAACTTGTATTCGAGCCCTCGAGGCCCCTGGCTTGTATTATGATGCTTGTATGACTTATTTTTATTTGTAGAGTTGTGTTGTGATATCTTCCCGTGAGACCCTGATCTTGATCGTACACATTTGCGTGCATGATTATTGTACGATTGAATCGGGGGCGTCACAAGTTGGTATCAGAGCCGACTGCCTGTAGGAATCCCCCTTCCACACTCCTTGGCCGAAGTCGAGTCTAGACATTACAAAAACTTTTACTAACTTGGCTGTGTGCCTTACGGGCCCACGTCGCCATCGGGTGATACTAGGATCTTTTACTCCTCAACCTTTACTCTGGGACTCTAAACTCTCTTCTACTCGGGTTAAACGAATTTACTAACTCTGACACTAGGATCCCGTGACGACATTCACCCCAAAGTTGGATAAATGCCATAGTTATTCCTTAGTATAGTGTTTTGCACAATTTCCACACTGTCATTTGACTCCTTTGAAACATCTTTGTTTTCAGATGGAACCCATGAGGCATGTCGTGCGCCAAACGGCGGCCATTGGCGCCTCGGGATCACCGGCCGTGCTAGCTGAGATGATGACCTATCTGGGTTATCGCTGGCACCCCGAGTACACCGTCACCGAGGAGTACCAGGACTTTAACCAGGAGCAGTACCGTGCCACCGTCCACCTCTACTCTCGGGAGTATGACTCCACTACTGTGCTACACACCGCTTATGGTGTTGGAGTGACCATCGATATGGCAGTTCACGGTGCTGCCTATGCTGCTCTGACACGCCTTCGTAGGGAGTACCGGGAGTTGGACACCTCCCCCTTCAGGCACAGTGCTATCGCGTCTGATTTTGGGGCGGAGGGTTACTACACTGCTGCCTACTCCACTGTCACCCGCGAGCCCTTCTACCATCAGAACCTGGTTCTGCATGCTGATGGGCTGGATCGAGCTAACCGAGCTCTTCGCCACGAGTTGTACACCACTCGTCAGCACCTCTACCGTGCTTTGACGATGTTACACCCCTTTGTCGGATCTGGGGAGCTGCCGCGTTCTGCTATCTACCCAGCCAGGACCGTGATGCCCCAGGGTGTCGGTTGGCCAGAGGTGGGAGGCTACTCTCCCGCACTTGGTCCACTTCTGCCACCAGAGCGTCGAGTTCAGCACCAGAGCACCCGCGGACCCCAGGTTGCCGATGTGGTGTACCCGTTGCCACACTACTAGCTTTCAGGCTACACCTACCTCCGCAGTGTCGTGTGGGACTGATGTAGACTTGCTTGCTTATGTTAGATGCATTCACCGCGAGCCTGCGTGCCGCCTATGATGTCTTAGTCTATGTACTGAACTCTGTGTGCCGAACCCTATGCATGATCTCTTTTGTAATATGTGCCGACTATTATGTGGTATCTATCGTGCTTCTTTCATTATGCATGTTTCATCTTGAATGATTCTTGTCTTTGCAAATATTCTCAAATGCTGAACTACCCCTATTATATATTAGCAGGATGGTTAGACCAGGTGGTCGTGGTCGGGGTGACAACTTCCCACCACCGCCTGAGTACATGGCTGGTATGATCCAACAGCTTGAGATGAATCGCCAGTTCATGGAGAACATGATGGCTCAGTTTCCTCGCCCCAATATGAACCAGCAGCCAAACACAGTAACTCTGCAGGATTTCATGTGCCTGAACCCAACTGTGTACCGCAGCTCAACTCAGCCTCTGGACGCTGATGACTGGCTCCGTGACATCACCTATGAGATGGAGTCTGCTGATGTAGCCCCTGCCAGCTATGTCACGTTTGCTTCTTTCTTCCTGAAGGGACCCGCAGCTCAATGGTGGGACAGCCACATGCGTACTCTGCCAGTTGGAACAATCATCACCTGGCCAGACTTCCAAGCTGCTTTCCATGCCCGCTTCATTCCTTAGGGAGTCATGGACCGGAAGAAGCATGAGTTCTGCAGCCTCATCCAAGGCAACAAAATTGTTGAAGCTTATCAGCGAGAGTTTCTGGACTTGTCTCGCTATGCTGAAGAAGACATTGCAACTGATGCACGCAGACAGGAGAAGTTCCGTGACGGCCTTCAAGCCGACATCAAGCTTGCACTTTTAGTGCATGACTTTACTGACTTCGCCACCTTGGTGAACAAAGCCATCAACGTCGAAACTGGTCTACAGGAATACCAGAGCTCTCACAGGCGCAGCCGTGACACGGGCTCATCTTCGGGCCCGTCCTCGCAGAAGCGCAAGATATGGATTCCCAACAGCATGTACCAGCCGAATGCACCTGCTCCAAGGCAGTCCTATGCTGCACCTCGTCTGCCTAATGCTCCAACTAGGCAGCCAAGGCTTCCAGCACCGCCACCCGGAGCTCCTGTTCCCACCCCCAACAACGGTCTGTGCTACAAGTGTGGTCAACCAGGTCGCCTTGCCAGGAACTGCTATCAGAATCAGAACCAGAATCAACTGACCCTTCCAGCAGCTGGCCGTGGAAACAACCAGAACCGCAACAACAATGCCAAGTCTTATGGTCGTGTTCATGCCAACCACGTTGATCTGAACGAAGCTCAAGACCAGCCTGCTACTGTGATGGGTACAATCCTCGTAAATTCAGTACCTGCATCTGTTTTATTCGATACACGAGCATCGCATTCATTCATGTCAGAAGAATTTGCATACAAGCACGACGTTAAATGTGAGGAGATGAACACTTCGGTAGTGGTAAAAAACCCCGTGGGACAATGTCAAACCTCCATGGTTGGCGTCGACGTCCCCGTGGAAATCGAAGGGCTGGAATTCTATGCCTCGCCCATTACCCTGAAGACGTCTAACATCGACCTCATTCTGGGGATGGATTGGTTGAAAGCGCATACTGCTTCCATAGTTTGCACCACTAAGACCGTCCATCTGCTACATCCTTCAGATGAAATAGTTACATACCATGCTCGCCTGGTGCAAAATGCCGAGGCAAGGCTTTATGCCTTGAATGCATTGAACTCTGCACCACTCGAGGGCATTGAAAATATTCCCGTCGTGCGTGACTTCCTCGACGTCTTTCCTGAAGAACTTCCAGGGATTCCCCCTGCTAGGGCTGTCGAATTCGTCATCGACTTGAAAGCAGGCACCACTCCAATTGCCAAACGGCCCTACAAGATGCCGCCGCATGAACTCCTTGAGCTTAAGGAGGAAATCGACAAGTCTCTTCAAAATGGTTTCATTCGCCCAAGTTGCTCTCCTTGGGGAGCACCTTCTCTCTTTGTCAAGAAGAAGGATGGGACAAACCGACTGGTCCAAGACTACCGTCCTATTAACCAAGCTACCATTCAGAACAAGTATCCTCTTCCTCGGATCAACAATCTGTATGATCAACTGGCTGGTTCATCAGTGTTCTCTAAACTTGACTTGAGGTTGGGTTACCACCAGATCCGTGTTCGTGAAGAGGATATCCCAAAGACCGCCTTTGTGACTCGATATGGTTCATACGAGTACACGGTCATGTCATTCGGCTTAACCAATGCCCCAGCCACCTTCTCTCGCCTGATGAACTATATATTCATGGATTACCTCGACAAGTTCATCGTGGTTTATCTGGATGATATCATGGTATTTTCCAAGAACGAAGAAGAACATGCTGAACATCTTCGACTTGTGCTGGAAAAGCTACGAGAGCATCAGCTGTATGCCAAGTTCTCTAAATGTGAATTCTGGCTTCCTGAAGTAACCTATCTTGGACATGTCATCTCTAAGGATGGTATTGCCGTTAACCCTGAACGAGTTCAGGCTATTCTTGATTGGACTCCTCCGAAGAATGTCAAGCAAGTCACAAGTTTTCTCGGTCTCGCCAGCTATTGCCGTCGATTCGTCGCGAACTTCTCCAAGATTGCCAGGCCTCTGACTAACTTGTTGCATAAGGGCGTCAAGTTCCAATGGACAGACAAATGTCAGGAAAGCTTCCAAGCACTCAAGGACAAGTTGACTTCTGCCCCAGTGCTAGCTCCACCTGATACAAAGAAGGACTTCATCATTTACTGCGACGCTTCCCGTCAAGGATTAGGCTGTGTCCTAATGCAAGAGCGCAGAGTGATTGCCTATGCCTCTCGTCAATTGCGCCCTCATGAAGAGAACTACCCAGTCCACGACCTCGAGCTTGCTGCTGTCATTCATGCACTGAAGCAGTGGCGGCATTACCTTCTCGGTAATCGTTGCGGGATCTTCACTGACCATCAAAGTCTGAAGTATCTGTTTACCCAGCCAGACCTGAACCTCCGTCAGCAGAGATGGATGGAGACTGTAGCAGACTTTGACTTGGGTATCTCCTATACACCAGGCAAGGCTAATGTAATGGCAGATGCCTTGAGCCGCAAGTCTTACTGCAACCACCTCCAGGTTCATAAAGTTCAACCCTCGCTTGTTGAAGAATTCAGAAAGCTGAACCTCCATATTGTTCCCCCGGGTGCACTCGCTCCCCCTCCTGAGGAGTTTCAGAAGATGAACCTCCGTGTTATTCCCCAGGGTTCCCTCTATACCCTAGCTGTCGAACCCGATCTCGTGAGCTCCATCAAGACAATACAAGGATACGACTCTGAAGTCCACAAGATTAAGCGCGACCTCAAGGAAGGAAAGCCCTCATACTTCACTATTGCTGGTGATGGCGCCTTGTACTTCAAAGGCCGCCTAGTGGTGTCGTGTAAGAAGGAAAACCTGAATATGACTCGGAAAGTTATGAAAGAAGCTCATGATACGCCTCTATGTATCCATCCTGGTAGTACAAAGATGTACCAGGACATTCGTCAAAGATTCTGGTGGTCTAACATGAAGCAAGACATTGCTCGCTATGTTGCCGAGTGTGACGTTTGCCGTCGTATCAAAGCAGAACATCAAAGGCCTGCTGGAACTCTGCAACCTATCTCTATTCCTGAATGGAAATGGGACCATGTTGAAATGGACTCCGTCACTGGTTTTCCCAAATCGCAGAAAGGTAATGGTGCTATTCTTGTCGTCATTGACCGGCTTTCTAAAGTTGCACATTTTCTGGTGGTCAAGGAAACTATCACTGCTAGTCAGCTTGCAACTCTCTATATGTCCAGAATTGTTTCACTTCACGGTATTCCCCTGGTTATTAGTTTGGACCGTGGCAGCTTATTCACTTCAAGATTCTGGGCAAGTTTCCAAGAAGCTATGGGGACTCACTTATCCTTCAGTACTGCTTTTCATCCTCAGTCGCAAGGGCAAGTTGAACGTGTCAACCAAGTTCTCGAAGATATGCTTCGAGCTTGTGTTATTTCCTTCGGTAAGAAATGGGAGGAATCTCTCCCGTATGCTGAGTTCTCTTATAATAATAGCTATCAAGCTAGTCTGAAGATGGCCCCCTTCGAAGTGTTATATGGAAGAAAGTGCCGAACCCCTCTGAACTGGTCAGAAACTGGGGAACGTCCACTCTTTGCTCCGGATATTATCCAACATGCCGAAGAACAAGTCCGCATTATTCGCGAGAATCTCAAGACCGCTCAGTCGCGCCAAAAGAGTAATTATGACCGTCATCATAAAGACATGGTCTATCAACCTGGCGAAAAGGCCTATCTTCGAGTTACTCCAATGAAGGTTGCACACCGCTTCGGGATCAAAGGAAAGCTAGCTCCCCGCTATATTGGTCCTTTCACTATTCTCGAGAGGCGTGGAAAAGTGGCATATCAACTGGAGCTTCCGCCGAACCTTTCTCAGGTTCACGATGTGTTCCACGTGTCACAATTCCGACGCTGCTTCAAGGACCCAATCCGAGCAGTGGATCATGAAGTGCTCGAATTGCAACAGGACCTCTCCTATAAAGAGCATCCGGTCCGCATTCTCGACCAAGCTGAACGCCGCACACGTCAGAAGGCGATCAAGTTTCTCAAAGTCCAGTGGTCGCACCATTCTGAAGATGAAGCCACCTGGGAACGCGAGGATCGTCTTTGTGATGAATACCTCGCACTGTTTCCGTCTACCTCCTAAATCTCGGGGCGAGATTTCTTGTAGTGGAGGAGATTTGTAACACCCGGATAATCTTGCTACAATAATCCCACGTTAATCGTGCCATGACACCTCGGTTACTGTTGCTATCCTCGCGCTAATTCGAAACCGCATCAAATTCAAACTTAAAAATTAAAGTCGACAATAAATTTTTTCAAAATTTAAACAAAAATGTTCGGTGGACGCCAAATAATACAAAGGTAATTATGGTGCAGCAAACACCTTTTTATAAAATGCCTAATTACTTTTAAATGAATTTAAACAGAAAAGTAATAAATAAAAGATAAGAAAACAAAGCAAACATAAAACAAGGAAAAAGAGAGAGAGCAGACCCCCCTGGGCCAACAGACCCAACGGGCCGGCCCAATTCACCCACCAGGCCCAACCGGCCGACCACCCCCCTCCTGGCCGCGTTGAAGCGCGC
The DNA here is from genome assembly GCA_032464435.1 of Aegilops umbellulata. NCBI lineage: Eukaryota > Viridiplantae > Streptophyta > Magnoliopsida > Poales > Poaceae > Aegilops > Aegilops umbellulata. Next base: position 328,253,531 of record CP136058.1, on the reverse strand, counting down.
GCGCCTGCCCCGTGCTCCGCGCCTCGCCCTGGCCTCCCCTGCCTCCCGCTCACTGCTGCTCGCCCGTCGCGCTCCGCCCCTCCGCTATGACCGCACGCCCGATCCGTCCACGGCCAGTGCGCCGCCCTGCTCCCCTCGCCGCCCGCGACCGCGCTGGCCTCGCCGTGCCGCCGCTGACCATCCCCTGCTTTCGGCCCAAGCCCGTGCCCGGCCACCTGCCGTTGCTCCCCGTCGACGCGCCGCCCTGATCCCGCCCCTCACGCGCGCCTCGCCGCCCGTGTCCTCCTTCGCCTGGCCTCGCCTGCCTACAGACGCCGCTCCGGCCACCTGGCCGGCCCCGAGGCCACCGGCCTCCTCTGCTCCTGCGCCCGGCCGGGTACGCCCGCCCCTGGGCGTGCGACCGCTCGAGCCACACCCGTGGCGCCCGGTGCCCGTTTCGCCTGGCGCCCGCAAACCACTAGGCCCTCTCGGCCTATGACGAATGGGCCCCAGCGCCCCAGAACGTTTTTCTTTTTAGAAAAATAAATAAATAAATAAAATAAATTAAAAATAAAAATAAATTTAATTAATTAATTAACTAAATTAATTAAGTTAATTAAACCTGATTAATTAATCTAATTAATCTGTTAGTTTAATTAGACAGTGGTTAGTTTAACCTAACCCTAATCAACCTAATAGAGTATGACAGGTGGGTCCCACTGGACCCACGTGTTAGGTTGACCAGTCAACCCCTGTTGACTGCTGACGTCAGCATGACATCATGCTGATGTCATAAATTCATTTTCGAATTAATTTAAATAATTAATTAAATACCAGAAATTAATAAAATCTTTAGAAAATCATAACTTTTAATCCGTAACTCGGATTAAAATATTTTCAACATGAAAGTTGCTCGGAACGACGAGACGAACCCGGATAAGCAGCCCGTTCGTCCGCTACACATTCCTAACATATCAAACTCGCAACTTTTCCCCCTTCGGCTCCTCTGCTCGAAAACGCGAAACCCCGGGAAAACTTTCCCGGATGTTTCCCCCCTTCACCGGTATCATCCCATACCGCGTTAGGGCACCTCTAACGCTGTTACTTGTCATGTCATGCATCACTATGCATCTGCTTGCTTAAATATTCATTGTTTCTTCCCCCTTTTCTTCCGCTAGACACCGAGACCGACGCTGCTGCTGCCCCGTTCGACTACGGAGTTGACGATCCCTCTCTCTTGCCAGAGCAACCAGGCAAGCCCCCCCCTTGATCACCAGATATCGCCTACTCTCCTCTATACTGCTTGCATTAGAGTAGTGTAGCATGTTACTGCTTTCGTTATTCCTATCCTGATGCATAGCCTGTCTTTGATACTGCTCTTGATACCTTTACCTGCAATCCTACTACTTAGTATAGGATGCTAGTGTTCCATCAGTGGCCCTACACTCTTGTCCGTCTGCCATGCTATACTACTGGGCCGTGATCACTTCGGGAAGTGATCGCGGACATATACTATATACTTTACACTGTTACATTACCTATGATACTGTTCGGAGATGGGGGCTGAAGGGGCAGGTGGCTCCATCCCGGTATAGGTGGGCCTGGGTTCCCGACGGCCCCCGACTGTTACTTTGAGGCGGAGCGACAGGGCAGGTTGAGTCCACCTAGGAGAGAGGTGGCCTGGCCCTGGTCGGCGTTCGCGGATACTTAACACGCTTAACGAGATCTGGGTATTTGATCTGAGTCTGGCCATTTGGTCTATACGCACTAACCACCTACGCGGGAGTAGTTATGGGTATCCCGACGTCGTGGTATCAGCCGAAGCCTTCGTGACGTCAGCGACTGAGCGGCGCGCGCCGGGTTGGACCGCGTAACGTGACTTCCTTTGAAATGGAGGTTGCTAGGTCTGCTCTCCGACCGCTTACGCAACATGCAGGTGTGCTCAGGGTGATGGGCCCAGATCCCTGCGCCCTTAGGTTTAGACCGGCGTGCTGACCGCTCTGTTGTGCCTAGGTGGGGCTACGACGTGTTGATCTTCCGAGGCCGGGCATGACCCAGGAAAGTGTGTCCGGCCAAATGGGATCAAGCGTGTTGGGCTATGTGGTGCACCCCTGTAGGGAAGTTAATCTATTCGAATAGCCGTGTCCCTCGGTAAAAGGACGACCCGGAGTTGTACCTTGACTTTATGACAACTAGAACCGGATGCTTAATAAAACACACCCCTTTCAAGTGCCAGATACAACCCGGTGATCGCTCTCTAACAGGGCAACGAGGAGGGGATCGCCAGGTAGGATTATGCTATACGATGCTACTTGGAGGACTTCAGTCTACTCTCTTCTATATGCTGCAAGATGGAGGCTGCCATAAGCGTAGTCTTCGACAGGATTAGCTATCCCCCTCTTATTCTGGCATTCTGCAGTTCAGTCCACCGATATGGCCCTTTACACATATATCCATGCATATGTAGTGTAGCTCCTTGCTTGCGAGTACTTTGGATGAGTACTCATGGTTGCTTTTCACCCCCTTTTCCCCCTTTCCCTTCTACCCGGTTGCCGCAACCAGACGATGGAGCCCAGGATCCAGACGCCACCGTCGACGACGACTCCTACTACTCTGGAGGTGCCTACTACTATGTGCAGCCATCTGACGACGACCAGGAGTAGTTAGGAGGGTCCCAGGCAGGAGGCCTGCGCCTCGTTCGATCTGTATCCCAGTTTGTGCTAGCCTTCTTAAGGCAAACTTGTTTAACTTATGTTTGTACTCAGATATTGTTGCTTCCGCTGACTCGTCTATGATCGAGCACTTGTATTCGAGCCCTCGAGGCCCTGGCCTGTATTATAATGCTTGTATGACTTATTTTTATTTGTAGAGTTGTGTTGTGATATCTTCCCGTGAGACCCTGATCTTGATCGTACACATTTGCGTGCATGATTAGTGTATGATTAAATCGGGGGCGTCACATAAACCTACTGTATTCAAACTTCTCTATGGTTTATGAACTCTTTTACTAGCCATAGATTCATTAAAATAAGCAAACAACACATAAAAAACAGAATCTGTCAAAAACAGAACAATCTGTAGTAATCTGTAACTAATGCAAACTTCTGGAACTCCAAAAAATCTACGAAAATAGAACGGCCTATAAAATTTGTTTATTGATCAGCAGAAATTGGAATCAATATTTTATCACGTTCTGGTGATTTTTAGCAATTATTTCCGTGAACAAGTTTCTGGAATTTTCAGCAAGATCAAATAACTATCATCCAAGAAGATCCTATAGGTTAAACTTGGCACAAACACTAATTAAAAAAAAAGATTTCTAACCAGAGGATAGATCAAATATTTATTCCTAAACAGAAGAAAAAAGCAAAAAACTAAAAATAAAATTGGGTTGCCTCCCAACAAGCGCTATCGTTTAACGCCCCTAGCTAGGCATAATAGCAAGGATAGATCTAGGTATTGCCATCTTTGGTAGGCAATTCTTTAATGAGACATCTATCATCCTTAGGAGTTTCTTTCTTTTTATTTATTATCAAACTTCTAGGCACATAATCGAAAAATTCATTAATAGCAAATGGTTCCTTAATGATAGCAAAAAGATTGGGATGAATACTTATAGATTTGAGATCTGCAGTTTCCTTACTAGAGGATTCACCCTTATTTCTAGGAACATACATAAGCTTGGCAATTTTAGTTGGAGGACTTGGAGTATTCTTTACGGAAGAAAAATCAGTTCCCAAGTTGGTAATGATACCCTCAAGTTATTGATTCTAGTGGAATCTTGATTTATTCTCTCATTAACTATGGGTTCCTTCTCCTTAATATTTTTCAAAGTGACTCCCACTTTAGATCCATATTGGGTAATTTGGTTGTGGATATTTTTATCCAAATTTTCAATTAACTCTACTGTAGCAACTTTATTTTCAATAATTTCAAGTCTTTGCATTACATGCTCCAAAGTTAACATAGTTCCATTAACCAAAAGAGGTGGTGAGCCAAACAAATCTATCATAGCATTATAAGAATCAAAAGTATGGCTACCCAAGAAATTCCCTACGGTATTGGTATCAAGGATATATCTGTACCAAGGAGTAGCGCCTACATAAAAATTGCGGAGAAGAACGGAAGTAGATTGCTTCCTGGTAGATCTATTTTGAGCATTGCAAATCCTATACCAAGCGTCTTTCACATTTTCTCCCTCCCTTTGCTTAAAATTTAGAACTTCATTCTCGGGGCACAACAGAGAAGAAAGAGGACTAGCCATAATCACAAGCAAATGGAAAAGAGGCGAACGGAAAAGAGAGGGCGAATAAAACGACAAGGGTCAAGTGGGGGAGAGGAAAACGAGAGGCAAATGGCAAATAATATAATGCGAGAGATAAGGGTTTGTGATGGGTACTTGGTATGTTGACTTTTGCGTAGACTCCCCGGCAACGGCGCCAGAAATCCTTCTTGCTACCTCTTGAGCACTGCGTTGGTTTTCCCTTGAAGAGCAAAGGGTGATGCAGTAAAGCAGCGTAAGTATTTCCCTCAGTTTTTGAGAACCAAGGTATCAATCCAGTAGGAGGCCACGCACGAGTCCCTCGCACCTACACAAACAAATAAATCCTCGCAACCAACGCGATAAGGGGTTGTCAATCCCTACACGGTCACTTACGAGAGTGAGATCTGATAGATATGATAAGATAATATTTTTGGTATTTTTATGATAAAGATGCAAAGTAAAATAGAAAGCAATAAAAATAACTAAGTGTTGAAAGATTAATCTGATGGAAAATAGACCCGGGGGCAATAGGTTTCACAAGTGGCTTCTCCCGAGAGCATACATATTACCGTGGGTGAACAAATTACTATTGAGCAATTGATAGAATTGAGCATAGTTATGAGAATATCTAGGTATGATCATGTATATAGGCATAACGTCCGAGACAAGTAGACCGACTCCTGCCTGCATCTACTACTATTACTCCACACATCGACCGCTATCCAGCGTGCATCTAGAGTATTAAGTTCATAAGAACAGAGTAACGCTTTAAGCAAGTTGACATGATGTAGAGGGATAAACTCATGCAATATGATATAAACCCCATCTTTTTATCCTCGATGGCAACAATACAATACGTGCCTTGCTGCCCCTACTGTCACTGGGAAAGGACACCGCAAGATTGAACCCAAAGCTAAGCACTTCTCCCATTGCAAGAAAGATCAATCTAGTAGGCCAAACCAAACTGATAATTCGAAGAGACTTGCAAAGGTAACCAATCATACATAAAAGAATTCAGAGGAGATTCAAATATTGTTCATAGATAAACTTGATCATAAACTCACAATTCATCGGTCTCAACAAACACACCGCAAAAGAAGATTACATTGAATAGATCTCCACAAGAGAGGGGGAGAACATTGTATTGAGATCCAAAAAGAGAGAAGAAGCCATCTAGCTAATAACTATGGACCCAAAGGTCTAAGGTAAACTACTCACACATCATCGGAGAGGCTATGGTGTTGATGTAGAAGCCCTTCGTGATCGATGCCCCCTCCGACGGAGCTCCAGAACCGGCCCCAAGATGGGATCTCATGGGTACAGAAGGTTGCGGAGGTGGAATTAGGTTTTTGGCTCTGTATCTGGTAGTTTGGGGGTACGTAGGTACATATAGGAGGAAGGAGTACGTCGGTGGAGCAACACGGGGCCCACGAGGGTGGAGGGCGCGCCTGGGGGGGGGGGGTAGGCGCGCCCCCCTACCTCGTGCCCTACTGGTTGATGTCTTGACGTAGGATCCAAGTTCTCTGGATCACGTTCGTTCCGAAAATCACGTTCCCGAAGGTTTCATTCCGTTTGGACTCCGTTTGATATTCTTTTTCTGCGAAACTCTGAAATAGGCAAAAAACAACAATTCTGGGTTAGGCCTCCGGTTAATAAGTTAGTCCCAAAAACAATATAAAAGTGTATAATAAAGCCCAATAATGTCCAAAACAGAATATAATATAGCATGGAACAATAAAAAATTATAGATACATTGGAGACGTATCAATCTCCAAGAAGATCGAGGAGAACTTTGTATTGAGATCCAAAGAGAGAGAAGAAGCCATCTAGCTAATAACTATGGACCCGAAGGTCTGAGGTAAACTACTCACACATCATCGGAGAGGCTACGATGTTGATGTAGAATCCCTCCGTGATCGATTCCCCCTCCGGCGGAGCGCCGGAAAAGGCCCCAAGATGGGATCTCACGGGTACAGAAGGTTGCGGCGGTGGAAATAGGGTTTCGTGGTGCTCCTGGATGTTTTTGGGGTATATGGGTATATATAGGAGGAAGAAGTAGGTCGGTGGAGCTGCGAGGGGCCCACGAGGGTGGGGGGCGTGCCCAGGGGGCAGGCGCGCCTCCCCGCCTCGTGGCCTCCTCCCTTCTTTCTTGACGTCCACTCCAAGTCCTCTGGATCACGTTTGTTCCAAAAATCACTCCCCGAAGGTTTCATTCCGTCTGATATTCCTTTTCTACGAAACATTGAAATAGGCAAAAAAACATCACTTTGTACTGGGCCTTGGGTTATTAGGTTAGTCCAAAAAATAATATAAAAGTGTATAATAAAGCCCATTAAACATCCAAAATAGATAATATAATAGCATGGAACAATCAAAATTTACAGATACGTTGGAGACGTATCAGCCATCATCGACAGTGGGCCACGGGAGGCTGACGCCAACTCCATCCAGATCAGCGGCGGCGGCGGCGGCCGGATGCTGCGGCCTTGCTCCGGGCCCGGCAAGAGCTCAGGGGCACGTAGCTGTCGTCGCTCATCTCCGGAGTCTCGTAAGGCTCGGGGGAGTCCCTGGACCCCCGAGTCCAACCGCTGCTGCTAGAGGAGCCGCTGGCAAAGCCAGCGACAAGCTCGGCGCTGGCCGCTGTGCCATCCCGACGACTCCCTCCAGGGCAGCACTCCAAGCGGCGGCCTTCCGCGTCGAAGACCTTGAAGAACATCGTCGAGGCGCCATCGTTCCTGAAGTGGATGGCGAGGGCGCCTTCCGCGCGGCAGACCCGAGCAACCTCACCCCAGCCGCGGGTCATGAAGATCTTGCCTCGAGAGACGTTTTCGACCTCCGCTCTAGTCGTCGGGGCATCACAGTCGGCGTGCTGCAGCCAAAGCTCCAGGGGGCCCCTCGGTGGCATCTCGGCGGAGAAGAATTGCGGGAAGCAGATCCAGGTGCGCGGAGGCATCGCCGCCCACATCATGCGCTCGCGCGAGGAGTCCGCGGCGTGGACTCCTGGGGAGACGGTGTACGTCACCACGGTGCGGAGACCGCGGCCGCGGCGCGGGCGGCGGCGCTCGTCGCCTCTCCCTCCGGAGCCCTCGGCCTGGGCGTACAGCGGCATCGGGTACCAAGGCCTCGACACCTCTTGCCTCACGACTATGTCACGGCGGTGGCTCGGCCTCTTCTTTGGCGGGAGTGGCCCAGGCTCGTCACGTGGGGTTTTCCCCTTCTCTGCGGCCGAAAACCTTCGAATTGGCACCATGGATGTCGCTGCTAGCTATGGAGCGAGGAAGAAGAATCGAGCGGAGCAAGAAGAGATGAGCAACGGGGGCTCTGCCCCCCTCCTCATTTATAGCAGGAGAAGGCCAACCGGCGATCCCCATGATCACAGGTAATGATGGTATTTCTCTGCATGCAGCAGGGACTCGTCAAGTCGGGTAGTTGCCAAGGCAGCATGGGGAAGCGGAGACGCCCATGTCCAATCAATCGCCACGCGTCGACCAAGGCTGCAGGCTATTGGGGCCCGGCGCTCCGCACTTGCCCTTTGGCTTTGCCTCGAAGCCAAGTTCGAGCGCGCCTTGGGCCCGTGGGCTACTGTCAGCATCCTGCGAACGGGGGTCCCCAGACTTGCCTGCCTGCAGCCCACTGCATGGCTCCACCAGCGGCCCTATACGGCCCATCTTCACCAGCAAACACTCAAGACCCTCGCGAGGCGGACAACACAAGACCTCCTCGGGAGCGGCCGCACGAGGCTAGCTCGCGAGGGGTGGAGAGATCAAGGCAAGGGACACCTCACGAGGTTCCTATGACGCAAGCCGTGAAGATCGGAGCCAGGCGGGCGCCAGCGCGCGCAATGTCCTCGTTTCCTCTTTGGTGCTAAAGGGGCAAACGCAGGCGAGGAGTCCCGAGGCATCAGGCAAAGGTTTCCATATCGGTGCAATGAGACCAAGACCAGCAAGACGACAGGACGGAGGTCACCATGGAGCCCAAGACGGCGTCACCACCAGAGCCTTTGGCAGGCGAAGACCACCTTTAGTTAGGATAACTTGTACTAGTTGTCTCTCTTCAGATTTGGCCGTTGTTATCTCCCTTCCCGCTCAATATTTGGGGAGAGGACCAGGGCCTCTATAAATAGGACTAGCCACCACCATAGACGGAAGGGAATCATTGAGCTCCCCCTGAACCACACAAGTTCACCAAGCACAAGAACACCTCCCCTCAGGAGGCTGTTCTTCCCCTTGTACTGTTCATCCTTAGCCCAAGAGGCAATCCACCACACCACACTGGAGTAGGGTATTACACCACAACGGTGGCCCGAACCAGTATAAATCTTGTGTCACTTGTGCTGCGGGTTCGTTGAGCTAGGCTTTGAGATTGCGGTGAGGCTGAGGGCGTGATTAGGTATGGGGAGATCTTCGTTCGCACCCCAGTGTTCGAACCTCAAGGGTTTTGCCGGAACCCAAAATCTGACATAAATATACCCATATCTGCTCAAATCATCGGTGAAGGTGAGAAAGTAACGACATCCACCACGCGCATCAACACTCATCGGACCGCACACATTAGTATGTACGATTTCCAACAAGTCACTTGTTCCAGAAAATGAGGTTTTAGTCATCTTGCCCATGAGGCATGGTTCGCATGTGTCAAGTGATTCAAAATCAAGTGACTCCAAAAGTCCATCATGGAGTTTCTTCATGAGCTTTACACCAATATGACCTTAGCAGCAGTGCCACAAGAAAGTGGTACTATCATTATCAACTATACATCTTTTGGCATCAATGTTATGAACATGTGTATCATCACTATCAAGATTCAATAAGAATAAACCCCTCACAATGGATGCATGACCATAAAAGATATTACCCATGTAAACAGAACAACCATTATTCTGTGATTACAATGAGTAACCGTCTCGCATTAAACAAGATCCAAATATAATGTTCATGCTCAACGCAGGAACTAAATAACAATTATTCAGGTTCATCAGTAATCCTGATGGTAGTCAAAGAGCGAGCGTGCCGACGACGATCAAATCAACCTTGGAACCATTTCCCACGTGCATTGTCACTTCGTCCTTCACTAGCCTTCGTCCATTCCGTAGTTCATGCTTTGAGTTGCAAATGTGAGCACCCGAACCGGTATCAAATACCCAGGCACTACAACGAAAGCTAGTAAGGTACACATCAATGACATGTATATCATGAAGGAAATATGCCCTAGAGGAAATAATAAAGTTGTTATTTATATTTCCTTATATCATGATTGCTACCTCTTGAGCACTGCGTTGGTTTTCCCTTGAAGAGGAAAGGGTGATGCAGTAAAGCAGCGTAAGTATTTCCCTCAGTTTTTGAGAACCAAGCTATCAATCCAGTAGGAGACCACCCATGAGTCCCTCGCACCTACACAAACAAATAAATCCTCGCAACCAACGCAATAAGGGGTTGTCAATCCCTACACGGTCAATTACGAGAGTGAGATCTAATAGATATGATAAGATAACATTTTTGGTATTTTTATGATAAAGATGCAAAGTAAAATAAAAGGCAATAAAGACGACAATAGAAATAACTAAGTGTTGGAAGATTAATATGATCGAAAGTAGACCCGGGGGCCATAGGTTTCACAAGTGGCTTATCTCGAGAGCATAAGTATTACGGTGGGCAAACAAATTACTGTTGAGCAATTGACAGAATTGAGCATAGTTATGAGAATATCTAGGTATGATCATGTATATAGGCATCATGTCCGAGACAAGTAGACAGACTACTCTTGCATCTACTACTATTACTCCACACATCGAACGCTATCCAGCATACATCTAGGGTATTATGTTCATAAGAACAGATTAACGCCTTAAGTAAGATGACATGATGTAGAGGGATAAACTCATGCAATATGATATAAACCCCATCTTGTTATCCTCGATGGAAACAATACAATACGTGCCTTGCTGCCCCTACTGTCACTGGGAAAGGACACCACAAGATTGAACCCAAAGCTAAGCACTTCTCCCATTGCAAGAAAGATCAATCTAGTAGGCCAAGCCAAACTGATAATTCGAAGAGACTTGCAAAGATAACCAATCATACATAAAAGAATTCAGAGGAGATTCAAATATTGTTCATAGATAAACTTGATCATAAACTCACAATTCATCGGTCTCAGCAAACACACCGCAAAAGAAGATTACATCGAATAGATCTCCGCAATAGAGGGGGAGAACATTGTATTGAGATCCAAAAAGAGAGAAAAAGCCATCTAGGTAATAACTATGGACCCGAAGGTCTCAGGTAAACTACTCACACATCATCGGAGAGGCTATGGTGTTGATGTAGAAGCCCTCTATGACCGATGCCCCCTCTGGCGGAGCTCCGGAAAAGGCCCCAAGATGGGATCTCACGGGTACAGAAGGTTGAGGCAGTGGAATTAGGTTTTTGGCTCTGTATCTGGTAGTTTGGGGGTACGTAGGTATATATAGGAGGAAGAAGTACGTCGGTGGAGCAACGTGGGGCCCACGAGGGTGGAGGGCTCGCCTGGGGGGGGGGGGGGGGTAGGCGCGCCCCCTACCTCGTGCCCTCCTGGTTGATGTCTTGACGTAGGGTCCAAGTCCTCTGGATCACGTTCGTTCCGAAAATCACGTTCCCGATGGTTTCATTCCGTTTGGACTCGGTTTGATATTCTTTTTTTGCGAAACTCTGAAATAGGCAAAACCAGCAATTCTGGGTTGGGCCTCCCGTTAGTAGGTTAGTCCCAAAAATAATATAAAATTGTATAATCAAGCCCATTAATATCCAAAACAGAATATAATATAGCATGGAACAATAAAAAATTATAGATACGTCGGAGACGTATCAATGATAAATGTTTATTATTGAGGTCTACTACACAACCTTCTTCTTATAGACGTTGTTGGGCCTCCAAGTGCAGAGGTTTGTAGGACAGTAGCAAATTTCCCTCAAGTGGATGACCTAAGGTTTATCAATCCGTGGGAGGCGTAGGATGAAGATGGTCTGTCGGGGGATATCTGCCTCCACGAGCACCTATGGGGACGGAGCCCCTTGTCGGTTCGGCGGGGGCGGAGGTTGCACAAAGAGCAGATCGAGGCGACACACACACAATGATTTTACCCAACTTTGGGCCGCACGGATGCGTAAAACCCTACTGCTGCATGTCTGGTTGATTGGAGTTCTTGCTCTGGAGCGCAAGAAGCTACAGTAAGTTGGAGCTGGACGTAGACGAGGGTCTACTGGGCGTCCTCGTGGTTTTCTGTCTCTCCTCTCTAGGGTTCGATCTCCCCTCCCCCCTCCCTACGCGCGCATGGTCCTCCTTTTATATGCCAAGGGGTTTTCCACAGGTAGCGACGCAGGTGAGGGTAAAAATGGCAAGGAACTGTGCGAACAGGGGTCGCACAGTGCTATCGCACCTAACTCTGACGGCGGGAGACAAAGGCATTAAATGCCCGTCTGGATCGCCTGAACAGTGCCGAGGCGGACCGTTAGGAGCGCCTCCGCTTGCCACGGGGGCGACTCTGCCAACGTCGCGTGCCACCGCGCGTCTCAGGTTGCGCAGTGCCCCGCCACGTGTCTCCGGGGTAGCCCCAGAGCGACGCGTGGGCAGGTGAGCTGGAGCGCATGCCTGAGGTGGTGGTTTGTCGCGGCAAGTGGCTTGCCGCGGTGGTCGCCTTGCCGCACCTGAGAGCTTGCCGCTCGTCAGGCCTTGCCGGGGCGCGCGGCGCGCCGCGGCGGGCTTCTCTTGGGGTGCCTTGGCTTGGCCGTCCCGGCGAGCTCCTCCCGCCGGGGCCTTGGTGCTTCGGCTTAGTCGTCCCGGCAAGCTCCTCTTGCCGGGGCCTTGTCGCTTTGGCCCGGCAAGCTTCTCTTGCCGGACCTCGCCTGCTTGGCCCGGCAAGCTCCTCTTGCCGGGGCTTGGTCTTCTAGGCTCGATCACTTGGCCTTCGTCCGGCCCAGAAAGGGCCATGGAGACTCTTGTCGCTTCCCTGGCAAGCCTTGCCGCGGTATGCTACTACTGCCCGTGCACAAGTTCGGGGTACTAGGGTACTCCTACTTTAGTACACCGACAGGAGCCCCCGGGCCTGGGCCATACACGGTGCCGAGCGTTGTTGGGCCAGGCCCTAACAGTGCACGGGCACGCGTGGCCTGGGTGGCGCTGCTCCTTAACTCCGTGCTCGTCGCGCCCTCCCCAAGTGCCGCGCGCTTATCGCGGCGTCGTGGGGGGGGGGGGGGGGGCGAGGCGTGCGAGGCGTGCTTGACGTGGGTGGCGTGCGCGGGGCTTGAGGCCCGCAGGCATGCGTCACGTCGGGCACGATCTCTTCATTTGGAAAGGCGGAACGTCCGCCCCCGCTCCTTCCCCCCCTTTATAAGCAGAGGGGAACAGGGGCAGCTCGCCATTCCGCCGGTTGCTGTCCCTCGAAAATCTCCGCCACCTCCTCCTTGCTAGAGAAAGCAGCGATTCACCCTCGCAGCCCCCGGCGCCGCCAACGCCAACAACTCCCCCTCCCTGTTCCTGCCATGGCCCCGAAGAGCGACAAGGCGAAGGGGAAGGCCGTGAAGTCGGCCGAGGCGCTGCGGCTAGAAGTGCTTCGGAAGGAGACGGCGACGTTCCCCCCTCAGCTCGATGCGCTGGGGCTGAAGAACGGATACCGCCTCTTCTGGTCGACGGCGACGCGAGCGCATCCGCGCACGCGAGTTCTTCCCGCCATCGCCCAGAAGCTGTACCCGACCGGGTACCCTTTCTTTGCCGTGTTCTTCCTTTGCGGGCTCTGCCCGCCTTTTTCCGAGTTCTTCTGCGACATCATGCACACCTACAACCTCCACCTCCTTGACTTCACCCCCAACGCCGTTCTGACAATGGCGGTTTTCGCACACCTTTGCGAGAACTTTGTTGGAGTCCGCCCCAACGTAGCCCTCTTCCGCCACTTCTTTACTCCTCGAGTGGAGAAAGGAGAGCCGCTGTCCGGCGGAGTCGCCTGGGTCTCCAGGACCGGCAAGAAAGAGGTCTACTTGGAGGGGGAACTCCGTGGCAGATGGGAGGAGTGGAGGGCCGAGTGGTGCCTGATCGTCGAGGAGAATCCACCGCCGTTCGCCGCCGTGCGGCGAACTCCAGTGGTGCGCGGCCGCGACTGGAGCGACCTGGCCCCGGACGACGCCAAGCTGAAGATTGCCGCCACCCGAATCCTGTGCCTCAGGTTTGCCGGGCTCACCGTCGGCGCTGTCGGCGCGGATTTCCTTCGCCGGCGTATCGCCCCCCTGCAGGAGAGGGGGAAACCGGCTTGGGAATTCCAAAACGCGGCGGACATCATGAGGCTGCGCCCGGGCCTTAACTACAACTTCACCGTTCTGGAGCTTGACGGAGTGTTGAAGGAGCTGCTCAAGCACGACTCCGAGCACCCAGAATGGTTCAGGTTGCCGCCGGGCGTCGTCACCCTGTGCAACAACTCGGTGCTCAGCCGCATCCTCGCGATGATGCCGCTGTGCGACTCGCACGGGATCGACGCGACCTGGCAGGAGTCGGCGAACGACGTCGTGCAGGCCTTCTTCGACAACTTGGAGGAGGTGCCGGTCGACCCCGACGAGAAGAGGGGCCTCATGCGGGACACCACCCCCGAGGAGCTGGCCTACATCGCCTCCAGGATGGAGGAGGCGGCGGCTGCCGCGGCCGCGGGCGAGTCTGGCTTCACCCTGGCCGAGGCAGACGCGGCGGAGGCGGAGAGCCTCGCCGTCCAGATGGAGCTCGCCGGCGCGGAGGAACCAGCCGAGCACGGTGGCGCGGGCGAGCCCGCCCAGGACGAGGGCGGCTTGCCGGAGGCTGACGCGCCCTCCTCGCAGCTCCCGGGCAGCTCGCCGCAGGCGGAGCCCCCTGCCTAGCCGAGGAGGCGTCTCCGCAGGGCCGGATAGGTGGTGCGGCAGGCCGACCAGCATCCGCAGCCCCGGGTGACGCGCGCCTCTGAAGCAGCGGGAGCGGGGTCCTCACGGGCCACGGCTTCTGCTCCTGCCGCTCCCCGTTCCGCGGTGGCAACGGGGGCGGGGTCGTCCACCGCCCCCGCCAACCGGCCCCGGGAACCCACTCCCCTGTCTCCTCGCGCCTAGAGCAAGCCGGTTTTTGATTACTCCGCGCTCAGCTCCGACGACGAAGAGGAGGACGGAGAGTAAGTTCCTGGTAGAGCTTGTATCTTCTTGATTTCTGTTGCTTCGTCTTGTTTCGCAGCCCATTCATCCTCCCCCGAAACCGTTCCCTTTTCAGGACCCTGGCCCAGAGGAGGGCGAAGAGGGCCAAGATCCCGCTGGTCGTCCTTGAGGGCGGATCTCCCCCGGCAACTGGGGAGGTGCCGGAGACGACCTGGCAGTGGGCCCGCAGGGCAGCCCACAGCGCAGCCCCCAGGGTGAGGGCACGGCTAGTTCTTGCCGTTTGGCACGCGCGCGAGCTTCCCTTCTCTTTGTTGACATGTGGTTGTTGTCGTTGGGTAGGAGCAGAGCAGCCCCAGCAGGAGACCCCGGGGGGCACTCCTGCCGCGCCGTCCGCGTCGACCACCCCGCCCAGGGAGAAATCCCCGGCAAGGGAGGAGCCCCCGGTAGGGGACACCTCCCCGGCAAGGGAGGAGCCCCCGGCAAGGAAGACCTCTCCGGCAAGGGAGGGATCTCCGGCGAGGGACGCGGCCAGCGATCCCCCGTCAACGGAGGCCGCGGCCACGGACCCTGCCACCGGTAAGCCCCCCTGCACGGAAAACTTTCCCTGGTTATCTTTCCTTATGAGCTTCTTTGTCGGCTGTTCAGCTGACTCTTCTCCCCTCTTCCGGCCATCAGACCCGCCCACCGCGGACCCGATGGAGACCGAGGTTGTCGTCGGGGAGGGCGTGCGTGGCGACGCCAACGATGTCATCGTCACCGAGGAGGCGGACGGCACCGACGACCTTGCAGGCGGCGGGGAGGCCGAAGCCTCCAAGGCCGCCGCGGCAGCAGGCGGCGAGGGGACCGGCGACCGTGCCGACGGCCCCGGGGAGGCCGGGGCGCCAAGCACTCCGCCGTCCGGCGATCCCGCCGCTGCTACCACGTCGGGCCCCGAGGAGCCCCCGGCAGGCGCCTACCTGCAGGCCAGCGATGGCGTCTTCATCAGGCTCCCCTAGGAGCCTAGATCCAGGGCGCCGGTCGAGGGGGAGGCCTTGGACGGAGAAGTGCTCGCCTCCGTCGGGCTGACAGTGGTCGACGCGCCAAGCGCCGGCGGCGGCGAGCCCGAGGAGGAGCGGCTGCTCCGAAAGCTTGTGTCGCTCTACCGCGCCCGGCAGGCCAAGGTGGAGCGCCAGGAGGCACTCGTCGCGAAGGCCGGCGCGGACATGGAGAAGCGCGCCGGGGAGCTCCGGGAGCTCAACCAGGAGGCTCTCCGGTCTTTGGCGGAGGAGCGGAGGCTGCTCGACGAGGCGCGGACGACCTTTCTCCTCGAGAAGGCAGAGGCCGACGAGCAGCAGAGGCTTGCCGCTGCGGGGCTATCCGCACGGGAAAGCGAACTAGTGCAGCAGAGGGCCAGCCTCGCCAGCCACGAGGAGGAGGTTGCCGCGCGCGAGCAGGCTCTTGGCGGGGCCCTGCAGAAAGCGCAGGACGCTGTCGCGGCCGCCGAGGTCGCCAAAGGGAAGCTGGAGGCGAGGGTGGCGCAGCTCGTCAGCGACCTCAAGGCGAGCGGCGAGGAGCTTGCCGCGCTCAAACAGGAGCGCGAGAAGGGCGCTCACACCCTTGGCGAGCTGCAGGGCCGCTTCGCCGAGAAGATCCAGGAGCTCGACGCCGCCAAGGACTCCAAGGCTGTCCTCGAGCTGAAGCTGGACACCCTGGCCAAGGCACCGGAGAGCGCCAAGGAGCAGGAAGCGACCTTGCGGAAGGAAGTTGCTGGCAACGAGGAGCTGTTGAAGCGTGCCGCCGTTACCTAGAACGACTTCCGGGAGATGGTGGAGCGGTGGACCGAAGGCCTCGTCGACATCGCCACCACCATCGACAAGGAGCTTAAGCTGCTGGGGATGGAGGGCCACGAGTACCCCTCCGGCGAGAACGTCCCGCCGAGCGCCAAGCTCACCTCCTTCTTCAAGGGCTTGGTGGGGGTGCTCCAGCATCTCCGGGAAAAGATCCCGGAGCAGCTGGCCGAGGAGACGCGGGAAGCCGTCTCCGGGGCCCTCGAGAGGGTGCTGGTGAAGATCGTCTTCCGCAACCCCACCATCAGGCTCACCAACGTCCTCAGGCACTTGCCGGAAGACGCTGACCTGACGGAGATTAGGGCCCTCGTCACCCCCATTGTGGAAAGGGTGGCCGGGATCAGGCGGGTCGCGGGCGACCGCGCGGATTAGGCCGCCCACCTCTTTCTTTTCTTCTCTTGTCGCTGCTGAGCATGCCATAGAAACAACTGATTAGAACAGCGGCAAGTCATTTTGTAATATAACTTTTATCTTAAGCAGTTCATTGCGCTGTTATCTCCCTCGTTCGACCTTGTGCTTCGTACGTTCACGCCCTACGCTTCCGGGAACTTGTTGGCGAAAGTCTCCGCCTTGCCACGGGTGCCGAGTGCGGGACATCGGCAACCCGCTGACGGGGCTTCCACCGGCAAGAAACCTTGCCGCGGCTGGCGCAACTCACTTAAATGTTGAGCAGGCTCAGGGCGAGGTAAGTGCGGCGACTGCAGTCGCGGCACACTCAAGCTGCCGAGCAAGCTCGAAACAAGTAAGGACGCCACTCGGGATGTAGCACACTTAAGTCGTTGAGCGTACTCGAAACGAAATAAGGGCGCAACCAGCCACGAGCCGGCCCCTCCGCGCACAGGTTTCCCATACGAAGCTCGGCCTTTCGAGGAAGATAACTTAAG
Source organism: Aegilops umbellulata (assembly GCA_032464435.1). Classification (NCBI taxonomy): domain Eukaryota; kingdom Viridiplantae; phylum Streptophyta; class Magnoliopsida; order Poales; family Poaceae; genus Aegilops; species Aegilops umbellulata. The sequence goes on along the minus strand of CP136058.1, from coordinate 328,236,445 downwards.
GATAAAAAGAAGCTTAATTGCTCAAACTTTGGCAACTTAGCTTTTCTGTCGTTGGCCGTCCGGCAAGGCGCAGCTTCCTCGGGCGACGCCCAGCCTATCCTGTCATCCCCCCTACTCGAGGTAAGGGAATAACGAAGGCTCGGGGCTTCGCGGCTCGCCATCTCTTGCCGGAGTCGAGTGCTGCACAATCGTGTCGAATGATGCATGTGCCAAGCGGAGAGGCGCGAAATCGACAAGATGTGCGGGGCACATAAGCTATGCTCGGGATCTGCGCCCGTCTCTGTACCAAGGATTACATGCAACTGCGGCAAGACTTGGACAGAGAGGATGGCCGACGGAACGGGTTCCGACCGCCGCGCGGGCAAGGTCCCTCCCACGGTCGGCGTCGACTCGTTTGGATCTTGGCGGCCTGGGCTCGCCGAAGAACGAGGTCGCCTTTCCCGCAACTTCCGGCGCTAACTTCTGCGGCTACGGGAGCGGCGCAGAGTTTGCTGGAAGCGAGAAACTCGCTCAGCGGCCGGAAGGCGGTCCTCCTCAAGGAGCAGCTGCTCTTGCCCGGACTCTACGTGAGTGGGTACTCGAGGAGGGCCGTGCGCGAGTCCGTGAGGAGGAATGCCTCCGCTCCGCGGGCTGGAGCGGAAAGGTACCTGGCCATACCTGCGCTTGCCTGTGGTCGCCAAATCTGGTTCGCACAACCTCGACGCACCCCTACCTGGCGCGCCAAAGATGTCGGGGGATATCTGCCTCCACGAGCACCTATGGGGACGGAGCCCCTTGTCGGTTCGGCGGGGGCGGAGGTTGCACAAAGAGCAGATCGAGGCGACACACACACACAACGATTTTACCCAGCTTTGGGCCGCACGGATGCGTAAAACCCTACTGCTGCATGTCTGGTTGATTGGAGTTCTTGCTCTGGAGCGCAAGAAGCTACAGTAAGTTGGAGCTAGACGTAGACGAGGGTCTACTGGGCGTCCTCCTGGTTTTCTGTCTCTCCTCTCTAGGGTTCGATCTCCCCTTCCCCCTCCCTACGCGCGCATGGGCCTCCTTTTATATGCCAAGGGGTTTTCCACAGGTAGCGACGCAGGTGAGGGTAAAAATGGCAAGGAACTGTGCGAACAGGGGTCGCACAGTGCTATCGCACCTAACTCTGACGACGGGAGACAAAGGCATTAAATGCCCGTCTGGATCGCCTGAACAGTGCCGAGGCGGACCGTTAGGAGCGCCTCCGCTTGCCACGGGGGCGACTCTGCCAACGTCGCGTGCCACCGCGCGTCTCAGGTTGCGCGGCGCCCCGCCACGTGTCTCCGGGGTAGCCCCAGAGCGACGCGTGGGCAGGTGAGCTGGAGCGCATGCCTGAGGTGGTGGTTTGTCGCGGCAAGTGGCTTGCCGCGGTGGTCGCCTTGCCGCACCTGAGAGCTTGCCGCTCGTCAGGCCTTGCCGGGGCGCGCGGCGCGCCACGGCGGGCTTCTCTTGGGGTGCCTTGGCTTGGCCGTCCCAGCGAGCTCCTCCCGCCGGGGCCTTGGTGCTTCGGCTTAGTCGTCCCGGCAAGCTCCTCTTGCCGGGGCCTTGTCGCTTTGGCCCGACAAGCTCCTCTTGCCGGACCTCGCCTGCTTGGCCCGGCAAGCTCCTCTTGCCGGGGCTTGGTCTTCTAGGCTCGATCACTTGGCCTTCGTCCGGCCCAGAAAGGGCCGTGGAGACTCTTGTCGCTCCCCTGGCAAGCCTTGCCGCGGTATGCTACTACTGCCCGTGCACAAGTTTAGGGTACTAGGGTACCCCTACTTTAGTACACCAACATGGTCTCTCTCAAACAACCCTGCAACCAAATAAGAAAGAGTCTCTTGTGTCCCCAACACACCCAATACAATGGTAAATTGTATAGGTGCACTAGTTCGGCGAAGAGATGGTGATACAAGTGCAATATGGATGGTAGATATAGGTTTTTGTAATCTGAAAATATAAAAAGAGCAAGGTAACTAATGATAAAAGTGAGCGTAAACGGTGTTGCAATGCTAGGAAACAAGGCCTAGGGTTCATACTTTCACTAGTGCAAGTTCTCTCAACAATAATAACATAATTGGATCATATAACTATCCCTCAACATGCAACAAAGAGTCACTCCAAAGACACTAATAGCGGAGAACAAACGAAGAGATTATTGTAGGGTACGAAACCACCTCAAAGTTATTCTTTCAGATCGATCTATTCAAGAGTTCATACTAGAATAACACCTTAAGACACATATCAACCAAAACCCTAATGTCACCAAGATACTCCAATGTCACCTCAAGTATCCGTGGGTATGATTATACGATATGCATCACACAATGTCGGCGGGAAACGACACCTATGGGATCACAAGAATCCCTACTGCGGTTGCGGGGCGCGGGTTTGAGAGAAGAGCGGGTCTGATAGAGAAGCACGCGGTTCGCTTATCCAGGTTCGGTCCGCGAGGATGCGTAAAACCCTACTCCTGCTTTGGTGGATGTAGTCTGTGTCCTTGAGCTATCTACGGGGTGTAACGAGCTCCAAAAAGCCGAATCCTTCTCCTGTGCGCCATGGACCTCCTTTTATAGGCGAAAGGGGCTGCCAAAGTGGCACACAGGAGGTGTAAAGGTCTACAGTGGCACGAGGTTATCCCTCGTATTACAGGACAAGGTGCATTTAATGCACTGCTTAGGTGCCCTCTTGCTTTACCGGGGACGGGGGTGAGGCCCGTCCCATCCGTCGCCGCTCCTCCATGCTTCGACATGCGCCCTGGCCAGCGATGCATGCGGTGCCATGTGGGCAGGCAGGCACCTGAGGTGGCGCGGTGGTGAAGCTTCCACGAAGGGCTGCATGTTGCCACGCAGGTGCCTGCCCAGCTGGTTGGGTCGGCAGCTGCATGCGAATGACGGTGGAGACCTGGCTGGTGCGGGCCTAATGGTGGCCCTACTGGTGCACTTGGCGAGGGCCTTGCCGGGTGGCCCGGCAAGGGTCTTGCCGTGGCGCGCGGGCGTCCCCGGCGAGGATCTTGCCGGGGGTCTTGCGGGTTTCTTCGGCGAAGATGGCTGCCTTCCTATCCTCATTTGATCTTGATTGTCCTTTGTCTTCGCAAAGATCTGCATGCCACCTCAGAGGTGCCTTCCCGAGCCTTGGCCCTACGCTAATGATGGCACTGGGGTCCGTGGGCTCAAGGGTGGCTCACTCCGTTGGTGTGGGGCGAGCTGCCCCGGCAAGGGTCTCACTGGGGCTGCCGAGGCCGCCCGGCAAGGGTCTTGTCGGGGGGAACCTGCTTCGTCACTCTGCCCTTTCTGGCCTTGGCCTTGGCGTCGTCTTGTGTCTTCGGTCTTACCTTAGCTCACCTCCCTCGCTCTGCTTGGTGTGGTCGCGGGCGTGGCTCCGACTGCCCGTGCACAGGTAAAGGGGTACAAAAATGTGACCCTAGTTTTGTACACCGACACACAATCTCAAATTCATCTATTCAAACAAACACAAAGTACTTCAAAGAGTGCCCCAAAGTTTCTACTGGAGAGTCAAGACAAAAACGTGTGCCAACCCCTATGCATAGGTTCATGGGCGGAACCCGCAAGTTGATCACCAAAACATACATCAAGTGGATCAATAGAATACCCCATTGTCACCACGGGTATCCCACGCAATACATACATCAAGTGTTTTCAAATCATTAAAGACTCAATCCGATAAGATAACTTCAAAGGGAAAACTCAATCCATTACAAGAGAGTACACTACAAAAAAAGACATATCTGTGACATTTTGGGCCGAACGATTTTTTTTCTGTCATACATATGACACTTCTATGACGATAATTGTGACAAAACCCGGTATCATCATAGATGTGGTGGGCTCCTACTTCTATGACAAAAAATCACGACAGAAAATGGGCTTTTCATCCTGGGCGGGCTGGAGACGCAGCTGCATGACATTCTTTGGGCCATCCATGACGGGAAAAACCATGGTAGAAGCGAGGGGGAGGTAAATTTCGAGGAGTTCCCGGTTACGGTGGGAGGTCGGGGGCCGAGCGATGCACGTTTCTCTCATACACGTATGCGTGTGTGTGCGAGGCGTTGGCTCTAACTGAACCCGAGCGAGGCATTGGGCTCTAACTGAACCCGAGCGATTGCACTGCAGGCTACGCGTTACTGGACCCGAGCGATCGATCGATGGCTGTTAACTGAACCCGATCGAGCGATTCCTTCGCTACTGCTGCTAATTGAAGCCGATCGATGCTACCTCTGGGATGAATAGTGAGCCTTTGGATGAACAGTGAGCGGTGGCGTTGCCACTGGATGAACAGGACCCCATGGTGTGGTGGAGGGCTGGATGAACAGTAGACGGTGGAGGGGTGTCCATGGAGGGGTGGTTGAACAGGACCTCATGGTGTGGAGGGATGGATGAACAATAGACAGTGGAGGGGTGGTTGAACAGTAGCCGGTGGAGTAGCGCGCGGTGGAGGCTGGATGAACAGGAGCCCGTGGAGGCTGGAGGAGGTCGACGGTGGAGATGAACAATATCCCGTGGAGTCCCGTTTTGCGGTACGCCACACCCCTCCTGATGAACAGGACCCCCGTTTCGATCGTAGGAGGTACGTTTCATCCGTTTTGCGGTACGCCACACCCCTCCCGTTCAACAGGACCCCCGTTTCAACCGTAGGAGGTCCGTTTCGTCCGTTTTGCGGTATGCCACACCCCTCCCGATCAACAGGACCCCCGTTTCGACCATAGGAGGTCCGTTTCCTCCGTTTTGCGGTACGCCACACCCCTCCCGATCAACAGGACCCCGTTCCGAATGTAGGAGGTCCGTTTCCTCCGTTGTGCGGTACGCCAGGCCTCGTTTCCATCACCTGTTCCGTCCAAGCCTTCCCGATGAACACGACCACACGTTCCGTTCCGACCCAGCCGGTTGGCTCCCACGCGTTCCGTTGCCTCCCGATGAACACGGCGCATTCCGTTGCCTTCCCATGAACACGACGACGACGCTGTTTCTCCGTTCTGACCCAGCCATGTACACGAGCCATGGTCGTACGTATGCGCGAGTAGGCGTTCGAGACCCCGCCCGTATGTACACATACGTGGCCGTATTTTCTTTCTTGCACCCTGGCCACTGTACGTACATGTACATGCTATGTGCGCGCCTCTACTACGACATGTGCGTGCCTCTACATCGACCAGTATGTACGTACACGTTCGCGACCAGAATGACAACGCTACGTACGCTTCGACCAGGTGGGTCCTGACTGTTAGACACTTCCTTGCGTGCGAAGATGTAGCTGGTGGGTCCCAGTAGTCAGGGGGCGAATCATTTTTTTCTTGCCCGGACACACTTCCTTGCGTACGAAGATGTAGATGGTGGGTCCCAGCAGTCAGGGGGGTGAATCGTTTTTTTTGCCCGGACGCACTTCCTTCCGTGCGAAGATGTAGCTGGTGGGTTCCAGCAGTCAGGGGGAAACATTTTTTTCGCGAAATACAGTGGCCCGTCCGGTGGGTCCCAGCTGTCAGGTGGAGGAATCATTATTTTCCGCGTAATAAGGAGGCACTTCATTGCTGCGGCCGTGGACCCAGCTGTCAGCCTCTCCACGTACAGTCCACGTCCGATGGAAGTCGTTCCTTGACCACGTTGACCACGCCGCGCCGAGAGCACCAGGGCGGTGGACGACGGCGAGGCCTAGGAAGGGGACGACGCGGAGCCAGGGACGACGCGGAGCTGGGGAAGACGCGGCAGTGGAAGCCCGCGCGGAGAGGAGTACGAGGGTTCACTAGTTCGGCTGGGGTGTGAGGCTGCCATCACCGCAGGGCCTGGCCAGCGGTGGGAATAGTAGGGGGCGGTGAGACCTCCGCGGCAGCACATCCGGCCACGGGAGGCAGGAGCATGCGACACGACCGGCGCTGCTTTGGGCGGCTGGAGCAAGAAGACCAGAGGTTGAAGAAGCACTACGGCCGTTGGATGGACATCGTACGGTCACTGGAGCTAGAATCGTTTATATTGACTAAGTTGACAAAGCCCTCCGTCCCCGTCAACTTAGTAGGCCCACAAGTCAGCCTCCCACCAAGGTGGGTCCCAGCTAGCAGGCGGTATTCATTTTTTTGTGCGTAATAAGGAGGCACTTCCGGTGGGTCCGAGCTGACAGCATGGGGAACATTTTTTTCGCGAAATACGGTGGCCCATCGGGTGGGTCTCAGCAGTCAGGGGCAAACGTTTTTTCGCGATATACTGATGGGCGTCCGGTGTGTCCTTGCTGTCAGGTGGAGGAATAATTATTTTCCACGTAATAAGGAGGCACTTCCTTGTGGCTGCCGTGGACCTAGCTGTCAGCCTCTCCACGTACAGTATTCTTCCGATGGAATTCGGTCGTTAACCACATTGACCATGCCGCGCCGAGAGCACCATGGCGGTGGACGACGGAGAGGCCTAGGAAGGGGACGACGCAGAGCCAGGGAAGACGCGGTAGTGGATGCCCATGCGGAGAGGAGTACGAGGGTTCACTGGTTCGGCTGTGCTGACGTTGCCACAGAATAATAGGGGGTGTGGGTGAGTGGAGTGGAGGGATGGCCTGGCCAGCGGTGGGAGTGGTATGGGGGCGGTGAGGCCTCCGCGGCAGCACAACCAGCCACGGGAGGCAGGAGCAGGCGGCACGACCGGCGCTGCTTTGGGCGTCTGGAGCAAGAATACCAGAGGTTGAAGAAGCACTACGGCCGTTGGATGGACATCGTACGGTCAGTCGAGCTAGAATCATGCATATTGACTAAGTTGACAAAGCCCTTCGTCCCCGTCAACTTAGTAGGCCCACTATACTGGGTCCCAGCTAGCAGGGGGAGTATTAATTTTTTTGTGCGTAATAAGGAGGCACTTCCTTGCGTGCGAAGATATAGCTGGTGGGTCCGAGCTGTCAGCGGCCGTAACGTTTTTTTTGCAAAATACAGAGGCCCTTTCGGTGGGTCCCAGATGTCAGGTGGAGGAATCATTATTTTGCGCGTAATAAGGAGGCATTTCCTTGCGTGCGGCCGTGGACCCAGCTGTCAGCCTCTCCACGTACAGTCCACTTCAAATGCATGTCGGTCGTTGACCACGCCACGCCGAGAGCACCAGGGCGGTGGACGACGGCGAGGCCTAGGAAGGGAACGACACGGAGGCAGGGAAGACTCGGCAGTTGTTTTTGTTTCCCACGCGGAGGGGAGTACGACTGTACGAGGGTTTACTAGTTCATCTGTCGTCGCCGGAGAATAACAGCAGGTGTGGGTGAGTAGAGGGATGGCTAGGCCACCGATGGGAGTACGGTGGGGCGGTGAGGCCTGCGTGACAGCACAGCCTACCGCGGGGAGGAGGGAGTAGGCAGTCCCGCCGACGCTTGTTTGAGCGGCTGGAGCAGGAAGAGCAGAGATTGAAGAAGCACGACGGTCGTTGGATGGCCATCCAACAGTCACTGCTTGTGCGTCAACCTTTTTTTTAGGAAAGCCTCAAATTTGTGGAAAACAGCATACAACCCATCTGCCATTATTTCAAATAATTTATAGCCCATTTGCTAATTCTTACGGTTTTTTTGGAGCCCATATTCTTTTTGTTAGCATTACAGCCCATATTGTGGCCACGGTTAAAAAATTATACGAAATTTTGCATATGTCGGTGCGGTCTGAACTGTTTTTAATCCCGAAATTTCGAGTCACATTCAGACTGATTTTAAAAATAAATGTATATCAATATAAAATCCAATAAATCTTCCATGCATAAAAATCAATGCAATTTAAAATCTTGAAATGAAAAAAGATATTTGAAACTAATTGCCGGTTTGATGTGTTTTAAAAATGTACAACCCATTTCTCATTACTGATAGGCCATTTTCTTGGCCAGCTGAATGAAGCTCTCCTCGTCTTGAAAGATTTGCAGCCCAACAGGCCTGATAAAGTGACTTACTTGACAAATCACAAAAAAACTGGGCTAGCCATTTTCAGAAAGAAAAAAAAACTACTGGGCTGGTCTATGGTAAACATAAAAGAAAAGGCTATCTAGACAGGCCAGAGTGTCCCGCACAACCCAGTTGACACCCTGCTTCCGTCTCAAAAACAAATTACATAAATGCCACTCCAATTATGGCGATTCATAAAAATGCCACTGCAATTTCCAAACTTTGAAAAATGCCACTGCAATTTTTGCAAACTTTGAAAAACGCCACTGCAGTTTGCAAACTTTGAAAAACGCCATTGCAGTTTGCAAACTTTGAAAAACGCCACCTCCAGACTTCGAAAAATGCCACTAGAAATGGCATTTTTCAAAGTTTGGAAATTGCAGTGGCATTTCTTGGATACACCAGATTTGGAGTGGCATTTATCAAATTAACCCAAAACAAAAATAATTGGGCGAGCTGCTGGATCCCTGGTGTCAGCCGCTCATTGTGCAATTCTCTCGTTTATTGACTACGTTGACAATGGCATGGAACCCAGATGTTAGAAATCCACTAGGAGGAGCCATTTTTTATTGGCTTGAAATAAGGAGGCACTTGCTTGCGTACTGCCATGACCTTGGCGGGTCCCTGCTGTCATCCTCTCCACGTAAAATCATCTCTTGATTGTGTACGCGTCAACTTGCTAGGCCCACAAGTCAGCCTCTAAACCAGTGGAGGAGAAATACAACCCATTTAAAAAATAACAGCCCATTCCATACGTTCAAACGGAAAGTTGAACATTCAGAGCAAAGTAACAGGTCTGATCCACATATAGAGTACTGAGCTTCCACGTTGACAACCATCATAGCCAAGTTAACTATCTACTCCCACTAATACTCTAGTAGCGTACAAGTACTAACTTACTATTAGCTAACTAGACGATGCCGGCCGCCATATGTGGTACACGCTAAACGCCGGCACTGACGTCGTGCGCCTCGCCTCGGACTTGCAAGAGGTGCGATAGGGCGCGTTGCTCGCGCGCGTTGGCCCTTTCCATGCCGGCGTGGTCCACCGAAGCTTCGGCTTCCAAGCGGGAAACCCACTTGACGAGCTGGTAGTAAAAATCAGCGTCGCGAACGCGTGCGTGCCCAACAGCCTCCAGGGCTATTTGCCGGGCGCCGGCCTCCATGTAGTCGGCCCGCTGGCTGCTCTGCTGCTGCTGCGGTGTCGGTGCGCTGCTGCTCCATGTCCCGCTGGCGGCGCAAATCGGCGATACGCTGCTCCTCCGACAGGCGGTCGCGCTCCAAAAACTCCTGCTCCTCCGCCATGCGGTCGCGCTCCAACAACTCCTTGATCTCTGCATTGCCATCTAAAGAAAGATAGAATGCCTCCTCCCTCCGTCTGCCTTCAAGTGATAACCCGAACACTAGTTCCGGCGGTGACCGCCTCCGGTGTCGCCTACTGCGGACGGGCGGGGGCATGGCGGACGTGGCGAGCGACGTCGGGCCGGTGGGGGCTTATGAGGATATGGCGAGTTGGGTCACGGTGGCACCGTAGAAGGCCGGGAAATAGTACTTATAGGCGGAAGGTAGCACGACGGTCATCGGAATTCAATGCATAATGGCTTAGCGCGCCAGCTTGCCGTTGAAAACTAGAGAAACTAAAATTATGACTGTGCCGTCCCGTCCGTCTGGGTTGCATGCCGGCATGGCGGTCAAACGAGTGCACTCGAATCATCTCCCTCCTTGTCAATAATGATTCCACGGATTTAAAGCGTATCTTTTTTCGCATCAGTTAGTTGCCTTAATTACGGTCGGCTGCATGCAGGCACTCAGAATCACTCGCAGGCAGTACGCGTAGCAGCATGCAACGAGTCGCAGCCGAGGGCACGCATGCAACCACTTAAATCGCTGGAATTAATTAGGTTTAAACTTCTGCATGCCGTTAATTATTGCCATGCCTTGGTCTTGCTGCTTTGCTCACGAGACTAATAAACCCGGACGAATGGAGTACCTTGGTTGGTGAGAGATTTGAATTAAGCCCTGCAAACCGGAAAGGAGGTACGAGTACGTGCGTGATCCGCTATTTATTCGTGTAGGATCGAGCAGGTCGTTTCTTGAATTGAGCCCTGCAAACCGGAAAGGAGGTAGTACGTGCGTGATCCGCTATTTATCCGTGTAGGATTGATAGTGTAGCTTGTTAGTTTCTTTAGAGGTAGGCATTTTTATCCGTGTAAGATTGATAGTGTAGCTTGTCAGTTTCTTCAGAGGTAGGCATTTTTATTCAAAAAACTGCCACTTCGCATCTTGCATCACAAATAAAACTGCCAGGAGCGCATTTGTAGGCTAGCTAGTGATCGATCAGTAACTTGTAAACACTGAGCTAATAGAAATAAGTAACTGTTAATGCATATCAATGATTCACAGATCATATAAAAATATGTAGCTCCAAAAGCAAAGATCAGCCACTTCGGATCTTGCGTCGCAACTAAAAGTAACTAGTACGATTCCCATACATAAGATCAACATGTTAATGCATCTCAATGATTCACATATCATATACAAATATGTAGCTCCAAAAGCAAAGATCTAGAAAAAACATATGTTCTTCCTACTAACATGGATGCTTCTCTTGGCCAACATTCAGTACAGACTGAAAGACAAATTTGTTTGTGAAGTCTACAATTCCTCTTACAAACGTAAGTGGTTTCACCAACAGCTGGAACCATGAGAATGAACCACACATGATGGAGGAACATCCACTGCAATATGACTTGGTCTTCTCTCGATCACACCGCGAGACTATTTTTGGAATACAAACTTTAACTTAGGCAAAATGATGTCCATTGTATAATTAGACCAAAGCAATGAAGCACCTAGTGTTGGCCAATAAATAGTACAATACTACTTTTCTGCAGTCCATGAAGTGACTATCCAATCTTTCTGTGCCTATTTTCAAATGGCACTGCATGCAGTGACTATACTATTCACTTGTGCAGTTCAACCAAAATTGCGGACACTTTGTTTGTTTGCCAAATAGCAACGGGCAGACATCTCTGTCTGCACAAATATCAAGCAGCTAGTAAACATATACCACACCTTGTATTTTCGGTTTAAACATGTCTCTTCCGCTTAGCATCTGTCATGTTTTGCACTGGACAATCTGATACAGTTATGTTTTGCCCTGGACAATTTCATACCGAATTGATTTGCTGGTTCAGAGCAGAAATATAGCGTCTATTCTTCACCAAACCAAGAATATCCATGTTCGCAGTGATGGAAGAGGTGAAATCGATACAACCGAAATTGAGCATCCAATCATTGAATCCTGTCCTGCACCTCCAATGTAGGTCCACCCTGCCAATAAATTCACATGCAAACCACTAGTATTACTATCTAATGACAGTACAAAAAGAGTAGCAAGATAGTAGCAAACCATGTACCTTCGTAATGAACAGCTCATGGTGCCACCAATTGGATATAAAGGTTTGGAAAAAAACATGCTCCTAATGTTGAACCAGTTGGACTTTTTGTGCAGTTCCACTAAAATCAAGCATCCCTGTTTGCGTAGATATTGAAAGTGTGATTACTCTAAAAGTGGCACTAGTTGAAGCATAGACTCACAAATATAAGCATTCCAATTTCTTAATGGGAAAAGGTAGCAAGACTGTTTCTAACCACCTGTTTGAAGGAATAAATAAAGCAACATTGGCTGATGTCAGGAATGCATACATAGTTTTTTTCTGGAAAAACTGAGCCATTCCCGACCTTTCCTCTTCTTTTAAGCAAATTTTGTGCTGTTCTACTAAAATAAAATGCCATCACCGCCTTGACAATTCAGTGACACTGTACAAAAGGAAATGACTTCACATTACATCATGATGTCAGGTATGTAGTCGACAAGCATTAGAGACAAACATACAGACCTCCTCCGATAACATAATGAACATTAATTTTAACAAAGGTTTGACTAGCTTCACCGGGATAATTTGAGTGAACTCTACACCCTTTGTTCCTTAATATAAGACGTTTTCACGGTTCAATTTAAAGTACCCCAAAGGTCTAGTACTTAGAAAAACAGGTAGTAGTTTTGTTGAGCACATATCTGGGAAAGGTTGCCACACTTTATTTATGTCCATACGCTAATGCAACACCATTCGAATACTACAAATATACACTAATCCAGTGGCTAGTGCAACAGTAGAGTAGTTGGTTTATTACAGGGTACAATACAATGGTTTTACTGAACAGATTTCAATAAACTCTAGCACTGGAAGGTTTCTATAAGAATTAACAATACAAAATGTAAAGGTAACAAGTTTCAGCATTGGTATACTAGCTGTGCATGAGCATTAAACCAAATACAAAAGTCTGAAGGTAACTAGCATTATTAACTAATGACAGTATAAAAAATTGCAAACCATGTACCTCCAAGGTAAATATCATTTCGAACTCGAGGGGACCTTAAAAATTGCTATCCCAATCTTGATAATCGATCAAACATAAAAACTTGATCGAACGAATCAAGAGAACAGCCGAAGGGGGAGGTGCCCACTCTTGACCTTTCCTCTTGTCTTCATAATTGTCTGTGCAGTTTAACCAAAATAAAATGACATCGGCGCCTTGGCATTTTGGTGACACTGTACAAAAAAAATAACTTATCTCATGAAAGTGAGGTATGTAATCTATAAGCATGAACAGTGCAAAAATCTGAAGGTAGTAACAAGTTTCATCGTTGGTATACTGGCTGTGCAACGGCATTAGAATGCCTTAGCTAAAAAATCTTCAATACATCCACAATCAACAGCTAACCCTAAAATAATCCAGTGACATTAAATGGCATTGCTTAAATTTATCGGTGGCATTAGACTGAGAGCGGCATTAGTTAAATGTGGCATCACTTTAGTAGTAGCATTGCTTGACTTCACTACTGGCGTTATACTAACAGCAAAAAAGTGGCAATAAGAGCATGGGAGGCCCATTCAGACAGTGGGCGCACCAGTATGATGTACCTCCACGGACGCAGAGTTGTGAGGAAGGTATGGTTGCCCAGAGCAACAAATATCCAGGCAGCATATGTGGATTACATCCCATTTTTGTTCTCTTTAGCCACTTTTTTCCTAAGTGAGGACAACAAACCGATCGACCTGGTCATTCTCTATTGCGTTTTCATGCCTTTCTACCCTTCTTCAACCAAGAGACACGAGACTCGTTCGTTAGCTATTGATTTTCCCCTTTTCAACCTAGATGCGGGTTTGATGCCTACTATCTTGGACAGTACAGTCTCCCTTCCTTTCCTTATTCAACCCAGACATGGATTAGTCTACATGAAGTAGGGTTTCCTTTAATAGTGCAAATTATGGTTTTCGTCTGCGTGGCCAGTAGAGCAGAGGATAGCAAATTGGGAAGATGGTGGAGTGGAAAAAGATCCACATGCAACGACGTGGCAGATGGGGCAATAGAACAGGGTTATGGTTCAAAAAGAGGTAGCATACCTGAGGGTTGGCGGGAAGTGGCTTCGCTCGTGGTCGTCGTCCTCCGCACACACTACGGCAGCCAGCTTGGGGACGGAGGCCATCCCGCACGGGCGCTAGGTCTGAGAGGACGGCCTTATCATCAGTGTGTGACCTCGCTCGCCGATGACGATTGCGTCAACGCTGCACGTCCTTTTCTTCCCCGGCGGATCTGTGGCCACCGGTGAGGAGGGAGAGAGGGGCCGTCTTTTTTAGATCTGGAGATAGGGTGGTAGTGTGAGAAGCAAGTGGGCAGCCCTTAGCAAGAAAGCGCTGAAGCTCCAACCTATATATCTTTTTTATACTACTAGTACTGGAGGTGGAGTTGTCGGTGTCAAAACCAGCAGATCTCGGGTAGGGGGTCCCGAACTGTGCATCTAGGCGGATGGTAACAGGAGACAAGGGACACGAAGTTTTACCCAGGTTCGGGCCCTCTCGATGGAGGTAAAACCCTACGTCCTGCTTGATTAATATTGATGATATGGGTAGTACAAGAGTAGATCTACCACGAGATCAAGGAGGCTAAACCCTAGAAGCTAGCCTATGGTATGATTGTTGTATGTTCTGTTGTCCTACGGACTAAAACCCTCCGGTTTATATAGACACCAGAGAGGGTTAGCGTTACATAAAGTCGGTTACAATGGTAGGAGATCTAAATATCCGCATCGCCAAGCTTGACTTCCACGCCAAGGAAAGTTCCATCCGGACATGGGACGAAGTCTTCAATCTTGTATCTTCATAGTCCAGGAGTCCGACTGAAGGTATAGTCCGGCTATACGGACACCCCCTAATCCAGGACTCCCTCAGTATCCCCTGAACCAGGCTTCAATGACGACGAGAACGGCGTGTAGATTGTCTTAGGCATTGCAAGGCGGGTTCCTCCTCCAAGTACTTCATAAAAGATTGTTAATCACTAAGAATAGTGTCCGGCTCTGCAAAATAAGTTTCCACATATTGCCATAGAGAGAATAATATTTACACAAATCTAATCTGCTGACATACTCCATAGTGTGACATCACACTACAGCCAAGCCTTTATCCGAATAGTTTTCACTTTCCCACCTCAGCGCATTTTGCGAGGCGGTTTCCTAGGCACGTCTTGTCGAAGCAGAGATCGTGTCCCCTTTATTTACGGGATTCTCATCAATACGGACGTGGGTAACCAATCGTGCCTGTTAGCACGTTTCCTCGATAAAAGGCGAGTTCCAAACGGTTACGGGGAGGGCCCTTGGTATTCAGCCTCTTATAAAGAGACCAAGGCCTTACCCCTTTCTTTCAATATCAAACGAGCTCGCCCGTCGCCTTGAGTTCCAACACCCTAGGCTCTAGATTTCAGGCGCTTCGGACCTTCGACAATGTCCGGTTCCGACCATCAAGGCCGATGGATGCCCTCCTCCGTCACGGAGGAGGACGTGCTAAAGTTGAGAGAGGCCAAGTTCTTGACCGGCAAAATTTCGCATAGGCTGCCTGCTCAAGGGCAGGCTATTCCCAGTCCCCAGCCCGGTGAGAGCGTGGTGTTCGTCTCTCACTTCCTTCGGGGGTTAGGCTTCCACATGGACCCCTTTGTGAGGGAGCTGATGTTCTATTATGGGCTGGAATTTCACGACTTAGCTCTGGAGTCCATCCTCCATGTTTCCTCATTCATCGTCGTGTGCGAAGCATTCCTCCGCGTTACTCCTCACTTCGGATTATGGCTCAAGACCTTTAAGGTAGAGCCAAAGATGATTGAGGGACGGCACGCAGAGTGCGGAGGCGCTGTTATAAGCAAGAAGGCTGATGCTCCATGGCCCGAGGGCCCTTTTCAAGAGGAGCTCGGCTTGTGGCAACGAGAGTGGTTCTACATCACCGAGGGCACCAAGTGGGTGGCGCCACCTGCCTTTCTCTCGGGTCCCCCAAAGCAGCTAGGGTCGTGGGTCAGTAAAGACCTAGATTGGGGGCCACCCCAAGAAGTTTCTTTGTTGCGGGGCCGCATCAGGGATCTCTTAGAAAGAGGTCTTAGCTTGGTCAAAGTGACGCAAGTCATGCTGATCCGCCGAACACTGCCCGGCAAACGTCGCTCCCTTCGTTTGTGGGAGTTTAATCCGGAGGGACCACGAGCTCTCCAGCAATTTATGGGCGCAACGCCTGCGGAGATGTATAAACTGTTCTTCGGATCACAAGCAATGTGTCCGGATTTGATCGAGGACGCAGGTCTGAGCTGCAATCGCTCGGATACTCAAGTAAGTAGCCTTGTGCCCGGACTCGATATTGTCGGCGTTCTGGGAACGGGGGTCCCCAGACTTGCCTGCCTGTGGCCTGCGGCGTGGCTGAAAGGAGGCCCAACACGGCCCATCTTCATCAACACAAGACCCAAGACCCTCGTGAGGGGCCAAGCCTCGCGGGGAGGACGACGCGAAGCTTCCTCAGGCGCGGCCTCATCAGGCTGGCTCACGAGGAGGCGGAGAGATCAAGGCGGGGTACCTCACGAGGTGCCCATGACGTAAGCCATGACGACCAAGGGCGCTAGCCTGCGCAGTGTCCTCCTTTCCTCTTTGGTGCAAAGGGGGCAAGCGCAGGCGAGAGGATCAAGCAAAGGCATCCATTTCGGTGCAATGAGACCAAGACCGGTCCAACGGCTGGAAGGAGGTCACCGTGGAGCCCAGGATGGCGTCACCATAGAGCCTTTGGCAGGCGAGGACCGACTTTAGTCAGGATAAGTGTACCAGATGTTCGCCTTCAAAATGGCCAACTGTTGGCGCCCTTCCCGCTCAATACTTGGGAAGAGGCCCAGGGCCCTTGCCTATAAATAGGACTAGCCACCCCCAGGGTAGAGGCATCATCTTAGCATCTAGCAATCGAGAGATCATTCGGATCCAGCGAGCTAGAATCCAGAGAGAGAGACAGAGAGAACGAAGGGCGGCTGAACTCCTCCTAGCAGTTCATCCTCCCAGCCAAGAACAGGCCCTCGCGAGGCTGTTCTTCCTTGTACTGTTCATCATCATCAGCCCAAGAGGCAATCCACCCACCACAAACTAGAGTAGGGTATTACACCACAATGGTGGCCCGAACTAGTATAAACCCTGTGTCTCTTGAGTTGTTCTTTCAGTAGTTTAGATCTTTGCGAGACAGAGAGGTAGAGGGCTTAATCTCCGCGCGCACCCCAGAGTTCGAACCTTGAGGGTCTGTCGGAACCCGAAATCCGACATTTGGCGCGCCAGGTAGGGGTGCGCCGGAATCCACCCTTCTACCACTTCGCGTCCCATCGCATCGTCATCACCATGTCCGGCGACCAGACGGGCAATCAAGATCCATGGGCGGCGTGGCCCGCCCGCGCAGAGCCGCTCGCCTCGGCGACCCCGCGCCCTAGGCAGCTCGTGGTCCGCAAGGCGCTGCGGGCCGTGGGCGGCGCGGACAGGCTTCAACAACCCTCACACCGCGGCAAGCGTGGTCGGCAGCAAGGGTCTCCAATCATGCCGCGACCACGACACCGTACACCCGCCGGGAGCAGGCGAACTCGAGGGCCGTGCTCACGGTCGCGCAGAGCTGCTGCAGTTTAGGCTGCTGGAGGGCGGCCGCGACGCGCTTCTGGAGCAGGTCACCGAGCTCCTGGGCTTTGCCACCTCGGGGGCTCACCCCTTCTGCATCCAGCTCCCGTCTCAGGGCGGCACGCGGGGGGCCCCGCGCGCGCCCGCAGGCCCCAAGACTACTCCAACGCCAGTGAAGCCGTCGGCGCCGGACTGGCGGTGGCGCTACCCCCGCCCCCGGCACATGAAGGAGAGGGACTCGGCGCAGCCCTCGGCCCCAGCGGGCAGCCGCACAACCACCCCACGGTGGGCACGCCAAGCAGAGCTGCCTGGCACACGGAGCACTACGGCGTAGCCTTCGGGATGACGGCGCCAGAAGAATACTTGCCCCACATGATGGACCAAGGGCACGCTCATGAGGGCGAACAAGGCTCGCTCCTCAACCCGAGCTGGGGGGGACGAGACACCAGAAGCTGAGCTGTTCCAGGATCCCCGGGACGGTTCCGCCGGCCGCGCTGGGGGCGACGATTATCGGGTACCGCTAATTTGTCAGTAGCAGGCGTACGCTAATCGTGGATCGCAGGAAGTGCGGGTCGCCACAGCAAGCAGCTGCCCCGCTCCCACAGTCTCCTACCCCTCGGGAGGAGGGCGCAGGGGGCTGCAGGAGAGGGGCGGAGATCCGACATCCCCACCGCGGCGTTCGGAGCAAGGCATTCTCAGGAGGTAGGCCCTCCGCTGGGGAGGCGCCTAAGGGCCTACCCCTGGCGGAGGACCCGTGGTCGTCGGGGGAACCGCTGGTGACCGCTCTACCCCACCGGCGGCGTCCTGGTTCCCGGTCGTCGTTGGTGGCACTAGAGTGTGGCGCAAGGCGGGCCCTCGTGTGGCAATATGAAGCAAGGCCGGTACCTGTGAAGAAGGCCAAGTGCCTGTGAAGCTCGCCGCCCCGTGACACTCTCACGTAATAAGGAGTGGGGCTGTACACGCCCCGGAGTCTCAGGGGTGCCGGCCTCAGGCCCTGGGGCTCCCTCCCACGCCCAGTGGACAGCACTTAGCTCCGCGCTGGTGAGAAGACGTCCAAGACTAGATTAGGTGCCGGACGCGGCCTTTTGTCTGCTTTCATTGCCTTTTCCTTTGGTTGTAACTTTTCCCCCGCTGGATTTAAGTTGGATTCGAATTTGAGATTTGCGTGTGTTCGGGGAAGGGGTGCTTAGTCTCGTTCGAACCATTTCTCACGTTCTGGTTACCGCTTCACCACAGCTGCCTCCCCTCGCGAGCCCCTCGCGGGACGGGTCAGGCCCAGCTCGTGCGTAACCCGGACTGCCGCTGTCGCTCCCTCTCAAGAGGATTTTCCGGTGCCTGCGGAGGTTGTCCTCTTAGGAAAAGGCCCGGAGCCTGTGAAGAAGGCGAATGCCAGTGAAGCTGTCGCGTTTAGGAAAAGGCCGGGAGCCTGTGAAGAAGGCAAATGCCTGTGAAGCTGTCGCGTTTAGGAAAAGGCCCGGAGCCTGTGAAGAAGGCGAATGCCTGTGAAGCTGTCGCGTTTAGGAAAAGGCCCGGAGCCTATGAAGAAGGCGAATGCCTGTGAAGCTGTCGCGTTTAGGAAAAGGCCCGGAGCCTGTGAAGAAGGCAACTGCCTGTGAAGCTGTCGCATTTAGGAAAAGGACTGGAGCCTGTGAAGAAGGCGACTGCCTGTGAAGCTGTCGCGTTTAGGAAAAGGCCCAGAGCCTGTGAAGAAGGCGACTGCCTGTGAAGCTGTCGCGTTTAGGAAAAGGCCCAGAGCCTGTGAAGAAGGCAAATGCTTGTGGAGCCGCCGCATTTGGGAAAAGGCCCGGAGCCTGTGAAGAAGGCCAACGCCTGTGAAGCTCCCCGTGAGCGACGCTCTCATGTCCTACGGATTCAGCTAAGGAACACCCAAGGCGTCACACCCTCCCACGGGCTGCCTCGGGAGCCTGCGCAAAGCAAAGGTAAACCAGCCAACTACCGGGCGCGGGCGCACGCGCAATGTAACAACTACTAATACGACGAGCACAGGTTTTACATAAGGGGCTCCCCCTCCCAAAATGCTCTCACAGCCATCATGCCAAAAACCTGAGTTCTATTCATGCAGGGTAAAAAGACAGGAGCGATATATACTCAGTCGGACAAATCCCCCAATGCGTCCTCGGGAGCGCCTCCCGAGCCGTCGCTGGCATCACTGAACTTGCCATCGCCATCTGCGTCGTCACCAGCGCCTTCAGGGCCGTTCACCACACCGCCTTCGTCAGCGGCCACGATCACGTCATCGTCGTCCAAAGCGAAGGCCCTGACAAGAGCGTCCACGTTGTCTTCCACCCAGTGCGCCAGGTCGTCTCGGACGGCCTGGGGAACTGGGGCGATAGCGGCATCAAAATCAAAGTGGGGATCCTTGTTCCGGAAATGGCTGACGACACGGGAAAAGGCGCACCCGAGTAGGGTGCGGCTCCTCTCCTGCACCAACCTGTCGGCCCTGACCGACCGCGCCTCCAGCTGCGTCACCACGGCGGTGAAGAACTGAAGGTTGCCAGCATAGTTGATTGTGTGCGGCTCGCCAACAGCCGCCTCACAGATGTTGCCCAAGGCCGTGTTAGCTCTCTCCCGGAGCGTGGCGAGCATGGGGCTGTGCACGTGCTCCAGGACCTGACGCTGACGTATCTCATCCACGTTCTGGCGCGGGACGGCCTCAGCCTCCTCCACCCGCTGGCGAAGACGGAGCATCTCGGCCTGGGAGGCGGCTAGTTCCCCTAGCGCAGCCTCAAGGGCAGCCCAAGAGGCATCGGCCCACCGCGCCGCCTCCTCCTGCTTGGCCCTCAAGGCTGCGGTCCTTCCTTCAGCCTCGACCCAGATCAACTCCAATCTCCTCTCGAGCTCGCGCTCGAGGTCTTGGCGCACCATCGCCACCCGACGTCCAACCTCCTCCAGGACACGGGCTTCCCGTGCGGCGACATCGTCCTCCGCCCACGTCACCAAGCGCTCCCTCGTCTCCAGCCGCTCGTACTCGCGGGTGCGTTCGGCGGCTTCCAGCGTCAACGCTTCCTCACGCTTCTGGAGCTCAGCCGGGTCGCCTGAGGCCACCTTCATCAACGCAAGGGCTGCCTCGCGCAGCTCCACTTGCTCCTCCAGTGAGTGGCACCGGGCCAGGAGCTCCCGAGCCCGCTCCTCCGCCACTTCTCGTCGTCGGTCAGCTTCCCGGGTGTCGGATTTCGGGTTCCGGCAGACCCTTAAGGTTCAAACTCTGGGGTGCGTGCGGAGATTATGCCCTCTACCTCTCCGTCTTGCAAGGATCTAAACTACCAAAGGAACAACACAAAAGACACAAAGTTTATACTGGTTCGGTCCACCGATGTGGTGTAATACCCTACTCCAGTGTGGTGGATGGATTGCCTCTTGGGCTGGTGATGATGAACAATACAGGGAAGAACAGCCTCGCGAGGGTCTGTTCTTGGCTAGGGGGATGAACTACTAGGAGGAGTTCAGCCGCCCTTCTCTCTCTCTCTCTTGCTCTTTGCTTGCTCTGATTGCTAGATACCGAGTTTTTGTCCCCCCCTACCCTGGGGGTGGCTAGTCCTATTTATAGGCAAAGGCCCTGGGCCTCTTCCCTAATACTGAGCGGGAAGGGCGCCAACAATTGGCCAATTCGAAGGGGAACATCTGGTACACTTATCCTGACTAAAGTTGGTCCTCGCCTGCCAAAGGCCCTATGGTGACGCTGTTCTGGGCTCCACGATGACCTCCTTCCCACCGTTGGACTGGTCTTGGTCTCGTTGCACCGAAATGGGTGCCTTTTCTTGATCCCCTCGCCTGCGCTTGCCCCCTTTGCACCAAAGAGGAAAGGGAGTACACTGCGCGAGCTGGCGCCCGCCTGGCACCCTTGGTCGTCATGGCTTGCGTCATGGGCACCTCGCGAGGTACCCCGCCTTGATCTCTCCGCCTCCTCGTGAGCCAGCCTGACGAGGCCGCGCCTGAGGGAGCGCTGTGTCGTCCGCCCCGCGAGGCTTGGTCCCTCGCGAGGGTCTTGGGTCTTGTGTTGATGAAGTTGGGCCGTGCTGGGCCCCCTTTGAGCCACGCCGTAGGCCGCAGGCAGGCAAGTCTGGGGACTCCCGTTCCCAGAACGCCGACACCGGGCCTCCTCAGCAGCCTGGGATCGGTCCACCCGGGAGGCCTCCAGCGACGCCTTCGCCTCTTCATCATCAAGGTCGCGCAGGTGGCGCGCGAGGGCGATGGCGGCCTCCAGCTCGCACCTGCCTGCGGCCAGGCGAAGATCCTCAGCCTCCAGGCGCGCGTCTTCATTAGCGAGCTCCTCCCCAAGCAGGTCCACCGCGTCAGTCGCCCTTCGAAGAAACCCTTGGCGGCGAGCGCGAAGCTCCCGGGCGCGCTCAAGCACGTCTTCCACACCATCATCTGCCCCAAGCAAGCACCGCGGGCCACGAATCATCGTTCCCCCTCCGGGCAGGGGGCTGGGGGCTGGCACCCTCGCGAAGGCCGGGCGCGCCGCGCCAGAAGCCCGGCCTGGAGCCAGCTCGTCTCCAGATGAAGGGCGCAGAGGGCGCCTCAGCCAGTCACAGTCCACGACCAGACGAGAAGCCCACGACAGACTGACTATGCCACGAGAGGGCCCGCGAAGGAAGATCACGGGGAGTGAAGAGCAGCAGTGCACCTCGGGACGATCCGCCCCTCCGATCGCCCTCACCACAAGAGCAGTGCTGCTCGAGGCACTAGGGGGCGGTGGAGGAGGCGAAGCCAAAGGAGGCGGCACCTCAGCTGCTTCTGTGAGCTCAGCCGGAAGGGGCATGCGGAGCAAGGGTCAGTAAAAGCAACAAGAGGGTCAGACACTGGAAAAGGAGAAAAGTTACTCATCGGTGGCGAAGTACTTCCTGCGCTTCAGCAGGAGACAAGGGAAGTCATCACCCAGGGGCTCCCCTTTCCTCCAGAGGGCCTCAAAGTCCACGCGGAAGCGGCCCAAGAGAAGAGCACAGGGATCAAGCTGCAACGAAGATGGAGCGTCGAGGCGATCCGCGTCCGGGGCGCCTGCCTGACGCGTGCTGCCAATCGCCTCACCAGAAGTCGCGGCTGCGGCCTCAGGGGCCGCAGCCCCAGGCGCCAGGAGCGGCTGCTTGCCACCCTCAGCCTCAGCGGCACGGGCCCCGGGAGCCGCTCCTTCGAGAGCATCGCCCGGTGCTGCCACCTCATCAGGAGCCCCCTCGGCTTCTGGCGCCTCATGCCTCCCTGCTCCGCCACGTGAGGAAGAGTCGCCTTGGCCGACTGGGAGGGCAGTCACCACCACTAGGTTCTCGTGAGGTCCATGGAGGCCAGCAGGGCGCAACCCCCATTCATCAAAGATAGGCATCTGCTTCACAAAATCATCCCTGTTCTGGCAGGGGTACAGCAGAGCCCCTCCCCGCTGGATGCTGCCCGGGTTGGGGTCGCCAGTCAGGATCAAGAGCACTGTCCTCAGCGCCTCAGGCGTCAGGCCCTCTTCCTGGAGCCTCATCCGATCACCATGCCCACTGAAGGCCCACATCCGGCGGGAGTGGCATTGGAGAGGGGCAATGCAGCGCAACAGGAACTCTTTCACTACCTTGGGCACTGTCACGCCGATCGACTTCAAGAACGCGAAGCGGTGCCAGACGAAGGCGAGCCGGGGGCTCTTGAGCGTCTCCTGGCCCCAGCCCGAATTGGGGACAGCAGGCGAGGTCGGCTTCAACAGTAGAGGGCTGGGCACCCCAACATCAACATACAACCACCGCTCGCGGAACCCAGCAGAAGGCGAAGGAAGCCTGAAGTCGATCCCTGAGGCCGCAGTCTCAGGCGCGGTGACGAAGCTCACGCACGTCGAGCATTGAGTAGGCTCGGCAAGGCGTAGAGAGAAGAAGTGGCGCGGCAAGGCAACGGAAGGAGGGATGCCCATCATTGCTCGCAAACAAAAGCGAAGACCGAAAGAAGGGTAATGGATTCAGGACCCAGATGCATCATATGGATCTGGTAATGGGAGAGTACGGCCTTGAAGAAATCTGAAAAGGGGGGAACCAGACCCGCCCACAGGGCGTCAGCAAAATAATGGGCCTCAGTGATTATCCTGTCAGTGGGGAAGTGAGACATAGGCCAGGCCGTCGTCCTCCCGCACTCGTTGAAGGTGGTAGCCAGGGCCGAGCTGACCTTGCCCAGCCACTCTCGATTTAGTATGATCGACCGGCCGACGGCGGGGGCCACCAATGACGGCGGGCGAGACGGAGGCATGGGTTTCTTCCCTCTCTCCTTCTTCGTCGGAGCCATGGCGATGGGAAGGAGGGAGAAGATTCGAGATTGGATTGGAGGCAGGAGCTGGAGTTCGAAGGGAGGAAGAACAGAGGACGCTCGAGCAACAGGAAGTGGAGCGCCTGTGTGCAACTACGAGTCCGCCTAGCAGGGCGCAAGATAGGGGGGCGTGGGGGAACAGTGCCGCCCACGTCCAATCAACCGCCACGCGGCGCCCGAGGCCGCAGGCTGTTAGGGCCTGCGGTGCTTCGCCCTTGCCCTTCCGCCTTTCTGCACGGCCAAGTCTGGGCGCGCCTCGGGCCCGGGGGCTACTGTCGGCATTCTGGGAATGGGGGTCCCTAGACTTGCCTGCCTGCGGCCTGCGGCGTGGCTCAAAGGAGGCCCAGCACGGCCCATCTTCATCAACACAAGACCCAAGACCCTCGCGAGGGGCCAAGCCTCGCGAGGCGGACGACGCGAAGCTTCCTCAGGCGCGGCCTCATCAGGATGGCTCACGAGGAGGCGGAGAGATCAAGGCGGGGTACCTCACGAGGTGCCCATGACGTAAGCCATGACGACCAAGGGCGCCAGCCCGCGTAGTGTCCTCCTTTCCTCTTTGGTGCAAAGGGGGCAAGCGCAGGCGAGAGGATCAAGCAAAGGCATCCATTTCGGTGCAACGAGACCAAGACCGGTCCAACGGCAGGAAGGAGGTCACCGTGGAGCCCAGGACGGCGTCACCACAGAGCCTTTGGCAGGCGAGGACCAACTTTAGTCAGGATAAGTGTACCAGATGTTCCCCTTCAAAATGGCCAACTATTGGCGCCCTTCCCGCTCAATATTTGGGAAGAGGCCCAGGGCCCTTGCCTATAAATAGGACTAGCCACCCCCAGGGTAGAGGCATCATCTTAGCATCTAGCAATCGAGAGATCATTCGGATCCAGCGAGCTAGAATCCAGAGAGAGAGATAGAGAGAACGAAGGGCGGCTGAACTCCTCCTAGCAGTTCATCCTCCCAGCCAAGAACAGGCCCTCGCGAGGCTATTCTTCCTTGTACTGTTCATCATCATCAGCCCAAGAGGCAATCCACCCACCACAAACTAGAGTAGGGTATTACACCACAATGGTGGCCCGAACTAGTATAAACCCTGTGTCTCTTGTGTTGTTCTTTCAGTAGTTTAGATCTTTGCGAGACGGAGAGGTAGAGGGTGTAATCTCCGCGCGCACCCCATAGTTCGAACCTTAAGGGTTTGCCGGAACCCGAAATCCGACAGATATCCGTATATTTGTCATAAACTTGCCCCTAAAAGAGATGTCCTTTTGAACAGGAGTGGATAGCGAAGGCAAAGCTGATCAGGTGTCCGGCTCCCCTCTCCGAGACCAGGCCGGATCCCGTGCTAGTCAGGATGCTGAAGATTGTACCTTTGGGGGAAAGTGAGGGAGGGACAAGGAAACTACGACCTCCTCGAAGGAGGCTGTTCGGAAGGGAGGAACCGAAAATTCCTCTCCTCGGGAGAAGAAGAGGACTGCCTCTGAAAACCCGGAGACTATGGCCTCAAAGCGGGGAAAAAAATCCTTGTCAGAGGGTCCTACGCCGGGGGATACCTCGGCGGAACTATGCCCTCAAGGGGGCCAGCCCTCCAGCGAGCCGTAAGTAGAGAAAGATTATATTTTTGAGAGAGAAATCCTTGCTTTATATCTGAGAAGATTATCCAAAATTTACCTTGTAGCTCGGACCTCAGCCCTTCTCAACAGAGCTCGTCTTCGGGGGACCTTCTTCCGGAGATGATGGAGAGCGCGACGCCTCCCCCTGCCGTACCACCTAGCGAGGCGGGCGACCCTGAGGTGTCGTCGCGGAGGGCTTCTCCGAATCCGGCAGGGGCGGAAGGTAGCTATATGCCCCCCCAAGGTTCTCCGTGTCCGGCCTTCGAAGGAGGCCATAGGACAAATCCGGCACCATCCGGTGCTCGGTCGGAGGAGCTGAAGAATCTGCTAGGGCGAGCTTCTATCTCAGAGGAGCACGGTGCGTTGATGGGCACGATGATTGAAAGGATTTCGTCCGCGGAAAGCGGTTTGCTCGAGGCTGTCAGAAGTTTACTGACAGGTTTTGAGGTACGTGAAATAATGTACATTTTCTAACAGTTGCGCATAAATAAGATGCGCCCTGTGTAGATAGTAGCCCCTGAGACTCTGTGCGTTGTCAAAAAGTGACGGCGCGCAGAGGATGATAATCCCAGGTCTAAAATGTCGCCTTTAAATGTAGGTGGCGAAGTGTCCGGAATCCAGCCGGACTGATGATTTTGCCGAGCTAAAGCGGCAACTTGACGTGGCAGATGCCGACATCGCGCTCATCAACAAGCGGCTTGATGAGGCTCAAGGTATGTAATTCCTCGGGCGACACCTGGTAAGAGGAGCTTTATGCCAGTATCTTACAATGTGTGTGCTTGACGCAGATGGTGCGGCCGCCGTGGAGAGTGTCGGATTTCGGGTTCTGGCAGACCCTTGAGGTTCGAACACTGGGGTGCGCGCGGAGATTTCGCCTCCTGCCCACCGCCTCTCTAAGATCTAAGCTATGGAAAGAACAGCACAAGAGACACGGGGTTTATACTGGTTCGGGCCACCATTGTGGTGTAATACCCTACTCCAGTTTGTGGCATGGTGGATTGCCTCTTGGGCTGATGATGATGAACAATACAAGGAAGAACAACCTCGCGAGGGTCTGTTCTTGGCTGGGGCGATGAACTGCTAGGAGGAGTTCAGTCACCCTTCTCTCTCTCTCTCTGATTCTGATCTGATTGCCGCCCTCTTGCTTGCCGATCGATTCCTCTCTCCTACCCTGGGGGTGGCTAGCCCTATTTATAGGCAAAGGCCCTGGGCCTCTTCCCAAATATTGAGCGGGAAGGGCGCCAACAATTGGCCATTTTGAAGGGGAACATCTGGTACACTTATCCTGACTAAAGTTGGTCTTCGCCTGCCAAAGGCTCTGGTGATGACGCTTGCTTGGGCTCCATGATAACTTCCTCCCTGCCGTTGGGCTGGTCTTGGTCTCGTTGCACCGAAACAGGTGCCTTTGGTTGATGCTCTCGCCTGCGCTTGCTCCCTTTGCACCAAAGAGGAAAGGAGGACACTGCGTGGGCTGGCGCCCGCCTGGCGCCCTTGATCGTCATGGCTTGCGTCACGAGCACCTGTGAGGTACCCCGCCTTGATCTCTCCGCCTCCTCGCGAGCCAGCCTGATGAGGCCGTGCCTGAGGAAGCTCCGTGTCGTCCGCCCCGCGAGGCTTGGCCCATCGCGAGGGTCTTGGGTCTGTGTTGATGAAGATGGGTCGTGCTGGGGCCCCCTTTTGAGCCACGCCACGGGCCGCAGGCAGGAAAGTCTAGGGACCCCCGTTCCCAGAACGCCGACAGTAGCCCCCGGGCCCTAGGCGCGCCCGGACTTGGCCGTGTAGGGAGGCGAAAGGGCAAGGGCGAAGCGCCGCGGGCCCTAACAGCCTGCGGCCTTGGGCGCCGCGTGGCGGTTGATTGGACGTGGGCGTCTCCGCTTCCCCATGATGCCTCAGCAACTGCGCGGATTGGACAAGTCCCTGCATGCAAAGCGGGTCATGATCACCTGCGATCGTGGAGGTCGGCGGTTGGACTTCGCCAATCATAAGTACGGAACGACACGCGCCCTTCCAGTCCATCTCTCCTCGCTTCTCCTTCTTCCCGGTCCTTGCTCCGTCTTGTTGTGATGGCTCCGATCCGCCGGTTCTCGGCGGCAGAGAAGGGAAAGGCTCCCCGAGAGGAACCAGACCCGCTCCCGCCGAAGAAATGGCTCGCCCTCCACCGCCGGGATGAGGGGGCCCGTCAGGTGGTGTCGAGGCCCTGGGGCGAGCGGGCACCGCCGCCCGCTTCCCTTGTACGCCCACATCGAGGGCTCTGAAGGAGTCGATGCCGATCGCCACGGGCGGCGCCGCCGTTGGCGCTGACGGATCACGAAGGTGTGGGTCGTCACCCCTGGGGTCCACACCGAGGGCTCCTCCCGAGAGTTCGTGCTCCACGCCGCCATGCCTCCTCAGTCTTGGATTCGCCTTACTACCTTCTTCGCCTCCATCATCCCGCAGGGAGAACTCCTAGAACTTTGGCTACAGCACGCCGGCTGCAGCACCCTCGCGACCGAGGCGGAGGTCGCGGTCGTCGCCCCTGGCGAGGTCTTCATGACTCGAGGCTGGGGCGAAGTCGCCCGGGTTTACAGGACAAGAGGCGCCTTCTTGATCCACTTGGAGTACGACGGTGCTTCAGTGATGTTCTTTAAGGTCTTCGATGCGAATGGGCGCCGGCTGGAGTGCTGCCCCAGGAGAGGTGGTCGGGACCCTGCTACGGCGAGGACTGGGCCCGCCGACCGCTCCCTTGGTGGCTCCTCGGGCGACGGAGGCGTCGGAGGGTCCAGCGACTCCGGCGAGCTCTTCGCGACTCCGGAGACGAGCGACGACAGCTACGAGCCCCCGAGCTGGCGCCGCTCCTGGAGCAGGGCGGGCTCGTCTGGCCGTCGCCGACTCTGATCTGGATGGGGTTGGCGCCGGTGCTTGACGACCCACTGTTGATGATGGCGTCTTTTGCAGGGGCGCGTGTAGTTAGCGTCCCTTTAGGATCTGTTCCTTGCGAGGAATCAAAGACGCGCCCCGTGGGGGCTTGTAAGGTGCCCGTGATCCTGTTTGTTAATATAACCCTTGTCGTAGAATTGTGCGAGTTGCTCATTCCGTCTTAGCTCAGTTCTCCCTTTCGAACCTCACGAGGTCTTGGTGCTCTGCGCCGACAGGTCCCGGTCCCAAGGCGGCTTCAGCCGTCGCTGGTATGCCAGGTCGCGATGCCGTGGTCAAGGCCAGGAGGTGAGCGACCCGGGGTCCGATAAGAACCCTTGAGTCACGATGCTCAGGAGGTCCCCTTTGGCGCTCAAGCAGCCGTCGTTTGGTGAGAAAGGAGAGCGGTGTTGCTAACACGGGATTGCATTAGGTGTGGGGACAGTGCTACGGTGGCTGGTACTTCCGGGTAGTGACTTATCTCGAGAATCAGGGACCGCTCCCTGGTGTTTCGCCGGGTCCGTGCATCGGCAGGCGTGAAGTTGCTCGGCGAGGTCCTCGCGTGTCCCTCTCCTCTCGCCTTTGCTCCCCTTTCTGCTCTACGTCCTCGGGTCCCGGCCCTCGAGCGAGTCTCAGCTGTCGCTGGTATGCTAGGTCGCGATGCCGTGGACAAGGCGAGAGGGTGAGGGCTGGAGAGCCAGTAGGAGCCCTGAGTCGCGATGCTCAGGCACCCCCCCTTTAAAGTGCAAGCGGTTCGCGCGGATGAGAGTGAAGGAGGTACCGCAAGGGCCTCGCCTGACGCGGCTCCTTTAGGAGATCCTGTAGACTCATCATAGAAAGAACGAGGCGTTGCCGTGGCAATTGACAGTCAGCCGTTGGTTGCTTCCGAGGGGCGATGAGGCACTGAAGGCTTGACGAGGTGGCACCATGCGGGGCTGCCGCGGCCAGAGCTCTGCCATTCAGGTTTGTCGGCGTTGCAGGGACGGACCCATGCGCAAGTGTCGTGTCGTTTTGGGAGCAGCTCCGTCAGTTGGCGTCAGTTGAGTGGGCAACTAGATCAAACACATTAGCCGCGAAGGAGTGGATTCATTCAAATGGATGCTGGGAAGGCGAACGTCACTGGGTCAGGCCCGAGCGACTTGGGGATGATGCAGCCCGAGGGGCGCCCCCAACAAAGTAAGCTAACAACATTAAATAAAAGGGATACATGCCGCAGGGACGGACCCACGCGGCCTGGGAATAATGCAGCCCTGGGGGGGCGCTCCCAGCTGGAAATGAAACTTGAAAGATGTCACCTGATGATGTTGAGGACGAAGCAGTGTTGGTGTAGCAGACTCGGTGGGCCGTGGAAGCCGATCCTCACGAGCCCCCAGGCCTAGGGGCCTCGGGAGGCCCCGGAGGCGCTGGTGGCTCCTCGCGGACCATCTCCATCTCCGCAAGAGCTGCGGAACGCCTGGCCTCTTGGGCCTCCATGATGCCCCTCATGAGGCGCTGGTACGCGGTAGCCGCGTTCGGCAAGCCGTAAGGCATGCGAACGTAGCTGTGGGGTGGACCTTTGCAGCGCCCCACTCACGAGGGCCAGAGGCGCTCCAGAGTAGCGACTCGATTGAGCCCTGGTATGTCGATGCAGACGCGCAGCCCACCATCCTTGCTTGGATGGGGAGCCACAACTGGTAGGCGGCAGCCGCCTCTCATGACTCTTGATTCTTGTAGCTCCTGAATGGCCTTGCTGACGAACTCCTGAGGGTCTAGCCCTCCTTGCCTTACGCCTTCTTGAGGGAAACGTGCTTCGAAACACGTCTCCATGTGGTGCCCAAGCGCCTCCCTCGTGACCTTAGCCAGGTCGGTGGACCTCCAGGGGAGAGCCCCCGAGCCCTGCCTGAGGAGGGCGCCGGGCGTGCCTTCCTATGCGATGGAAGGAGGTTCCCCCTGGGCAGGCGCGGGCCCTGAGGGGCCTGCCTCCTGAGGGACCGGGCGGAGGATGTCTTCTTCTTCTTGGGGGTGGTCTCGGGAAGCCTCCTGCTTCCGCGATCCGGGTCTTCCAGTGATGCGGCCTGAAAGGCTCGTTCCAGGGAACACATCGCGTCCTTCTCTTCACAGGGCACCGTGATGACTCTGCCACTTCCTGGCATCTTGAGGACGTTGTAGCCGTGGTGAGTTACGGCCATGAACTTGGCCAGCGCTGGGTACCCAAGGATGGCGTTGTACGATAGGCGAATGTGAGCGACGTCGAAGTCGATGAGCTCGGTGCGGTAGTTGTCGCGTGCCCCGAAGGTGACAGGGAGGCGGACCTGCCCAATCGGGACTGTGGAGCCATCGGTGACTCCGGAGAAAGGCTTGGTTGGCTGAAGCTGGTTGTAGGGCACTTGGAGATTGTTGAATGTTTCCACGGACAGGACGTTGAGCCCTGCCCCGCCATCGATGAGGGTCCTGGTGACCACCACATTGCTGATGATTGGGGAACAAAGCATCGGGAGGACTCCGGCTGTGGCCGCACACTTGAGATGATCCGCTGAGCTGAACATGATGGCGCATGCCGACCACCTGAGAGGGCGCGTGGCTTCGAGCTTGGGAAGGTCTGCGTTTACTTCGTGGGCGAACTGCTTGAAGATGTGCTGAGAGGCTGGTGCTTGAGCTCCGCCCAGGATGCAGACGATCGTGCGCGCCTCCTGGAAGCCCCCAGCCCCTCGTCCTGATGGCGGTCCTCGTTTCTTCTTGGCAGCGGCGGCAGCGGAGGGAGGCCTACGTTGCCTTGCGGGCGATCCTCGCGAGGCTGGTACCTCCAGTCTCCCTCGCGAGGCGGGTCTTGCCAGCGGTCCTTGCGAGGTCGATCGCGCCACCCTTGGCGTGGGCCGCGGTCTTCCCAGCATCCTGCGTTCCTTCCTCCTCCTCGACCGTAGCCCCGGTCACCGCGGTCGGGACAACGGCCGATCCTTCCTTCTCGCACGGCTCGGAGCTCTTGACATTCGTTGGTGTTGTGGGTGCGGAGGTCGTGGTACACACAGTACCGACTGCCCTTGGAAGATTCGGGCTGATCTCTGCCCCGCTTGATGTCTGGTTCTGTTGCGAGCACGGCAGCCCCCTTGCGCTTCACATCCTTGGCCTTGGACTTCTTCTCTTCTGGGTCTGCGGCAGGCAACTCGAGGAGGGAGAGACGCCCTTCCTCAGCCATGGCGCACTTGGTCGCCAAGTTGAACAGCTCCAAGGAAGTGCACAGGTCTTCATGCATCGCCAGCTCCTCCTTCATCTTGACGTCGCACACGCCGTCGGAGAAGGCTGAGATGATGGCCTCCTCGATCACCTTGGGAATCTTGAGGCGTGCGTTGTTGAAGCGCTGGATGTACTTTTGCAGGGTCTCTCCGGGTTGTTGCTTGATGCGGCGCATGTCGCTCACGGCGGGTGGCCGGTCGCGAGTACCTTGAAAGTTGGCGATGAAGTGGGTGCGCATCTCGTCCCAGGAGGAGATCGTGCCCAGGGCCAGGTTCAGGAGCCAGGTGTGGGCCCCGTCCTTGAGCGCCATGGGAAACCAGTTCGCCATGACCTTCTCGTCTCCGTTGGCAGCTTCGATGCCTAGCTCATAGAGCTGGAGGAACTCCGCAGGGTCGGCTGTGCCGTCGTAACGAGGAGGCAGGTTTGGCTTGAACTTGCCGGGCCACGCGACGCTACGTAGCTCGGTGGTGAAGGCACAGCAACCTGCTGTGGCCACGGGAGGCCTTGGGTGACGGAGAGCTTGGTCTTGCAGGTTCCCATGCGCTGTAGCTGGGAGCAGCGCGGGGTCTTGACGCGCGGGAGCAGGAGCACAGTCGCAACATGCTGGAGCAGGGAGCGCCCAGGCAACTTCTTGCGGGCGAGGGACTTCTTGGCAGCTCCGCTCTTGCTGCACTGGCACCTGACGGAACGGGTTCCGCCCAGGGGCCACGCGCCTTGGAGCCGGGGCGCCTTCTTGAGGAGGAGGCGGCTGGGGCGCCCACGGAGCTTCGTCGCCCGCGCAGGGCCGGGTGTGGTGCAGCGGGACGGACGGCGCAGGAGAGCCCCCTGCGGCGCGGACGAGCTCGGCGACGCGGTCGAGCCATTCTTCGTAGACGTCGTCGACGGGACGGTAGCGCAGGAGCTCGTTTGCCGCGATGAGCATAGCTCGAGCCTCCATGGGTGCGCGGAGTGCGCGGGATGAAGAACCAGCTGGGGTGAGCGAGGGAGTAGCGGTGTGGCCGTCTTGCCGGACGGACGGATGCTGAGACGACGCTTGCTGCTCGTTCCCCGCCGGGCCGGTGGCGGCGTTGACGGCAGGCGACGGGGAACGGCAAGGACGTCCGCCGACAGGGGCCGTCTGGGCGACGCGGGAAGCGAGAGCGGCTCAGTGCTCGGCGCGGGCACGACGAGCGTCAGACATGGACGCGATGGTCGGAGGAGAACGGGGCGGCGGAAGACGAATTCCGGCGCACCCCTACCTGGCGCGCGAAATGTCGGATTTTGGGTTCCGGCAGACCCTTGAGGCGAACACTGGGGTGCGCGCGGAGATTTCGCCTCCTGCCTACCTGTACCCCACCGCCTCACTAAGATCTAAGCTATGGAAAGAACAACACAAGAGACACAGGGTTTATACTGGTTCGGGCCACCATTGTGGTGTAATACCCTACTCCAGTTTGTGGCATGGTGGATTGCCTCTTGGGCTGATGATGATGAACAATACAAGGAAGAACAGCCTCGCGAGGGTCTGTTCTTGGCTGGGGCGATGAACTGCTAGGAGGAGTTCAGTCACCCTTCTCTCTCTCTCTCTCTGATTCTGATCTGATTGCCGCCCTCTTGCTTGCCGATCGATTCCTCTCTCCTACCCTGGGGGTGGCTAGTCCTATTTATAGGCAAAGGACCTGGGCCTCTTCCCAAATATTGAGCGGGAAGGGCGCCAACAATTGGCCATTTTGAAGGGGAACATCTGGTACACTTATCCTGACTAAAGTTGGTCTTCGCCTGCCAAAGGCTCTGGTGGTGACGCTGGCTTGGGCTCCACGATGACTTCCTCCCTGCCGTTGGGCTGGTCTTGGTCTCGTTGCACCGAAACGGGTGCCTTTTCTTGATGCTCTCGCCTGCACTTGCTCCCTTTGCACCAAAGAGGAAAGGAGGACACTGCGCGGTCTAGCGCCCGCCTGGCGCCCTTGGTCGTCATGGCTTGCGTTACGGGCACCTCGTGAGGTACCCTGCCTTGATCTCTCCGCCTCCTCGCGAGCCAGCCTGATGAGGCCATGCTTGAGGAAGCTCCGTGTCGTCTGCCCCGCGAGGCTTGGCCCCTCGCGAGGGTCTTGGGTCTGTGTTGATGAAGATGGGTCGTGCCGGGCCCCCTTTTGAGCCACGCCGCGGGCCGCAGGCAGGCAAGTATGGGGACCCCCATTCCCAGAACGCCGACAGAGAGTCTTCGGGCGGAACTTGCCCGAGCTAAGGAACAAGACAGAAAAAGTGATGCGGCTGCCGAGAAGGCCCTTGAAGAGCTGAGAGCCAAACAGGCTGCTCACTGCCGAAGCAAGAAAGTGATGGCCGAGATGGCTGTGAAGCTAAAGAGTGCTGCTGACCATTGCAAGCTTCTGGAAGAAGAAGATCGGGCGGAACAGACGGACTTGAAAAAGGCCATTGCCGATGCCAAGGATGCTCGCTCTGCGATGAGAGCTGCGAGGGAGGAGCTTCGTGAAGATGGAGAGATCGGGGCTGGAAAGCCCTTTATGCTGCGGAGGAAGTTTTGTGATCCTAAGAATGCTCCGTTGGACCGGCTGTGGAGTACGACGGACACCTATCTGGATTTGGCGGCAAGTGCTGCTGATGCGACCGAACACTTTCGAGATCAAGGGGATCGCGAAGTGGAGAAACTCTTTTGGTCGCAGTTCCACAATCTCGAGCGTCCAATGTTAGTGGCTGATCATCTGGCCGAATGGGCCGAGCTGAATAGGTTGTCCGGACTCGCCATGAAGTGTGTCATGAGTCATCTGTGGCCGAGGAGATCGGAGCCGAAGAGTTATTTCAGCTTGGTGCAGCAATTCCTTGGTGTGGTGCCATGTATCGATGCAATGAAGAGGTCATCATGCATAGAGGGCGCACGGATGGCTCTTGCCCGTGTCAAGACATACTGGGCGGGGATGGAGACCACCGTTATTGTATCCCGAGAATCGGATAAAAGCTGAGTACCCTCCGAGCACTATTTTCAGGAAGTTCTTGAAGGCGCTCGTGTAATAGAGACGCAGTGCTTGAAGGATGCTATGTTCTAATAGCATATTTAATTGTAAAGCAATATTTTGATAAATTGTAGTAGCCTTTTATACTTGTGTCTTCAAGTATTTGAAACACCTCCTGTGCGGCCGTTTTAAGATATATATAAAATCTGAAAGATGGCAGTCGTTGGCTTCAGCCCCCACGCACATAGTGCGGGGGTGCTCGCAGAAGGCGCATTTTCACACTTAATCCAACGTGTTGGTCCTACAAAGGAGGTATAGCGCAGCGGGCTAGGCAACCGGACTATAATGCTTTAACACTTTCACTTAGCCATAGGAGCTTGATAGTGAGGCTACTTAAATAGCCCCTGGTGGCGCCTGCGCTCGCCCGAAGTCGGGGCGCATATGTGCCTGGCCGAGAAACGGCCCTTCATTAATGCGGAGGAATCCTATAGATTCCGGTGAGTCATCGAGTGGTTGACCAGTCTCACGCTATATCATGACAGTCAATTTTCGGCTTTCTCTACTGAGGTGCTCGCCTAGCCGAACCAGGGCACAATCGTAGTAGTTCTCCTGGTGCTGCCTTAGCCGATAGTGCGGAACGTAAGGCAGCCAAACACAGGAGCCGAGCAACATAACATTTGACCAAAGACATGATTCGGAGCTGATGCATATAAGGCCAAACTCGCGACGCCGAACACTCCCTAAGGTATTTGGTCTTTATGAGTGCGGGAGGGACAACACCCTTGGTTATAAGCCCCTAGTGTCCAGGTACGCGTAAAATTCCTGACGTGGCCACATGCCAAGACGTCAGTCCCCTCCTTGATTATAACGAAAAACCGGAGGGTGTGTATCAACAAGAGACAGTAAAAAAGGTTTGCGCAGGGTCTTAATCTGAAAAGAATCCTTGGAACGGGTCCTTGTTGCACGTCTGCGCCTGTGTCTCCGTTGTGCCGTATCCCGGACGGTCGCAGCACGATGTTCATCTGTAAAAGAGAGGAACTTAGTTGAAAAAGAAAAAAAGGGTCGTGCCGAACAAAAGTTATACTAAATAATCAAAGTATAGATTGAAATGTGTAAAATTGAGCTTGATTGTCTCATATTGTACATGCGCGGAGCCCCTAGCGCAGGGGTATACGGTTTATTAAGCCTTTATTAATGGTATGGTTACGCCGGACTCGTCCATCCGTGTCCGTGGTCTTAACGACCTGTTTGGATGTTTTTGGCTGATGGAGCCGTATTATTGTGGGGCTGTTAAGGCAGCCGCACGATCCTCCGAGGGGGGCGCACTCAATGTTTTCCCTTTAAAGAGATGATGCCTCGTGGACCAGGCATCTTGAGCGTAAGAGATGCGTAATGCGGTATTGTGTTAAAGCGGGCGAAAGCTTCGCGTCCCAGCAGTGCTTGATAGCGACTTGAGAATGGGACGATGTGGAAAGTTAGCTTTTCGCGGCGGGAGTTATCGGGGAAGCCGAATATGACTTCAAGCCGGAGAAAGCCCATGCAATGGGTATCCGGACCTGGCGCTACCCCTTGAAAGGAGGTTTTGCTGTGGCGAATTCTTGTTGGGTCTATCCCCATGTGGCGAACTGTGTCCTGATATATCAGGTTTAGACCGCTACCGCCGTCCATCAGTACATTGGTAAACTAGAGTCCGCCAATAACTGGATCGAGTACCAAGGCAGTCCAGCCTGCGCTCCTGATACTTCTAGAGTAATCCCGATGATCGAAGACGATCGGTTTTGTCAGCCAGTGGCGGGACTCCTTTGGGATAGGCCGTATGGCGCGTATCTTTATGGGCGCCGCTCGTTTTGTTATGTGAAGTAAGTTTACTGTTTTTACTTCTTGTGGAAAATTCTTTTGTTTCCTGGTGCTCTGATTGTGGGGTTCGTCGTTGTCTTCGCTTGGTGTGTCGAGCCCCTTGTGTTCGGCGTTGAGTCTGTCGGATTGTTTGAAGACCCAACAATCTCTGTGGGTATGGTTAGCAGGCTTCCCGGGAGTACTGTGTATTTGGCATATCCTGTCCAAGATTTTGTTTAGGTTGGATAGCTCGTCCCTGTTCTCCTAGAGGGGCGGCTTTTTCTGATTCTGTCGTGAGCTTTTGAATCCGGCATTGACTGTTGTGCGCTTCGGACTGTTTTCCTTAGTCCGGCGACGATCCTTGTTGCGTCGCGGTTTTCCCTTTCCATCCCTAGTTTCGGATGTACTTGGGTCGCTGGTGCTACATCTTGCCAACTAGCTGTCCTCTCCTGCGCAAAAGCGGGTCATGAGGCTTGTTAATGCGGCCATTGTTCTTGGCTTTTGTTGGCCGAGGTGTCTGGCTAGCCATTCGTCTCGAACATTATGCCTAAAAGCTGCTAGTGCTTCGGCGTCCGGACAGTCGACTATCTGATTCTTTTTAGTAAGAAATCTATTCCAGAATTGCCGAGCTGACTCTCCGGGCTGTTGAGTTATGTGACTGAGATTGTCTGCATCCGGAGGGCGGACATAAGTCCCTTGAAAATTTGCTCGGAAAGTGTCCTCGAGCTCTTCCCAACTTCCAATTGTGTTTTCAGGAAGGCTTTTAAGCCAATGCCAGACTGGCCCTTTAAGGTTGAGGGGTAAGTATTTCATGGCGTGGAGGTCATCTCCTCTGGCCATATGTATGTGGAGGATATAATCCTCGATCCAGACTCCAGGGTCTGTTGTTTCGTCGTACGCCTCTATGTTTACGGGTTTAAATCCCACTGGCAATTCATAATCCAGGACCTCATCGGTGAAACATAGGGGTTGTGCAGCACCCCTGTATTTGGGTGTGCCGTGGTATTCGGATACTGGTTTTGTTGCATTGCTTTCGAGAGCTTGCTTTCTTGGCCTATAAATAAACCTGGCTGGGCCATTTTTTTGATGCGAGTCCTTGAATGGGTCGCATGCCGGCTTGAGTGCGGCGCCGCTTGACGTTTTATGCTGCCCATGGGGTCGTCTATCCGACCGGGTGGCTTTCTTACTTTCTGCATGCGAGGGCTCTAAGGCCTCTTCGTCGAACTCATGCAGTAGCTTTCGCTTCGGGTAGCTTTTAGTGCGGCGACTGTCGCCATATTTGTCTGCGGTATTGATTACTTTGCTCCATCTGATTCTGAGTGCATCTTCCGCAGTTTTTAGCTTCCGCTTCTGCTTTTTCAGGCTACGCGCGGTTGCAACGAGCCTTTCGTGGAGGTTCTTCTGCTCCGTGGCCTTATCCGGTGTAAGGGCGTCCGGAATGCCGTTTTCGCCGGGGACGGGTTGTTCAGTTTCTTTATCCGAGTTTCCCTGTTCGGACGGTTGCTCTAAGGCATGCTCGTCGTCTGCCGGCTCGCCCTGCTATATGGCTCGGTCTGTGTCGAGGCAGGGCTTGAGGCGGCGTTTACGCCGCCGCTTTGATTGCTTTTCGAGAGATCGATCCCTCGTTGCATCCCCGTGTTCCTCGTTGTCGTTTCTTTTAGGTGTATCCACCATGTACACATCATGAGATGAGGTGGCTGTCCAATGCCCTATAGGCGTTGGTTCATATGCGTCTCCTGCATCGTCGTCCATACCGTCGATGTCTTCGGAGTCGAAATTGAGCACGTCGTTTAAATTATCGACGGTGGCTATTAGATGGGTGGTGGGTGGGCTTTGAATTTCTTCGTCGTACGTATCCCAACCTTGCTGAACGTAGTCCGGCCAGGGCTCTCCTGATAAAGAGAGATACTTTAGTGACTTCAGGATGTCGCCGAAGGGCGAGTACTGGAAGATGTCCGCAGTAGTGAACTCCATGATCGGCGCCCAATCGGATTCGATCGGCAGGCGTGCAGAGGGTTTGGAGTCCGGAGAGGAATCCTGCCCCTCGGAGTCACGGGCCTTCCGGAGTACGGGGCTGGTGTTCGGCTCAATCGCCTTTGAGATCGCAGCCCCCAAGGCGGCGTCCAACCGCTCATCCTCGATCGGCGCAGCCGGCTCCGAATCAAGGGTCGGAACCGAAGTGTGTGCGGCCTCTAGGGCACTGTTCGGCAGCAGGGCTAGATCATGCCCATCGTGACAGTGCGGCACGCTCGGCTGTGGCTCGAATCCGTCGAAGATCAAGTCCCCGCGGATGTCAGTCATGTAGTCTAAACTTCCAAATCTGACCTGATGGCCAGGGCGTAGCTTTCGATCTGCTCCAGATGGCCAAGCGAATTGGCCCGCAATACGAAGCCGCCGAAGACAAAGATCTGTCCGGGGAGAAAAGTCTCACCCTGGACTGCATCGTCGTTGATGATCGAAGGAGCCATCGGGCCTAAAAGCGACGACACAGAGGAACTCTCAATGAAAGCACCAATGTCGGTGTCAAAACCGGCGGATCTCGGGTAGGGGATCCCGAACTGTGCGTCTAGGCGGATGGTAACAGGAGACAAGGGACGCGAAGTTCTACCCAGGTTCGGGACCTCTCGATGGAGGTAAAACCCTACGTCCTGCTTGATTAATATTGATGATATGGGTAGTACAAGAGTAGATCTACCACGAGATCAAGGAGGCTAAACCCTAGAAGCTAGCCTATGGTATGATTGTTGTATGTTCTGTTGTCCTACAGACTAAAACCCTCCGGTTTATATAGACACCAGAGAGGGTTAGGGTTACACAAAGTCGGTTATAATGGTAGGAGATCTAAATATCCGCATCGCCAAGCTTGCCTTCCACGCCAAGGAAAGTCCCATCCGGACATGGGACGAAGTCTTCAATCTTCTATCTTCATAGTCCAGGAGTCCGGCTGAAGGTATAGTCCGGCTATCCGGACACCCCCTAATCCAGGACTCCCTCAGGAGTAGTGGTAGAGTAGTTTATATTTTCTCTGCGTACAGCACCAGTTAGTCGTGCTTCAAAACTGATCGGTACGCCATTAAAAAAATAAAGGTCGATAACTAATGAGGCACCTCGGGCCAATGCGGCCAGATTGCATTTTGCATGAGAAATTACACACCATGTTTCGTTGACATGTGGTCCCGTTCGAACATATCAGTGAGACGACGGCGAGTAGTAGGAGTATTTCCGAACGGACGTGTAGGCCGGGGCGCCTCTTTGTGAACCGTGGCAAACTCGCAACCATCCACCAACTCTTCACCTTTCCCTCTCGATTTGGGACTGCTGTTGCACACTCTTCCTCTCCCTCCTCCATGTTCCTTCAGCCCTTCACCCTTTCTTCTGCCATTGTTTGATCATCTTCTCCATGGAGGGAACAGGCCGGAAACGACCCCGTTATTCTTGCCCCGATCTAAAAGATGACGTGGTGGAGGAACTCATTGATCGGTGCAACATCATCACCTCGGCTAGCATGGCAGGTTCGTTCAAGCCCATTCTTGACTCAACTAATAACATCATTACAAGGAACCCAAGAGTCAAGGAGCGGTTTGATCTCCCCTATCTTCTTCGTCGTGACCCTGATGACTGGCACCGGCACGACGGAGGCCTCGCCCTGTGCAAGTTGATGCCGCTTGATAATGAGACCTATGATGTTAAGATGCCATCACTTGAGGGCAAGGCTTGGGCGGGCGCAAATGGAGATTGGGTTGTTTACATTGGGTCCAACTGCGAGTGGGAACTTGTAAATGTGTACACTCGTGACCGGGTTCCACTTCCAAAAATCTCAGCAGACTTCCCAGAGGTTGAGCACACCGGTATTGTACGCACGTTCAAATACGATCATGGTGACTGTCTTCTATGGAAGATAGCAATTTGTCGAATTCCCAACCGCTCTTGGAATTACAGCAACTATGAAGTTGTTGCTATCTTCGACAAGCTTGTTGCCGTGATTTGACTCGATGGATATTGCTCAAAAATCAGTTTCCGTACACGGATGAGTACTGTGATGCAATTCAATACGAGGGCCTTGTGTTTGCTGCCACCACTCGTGGCACTGTTTTTGCATGGTATCCTCGTAGTTTCGGTACGTTTGTCTTCAACCGTAATTATAATTGTTTCATCCACATGCATGCGGGTTAGCAAGTTTCCCTTTACTAATGAACCTTCTTCTTGTGTTTCCAAGGTCCTGTGAACATCCCACCACCTATACTTGAAAAATTTTATAACCAAGGGGGAGATGACGATGGTGATGATCATGAGCATGAGGACGAGTAGCGCCCATGTACTCTGTGGCGCTTGGCAACTAATTCCGATGGATCACCTCTTCTTGTGTGTATACAGCCCACTGATGATGTTACTGCTAAGGAAGCAGGTGTAGTCTCCCATGGTCACACTCTCCGGACCTATTCCAACACCCGTTGCATGGTATTCGGGATGGATACTAGTGTGCTAGTGCCAACTCCTTCTCCCTGGTACAGAATTGATAGTCTTGGAGAAAACTCGCTCTTCCTTGTACAAAACTATCCGATGATGGTGAAAGGCGATCCAACTGCTGTTGACACAACGTTACTAGCACCATTTATGAGAAGCAACTGTGTCTATACCTCGGACATTTGGGTGGTTCCCTGCCCTGGTACTGATATAGTAGGCCGCTTCATCTTGGATGATCAGTCCTGCGTTGGTCTCCAGATCGACAATGGATGGCCCGTCCCAGAGAATCACTTGTGGTTCAAAGCAAGCATTTCCAACGCCGAGGAATGGTTGAGTTGAAGTTCATTTCATTGCTTGTTATTTGTTGTGTGGTGAAAACTTTAGTATTTATAATGTATCCTCGTTGTCGATGTGGGTTGATGACCTGTTGTATGTAATAAAATGATATGCCTGTGATAAACTTACTAAATTTGTGAATGGCTTTCGAGTCGCTTCTCTAAGTGAGTGGTGCGACGAGGCAAAAAAATATTTTCCGAATACATAATTGTACGTGCATTGCAACAGGTTATCGGATGAGGCCAATCAACAATAGTAGTACACTATTTGTACTAGCTTCACATGCTTCGCACGTCGGGCGGGAGTTTTTACTGTAGCCATATGTTAATGTGTTCACTGTACATAACCAGCACCTCGAATCCTCGATACTAGTACTGTATAGTAGGAGTAAGTAGTAGGAGTAGTAGGGTGGCATGGGCCAGAACAAGCATTCACGTCCAGGAGTACGGCACACGCCACCACCACGACATCCATCTGACACCATATTATTTCTTGGAGTCCGTGCTAGAGCAATCTCTTCAACCTCATCGTTTCTCTAACTTCAGCCATCGCGCGGCGGGCGAGGTGGGGGTTTGCCGATAATCGGTTTCCTTAACTGCGGTCCCACTTGTAAGGCCAACTCCAACGCACGACCCCAAATGGACCTCTGTTTTGCATGAACTCCAACGATAATTTTGACAAGAAAAGCAAGACCAAAGAAAACAAGAACCACAAGAATACATTTTACTACTCCTGTAAGTTGGATTAGTGCCTTCTTGATGCATTCATTGTTGATATGCGGAGGCTCGATCTTGCGTGCTTCTTTCTTCTTCGAGTGTAAAGAAGTAGACGTTGCTTCCTCGCATCCAGTCTCATGTCTAGCCTCTATTCTAGTAGGAGTATCAACAAGTGCACTAATCTCATCTCTAGCCTCTGTGCTAGCTAAAAGTGATAGAACATCTACTAGATTGCGCTCTATCAATATATGGATGTACTCTTCTTCCCAATACAAAAACTTGCATCCATTCTACTCCCTCCGTTTCACAATACATGCCTTCTATTTGTCAAAATATATATGTATCTAGACATGTTTTAGTATATCGGTACATGCATTTTTGGACAAATGGAAGTCAAGTATTTTGGAACGGAGGGAGTACACAATAAAATTTTTAAGTTAGCACAACTAGTCTAATGTGAGAGCATAACCAAAGATTTGGTCGGGTTCTTCCTCCTTTTGCCGACACATGGGACATCCAGCATCCAGGTCGTGTCATGAAAGAAAATAGAGTGGTAGTTGAAGCCACGAGATGTGCATCTTGGGTTAAACTGTAAATAGAATCTTACTACTCTTGAGTAACTCCAAAAGCGGCCACCGAAGATCTTTATTGGATTTGTTTTTCATCACCAGCACGTCGAGGTGAAAGATGTGCAGGTTCAGTGGGTCCTCTTGCGTTTTCACTGACATGTGGGGCCGCATGTGAGCAAACAAACGATGGGCTCCGTGTGTCCGCTGGCTGGCGGAGAAGAGAGATAGAGGAGGGCTGAGCACGGATTGCAGGAAATTTGTTCTACGTACCTCGATATAGGCTCGATATAGTGGGGTGGCATGGGCCATAACTAGAATTCACGTCTAGCAGTACGGCACACGCCACCCACACGAGTCCCATCCGACAGCAATTTTCTTGGAGTCCGTGCTACAGCCATCTCTTCTCCCTCCTGTTTTGTCAGCCATCACGCGGTGGGCGGGGTAGGGGTTTGCCGATAGTCGGTTTTCTCAACTGCGGTCCCACTTGTAAGTGAAAATGCAACACCGCACGCATTCCTGCTTGAGCGGCGTGCCGGACCAACCATGTGGGGGTGCGACGCGGACACGACAGGCTTTTCCTTTTGAACTCGTAACTTGTAAAATTTGGTTCTGCTCCATGGCGCGACCGATAGATAGAAAATAATGATTTTGCCTAGAGTAATGAGAAGTTTGGTTCTGGCGCCGTTCATGCACGGAGTACGTACGAAAATTATGAAGTTGATGTGAAAGGTAAGATAATTACTGTAGTATCATATACTACTACATGGATTTGACGGAAAGATAAAAATACATACGGATCCATCAACGAAATCCTCACGCCCTAGTGCGCCGGGTCAGCAACCGACGTGTGATGAGCAGCGGCGTTGGCGGTGAGCTCAACGTGCTTCTGAATAGTGTCGTCCAAGGTTGCCCTGCGGTCCAAGAAGGCCAGCGTCCTATCGTCCTCCTCTTGCATGTAGTAGTCCTTGTGGACGATTTGCGCGTAGACGTGGGTGATTATGTCGATGGTGTCTTGCTGGGCCAAGCGCTGCGCGGCGAGCGCGACCTCGAGGTGGACATTCTCCGGCGCGACGGCGGGCAGTCGCAGGGCCACCAGTGCGTCGAAGAGGTTGTCACCATAGTGGCCGTTGAGGGTGGCAGGCATCGCAAAGCCTGGGCGCGTCGGCTGGAGGCTTACGTCAAAGTCGTCCGCAAGCTTGTTGACGACGGTGAACTTGTCGAGGAAACCGACGAGGACCTCGTCGAACAAGGAGACGAAGTTGTCGTCCAAGCGGCCCCTCGACCTGGCGGCCTCAAGCAATACTACCTGGAGACGTTCCTCGGTGCCGGGCCGCAGGCCGGCGTCGTGGACCATCTGGCACAGCCGGCTGATGCTCGCGCTCATCGCCTCCATGGGTCTAGCTTAGCTTCTAGTCAACTGATCTTCCGATTCGAGTGATCACTCTGGCCCTTGGTTAGCGTGCGTAGGTGCGTAGGATTTCATACTACTCCTCGGCCCTCTATTGCACCTGCCTTTGGCTGTATGATAGGTGGGCCAGCCACCCTCTGGGCCCACGTGTCATTCACCCAAAGGCAGTTGCCGTAAGTCAATGAAGTTGCTCCCCCTCCGTGCTGGTGCAGTATAGTCATCTCACCGGACCTCTAGTTGGGGCCAAATGAGAGAAGTTTGATGTTTATTGGATTATTGGTCCCCTTTGCATTTTGCGCCAAGTTTTGACCTTTGATTTAACTAATAAAATGTTAATGCATGTAAACAAAAATGTTGTGTAAGTCACCTTACGAAAACCAAATAATCCCAAAATACTTAGGCACGGTGCATTAACTCCCTCCTTGTTTCTTATTTCGTGACATATCAACCAATGACAGATGTGGGCCGTGCATGCTTTCAATGACTTGAGACTACCAAACATGACATGCAGTGTTTAGTTCATTGCATGTAATCATATTAGTACTCTAGTTAGCAAAAAACATTAAGTTCTCTCATTGATAGGAATAAAACACCATGTATTTATTTACAGAGGGAGTAGTAAATTTTTTGTGACATGCATTACTAGATATTGCTAGTCAAATAGTAAAATCCAGATGGACGTGGTAGTACTCCTAAATCCAGACGGTGGTGCTACTAGTACTAGTAGTAGTACTACCAATGTAGTAGTAGAAGTACTAGCACTGTACTACTTGTTGGTCAAATTATTACGTGCTG
The DNA here is from genome assembly GCA_032464435.1 of Aegilops umbellulata. Taxonomy (NCBI): domain Eukaryota; kingdom Viridiplantae; phylum Streptophyta; class Magnoliopsida; order Poales; family Poaceae; genus Aegilops; species Aegilops umbellulata. Next base: position 328,192,474 of record CP136058.1, on the reverse strand, counting down.
CTTCTTAGAGTGAAGTGACAAGACCCTGCGTCGGAGATGACACCTGAGTATAGGCGCCGTGTCTGGCATACCATAGTCAGCCTCACCATCTGCAGTCACTATTATCATGGCTGTAGAGCTAGCCTGCTTACAACTAGCCCTGTTCGACATAATTTCCCGTGCGTAGATGCCCGTGCATTGCACGGAACACCAAGATTGGGGGTGGGCGGCTCCGGAAGCGGCCATCGCGCCAGATTTTTCCACGGCCTTCTAGATGTGGTGGGGAGGAGATAAGGCTGATTGTGAGAGACAAGGAGTTGTTTGTAAATAGGGAACAAGTGCGGGCATCTTTCTGCAAAAATGGAGAAGCTTGGTTTGTATGCGTCAGATCTAGATCCGACGGCTATTGGTGAAAGATGGGAGGCACAACATCATCACCAACTCAGGACCTGTTTGATTCGCAGGATTTTGAAAATGGAGGAATAGGACATGGCAATATTACAAGTTTCAAACTGATATTACAAATGTTAGGAGTAATGATGCACCTATGAAGAGGGAATTACTAGGAAGTTTACGTAAGAACTTTCGTTACTTTAGGTGGATGCAGCATTATCGTACAAAATAAAATCCACCACCCTGACAAGTCACTAATGGGCAAATAAGTTTTCGTGTCGTTGGCCACTTGATGTTTCAAAAACAAATTCAGCTTCTGCGGAGACTTTGTCATTTAGGCTTAGACGCTTGCGGTGATCAGCACGTCATTCATTGTTGCACCAGAGAACGCCAAACCTCATTACCTTGAGCACACTTGCCTCCAGAACAAAGAACCTGGCCAATTTAATCTTAGATGTGCTGCCTCGGTAGTCGATCAAATCAATTTCTGTAAGATGGACATCGAGGCATTCGTTGAGATTGTTGTACTGCAGCACATTTTTCACTTTCGGGTCTTTTTTTATCTGCAAAAGAAGAGAACATATTAGAGCAGCAGGCTGCATAAGATTGTCGTGTCATCAGGTGGTACCAATATCATTCGCTCATACGATAGGGTTGGTTGGCTAGTGATATTCTCTCTCTCTCTCTCTCTCTCTCTCTCTCTGTCTCTTTCAGTTTCCTCTCATTTAACTAGGAGCACGTGAAGAGCTTGGGCATTTGTTGCCTTCCACCATGTGGCCGATGCCATATTTCGCAAAAGTATGCCACATAATACGCATCGATGTCAAATCAAAAGATTTTGGCACCTCTCTCGCGATGTGAGAGAGTTGGCACCGCTGTGCACACAAACCCACATGTATAAACAAATCAATCAAACCAACTACACCAGCCTCTCACTCTCCCAAACAAGTGTTTTTTATTGCCTTAGTCCTCTGTCTCTCCCACGCAGTGTTCTTTCATTGCGTGAGTTAATTTGGCATCGGAGCAAAGTAGGTGATCCAGATTGGGGCACCAGGTGAGCAATGGTGGGGCATCGATGGCAAATGCATCACAAGTGAATTTGGCACATGTTTTGGCCTACATAGCCCACTTTTGTACTCCCTCCGTCCCAAAATTCTTGTCTTAAATTTGTCTAAATACGGATGTATCTAGTTACATTTTAGTGTTAGATACATCCGTATCAAAACAAATGTAAGACAAGAATTTTGGGACGGAGGGAATACTACCTCGTATTTAGTATAAAATTTTGACCATAGATTTACCTAATAAAATGCCAATGCATGTCACTAAAAATTACACCATTTGAAATTATGTTCACATACGAATCCAATGATATAGTTCTTACTGACATGCATTAACATTTTGTCAGTTAAATCTATGGTCAAATTTTGGTACTACAAAATTGGAAGAGTAAACCAGGACGGAGGTAGTACTTGCTCTTAGGGTAACCATAGAGTTACTGGAGTAGTCTAAGTTACTTTCCACTATGACTAGCCTAGGCTACTATAGTAGTACATCATAAAAACGATGCAGGTGATCATGTGAGAAAAAAAATACTAAAAACATTTCTTTCCGTGCAGTGCGTAGATGCAGTTTTGAACACTACACTTGTCATCGTAATTTGGGAAAATTGCGAAAAAATTGAGCTACGTTGTTATTACCGTTTACTTATAGGAAAGAAGTTTCACCTTGATGAGTAGCTTCTCCGTGCACGGAAAGCATGTAAGGAATCCAACAACTTGATCCAGATTGGGGCCGACAGATTTTAGTGCTAAGATCTTCACTGTGCGCATGGACTGGGTCAAGTTTGTGGGAATCATTTTCTGGAAGACGGTCGTAAATACATCAAGAAGAAATTTAAAAATGTGAATTTCAAGAAGACGGAGAAGAAGATGAGTGATGTACCTGAACGATTACGGATCCAATAAAGAGTTCGGAGAATTTGGTAGATGAGTACACCAACGCTGTCAATTTTGGCGCGTCAATGACCCTGATTTTTGTTGGACCTTCTAGATCCGATACAAGCAATCTCTCAAGGAAAGGCGCATTCTCAATGACCATAACGTGGAATGGCTGGAGTGATCTCTTCCCAATTGATGTCTTGTTGCGGGGCCATCAAGACACATAAATCCATCGGAGATTCGTCGAGGCGATGTGGAGGCTAATGAACCCGTGGATCTGCTCAAGACGAAGGTACTCGAGCGTAGTACATCTGCGGAGCAGGTGTTCCATAGCCTTCTTCGAGATGACAACGTCGAAGAGGTCGAGCTGCTTGAGTTGAGGGAGAAGAAGGGCGGGTGAGGGAGTCCGGGATTAGGGGGTGTTCGGCCATCCGAACTATACCTTCAGCCGGACTCCAGGACTATGAAGATACAAGATTAAAGACTTCGTCCCGTGTCCGGAGGGGACCTTCCTTGGCGTGGAAGGCAAGCTTGGCGATGCGGATATTTAGATCTCCTATCATTGTAACCGACTTTGTGTAACCCTAACCCTATCCAGTGTCTATATAAACCGGAGGGTTTTAGTCCGTAGGACAACAACTTCCCAACATACAACAATCATACCATAGGCTAGCTTCTAGGGTTTAGCCTCCTTGATCTCGTGGTAGATCTACTCTTGTACTACCCATATCATCAATATTAATCAAGCAGGACGTAGGGTTTTACCTCCATCGAGAGGTCCCGAACCTGGGTAGAACTTCGTGTCCCTTATCTCCTATTACCATCCGCCTAGACGCACAGTTTGGGACCCCCTACCCGAGATCCGCCGGTTTTGACACCGACATTGGTGCTTTCATTGAGAGTTCCTCCGTGTCGTCACTTTTAGGCCTGACGGCTCCTTTGATCATCAACGACGATGCGGTCCAGGGTGAGACTTTTCTCCCCGAATAGATCTTCGTCTTCGGCGGCTTCGCACTGCGGGCCAATTCGTTTGGCCGCCTGGAGCAGATCGAAAGCTACGCCCTTGGCCATCAGGTCAGGTTTGGAAGTTTGAACTACACGGCTGACATCCGCGGGTACTTGATCTTCGATGGATTCGAGCCACAGCCAAGCGTGCCGCACTGTCTCGATGGGCATGATCTAGCTCTGCCGTCGAATAGTGTCCTGGAGGCCGCACGCGCGTCGGTTCCGACCCTTAATTCGGAGCCTGCGGCGCCGATCGAGGATGAGCGGTTGGACGCCACCTCGGGGGCTGCGATCTCAAAGGCGATCGAGCCGAACACCAGCCCCGCACTCTGCATGACCCGTGACTCCGAGGATCCGGATTCCTCTCCGGACTCCGAACCCCCCGCGCCCCTGCCGATCGAATCCGATTGGGCGCCGATCATGGAGTTCACCGCTGCGGACATCTTTCAGCACTCGCCCTTCGGCGACATCCTAAACTTGCTAAAGTCTCTCTCTTTATCAGGAGAGCCCTGGCCGGACTATGGTCAGCAAGGATGGGATGCGGACGATGAAGAAATCCAAAGCCCACCCACCACCCACTTTGTAGCCACTGTCGACGATTTAACCGACATGCTCGACTTCGACTCCGAAGACATCGACGATATGGACGACGATGCAGGAGACGAACAGGAACCAGCACCTGTAGGGTGCTGGAAGGCCACCTCATCATATGACATATATATGGTGGACACTGCAAAAGATGGAGATGGCGATGGAAAAGCGGGGGATGACACCTCTAAGAAACATCCCAAGCGCCGGCGTCAGCGGCGCCGTTCTAAATCCCGCCAAAGCAAAAACGGTGATTCCGGCACCGGAGATAGTACTACTCCGGATAGCGCCGAAGAACACCCCCTCTAGCAAGATTCGGCACGGGAAGATGGAGAAGCCAGCCCTCATGAGAGAGTGGCAGACCGAGAGGTTGAGGACGATAACTATATGCCTCCCTCCAAAGATGAGGCAAGCCTCGACGACGACGAATTCGTCGTACCATCAGACCCCGCCGAACAAGAGCGTTTCAAACGCAGGCTTTTAGCCACGGCAAGCAGCCTCAAGAAAAAGCAGCAACAGCTTAGAGCTGATCAAGATTTGCTAGCTGACAGATGGACTGAAGTCCTTGCGGGCGAAGAGTATGAACTCGAACGCCCCTCCAAGCGTTACCCAAAGCGCAGGCTGCTACCCCGATTAGAGGAGGAAGCACCTATATCACCAGCGCATGACATGGCCGACCGTCCACCTCGTGGCCGCGACAGAGAGGCCTCTAAGCCCTCCACTCAAGCCATGCCCTGACGCCGCTCAAAACATGCTAAGGCACGGGAAAATGCGCCAGACCTGCGAGATATACTGGAGGACAAGGCAAGGCAAACAAGATCGATCTACGGGTCGCACGGGCGCCCCACGGCACGTGACGGTGATCGTCACTCCGGATACAATAAATCCTGTCGGGCCAAACACAATGGATAAAGCTCCTTTGAGCTGCGTCGTGATATAGCCCAGTACAGAGGCGCCGCACACCCACTATGCTTCAAAGATGAAGTAATGGATCATAAAATCCCTGAGGGCTTCAAACCCGTAAACATCGAATCATATGATGGCACAACAGATCCTGCGATATGGATCGAGGATTATCTCCTTCATATCCACATGGCCCGCGGTGATGATCTACATGCCATCAAATACCTCCCACTCAAACTTAAGGGACCGGCCCAGCATTGGCTCAATAGCTTGCCAGCAGACTCAATCGGTTCTTGGGAGGACCTGGAAGCAGCATTCCTTGACAACTTCCAGGGCACTTAGTGCGACCACCGGACGCCGATGACCTAAGCCACATAATCCAGCAGCCAGAGGAATCGGCCAGGCAATTCTGGACACGGTTCCTAACAAAGAAAAATCAAATAGTCGACTGTCCGGACACGGAGGCCTTAGCAGCCTTCAATCATAATATCCGCGACGAGTGGCTTGCCCAGCACCTGGGACAGGAAAAGCCGAAATCTATGGCAGCCCTCATGACACTCATGACCCGCTTTTGCGCGGGAGAGGACAGCTGGCTAGCTCGCAGCAACAACTTAACCAAGAACCTTGGTAATTCAGATACCAAGGACAAAAGCGGCAGGTCGCGCCGGAACAAGCAAAAGCGCCGCGTTAACAGCGACAGCAACGAGGATACGGCAGTAAATGCCGGATACCGAGGCTACAAATCCGGTCAACGGAAAAAGGCATTCAAAAGAAATACTCAGGGCCCGTCCAGTTTGGACCGAATACTCGACCGCTTGTGCCAGATACATGGCACCCCCGAAAAGCCAGCAAATCACACCAACAGGGATTGTTGGGTGTTCAAGCAGGCAGGCAAGTTAAGATCCGAAAACAGAGACAAGGGGTTGCATAGCAATGACGAGGAGGAGCCCAAGCCCCCGAACAACAGTGGACAGAAGGGTTTTCCCCCACAAGTGCGGATAGTGAACATGATATACGCAACCCACATTCCCAAGAGGGAGCGAAAGCGTGCGCTGCGAGACGTATACGTGCTGGAGAAAGTCGCTCCAAAGTTCAACCCATGGTCCTCCTGCCCGATCACCTTTGATCGAAGGGACCATCCCACTAGCATCTATCATGGCGGGTTTGCCGCATTGGTTCTTGACCCAATTATTGACGGATTTCATCTCACAAGAGTCCTCATGGACGGCGGCAGCAGCCTGAACCTGCTTTACCAGGATATAGTGCGGAAAATGGGCATAGATCCCTCGAGGATCAAGCCCACCAAAACAACCTTTAAAGGAGTCATACCAGGCGTAGAAGCCAACTATACAGGCTCAGTTACACTAGAAGTGGTCTTCGGATCCCCGGATAATTTCCGAAGCGAGGAGTTAATCTTTGACATAGTCCCGTTCCGCAGTGGCTATCACGCACTGCTCGGGCGAACCGCATTCGCAAAGTTCAATGCGGTACCTGTCGGATTTCGGATTCCGGCAGACCCTTAAGGTTCGAACTCTGGGGTGCGCACGGAGATTACGCCCTCTACCTCTCCGTCTCACAAAGATCTAAACTACTGAAAGAACAACACAAGAGACACAGGGTTTATACTAGTTCGGGCCACCATTGTGGTGTAATACCCTACTCTAGTTTGTGGTGGGTGGATTGCCTCTTGGGCTGATGATGATGAACAGCACAAAGAAGAATGGCCTCGCGAGGGCCTGTTCTCGGCTGGGAGGAATAACTGCTAGGAGGAGTTCAGCCGCCCTTCTTTCTCTCTGTCTCTCTCTTTGGATTCTAGCTCGCTGGATACCGAATGATCTCTCTACCCTGGTGTCAGCGTTCTGGGAACGGAGGTCCCCAGACTTGCCTGCCTGCGGCGTGGCTCGAAAGGGGGCCTAGCACAGCCCATCTTCATCAACACAAGACCCAAGACCCTCGCGAGGGGCCAATCCTCGCGCGGCGGATGACACGGCGCTTCCTCAGGCACGGCCTCATCAGGCTGGCTCATGAGGAGGCGGAGAGATCAAGGCGGGGTACCTCGCGAGGTGCCCATGACGCAAGCCATGACGACCAAGGGTGCCAGGCGGGCGCCAGCCCGCGCAGTGTCTCCCTTTCCGCTTTGGTGCAAAGGGGGCAAGTGCAAGCGAGAGGATCAAGCAAAGGCATCCATTTCGGTGCAACGAGACCAAGACGAGTCCAACGGTGGGAAGGAGGTCATCGTGGAGCCCAGAACAGCGTCACCACAGGGCCTTTGGCAGGCGAGGACCAACTTTAGTCAGGATAAGTGTACCAAATGTTCCCCTTTGAATTGGCCAATTGTTGGCGCCCTTCCCGCTCAATATTTGGGAAGAGGCCCAGGGCCTTTGCCTATAAATAGGACTAGCCACCCCCAGGGTAGAGGCATCTAGAGATCATACATAAATCATCGAGGAAGCCAGCTAGAAAGACTCAGGCAGCAGAGAGAGAGATGAGGGTGACTGAACCCCCCTAACAGTTCATCCCCCTAGCCAAGAACAGACTCTCGCGAGGCTGTTCTTCCCTATATTGTTCATCATCATCAGCCCAAGAGGCAATCCACCCACCACAAACTAGAGTAGGGTATTACACCACAATGGTGGCCTGAACTAGTATAAACTCTGTGTCTCTTGCGCTGTTCTTTTGGTAGTTTAGATCTTTGTGAGACGGAGAGGTAGAGGGCACAATCTCCGCGTGCACCCCAGAGTTCGAACCTTAAGGGTCTGCCGGAACCCGAAATCCGACATTTGGCGCGCTAGGTAGGGGTGCGCCGGAATTTGTATTCCACCGCTCCGCTCTCCGCCGACCGTCGTGTCCATGTCTGACGCTCGTTGGGCCCGCGCCGAGCGTCGGGCCGTCATCGCTTCCCGCGTCGCCCAGACGGCTCCCGTCGGTGGGCATCCTCGTCGTTCCCCGTCGCCCGCCGTCGACGCCACCACCGGTCCGGCGGGGAACGAGCAGCAAGCGCTACCCCGGCATCTGCCTGTGCGACGAGGTGACCGCACCGCTACATCAACACCTCCGGTCATCGCAGCCCTCCTTGGAGGCTCACCAGCGCCGCCCACAAGTCGCCACGTCAAGCCGTTTGTCCGCCGGGTCAGCACTGTTTCCGCACGGCAAGGGGCTCCCTCGGACCAGGTGGCTCGCGAGGTCGGTTTGACCTTCAGCTCGGAGGACCACCCCGCCAACTTGGCCAGCTCGGGGCGCGCTCCCCATGTTGTGCACCCCCACCATCTGCCAGATAGCCGTCACCAGAACCCTCGTCGACGGCGGCGCGGGCCTCAGCGTGCTCTCGGTCGAGACCTTCAATCTCCTCTACATACCCCTGGAACGGCTACAACCCAGTCGGTCTTTCTCGGGCGTTGGGGGCGGGTCATCCAGCTCCTTGGGACAGATCCGGCTCCCAGTAACCTTCAGCACCTATGACAACTTCCGCACGAAGATGGTCGACTTCGACATTGCCCCCATCGACCTCCCTTACAACGCTCCTTGGTTACCCAGCACTGGCCCAGTTCATGGCCGCCACGCACCCGGCGTATAACCTCATGAAGATGCCCGGAAGCAGGGGTGTCCTCACCGTGCATGGGCACACCGGGGACGCCCTGCGGGTACTCAAGCTCGCCTTCAAGACGGCGGCATCGGCACAGCCCGCCGACGCAGGGACCCCCGAGCCCAAGGGGGCTGCGCCAGCCAAGAAGAAGCCGTTGTTCACCCAGGACAAGGCAGAAACCAAGCAGGTACCTGTCGACGAGGACGCGTCCTCCAGTGCCACTTTCACCATAGGCGCCAACCTCGAGCCTGAGCAGGAGGAGGCCCTGATCAGGTTCCTGCGCGCAAACAAGAAGGTATTCGCTTGGGAGCCTGATCAGTTGGCAGGGATCCCCCAGAGCGTCATCGAGCATCACCTCAACGTGTGCCCAAATGTGCGCCCCATGAAGCAGAAAGCTAGGCGGCAGTCCGCAGAGAAGCAGGCCTTCATCGTCCAAGAAACCCGCAAGTTAGAGGCCGCCGGGGTCATTCGCGAGGTCCGATACCCAGATTGGTTGGCCAACCCTGTCGTTGTGCCCAAGAAGGGAGGAAAGGAGCGCATGTGTGTCGACTTCACCAACCACAACAAGGCATGCCCGCAAGATCCGTTCCCGCTCCCCCGCATCGACCAGATCGTCGATTCCACCGCGGAGTGCGACCTGCTCTGCTTCGTGGACGCCTTCTCTGGGTATCACCAGATCAAGATGGCGGTAGAAGACGTCGAGAAGACCGCCTTCTTAACCCCGTGCGGGGTGTACTGCTATACATGTATGCCATTTGGGCTGCGTAACGCAGGGGCGACCTTTCAGCGGCTGATGCACATCACCTTGGGCCCGCAGCTCGGGAAGAATGCCGAAGCTTACGTTGATGACATTGTGGTGAAATCTCGGGAGGCCAAGACCCTGATACAAGACCTGGAGGAGACCTTCGCGAGCCTCGACGCAGTGAACCTGCGGCTCAACCCAGAGAAGTGTGTGTTCGGGGTCCCCTCAGGCAAGCTCTTGGGCTTTCTCGTGTCCCATCGAGACATCGAGGCTAACCCGGAGAAGTTCAAGGCGGTCGAGGACATGAGCCCGCCGAAAACCCTCAGAGAAATGCAGAAGCTCACCGGACGCGTGACCACGCTAGGGCGCTTAATCTCCAAACTGGGGGAGCGAGCACTGCCTTTCTACCAGTTAATGAAGAAGAAGGGGCCTTTTGAATGGACTGAAGAGGCAGATAAGGCGTTTCAAGATCTCAAGAGGTACCTAACCAGTCCCCCATGTTGGAAATATGCCCTAGAGGCAATAATAAAAGCATTATTATTATATTTCCTTGTTCATGATAATTGTCTTTCATTCATGCTATAATTGTGTTATCCGGAAATCGTAATACATGTGTGAATACATAGACACCAACATGTCCCTAGTAAGCTTCTAGTTGACTAGCTCGTTGATCAACTGATAGTCGTGGTTTCCTGACTATGGACATGGATGTCATTGATAACGAGATCACATCATTAGGAGAATGATGTGATGGACAAGACCCAATCCTAAGCATAAGCACAAGATCGTAAAATTTGTTTGCTAGAGCTTTTCCAATGTCAAGTATCTTTTCCTTAGACCATGAGATCATGTAACTCCCGGATATCGTAGGAGTGCTTTGGGTATGCCAAAGGTCACAACGTAACTGGGTGACTATAAAGGTATACTACGGGTGTCTCCGAAAGTGTCTGTTGGGTTGACACGGATCGAGACTGGGATTTGTCACTCCGTATGACGGAGAGGTATCACCGGGCCCGCTCGGTAATGCATCATCATAATGAGCTCAATGTGATCAAAGTGTTTGATCACGGGATCATGCATTACGGTACGAGTAAAGTGACTTGCCGGTAACGAGATTGAACGAGGTATTGGGATACCGACGATCGAATCTCGGGCAAGTAAAATACTGATTGACAAAGGGAATTGAATACGGGGTTAATTGAATCCTCGACATTGTGGTTCATCCGATGAGATCATCGAGGAGTATGTGGGAGCCAACATGGGTATCCAGATCCCGCTGTTGGTTATTGACCGGAGAGGCGTCTCGGTCATGTCTGCATATCTCCCGAACCCGTAGGGTCTACACACTTAAGGTTCGGTGACGCTAGGGTTGTAGAGATATTAGTATGTAGCAAACCGAAAGTTGTTCGGAGTCCCGGATGAGATCCCGGACGCCAGGAGGAGTTCGGGAATGGTCCGGAGGTGAAGAAATATATATAGAAAGTGATGTTTCGGCCATCTGGAGAGTTTCGGGGGTCACCGGTATTGTACCGGGACCACCAGAAGGTTCCCGGGGGTCCACCGGGTGGGGCCACCTATCCCGGAGGGCCCCATGGGCTGAAGTGGCGTGGGAACCAGCCCCTGGTTGGCTGGTGCACCCCACCCAAGGGCCCAAGGCGCCTAGGGTTGGAAACCCTAGGGGGTCGTTGCCCCCCGAGGGGGCATGCGCCCCCCCTGGATGGAAACCCTATGGGGGCCGTTGCCCCGGGGGCCGCCCCCCCCTCTAGATGGGATCTCCAAGGGGGCATGCGCCCCCCTAGCCCCTATATATAGTGGAGGGGAGGAAGGGCAGCCGCACCCTGCATCTTGGCGCCTCCCTTCCCCTTGCTACACCTTCTCCTCCCGCAGACGCTTGGCGAAGCCCTACCGGATCCCTGCTGCATCCACCACCACGCCGTCGTGCTGCTGGATCTTCATCAACCTCTCCTTCCCCTTGCTGGATCAAGAAGGAGGAGACGTCACGCTGACCGTACGTGTGTTGAACGCGGAGGTGCCGTCCGTTCGGCGCTAGGATCTCCGGTGATTGGATCACGTCGAGTACGACTCCCTCATCCCCGTTCTTTGAACGCTTCCGCTCGCGATCTACAAAGGTATGTAGATGCATCCGATCACTCGTTGCTAGATGAACTCATAGAAGGATCTTGGTGAAACCGTAGGAAATTTTTTGTTTTCTGCAACATTCCCCAACACCCCAATCATGGTGGCTCCGTGCCCTCGAGAGCCCCTGCTGCTCTACCTCGCTGCCACACCCTACTCTGCCAGCGTAGCCTTGGTGACGGTTAGGGAGGAGCGCCAAATCAGAGCCACATCAGCAGCTCGAGACAAGGCGAAGCAGGAACAAGGAAGGCCCACAGGTGACGTAACCGTGGCTGAGGAAGATCAGCCGCCGAAGAGTGCACCAGAAGCAGGAGAGGCCACTCGCCTAGACGGTCCACCTCCCGAAGTCATGTCACCTCGCGAAGCGCCCTTGCCTCCGGAGGGTGCCACGGACACTGATGCTCTCAGCTTGGTTGAGCATCTAGTCTACTTTGTCAGCACGGTGTTACGGGACGCGAGGGCACGGTGCCCTATGCCTCAGAAGCTCCTCCTCGCGCTAATGGTGGCCTCGCGCAAGCTGTGTCACTACTTCCAGGGTCACCCCATCAAGGTCGTCTCGTCATACCCCTTGGAGAGAGTGCTCAGGAGCCCCAACTCGGTCGGAAGGGTCGCCGAGTGGAACATAGAACTGCAGGCGTTTCAACTCGAGTTCAGCATGACCAGGGTCATCAAAGGAGCAGTGTTAGCGGATTTCGTGGCGGAATGGACGGAGGCGCCAGGCCTCAAGGACAACGAGGATCGATCCCTCTCCCCAGGGAGTGAGGCGCCGGAAGGCTGGGTCATGTACTTCGATGGGGCGTTCTCCAGGCACGGCGCGGGGGCTGGTGCGGTGCTGATATCACCCACTCAGGACAAACTCTACTACGCCGTACAACTCTGTTTCTAGCAAGGTGAGAAGGTCTCCAACAACATAGCGGGATATGAGGGTCTGATAGCAGGGCTGAAGGCCGCAGCAGCTCTGGGGGTGAAGCGCCTCACTGTCAAGGGCGATTCACAGCTCCTTGTCAACTTCTCCAACAAGGTGTACGAGCCGAAGGATGAGCACATGGAGGCCTATCTAGCGGAGGTCCGCAGGATGGAAAAGCAGTTCTGGGGTTTGGAATTGAAGCATGTGCCCCGCGGCACCAATTAGGAAGCCGATGACATCGCCGGACGGGCATCCAAGCGGTTACCTCAAGGGTCTGGCGTCTTTGAAGAGCGGCTCTTCAAGCCCTTGGCCCAGCCGTCATTATCAAACACTGCTCAGCCTCGGGAGGAACTCCCCCAGCCGCCTGCCTCAAGAGCCCCGGCCTGCGGCCCTTCCTCAGGGGCATGCCTGCTCCTGACTATGGAACCTCAGGAGGAGTGCTGGATCACGGAACTCCGGAGTTATTTAACGCAGGGGGCCCTTCCGGAGAAGGAGGAAGAAGCGGAGCGTGTGGCGCGGCAAGCTACGGCATACTGCATCAGGGATGGAGAGCTCTACCGGAAGCGGCCGAACGACGTATCCCTGCGCTGCATTTCCAGGGAGCAAGCAAAGGAACTGCTGGAGGACATACACGGCGGGGACTGTGGGCATCACTCGTCATCACGTACCCTCATCAGCAAGGCATTTCGCATGTCGGGACCCCGATCCTAAGCCACATCGATCCAGCATGTAACACATCATATCACTTTGCGGCCTCACGCACGGTACTCCCACGGGTGCCACCTTACCTGGCCCGGGACCGTTTGCGCCTTTTGGCTCACGTATATGATAGTGTCGCTAGCATCCATATGACAGAGAACCCGGGCCAACATGGCTAGTCATGAACCCAAGGCGGCACTAACCCATGAGGACAGGCATACATGAATCACATCGAGCATGTCGGTCAACAACGTATAAATCCGGGCTGTAGCACTGGGCTAACAGGACTCCGGATAACACCGCGTGACATTTCCCCGAAGGGACAGACACAGGAACGAAGTGAAACACATGCCGGCCAGTCAAGTGTTCCGAGCAGTAGTGCTGGGCTAGCAGGACTCCAGTGAACCGGGCTGTAGCGGACTACTATCGCTTAGAAGCACTAGACTACATTTCCTCATATGATAGGCTGCCAAGGATAAACAACTAGATAGTCGGATCCCACACATAGCAATACACGTTACACGTACGCATAACATGCAAGTATGTGTTGTACAACATGGCATCACAACATAACGCAAACTCATATAGATAAAGGCCCAGAAGAGCCACATAGCATAAATACAAGCAAGGGTCACATGACCCATCATTCAGAGCATACAATCAACAAGCGGAAGCTTTACATGTCTGAGTACAGACAACTACAAAATAAAGAAGGCTGAGAAGCCGGACTATCTACAAGACCCTCCCAAGGTACAAGATCGTAGCTGAGGTAACAAGCTACTCGTCGAAGTCCAAGCGGAATTACTAGAAAGACCGAAGTCTTCGCTGCAAAACATAAATAAAGCAAACATGAGTACAAAGGTACTCAGCAAGACTTACATCAGATCCTATCATACATGCATTAGTATCAAGGAGGTAATGTGGGGTTTAGTTGCAGCAAGCCAGCTTTGACTCAGTGGCTATCCTGTTCTATGACTACAGGAAACTTCTTTGAGGGGAAGCAGCGCACACGAGTCCACCAATCACCACATCAATACACTACTATGGATTCATCCCCGTCTCACTACGAGAAGGCCATCCATAGCACTCACACTTGTCTTGAGCATTTTAGAGTATCCACTTTAAGTTGTCTATGTACCACGTAAGCATCCAAGAAGTCCATAACCGAGGACACGGCTATTCGAATAGATCATGATAACCCTGCAGGGGTGTACTTCTTCACACACGCTCTCACCACTTATCACCATGTACACGTCATGTATCTCGGCAACCTTCAAGCGGAAGCCTGGCGAGGGTGTCGGCCACGACCTGACTAACCACACAAGACTCTAGTCCAGGTTTATCACCTATTCGGGTTCCATCCAAGGAGATCCGGCCGGGGTGTCGCTCACGGCCCCAAACGATGTGTACAGGGTTCCCGAGCCCACCAACCGGGTGCCACTCGGTACACCGGGCCATGTGTGCCTAGTCTGTCCCAAGCCCACCCTGCCGGGTGCCACTCGGTAGAAAAATAGCACTACCTACAAACACCAGAAACTAATTGCAACTCCTGGACAGAGATCAAGTTGGTTAATAAGTCGAGAGGGGTCGAGTTACCGGAACCCAATGTGTGGTAGTAGCTAGTCATTGGACAACTTACACAGAACTCGGTTCTTAAGGACGGTCCCAATGAGACAACCCACCATGTACTCCTACATGGCCTCTCACCGCTACCTTTACCAAATCGTGTTCACACGCTTAACTCTCAGCATCAGAACACATCATAACACTCCAATCCATTCCCAATGAATTGGACCTAACACAACTCTAAGCGATAGCAGGCATGGCATGGTAGGAACACAACATGGCTCAATCAACTCCTACACATGCTAGTGGGTTTCAACTATTTACTGTGGCAATGACAGGTCATGCAGAGGAATGGGTTCAACTACCGCAGCATAAAGTAGCAGTTGAATCGTTGTTGTCCTAATGCAATAAAAGAGAGCAGGAGCGAGAGAGTGGGATTGTATCGGAATGAACAAGGGGGTTTGCTTGCCTGGTAGATCAACAGGGGGGCACTGCTTCTCTGACAGGTACTCTGGATCGGTCTCCGGAGCAGGACCTATCGAGAAGGAACGGTGTCGGAAATCAATACACAATCATATGCAACAATATGATGCATGAACATGGCATGAAGATGTGATGCTGTTTGAGCTAATGCAACTGGTATTCAAATTGAATGAAGTCCATTTGAACCAAGGGTTCAAATGAAACTCCAAATTAACCTCTTATATATGCCATTTGTATGTTTTACTTATACAACAGGTTTAACTTGGTTTTCCATGCATGAAACTCGTACAGATGGAAAGATTGTATTTTTTGATAAGTTTTCATATATAAATTATTTCAATCTGAGCTACGGTTGAATTGATATGAATTTTTGAAGTTTTGAACATTTTCTGGAATTTCCTGTTTTAAAATAATTCCTGGAAAATAATTAATTGCATCAGCACCACGTCATGCTTGCGTCAGCAAGTCAACAGCGCTGACTGGTCAAACCTGACGTGTGGGGGCCACACATCAGTGACACAGGGGCTAAACCCGAGTCAAACCTGGGCTAATTAGTTTTGACTAAGCCTTGGGGCCCACTGGTCAGTCTCAGGGGGGGTAATTAGAAGGGGGGTTTAGCACTAATTAAGCCGTCACGTCAGCCTCGCCGGAGTTTCGCCGGCGACGACCAAAACTGCGGCGGCGACTCGCCGGACTTGCGCTGCGAGCGGTGTTTGGACGCGCGAAGACCACCAGGGCATAGCCCGTCGTCGTCCGCATCTAGTAGAGTAGGTGGGAGGCTGCGGGGGCGCCGGAGCTCGCCGGAGCAGAGCTCGCGGCGGCGGCCGGAGTTTGGCTTCGAGTGGGATCGGGCTGCGGGGCACGGGGAGGCCACCCGAGGGGCTCTGCGGCACCCTCGTGGCACCCGGAGCATGGTGATGTGCTCGATTGCGGCTACGGTGGCCAGGGAAACGGTGGCGACATGGACGGCGTCGAGGTGCTCGCGGGCACGTCGGCTAGCACGGCTACGGCGCGAATTCGAGCACGGGGATGGAGGGGAAACGGAGGAGAGCTCACGGGGGTTCGGCGGGCATGCTCAGTGGCTCGGGGGAGGCATTGTAGGCGATGGGCTGCACCGGCGATCTCGGACGGCCGGAGGTGAAGAAGATGGCGGTGGCGACTCCTCGGGGCGCTCGGAGACGCCCGACTTGACGGAGAGGACGAGGGTGATGGCACGGAGCTCTTGGGCACGTCGGAGGGGAGAGGTCGTGGCGGTGGCTACGACGGCGACGAGCTGCGGCGACGGCAGCGCTCGGTCGCGGGGAGAGGGAGGATTCCAGGGGAGGAGGGAGAGCGAGGGAGAGGGAAAGAGGTGCGGGGCGTCGTGGCGACGCGCAGGGCATCCAGAGCGACGAGGGGGAGCCAAGCAGGCAGGTGGCGTGGCGGCACGGCGGCGCGCGCGCGTCGGACACATGCCCTGTCCTCCTGGCGAGAGGTCAGGGACGACTGGCGTCGGCCAGTCGGCTGGGCCGGCCTGCTGGGCCGCACAGTGCCAGGCCTCAGGTGAGCATAGGTAAGCATTTTGCCATTTTTGTTTCTTTTCTATTTTCTGACATTTGTTTTGATTTAGTAAAAATACTAAATCATTTTATTTTATTCTGTAATTTTTTGTAGGGACTAGTTGGACCATTCCAAAGTCCCTCACCAAAATTCAGAATTTTTGGACATATATAAAATATATAACAAATACATATCCAAAGCAAATAATTATGCTTTAATTCCAAATGGCCAAAATAAATATTTATGAGCTCCTAAAAGTATTGGTTTGATTTTCATATCTGTCCAATAATTTCAGAGAACAACATGAACATTTTCTTGGACCTTTTTGGAGCAATTTTTATCTGGGTCATTTCCAGAAATGATTTTGAGGGTTTGACAAATCCTCATTTCAAATTCAAATGAAATTTAAACATGATGCACACATGTCTAGCTAGCCTTGAGCCTACCAGAACTAGGGATGTGACACCGCAGTGGGTTCTATTGGCCCACCGCACTCAACGACGCTGTCGAGCTGGTAAAGGCTTGTGAAGCCTGCCAATTTCACGCCAAACAGATCCACCAGCCGGCCGGAGGCCTGCAGACTATACCCCTTTCATGGTCGTTCGCAGTCTGGGGGCTAGACATTCTGGGCCCGTTCCCTCGGGCGCCAGGGGGCTACCGCTACCTCTACGTCGCCAATGACAAATTCACCAAGTGGGCAGAAGTGGAGGCTGTCCGCACCATCCCCGCGGGTTCCGCGGTCAAGTTCGTCTGGGGCATCGTGAGCCGGTTCGGGGTGCCGAACCGCATCATCACAGACAACAGTTCGCAGTTCACCAGTAACCTCTTCAAAACATATTGTGCTAACCTTGGAACGCAGATATGCTACGCTTCGGTGGCACACCCGCGAAGCAACGGCCAAGCCGAACGTGCCAACGCGGAGGTCCTGTGGGGCCTCAAGACCAGGACATTCAAGAAGAAGCTGGAAGCCTGCGGCAGAGGTTGGTACGACGAGCTCCAGTCCGTGTTGTGGTCCATCCGCACAACCGCGACCAAGCCGACTGGGGAGACCCCGTTCTTCCTGGTCTATGGAGCCGAAGCACTTCTCCCTCACGAGGTTAGACATCGCTCCGCGGGGGTCCTAGCGTTCGATGAGACGCAGCAGGATGCCATGCGGGGGATGGACCTCGTGCTGGGGGAGGAACGCCGCCGAGAAGCCGCGTTGCGAGCGGCGAGGTACCAACAGGCGCTACGACGAGATCGCTGCCGCAACATCCGCCCCAGGACTCTCGAGGTAGGAGACCTCGTGCTCAGGCGGGTCCTCTCCAGGGAGGGCCTGCACAAGCTCTCTCCCATGTGGGAGGGCCCGTTCAAGGTTGCTCATGTTTCGAGGCCAGGCTCTGTGCGCTTGGAGACTCAGGAGGGGGAGCCGATCCAGAACGCATCGAACATCCAGCACCTCCGGAGGTCCTACCCCTAAAAGGCCCAGAGCTTGTGAAGAAGGCGAACGCCTGTGAAGACCACCCCTTTTTGGAAAAGGCCCAGAGCCTGTGAAGAAGGAGAACGCCTGTGAAGACCATCCCTTTTTGGAAAAGGCCCAGAGCCTGTGAAGAGGGCGAACGCCTGTGAAGACCATCCCTTTTTCGGAAAAGGCCCAGAGCCTGTGAAGAAGGCGAACGCCTGTGAAGCTGTCGTGTTTTGGAAAAGGCCCGGAGCCTGTGAAGAGGGCAAGCACCTGTGAAGCTCATTTCTCCTAAGAATAAAGGCCCGGAGCCTGTGAAGAAGGCCAACGCCTGTGAAGCTCGCCGCCCGTGACACTCTCACGTAATAATGAGTGGGTCTGTACATGCCCCGAAGTCTCAGGAGCGCCGGCCTCAGGCCCTGGGGCTCCCTCCCACGCCCAGTGGTAGCACTTAGCTCCGCGCTCGTGAGAAGATGTCGAAGACTAGATTAGGTGCTGGACGCGGCTTTTCATTTGCTTTCCGCAGTTGGCTTGTTTGTTCGCATTTGAAGTCTTATCGAAACTATCGCCGTCGTTGATTTGGGGTTCGTCGATTTCTTCTCCTCGTTTTAATTCCTCTTGCAAAAGGCCTCGCGAGGGAGGGCAGCCAAACGTCCTCGCGAGGGTTCCTGTTCTAATCGTTCTAAGGTTTCACGACCCGGGTCCATTGCGGGAGCACCCCTCTAGTCCGTGCCCCTCGGGCACCGCGACACACACAAAGGGCCTGGGCCGGTCGCCCCCCACGGCTGGGGCCGTGAACTATTTACGTGCAGACACACAGCTGAGAAGCGCGAAAGCTAAATCAAGGTAATTGTTAACAGCGGTAACCCCCAACTATTGGGGAACATTGCAGAAAAAAAAAATTCCTACGGTTTCACCAAGATCCATCTATGAGTTCATCTAGCAACGAGTATTCAGATTCATCTACATACCTTTGTAGATCGCGTGCGGAAGCGTTCAAGGAACGGGGATGAGGTAGTCGTACACGACGTGATCCAAATCACCGGAGATCCTAGCGCCGAACGAACGGCACCTCCGCGTTCAACACACGTACGGTCAGCGTAACGTCTCCTTCTTCTTGATCCAGCAAGGCAAAGGAGAGGTTGAGGAAGATGGCTCCAGCAGCAGCACGACGGCGTGGTGATGGTGGAGCTGTAGTACTCCGGCAGGGCTTCGCCGAGCTCTACGGAGGAGGAGGTGGTGTTGGAGAGGGAGAGGGAGGCGCCAAGGCAAAGGGTGCGGCTGCCCCCCTCCCCTCCCCCCTTTATATAGGCCTCTTGGGGGGCCGCCGGCCCTGGGAGATCTGATCTCCCAAGGGGCGGCGGCCAGGGAGGATTTCCTCCCCCCCAAGGCACCTAGGAGGTGCCTTCCACTTGTGGGACTCTTCCCCTTTGGAACCCTAGGCGCATGGGCCTCTTGGGGCTGGTTCCCCTTGGCCCATGTAGGCCAAGGCGCACCCCCTACAGCCCATGTGGCCCCCCGAGGCAGGTGGCCCCACCCGGTGGACCCCGGGACCCTTCTGGTGGTCCCGGTACAATACCGGTGACCCCGAAACTTGTCCCGATGGCCAAAACAGCACTTCCCATATATAATTCTTTACCTCCGGACCATTCCGAAACTCCTCGTGACGTCCGGGATCTCATCCGGGACTCCGAACAACATTGGGATTACTGCATATACATATCCCTGCAACCCTAGCGTCACCGAACCTTAAGTGTGTAGACCCTACGGGTTCGGGAGACATGCAGACATGACCGAGACGGCTCTTGGGCAATAACCAACAGCGCGATCTGGATACCCATGTTGGCTCCCACATGCTCCACGATGATCTCATCGGATGAACCACGATGTCAAGGATTCAAGCAACCCAGTATGCAATTCCCTTTGTCAATCGATATGTTACTTGTCCGAGATTCGATCGTTGGTATCCCAATACCTCGTTCAATCTCGTTACTGGCAAGTCACTTTACTCGTACCGTAATGCATGATCCAGTGACCAAACACTTGGTCACATTGAGCTCATAATGATGATGCATTACCGAGTGGGCCCAGTGATACCTCTCCGTCATACGGAGTGACAAATCCCAGTCTCGATCCGTGTCAACCCAACAGACACTTTCGGAGATACCCGTAGTATACCTTTATAGTCACCCAGTTACGTTGTGACGTTTGGCACACCCAAAGCACTCCTACGGCATCCGGGAGTTACATGATCTCATGGTCTAAGGAAAGGATACTTGACATTGGAAAACTCTAGCAAACGAACTATGCGATCTTATGCTATGTTTAGGATTGGGTCTCGTCCATCACATCATTCTCCTAATGATGTGATCTCGTTATCATTGACATCCAATGCCCATAGTCAGGAAACCATGACTATCTATTGATCAACGAGCTAGTCAACTAGAGGCTTACTAGGGACATGTTGGTATCTGTTATTCACACATGTATTACGATTTTTGGATAACACAATTATAGCACGAATAAAGACAATTATCATGAACAAGGAAATATAATATAATAATAATGCTTTTATTATTGCCTCTAGGGCATATTTCCAACACCAACACGCCCCCGCGGGGCTCCATGCAGCTGTTCTCTTTTACGCAGGAAACAAAAGGAAAAGAAAGGACAAGCCCGGCGCGGCTCGCCTCGCTCCGGCCAGCGGCGGTGACTCAGGACGCCTTCGGGGTTCAGGCGGACTCCCTCTCGCGCTTCACCGGGGTGCGGCGACGGGCAGACGAGTCCCCGCCTCCCAAGCAAGCTCGACGGCGCGGGGGCTGACTGCGGCCACGGCTGGAGGAGTCGCCGGAAGAAGAGTTGGTGAAGCTTGGGGAGCCTCGGGCACCGCCATCCGCGCGGGCGCTGTCTCCCCCATCGTCGTCGGGGCAGGGCCCCCGGCCGCGGTCGTCGTCCTCGGGGCAACACCCCACGCGGCGAACATCTTCCCCAAACACCCTCACATAGAGGGTGGCATCGCCGTCAAACCTGAAGTGCAGGGTGCACCTATGCTCCAAGCCGCGAGCACGGGCGAATGCTTGCCACCCACGCGTCAAGGCCAAGCTCCCGGTGGCGGAGACCTCCAGCGCAGCCCACGAGGCCCGGCTGCAGCAGCCGTCCGCCTGAAGCCAGAGGCCGCCCGGGGCACCAGCAGGGAGCTCACCTAGGAGGAAGCGAGGGAGACGGAGTCGGGCGCTAGCCGGCTCCGCCGCCCAAACGACGAACTCCGGCAGGACCTGCACAACGCGAAAGCGCGGCCTGGGGGAGCGTGCAACCCAGGCGCGTCCCCCAGCCGCAGCGGCTCGCCCGCCACCACGCTGGGAGCCGTCTCCATGACCACCGAACGCTGCCGGGGCGGCTACGGGATGCTTCCGAGGGAACCCTCGGCCGCGCTTGGGCGGAGGAGAGGCAGGCTCAACCGGGTGGGCCTTCCCCTTTTCCGCAGCCGAGAGCCGCCTCGATGGAGCCATGGAGGAGAAGAAAAAAGCAAGGAGAGATGGACTGGAAGGGCACGCGCGATGCCGTACTTATAGCCGGCTGAGGCCAACCGTCGACCTCCACGATCCCAGGTAATCATGACACGATATGCATGCAGGGACTTGTCCAATCCGCGTAGTCACCGAGGCGTCATGGGGAAGCGGAGACACCCACGTCCAATCAACCGCCACACGGCGCATGAGGCTGCAGGCTGTTAGGGCCCGCGGCGCTTCGCCCTTGCCCTTTCGCTTCTCGACACGGCCAAGTCCATGCGCGCCTTCAGCCCGGGGGCTACTGTCGGCGTTCTGGGAACGGGGGTCCCCAGACTTGCCTACCTGCAGCGTGGCTCGAAAGGGGGCCCAGCATGGCCCATCTTCATCAACACAAGACCCAAGACCCTCGCGAGGGGCCAAGCCTCGCGGGGCGGACGACACGGCGCTTCCTCAGGCACGGCCTCATCAGGCTGGCTCATGAGGAGGCGGAGAGATCAAGGCGGGGTACCTCGCGAGGTGCCCATGACGCAAGCCATGACGACCAAGGGTGCCAGGCGGGCGCCAGCCCGCGCAGTGTCTCCCTTTCCTCTTTGGTGCAAAGGGGGCAAGCGCAGGCGAGAGGATCAAGCAAACGAATCCATTTAGGTGCAACGAGACCAAGACCGGTCCAAAGGTGGGAAGGAGGTCATCGTGGAGCCCAGAACGGCGTCACCACAGGGCCTTTGGCAGGCGAGGACCAACTTTAGTCAGGATAAGTGTACAAGATGTTCCCCATTGAATTGGCCAATTGTTGGCGCCCTTCCCGCTCAATATTTGGGAAGAGGCCCAGGGCCTTCGCCTATAAATAGGACTAGCCACCCCCAGGGTAGAGGCATCTAGAGATCATACATCAATCATCGGGGAAGCCAGCTAGAAAGACTCAAGCAGCAGAGAGAGAGAGGAGGGCGACTGAACCCCCCTAACAGTTCATCCCCCTAGCCAAGAACAGACCCTCGCGAGGTTGTTCTTCCCTGTATTGTTCATCATCATCAGCCCAAGAGGCAATCCACCCACCACAAACTAGAGTAGGGTATTACACCACAATGGTGGCCCGAACTAGTATAAACTATGTGTCTCTTGTGCTGTTCTTTTGGTAGTTTAGATCTTTGCGAGACGAAGAGGTAGAGGGCACAATCTCCGCGCGCACCCCAGAGTTCGAACCTTAAGGGTCTGCCGGAACCCGAAATCCGACACCTGGGGGAGGCTAGTCCTATTTGTAGGCAAAGGCCCTGGGCCTCTCCCCCAAATATTGAGCGGGTAGGGCGCCAACAGTTGGCCATTTTGAAGGGGAACATCTGGTACACTTATCCTGACTAAAGTCGGTCCTCGCCTGCCAAAGGCTCCGTAGTGACGCCGTCCTGGGCTCCATGGTGACCTCCTTCCCGCCGTTGGACCGGTCTTGGTCTCGTTGCACCAAAATGGGTGCCTTTGCTTGATCCTCTCGCCTGCGCTTGCTCCCTTTGCACCAAAGAGGAAAAGAGGACACTGCGCGGGCTGGCGCCCGCCTGGCGCCCTTGGTCGTCATGGCTTACGTCATGGGCACCTCGTGAGGTACCCCGCCTTGATCTCTCCGCCTTCTCGCGAGCCAGCCTGATGAGGCCGCACCTGAGGAAGCTCTGCGTCGTCCGCCCCGTGAGGCTTGACCCCTCGCGAGGGTCTTGGGTCTTGTGTTGACGAAGATGGGCCGTGCTAGGCCACCTTTGAGCCACGCCGCAGGCCGCAGGCAGGCAAGTCTGGGGACCCCCGTTCCCAGAACGCCGACAGTAGCCCCCGAGCCCAAGGCGCGCCCGGACTTGGCTGTGCAGAAAGGCGGAAGGGTAAGGCCGAAGCGCCGCGGGCCCTAACAGCCTGCGGCGTTGGGCGCCGCGTGGCGGTTGATTGGACGTGGGCGGCACTGTTCCCCCACGCCCCCTTATCTTGCGCCCTGGTAGGCAGACTCGTAGTTGCACACAGCCGCTCCCTTTCCTGTTGCTCGAGCGTCCTCTGTTCTTCCTCCCTTCGAACTCCAGCTCCTGCCTCCAATCCAATCTCGAATCTCCCCCCTTTCCCATCGCCATGGCTCCGACGAAGAAAGAGAGAGGGAAGAAACCCATGCCTCCGTTTCTCCCGCAGCCATCGGTGGCCCCCGCCATCGGCCGGTCGATCATACTAAATCGAGAGTGCCTGGGCAAGGTCAGTTCGGCCCTGGCTACCACCTTCAACGAGTGCAGGAGGACGACGGCCCGGCCTACGTCTCACTTCCCTAGTGACAGGATAATCACTGAGGTCCATTATTTTGTTGATGCCCTGTGGGCGGGTTTGGTTCCCCCCTTTTCAGATTTCTTCAAGGCCGTACTCTCCCATTACCAGATCCATATGATGCATCTGGGTCCTGAATCCATCACCCTTCTTTCTTTTGTTTGGGAGGCAATGGTGGGCATCCCCCCTTCCGTTGCCTTGCTGCGCCACTTCTTCTCTCTGCGCCTTGCCGAGCCTGCTCAATGCTCGGCGTGCGTGAGCTTCGTCACCGCGCCTGAGACTGCAGCCTCAGGGATCGACTTCAGGCTTCCTTCGCCTTCTGCTGGGTTCCGCGAGCGGTGGTTGTATGTTGATGTTGGGGTGCCCAGCCCTCTACTGTCGAAGCCGACCTCGCATGCCGTCCCTAATTCGGGCTGGGGCCAGGGGACGCTCAAGGGGCCCCGGCTCGCCTTCGTCTGGCACCGCTTCGCGTTCTTGAAATCGCTCGGCGTGATGGCGCCCAAGGTAGTGAAAGAGTTCCTGTTGCGCCGCATTGCCCCTCTCCAACGCCACTCCCGCCGGATGTGGGCCTTCAGTGGGCATGGTGATCGCATGAGGCTCCAAGAAGAGGACCTGACGCCTGAGGCGCTGAGGACAGTGCTCTTGATCCTGACTGGCGACCCCAACCTGGGCAGCATCTAGCGGGGAGGGGCCCTGCTGTACCTCTGCCAGAACAGGGATGACTTTGTGAAGCAGATGCCTATTTTTGATGAATGGGGGCTACGCCCTGCTGGCCTCCATGGACCTCGCGAGAACCCAGTGGTGGTGACTGCCCTTCTAGTCAGCCAAGGCGACTCTTCCTCACGTGGCGGAGCAGGGAGGCATGAGGCGCCAGAAGCCGAGGGGGCTCCCGATGAGGTGGCAGCACCGGGCGATGCCCTCGAAGGAGCGACTCCCGGGGCCCGTGCCGCTGAGGCTGAGGGTGGCAAGCAGCCGCTCCTGGCGCCTGGGGCTGAGGCCCCCGAAGCCCCAGCCGCGACTTCTGGCGAGGCGATTGGCAGCACGCGTCAGGCAGGCGCTCCGGACACGGATCGCCTCGACGCTCCGTCTTTGTCGCAGGTTGATCCCTGGGCTCTTCTCTTGGGTCGCTTCCGCATGGACTTTGAGGCCCTCCGGAGGAAAAGGGAGGCCCTGGGCGATGACCTCCCTTGTCGCCTACTGAAGCGCAGGAAGTACTTCGCCACCGATGAGTAAGTTTTCTCCTTTTCCAGCCTCTGACCCTCTTGTTTCTTTTACTGACCCTTGCTCTGCAGGCCCCTTCCGGCCGAGCTCGCGGAAGCAGCTGAGGTGCCGTCTCCTTTGGCTTCGCCTCCTCCACCGCCCCCTAGTGCCCCGAGCAGCACCGCTCTTGTGGTGAGGGTGATCGAAGGGGCGGACCGTCCCGAGGCGCGCTGTTGCCCTTCACTCCCCGCGATCTTCCTTCGCGGGCCCTCTCGGGGCATAACCAGTCTGCCGTGGGCTTCTCGTCTGGTCGTGGACTGCGACTGGCTGAGGCGCCCTCTGCACCCTTCATCCGGAGACGAGCTGGCTCCAGGCCGGGCTTCTGGCGCGGCGTGCCCGGCCGTCGCGAGGGTGCCAGCCCACAGCCCCCTGCCCGGAGGGCGAACGATGATTCGTGGCCCTCGACGCTTGCTTGGGGCAGATGATGGCGTGGAAGACGTGCTTGATCGCGCCCGGGAGCGTCGCGTTCACCGCCAAGGGTTTCTTCGGAGGGCGACTGACGCGGTGGACCTGCTTGGGGAGGAGCTCGCCGATGAAGATGCGCGCCTGGAGGCCGAGGGTCTTCGCCTGGCCGCAGGCAGGCGCGAGCTGGAGGCTGCCATCACCCTCATGCGCCATCAGCGCGACCTTGATGATGAAGAGGCGAAGGCTTCGCTGGAGGCCTCCCGGGTGGCCCGATCCCAGGCTGCAGAGGAGGCCTGAGAAGCTGACCGACGGCAAGAAGTGGCGGAGGAGCGGGCTCAGGAGCTCCTGGCCCGGTGCCACTACTGGAGGAGCAAGTGGAGCTGCGCGAGGCGGCCCTTGCGTCAATCAAGGTGCCGTCAGGCGACCCGGCTGAGCTCCGGAAGCGTGACGAAGCGTTGACGCTGGAAGCCGCCGAATGCACCCGTGAGTACGAGCGGCTGGAGACGAGGGAGCGCTTGGTGACGCGGGCGGAGGACAATGTCGCCGCACGGGGAGCCCATGTCCTGGAGGAGGTTGGACGTCGGGTGGCGATGGCGCGCCAAGACCTCGAGCGCGAGCTCGAGAGGAGACTGGAGTTGATCCGGGTTGAGGCGGAAGGAAGGACTGCAGCCTTGAGGGCCAAGCAGGAGGAGGCGGCGCGGCGGGCCGATGCCTCTCGGGCTGCCCTTGAGGCTGCGCAAGGGGAGCTGGCCGCCTCCCAGGCCGAGACTCTCCGTCTTCGTCAGCGGGTGGAGGAGGCTGAGGTCGTCGCGTGCCAGAACGCGGATGAGATATGTCAGCGTCAGGTCCTGGAGCATGTGCATGGCCCCATGCTCGCCATGCTCCGGGAGAGAGCTAACACGGCCTTGGGCAACATCTGTGAGGCGGCTGTTGGCGAGCCGCACACAATCAACTATGTTGGCAACCTTCAGTTCTTCACCGCCGTGGTGACGCAGCTGGAGGCGCGGTCGGTCAGGGCCGACAGGTTGGTGGAGGAGAGGAGCCGCGCCCTGCTCGGGTGCGCCTTTTCCCGTGTCTTCAGCCATCTCTGGAACATGGATCCCCACTTCAACTTTGACGCAGCTATCGCCCCAGTTCCCCAGGCCGTCCGAGACGACCTGGCGCACTGGGTGAAAGACAACGTGGACGCTCTTGTCAGGGTCTTCGCTTCGGACGACGACGACGTGATCGTGGCCGCTCACGAGGGCGGTGTGGTAAACGGCCCTGATGCTGCTGGTGACGACGCAAACAGTGATGGCGAGTTCAGCGACGCCAGCGACGGCTCGGGAGGCGTTCCCGAGGATGCATTGGGGGATTTGTCCGACTGAGTATATGTCGCTCCTGTCTTTTTACCCTGCATGAATAGAACTCAGGTTTTCGGCCTGATGGCTGTGAGAGCATTTTGGGAGGGGGAGCGCCTCATGTAAAACCTGTGCTCGTCGTATTAGTAGTTGTTACTTTGCGCGTGCGCCCGCGCCTGGTAGTTGGCTGGTTTACCTTTGTTTTGCGCAGGCTCCTGAGGCAGCCCGTGGGAGGGCGTGATGCCTTGGGTGTTCCTTAGCTGAATCCGTAGGACATGAGAGCGCCGCTCACGGGGAGCTTGACAGGTGTTGGCCTTCTTCACAGGCTCCGGGGCTTTTCCTAAACGTGATAGCTTCACAGGCATTTGCCTTCTTCACAGGCTCTGGGCCTTTTCCCAAACGCGACAGTTTCACAGGCATTTGCCTTCTTCACAGGCTCTGGGCCTTTTCCCAAACGCGACAGCTTCACAGGCATTTGCCTTCTTCATAGGCTCTGGGCCTTTTCCCAAACGCGACAACTTCACAGGCATTTGTCTTCTTCATAGGCTCTGGGCCTTTTCCCAAACGCGACAGCTTCACAGGCATTTGCCTTCTTCACAGGCTCTGGGCCTTTTCCCAAACGCGACAGCTTCACAGGCATTTTCCTTCTTCACAGGCTCTAGGCCTTTTCCCAAACGCGACAGCTTCACAGGCATTTGCCTTCTTCATAGGCTCTGGGCCTTTTCCTAAGAGGACAACCTCCGCAGGCACCGGAAAATCCTCCTGAGAGGGAGCGACAGCGGCAGTCCGGGTTGCGCACGAGCTGGGCCTGACCCGTCTCGCGAGGGGCTCGCGAGGGGAGGCAGCTGTGGTGAAGCGGTAACCAGAACGCGAGAAATGGTTTGAACGAGACTAAGCACCCCTTCCAAGAACACATGCAAATCTCAAATTCGAATCCAACTTAAATCCAGCGGGGGAAAAGTTACAGCCAAAGGAAAAGGCAATGAAAGCAGACAAAAGGCCGCGTCCGGCACCTAATCTAGTCTTGGACGTCTTCTCACCAGCGCGGAGTTAAGTGCTGTCCACTGGGCGTGGGAGGGAGCCCAGGGCCTGAGGCCGGCACCCCTGAGACTCCGGGGCGTGTACAGCCCCACTCATTATTATGTGAGAGTGTCATGGGGCGGCGAGCTTCACAGGCACTGGGCCTTCTTCACAGGTACCGGCCTTGCTTCTTATCGCCAGACGAGGGCCCCGCCTTGCGCCACACTCTAGTGCCACCAACGACGACCGGAAACCAGGACGCCGCCGGTGGGGTAGAGCGGTCGCCAGCGGTTCCCCCGACGACCACGGGTCCTCCGCCAGGGGCATGCCCTTAGGCGCCTCCCCAGCGGAGGGCCTACCTCCTGAGGATGCCTTGCTCCGAACGCCGCGGTGGTGATGTCGGATCTCCGCCCCTCTCCTGCAGCCCCCTGCGCCCTCCTCCCGAGGGGTAGGAGACTGTGGGAGCGGGGCAGCTGCTTGCTGTGGCGACCTGCACTTCCTGCGATCCATGATTAGCGTACGCCTGCTCCTGAGAAATTAGCGGTACCCGATAATCGTCGCCCCCAGCGCAGCCGGCGGAACCGTCCCAGGGCTCCTGGAAGAGCTCGGCTTCTGGTGTCTCGTCCCCCCAGCTCGGGCTGAGGAGCGAGCCTTGTTCGCCCTCATGAGCGTGCCCTTGGTCCATCATGAGGGGCACGTATTCTTCTGGCGCCGTCATCCCGAAGGCTAAGCCGTAGTGCTCCGTGTGCCAGGCAGCTCTGCTTGACGTGCCCACCGTGGGGTGGTAGTGCAGCTGCCCGCTAGGGCCGAGGGCCGCGCCGAGTCCCTCTCCTTCACGCGCCGGGGGCGGGGGTAGCGCCACCGCCAGTCCGGCGCTGACGGCTTCACTGGCGTTGGAGTAGTCTTGGGGCCTGTCGGCGCGCGCGGGGCCCCCGCGCGTGCCGCCCTGGGCTTGAGACAGGAGCTGGATGCAGAAGGGGTGAGCCCCCGAGGCGGCAAAGCCCAGGAGCTCGGCGACCCGCTCCAGCAGCACGTCGCGGCCGCCCTCCAGCAGACTACACTGCAGCAGCTCTCGCGCCACCGTGAGCGCGGCCCTCGAGTTCGCCTGCTCCCGGCGGGTGTACGGTGTCGTGGTCGCGGCATGGTTGGAGGCCCTTGCTGCCGACCGCGCTTGCCGCGGTGTGAGGGTTGTTGAAGCCTGTCCGCGCCGCCCGCAGCGCCCTACAGACCACGAGCTGCCTGGGGCGCGGGGTCGCCCAAGGCGAGCGGCTCTGCGCGGGGGGCCACGCCGCCATGGATCTTGATTGCCCGCCTGGTCGCCGGAGATGGTGATGACGATGCGACGGGACGCGAAGTGGTAGAAGGGTGGATTCCGGCGCACCCCTACCTGGCGCGCCAAATGTCGGATTTCGGGTTCCGGCAGACCCTTAAGGTTTGAACTCTGGGGTGCGCGCGGAGATTACGCCCTCTACCTCTCCGTTTCACAAAGATCTAAACTACTGAATGAACAACACAAGAGACACAGGGTTTATACAAGTTCGGGCCACCATTGTGGTGTAATACCCTACTCTAGTTTGTGGTGGGTGGATTGCCTCTTGGGCTGATGATGATGAACAGTACAAACAAGAACGGCCTCGCGAGGGCCTGTTCTCGGCTGGGAGGATGAACTACTAGGAGGAGTTCAGCCGCCCTTCTTTCTCTCTACTTCCTACTCTCAATGCTCGAGCAGATGCTTCTACTCGATCCTGGGTGTGTTGCTAGCTCCGTTCGTGGATGCCTCTACACTGGGGGTGGCTAGTCCTATTTATAGGCAAAGGCCCTAGGCCTCTTCCCAAATATTTGAGCGGGAAGGGCGCCAACAATTGGCCAATTCGAAGGGGAACATCTGGTACACTTATCCTGACTAAAGTTGGTCTTCGCCTGCCAAAGGCCCTGTGGTGACGCCGTTCTGGGCTCCATGGTGACCTCCTTCCCACCGTTGGACTGGTCTTGGTCTTGTTGCACCGAAATGGGTGCCTTTGCTTGATCCTCTCGCCTGCGCTTGCCCCCTTTGCACCAAAGAGGAAAGGGGAACGCTGCGCGGGCTGGGGCCCGACTGGCACCCACGTTCGTCATGGCTTGCGTCATGGGCACCTCGCGAGATACCCCGCCTTGATCTCTCTGCCTCTTCGCGAGCCAGCCTGAGGAGGCCGCGCCTGAGGAAGCATCGTGTCATCCGCCTCGCGAGGCTTGGCCCCTCGCGAGGGTCTTGAGTCTTGTGGTGATGAAGGTGGGCCGCGCTGGGCCCCCATTCAAGCCACGCGGCAGGCCGCAGGCAGGCAAGTCTGGGGACCCCCGTTCCTAGAACTCCGACAGTAGCCCCCGGGCCCAAGGCGTGCATGGACTTGGCCTTGCCAGGAGGCGAAAGGGCAAGGGAGAAGCGCCGCGGGCCCCAACAGCCTGCGGCCTTGGGCGCCGCGTGGCGGTTGATTGGACGTGGGCGTCTCCACTTCCCCATGACGCCTTGGTGACCGCGCGGACTGGACAAGTCCCTGCATGCAAATCGTGTCATGATTACCTGTGATCATGGAAGCCGACGGTTGGCCTTCCCCGGCTATATATACGGCACCGTGCGTGTCCTTCCAGTCAATCTCTTCTTGCTTCCTTCTCTGCCTCGGTTCTTGCTCCGTCTTGGTGTGATGGCTCCATCAAGGAGGTACTCGGCTGCGGAGAAGGGGAAGGCCCTTCAGGTCGGTCCTGCCTCTCCCCTGCCCAAGCATGGTCATGGGCGCCCTCGGAAGCATCCGGTGGCCGCCCCGGTAGCGTTTGATGGCCATGGGGGCGGCTCCCGACGTGGTGGTGGCTGAGCCACTGTGGCCGGGGGACACGTCTGGGGCACGCGCTCCCCTAGGCCGCGCTTCCGTGCTGCACAGGTGCTGATGGAGTTCGTCGTCAGGTCAGCGGAGCCTACTAGTGCCCGGCTCCAACTCCCTCGCTTCCTCCTTGGCGAACTCCCGGCCGGAGCTCCAGGGGGCCTCTGGCTCCAGGCGGAAGGCTGCTGCAGCAGGTCCTCATGGGCCGCGCTGGAGGTTTCCGCCCATGGGGGCTTGGCCTTAACCAGTGGCTGGCAGGCATTCGCCCGCGCCCGCGGCCTGGGGCGCCGGTGCACCCTGCACTTCAGGTTTGACGGCGATGCCACCCTCTACGTGAGGGTGTTTGGGGAAGATGGTCGCCGCGCGGGGTGTTGCCCCGAGGAGGATGACCGCGGCCGGAGGCCCCGCCCCGACAGTGATGGAGGGGACAACGCCCACGCGGATGGCGGCGGCCGCGACTCCCCAAGCTTCGTCAACTCTTCCTCGAGCGACTCCTCTAGTGGTGGCCGCAGTCAGCCCCCGCGCCGTCGAGCTTGCTTGGGGGGCGGTGGCTCGTCCACCCGCCGTCGCGCCTCAGTGAAGCGCGAGAGGGAGTCCGCCTGAGGCCCGGAGGTAGCTCGGGTTGCCTCCGCAGTCCGATGTGAGGAGGGCCACGCCGGGCTCATCCTTTCCTTTTTTTTCCTTTTGCTTCCTGTGTAAGACAAAACAACTGCGTGGAGCCCAGCTGGGGCGTGCTGGGAATTATTGCCGTTTTAGCCATTACCTTGATCTTACTTTGCGTTTCCCAACTTCGTGCCTGCGCGTAGATAGTTTTTGACCCCAGCCCCCAAGGGGGCGACCGACCCAGGCCCTGTGTGCGCGTCGCGGTGACCGAGGGGCACGGACTAGAGGGGTGCTCCTGCAGAGAGCCCGGGCCGCAAAACCTTTAAGCGGCTAGAGCAGAAATGCTCGCGAGGACGTTCGAGCATCATCCCTCGCGAGGCCGTATGAGAGAAACCAAAGCGAGGAGCGAACCATAAATCAACAACGGTGATAACTTCAATAAAGCTTCAAATGCAAGTAAACACGTCAAATGCGGAAAGCAAATGAAAAAGCCGCGTCCGGCACCTAGTCTAGTCTTCGACGTCTTCTCACCAGCGCGGAGCTAAGTGCTGCCACTGGGCGTGGGAGGGAGCCCCGGGGCCTGAGGCTGGCGCTCCTGAGACTCCGGGGCGTGTACAGCCCCACTCATTATTACGTGAGAGTGTCACGGGGCGGCGAGCTTCACAGGCATTGGCCTTCTTCATAGGCTCCGGGCCTTTCTCCTTAGAGGTAATAAGCTTCACAGGCACTCGCCTTCTTCACAGGCTCTGGGCCTTTTCCAAAAACAGATGAGCTTCACAGGCGTTCGCCTTCTTCACAGGCTCTGGGCCTTTTCCGAAAAGAGATGATCTTCACAGGCGTTCGCCTTCTTCACAGGCTCTGGGCCTTTTCCAAAAAGAGATGATCTTCACAGGCGTTCGCCTTCTTCATAGGCTCTGGGCCTTTTCCAAAAAGAGATGATCTTCACAGGCGTTCGCCTTCTTCACAGGCTCTGGGCCTTTTCCGAAAAGAGATGATCTTCACAGGTGTTTGCCTTCTTCACAGGCTCTGGGCCTTTTAGGGGTAGAACCTCCGGAGGTGCTGGATGTTCCACGCGTTCTAGATTGGCTCCCCCTCTTGAGTCTCCAAGTGCACGGAGCCTAGCCTGGAAACATGAACAACCTTGAACAGGCCCTCCCACATGGGAGAGAGCTTGTGCAGCCCCTCCCTGGAGAGGACCCGCCTGAGTACGAGGTATCCTACCTCGAGGGTCCTGGGGCGGATGTTGCGGCAATGATATCGTCGTAGCACCTGTTGGTACCTTGCCGCTCGCAGCGCGGCTTCCCGGTGGCGTTCCTCCCCCAGCATGAGGTCCATCCCCCGCATGGCGTCCTGCTGCGCCTCGTCGAACGCCAGGACCCGTGCGGAGCGACGCCTGACCTCATGAGGAAGGACTGCTTCGGCTCCATAGACCAGGAAGAACGGGGTCTCCCCGGTTGGTTTGGTCGCGGTGGTGCGGATGGACCACAGCACGGATTGGAGCTCGTCGTACCAACCCCTGCCGCAGGCCTCCAGCTTCTTCTTGAATGTTCTGGTCTTGAGGCCTCTCAGGACCTCCGCGTTGGCTCGTTTGGCCTGCCCATTGCTTCACGGGTGTGCCACCGAAGCGTAGCATATCTGCGTCCCAAGGTTAGCACAGTATGTTTTGAAGAGATTACTGGTGAACTGCGAACTGTTGTCTGTGATGATGCGGTTTGGCACCGTGAACCGGCTCACGATACCCCTGACGAACTTGACCGCGGAGCCCGCGGGGATGGTACGGACAGCCTCCACCTCTGCCCACTTGGTGAACTTGTCAATGGCGACGCAGAGGTAACGGTAGCCCCCTGGCACCCGAGGGAACGGGCCCAGGATATCCAACCCCCAAACTGCGAATGGCCACGAGAGGGGTATAGTCTACAGGCCCCCCGCTGGTTGATGGATCTGCCTGGAATGGAACTGGCAGGCCTCACAAGCCTTCACCAATTCGATTGCGTCGTTGAGCGCGGTGGGCCAATAGAACCCACAACGGAATGCCTTGCCGACGAGGGTCCATGATGATGAGTGGTGTCCGCAGTCTCCGCCGTGTATGTCCTCCAGTAGTTCCTTTCCTTGCTCCCTGGAGATGCAGCGCAGAGATACATCGTTTGGTCGCTTCCGGTACAGTTCTCCATCTCTGATGCAGTATGCCGTGGCCTGCCGCGCCACATGTTCTGCTTCCTCTTCCTTTTCTGGTAGGGCCCCTTGTGTTAGATAACTCCGGAGTTCTGTGATCCAGCACTCCTCCTGAGGTTCCATCGTCAGGAGCAGGCGTGCTCCTGAGGTCGGCCCACAGACCGAGGCTCCCGAGGCTGGCGGCTGGGGGAGCTCGTCTCGAGGCTGAGTCGTGTTTGATAACGTCGGCTGTGCTGAAGGTTTGAAGAGCCGCTCCTTGAAGACGCCGGGTTCCTGCAGCAACCGCTAGGATGCCCGTCCGGCTATGTCGTCAGCTTCCTGATTGGTGCCACGGGGCACGTGCTTCAGCTCCAGCCCCCAGAACTGCTTTTCCATCCTGCGGACCTCCGCCAGGTAGGCCTCCATATGCTCATCCTTCGGCTCGTACACCTTGTTGGAGAAATTGACTAGGAGTTGCGAGACGCCCTTGACGGTGAGGCGCTTCACTCCCAGGGCCACTGCGGCCTTCAGCCCGGCTATCAGTCCCTCATACTCTGCTATGTTGTTGGAGACCTTTTCACCTTGCTGGAAATAGAGCTATACGGCATAATAGAGCTTATCCTGAGTGGGTGATATCAGCACCGCACCAGCCCCCGCGCCGTGCCTGGAGAACGCCCCATCGAAGTACATAACCCAGCCTTCCGGCGCCTCACTTCCTGGGGAGAGGGACCGATCCTTGTCGTCCTTGAGGCCTGGTGCCTCCGCCCATTCCACCATGAAATCCGCCAATGCTGCTCCTTTGATGACCCTGGTTGTGCTGAACTCGAGCTGAAACGCCTGCAGCTCTATATTCCACTCGGCGACCCTTCCGGCCGAGTTAGGGCTCCTGAGCACTCTCTCCAGGGGGTACGACGAGACGACCTTGATGGGGTGAGCCTGGAAGTAGTGACGCAGCTTGCGTGAGGCTACCAGTAGTGCGAGGAGGAGCTTCTGAGGCATTGGGTACCGTGCCCTCGCGTCCCTTAGCACCGTGCTAACAAAGTAGACCGGGTGCTCAACAAGGCTGAGAGCATCTTGGGTTGCGGCGCCCTCGGGAGGTAAGGGCACCTCATGAGATGACGTGGCCTCAGGAGGTGAACCATCTGGGCATGCGGCCTCCCCTGTCTCCGGTGCGTTCTTCGGTAGCTGACCCTCTTCATCTGTGGTTGTGGCTTCCACGGGCTTTCCTTGTTCCCGTTTTGCCTTGCCTCGGGCTGCCGCTACGGTCTTGACCGGGCGCTCCTCCCTAACCGCAACCAGGGCTGCGCTGGCGGAGTAGGGAGTGGCGGCGAGGTAAAGCAGCAGGGGCTCTTGAGGGCGCGGAGCCACCATGACTGGGGGACTGGTCAGGTACCTCTTGAGATCTTGAAACGCCTTATCTGCCTCTTCAGTCCATTCAAAGGGCCCCTTTTTCTTCATCAGCTGAAAGAAAGGCAGTGCTCGCTCCCCCAATTTGGAGATGAAGCGCCCTAGCGCGGTCACGCGCCCAGTGAGCTTCTGCATTTCTCTGAGGGTCTTTGGCGGACTCATCTCCTCGACCGCCCTGACCTTCTCTGGGTTAGCCTCGATGCAACGGTGGGATACGAGGAAGCCCAAGAGCTTGCCCGAGGGGACCCCAAACACACATTTCTTTGGGTTGAGTCGCAGATTTACTGCGTCGAGGCTCGCGAAGGTCTCCTCCAGGTCTTGTATCAGGGTCTTGGCCTCCCGAGATTACACCACAATGTCATCAACGTAGGCTTCGACATTCTTCCCGAGTTGCGGGCCCAAGGTGATGTGCATCAGCCGCTGAAAGGTCGCCCCTGCGTTACGCAGTCCAAATGGCATGCATGTATAGCAGTATACCCCGCACGGGGTCAAGAAGGCGGTCTTCTCAATGTCTTCTACCGCCATCTTGATCTGGTGATATCCGGAGAAGGCGTCCAAGAAGCACAGCTGGTCGCACTCGGCGGTGGAATCGACGATCTGGTCGATGCGGGGGAGCGGAAACGGATCTTGCGGGCATGCCTTGTTGAGATTGGTGAAGTCGACACACATGCATTCCTTCCCCCCTTTCTTGGGCACAACGACAGGGTTGGCCAACCAATCCGGGTATCGGACCTCATGAATGACCCCAGCGGCTTCTAACTTGCGGGTCTCTTGGACGATGAAGGCCTGCTTCTCTGTGGACTGCTGCCTGGCCTTCTGCTTCACAGGGCGCACATTTGGGCACACATTGAGGTGATGCTCGATGACGCTCCTGGGGATCCCTGCCAACTGACCGGGCTCCCAAGCAAACACCTTCTTATTTGCGCGCAGGAACCTGACCAAGGCCTCCTCCTGCTCAGGCTCAAGGTTGGCGCCTATGGTGAAAGTGTCACTGGAGGACCCGTCCTCGTCGACGGGTATCTGCTTGGTTTCTGCCTTGTCCTGGGTGAACAACTGCTTCTTCTTGGTGGGTGCAGCCCCCTTGGGCTCAGGGGTCCCCGCGTCGGCGGGCTGTGCCGATGCCGCCGTCTTGAAGGCGAGCTTGAGTACTCGCAGGGCGTCCCCGGTGTCTCCGTGCATGGTGAGGGTACCGTTGCTCCCGGGCATCTTCATGAGGTTGTACGCCGGGTGTGTGGCAGCCATGAACTGAGCTAGTGCCAGCTAGCCGAGGATGGCATTGTAAGGGAGGCCGATGGGGGCGATGTCGAAGTCGACCATCTCCGTGCGGAAGTTGTCGTAGGTGCCAAAGGTTACTGGGAGCCGGATCTGTCCCAAGGAGTCGGATGATCCGCCCCTGACGCACGAGAAAGATCGGCTGGGTTGCAGCCGCTCCCGGGGTATGCGGAGAAGGTTGAGGGTCCCGATCGAAAGCACACTGAGGCCCGCACCACCGTCAACGAGGGTTCTGGTGACGGCCACCTGGCAGATGGTGGGGGTGCACAACAGGGGGAGCGCGCCCGAGCTGGCCAAGTTAGCGGGGTGGTCCTCCGAGCTGAAGGTCAGACCGACCTCGCGCGCCGCTCGGTCCAGGGGAGCCCCCTGCCGTGCGGAAACGGCGCTGATCCGGCGGGCAAACGGCTTGACGTGGCGGCTTGTGGGCGGCGCCTGCGAGCCGCCCAGGAGGGCCGCAACGACCGGATGCGTCGATGTCGCGGTGCGGTCGCCCTGTCGCATAGGCGGATGCTGGGGTGGTGCTTGCCGCTCGTTTCCCGCCGGGCCGGTGGCGGTGTTGACGGCGGGCGACGGGGGACGGCAAGAACGCCCACCGGCGAGGGCCGCTGGCGCGACGCGAGCTCGATGGGCACCGTACATGGATGCGGCAGCCGGAGGAGGACGGAGCGGTGGAAGGCAGATTCCGGCGCACCCCTACCTGGCGCGCCAGATGTCGGATCACGGGTTCCGGTAGACCCTTAAGGATCGAACTCTGGGGTGCGCGCGGAGATTATGCCCTCTACCTCTCCGTCTCGCAAGGATCTAAACTACAGAACGAACATCACAAGAGACACAGGGTTTATACTAGTTTGGGCCACCATTGTGGTGTAATACCCTACTCTAGTTTGTGGTGGGTGGATTGCCTCTTGGGCTGATGAGGATGAACAGTACAAGGAAGAATAGCCTCGCGAGGGTCTGTTCTTGGCTAGGGGATGAACTGCTAGGGGAGTTCAATCGCCCTTCTCTCTCTCTACTTCCTGCTCTCAATGCTCGAGCAGATGCTTCTACTCGATCCTGGGTGTGTTGCTAGCTCCGTTCGTGGATGCCTCTACCCTGGGGGTGGCTAGTCCTATTTATAGGCAAAGGCCCTGGGCCTCTTCCCAAATATTTGAGCGGGAAGGGCGCCAACAATTGGCCAATTCGAAGGGGAACATCTGGTACACTTATCCTGACTAAAGTTGGTCTTCGCCTGCCAAAGGCCCTGTGGTGACGCTGTTCTGGGCTCCATGGTGACCTCCTTCCCACCGTTGGACTGGTCTTGGTCTCGTTGCACTGAAATGGGTGCCTTTGCTTGATCCTCTCGCCTGCGCTTGCCCCCTTTGCACCAAAGAGGAAAGGGGAACGCTGCGCGGGCTGGCGCCCGCCTGGCACCCACGTTCGTCATGGCTTGCGTCATGGGCACCTCGCGAGATACCCCGCCTTGATCTCTGTTGGATTTAGGGGTTCCGAAAGACCCTTAAGGTTCGAACTCTGGGGTGCGCGCAGAGATCGAGCCCTCTACCTCTCCGTCTCGGGAGGATCTAAACTACTGCAAGAACAACACAAGAGACACAGGGTTTATACTGGTTCGGGCCACCATTGTGGTGTAATACCCTACTCCAGTGTGGTGGGTGGATTGCCTCTTGGGTTGATGATGAAGAACAATACAAGGAAGAACGACCTCGCGAGGGTCTGTTGTTGGCTAGGGGATGAACTGCTAGGGGGAGTTCGATCGCCCTTCTCTTTCTCTCTCTACTTGCTTCTACTGGTTCCTTGGTACTCGATGAGATCGGATTCTAGATCATTCCAATCGCCCTCTACTCTGGGGGTGGCTAGTCCTATTTATAGGCAAAGGCCCTGGGCCTCTTCCCAAATATTGAGCGGGAAGGGCGCCAACAATTGGCCAATTTGAAGGGGAACATCTGGTACACTTATCCTGACTAAAGTTGGTCTTCGCCTGCCAAAGGCCCTGTGGTGACGCCGTCCTGGGCTCCATGGTGACCTCCTTCCCACCTTTGGACTGGTCTTGGTCTCGTTGCACCGAAATGGATGCCTTTGCTTGATCCTCTCGCCTGCGCTTGCCCCCTTTGCACCAAAGAGGAAAGGGAAACGTTGCGCGGGCTGGCGCCCGCCTGGCACCCTTGGTCGTCATGGCTTGCGTCATGGGCACCTCGTGAGGTACCCCACCTTGATCTCTCCGCCTCCTCGCGAGCCAGCCTAAGGAGGCCGTGCTTGAGGAAGCGCCGTGTCGTCCACCTCGCGAGGCTTGGCCCCTCGCGAGGGTCTTGAACCTTGTGCCGATGCAGATGGGCCATGTTGGGCCCCCATTTGAGCCACGCCGCAGGCCGCAGGTAGGCAAGTCTGGGGACTCCCGTTGCCAGAACGCCGACAGTAGCCCTCGGGCCCAAGGCGCGCACGGACTTGACCGTGCCGAGAGGCGAAAGGGCAAGGGCGAAGCGCCGCGGGCCCTAACAGCCTGCGGCCTCGGGCGCCGCGTGGCGGTTGATTGGACGTGGGTGCTTTCGCAACTGTGCAGGATACTAAAGGCATGGCACCTGCTCGGGTTTTGTTCTTCTTCTTCTTCATCCGCTGCTCAGATCCCCTTTCTTGTGCTTCTCCTCCCTTCCTCCAAGCTTCCAGATCTGCTCCACCCGCTCGACCCAGGTAGCCATGGCGCCTCGCCGGGCCCCGGCCGAAGCTTGGTTCTCGCCTGCTTTGGATCCGCCCAATGTGTC
This sequence comes from Aegilops umbellulata, assembly GCA_032464435.1. NCBI lineage: Eukaryota > Viridiplantae > Streptophyta > Magnoliopsida > Poales > Poaceae > Aegilops > Aegilops umbellulata. The sequence continues at coordinate 328,153,721 of CP136058.1, read as the reverse complement.
GAAGGTGAGCCTCGCCCTACTACACCGGATGGCTGCGGCGCAGGGCATTGACGGGGCGCGGATGTTCAAGGTCGGCTCCGATGCCCCTGAAGGCCAAGGGAGCACCTTCTATCCTTTCTTCGTGAGCTCCATTACAGCGGGCCTGGTGCCTCCTTTTTCTGAGTTCTTCCTCGCCGTCCTCCGCCATTACATCTTGCAAGCTTTGCATCTCCACCCCAACTCTGTCCTTCTCCTGGCGATCTTCGCCTACTACTGCGAGGCGCATGTGGGGGTGCAGCCTTCAGTTGCCTTGCTGTGCCACTACTTCTACCTCCGGACCTCCAAAGGTTCTCCTTCTGCGTGCGCGGGCTTCGTCGCGTGCGGCAGCTCCATGGCCATCCCGAATCCAGGGAAGAGGATCGAGGGCTTCCGGAGCAAGTGGGTATTGGTTGACGCCGGGTGCGTTGACCCTCGGTTGGCCCTTCCCACGGAGCCGGCCGTGAGCTCGGAAGACTGGTGCCAGGCGGAGCTCACGGATCCCCGCGCAAAGTCGATGCTGGCGAAGATGGACGCCGATCTGAAGCCAGCCAATATGGCGACGGCGAAGCTGACCGGGGCGTCGTTGCTGAGGGAGTTCCTGGAGCACCAGCTGGCTCCGCTTCGGCAGTACTCTTCCCCGATGTGGAGTCCTCACCCGAGCCCCGCAGCCGTGGGCGAAGAGGACGTGACTACGGTCCTCCAGTCCCTGGTCGAGGGCGAGGCAGCAAGGCTGGAGGGCGCGCCTTCGCCCCTGTTCCTCCGCGACGATTGGGAGCAAGTGGTGGAGTACATGCCCGTCTTCAACGGGGACGGGCTCGTGCCCGTGGTGGCTCCCGAGGATCTGGTGAATGTGTCTTCCGGCGACTCCAGCGGAGACGGGGGCGAGGAGGAGCAGGAGGCAGGCCCCGACTCCGAGGCGACTGACGGAGAGTCCAGGGCTCCCTCGCTCCAGCGCAAGCCCCGTGCTCTCCGCCTTTCGCTGAGTGATGATGATGACGACGACATGCTGGGCAGCGGGAGCTCGCCCCCGGTCCCGAAGAAGGGCAGGACCGGGTTGATCCCCCGCGGGTCCGCCCTGACTCATGGGTGAACCGCTGACGCGCCTTCTGCTTCCGAGGTCGACCCTCCAGCTGGCTCTCCGGCTTCAAGTTTGGCAGGAGACCGCTGGAGCTTTCTGGCGACGAGCTGTAAGTGCTTGACCCTTGATCCCTGGTTTCTTGTTCCGCTGACGAGGCTTGACGATTACTTCTCCTGAGCAGGCTGGCGCCCGCGGCGAATAAGCTGAACGGGGCTCCTGAAGCCCCAGCTGCGACGACACCTCCACCTGCAGGGGAGGGCGACCGTGACGCGCGGGCTTCTCCTGCCCACTCGTCCTTGCGGGGCTTGGCCGAGCTGGCCGGGGCGTCAGCCCCCATGGCTCGATCGACCCCTGAGGTGCCCTTGCCTGGTGCTGCTGCTACGGCTGGGGAGGCGCAGTAGACTCTGTCTCGGGATACTGCTGCCTCGCCGCCGCTACCTTCTCCTCCCGTTCCGCTGGCTGCTGGTTCCGCGACTCCTCCTGCTGCCTTGAAGCGCACTGATGCTTCTCCGCCTTCTTCTTCCATCCTGGAGCAAGCTGTTGCTGGACTGGACCGGCTGTGGCAGGATCTTCTAGGCACCGACCCTCGCCTGGTGGCCGGGCGCCTGGAACTGGCCTCGGGGTGGATTCGCTCTGACGCCTCGATCCGGGCAGCGCTGGTTCAGGCCTCGACGGCCTGTGACGAGGAGAGGGAGGCTACCCTCGAGGTGAAGGCTGCCCGTGACGCGGCCCTGGGAGAGGCGGTTGGCATCCGCGGCCGCTGCAAGGAGCTGGAGGACGAATTGCAAGGCCTTCGTGATCAGCTTGCAAAGGAGACCCGCCTTCGCCAAGAGCAGGAGAAGGGGGTGAAGGCTCGCGAGGCGGCGCTCAAGGACCGGGAGGCGAAGCTCAAGAAGCGCCGCAGCCACCTAGGTGCGTTGAAGAAGGAGTTGGAGACGACGAAGGCCGAGCTGGACGCCAAGGACAGGGTCCTTGCCGAGGATCGCGTGGCCTTCGCAGACATGGAGAAGGATGCCCGCGCTTCACTGAAGACGCTTTACGAGAGTGGCCTCGATTGCCCGCTGGCTGGCGACGGGGACGGCCCCGCCAAACTGCTTCCCTTCTTGGTGAAGGCTCTTAGAGATGTCGCCCTCGGACTCGTCCCCACGGTCGAAGCCGAGGCGCGTGTCCTGTCTTCCGCCGCGCTGACGTGGGTCTTCGCCCATGTCTACCTCCGTGACCCCTGCGCCGACCTTGACAGCCTGCTGGAGCCGGTGAGCGGCGAGGGCGCCGCTGCTGTTGTCGAGGCCGTGAAAGGGCGCGCAGAGGCGCTGCTAGGGAAGTTCCGGGCCTTCAGCACCAAACCGAAGCGAGGCGCTGCCGGCTCTACTACCCCACAAGGTGAAGCCACTCCACGCGACTCCGCTGCCGACAAGTGACTCCGCTATCGTTCTTGTCCTTCTTTTGATTCCTGCACATGCGCGACGCCTCGAGGAGGCATTTAAATTTGCGTTTGGTACCAAGGCGACAGTATGGGTTGTAATATTCACTTTTAAGTTCCTTGAATTTTATTTTCCTCTTCCCTACTTGCTTATGCTCTACGCCGGCAGAGCCCGGCCACGCGCATGCCTCACCCAGCATCAGCCCCGACCGGAAACCAGGACGGGACCAAAGGAATGAGGGGCCACGTGACAAGTTAGGCTCCTGAGTCGTGATGCTCAGGAGTCCCCCTTAGTGCACGAACAACAAGTAGGGAAGCGCGATGTAGGTGCGTTTCCGTTCTACGTCTGCAGAGCCTGACCCCGCGCGTACCTCACCCAGCATAGCCTTTCGGAACTAAGGAGTGAGGGGCTACGGAGCCAGTTAGGCTCCTGAGTCGCGATGCTCAGGAGTCCCCCTTGACGCTCGAACAGCAGGTGACGAGATGAAATGCAGGCGGGGCTACCGTTCTACGTCTGCAGAGCCCGACCCCACGCGTACCTCACCCAACATAGCCTTTCGGAACTAAGGAGTGAGGGGCTACGAAGCTAGTTAGGCTCCTGAGTCGCGATGCTCAGGAGTCCCCCTTGACGCGCAAACGGCCTTCATACCTTGGCTCCGCTCGGGGAGAGACGCGTGACGAACCAGGCCCGAGGGGCCTGGCTGGGGCGTACGGCTGGGCGTGACCCAGTCGTAGCCCACGTGCCCAGCCCCCTCGCGCGGCGCTCCCGGGGGGAGGCGTTGCGATGAGGCCGGCCACTGAGCTCGGGGCTCCCTGAGGTTAACGCGGCCCGGAGGCCACCCTCAGTTGTTTATCACCAGCGCGGAGCATAGCGCTTCCATATGTGTACGGGCATAGCCGCTCCTCGGCAGTGTCGTTAGCCAGCGCGGAGCATGGTGCTTCCACTGGTACGTGGGAGGGGGCTCCCCTCCGGGAGGAGCCCCCGGGGCGTGTACAGCCCCGCCCTGACACATGGCTGGCACGGTAGAGCTAGGTGAGGTGTATCTGGGCACCCATGAGCCAGCGCGGGACTCACGAGGCCCTACCTCTAGGCGGCTTGCGCCTGGCACTGGGCCGTATCTTGAGATGTGTTCCTGCAAAATCTGGTTAGATGCCGGCACTCTACGTCCTCGGGTCCCAGCCCTCGAGCTTGTCTCAGCCGTCGCTGGTATGCCAGGTCGCGATGCCGTGGACAAGGCCAGAGGGTGAGGGCTGGAGAGCCAGTAAGAGCCCTGAGTCGTGATGCTCAAGCACCCCCCTTTAACGTGCAAGTGATCGACATGAAGAAGAAAAGGCGTCGCGGACGGCATCAAGTAATGATGCATAATTGGAAATAAACGCGGAAGGGATACATGCCGCTGGGCCTAGCCCGAGTGGCCTGTGGATGATGCAGCCCGAGGGGCGCCCCCAGCAAAAGAAGCTAGCGACTGAAAAGATAAAAAGGGATATATGCCATAGGGACGGACCCACGCGGCCTGGGAATGACGCAACCCTGGGAGGGCGCTCCCAGCTGCGAATGAAACTTGAAAGATGTCACCTGAAGATGTCGTCGGGGCAGTGGTGTTGGTGCAGCAGACTCGGTGGGCTGCGGAAGCCGATCCTCACGAGCCCCCAGGCCCAGGGGCCTCGGGAGGCTCCGGAGGCACTGGTGGCTCCTCGTGAGCAGCCTCCATCTCCGCCAGGGCTGCGGAACGCCTGTCTTCTTGCGCCTCCAAGATGCTCCTCATGATGCGCTGGTACGCCGCAGCCACACTCGGCAGGCCATAAGGCATGCGAACATAGCTGTGGGGCGGTCCTCCGCAGCGCCCCACTTGTGAGGGCCAGAGGCGCCCCGCCGTGGCGATCTGATTGAGCCCTGGTACATCGACGCAGACGCGCAGCCCACCATCCTCGCCTGGATGGGGAGCCACAGCTGGTGGGCGACGGCAACCTCTCATGATCCTTGACTCCTGTAGTTCTTGAATGGCCTTGCTAACAAACTCCTGCTGGTCTGACCTTCTTTCCTTGGCTTCCTTTCGAGGGAAGCGTGCTTCGAAGCACGCCTCCACATGGTGCCCCAGCGCCTCCCTCGTGACCTTGGCGAGGTCGGTGGCCCTCCAGGTGAGAGCCCCCGAGCCCTGCCTGAGGAGGGCGCTGGGCGCGCTTTCCTATGCGATTGAAGGAGGGTCCCCCTGGGCAGACGCGGGCCTTGAAGGGCCTGCCTCCTAAGGGGCTGAGCCTGACGTTGTCTTCTTCTTCTTGGGGGCGGTCTCAGGAAGCCTCCTGCTTCCGCGATCTGGGTCTTCTAGTGACGCGGCCTGAAAGGCTCGCTCCAGGGCACACACTGCATCTTTCTCTTGACACGGCACCGTGATGACGCCGCCGCTTCCTGGCATCTTGAGGACATTGTAGCCATGGTGAGTCGCAGCCATGAACTTAGCCAGCGCCGGGTACCCGAGGATGGCGTTGTACGACAGGCGGATGTGGGCGACGTCAAAGTCGATGAGCTCGGTGCGGTAGTTGTCGTATGTGCCGAAGGTGACCGGGAGGCGGACCTGCCCGATCGGGACCGTGGAACCGTCGGTGACTCCGGAGAAGGGCTTAGTTGGCTGAAGCTGGTCATAGGGCACTTGGAGGCTGTTGAATGTTTCCACGGACAAGACATTGAGCCCTGCCCCTCCGTCGATGAGGGTCCTGGTGACCAGAACGTTGCTGATGACTGGGGAACAAAGCATTGGGAGGACTCCGGCTGTGGCCGCGCACTTGAGCTGGTCTGCTGAGCTGAACGTGATGGTGCAGGCCGACCACCTGAGGGGACGCGTTGCTTCGAGCTTGGGGAGAACTGCATTCACTTCGCGAGCAAACTGCTTGAAGATATGTTGAGAGGCTGGGGCTTGAGCTCCGCCCAGGATGCAGGCGATGGCGCGAGGCTCCTGGAAGCCCCCAGCTCCTTCGTCTTGGTGGCGGTCTTCATTCCTTCTTGGCTGAGGCAGCAATGGCGGCAGGCCTGGGTTGCCATGAGGGCGATCCTCACGAGGCTGGTCCCTCCAGTCCCCCTCGCGAGGCGGGTCACGCCAGCGGTCCTCGCGAGGTTGGTCACGCCAGCGGTCCTCGCGAGGTTGGTCACGCCAGCCTGGACGTGGGCCACGGTCTTCCCAGCGTCCCGGGTTCCTTCCTCCTCCTCGGCCGTAGCCCCGGTCAGCACGGTCAGGGCGTCGGCCGACTCTTCCTTCTCGCACGGCGCGGAGTTCTTGGCATTCATTGGTGTTGTGGGTGTGGAGGTCGTGGTACACACAGTACCGGCTGCCCCTGGAGGATTCGGGCAGATCCTTTCCCCGCTTGGTGTCTGGCTCTGCCGCGAGCACAGTAGCCCCCTTGCGCCTCACATCCTTGGCCTTGGGCTTCTTCTCTTTTGGGTCTGCGGCAGGCAGCTCGAGGAGGGAGAGGCGTCCCTCCTTAGCTCTGGCGCACTTGGTCGCCAGGTTGAACAGCTCCAGGGAGGTGCAGAGGTCTTCGCGCATCGCCAACTCCTCCTTCATCTTGACATCGCGCACGCCATCGGAGAAGGCCGAAATGATGGCTTCTTCAGACACCCTGGGGATCTTGAGGCGCGCACTGTTGAAGCGCTGGATGTACTTTTGCAGGGTCTCCCTAGGTTGCCGCTTGATGCGGCGCATGTCGCTCACGGCGGGAGGCCGGTCGCGGGTACCTTGGAAGTTGGCGATGAAGCGAGTACGCATCTGGTCCCAAGAGGAGATCGTGCCTGGGGCCAGGTTCAGGAGCCAAGTGCGAGCACCTTCCTTCAGCGCCATGGGGAACCAGTTCGCCATGACCTTTTCGTCCCTGATGGCTGCTTTGATTCCTAGCTCGTAGAGCCGGAGGAACTCCGTGGGATCAATTGTGCCGTCGTAGCGAGGAGGCAGGTCCGGCTTGACCTTGCCGGGCCACGCGACGCTACGCAGCTCGGGGGTGTAGGCGCGGCAGCCAGCGGTGACCGCGGGAGGTTTTGGTTGAGGGAGAGCTTGGCCTTGTGGGTCCCCTTGCGCCGCAGCTGGGAGCAGCGCGGGGTCTTGACGTGCCGGAGCTGGAGCGGGGTCTTGGCGAGCCGGGGCTGGGAGCGCCCGGGCGGCCGCTTGCGGTCGCGTGACTTCTTGGGAGCTCCGTTCCTGCTGGGCCGGCGCATGACGGAGCGGGTTCTGCCCAAGAGCTGCGCGCCTTGGGGCCATGGCATCTTCTTGGAAAGGAGGCGGCTGGAATGCTCCCGGGGCTTCATTGCCCATGCGGGGCAGAGTGCGGCGCAGCAGTGCGGAAGGCGCGGGAGAGCCCCCTGCGGCGCGGACGAGCTCGGCGACGCGGTCGAGCCACTCCTCGTAGACGTCGTCGACGGGACGGTAGCGCAAGAGCTCGTTCGCCGCGATGAGCGCAGCCCGAGCCTCCAAGGGCGCGCGAAGCGCGTGCGACGAAGAACCGGCCAGGGTGAGCGACGGAGTGGCGGTGCGGCCATCCCGCCGTACGGACGGGTGCTGAGAGGATGCTTGATGCTCGTTCCCCGCCGGGCCGGTGGCGGCGTTGATAGCGGGCGATGGGGAACGACGAGGACGCCCACCGACGGGGGCCGTCTGGACGGCGCGAGAAGCGATGGCGGCCCGGCGCTCGGCGCGGGCCCGACGAGCGTCAGACATGGATGCGACGGTCGGAGGAGAGCGGAGCGGTGGAAGACGGACTCCGGCGCACCCCTACCTGGCGCGCCAAATGTCGGATTCAGGGGTTTCGGCAGACCCTTAAGGTTCGAACTCTGGGGTGCGCGCGGAGATCGAGCCCTCTACCTCTCTTTCTCGGGAGGATCTAAACTACTGCAAGAACAACACAAGAGATACAGGGTTTATACTGGTTCGGGCCACCATTGTGGTGTAATACCCTACTCCAGTGTGGTGGGTGGATTGCCTCTTGGGCTGATGATGAAGAACAATACAAGGAAGAACGACCTCGCGAGGGTCTGTTCTTGGCTAGGGGATGAACTGCTAGGGGGAGTTCGATCGCCCTTCTCTTTCTCTCTCTACTTGCTTCTACTGGTTCCTTGGTACTCGATGAGATCGGATTCTAGATCATTCCAATCTCCCTCTACTCTGGGGGTGGCTAGTCCTATTTATAGGCAAAGGCCCTGGGCCTCTTCCCAAATATTGAGCGGGAAGGGCGCCAACAATTGGCCAATTTGAAGGGGAACATCTGGTACACTTATCCTGACTAAAGTTGGTCTTCGCCTGCCAAAGGCCCTGTGGTGACGCCGTCCTGGGCTCCATGGTGACCTCCTTCCCACCGTTGGACTGGTCTTGGTCTCGTTGCACCGAAATGGATGCCTTTGCTTGATCCTCTCGCCTGCGCTTGCCCCCTTTGCACCAAAGAGGAAAGGGAAACGCTGCGCAGGCTGGCGCCCGCCTGGCACCCTTGCTCGTCATGGCTTGCGTCATGGGCACCTCGTGAGGTACCCCACCTTGATCTCTCCGCCTCCTCGCGAGCCAGCCTAAGGAGGCCATGCTTGAGGAAGCGCTGTGTCGTCCGCCTCGCGATGCTTGGCCCCTCGCGAGGGTCTTGAACCTTGTGTTGATGAAGATGGGCCACGTTGGGCCCCCATTTGAGCCACGCCGCAGGCCGCAGGCAGGCAAGTCTGGGGACCCCCGTTCCCAGAACGCCGACAATCTCTCCACCTCCTTGCGAGCCAGCCTGAGGAGGCCGCGCCTGAGGAAGCGCCGTGTCATCTGCCTCGCGAGGCTTGGCCCCTCGCGAGGGTCTTGAGTCTTGTGTTGATGAAGGTGGGCCGCGCTGGGCCCCCATTCGAGCCACGCCGCAGGCCGCAGGCAGGCAAGTCTGGGGACCCCCGTTCCCAGAACGCCGACAGCGTCTTGAGCATCTTTTGCCAGGCCTGGGGTTGTGGCTGGATTTCATGCACGCTTGTTTGGTTGCTACCCTGTGAAAAAGAAAGCCCGCCTGGCCTGGGTTCCCTTGCACTTTAATTAGCATGGCTGAACTCCAGACACTGCAAGTAGCCTGGCCCAGGCGATCGATTTCGAATGCCTGGCCGTGCCTGGTTGTGTGGCCACGAGGCTAACATCAACATGGATGGATATTATCATTAAATAATTGATGCATGGATTGATTGATGGGACATTGATGCTTTGCCTGGCCCAGGCATCAACCAAACGCTTCAGCACCACACAAGCCTGTCCAGGCAGAAATATTTTACATCTCACGTCCACAGCAGGCAGTACCGACCATCAAGGCATGAGGGTCAGGTCATGAACCATACTGACCAATAAAGTTTGAGAGAGATTGAGGAGCCCCGATAAGGCTGAGTGGTGCGTCAGATAGCTGAGAGGGGGAAAGAGATATTCCATCCGCTCGATAATGCAGTGCATGTAAATTTTTTAGAAGACAAACTTTGGAAACTTTGATCAGATTTACGCGAATGTTATTTATATCTACAATACCAAAGATACATCATACAAAACTACATCTCATGGTGAATCTAATGGTATATGTTTGCCATACTAGATGTAATTCTTTTTCTCCACGTACATGGTCAAACTTTGTGATGTTTGACTTTTCAATAAATCTATATGCTATGGACCGAGGAGAGTGCCTCAGTCGAGACAGATCAAGAGCGTGTGAAGGAGAATGAGTAAGTGTGCAAAAAGAGTATGTGTGTGAAAGAGAAAGTGACGACAAACGATAAATTAGAGAGAGTGTGTGTTTTTTCGTTTCTTATGCGAACATATCACGCATGCATCTCCGAGATGGAAAAGCGAGGCGAGGAGATACACGAAGATAGCTAGTGTGTGATTGTTTGCAACAGAGAGAGACACCCCTGTAGCACATGTCCAATAGAGGTCTGGCCAACAAGGAACAAAGGTCGAGAGGGACACATGGATGGCATGGACGCATGGGGAGGGAGAGAGGGTGTGTTTGTGATAGAGAGATCCCGTCAAGATCGTGAGGGGACTATATGGGTGGGAGATCGAGGGAGTGTGTGCACTATAGAAATATGCCCCGAGAGAAATCGAGATAGACCATGCACATGTTTGTGATGGAGACTAAGATTAGCTAGTCATATACATATAGGGGGGACTGCGTGTGCCTACAATTGAGTGAGAGACCATCATACTTGGCTAGCTGGGCATGAGATTGTGTGTGTGCGTGTGTGAGATGGAGAGAGAACGAGGGGGAGAGATAGAGTTTTAGATGGGCCTATCGAGTTCGAGTGAGATATGCATGTGTATGTGTGACCCAGGTGGATGGAGAGTTTGAGAGAGGGGGGAGAGCTCCGAGATGACATAGTGGTGCGTGAGAGAGTTACGGGCAAAGAGCCAAGGAATTTGTGTGCGTACGATGAGTGCACCCAAGATATCTAGCTTGGACTAGCTAGAGTATCATGCATAGTGTGCGAGAGAGACCTATAGATGGTGTATATATGCATGCGAACTAGAAAGACCCCCCCCCCCCCCCACACACACACACACAGAGAGAGATGGAGAGAAAGGGAGAGGGACCAACCAGGTCTTTGTGTCGGATGCGTGCGACATAATTGAAGATTGTCGGAGAGAGAGAGAGAGAGAGAGAGAGAGAGAGAGAGAGAGAGAGAGAGAGAGAGAACAGGAGTCCGGGAGAGGGGGAGGTCGTGTTTTATGCATCAAAGACTGATATAAACCATGTTTCGATATAAACGTGCATTCAAATATTTAAATTGGAGAACATGTTGTCTGCAATCCGCACATGAACGGATATATGCGTATATCAAACAAGTTCATTAATTTGACTTTCAACATGTTCATGGAGTACTATAATACTGTACAATATGCTACTCGATTGAGGTGTTCAATTTTGGATTTAGTTCACTATTTTGACCTACTGAATGAGCTATTTCATTGAATCAAGATATTTCATTTTGGGTTTGATTCGCGTTTTTTAGTGGGTCAACTATTTGTCATATAGTAAATCGTTACTGAGGTGCACGTCCGGATGAACCAGGGCACAATCGCAGTAGTTCTCAGTAGTTCTCCTGGTGCTTCCTTAACCGATAGAGCGGAACATAAGGCAGCAAAACACAGGAGCCGGGCAAACCTAACATTTGACCAAAGACATGATTCAGAGCTGATGCATATAAGGCCAAACTCGCGACGCCGAACACTCCCTAAGGTATTCGGTCTTTATGATGTAAACCGGGCTAAACAGTGCCCTTTGTAATAAGCCCCTGCTGTCCAGGTACGTGCAATATTCTGACGTGGCCACATGCCAATACGTCAGCATCCATCTCAGTTGTATTGAGAATCCGGGGGATCTGTATCAACAAGAGACAGTAAAAAAGGTTTACGCAGGGTCTTAATCTAAAAAGAATCCTTGGAACGTGTCCCTGCTACACGTCTATGCCTGTGTCTCCGTTGTGCCGTATCCTGGACGGGTGTAGCACGATGGTCATCTGTGTCAATTATATAGCTACACCGGACTCGTCTAACCGTGTCCGTGGTCTTAACGACCTGTCAGATGCTCTAGCTGGTGAGGCCGTTTACTATGCGGCTGCCAAGGCAGCTGCACGGTCTTCTGTGCGCAAGGAGCGCTCAATATTTCCATTTACTATAATGATGCCACGTCAACCGGGCATCTTAAGCATGAGACAAGCGTAATGCGTATTGCGTTAAAGCGAGCGAAAGCTTCGCGTCCGAGTAGTGCTTGATAGCCACTTTGAAACGGAGCGATGTGGAAGGTTAACTTTTCGTTGCGGAAGTTATCAGGAAAGCCGAATATAACTTCTAGTAGTAGGGAGCCCATGCAATGGGCTTCTGGGCCTGGCGTTACTCCTTTAAAGGTAGTATTGCTATGGCTGATTTTTGTTGGGTCTATCCCCATTTTAAGGACTGTGTCCTGATATATCAGGTTTAAACTACTGCCTCCGTCCATCAAGACTCGTGTGAAGTGGTATCCGTCAATTATCGGGTCTAACACCAAGGCAGCCCATCCTGCATGCCGGATACTTGCCAAGTAATCCCGATGGTCGAACGTGATCGGTTGGGACGACCAGTGGCAGAACTCCGTGGTGATAGGCCCTGGGGCATGTGTCTCTATGAGTGCCGCATTGTTTCGCCCCTTCATCATGTGTAACACGTTTACTGTTTTGACTTCTGGTGGGAATTTCATCTATTCCCGAGTGCTTTGCTTGCGAGGCTCGTCCTCGTCTTCGCTTGGTGTATCCTGCCCCTTGTGTTCGGCGTTGAGCTTGTCGGACTGCTTGAAGACCCAAAATTCTCTATGGGTATGATTTGCAGGTTTATCGGGGGTGCTGTGGATCTGACATAGTTTGTCCAGAACCTTGTTTAGGCTGGACAGTTTGTCTCTGTTGCCTTTGGAGGGCAGCTTTTGCTGTCCTGGCCGAGAGCTTCTGAATTCGGCGTTTACCGCCATGCTCTTCGGGCTGTCTTCTTTATTCTGGCGCTTGTTTTTGCTGCGTCGTGGCTTCCCGTTTCCGTCCCTGACTTTGGATGTACTTGGGTCGCTGGTGCTACATCGGGCTAACCAGTTGTCCTTGCCCGCGCAAAAGCGGGTCATGAGGCTTGTTAATGCTGCCATTGTTCTCGGCTTTTCTTGGCCGAGGTGTCTGGCAAGCCATTCGTCTCGGACACTGTGTTTGAAAGCTGCTAAGGCTTCGGCGTCCGGACAATCGACTATTTGGTTCTTTTTAGTGAGAAACCTGTTCCAAAGCTTTCGAGCTGACTCTCCGGGTTGTTGAGTTATATGACTTAAATCGTCTGCATCCAGTGGTCGGACATAGGTCCCTTGAAAATTTGCCTGAAAAGCGTCCTCGAGCTCTTCCCAACTTCCAATGGTGTTTTCAGGGAGGCTTTTAAGCCAGTGCCGAGCTGGCCCTTTGAGCTTGAGGGGTAAGTACTTGATGGCATGGAGATCGTCTCCTCGAGCCATGTGGATATGGAGGATGTAATCCTCAATACAGACCCCAGGGTCTGTCGTTCCATCGTATGCCTCTATGTTTACGGGTTTGAATCCCTCTGGAAATTCATGGTCCAGCACCTCATCGGTGAAACATAGGGGGTGTGCGGCACCCCTGTATTTGGGTGTACCGTGGTGTTCGGATTTTTGTTGTGTTGCATTGCGTGCTGGAGCACACATTCTTGGCCCGTAGATGGATCTGGTTGCGCCGTCCTTTTGATGCGAGTCCTCACGTGGATCGCCTACTGGCTTGTGTGCGGCGTCGTTTGCCGCTCTATGTTGGCCACGAGGTCGTCTATCTGACCGGATGGCTGTTTTGTTTTTTGATTGCGGGGCTCTAAGGCCTCATCATCGAATTCAGGTAGTAGCTTTCGCTTCGGGTAGCTCTTTGTGTGGCGACTGCCGCCGTACTTTTCTGCGGTGTTGAGTACTTTACTCCATCTAATTCTGAGTGTATCTTGTGCAGCCTTGAGTTTTCGCTTCTGCTTTTTCAGACTCCGCACAGTGGCGACAAGCCTTTGATGGAGATTCTGTTGCTCCGGGTGCGTGTTCGGTGTGATGTCATCCGGACTGTTATCTTCCCCGGATACGGGTTGTTCGGTTTGACTCTCCGTGTTGCCATGGTCGGACGGTGGTTCAATGCCGTGTTCGTCGTCCGCTGGCTCACCCTGCTCTATCGCTGGGTTTATATGATCGATGTTTCTGCCGAGGAGGGATTTGGAGCAGCGCTTATGCCGCCGCTTTGACTGCTTCTCGAGGGAACGATCCTTCGCTGTGTCCTTGTTGTCGTTTTCTTTGGGTGTGTCCACCATGTATACATCATGGGATGAGGTGGCTGTCCAGTGCCCTGTGGGCAGTGGTTCCTGTTCGTCTCTTGCATCGTCTTCCATACCGTCGATGTCTTCGGAGTCGAAGTCGAGCATATTGGTCAAATCGTCGATAGTGGCTACTAAGTGGGTGGTGGGTGGGCGGCAAATTTCTTCATCATCCGCATCCCAATCCTACTAGACATAGTTCGGCCAGGACTCTCCCGACAAGGAGAGAGACCTTAATGAGTTCAGAATGTCGCCAAAGGGCGAGTGCTGAAAGATATCCGCGGAGGTGAACTCCATGATCGGCGCCCGGTCAGATTCGACGGGCGCAGGCGGTTCGGAGTCCGTGGCCAGGGAAGAATCCGACAGTTTGGCGTCACGGCTCTTGTGAAGGGTAAGGTCGATACTCGGCTTGATCTCTGTTGAGAATGCGGCCTCCGGGGCAGGGTCTATCCACTCGTCCATGGATCGCGCAAGTGGCTCCGAATTGAGGGTCGGAGCGATTGCCGGTGCGGTCTCTTGAACACTGTCCGATGGTAGAGCTAAATCATGCTCATCGTGACCGTGCGGCGCACTCGGCAAGGGCTTGAATCCGTCGAAGATCAAGTCTCCGCGCATGTCGGTCGTGTAGTTTAAGCTTCCAAACCTGACTTGGTGGCCAGGGGCGTAACTCTTGATCTGCTCCAGATGGCCAAGCGAGTTGGCCCGCAGTGTGAAGCCGCCGAATACAAAGATCTGTCCGGGGAGAAAAGTCTCACCCTGGACTGCATCGCTATCGATGATCGAAGGAGCCATCAAGCCTAACGATGACGACACAGAGGAACTCTCAATGAAAGCACCAATGTCGGTGTCAAAACCGGCGGATCTCGGCTAGGGGGTCCCGAACTGTGCGTCTAGGCGGATGGTAACAAGAGACGGGGGACACGATGTTTTTACCCAGGTTCGGGCCCTCTCGATGGAGGTAAAACCCTACTCCTGCTTGATTGATCTTTATGATATGGGTATTACAAGAGTTGATCTACCACGAGATCGAAGAGGCTAAACTTTAGAAGCTAGCCTATGGTATGATTGTTGTTCTTCTTGGTCCTACGGACTAAACCCTCCGGTTTATATAGACACCGGAGGGGGCTAGGGTTACACAGAGTCGGTTACAAGGAAGGAGATCTACATATCCATATTGCCAAGCTTGCCTTCCACGCCAAGGAGAGTCCCATCCGGACACGGGACGAAGTCTTCAATCTTGCATCTTCATAGTCCAACAGTCCGGCCAAAGGATATAGTCCGGTTGTCCGGATACCCCCTAATCCAGGACTCCCTCAGCGCCAATGTTGATTTTTGTAAGGAAAACTGCCTGGTAGTTTTGCATACTGAGCTGCATGAATGTACTATCTCATATCACGCACATTACTGAATTGTAGTGCTTCTCTGGTTGCCCATTCATTCATTGTGTCAATTTTGCTTTCGTATTACCTTACCTGGCTGATGATAGTTGTGCCATATTGTGTTAATTTGGGGTAGGCTAGTTGCCCAAACGTTCGTCGTGTCAATGTTGCTTTCCTATTATCTGACTTGGCCAATTATAGCAATGCTAGTGTGTTAATTTTGTGCAGGCTGCTGAAGATAACAAGACAAACTCTGGAAACAGCAAGGCTACCCCATTGTTTCTTTCCAGTAAATCTAGGCCAGGTAATATGGCAATAACTCATGATTAATCTATTTGGTTCCTGTCCTAATTTATGTTATGATGCAGTGGCTGAGACACTCTCCACTATCAATAATACAAGCCTGCCAAAATCGCCATCTGAATCTGTTCAGTATCCTCTGTCTCGAATGCAACGGAATAAATGTATGTTTGTGAACCAATTAATGGCTGAAGCAATGATGGAAATGGTGGATGAATCAGAGGTGCAGAGTCGTGCGAGACAACAACTGATCAATGTTTTCAGAGACAGTGTAGCAAAGCGGCAAGAACTTGCCCACATGCTTATGGGCGTCATGTGTGCTGAGGTTGCAGATTGTGACGTTGTAGATGGTTAGGTTCTGCTCATTTATTTGCACTGGCATCAATCTTTGATTGCCCAGTGGGTGTAATTTCCTGTAATATATGCTGGATGTGAAACATTATTCCCTGTATGTCGTACCTTTGCTCGTCGTAATGGGCTCAAATTATCTAATTTGGCCTAAAGACATGAACGAACTTTAGTGGGCCCATTAAGTTAATGGGCCGTTACTAGGCCAAAAGTTAATGGTCGGCCCTCTTACCTCCCGGGTCATTAACAGGCCGACATCAAAGCGGGCAACAGGTAGCCCCAATTTATTTCATAGGCCATTAACAAGCCGTTACTAAGTTTCGGCTAAATATGGCCCAACTATACCGTAGGCCTTTAGCAGGCCGAAAGAGATAGCGGGCTTGTACTGGACCATGAAGAGCATGGGCCGCTAAGAGGCCGAAAGTCAGGTCGTATTGTAAACGGCCCAAGTCTGTTGTGGGCCTTTAGCAGGCCGAAAGAGAAACCGGGCTGGTATTGGACCATGAAGGGCATGGGCCATTAAAAGGCCAAAACTAAGGTCCAACTACAAATGGCCCAACTCATTTATGGTCCGTTAACAGGCTGAAAGGCACACAGGGCCGGTAATTGGCCCAACACTTAAATGGGTCGCTAAAAGGCCAAAACTCAGGTCCGACTACAAATGGCCCAACTGATTTATGGGCCGTCAATAGGTTGAAAGTGACACCGGGCCAAAAATTGGCCCAACACTTAAATGGGCCGCTAAAAGGCCAAAACTCAGGTCCGACTACAAATGGCCCATCAGATTTATGGGCCATCAATAGGCTGAAAGACACACCGGGCCGGAAATTAGCCCAACAATTAAATGGGTCGCTAAAAGGCCGAAAGATGTACATCTTGAAAATTGGCCCCTCGATTAAATGGGTCGTTAACAGGCCGAAATCTCATCGTGCCGATATTGAGCCCAAATATATAGCGGGCTGTTAACGAGCTCGAACTGACGATGGGCTGCAATGGTGTCAAATCTTTAACGGGCCATTGACGGGCCGAATTGACACATCTCGTATGGGTCGTGGGCTTAAATGGACCTGACACAAGTAGGCCTTATATGGGCCGACCTGCGCCTTTTTCATCAGAATGGGCCACTGTTGGGCCATGCCACGTGTTGACCTATCATAGGCGCCTCCTGTCCAATTAGTGGATGACATCTGTTCCAATGGTGAGGCAACACGTGTTTCCTGCGGCCAATGATGATTTTACACGTGGAAAATCCCCATTGGTCTGGGCTGTTAACGGGTTATCGGATCCAAAACCGGACCCGATAGCTTAACGGCGTTCCGTTAAGGTGGATGCCACGTGTCGGTCACCCTTGACGAAAGCACTTATGTGACGCACAATTTATCGTCATGGAAGTGGACACTTCCGTGATGATAATTTTGGTAATGTCATGGAACACTTCTACGACAGCACATGTATGACTATCTTGATTCTGTCATAAATTTGTCATGGATGTACATGCATGACAAAAAACGCGACCTAGTGTGACAAACACGTATCATCACGGAAGTGTATTTTTTGTAGTGGTAGAGGGGGAGAAACCTCATAAGATCCAACTATAATAGAAAAGCTCGCGATACATCAAGATCGTACCACCTCAAGAACACGAGAGAGAGAGAGAGAGAGAGAGAGAGATCAAACACATAGCTACTGGTACATACCCTCAGCCTCGAGGGTGAACTACTCCCTCCTCATCATGGAGAGCACCGGAATGATGAAGATGGCCACCGGAGAAGGATTCCCCCTCCAGCAGGGTGCCGGAACAGGGTCCCGATTGGTTTTTGGTGGCTACAAAGGCTTGCGGCGGCAGAACTCCCGATCTATTCTGTTCCCCGAAGGTTTTAGGGTATATTGATATATATATATATATATATATATATATATATATATATATAGGCGATAGAAGTCGGTCAGGGGAGCCACGAGGGGCCCACGAGGGTGGAGGGCGGACCAAGGGGGGTGGGCGCGCCCCCCTGCCTCGTGCTCTCCTCGTTGATCCCCTAACGTGCACTCCAAGTCTCTCGGATTGCTTTCTTTCCAAAAATAACTCTCCCGAAGGTTTCATTCCGTTTGGACTCCGTTTGATATTCCTTTTCTTCGAAACACTGAAACAAGGGAAAAAAGGAACTGGCACTGGGGTCTGGGTTAATAGGTTAGTCCCAAAAATAATATAAAAGTGTTTAATAAAGCCCATAAACATCCAAAACAGATAATATAATAGCATGAATACTTCATAAATTATAGATACGTTGGAGACGTATCAGCATCCCCAAGCTTAATTCCTGCTCGTCCTCGAGTAGGTAAATGATAAAAGAAATAATTTATGAAGTGTGAATGCTAGCAGGTGCACAAGTTTAATCAATAATAATTTCAATCACCTTTTCTAGCATCATCATATGTCATAACAGTAGCTCAACTCATAGAACTTTTCATGATCAAGTAACAAGCTATTCACATGTTAAAGTATACATCATAAACTTTCTTGAAAACTAACAAACCGTGTTATTAGTCATCAAACAATTACAATTCATCTTATTTTCAGGAAGAGTCTATGTCAGAGCTTTGATTCAACAAACTTCACATACGCAACTATCATTTAGTCTTCCATGATTGCTACCACTCAAAGCATATTTTTAGAACAAATAGTATTCATCGAACACAGAGAAAGATAGGGGCTTAATGTTTCGCCTCCCAACCTTTTACCTCAAGGGTAATGTCAACAGTAATAATTCATGCTCAAATATATTTGAATGGCCATATATGCTTAGATCTTTCCATGACATGATGCTTGCCAACTAAAGAGTAGGTTGGAATGAGAAGGAATACTACTGACTCTTGCATAAAAGTAAAAGATAGGCCCTTCACAGAGGGAAGCAGGGATTTGCAGAGGTGCCAGAGCTCGAAGCAAAATCAGAGATGAAAATAATTTTGAGAGGTATGCTTTCATTGTCAACATAACGACCAAGAGTTCCCAATATCTTCCATACTACATACATTATAGGCGGTTCCCAAACAGAAAGGTAAATATTTTACTCCCCCTCCACCAACAATCATCAATCCATGGCTTGCCCGAAACAACGGGTGCCTCCAACTAACATCAATCCTGGGGGAGTTTTGTTTGCAATTATTTTTGATTTGATTTCGATCTTTTGATCATGGGACTGGGCATCCCAGTTACCAGCCATTTTTCTCGTGAACGATGAGCGGAGTCCACTCATCTTGAGAATAACCCACCTAGCATGGAAGATGCTGATAGCCCTAGTCGCTACATGAGCGATTCGGGCATACAAAACAGATTATTATTTGAAGGTTTAGAGTTTGACACATGCAAATTTACTTGGAACGGCAGGTAAATACCACATATAGGTAGGTATTGTGGGCACATATGGAAGAAACTTGGTTCAAGGGATTTGGATGCGCAAGCAGTATTCCCGCTTAGTACAGATATTTTGGCTTGCAAAGGATTCTAAATAGCAAGCACCACATGTTAGAGGATCCATAACAATATAACTTCTATACAAATATACTCAAGCATAACTCATTATGTTGTTTTCCTTGTCCAACTTCAACTAATTTGCTCAGGTTTGAAAATAATTAATGGGGATCACAATCATAGAAGATGTCCAGGATAGTATATTTATATGTGAAATCTCTCTTCCTTCAATATTCTTTCATGAATTGTTCAAGTGACCAATACAATGTTTGCTAACCTTCAATAAATTACCACCTCTACTTCTTATATGTAAAATAATTACTCCCATGGGATAAGCATATGAAACATATATAATTTCAGATTTATGACATTCAAATCATTCAACATTTACTCATAGGATATAAGTGAAGCACACGAGTAAATGGCAAACTACTCCAAAAAGATATAAGTGAAGATCAATGAGTAGTTAAATAATTATTTAGCTATGTGAAGACTCTCCCATTTAATAATTTCAGATCTTGGTATTTTATTCAAACAGCAGGCAAAACAAAAGAAAATAAAATGACGCTCCAAGCAAAACACATATCATGTGGTGAATAAAAATATAGCTCCAAGTAAGGTTACCAATGAACGAAGACGAAAGAGGGGATGCCTTCCGGGGCATCCCCAAGCTTAGGCTCTTGGTTATCCTTGAATATTACCTTGGGGTGCCTTGGGTATCCCTAAGCTTAGGCTCTTGCCACTCCTTATTCCATAGTCCATCGAATCTTTACCCAAAACTTGAAAACTTCACAACACAAAACTTAACAGAAAACTCATAAGCTCCATTAGTATAAGAAAATAAATCACCACTTAGGTACTGTTGTGAACTCATTCTAAATTCATATTGGTGTAGTATCTACTGTATTCCAACTTCTCTATGGTTCATACCCTCCGATACTACTTATAGATTCATCAAAATAAGCAAACAACACATAGAAAACAGAATTTGTCAAAAACAGAACAGTTTGTAGTAATCTGTATGAAACGCAAACTTCTGGAACTCTTAAAAATCTGCCAAAATAGGAAGACCTAGATAATTTGATTATTGATCTACTGCAATTGGAATCAGTATTTTATCTCTTTCTGGTGATTTTTAACAATTGTTTTTGTGAGAAGAAAGTTTCTGTCTTTTTCAGAAAGATCAAATAATTATCATCCAAGAAGATCCTATAGGTCTTACTTGGCACAAACACTAATTAAAACATAAAAACACATCTAACTAGAGGCTAGATGATTTATTTATTACTAAACAGAACCAAAAAGGAAGAAAGTAACATAAAATTGGGTTGCCTCCCAACAAGCGCTATCGTTTAACGCCCCTAGCTAGGCATGATGATTTCAATGATGCTCACATAAAAGACAAGAATTGAAACATAAAGAGAGCATAATGAAGTATATGACTAGCACATTTAAGTCTAACCCACTTCCTATGCATAGGGATTTTGTGAGCAAACAACTTATGGGAACAATAATCAACTAGCATAAGAAGGCAAAACAAGCATAACTTCAAAACTTTAAGCACATAGAGAGGAAACTTGATATTATTGCAATTCCTACAAGCATATATTCCTCCCTCATAATAATTTTCAGTAGCATCATGAATGAATTTAACAATATAACCAGCACCTAAAGCATTATTTACATGATCTACTTGCATAGAATATTTACTACTCTCCACGTAAGCAAATTTCTTCTCATGAATAGTAGTGGGAGCAAACTCAAAAAAATAACTATCATGTGAGGCATAATCCAATTGAAAATTAAAATCATGATGACAAGTTTCATGGTTATCTTTATTATTTATAGCATATGTGTCATCACAAAAATCATCATAAATAGGAGGCATGCTTTCATCATAACAAATTTGCTCATCAAAACTTGGGGGACTAAACATATCATCTTCATCAAACATAGCATCCCCAAGCTTGTGGCTTTGCATATCATCAGCATCATGGGTATTCAAAGAATTCATACTAACAACATTGCAATCATGCTCATCATACAGAGATTTAGCAACAAACATTCTATAGATTTCTTCTTCTAGCACTTGAGCACAATTTTCCTTTCCATCATTTTCACGAAAGATATTAAAAAGATGAAGCATATGAGGCTCCCTCAATTCCATTTTTTTGTAGTTTTCTTTTATAAACTAAACTACTGATAAAACAAAAGATTCGATTGCAAGATCTAAAGATATACCTTCAAGCACTCACCTCCCCGGCAACGGCGCCAGAAAAGAGCTTAGTTGACAGGGTGTGAGTGCCGCTTACCTAGCCTCCCCGGCAACGGCGCCAGAAAAGAGCTTGATTTCTACTACACAACCTTCTTCTTGTAGACGTTGTTGGGCCTCCAAGTGCAGAGGTTTGTAGGACAGTAGCAAATTTCCCTCAAGTGGATGACCTAAGGCTTATCAATCCGTGGGAGGCGTAGGATGAAGATGGTCTCTCTCAAACAACCCTGCAACCAAATAACAAAGAGTCTCTTGTGTCCCCAACACACCCAATACAATGGTAAATTGTATAGGTGCACTAGTTCGGCGAAGAGATGGTGATACAAGTGCAATATGGATGGTATATATAGGTTTTTGTAGTCTGAAAATATAAAAACAGCAAGGTAACTAATGATAAAAGTGAGCGTAAACGGTGTTGCAATGCTAGGAAACAAGACCTAGGGTTCATACTTTCACTAGTGCAAGTTCTCTAAACAATAATAACATAATTGGATCATATAACTATCCCCCAACATGCAACAAAGAGTCACTCCAAAGTCACTAATAGCGGAGAACAAAAGAAGAGATTATTGTAGGGTACGAAACCACCTCAAAGTTATTCTTTTGGATCGATCTATTCAAGAGTTCGTACTAGAATAACACCTTAAGACACATATCAACCAAAACCCTAATGTCACCTAGATACTCCAATGTCACCTCAAGTATCCGTGGGTATGATTATACGATATGCATCACACAATCTCAGATTCATCTATTCAAACCAACACAAAGTACTTCAAAGAGTGCCCCAAAGTTTCTACCGGTGAGTCAAGACGAAAACGTGTGCCAACCCCTATGCATAGGTTCATGGGCGGAACCCGCAAGTTGATCACAAAAACATACATCACGTGGATCAATAGAATACCCCATTGTCACCACGAGTATCCCACGCAAGACATACATCAAGTGTTCTCAAATCATTAAAGACTCAATCCGATAAGATAACTTCAAAGGGAAAACTCTATCCATTACAACAGAGTAGAGGGGGAGAAACCTCATAAGATCCAACTATAATAGCAAAGCTCGCGATACATCAAGATCATACCACCTCAAGAACACGAGAGAGAGAGAGAGATCAAACACATAGCTACTGGTACATACCCTCAGGCCCGAGGGTGAACTACTCCCTCCTCGTCATGGAGAGTGCCAGGATGATGAATATGACCACCGGAGAAGGATTCCCCCTCCGGCAGGGTGCCGGAACAGGGTCCCGATTGGTTTTTGGTGGCTACAGAGGCTTGCGGCGGCGGAACTCCCGATCTATTCTGTTCCCCGAAGATTTTAGGGTATATTGATATATATATATAGGCGAAAGAAGTCGGTCAGGGGAGCCACGAGGGGCCCACGAGGGTGGAGGGCGCGCCCAGGGGGTGGGTGCGCCCCCCTGCCTCGTGCTCTCCTCGTTGATCCCCTGACGTGCACTCCAAGTCTCCCGAATTGCTTTCTTTCCAAAAATAACTCTCCCAAAGGTTTCATTCCGTTTGGACTCCGTTTGATATTCCTTTTCTTCGGAACACTGAAACAAGGGGAAAACAGGAACTGGCACTGGGCTCTGGGTTAATAGGTTAGTCCCAAAAATAATATAAAAGTATTTAATAAAGCCCATAAACATCCAAAACAGATAATATAATAGCATGAATACTTCATAAATTATAGATACGTTGGAGATGTATCAATTATTCATGGTAGAATTGTATTAACTGAAAACTTAGTACATGTGTGAATACATAGACAAACAGAGTGTCACTAGTATGCCTCTACTTGACTAGCTTGTTGAATCAAAGATGGTTAAGTTTCCCAGCCATGGACATGAGTTGTCATTTTATTAATAGGTTCACATCATTAGAGAATGATGTGATTGACTTGACCCACTCCGTTAGCTTAGCAGATGATCGTTTAGTATATTGCTATTGCTTTCTACATGACTTATACATGTTCCTATGACTATGAGATTATGCAACTCCCGAATACCGGAGGAACACTTTGTGTGCTACCAAACGTCACAACATAACTGGGTGATTATAAAGGTGCTCTGCAGGTGTCTCCGATGGCACTTGTTGAGTTGGCATAGATCAAGATTAGGATTTGTCACTCAGATTGTCGGAGAGGTATCTCTGGGCCCTCTCGGTAATGCACGTCACTATAAGCCTTGCAAGCAATGTGACTAATGAGTTAGTTACGGGATGATGCATTACGGAGCGAGTAAAGAGACTTGCCAGTAATGAGATTGAACTAGGTATTCAGATACCGATGATCGAATCTCGGGCAAGTAACATACCGATGACAAAGGAAACAACGTATATTGTTATGTGGTTTGACCGATAAAGATCTTTGTAGAATATGTGGGAACCAATATGAGCATCCAGGTTCCGCTATTGGTTATTGACCGGAGATGAGTCTCGGTCATGTCTACATAGTTCTCGAACCCGTAGGGTCCGCACGCTTAACGTTCGGTCACGATCGGTATTATGAGTTTATGTGTTTTTATGTACCGAAGGTAGTTCGGAGTCCCGGATATGATCACGGACATGATGAGGAGTCTCGAAATGGTCAAGACATAAAGATCGATATATTGGATGACTATGTTTGGACATCGGAAAGGTTTCGAGAGAGCTCGGGCATATACCGGAGTATTGGTAACCCCTCGGGGAGTTTAATGGGCCATATGGGCATTAGTGGAGAGAGAGAGAGGGGCGGCCAGGGTAGGCCGCGTGCCCCTCCCCCTCTGGTCCGAATTGGACTAGGAAGGGGGGGCGGTGCCCCCTTTCCTTCTCCCTCTCTCTCCTCCTTCCTTCTCTCCTACTCCTACTAGGGAAAGGGGGGAGTCCTACTCCCGGTAGGAGCAGGACTCCTCCCAGGGTGCGCCATAGAGAGGGTCGGCCCTCCCCTCCTCCACTCCTTTATATACGGGGGTGGGGGCACCCCATAGACACACAAGTTGATCATTGATCTCTTAGCCATGTGCGGCGCCCCCCTCCACCATAATCCACCTCAATCATATCGTCGTAGTGCTTAGGTGAAGCCCTGTGCCGGTAGCTTCATCATCACTGTCATCACGCCGTCGTGCTGATGAAGCTCTCCCTCGACATTCTGCTGGATCATGAGTTCATGGGACGTCACCGAGCTGAACTTGTGCAGATCGCGGAGGTGTCGTACATTCGGTACTAGGATCGGTCGATCGTGAAGACGTATGACTACATCAACCGCATTGTCGTAACGCTTCCGCTTTCGGTCTACGAGGGTACGTGGACAACACTCTCCCCTCTTGTTGCTATGCATCGCCATGATCTTGCGTGTGCATAGGATTTTTTTTGAAATTACTACGTTCCCCAACAGTGGCATCCGAGCCAGGTTTATGCGTAGATGTTATATGCACGAGTAGACCACAAGTGAGTTGTGGGCAATAATAGTCATACTGCTTACCAGCATGCCATACTTTGTTTTGGCAGTATTGTTGGATGAAGCGACCCGGACCGACATTACACATACGCTTACGCGAGACTGATTCTACCGACGTGCTTCGCACACAGGTGGCTGGCGGGTGTCAGTTTCTCCAACTTTAGTTGAATCGAGTGTGGCTACGCCCAGTCCTTGTTGAAGGTTAAGACAACACATACTTGATGAAAAGTCGTTGTGGTTTTGATGCGTAGGTAAGAACGGTTCTTGCTCAGCCCGTAGCAGCCACGTAAAACTTGCAACAACAAAGTAGAGGACGTCTAACTTGTTTTTGCAGGGCATGTTGTGATGTGATATGGTCAAGACATGATGCTAAATTTTATTGTATGAGATGATCATGTTTTGTAACTGAGTTATCGGCAACTGGCAGGAGCCATATGGTTGTCGCTTTATTGTATGAAATTCAATCGCCATGTAATTGCTTTACTTTATCATTAAGCGGTAGCGATAGTCGTAGAAGCAATAGTTGGCGAGACGACAACGATGCTACGATGGAGATCAAGGTGTCGGGCCGGTGACGATGGTGATCATGACGGTGCTTTGGAGATGGGGATCAAAGGCACAAGATGATGATGGCCATATCATATCACTTATATTGATTGCATGTGATGTTTATCCTTTATGCATCTTATTTTGCTTAGTTCGGCGGTAGCATTATACGATGATCTCTCACTAAATTTCAAGGTACAAGTGTTCTCCCTGAGTATGCACCGTTCCGAAAGTTCGTCATGCCGAGACACCATGTGATGATCGAGTGTGATAAGCTCTACGTTCACATACAGCGGGTGCAGGCCAGTTTTGCACACGGTGAATACTCGGGTTAAACTTGATGAGCCTAGCATATGCAGACATGGCCTCGGAACACTGAGACCGAAAGGTCAAGCATGAATCATATAGTAGATATGATCAACATAGTGATGTTCACCATCGAAAACTACTCCATCTCACATGATGATTAGACATGGTTTAGTTGATATGGATCACGTGATCACTTAGGAGGTGTTTGGTTTGATCGTTTGGTAATGTAACCTGATAACAGCGGGAACCGAAAACGTTATTTTCTGTTTGGTTCGAGTTAAGCGTAATGAGGTCCCGTGTAATCAGATTATGCTGCTATTCAAATCTGACTCCGCCCACACCCCTCCGGTATCGGGTACCTCCCGATTTTCTAGCAGCAGTTATCCTCTCGGTCTAGAACAGAGATGCAAAGATGCACATGCTCGGGGGCTTGCGGGACCGGCGGCAGCCGGCGGCGCGCGAGACGGTGATGGCCGACGGTGCGTGAGACCGGGGCCGGCTGGCGGCGCTTGAGATAGAAGGACGGCCTCCGCGTGCATGATCCGAAGGGCCGACGGCGCTTAAGATCTGAGCAACCGGCAGTGCTGATTTCGAGGATGGACGGCGGCGCTTGAGAGCTTAGACGGCCGGGGCCTGGCAAGAGCAGGTCGCTGATGGAGAGGATCATGGTCGGAAAGCGGGATCAATTCCTTTACGTGAGCGAACCAAACAAACTTGGAAAGAATTCATTACACCTCGTAAAACGCCGTGATCTGATTACGTTTACGTTTACGTTACCATTTCTCTAGCCAAACACCTCCTTAGATGATTAAAGGGATTTCTATCTAAGTGGGAGTTCTTTAGTAATATGATTAATTAAACTTTAATTTATCATGAACTTAGTACCTGATAGTATTTTGCATGTCTATGTTGTTGTAGATAGATGGCCCGTGCTGTTGTTCCGTTGAATTTTAATGCGTTACTAGAGAAAGCTAAGTTGAAAGATGATGGTAGCAACTACACGGACTGGGTTCGTAACTTGAGGATTATCCTCATTGCTGCACAGAAGAATTACATCCTGAAAGCACCGCTAGGTGCCAAACCCGCTGCAGGAGCAACACCAGATGTTATGAACGTATGGTAGAGCAAAGCTGATGACTACTCGGTAGTTCAGTGTGCCATGCTTTACGGCTTAGAACCGGGACTTCAACGATGTTTTGAACGTCATGCAGCATATGAGATGTTCCAGGAGTTGAAGTTAATATTTCAAGCAAATGCCTAGATTGAGAGATATGAAGTCTCCAATAAGTTCTACAGCTGCAAGATGGAGGAGAATAGTTTCGTCAGTGAGCATATACTCAAAATGTCTGGGTACCAAAATCACTTGATTCAACTGGGAGATAATATTCCTGATGATAGTGTCATTGACAGAATTCTTCAATCACTACAACCAAGCTACAAGAGCTTCGTGATGAACTATAATATGCAAGGGATGGATAAGGCAATTCCCGAGCTCTTCGCAATGCTAAAGGCTGCGGAGGTAGAAATCAAGAAGGAGCATCAAGTGTTGATGGTCAACAAGACCACCAGTTTCAAGAAAAAGGGTAAAGGGAAGAAGGGGAACTTCAAGAAGAACGGCAAGCAAGTTGCTGCTCAAGTGAAGAAGCCCAAGTCTGGACCTAAGCCTAAGACTTAGTGCTTCTACTGCAAAGGGACTGGTCACTGGAAGCGGAACTGCCCCAAGTATTTGGCGGATAAGAAGGATGGCAAGGTGAACAAAGGTATATGTGATATACATGTTATTGATGTGTACCTTACTAATGCTCGCAGTAGCACGTGGGTATTTGATACTGGTTCTGTTGCTAATATTTGCAACTCGAAATAGGGACTATGGATTAAGCGAAAATTGGCTAAGGACGAGGTGACGATGCGTGTGGGAAATGGTTCCAAAGTCGATGTGATCGTTGTCGGCACGCTACCTCTACATCTACCTTAAGGATTAGTTTTAGACCTGAATAATTGTTATTTGGTGCCAGCGTTAAGCATGAACATTATATCTGGATCTTGTTTGATGCGAGACGGTTATTCATTTAAATATGAGAATAATGGTTGTTCTATTTATATGAGTAATATCATTTATGGTCATGCACCCTTGAAGAGTGGTCTATTTTTGTTGAATCTTGATAGTAGTGATACACATATTCATAATATTGAAGCCAAAAGATGCGGAGTTGATAATGATAGTGCAACTTATTTGTGGCACTGCCGTTTGGGTCATATTGGTGTAAAGCGCATGAAGAAACTCCATTCTGATGGACTTTTGGAATCACTTGATTATGAATCACTTGGTACTTGCGAACCATGCCTCATGGGCAAGAAGACTAAAACGCCATTCTCCGGAACAATGGATCGAGCAACAAATTTGTTGGAAATCATACATACTGATGTATGTGGTCCGATGAATGTTGAGGCTCACGGTGGGTATCATTATTTTCTCACCTTCACAGATGATTTGAGCAGATATGGGTATATCTACTTGATGAAACATAAGTCTGAAACATTTGAAAAGTTCAAAGAATTTCAGAGTGAAGTGGAAAATCATCGTAACAAGAAAATAAAGTTTCTACTATCTGATCGTGGAGGAGAATATTTGAGTTACGAGTTTGGTCTTCATTTGAAACAATGCGGAATAGTTTCGCAACTCACTCCACCCGGAACACCATAGCTTAATGGTGTGTCCGAATGTCATAATCGTACTTTACTAGATATGGTGCGATCTATGATGTCTCTTACTGATTTACCGCTATCATTTTGGGGTTATGCTTTAGAGACGGCTGCATTCACGTTAAATAGGGCACCATCTAAATCCATTGAGACGACACCTTATGAACTGTGGTTTGGCAAGAAACCAAAGTTGTCATTTCTTAAAGATTGGGGCTGCGATGCTTATGTGAAAAAGCTTCAACCTGATAAGCTCGAACCCAAATCAAAGAAATGTGTCTTCATAGGATACCCAAAGGAGACTGTTGGGTACACCTTCTATCACAGATCCGAATGCAAGACAATCATTGCTAAGAATGGATCCTTTATAGAGAAGGAGTTTCTCTTGAAAGAAGTGAGTGGGAGGAAAGTAGAACTTGATGAGGTATCTATACCTGCTCCCTTATTGGAAAGTAGTTCATCATAGAAATCTATTCCTGTGACTACTACACCAATTAGTGAGGAAGCTAATGATGATGATCATGTAACTTCAGATCAAGTTACTAATGAACTCGTAGGTCAACCAGAGTAAGATCCGCACCAGAGTGGTACGGTAATCCTGTTCTGGAGGTCATGTTACTTGACCATAACGAACCTACGAACTATGAGGAAGCGATGATGAGCCCAGATTCCACGAAATAGCTTGAGGCCATGAAATCTGAGATGGGATCCATGTATGAGAACAAAGTGTGGACTTTGGTCGACTTGCCTGATGATTGGCAAGCCATCGAGAATAAATGGATCTTCAAGAAAAAGACTGACGCTGACGGTAATGTTACTGTCTACAAAGCTCGACTTGTTGCAAAAGGTTTTCGACAAGTTCAAGGAGTTGACTATGATGAGACCTTCTCACCCGTAGCGATGCTTAAGTCCGTCGGAATCATGTTAGCAAGTGCTACATTTCATGATTATGAAATTTGGCAAATGGATGTAAAGACTGCATTCCTAAATGGATTTCTGGAAGAAGAGTTGTATATAATGCAACCTGAAGGTTTTATCGATCTAAAGGATGCTAACAAAGTGTGCAAGCTCCAGCGATCCATTTATGGACTGGTGCAAGCATCTCAGAGTTGGAATAAACGTTTTGATAGTGTGATCAAAGCATATGGTTTTATACAGACTTTTGGAGAAGCCTGTATTTACAAGAAAGTGAGTGGGAGCTCTGTAGCATTTCTAATATTATATGTGGATGACATATTGTTGATTGGAAATAATATAGAATTTCTGGATAGCATAAAAGGATACTTGAATAAGAGTTTTTCAATGAAAGACCTTAGTGAAGCTGCTTATATATTGGGCATCAAGATCTATAGAGATAGATCAAGACGCTTAATTGGACTTTCACAAAGCACATACCTTGATAAAGTTTTGAAGAAGTTCAAAATGGATCAAGCAAAGAAAGGGTTCTTGCCTATATTACAAGGTGTGAAGTTGAGTCAGACTCAATGCCCGACCACTCCAGAAGATAGAGATAAAATGAAAGGTGTTCCCTATGCTTCAGCCATAGGCTCTATCATGTATGCAATGCTGTGTACCAGACCTGATGTGTGCCTTGCTATCAGTTTAGCAGAGAGGTACCAAAGTAATCCAGGAGTGGATCACTGGACAGCGGTCAAGATCATCCTGAAATACCTGAAAAGGACTAAGGATATGTTTCTCGTTTATGGAGGTGATAAAGAACCCGTCGTAAATGGTTACATCGATGCAAGCTTTGACACCGATCCGGATGACTCTAAGTCACAAACCGGATACGTATTTATATTGAACGGTGGAGCTGTCAGTTGGTGCAGTTCTAAGCAAAGCGTCGTGGCGGGATCTACGTGTGAAGCGGAGTACATAGCTGCTTCAGAAGCAGCAAATGAAGGAGTCTGGACGAAGGAGTTCATATCCGATCTAGGTGTCATACCTAGTGCATCGGGTCCAATGAAAATCTTTTGTGACAATACTGGTGCAATTGCCTTGGCAAAGGAATCCAGATTTCACAAGAGAACCAGACGCTTCAATTCCATCGCGATCAAGTCAAGGATCGCGGAGGTGCCGTACGTTCGGTACTAGGATTGGTTAATCGTGAAGACGTACGACTACATCAACCGCGTTGTCATAATGCTTCCGCTTTTGGTCTACGAGGGTACGTGGACAACACTCTCCCCTCTCGTTGCTATGCATCACCATGATCTTGCGTGTGCGTAGGATTTTTTTTGAAATTACTACATTCCCCAACATATCATATATACCTTTGTTGACATTGCCCCCCTTCTCGTTGACCAGATACTTGGGGCAATTCTGCTTCCAATGGCCAATTCCCTTTTCAATAGAAGCACTCAGTTTCTGGCTTGCATCCAACCATGAGTTTCTTCACGAGAGGGGCAACTGCTTTGCCACTCTTCTAGAAGTTTCCCTTCTTTCCCTTGCTCTTCTTGAAACTGGTGGTTTTATTGACCATCAACACTTGATCCTCCTTCTGGATGTTTGACTCAGCGACTTTCAGCATCACGAACAGCTCGGAGACTGACTTGTTCATCCCTTGCATGTTATAGTTCAACACAAAGCTCTTGTATCTAGGTGGTAGCGATTGAAGAACTCTGTCAGTGACCGCCTCAGACGGGAGCTCAACTCCCAAATCAACTAGACGGTTGTAATACCCAGACATTCTAAGTACATGCTCACTGATAGAGTCGTTCTCCTCCATCTTCCAGGCATAGAACTTATTGGAGGTCTCATACCTATCGATCCGGGCATTTGTCTCAAAAATAAACTTCAACTCCTGGAATATCTCATGTGCTCCATGACATTCAAAATGTCTTTGAAGTCCCGGTTCTAAGCCATACAACGTGGCACACTAAACTATTGAGTATTCATCAACACGTGACTGCTAGGCGTTCACAACGTCCACAGTCGTTGGAGGGTGTGGCGCACCAAGCGGTGCATCAAGGACATAAGACTTTTGGGCAGCCATGAGGATAGTCCTCAGATTATGGGCCCAGTCCACAAAGTTGCTTCCATCATCTTTCAACTTAGCTTTCTCTAGGAACGCATTGAAATTCAGGGGAGCTACCACGCGAGCCACTGTTCTACAACATAATTTGCAAAGATAACTTAGACTATTGTTCAAGATAATGAGTTCAATTAATCATATTACCTAATAAATCCCACTCAAATCAACATCCGTCCGGTTGCCCGAGTGTAACATGATCTAAATTCACCAAGCCAAGTCCAACCATCACGTGAGATGAAGTGGTTTCAATGATGAACATCTCCATGTTGATCATATCTACTATATGACTCATGTTCGACCTTTCGGTCTCTTGTGTTCCAAGGCCATGTTTGTACATGCTAGGCTCGTCAAGTTTAACCCAAGTGTTCCACATGTGCAAAACTGGCTTGCACCCGTTGTATGCGAACATATAGTCTATCACTCCTGATCATCACGTGGTGCTTCGAAACGACGAACTTTCGCAACGGTGCACACTTGGGGAGAATGCAATTTTATCTTGAAATTTTAGTGAGGGGTCAGCTTATAATGCTACCGTAAGTGACATGATATGTCCATCATCTTGTGCTTTTGATCACCATCTTGAAAGCACCGGCATGCATGATCTCAATCATCACCAGCATGACATCATGGTCTCCATCATCGTGTCGCCATCGGGGTTGTCATGTCAACCATGCTTCTACAACTATTGCTACCGTTTAGCAGTTAAGTAAAGGATTACATAGCGCTTAATGATTGACACACGGGTCATACAATAATTAAAGACAACCCTATGGCTCTTGTTGGTTGCCGTATTCATTGACATGCAAGTCATGATAATCTATACAAACACGATCATCTCGTACATCAAATATATCTCATCATTTCTTTGGCCATATCATATCACAACATACCATCCAAAAACAAGTTAGACATCCTCTACTTTGTTGTTGCATGTTTTACGTGGCTGCTATGGGTAACTAGTAAACCGTTCTTACCTACGCAAAGCCACAACCGTGATATGCAAGTTGCTATTTAACCTTCTACAAGGACCACCTTTGTCGAATCCAATTCAACTAAGGTGGGACAGGCAGACACCCGCCGACCATCATTATTCAACTCAATGGAACCGGTCTCATGTGCGTGGACATGTAAAGTTGGTCCGGGCCGCTTCATCCCACAATACCGCTGAATCAAGAAAAGACAAAGGAAGGAAGCAATCTGAATATCAACACCCACAAACTCCTTTGTGTTCTACTCATGATGTCATCTACGCATAGACCTAGCTCATGATGCCACTGTTGGGGAATGTTGCGTGGGAAACAAAAAATTTCCTTCACACACCAAGATCAATCTAGGAGATGCACATCTACGAGAGGTGAGACTGGATCTAAATACCCTTGTAGATCACTAAGTGGAAGCGTTAAGAAACACAGTTGATGTAGTCAAACGTCTTCGTGATCAAATCACGATCCGTGCATGAACTCCTGATCAAGTGCCGAACGGACGGTACCTCTAGGTTTATCACACGTGCGGCTCGGTGGCATCATATCCTTCTTGATATAGCAAGCGAGAGAGAAGGGGTAGATGAGATCGATACCAAAACGACGGTATGGTGGTGGTGGTGGCAGCGGAATTCTGGCTGGGCTTCGCCAAGCGCGTACCGGTGAAACGTGGGAGGAGTTGGGAGAGGTAACAGGCAATGGTCGAAGGGTGGCTGGCCCCAATGCCTACCCACCTTTATATAGGCGTGGAGGGGCCTGGTGGCTTCCCTCACAGGCCCTAGGGTCGTTGGCCAAAGGGGGAGTGATGTCTACTAAGCAACTTTATTATTGTAGACTCGTGTTGGGCCTCCAAGCGCAGAGTTTTGTAGGACAGTGTCGATTTTCCCTCAAGTGGATGACCTAAGGTTTATCAATCCATGAGAGGCATAGGATGAAGATGGTCTCTCTCAAACAACCCTACAACCAAATAACAAAGTGTCTCTTGTGTCCCCAACACATCAAATACAATGGTAAATTGTATAGGTGCACTAGTTTGGCTAAGAGATGGTGATACAAATGTACTAATGATAGTAGATATTGATTTTTGTAATAATAACTATAAAAAACAGCAAGGTAGCAAGTAGAGCAGAAACGGTACTGCAATGCTTGAAAATGAGGCCTAGGATCCGTACTTTCGCTACTGCAATCTCTCAACAATGCTAATCTAATTGGATCATATAACCATCCCTCAAAGTGCGATGAAGAATCACTCCAAAGTTCCTATCTAGCGGAGAACATAAGAGGAAATTGTTTGTAGATATTCTTTCCAATCGATCTACACAAGAGTTCGTACTAAAATAACACCAAGTTATTATTTCCGACCGATCTATCAAGAGTTCATACTAAAATAACACGAAGTTATTCTTTTCGACCGATCTATCAAGAGTTCGTACTAAAGTAACACCAAAGCAAATTCAGATTCATAATACTCAATACAACACAAACAACCTCAAAGAGTGCCCCAAGATTTCTCCCGAAGAAACAAAAGACGAGAACGTGCATCAACCCCTATGCATAGATTACCTCAATGTCACCTCAGGAATCCGCGAGTTGAGTGCCAAAACGTATCTCAAATGAATCAATATGATACCCCATTGTCACCACGGGTATCCATAGCAAGACATACATCAAGTGTTCTCAAATCAATAAAAGTATTCAATCCGATAAAACGAAATCTCAAAGGGAAAACTCAATTCACAACAAGATAGAGAGGGGAAAACACCATATGACCCGACTATATTAACAAAGCCCGCGATACATCAAGATCGTGACATCTCAAGAACATGAGAGAGAGAGAGATTAAACACATAGCTACTGTTATAAACCCTCATCCCCGAGGGTGGACTACTCCCTCCTCATCATGGTGACCGCCGGGACGATGAAGATGGCCACCGGTGATGATTTCCCCCTCTGGCAAAGTGCCGGAACGGGGTCTAGATTGGTTTTTTGTGGTTACAGAGGCTTGCGGCGGCGGAACTTCTGATCTAGGGTTATCTCCGGGTTTTTTGGAACATTTGAGAATTTATAGGGCGAAGAGGCGGTGCGGGAGGCCACCGAGGTGGGCACAACCTACCAAGGCGCGTATGGGCCCCCAGGCGCGCCCAGGTGGCTTGTGCCCCCTCGTGGCACCCCTCTGGTACTTCTTTGGCCCACTGGATGTCTTCTGCTCCAAAAAAATATCCAAAAAGTTTTGTTGCGTTTGGACTCCGTTTGGTATTGATTTTCTGCGAAGTAAAAAACAATAACTGGCACTGGGCACTATGTCAATAGGTTAGTCCCAAAAAATGATATAAAGTTGCTATAAAATTATTGTAAAACATCCAAGAATGATAATATAACAACATGGAACAATTGAAAATTATAGATACGTTGGAGACGTATCAACATCCCCAAGCTTAATTCCTCCTCGTCCTCGAGTAGGTAAATGATAAAAATATAATTTTTTATGTGGAAAGGTTGGAAAAAGAGGTAGGCGTAAGCGAGGCGGTTGGCCTTCGCCTGGTGCCTAGGTGGAGCCTAAGCGCCTTTGGCGCAGCCTAGGCAGTAATATAGTTTTTACTCATAGTGTATTTGTGATTATTATTTGGGTGTTGATATTAGTTTAGGGCATATAAATAAGTTAATTACCATCTACTGCCATTGGAATATAACCGGTTTAGCATATCGATGTAGTATGTGGCATGATTTCTTGCTTGGGTAGGCAATTCCTTGCTTGCCCTGCCTAGACATCCATTTATGCCCTAGGCGAGGCGTTTGGCCATTGCCTAGCGCCTTCTAGGCACTGCCTTTTCCAACAGACTGTGGAATACTGCCTATCATGTTCATCACATATTCTTTTCTTTGGTAGCATTGACATTTGGACTTTTATATGATTCAACGCAATAGTCTAGTTTTGACATGAAGATTTCAATACTCATGCATATCAACAAGTAACCATGTCTTTCAAAATATCAACACTAAAGCAAGTTATCCCTAGCCCATTATGCTCAGTCATTGATCCATTCATGAAACACACTCGCATATTAGCTACACCCAATGCTCAAGTAAAATCATAGTGCCCCTTAGTTGGTGCTTTATAAGAGAAGATGAAGAAAGGCCCTTCGCAGAGGGTGTCGGTGTCAAAACCGGTCGATCTCAGGTAGAGGGTCTCGAACTGTGCGTCTGAGGATCGAAGGTAACAAGGGACACAGGGAACACGATGTTTACCCAGGTTCGGGCCCTCTTAATGGAGGTAAAACCCTACTTCCTGCTTGATTGTCTTTGATGACTATAGGGGTTACAAGAGTTGATCTACCTCAAGATTGTAATGGCTAAACCCTAGAAGTCTAGCCGATGTGAATTCTGATGGCCTCTATGGACTAAACCCTCCGGTTTATATATACACTAGAGGGGCCTAGGGTTGTACAGAGTCGGCTTGCAGAAGAAGGAAATTACATATCCGGACGCTAATCTTGTCATCCATGCATAGGAGAGTCCTATCTGAACACGAGGAAAGGTCTTCTACCTTTTATCTTCACGGCCCATCAGTCCGGCCCATATCACATAGCCCGGACACTCGAGAACCCCCTAATATAGGACTCCCTCAGTAGCCCCTGAACTAGTCTTCAATGATGATATGTTCGGCACGCAGATTATCTTAGGCATTGCAAGGCGGGTTCCTCCTCCCGAATACTTCAATGTAATCTTCTGAATAAAAGAACTGTATCCAGCTCTGCATGACAGTCACAACCCTCAATCATTAGTGGTACAACGATGTGCTATACAAACAGTTTTTAACCCCTTTCCGCGACGACATTTGGAACCGTCGCCAAGTGAGTGTGGGCGATAGGGGGTCCTTCCCACATGACCCAGAAACCGTCGGGATAGGCCCTCCTGGGACACTAAATGAGCTCGTGTGCGATCGGACAAGGCATCGAAACCCAATCATTTATGTAGGTATGTACATCCCACAAGGTGGATCCCAGAAAATCATTTCCGTAGGTATGTACATCCCACACGGTGAATCCCAGAAAATCATTTCCGTAGGTATGCACATCCCACACGGTGAATCCTAGAAAAACATTTCCGTAGGTAAGTATATCACACACAGTTCTTTGTGTAGAAACTTTTGTGCAAGGTGGCCTAACGCAAGCAGTTTGCTGCCGGAAGCCGTGTGTGATTCTTAGTTGATCGAACACGCCTACTTTCTAGAAACCGTGCGGGTTGTTTGAGTTCATCTCCCACGGTGATGTCTGAGTAACCGTCTACAATAGAAAACCCAAATAAGCAGGGTAATTGGCCTATTATTGATAATCCACGTACTAATCAAACTGATAATTCTTATAAAACATGCCAGATATTTCATATTCGTATAAAAGCAACCAAGATTTCATAATCAAATTACATCAGATAGCTTCGGCACTAAGTTACGCCATTACACAGCAGCACCAAGGTTTCACATGCAGCATCAAAAACCTTTGGAAAGTAGCATCATACACGGTAAATAGATAGATGAATCTCATCTGGGAAACTGCAGAAGCAAAAGGCAAATATTGAGCCTTCAGTGATGTTTAATGTCCTTGCAACTTTAGGCCAGTGGCTATGGATAATTGCCTGCCCAACCTTCGTCCTCTTAAGTAAGACTTCAATATTGTACCGTGGGTGTTGAATGAACACCTTCCTCGCCTCTTGACCATGCAGGTGGTTTGAGAGGTAATCATCGGTGAACTGCTTTGAAAAGTACTGAAAACAAAGCTATGCATAAATCGCTGTTATACATTTTGAAATGGCGCAAGGGGTAAAAACAAGGTAAAAGAGTTGGTACCATACTATAGTTGACTAATGTCTTCTTTATTGTGCAAACAAAGATCTTGCTGTTATTCGTCGCAAGTTTCTTCATCCTAACAATCTTTCTGAGTTTCTTGACTTGACTGATATTCATGGACATCTCATTTCCCCATATACAAAATGGGTCGAACAGTGGGTCTAAGCCTCTAACAGCAGGACCTACATGTGCAAGACCAAATTGTAAGAAACCTAAATATTAGAATGATTCTTGCAACTGCACAATAATGTGCTAGTAGCCAAAGGACCCTGCTTGAACAAACCTCGATGGTAAACCGAAGTGTCTCCCATTGTTTCCCTGCAACACACATAAGGAAGATCTTGATTAGGTTAACTGAGAGTTGCCATACTATCAGTAGAATATGTATTGAGTACAACCAAATTCGATTGGTTTCACATGCATAACAATACAAAATTTTACTCAAAGCAAATGAAAATCAAATTGCAGAACTGAACCAAACAGTTAAATGGACAGAAGACCAAATGAACCAAAATAGTTAACTGAGCACCACATTGTAGAATAGAAACATGTACTAGAAGATAAGATAGTTAACAAAACAAAGAATGCTTGAGAACAGTACTACGAAATTTAGCAACTGTTGGACCAAAGTGTTAACTGAACATTACATTTCAGAGGACCAAACTATTAATTGAACATCAGATTGCATATTAACATTACAGAGGACAAATCACTTGAAGGCACTGGCGGTGGCCTCTAGAAAACAACACGAACTGTCTTTTAAAGTAGACAACCGCGTGGCGGTGTCGACAGTGGCCTCGAAGACGAGGTGCTCCTCCAAGATTTGGCGGTTGACACGCATGGCAGCCATAGCGACCTCGTGCGCGCATGCGGCCGCATGCTACTGAGATCCATGTTATACTGCGTGCAAAATGGTTGTGGGTGGCGCTTAATTGGAGGGGGGTAGTGATTTCGGTGGAAGGTGTTGGGCCATCGGTCGGGGAATGTGGGACGGGAAAGGAGGAGGATGGTGTGGGTGGGGTGTGGATTACCTGACCATATCAACGAGGCCGCACAGCAAGAAGAAGGGTCGGCGGCGAGGAGGCCGCGCAGTAAGAAGAAGGGTCGCTGGCGAGGAGACGGCGCTGCAAAAAGAAGGGTAGCCGGGGAGGAGGCGGCGCTGCAAGAAGAAGTGTCGCCGGCGAGGAGGTTGAGCTGCCAGTAAGCAGCAGTGAAGGTTTGAACTTGGAAAGCAAGGAGGAACAGTGGAAATGTGGCTTTTGGTAGGAGGGAGGGGGCGGGGAGATAGCTATTTCCACGGTGGCAAAAAAATTTCGCTCGGTACCGCGAGAAACTGGCGCGCAAGTGTGGTTCAAGCGGGGGCGGTGGACTGTGGACGACGAAGCTTCCTGCCTAAGCCAGACAAGACGGTGCGCCAAGATATTTTATATCGCATCCCACACGATTCTTTCTAGTAAACTATTTGTGGTATACCTATTTTTTCATTATGTTTTGAAAGACAAAATGGTGTTAAGGAGGGAAAGGATGGTGTTTGAATTGCTAGAACATTTACGTACAGTGAACATGCAACTAGTACATGAGTGTCCTGTTTAAATTTGGAATTATTCCGGGTTCGTTTGGCATTTTTATGCATTAATTGGGTTTCTGGGCATTTAATGTGCATAATTCAAATTTGAACTACAAGCACATGCTACAATGCACCAAAGTTTGTTGAAAAATCACATGTGTGTCTTTGGATGAATTTATAGGTACCATGCAAGAAATGGGAATGAAATTCAAACATCTGGGCGTCGTGGCTCGACCGAAAAGATTGAGAAACTTGGTTTTTTAATTCCTGTAAATCCAAAACACGCCTGAAAATAATGAAACTTGGCACGGTGTCATGACATGGCACCAACATGCTGCGATAAATTTTTGGCCGAATTGGGACAACCTTTTGTGTAAGCTTCTTGCAGACCGGAGCTTCCCTCGAGAAGGCTCGTGGTTCCGAGAGGGAATGTGTCACCTCCGTGTGTGAAACGACATACGTACACTGCCTTCTCCCGCTTTAATTTTTTTACACAGGCAGATTAGACCAAATAGAAGTATCGTGCTAAATTTTGGAATTATTCCGGGCTCGTTTGACCTTTTTATACATTAATTGAGTTTCTGCGCATTTGATATGCATAATTCAAATTTGAACTACAAGCACATGCTCTAGTGCGCCAAAGTTGGTTGAAAAATCACATGTGTGTCCTTGGGGGGATTTATAGGTCCCATGAAAAAATGGGAATGAAATTCAAACATCTCGGCGTCGTGGCTCGGACAGAAAGATTGAGAAACTTAGTTTTTTAATTCCTGTAAATCCAAAACACGCCTGAAAATCATGAAACTTGGCATGGTGTCGTGACATGGCACCAACATGCTGCGGTAATTTTTTTGGCCGAATTGGGACATGCTTTGGTGTAAGCTTCTTGCAAACCGGAGCTTCCCTCAAGAAGGCTCGTGGTTCCAAGAGGGAACGTGTCACCTCCGTGTGCGAAACGACATACGTACACTGCCTTCTCCCGCCTTAATTTTTTTACACAGGCAGATTAGACCAAATAGAAGTATCATGCTAAATTTTGGAATTATTCTGGGTTCGTTTTGCCTTTTATACATTAATTGAGTTTATGTGCATTTAATGTGCATAATTCAAATTTGAACTATAAGCACATGCTCCAGTGCACCAAAGTTGTTTGAAAAATCACATGTATGTCCTTGGGTGAATTTCTAGGTTCCATGCAAGAAATGGGAATGAAATTCAAACATCTGGGCATCGTGGCTCAGCTGAAAAGATTGAGAAACTTGGTTTTTTAATTCCTGTAAATTTGAAACACGCCTGAAAATCATGAAACTTGGCATGATGTCATGACATGGCACCAACGTGTTGTGGTAATTTTTCTGTCCGATTTGCGAAGGCGCACACATTGACAATCAACAAAGTCACTCTGGAACAAGTGGTGTCACATTACAAATCGGAAACACAAGTATTATTGAAACCATGGGCGTTCTACTTACCAATTACGTGTCGCCACACATCCCCTTTTTTTATTGGCTAGGAGGTGCCGTGCGGGGTAGCTATTTGAGTACGAGAGGCGTGTGATCAGACCCCTGCGTGTTCTCATTGTGAGGAGAGCCCTTTGACTGCTACCCGCCACGCACCTACCTTCCAACGTCTCCTTAATGGAGCTCGAGTCTCTGTTCTACGACGTGGCTATATGTCTCATTGGACTGAGATTTAAGGACAATGATAGTGGATAATAATTGTCTTACATATTTAGGAACATAATTAAAAAAGCCACATGCGGCAACGCCCTAAATACACAAGGGAAAAAGAAGAAGGAACACAACGATCTGGCTCGTTGATCTCTACGTTGCTGCAGGCCGCGGGAACTAGTCTCCGCGGCGAGTGGAGATGAGCTCTTTCTTGTCCTCAAGATGCTGCTTGAGAGCATCCACGGATTCCTCCACCAGCCTTCTTTGCTCGATGCGGAGCATGGCATTCTCGTCCATAAGTTTCTCGACGATGATGTCGGTCCTCTTCAACAAGGTGGTGGTATCCTCCTGCTGCTCCGCACTTCCGGCGATCTTCACCCTCAGCAACTCGCGCCCGTCCCGGAGCTTCGCATTGCTCTCATTTAGTTGCCGGATGACGCCGATAGCCTATTCAAAAGCGGCTTTCATGTCGTCCTGCAACCTCGCCCAGCCGGATATCTGATCCATCTGGCTATGGACGATCGCATGCATGCGCCTGTAAGAGTCCTCGCCTGCCCGAGAGACATTTTCCCAGGCTGCTGCAGCGCGGGAGGACATATCTGCTGCATTCGCAGCGCGGCAGGACATCTCTTCTGCTTCTGCGACGCGGCCGGACCAGTCTGCCGCATCGACGGCGCAGTGGGACCTGCGTGCTGCTTCGGCGGCGCGGTGGGACCTCTGTGCTGTTACGGCCGCGCGGCGGGACATGCCGGCTGCGTTCACGGCGAGGCAAGATATCTCTCGTGCTTCCGCTTCCATGCTCGCATCTCCCTAGTGGCAATCTCTCGACCCAGAACTCACGCTGGACATGGCAGACGCAAAGGGAACGATGATGAATGACTTGTTTGTTTTTGTGGATGAGGAGTTGAGGAGGAATGTGCAGTCATCTTGGAGTAGTAGTATTTATAACCGAGTAGTAATACGCTCCTAAGTGGGAAACTGTTTAGGTTTTGATCGGTGTGAACAGGTTTGCAATTTGTAATGTGACGGGACACATGCTCAAAATTTACTGACGGTTATAAGTGCGACTGAGGGAGTCCTGGATTAGGGGGTGTTCGGGTAGCCGGACTATACCTTCGCCGGACTCCTGGACTATGAAGATACAAGATTGAAGACTTCGTCCCATGTCCGGATGGAACTTTCCTTGGCGTGGAAGGCAAGCTTGGCGATGCGAATATTCAAGATCTCCTACCATTGTAAACGACTCTGTGTAACCCTAACCCTATCCGGTGTCTATATAAACCGGAGGGTTGTAGTCCGTAGGACAATCAACTCCATACACAACAATCATACCATAGGCTAGCTTCTAGGGTTTAGCCTCCTTGATCTCGTGGTAGATCTACTCTTGTACTACCCATATCATCAATATTAATCAAGCAGGAGTAGGGTATTACCTCCATCGAGAGGGCCCAAACCTGGGTAAAAACATCGTGTCCCTTGTCTCCTGTTACCATCCGGCCTTGACGCACAGTTCGGGACCCCCTACCCGAGATCCACCGGTTTTGACACCGACATTGATGCTTTCATTGAGAGTTCCTCTGTGCCGTTGCAATCAAGAAGGATGCCTCTTCCCGTCTTCAAAGACGGCGCTGTTACTAAGGGAGCCTTGGCTGTTGGCCAAACCCTCCGGCTAGGTGGTTTTCTCATGACCGCCTGTTCGGCCGTTGCACCGACGGTGACCTCTCGAGTCATCGAAAGCAACCTTCACATCAGCTCGGAGCTTGTCGAGCAGCTAGATCCGATGGAGCTCTCTTCCGTAAACGAGCTCTTGGATCGCATCGCCGCCCTGGGGGTCGCTACGGATTACGACCAGGTTGGGCTTAAACCCGATCTAAGAGAAATTAACTGTCCCCAAGTCACCCACCACGTTGCCGTGGTAGAGGCGCAGTGCGGCGACCCTTCATCTATTTTAAGGACTAGCTACGTCCGAATTCCCGACCCCTCCAAGCCGGATATCCGCGGAGGGGAGGATATGACTCAAGACCTGAGCTTAGAATCAGGCAACGGGCTAGATTCATTGGACAACATCCAAGACTCCGAACTTCAGAGTTCGGAAGCTCTTCGGCCTCCGAATCTTAGATTGGGTGAGGTTTCAGATTCAACGACCCCCGCCCGCCCGAACATAAGCGATCTTTCCCAAATCAGGCAAAGGCCCGAGGAAACAGTACATCATTACTAGGCCAGATTCCTCCTGGTTATGAACATGATAAAGGATTGCCGCGAGGGAGACGCAATTTCAATCTTTTGCAGAAATTCCACGGATGAGGGACTACTTAACGCCATAAGTCGTCGCGATATTACACGCTTCGCTGACTTGGCGTCCATAGTACAAAAGTACTGTGCGATGGAAAGCGCCTGGAAAACCGAAATAAAATTTTGGGATAATTCGGCCTTGAATAGCAATCACGTCCGAACTAAGAGGGTGCATCATAGTAAGACACCCGGGTTAAATATCAAAAAGCCAAAACCCTCTACATGGCATGGAACCGTACTAGAAAGGTGGCTTGATGGACCCTGTAAAATCCACAGTACAGAGGACGCCACACCAACTCACAACCTTAGAGCATGTTGGATACTCCGGCAGGTGGCCAAAATTGGCGAGGACCTCTTAACTTCGGAGGCCGCAGAAAGCCACCCCGAGGACACCAGTACCGTTCTCACAGTCTTCGAGACTTTTGCATCAAACAATATGCGAAAAAGAACACTCCGCAGCTTTGCCGAAGTCTATCAAGTAGCAACGATAAACCCATGGAGCGACACAGCTATTACCTTCAATGCAAGCGATGTACCTAAATTCCGAACAGCCCGAGCACCAGTCGCACTGGTCCTCAGCCCAATAGTGGACGGCTTTCGCCTCACCAAGGTACTCATGGATGGAGGCAGCGGATTGAACCTCATTTATGAGGAAACCCTCCAAAAAATGGAAATAGACTGGAACCGCATCGAGCGAAGCAGCACAACCTTTAGAGGAATAATCCCCAGTCGGGAAGCGCGCTGCACAGGAAAAATCACACTAGATGTGGTGTTCGGCGCGCCGGATAATTACAGGTCCGAAGAGGTCACGTTCTAGGTGGCCCCGTTCAATAGCGGATACCACGCTATACTAGGGCGGGAGGCATTTACAATCTTCCAAGCAATACCCCATTACGGGTACATGAAGCTCTAGATGCCCGGGCCGAACGAAATTATCACTCTCGCTAGTGATCCGGACATAGCACTCCGTGCCGAAAACAAGACGGCTGCATTGGCCCTTGAAGCACTATCCGAAGCCTTAGCGGCTGAGGAACTGGCTGCGCTGCGCTCCACGTTTAATAGGGATGATGTGATACTCGATAAGAGATCCAAGTCCACATCCTTCAAGCCAGCGGACGAAATAGTAAAATTCCAGGTCCATCCAACGGATCCCAGTAAAATAGCTTCCATCGGGGCACGACTGAACCCGGATGTAGACGCCGCACTGCGAGAATTCCTACAAGAGAACTGGGACATTTTCGCCTGGCACCCTTCATACATGCCAGGAATCCCACGCAAGCTGGCCGAACACAGCTTAAATATCCTGAAAGGATTCAAACCTGTCAAACAAGCCCTTCGGCGTTTTTCCGAACCGAGGAGACAGGCTATGGGAGAGTAACTAGCCAAGTTATTGGAGGCCGGATTCATTAGAGACATAAAACATCCGGACTGGCTAGCAAACCTGGTGATGGTACCAAAGAAGGACAAATCCTAGCGCCTGTGTGTCGATTTTAAAGACCTTAACAAGGCATGCCCAAAGGATCCCTTCCCCCTCCCCCGTATCGATCAAATTATCGATGCCACCTCAGGACACGATTCGTTGTGTTTCCTCGATGCATACTCCGGTTACCATCAAATCAAGATGGCAGAATCAGATCAAGCCGCAAAAG
The DNA here is from genome assembly GCA_032464435.1 of Aegilops umbellulata. Lineage (NCBI taxonomy): Eukaryota > Viridiplantae > Streptophyta > Magnoliopsida > Poales > Poaceae > Aegilops > Aegilops umbellulata. The sequence continues at coordinate 328,109,583 of CP136058.1, read as the reverse complement.
CATTCATCACACCATACGGCCCATTCTGCTTCAACACAATGCCCTTCGGGCTGAAAAACGTCGGCGCAACATATCAGCGCATGATCCAGACATGTCTGGCAAATCAGATCGGCAAAACAGTGGAGGCGTATGTAGATGATGTGGTCGTCAAATCAAGACATGTTGAATCTCTAGTAGACGACTTGAGGCTTACATTCGATAACCTCCAAAAATACGACATCAAGCTCAACCCGGAGAAATGCGTTTTCGGCGTTCCAGCCGGAAAGCTCTTGGGCTTCATTGTATCCGGTAGAGGAATTGAAGCAAATCCAGCCAAGATCCGAGCTTTGTCACAATTGGATGTCACAAAGGACCTCAAACAAATACAGAAATTAACCAGATGCGTGGCGGCTCTAAGCCGCTTCATCTCCCTCTTGGGAGAAAAGGCACTGCCCCTTTATTGCCTCCTTCGGCGCACCGAACACTTCGAGTGGAAGGATGCCGCCACGGCCGGACTGGATGAAATAAAAGCCATATTGGCAACAAACCCAGTCCTCGCCGCGCCAAACACCGGCGAGCCAATGCTATTGTACATCGCGGCAACCCATCAAGTTGTCAGCGCAGTGCTCGTCGTCGAGCGGGAAGCGGACAGACACAAACTCCCCCTCCAAAGGCCGGTCTACTACGTGTCCACTGTCCTCACTCCATGCAAATCACGGTACCCGCATTATCAAAATATTGCATACGCGGTATTCATGGCATCCCGGAAGCTACGACATTACTTTCAAGAGTGTTCGATTACAGTAGCCTCGGAAGTACCACTGAATGACATTATCAACAACCGCGATGCAACGGGCCGGATCGCAAAGTGGGCCATTGAGCTCCTCCCGTTCGATATAACCTATAAGCCACGGCAAGCTATCAAATCGCAAGTGTTGGCCGACTTCGTCGCAGAATGGACGGAGGCCAAACTCCCTAAAGAGTACGGCACATACTCAAACTGGATCATGCATTTCGACGGCTCCAAAATGTTGGCCAGACTGGGGGCTGGCGTCGTTTTGACGTCCCCCACAGGAGACACAGTCCAATATGTACTCCAAATTATGTACACGGACTCCAACAATGCAGCCAAATATGAGGCCCTTCTACATGGTCTCCGGATGGCAGTATCCATGGGCATTCAACGCCTAGAGGTACGCGGGGATTCGAACCTCGCGATATCCCAAATAAATGGCGACTTCGACGCCAAGGATCCAAAAATGGCAGCTTACCGCAATGCCGTCCTAAAAATGTCAGCCCGGTTCGAAGGGCTGGAGTTTCACCATATAGCCCGAGAAAACAATCAAGCAGCGGACGTCCTGGCATGCATCGGAGCAAAACGCGATGCAGTCCCCCCAACATCTTTTTGGAAAGATTGTTCAAACCATCCGTAGCATGGGAGGGAGAACCCGCAATTAACAGCCCGGACTCAGTCGCACCACTCGACGTCGAACAACCTGACATAATTGGAGGTTCTGCCAATGAAATTACACCTTCAGCCCACGTAATAATGGTGGTTATCGCCCCGTGGACAGAACCATTCCTAGCCTACCTTACTAGGCAGGAACTCCCAGAGGAGCAAAACGAGGCCCGCTGCATAGTGCGGCGATCTAAAGCCTATAAAGTCCACGAGGGGGAGCTTTATAAGAAAAGCACTACCGGAGTCCTTCAAAGGTGCATCTCCGAAGAGGAAGGGAGGAACCTTCTGGCTGAAATTCATGCCGGACTCGGTGGTCATCACGCTGCTGCTCGGTCCCTTGTTAGCAAGGCTTTCCGTACAGGCTTTTATTGGCCGAAGGCCCGGGCAGACGCTCAGGACCTAGTCCAACGATGCGTTGGTTGCCAACTTTTTGCCAACCAAAGCCATATGCCACCCACCGCACTCCAAACTATCCCCATCACCTGGCCCTTTGCGGTCTGGGGGCTTGACATGGTCGGACCCCTTAGAGGTGGGACCCATAACAAAAAATACTTGCTGGTCATGGTGGACAAGTTCACCAAATGGATAGAAGCCAAGCCTGTTAAAACGGCCGAATCCAGACCTGTGATAGACTTCATATCCGGGGTCGTACACCGTTACGGCGTCCCCCACAGCATCATTACTGATAACGGCACAAACTTCACCGCCGACGAGGTAAAGCTCTGGTGCAAAAACATGGGCATCAAGCTCGACTATGCTTCTGTCTATCACCCACAAACTAACGGCCAGGTCGAACGTGCAAATGGTCTTATCATGAGCGGCATTAAACCTAGATTAGTGCGGTCCCTCAAGGAATCTAACACGCACTGGGTAGAGGAGCTCGACTCCGTACTCTGGGGGCTGCGGACCACGCCGAATCGCACCACCGGATACACACCATTCTGTATGGTGTACGGCGCAGAGGCAGTCCTGCCCTGCGACATAATTCATGACTCACCTCGAGTGCGCATGTACGAAGAAAGAGAAGCCGAGCTCGATTGGCAGGACAACTTGGACGCCTTGGAGGAGGAGCGTGACGTGGCAAAAGCCCGTTCCGCATTCTATCAACAGCAGGCTCGAAGATATCAAAGCAGAGAAGTACGGGCCAAAAATTACAATGTTAGCGAACTAGTTCTACGCCTGCCGGATAAGAAAAAGGACAAACTCAAGCCCAAGTGGGAAGGTCCATTTATAATCGACCAAGTCCTGACTGGTGGAGCGTACCTCCTGCGAGATGCATCGGATAACCGACTCGAGCCGAACCTATGGAACGCCACCCGTCTTCGAAGATTCTATGCCTAGCGCCGGACTCCGTGTTCGTCTCCTTCCTCTGTCCATTTTTTACATTTTTCTGTCTTACATTTCTCTCCTTCCCCTCCTTTTCTTTTATAGCCCTTAAAGGCTCATCAAGTGACGCGCCACTCGCACTCATTAAACCTGGGGGCTTCTCTAACAGAACCTTATTTATACGGGCTTCACGCCCAACACATGTGTCAAACTTTCGCATGTACCTTTTTTCACCATTATATGCATCGATATGACTTAAGTTTTGGCCAAGCTGGGTTGCCTGGCTCCTGTGCTTACCCCTACGTTCCCGATTGTTCGGCTAGGCGGTAAAGGGAGCACCTCTGTGATTGTTACAGCCGGGTCAGCCGGATGTGTACCTCAGACTGGGTGAAGCCGAAAGCTAGCGTTCTTAAGGGAACATTCGGTCGGTGAAATAAAAGATGATCTTTTTACTAATTTTATGCGCCCCCAGATGCTTTTTCTGCGTCTTTTTACGCAGTCCGGACATGCACTTTAGGGCATGCCTCCCCAGCGAAAGGAACCCCTAACGGAACTATTCTCTCTGGAAGATGTTTCTTACTAACCATGTAATATAACATAACTAGTTGGGCACTAGTCTGATAAAGCACTAATGACCCCTACGCCTGGTCTCCATGCATACCCCGGTTCTTATATAACCGCTATGGTATTCGGACACACTCCGGACCGTCAGGTCCTGAGGTTGAAGCGAAAAGGTCGGCAACGACAAACGATCTACAATCCGGCTAGAAGGCATTACACATGTCAATTCAAAATTACATAGTCATTCTGACTAATTGTATTCCTCTTCTATACCATCTAACAGGCTGTCTAATTTACAGTCCTGCTGGGAATACTTCGCGGCCAACTCTACTTGGTCGTACACTAAGCTTACAGGGATCTCCTTCCCGTCAGGCCCCACTGGTCCGACCTCGGCCATGTGGTTTGGGTCAGACTTCGTAAAACGGGTCTTCACCATGGCCCAGGCCTCCCTAGCGCCTTGTCGGCAGGCCGATATCTTCCACAACCGGAAGCGCCGCCGAGCTCCCTTCAGCTTCTCCGCAAGCTCTCTAAGGCCCTCGGGCGTGGAGTGGGCAGGCCATAAGGCTTGGGCAACGCCTCGCATTGCCTGCCGAATTCGCTCGTGCAGTTGAAGGAGTTCGGGAAAAAGGTCACCCGTAGAACCGGGCATCTCCTCTGCAGGACGACCTGTGAGCATACCTACAGACATTACTCTGTTAGTCGACTTCCTCGCCGAACTCTTTTTTCAAAGTTCGTTCAAGCACTTACTAAAAATGCCGCGTCGAAGCCGCTGATTCTCCTTCGTGGAGTCCGACAGCTGGCCACGAACGTCTTTAAGTTCGACGTCCAGCTTGGTGTTGGCATCCTGAAGATCATTCTTCTCTCGCCTCACCTTTGTCAACGTACTCTCACCGGCCTTTAGCCGGCGTAAGAGTTGTTGCTTTTCCGGATCGAGTCCGGCGCCATCTGCAATATGATTTGTCAGATTTGCACCCAAACCGCACAATACTAACTTTGAAAGTGTATCCTACCTGAGGGGGTCCCTTTGGGCTCCCCTGCTGCGGCTAGTGCGGCCTCTAGTTGGGCCTTGCACTTTTCCAGCTCCTGGGACAGTACGGTATTCTTCTCTGTAAGAACCTGCATATTAAATGATCCTTAAATCAGTTACTCTAACTGTTTCAAGTCTCGGGGGCTACTGGTATATATATATATGACAAAAAATTTCTTACCCATATGTCTTTTACATACTGCTCCGTGGCTCTGGCTAAACCATTTTGAGCGGCATGGAGGTACGCATCTCCCGAATTAAAGGCATCTGAAGCCTCTTGGGAGAAACAAGCATCGCGTAGAACTGTCCGGCGACGCCTGTGGTTCATGGCACTCTCCACTTCAGAATTTGTGGCAGACAGTCTGTCCGCATCCTCTGTCGGAGGAGCGTCCGGTGCGCGCCTGGTGCTCGCCTCCGCTTCCTGGCCAGACGTTGGAGCCTGGCTGGTGGAGGCGTGATTGGCAACCCCTCCGGATGTAGTCCGGCGAGGTCTCTTTGTTCTGAAGATAACACGAATGTTAATACGCCCTGACAGAATAACACCAGGGAAACAGAGGGTGCGCTATACCTTTGCGCCGGCATCTCAGTCCGGACTACATTCCTTTTTGCCCCACGGGGACCTGCGGCCCCTCGTTGGCTAGCCGCCACAGGTTCGGCCTCCCGCCTCGGAAATCTCCCCTGCAAAACACGGTTGTCATTAGAAACACCGGAATACATGAAAATGGAATCTCTCTCAGGGGAATAAAACTCTGGTTTCTGTCACCTGGGAGGCCGGGATTAACCCGGGGTAATCAGCCATAATGGCTACCAAGGTATTGTCCTTTCTTAGCTGATGGAACACCCCGTCGATAAGCTCCACTGATATATTTGGATCCTCTTCGGAGTCTGGATTGAGGGACCGTTCTGGGTCCTCGGGCTGTGGTGGGCGGCTGCTTATATCCTTTACCACCTGCCGCAGTTCCTGCATTGAAGTCGTTAGACTACATATCCAGCTGTGGGAGTATAAAACAAACTGGCAAGCGTAATTGCTCACTTACCCAACTTGGAGGATCGTACATAGTAAATCCGGCCCGCGGGTTGACGCGGAGGAATTCCTCCTTTTCTCCCTTGTACAAAGAGGACAAGATCTTTACTAGGGCGGCGGCCGAGGCCGGCCCCTTACGACCATAACGCGTGGTGTCATCCTCCCCGTTGAAATCCCACATGGGGTGTCCTCTATATTGAAGCGGCTGCACCCCCCGCATAATGCATCCGGCCCTGACTCCAATCATGCTTAGTCCGGAATGAGCTAACAGTCTTATCCGGCCCATCAGGTAAAGGACGTCTCTGTCGCTTTCTCTCTAAGAGCTCCGAGGACGCCAGCTCAAGCGTTTCTTCAATGGAGCACTGTTGAACTCAGGAAGACCGACCCGGATAGGGTTCGGTAGCGGGACGTCATCTATGTAAAACCATTCCGAAGGCCAGTCCTCGGATGCCTTCTTTGGGGTTCCGGGTAGGTATCCGGTCCCGGCGATGCACCATACTTCGGCTCCGCCCACTTGATATATAGACCCCTCTTGGGAACAGGGCACCAGGCAGAACAACCTCTTCCATAGCGCGAAATGAGCCTCAACGCCTAAAAATAGCTCGCAAAGGGCGACGAAACCCGCAATATGCAATACGGAGGCGGGCGTGAGATTGTGCAGCTGGAGGCCATAGAACTCCAGGAGCCCGCGGAGAAATGGATGAATTGGAAATCCCAGTCCCCTTATTAGATAGGGGACGAGGCACACCCGCTCTCCTTTAGAGGGATTGGGGGTGCTCTCCGCTTGTTTTCCGCCATTGTAGGTGCCGAGACCGGCTCGGACCGGGACCATGTATGCGTGAGGGAGAAATCCCTTGGCCTGAAGTGACACTAACTCGCTATGAGGGATGGTGCAACTCTCCCAGTCCCCGGTTTTAGGACCGGAGGGGCGAGGGGAGGAGCTGCGACGGCTGGCCATGTTGGAATGGACCTTTGCTGGGAGCGCTCTGATGATAACTCGCGGAGAGGAGAAGATGTGGTTTGGATCTAAACCCCCATCCCGTTAAATAGGCAGCTCGTTTGTACGGCTAGGGGTGTGAATGTAAAAACACCCCGGCTTTTCGCATTCGTTTGACACGTGGAAGACAGCCATTATTGGGCGTGGAAGCCGAGGAGCGTTACATTACAAAAATCGGACATTATTCCTACAGGTACACAGGATTTGGAGAAGAACCCGCCTTGCAATGCCGAACAATCTACGCGCCGGACTCGTCGTCATTGAAGCCTGGTTCAGGGACTACTGAGGGAGTCCTGGATTAGGGGGTGTTCGGGTAGCCGGACTATACCTTCGTCGGACTCCTGGACTATGAAGATACAAGATTGAAGACTTCGTCCCATGTCCGGATGGAACTTTCCTTGGCGTGGAAGGCAAGCTTGGCGATGCGGATATTCAAGATCTCCTACCATTGTAACCGACTCTGTGTAACCCTAACCCTATCCGGTGTCTATATAAACCGGAGGGTTGTAGTCCGTAGGACAATCAACTCCATACACAACAATCATACCATAGGCTAGCTTCTAGGGTTTAGCCTCCTTGATCTCGTGGTAGATCTACTCTTGTACTACCCATATCATCAATATTAATCAAGCAGGAGTAGGGTATTACCTCCATCGAGAGGGCCCGAACCTGGGTAAAAACATCGTGTCCCTTGTCTCCTGTTACCATCCGGCCTTGACGCACAGTTCGGGACCCCCTACCCGAGATCCGCCGGTTTTGACACCGACAGCGACACTATTCCCGGAAGGCATAACGTGGGCACGTACGCCTTCTCGGCCGCGTACGCGGCGTTTGCACCATAGGGTGCACCGCAATAGGCAATGCCAGCACACGTCTTGTTCCAACAACCGTGCGTGCTTGTTATTACCATCGCACACGCTTCTTTTAATTAGAATGTGTGTGTCGGTCTAGCGCACACACATTGATCTATCTAACTGTTTCAATTTGTTGTGGTTAATCGCAAACAGTTCATCCGTGTGAAGTGTATGCCATCAATAGCAGACACTTTGATCTAGCTGACCCGTTTCTGTTCTGTTGCCTAATCGCAAACAGTTAATCCTTCTGAAGCGTATGCCCTCAATCGCACACAACTTGATCTGGCTGACCGTTTCTTTTGTGTTTCCTAATCACAAACAGTTTATCCGAGTGAACCATCTGTTGTATATCGCACACGCCTTTAGCAGGCTGCCCGTTTCTTTTTTTCCGCCTCATCGCAAACAGTTAATTGGACTAAACCGTATGCCCTGCATCGCACACGCAACTAAAATCTGAACCGTGTTTGATGGCTCCGCCAACGCAAATGTTTTGCACCTTTTTTATGGTTCTTTTACACCATCGTTTGCGATTATTGCATCGCACACAGTTTCGTCGAAGGGTCTCTGATCATAGTGTCACGTTAGCAGCATCCTGCAGTAGTGCATGCAGGATAAATGTTTAATCAAAATAATGCTTGTCAACTGACAACTTTTTCGAACGCCACGTTTGGCATCTTCAACATTTTGAACCGTTTTCCGCCTCCTGCTTCGCGTTTCGAGGCGCGGTCTCCATTGACATGTCTTGTCAAAATAGTGATCATGTCCGCTTATTGTGGGATCCTCGTCAATACGGTTTTGGGTAATCCAATCGTGTCATTCGCACGACCCCTTGGGAACAGGTGAGTTTTAAGGCTTGAGGGGGGGCGCTTGATATTCATTGCCTATATAAGTGGATAAAGATCCCTCTTTTCTCCCCACGCCTTCTTCCTTCTCCTGCTTTCCCATCTGCAAGCTCTAGCGCTCAAGCTTCGATCCTTCCCACCGCAGCCAACTTCTCCATCCATGTCCGGATCTGGCTCGAAGGGCAAGTGGGAGGCCTCCTCCGCCATGGAGAAGGGCGTAAAGGATATCTGGGAGGCGTGGTACCTATCTGCGGACATCGCGAACAGGATCCCTGCCAAGGAGCAAGTCATCCCCACCCTGCAGCCCGGCGAGAGGGTCGTGTTCAACCCCCACTTCCTTCGCAGACTAGGGTTTCCCCTTCACCCCTTTGTCCGCAGCCTCATGTTCTATTACGGGCCAGATTTCCATGATCTAGCCCCAAATTATTTCCTCCACATCTCGGCGTTTATCGTCGTTTGCGAGGCGCTACTCCGCATCCCCCCACACTTCGGACTGTGGCTCAAGGCTTTCAGCGTGAAGCCGAAGGTGGTCGATGGGCAGCATGCGGACTGCGGCAGCGCCATGGTGAGCAAGCTCCCCAACACCACTTGGCCTAAAGGGGCCTTTGTGGAGACTGTCAAGGTGTGGCAATGATACATCTCCAACGTATCTATAATTTTATATTGTTCCATGCTATATTATATTCTATTTTGGGTGTTTAATGGGCTTTATTATACACTTTTATATTATTTTTGGGACTAACCTATTAACCAGAGGCCCAGCCCAGAATTGCTGTTTTTTGCCTATTTCAGAGTTTCACAGAAAAAGAATATCAAAGGGAGTCCAAACGGAATGAAACCTTCGGGAACGTGATTTTCAGAACGAACGTGATCCAAAGGACTTGGACCCTACGTCAAGACATCAACCAGGAGGGCACGAGGTAGGGAGCGCGCCTACCCCCCAGGCACGCCCTCCACCCTCGCGGGCCCCATGTTACTCCACCGACGTACTTCTTCCTCCTATATACACCTACGTACCCCCAAACTACCAGATACAGAGCCAAAAACCTAATTCCACCGCCGCAACCTTCTATACCCGTGAGATCCCATCTTGGGGCCTTTTCTGGAGCTTCGCCGGAGGGGGCATCGATCACGGAGGGCTTCTACATCAACACCATAGCCTCTCCGATGATGTCTGAGTAGTTTACCTCAGACCTTCGGGTCCATAGTTATTAGCTAGATGGCTTCGTCTCTCTTTTTGGATCTCAATACAATGTTCTCCCCCTCTCTCATGGAGATCTATTCGATGTAATCTTCTTTTGCGGTGTGTTTGTTGAGACCGATGAATTGTTGGTTTATGATCAAGTTTATCTATGAACAATATTTGAATCTCCTCTGAATTCTTTTATGTATGATTGGTTATCTTTGCAAGTCTCTTCGAATTATCAGTTTGGTTTGGCCTACTAGATTGATCTTTCTTGCAACGGGAGAAGTGCTTAGCTTTGGGTTCAATCTTGCGGTGTGCTTTCCCAGTGATAGTAGGGGCAGCAAGGCACGTATTGTATTGTTGCCATCGAGGATAAAAAGATGGGGTTTGTATCATATTGCATGAGTTTATCCCTCTACATCATGCCATCTTACTTAAGGCGTTACTCTGTTCTCATGAACTTAATACTCTAGATGCATGCTGGATAGCGGTCGTTGTGTGGAGTAATAGTAGTAGATGCAGGCAGGAGTCGGTCTACTTGTCTCGGACGTGATGCCTATATACATGATCATACCTAGATATTCTCATAACTATGCTCAATTCTATCAATTGCTCAACAGTAATTTGTTCACCCACCGTAATACTTATGCTCTTGAGAGAAGCCACTAGTGAAACCTATGGCCCCCGGGTCTATTTTCAATCATATTAATCTTCCAACACTTAGCTATTTTTATTGCCTTTTATTTTACTTTGCATCTTTATCGTAAAAATACCAAAAATATTATCTTATCATATCTATCAGATCTCACTCTCGTAAGTGAGCGTGTAGGGATTGACAACCCCTTATCGCGTTTGTTGCGAGGATTTATTTGTTTGTGTAGGTGCGAGGGACTCGTGCGTGGTCTCCTACTGGATTGATACCTTGGTTCTCAAAAACTGAGGGAAATACTTACGCTGCTTTACTGCATCACCCTTTCCTCTTCAAGGGAAAACCAACGCAGTGCTCAAGAGGTAGCAAGAAGGATTTCTGGCACCGTTGCCGGGGAGTCTACACAAAAGTCAACATACCAAGTACCCATCACAAACCCTTATCTCCCGCATTACATTATTTGTCATTTGCCTCTCGTTTTCCTCTCCCCCACTTCACCCTTGCCACTTCATTCGCTCTCTCTTTTCCGTTCGCCTTCCTCTTTCTTTTTCCCCTTGCACTTTCTGCCATTATGTCTGAAATTGGGGAAATTATTGTCGATAAGGACAATAATAATATCATGGAAAATTCCGATGCTCCTGCTAAAGAACCCCCTACCTTACATAAAAAAATTCTGAATTGGTAGTGGTAATATTATTGGAAAAGGAGTTATCCAAGATTTCTTTACTTGTGCCGGTGCTTTGCCTTCTATGGGTAGTTCTATTCTTCATAGAACTAGCAGTCTTCCGGACGCTATCGCCATGCTTGTAGTTGAACTTGAAAGGCAATTTATGCACATGCATCCTTGCATACAGATGATTTTCCTACAATTTTCTAATATTGAGCATTCTTATGTTAAGCGTGCCGCTAATATCTTTTTGGCTCATGAGTTCAGATTTATTATAAAAGATGCCAAAGAAATCTTTGCACATTATTGGGTGGACGCTGGACGTCCTCCCATAGAAAGTATCTTATTTGATCAAGATGGAATAATGCGTTTTCAATCTCTAGATTATGTTGCTTTTAATGAAAACCTTAGAAAAAAGGTTCCTGCCAATATTCTAGTTGATAGAATTTCTGAACTTAATGATGATTTTGCTATTCAAAATAATGAGCTAGTATATTCTCTCGAATATAGGCTCACCAAGTTCTGTCAAAAGAATGCTTATAATGATGAATTGGTTGTGCAATATGAAGGGCCGAAGGAGGAACCTATACCTCCTAAAGTTGATCTTGGGGATTTTTGTCTCGTTAAATTTAGCCCTTTTGATTACTTTTGCTTGCCACAAAGAAAACTTGCTGCCGAACATAGAGAATATGAAATGAGTTTTAACGATCTATCTTATTATTATGGCAGTACCTAGATCTATCCTTGCTATTATGCCTAGCTAGGGGCGTTAAACGATAGCGCTTGTTGGGAGGCAACCCAATTTTATTTTTAGTTTTTTGCTTTTTGCTTCTGTTTAGGAATAAATATTTGATCTAGCCTCTGGTTAGATGTATTTTTATGTTTTAATTAGTGTTTGTGCCAAGTTTAACCTATAGGATCTTCTTGGATGATAGTTACTTGATCTTGCTGAAAATTCCAGAAACTTTCTGTTCATGAAAATAATTGTTAAAAATCACCAGAACGTGATAAAATATTGATTCCAATTGCTGCTGCTCAATAAACAAATTTTCTAGGTCTTGCTATTTTGGTAGATTTTTTGGAGTTCCAGAAGTTTGTGTTAGTTACAGATTACTACAGACTGTTCTGTTTTTGACAGATTCTGTTTTTAGTGTGTTGTTTGCTTATTCTGATGAATCTATGGCTAGTAAAATAGTTTATAAACCATACAGAAGTTGGAATACAGTAGGTTTAACACCAATATAAATAAAGAAGGAGTTCATTACAGTACCTTGAAGTAGTCTTTTTTTTTCTTTCGCTAACGGAGCTCACGAGATTTTCTGTTGAGTTTTGTGTTGGAACAAGGAGTGGCAAGAGCCTAAGCTTGGGGATGCCCAAGGCACCCCAGGATAATCCAAGGACACCTAAAAGCCAAAGCTTGGGTATGCCCCGTAAGGCATCCCCTCTTTCGTCTACTTCCATCGGTAACTTTGCTTGGAGCTATATTTTTATTCACCACATGATATGTGTTTTGCTTGGAGCGTCTTGTACTATTTGAGTCTTTATTTGTTAGTTTACCACAATCATCCTTGTTGTACACACCTTTTGAGAGAGTCACACTTGATTCGGAATTTATTATAATACTCTATGTGCTTCACTTATATCTTTCGAGTTATATAGTTTTGCTCTAGTGCTTCACTTGTATCTTTTAGAGCACGGTGGTGGATTTGTTTTATATAAACTATTGATCTCTCATGCTTCACTTGTATTATTTTGAGGATCTTAAAATAGTATGGCAGTTTTATTTAATTAATATCATGAGAAATTTGATGCTTGATAATTGTTTTGAGATATAAAGGTGGTAATATCATAGTTGTGCTAGTTGAGTAATTGTGGAATTGAAAAATACATGTGTTGGAGTTTGTGATTCCCGTAGCATGCACGTATGGTGAACCGTTATGTAACGAAGTCGGAGCATGAGGTATTTATTGATTGTCTTCCTTTGTGTGGCGGCCGGGATTGCGCGATGGTTAACTCCTACCAACCCTTCCCCTAGGAGCATGCGTAGTAGTGCTTTGCTTCGAGGGCTAATAATTTTTTGCAATAAGTATATGAGTTCTTTATGACTAATGTGAGTCCATGGATTATACGCACACTTACCTTTCCACAATTTTCTAGCCTCTTCGGTACCGTGCATTGCCCTTTCTCATCTTGAGAGTTGGTGCAAACTTCGCCGGTGCATCCAAACCCCGTGATATGATACACTCTATTACACATAAACCTCCTTATATCTTCCTCAAAACAGCCACCATACCTACCTATCATGGCATTCCATAGCCATTCGGAGATATATTGCCATGCAACTTTCCACCATTTCGTTTACTATGACACGCTCCATCATTGTTATATTGCTTTGCATTATCATGAAGTTGACATCGTATTCGTGGCAAAGCCACCATTCATAATTCTTTCATACATGTCGCTCTTGATTCATTGCATATCCCGGTACACCGCCGGAGGCATTCATATAGAGTCATATTTTGTTCTAAGTATTTGAGTTGTAATTCATGAGTTGTAAGTAAATAAAAGTGTGATGATCATCATTATTAGAGCATTGTCCCAAGTGAGGAAAGGATGATGGAGACTATGATTCCCCCACAAGTCGGGTTGAGACTCCGTACTAAAAAAAAAGAGGCCAAAAAAAAGAGAATGGGCCCAAATAAAAAAATGAGAAAAAAGAGAGAAAAAGAGACATGTAACGCCCCAGATGTAACTTGCCATATTTGTAATCCAACTCTTGCCATTTTCGGCTATGTGTTATGATTTTCCCTCCGTGGTTGGGTTCTCTCCGTTTTGCATTTTGGTCATGTCATGCATTTCATATCATGTCATCATGTGCATCGCATTTGCATACGCGTTCGTCTCATAAATCCGAGCATCTTTCCCGTTGTCCGTTTTGCAATCCGGCGCTCATATGTCTCCCGGCGTCCCCTTTTACATTTCTTCGTGAGCGGGTACTAAACATTCTCGGAATGGACCGAGGTTTGACATGTGGCCTTGGTATAGCACCGGAAGACCGCCTGTCAAGTTTCGGGTCAATCGGAGTTCGTTTGGTACTCCAACGGTTAACCGGGTAACCGTGAAGGCCTCGTGTGGGTTGCAGTCCAACACCCCTTCATAACAGCCCAATAACCCATCTAAGTCACTCCCATGTCCTCCGCCGTTCGATCACGATCGCGTGGGCGAAAACCGCACTCCGTTTGGAGCCACCTAGCTCCTCCTATCTATAAATATGTGCTCCCTCCTCCAAATCCGGGTCAAAAACACCCCCAAACCCTAATTTCATCGCATCCGCGCGGGCGGACGTGTCCACCGCCGCCGGACAAGCCGCCGCCGCCGCCTCGCCCAACCAGGGGCCGCCACGTGTCCAGGGCGGTCCCCCAGCTCGCCGCCGACCCGCGGGCCCGCCGGGCCCGTGCGGGGCCCCCCGCGGCCCGGCTCCGCCCCGCCGCCGCCTGGCTCCGCCGCCGCCCAGCGCCCCCTCCCGGCCCGCGCGCCCGCGCCGCCGCCCCAGCACGCCCGCCCGCGCTCCTCCGCCCCCGCGCCGGCGAGCTCCGCCCGCCGCCCTCCGCGTCGTCGCCGGCGACCGCCGCCCTCCGCGCAACCCGCGACCCCGCCGCCGCCTCCCGCCGCCGCGACCGCGCCGCGCCGCCCCGCGGCCTCGCCGTCCTCTGAGCCGCGCCGCCCTCGCCCGTCCCCGCCGACTCGTCGCCGCCCGGCTCCGGCGCCGACGAACCTCGGCCGGCGCGCCCTCGCCCGATCCAGATCCGGACGTCGGTTGACTTTTTCCCTCTCCCCTATTTTCTCTAAGTCCTCAAGATTTCATATGATCATCACCTGTTTCGCATGCCATAACTTTGCATCCGTAGCTCCGTTTCGCGCGTATAATATGTCGGTTTGTTCGTCTCGAAGAGTAAATCATTTTTTTACATTGCACCATTTTCATTTGAAGTCATCTTGATGCCCGAAATGCTGTTAGAAGAGGGCTAGTTGATGTTAGTTGCTGGATCTTATCTGAACATGCACTTTTGTCATTTTTGCCATGATTGATGTGTACCTCCTATGAAGTTGAGTCCTACATGAGTTTTGTAATATGCCATGTTACCTATCCAGAGGATTTTGCCATGTATTTTTGTGATACTTGTGGTGACTAGCACAAGCATGCAAACTAGGTCACTTGATGTTGCTGATTTCAGAGACTTGGTGATTTCACTAAGTCCCCGACTGCTGTTATTTTTATGCCATGTGTTCATGTTGTTTCCGAGAGATCTATGCATAATTTGAGCATGATCAGTAAGGGAGTTTTGAACTTGAGTATTTGATCTATCCATCCATGCCTTTGTTTGCAATTATGGAGTTCCATAGCTTGAGTCAATCGAGCTCTACTTTTGCTTCAAAATGTTGCTGGCAGATTGTTTACATGTTATTCGATTTTGCCAAGCTTGGTGTAGTCGATCCTTGCATGATGTGATGTTATTCTTGAAATTTCATGTTACTATGCCATGTCTTCTTGATGTGTGTATGCTTAGTTTATCATGCAATGCTCTTTAGTGAGTGCATCGAGCTCACGAACATGCCTAGTCGTTAACAGTTTTCTGCCATGTCCAGTTTTCTACCAAGTCTGAAACCTGTAGCGAAACTTGCTTAATTGTCATGGGTGTAATCATATGTTCTGATCCTTTTTGGCTTATGGTCATTAAGATACTTTTGTCAAGTGCTATGAGTATATTCATGCCATGCCTTTCTTTGCTATGTTCTGAACCTGTAGCATGCTGTTTCGTTGCTCTGAACATGTCATCCTGATGTTAGTTTCAGCTACTTTGATAATTTCACTAAGTCTGGGAACTTGTTATCTTTTGCACTTTTGTCATGCTTGTTTGAACCTGTTATGATGTGAATTAGCCGTAGCTCAGTGTTCATCTTTTGTCGAGCATCTTGAGTAGATTACTGTCATATTATTTGTTGCCATGTTTGGGTGCAGTAGCTTAATTATTTGTTGCTTACTAAGTAGCATCATGCTGTTTATGGCAGATTCGTGTCATTCTTGTATTGCTTGCCATTTGCAAACCGTGCATCCGATTCCGGTGAACTTTATATCGATTTCAACCGAAATCACCTCATCTATCCAGTGGCATGCTTGGTTTGCCAAGATTATGCCCTGTTCATCCTTGTCCTTCCGGAGCATGCATACGCATTGCATATCACCTCTCGCATATCATGCCATGTTTTGCATCATATTGCTTGCGCATTGCATCGTGGTTGATTTTGGTTCCTTTGCTTGTTCTCTTGTCTTGGGTAGAGCCGGGAGACGAGTACGTGACCGAGGATTCCGTTGAGAACGCTTGCGAGGTCCAAGCTTTCGACAACTCTGAGAACCTTGCAGGCAAGATGACCATACCCTCGAAATCACTTCTATCTTTGCTTGCTAGATTGCTCGCTCTTTTGCTATGCCTATGCTGCGATACCTACCACTTGCTATATCATGCCTCCTATATTGCCATGTCAGCCCCTAACCATCCATGTCCTAGCAAACCGTTGTTTGGCTATGTTACTGCTTTGCTCAGCCCCTCTTATAGCGTTGTTAGTTGCAGGTGAAGATGAAGTTTGTTCCTTGTTGGAACATGGACTTGTTGTTCCTTGTTTGGAACATGTTTACTTGTTGGGATATCACAATACCTCTTATTTAATTAATGCATCTATATACTTGGTAAAGGGTGGAAGGCTCGGCCTTATGCCTGGTGTTTTGTTCCACTCTTGCCACCCTAGTTTCCGTCATACCGGTGTTATGTTCCCGGAGTTTGCGTTCCTTACACGGTTGGGTGATTTATGGGACCCCTTGACAGTTCGCCTTGAATAAGACTTTTCCAGCAAGGCCCAACATTGGTTTTACCATTTGCCACCTAAGCCTTTTTCCCTTGGGTTCTGCAGACTCAAGGGTCATCTTTATTTTAAACCCCCGGGCCAGTTCTCCTTCGATTGCTGGTCCAAACTAGAGCCCTTTGCAGCGCCACCTCGAGGCAACTCGAGGGCTGGTTTTAGTTGTACGGAGTGTTCATCCGGATGTGCCCTGAGACCGAGATATGTGCAGCTCCTATCAGGATTTGTCGGCACAATCGGGCGGCTTTGCTGGACTTGTTTTATTGCTGTTGAAATGTCTTGTAGTCCGGGATTCCGAGATTGATCGGGTCTTCCCGGTAGAAGGAATATCCTTCGTTGACCGTGAGAGCTTATCATGGGCTAAGTTGGGACACCCCTGCAGGGTATTATCTTTCGAAAGTCGTGCCCGCGGTTATGAGGCAGATGGGAAATTGTTGATGTCCGGTTGTAGAAAACCCGAAGTTGACCTTATCTAAAACACATCAACCGCGTGTGTAACCGTGATGGTCTCTTCTCGGCGGGGTCTGGGAAGTGAACACGGTTGTTGGAGTTATGCCTGACGTAGGTTGTTTCAGGATCACTTCTTGATCATTTCTAGTTTCTCGACCGTGCCTTGCCTTCTCTTCTCGCTCTCTTTTGCGCTGTAGCCACCATATGCTAGTCGCTTGCTGCAGTTCCACCTCACAAACCCCTTTCCCACCTTTAAGCTTAAATAGTCTTGATCTCGCGGGTGTGAGATTGCTGAGTTCCCCGTGACTCACAGATATTATCACCACAGTTGCAGGTACCAACGATGTCAGTGCAGATGACGCGACCGAGCTCATTTGGGAGTTTGACGAGGAACGTGGCCGTTACTATGTTTCTTTTCCAGATGATCAGTAGTGGAGCCCAGTTGGGTGATCCGGGGATCTGTTTAGCATTTGGGGTAGTCTTCTTTCATTTTGGTACCATAGTCGGACCTTGAGTGTAATCTGTATGATGGATGTTATTTATGTACTTGTGTGAAGTGGCGATTGTAAGCCAACTATGTATCTTTCCCCTTTATTTATTACATGGATTGTGTGAAGATTACCTCACTTGCGACATTGCTTTCAATGCGGTTATGCCTCTAAGTCGTGCCTCGACACGTGGGAGATATAGCCGCATCGAGGGTGTTACAAGACAAGAGATAATGTTACTATCCTTTTACCACACTTGTGCTTCAAAGTAGCACCGTGATCTTCATAATAGAGAGTCTCTCATTTTGTCACTTTCATATACTAGTGGGAAATTTCATTATAGAACTTGGCTTGTATATTCCAATGATGGGCTTCCTCAAATACCCGAGGTCTTCGTGAGCAAGCAAGTTGGATGCACACCCACTTAGTTTCTTCTCGAGCTTTCATACACTTATAGCTCTAGTGCATCCGTTGCATGGCAATCCCTACTCCTCACATTAACATCAATTGATGGGCATCTCCATAGCCCGTTGATTAGCCTCGTGATACGTCTCTGTCGTATCTATAATTTTTTATTGTTCCATGCCAATATTCTACAACTTCCATATACTTTTTGGCAACTTTTTATACTATTTTTGGGACTAACATATTGATCCAGTGCCTAGTGTCTAGTGCCAGTTCCTGTCTGTTGCATGTTTTTGGTTTCGCAGAATATCCATATCAAATGGAATCCAAATGGAATTAAAACAGACGGAGAATATTTTTGGAATATTTGGAGAATACTGGAAGAAAAATCCACGCGAGACGGTGCCCGAGGTGGCCACGAGGCAGGGGGCGCGCCTGCCCCCCTGGGCGCGCCCCTGACCCTCGTGGGCTACCCGTAAGGCGGTTGATGCTCTTCTTCGGCCGCAAGAAAGCTAATTTTTGGTAAAAAAAATCACTGCGAAGGTTTCAGTCCAATCGGAGTTACGGATCTCCATATATATACGAAACGGTGAAAGGGCAACGAACAGAACGCAGAAACAGAGAGAGACGGAGAGATAGATCCAATCTCGGAGGGGCTCTCGCCCCTTCCACGCCATGGAGGCCAAGGACCAGAGGGGAAACCCTTCTCCCGTCTAGGGAGGAGGTCAAGGAAGAAGAAGACGAAGGGCCCCCCTCTCCCCTTCTCTTCCGGTGGCGCCGGAACGCTGCCGTGGCCACCACCATCATCACCGCGATCTTCACCAACACCTCCGCCATCTTCACCAACATCTCCATCACCTTCCCCCCTCTATATACAGCGGTCCACTCTCCCGCAACCCGCTGTACCCTCTACTTGAACATGGTGCTTTATGCTTCATATTATTATCCAATGATGTGTTGCCATCCTATGATGTCTAAGTAGATTTTAGTTGTCCTATCGGTGGTTGATGAATTGCTATGATTGATTTAATTTGCTTGTGGTTATGTTGTTGTCCTTTGGTGCCCATCATATGAGCGCGCATGTGGATCACACCATAGGGTTAGTTGTATGTTGATAGGACTATGTATTGGAGGGCAAGGGTGACAGAAGCTTCAGCCTAGCATAGAAATTGATGCATACGAGATTGAAGGGGGACCAATATATATTAATGCTATGGTTGGGTTTTACCTTAATGAACGTTAGTAGTTGCGGACGCTTGCTAATAGTTCCAATCATAAGTGCATAGAATTCCAAGTCAGGGATGACATGCTAGCAGTGGCCTCTACCACATAAAACTTGCTATCAGTCTAGTAAAGTAGTCAATTGCTTAAGGGACAATTTCGCAACTCCTACCACCACTTTTCCACACTCGCTATATTTACTTTATTGCTTCTTTACTTACAACAGCCCCTAGCTTTTATTTACGCGCTCTTTATTTTCTTGCAAACCTATCCAACAACACCTACAAAGTACTTCTTGTGTCATACTTGTTCTAGGTAAATCGAACGTTAAGCGTGCGTAGAGTTGTATCGGTGGTCGATAGAACTTGAGGGAATATTTGTTCTACCTTTAGCTCCTCGTTGGGTTCGACACTCTTATCGAAAGAGGCTACAATTGATCCCCTATACTTGTGGGTTATCACCTGTTGATGTGAGACTTTCTCCTTTTTTGTCTTCCCTCATAACCCCTACCATTATACCTTATTCCACCATAGTGCTATATCCATGGCTTGGTCTCATGTATTGCGTAAGAATTGAAAATGCTGAAGCGCGTTAAAAGTATGAACCAATTGCTTGGCTAAAATCGGGGTCATACATGATATGAATATTTTGTGTGGGGAAGATGGAGCATAGCCAGACTATATGATTTTGTAGGGATAACTTGCTTTGGCTATGTTATTTTGATAATACATAATTGCTTAGTTAGTATGCTTGAAGTATTATTGTTTTTATGTCAACATTAAACTTTTATCTTGAATCATATCAAATATGAACATTCGTGCCACAATAAGAAGAATTATATTGAAATTATGCTAAGTAGCATTCCACATCAAAAATTCTGTTTTTATCATTTACCTACTTGAGGATGAGCAGGAACTAAGCTTGGGGATGCTTGATATGTCTCCAACGTATCTATAACTTTTATTGTTCCATGCTATATTATATTCTGTTTTGGATGTTTGATGGGCTTTATTATACACTTTTATATTATTTTTGGGACTAACCTATTGACCGGAGGCCCAGCCCAGAATTGTTGTTTTTGCCTATTTCACAGTTTCGCAGAAAAAGAATATCAAACGGAGTCCAAACAGAATGAAACCTTCGGGAACGTGATTTTGGGAACGAACGTGATCCAGTGGACTTGGACCCTACATCAAGACATCAACTAGGAGGGCACGAGGTAGGGGGAGCACCTACCCCCCAGGCGCGCCCTCCACCCTCGTGGGTCCCACGCTGCTCCACCGACGTACTTCTTCCTCCTATATATACCTACGTACCCCAAACTACCAGATACTGAGCCAAAAACCTAATTCCACCGCCGCAACCTTCTGTACCCGTGAGATCCCATCTTGGGGCCTTTTCTGGAGCTCCGCCGGAGGGGGCATCGATCACGGAGGGCTTCTACATCAACACCATAGCCTCTCCGATGATGTGTGAGTAGTTTACCTCAGACCTTCGGGTCCATAGTTATTAGCTAGATGGCTTCTTCTCTATTTTTGGATCTCAATACAATGTTCTCCCCCTCTCTCATGGAGATCTATTCGATGTAATCTTCTTTTGCGGTGTGTTTGTTGAGACCGATGAATTGTGGGTTTATGATCAAGTTTATCTATGAACAATATTTGAATCTCCTCTTAATTCTTTTATGTATGATTGGTTATCTTTGCAAGTATCTTTGAATTATCAGTTTGGTTTGGCCTACTAGATTTATCTTTCTTGCAATGGGAGAAGTGATTAGCTTTGGGTTCAATCTTGCGGTGTCCTTTCCCAGTGATAGTAGGGGCAGCAAGGCACGTATTGTATTGTTGCCCTCGAGGATAACAATATGGGGTTTATATCATATTGCATGAGTTTATCCCTCTACATCATTTCATCTTACTTAAGGCGTTACTCTGTTCTTATGAACTTAATACTCTAGATGCATGCTGGATAGCGGTCGATGTGTGGAGTAATAGTAGTAGATGTGGGCAGGAGTCGGTCTACTTGTCTCGGACGTGATGCCTATATACATGATCATACCTAGATATTCTCATAACTATGCTCAATTCTATCAATTGCTCAACAGTAATTTGTTCACCCACGCCACTAGTGAAACCTATGGCCCCCGGGTCTATTTTCCATCATATTAATCTTCCAACACTTAGCTATTTTTATTGCCTTTTATTTTACTTTGTATCTTTATCGTAAAAATACCAAAAATAGTATCTTATCATATCTATCAGATCTCACTCTCGTAAGTGACCGTGTAGGGATTGACAACCCCTTATCGCGTTGGTTGCGAGGATTTATTTGTTTGTGTAGGTCCGAGGGACTCGTGTGTGGTCTCCTACTGGATTGATACCTTGGTTCTCAAAAACTGAGGGAAATACTTATGCTCCTTTACTGCATCACCCTTTCCTCTTCAAGGGAAAACCAATGCAGTGCTCAAGAGGTAGCAGGCAACAGGAGTGGTTCTACATCATCGAACCCCGCGGCGCCAGGTGGGCGGCCACTCCTGAGTTCAGATCCGGGCCCCCTATGCGGCTCACATCGTGGACCAACAAGGGTCTGGACAGGGGGTCGACCGCGAAAGGTATGATGCTACAAAAGCTCCTCAAAAACATGATAAGCAAGAACACCGGTCTCACTAACGTGATTCAGGTGATGCTCTTCCGTCGGATCCTCCCCTGCCAACTCCGGTCTCTCCACATGTGGGAGTTCAATTCGGAAGGCCCGCAGACCCTGCAATGCTTCTTCGGCACAACACACGAATAAATCTGGAAGCTGCTCTTCAAGGCCCAAAAAAATGTGGCCAAAGAAGACCGAAGACATCGGCCTCGACAGCGAGAATCCAGCCACACCAGTAAGTGTGTCATTTCCGAACATAAATTCGGTTCATAAACTATAGGGTGTACTTAGTTTTCCATCCCTCATTCAGGGCTGGACAACAAAGTTGGAGCAGATCAAGTGTCCGGCTCTGCTACTTGAAGACCCAGCCACTCCCCTGGAACGAGGATGTTGGTCCCAGGGCCGTATCAGGCGCTGGAGAAGAAGTCCAAGAAGAAGAGCAAGGAGGCCAAGGGTGGCCTCCGCCGTAAAGGTACATCGGACGCAGTGTCTGGAGAGACTGAAGCCCTCTCCTCCTACGAGGGAGATGAAGACGAAGAAGAGGAGGAGGCAAAAGTGATTCTCTCCTCAAGGGAAGGAAGAAGAAAAGGGCAGCATCCATAGACCCGGAGGAGGGGTGTCCAAGAGGGGGAAGATAACCCTCTCGGATGGTTCGGATTCGGATGCCGAAACCATCCCCTAGAGGCGCCCAGGGCGAAGCCCCTGGCCGCATCGTAAGTATCCAGGGATACTTCACATATATCCAGTCTTTTATGTTTTCTATATGACACATTATGTTGTGTGTATTTCAGTCCTGCCCGCGACCTCCCCAATCCATCGATATCTAAGGGAAGGTCACTGGCACCAGAGATGGTGGAGATCGAGACGCCTCCGCGAGCCTCTCCGCCCATCATAGCGGATGGCACCAACGTGTTGTCCCGAAGGACCTCTCCGGGCCACGGAGGGGTGGGTGAGGCTGCCAAGACGGCACCGGAGGGTGATGCCTCGGCTGCCAAGAATATGGGGGATGCAACCCCCATGGAGACTGACGACGGGGGCCCTGACCAGTCCGACCCCCAACCGAACACTATTCTGGAGACCCTTATGGCTCTGGAATCGAGCGAGCAACCCCCTTTGAAGGAGGGGGAGCGTCGACTCCGGTGGCGACCTCCACTAATCCGGAGGCGCCGAACACTTTGGTGGAGGCACTATGACATGCTAACATAATGGAGGAGCACCGCACCCTGATGGGTGTGGTGGTTGAGAAGGTTCAGTCCGCCAAGAGCGGGCTGAACGAAGCCTTCACCAGCCTGCTAACGGGCTTCGAGGTATGCGACGTAATACTCTTAGACGCTTTTCATATGAAGGAAGTATGCCTGTATATAGATAGTAGCCCCTGAGACTGTCTTCGGCTTTGAAAAAAGTCGAACAGAGGATCACGTAGTATTCAGAAGAGATGACAGACTTTTCTATTTTATAACAGGCTTCCCTATTGGCGGCAACCGCCCAGGCAGCTGAAGTTTCTGAACTCAATCGAAAGATGACGCCGGCTGATGAGGAGATCCTCCGCACTAACAAGCGGTTCGGTGAGGCGCAAGGTATGTTTAAAAGAGCTCTTACATGTCTGAAGTTATATAAAATTCAGAGCTAAGCTCATACCCTGCCATGGATATGATTGCAGGTAGCACGGCTGAGGTTGAGACCCTCAAGAGCGCCCTTGCCCAAGCCAAGGAGCAGGCTAAGGCGAGCAGAGCGGTCGCTGACAAAGCGGCTGTGGATTTAAAGACCGAACAGGTCGCCCACCGCCAGCATGAGGAGAGGGTAGCCGAGGTGGAGTAAGAGCTGAAGGATTCCATCGGCAAGTGCGAGGCCTTGGAGGAGAAGAGTGCGGCCCAAGCGGTCTATCTCGCCAAGGCCCTCCAAGAGGCCAAGGAGGCGCGGACCGAGTCCCGGGTGGCTCGGGAGGAGATCCGGCAGGCAGAACAGATAGCGGCTGGTAAGCCCTTTCTTTTGCAGAGTATATTTGGCGGTCAAAGATATGCCTTGCTCACTCGACTATGGAGTTCTCCAGACGCCTTTGCGGATCTCCCGAAGAGCGCCACCGACACCGCGCAGTTCTTCCGGGCCTAGGAGGGGAACACAACGGAGAAGCTCTTCTGGTCACAGTTCCTGGCGCTAGAGTGTCCGACGCTTTTGAACAACCCGATGATGCAATGGGCGGAGCTGCATAGGATGTTCGACTTGGTCATGAAGGACGTCATAGTCCGGCTTTGGCCAACCGAACCCATTCCTAGCAGCTACTTCGGCCTGGTGAAGCGACTCACCGATGCACTGCCCCGAGTTGAAGCTGTAAAGCGCTCGGCGTGCATAGAGGGTGCACGGATGGCCTTTGCCCGTGTCAAGATGCACTGGGCGAAGATGAAGACCACCGTCATGGCGACCGAGGGCCCACCCGAAGGCAAGGACCACCTCAAGTTGGAGCGGTATTTTGATGGTGTCCTGGAGGGTGCCCGAATAGTAGAGGGCCAATGCTCAAAGGATATCATGTTTGAGTGAATGTAATATATTTTATCCAGACTTTGTGTTATGAACCAGGGCCTGTAATATATGTATGCTTTTATCTGAAATTACTTTCCTCCTGTGCAGTTGTTTTTTTAATTCTGAGAGCTTGCCAGTCGCCGGCTTCAGCCCCCACGTAGATGCTACGGGGGTGTTCGGAATAGCACACGATCACACTTGACCCAACGTCTTGGTCTGTAAAGGAGGTGTCTACGCAGCAAACCAGGCAATCAGACTATGCGGCTTTATCATTTTCACTTAGCCATAGGAGTTTGACGATGGGACTAAGTACTAGCCCCTGGAGCATATGCGGCTATCCGAACTGGGATGCATTGGGCGCGTGACTGGATGAAAGCCAGTCCTTCGTATAATACGTAAGAAATCGCAAGGGATTTATAGCAAGTCGCCGAATAGCTGACCAGCTCTCGCCCTATCATGACAGTCAGTTTTCGGCTTTCTCTACTGAGGTGTTTGACCGGACGAACCAGAAACACAATCACAGTAGTTCTCCCTTTACTACCCTAGTCGAACGAGCGGAACGTAAGGTAGTAATCACAGGAGCCGGGCAACCCAACTATTGACCAAAGACATGATTCGGAGCTGATGCATATAATGCAAATATTCAGGACGCCGAAGTATACTTTAGAAGTATTCAAAGTTTTTGAAAATATGTGTGGCCGAGATAGAGCCCCCGGCATTTAAGCCGTACCAAAGTATATATGGCAATCTGACACAAAGAAGGAATGTAGATTTATGAAATAAACCAATACCGAACAAGGGTTGGTGAAAAACCGTTTCCATTATAATCTAATTGATACGTCAAAACATACTATTACAGATAATGCCATAAAGATCAAGGCTATTTTACATGCCGAGAATTTGTACACAAGGGGAAGCTGTATACAGGGACGAATAAAGGAAAGGTATTCTTGAAGATTCCCTTGACACCCTGCCGCACGTCTGCGCCGCTGTCGCCTTGGTTCCGAATCCTTAAAGAGGAGAAATCGACGATCGCGTGTATAGATGGGGCATGTGAAAGAGCCCTTGTACGACCGTGAAGTGATTAGGTTTTAACGAACCTGTAATATGTGGAAAGGAAAAAAGGGAAGGGAAAAGGGTGAAGGTCCAAATAGGGTCGAGCCGCACTATGAACCCTGTCTGCAATGTTCCTCCATCGTTGCCCCAGGTATTTTAAGTGTGTAGTTATGCACACGCGGTAGATATGTCGCGGTTAGATAGGGCAATTGACGGAGGCAGAACTGCTAGTACAGCTCTGGATTTACCAAGCCGTCATTCTGCAGAGTAGGTCAGACTCGTTTAACAGTGTCCGGGGGCTTGATGGCCGGTGAAGTGTTCGGCTTGATAAGGCCGCTTTGTACTTTGGCTGCGAGGGTCGCGGTGTGCTCCTCAGTACGGAGGGAGCGCTCCATATTTCCATTGACTGTTATAACGCCACGCGGTCTGGGCATCTTGAGCTTTAAGTATGCATAGTGCGGGACTGCATTGAAGCGGGCGAAGGCGGTTCGTCCGAGCAGTGCATGATAACCATTGTGGAAGGGGACAATGTCAAAGATCAAGTCTTCGCTTTGGAAGTTATCCGGTGAACCGGAGACTACTTCCAATGTTAATGAACCCGTGCAGCGGGCCTCGGCGCCGGGTATCACTCCTTTAAAGGTGGTGTTACTAGGCTTGATTCTTGACGGGTCAATACCCATTTTACGAACAGTGTCTTGATAAATCAAGTTAAGACTGCTGCCGCCGTCCATAAGGACTCGAGTGAGATGGAATCCATCAACGATTGTATTGTGGACCAGGGTTCTCGAACCTCCGTGACAGATGCTGGTTGGGTGGTCTCTGCGATCGAAGGTGATCAGACAAGCCGACCGAGGGTTGAATTTTGGGGCGACCGGCTCGACGGCATTGATAAGTCTCCGTCGTATCTATAATTTTTGATTGTTTCATGCCAATATTATACAACTTTTAAATACTTTTGGCAACTTTTTATATGATTTATTGGACTAACCTATTGATCCAGTGCCCAGTGCCAGTTCCTGTTTTCTGCATGTTTTTTGTATCGCAGAAAATCCATATCAAACGAAGTCCAAATGCAATAGAATTTTACGGAGAATTATTTTGGAATATATGTGATTTTTTTGAGTTGGAATCACCGCAAACGGAGGCCCACATAGCCCACAAGACACCAAGGTGTGCCAGAGGCCCCTGGCGCGTGGTGGTGAGTTGTGCCCTCCTCGAACGTTGGTTGGGGCTCTACTTCGGGTGCAAGGAAGCTTATGTCCAAAAAAATTGTGTTAAAATCTCAGCGCAATCGGAGTTACAGATATCCCGGAATATAAGAAATGGTTTTCCGTCAGATCAGGGGAACGCAAAATAGAAGAGAACAAAGAGGGAGATCCAATCTCGGAGGGGCTCCCGCCCCTCCGCCGCCATGGAGACCAAGGACCAGAGGGGGAACTCTCCTCCCATCTAGGGGGGGAGGTCAAGGAAGAAGAAGGAGGGGGGCTCTCTCCCCCTCGCTTCCGGTGGCGCCAGAGTGCCGCCGAGGCAACGATCGGGACGGCGATCTACATCAACAATCTTGCTACCGTCAACACCAACTTTCTCCCCCTCTATGCAGCGGTGTAACACCCCTTCTCCCCGTTGTAATCTCTACTTAAATAGGGTGCTCAACTCCATATATTATTTCCCAATGAACTATGGTTATCCTATGATGTTTGAGTAGATCCGTTTTGTCCCGTGGGTTAATCGTGATCTTGGTTGGTATGATTGTATATTTTATTTATGGTGTTGTTCTACGGTGCCCTCCATTCTCACGCAAATGTGAGGGGCCCCCGCTGTAGGGTGTTGCAATATGTCCATGGTTCGGTTATGGTGGGTTGCGAGAGTGACAGAAGCTTAAACCCGAGTAGGTGGGCTATGGCGTATGGGATAAAGAGGACTTGATACTTGATGCTATGGTTGGGTTTCACGACCTTAATGATCTTTAGTAGTTGCGGATGCTTGCTAGAGTTCCAATCATAAGTGCATATGATCCAAGTAGAGAAAGTATGTCAGCTCATGCCTCTCCCTCATATAGAATTGCAAGAATGATTACCGGTACTTGTTATCGATTGCCTAGGGACAAATAACTTTCTTGTTGACACAAACCCTTTTACTAAACACCTAAATTTTATTATCTTGCGAAGTATTTCTAGTTATAATCTTGCAAATCTATCCTATCACACCTACAAACACCACAAAAAAAGGACACATCCGTGACATTTTGGGCCAAACGAATTTTTTTTCTGTCATACTTATGACACTTCTATGATGATAATTGTGACAAAACCCGGTATCATCGTAGATGTGGTGGGCTCCTACTTCTATGACAAACAATCATAATAGAAAATGGGCTTTTCGTCCTGGGTGGGCCGGAGACGCAGTTGCATGACATTCTTTGGGCCGTCCATGACGGAAAAAACTGTGGTAGAAGCGAGGGCGAGGAAAATATCGGGGTGTTCCCGATTACGGTGGGTGGTCGGGGCCGAGCGATGCATGGAGGTTTGCGCGTTTCTCTCGCGCGTACATGCACGCGCGTGGGTGCGAGGCGTTGGGCTCTAACTGGACCCGAGCGAGGCGTTCGCCTACTAAACCCGAGCGATTGCACTGCAAGCTACATGTTACTGAACCCGAGCGATCGATCGATGGCATTTAACTGAACCCGATCGAGCGATTCCTTCGCTACTGCTGCTACCTGAAGCCGATCGATGTTGCCTCTGGATGAACAGTGAGCGTTGCTGGGGGGGTTTGGATGAATAGTTCCCGGTGGGGGTGGATGAACAGGACCCCATGGTGTTGCCTCTGGATGAACAGGACCCTGATCGATCGAGCTAGTTGGAGCTGGATGAACAGGACCCCGTGGAGGGCTGGATGAACAGGACCACCCTGTGGAGGGCTGGATGAACAGTAGACAGTGGAGGGCTGGATGAACAGTAGCCCGTGGAGGGGTGGTTGAACAGGATCCCATGGAGAGGGCTGGTTGAACAGTAGCCGATGGAGTAGCGCACGGTGGAGGCTGGATGAACAGGAGCCCGTGGATGAACAATCACAGGTGGAGGCTGGAGGAGGTCGTCGGTGGATGAGCAGTAGCCCGTGGAGGCTGGAGGGGGTCGACGGTGGAGATGAACAGTATCACGTGGAGTCCCGTTTTGCGGTACGCCACACCCCTCCCGATGAACAGGACCCCCGTTCCGACCGTAGCGCTCCAACACAAGTCTGTTTCCTCCGTTTTGTGGTATGCCACACCCCTCCCGATCAACAGGACCTCGTTGCGACCATAGGAGGTCCAACACAAGTCTGTTTCCTCCATTTTGCAGTACGCCAGACCCCTCTTGATGAACAGGATCCCGTTTCGACCGTGGCCGGTCGAACACAAGGCCATTTCCTCTGTTCTGCGGTATGCCAGGCCTCGTTTCTATTGGTTGTTCCGTCCAAGCCGGTTGGCTCCCACGCGTTCTGTTGCCTCCCGATGAACACGACGCATTCTGTTGCCTCCCCAACACAACGACGACGCAGTTTCTCCGTTCCGACCCAGCCATGTACACGAGCTCTGGCCGTACGTACGCACGAGTAAGCGTTAGAGACCCCGCCCATATGTACGTACGTGGCCGTATTTTCTTTCTTGCACACTGGCCAATGTACGTACGTGTACATGCTAAATGCACGCCTCTACTATGACACATGCGCGCTCTACATCGACCAGTATGTACGTACACATTCTCGACCAGAATGACAATGCTACGTACGCTTTGACTAGGTGGGTCCCGACTGTCAGGCACTTCCTTGCGTGCGAAGATATAGCTAGTGGGTCCCAGCAGTTAGGGGGGCGAATCGTTTATTTTTTTTGCCCGGACGCACTTCCTTGCGTGTGAAGATGTAGCTGGTGGGTCCCAGCAGTCAGGGGGGAACGTTTCTTTCGCGAAATACGGTGGCCCGTCCAGTGGGTCCCAGCTGTCAGGTGCGGGAATAATTATTTTGCGCGTAATAAGGAGGCACTTCCTTGCGGCTACCATGGACCTATCTGTCAGCCTCTCCACATACAGTACTCTTCCGATGGAAGTCGGCCGTTGACCACATTGACCACGCCGTGCCGAGAGCACCAAGGCGGTGGACGACGGCGAGGCCTAGGAAGGGGAAGACCCGGCAGTGGATGCGCACGCGGAGAGGAGTACGAGGGTTCACTGGTTCGGCTGCGGTGTGAGGTTGCCATCGCTGCAGAATAACAGGGGGTGTGGATGAGTGGAAGGATGGTCTGGCCAGCGGTGGGAGTAGTATGGGGGCGGTGAGGCCTCCGCGGCAGCACAGCCGACCATGGGAGGCAGGAGCAGGCGGCACGACCGGCGCTGCTTTGGGCGGCTGGAGCAAGAAGACCAGAGGTTGAAGAAGCACTATGGCCGTTGGATGGACATCGTACGGTCACTGGAGCTAGAATCGTTCATATTGACTAAGTTGACAAAGCCCTCCGTCCCCGTCAACTTAGTAGGCCCACAAGTCAGCCAGCCACTATGGTGGGTCCCAGCTAGCAGGGGCTATTCATTTTTTTGTGCGTAATAAGGAGGCACTTCCTTGCGTGCGAAGATATAGCTGGTGGGTCCGACCTGTCAGTGGGGGGAACGTTTTTTCACGAAATATAGAATCCCTTCCCGTGGGTCCTAGCTGTCAGGTGGAGGAATCATTATTTCGCGCGTAACAAGGAGGCATTTCCTTGCGTGCGGCCATGGACCTAGCTGTCAGCCTCTCCATGTACAGTCCACTTCCTATGGATGTCATTCATTGACCACGTTGACCAGGCCACGCCGAGAGCACTAGGGTGGTGGATGACGGCGAGGCCTGGGAAGACTCGGCAATTGTTTCCCATGCGGAGGAGTACGAGGGTTTACTGGTTCGTCTGCCGTCCCCGGAGAATAATAGCAGGTGTGGGTGAGTAGAGGGATGGCTAGGCCAGCGATGGGAGTACGGTGGGGCGGTGGGGCGGTGAGGTCTGCGCGGTAGCATAGCCGGCCGCGGGAGGAGAGAGCAGGCAGTCCCGTCGGCGCTTGTTTGAGCGGCTGGAGCGGGAAGAGCAGAGACTGAAGAAGCACGACAGCCGTTGGATGGACATCCAATAGTCACTGCTCTCGTGTGTTGACTAAGTTGACACGGTGTTGCGTGTGCGTCAACCTTTTTTTTAGGAAAGCATATGCGTCAACCTGTAGTAGGCGCACAAGTCAGCCTCAAATCTGTGGAAAACAGCATACAACCCATCTGCCATTATTTCTAATAATGTACATCTCATTTGCTAATTCTTAAGAGTTTTTTTGGAGCCCGTGTTCTTTTTGTTAGCATTACACCCCATATTGTGGCCACGGTTAAAAAGTATACGAAATTTTACATATTTCGGTGCGGTCAACTGTTTTTAATCCCGAAATATTGATTCACATTAAAACTATTTTGAAAAATAATTTATATAAATATAAAATCCGAATAATTGTCCAAGCATAAAAATCAATAGAATTTAAAATCTTGTAATGAAAAAAAATTGAAACTAATTCCCCGTTTGATGTGTTTTAAAAATGTACAGCCCATTTCTGGGCAAACCAAATGAAACTCTCCTCGTCTTGAAAGATTTGCAGCCTAGCAGGGCTGATAAAGCAAGTAGGCCTTATTTGGGTATTTCTTTAGAAAAAATAGAACTGGGCTAGCCATTTTCTGCAAGAAAAAAACACAATTGGGCTCATGATGTGGTAAACATAAATAAAACCCTAACTAGACGGGCCACAGCCCCCGCACAGCCCCATTGTTACGTTGATCCATCGCTAAAACTAGTATAAATAATAACTGCTTGTTCCTCAAAAAAAACTACGCGACCTGCTGGGTCCCTGGTGTCATCCGCTCGTAGTGTAATTCTCTCGTTGATTGAGTACGTTGACAATGGCGTGAGCCCCAGATGTCCAACCATTAGGAGGAACCATATTTTTGGGCTTGTAATATAGAGGCACTTGCTTGCGTACTGCCATGACGCTGGTGGGTCTCTACTGTCATCCTCTCCATGTGCAGTCATCTCCTTGTTCCTCTCGGTTGTTAACGATGTTGACAACGCAAGAGGGCGGCGCACCGCGCACGACAAGTGAACCAAGGCCGCAAGGTGGAGGACGACGGCGAGGCCTCGAATGGAACAAACAGGAGCCGTGGAAGATGCGTCGGTCCAGTCGCAGGCGGAGGGGAGTACGAGGGTTTACTGGTTCGGGTGCGGGTGTGTGTTGGAGCTGACGTCGCCGGAGAATAACAGGACATGTGGGTGAATAGAGGGAGGGTCTGGCCAACGTTGGAGGGTACGTGCAATGGAGGCGCAGCTAGCCATGAGAGGCGGGAGCAGGCGGAGCCGACGGGGTGGTTTGGTTTGGGTGGCTGGAGAAAGAAGAAGACAAGAGATAGAAGATACACGACAGATGTTGGATGTCAATCCAACGGCTGGTAGGCAGAATCATTTGTTGACTGGCGAGTAAGTCGACACCACCTTGGACAGGCTATTTCCTCGCGGGTCCCAAATGTTGGAATCCACATCTGTCACGGTCATGCAGCCCTTCCTATCAAAATTTACATCCCATTTGATGTGCTAGTTCGAAATAAGTTTGTGGGTGCTGGTGGGGGCTAATCACTTGGCTTCTATAATGCACAATGAGCTCAAGCAGCCGGCGAGAGTGATGTTATTTCCCTTGGTTGGGATTTGTTAGTTGTTATTTCACTCTAAATTAAATGACTGGCAAGCCATTTTCCTTGTTTCAAAGAAAATATGACAGTCACAGCCGAGTTGAAAAGGGCAAGAACATCTAACTCCAGCTTACAAACTATACAAAAGCACGAGGGTTAATTGTTCATTAGGTTTACAAAAAAACCCAGATTGAAAAGGGCAACAACATCTAACTCCAGCACTGTTTTCGGCAGTCACAGTCAAATGGATCGGTCGGGTCCATAGAATGAACATCCTGGGTCGT
The DNA here is from genome assembly GCA_032464435.1 of Aegilops umbellulata. NCBI lineage: Eukaryota > Viridiplantae > Streptophyta > Magnoliopsida > Poales > Poaceae > Aegilops > Aegilops umbellulata. Next base: position 328,077,318 of record CP136058.1, on the reverse strand, counting down.
AAAATTTACTGGATTATGACCACAATATGTTGTAAACAGAAGCCCGACATGTTCAGAAGCTCTTTTTCCCACCTGAAACTCCTTTTTTTGCTCTTCCACATACCCATCCGTCAAAACCATGCTGCTGATAAACTTTAAGCCTGATGGACAATAGTAACCTCGCATTCAGCAGGAAGAATGTGACAAATCTAGTGTTTGCACGGTTGGCTACATATCGTTCTAGCGTTATTGTCTTCAATCGAATCTCATGAGAAGTGAGAAAATCCTGATGCTTACGAATCCACCAATTGGTTATAACTTTATTACCCTGTCCTGTTGCCTAAATAGACATGAAGATTGAAAACAGTTAAGGTCTAAAAAATGAGTGTCGAAAGAGCAACAGCTGAACAGTTAATTCTAGTACACTATATGCGGGCTTCCAATGTCCGTGAAATTATCACCTTTATATACAACTTCTACAGACATGGAAAGCATTGCAGCAAGCCAATAATCTTGTTCAGATCAAAACTATTCATTTGGATATATAAGATCTTGACAGAATCCAGCACCATTGATAGGCCATCCATGGAGAAACTCTTCATTGAGCATAGAACATAATATTAGTACAAAATGTGTACTCCAAGATGATATATAACTTATGCGCAGAAATGTAAAATGCAGCTTATGGTTACAAGTATAGATGATAATATAAAGTACCTGAAGAATTGTGGAGCCAAACACCATATTGAAATGAGCACACAGATCATGTATTACACCCAAGGTCTCCAGTTTAGGCGCAGAGAGGACGGTTATTTGCAATGGTGAATAACTAGAATCAAGGATCAACCTTTGAAGTGAAGGGGCATCTTAGATGATGAGCTACCTTCCGTCAAAAGAAATTTCAATTCTTACAAGGTTAGGCGACTTTATTTGGAGACAACAGATTCTAACTGTGAAAACAAGCACCAAGCACTCTAGGGCAGGGCAATTGGAGTGGATGATGTTGTGCAATGAGGCCTCCGATATATGAACCCGCACAAGTGAAAGTTTCTTGAGAAATGGGAGTCGAAGGTTTAGTACCAGATTGTCTGGTAGGTAGCACAGTGCAAAGGTGGCGGTGTGGAGAGAGGAGGAAAACCGCGATATGGACATCAGTGCTGAGGGCACAAGTACATGGCATTCGGTATGTGGTATGTGATTTCCAGGGGAATAGTAGAACTCAAGCAGTTGTAGTTCTGTGAATTCAGGGGATTTTAGCCAGGCGTCCACCTTGCAGGGCATGGTATGCTTGCTCAGGTAGCATGACGGGATGCAGGGGCTTTGAACGGAGCCCTGGTGGGAGGAGATGATGGTTCTTGGGATTTCAAAATCATTGAAGAGAGATAGCTTACGACAGTCGAGATTAAGGGGCACGGCGCGCCATAGAGGGCGCCACCGAATTGAGAGGACTTGGGTGCGGCAGCAATCCTTGGTGGGGAGAAGCGAGATGATCTCCCCAAGGATGGCGTCCGAGAGATCGCTGATGCAGTCCACCCGAGATTCTACGGGTTCCTAGGATCCGGTGGGGGCGGGGTCGCCGCTTCTCCCCGCGCTGCCGGGTGCGGGATCTACAACATGCGTTGCCTCTGGTGGGAGCCTCATCTTCTTGGTGCTGGGGTCAGCCGACTCCATTTTCCTCGAGGGTGTCGCGTCGCGCTCACGGATTTGATCAGAGTAACGAATGACGAGCCTAGTTGTAGTGCGAGTGAAGAAGAAGGGGAGCTGGGGGGGTTTCTATAGTAGTGAGGAAGAAGAGGAGTTGGGGTTTTCTGTAGGAGCGAGGAGAGGAATTTGGGGGTACATGTGGAGCGAGCTGGCGTGAGGTGGGTGGGAGTGAAGAGGAAGAAGAACACCCAGGTTCTTTTGGGGGGCGGTGTGCTGGGTGTGGGTAGCGCCTCTCATTCAGTAAATATATGGGCTTTGAATTGATTTTACTATTTACTAGGGTGGATGGGTTGTTTTGTCTTGGGCCTAGAGAAACAATTACTACTAGTACAGTGGAGACACTCTACAGCTACCCAGAAAAACAATTACTACTAGTACAGTGGATACAATACCGCTTCTAGCTCCTCCTAGGTCATCGAAATGTCTCCCTCTACTGAATGTCGTTATACTTTTGTTCACCGACATGCGGGCCATGCAGCGCGCGGGCCCAAATGCCATCCACCAAATTAGAAGGCAATATGCAGGTGGAGAGTCACCCCAGTCATAGCGCGGCAGTAACGAGCCGTCATATCACAAAACCCCACCTCCCGGCAGTCTAAGTTTAACGGACGGAGCAACCATCATTTCACTCTTCGTTGAATCCCCTTCTCCCTCACCGTCTTCAAGAAAGGCAACACTCGCGTCTGCCACTGTTCTTCTCTCCCAACGAAGGGAAGGTAAGTGGATCCGTGATGTTGGTATATTTTTGTTCAGAGAAAAAAAAGAACTTTTGCAAAGCAGTAACCGATCCTCACTCTCTTTTTTGTTTCATTATCATTGCGGTTGTGTTTTCCTTTCAGTGGTCTCCTAGTATTCGTCAGTTTCATGATAGACCAAGGAGAACCAGGCAAAGATTTGCCGATATTGGAGCAGACACGGGAGGTTGATCCCCACGAGACAGAGTGCTCCAAGAAGATGGAGGCAGCCACCGAGCCGACCCCAGATACGCTCACAACCACTACTGAGTTGGTCAATGCCCTGTTTGAGGTTACAGCCCCCATGGCACTGCAGGAGCAGTTCCCCCCTTCGAGGATGTGTCCCCCCCCCCCCCCCCCGCTGAGCTGCCCAAGGTGATTTTCTTCTTTGCTGATCTCGATTGTGGTTTTTCATCTAAGTATGTGGTGATGAATAATGCAAAATTTTATTAGCTTCGATGCCATGCTATACATAGTGGTTTAAATAACTTGTGTTTCTTATACTAGAAAGTAATTCAGAATTTGTTTCTATTTCAATTAGAGCCCTTATGCAGACAAGGATTGTGTGGTTGTACATGTCACTCGCTATGAGGCGGATGACCTGAATATACGCACTAGGAAAACAGAGTTTTTAGGCTGTTGGATCCTGGAAGCCATTTGCGATTATACCAATGAAGAGTTGTATTCCAGGCTCACTGTTGTCAGGCGTGTTGTCCAGGGTGTACTGAAGCACAAGAAGTTCAAAGCTACTCCTTCGTTTGTGAGGCATACTGTTCTTGTCAAGCTTACGCAGGAAGATGACGTGGCATGCCTCCACAAACAAGTTTATGAGTGGCAAGGCCACAAGGTTGTCTTCATGAAGGTTCACAGGATTGAGCTATTGCCGGACGTCCTCGATGATGTTCATGGCAAGGTCCGTCTTGTGTCCAGCCCAAATTAGATCGAGGCATGAAATAGTTGCCCCAGGTAGTGTTTAATAGTAGTTTGGATTGTGTCTAATTATCCGAACCTTGCATGTTATCAAGCCCTCTGGTACTAGTACTCTGTTTGAATCCATCTATGGGAACTGGTGCTACTTTTGTGTGCCCGTGAATCATGTGAGAACCATCGTAATTGTTGCCGAAACAGATGTGTCCTCACTAGTTTTTTCATGAATATGGCATGGTAAGATATAAGTTGTCATGGTCTATCATACGGGCAGTGTGTGTTTTGATGAAATAGAGTACTCATTCGAGAACTGTGCGCCGACGTATACATAAGTACTTGTAAACACTGTTGGCGCTACCCCACTTGTAAGCAGTTGTGCAAACGGCACATTGGCTCAGCTCGCTTCAACACTAGGCTATCGACCAGCTAACAGTCAACAATCTGCTCTCTGACATATAAGCAACTATGTATCTTGTTACAGTGGTTCATGCAGTTAACTGAGGCCACAATGTAAATTCCGAACGTTCACACGCTAGTCCAGCGTTCATGTGGAACACTCACGTTAAACTCGGCTTCATAAAAAACTTGAAAAGCATAAGTTAAGTAATTTTATACATCTCAATGATTCATAGAACATAACAAACATATGCTAGTTCACAGCAAAAGACAAAGTTGTGAGAAGGTTTACAAATCAGGAAAAAACAAGCAAGGCCTCTCTGAGCAAAGGGCCTCCCAGCAGGCTTAAATTTCCTGGAGTTCACTCTGGTTTTTTCTTGTTGCCACCATCCAGGGTTAGGTTCTCTCATTCCAGAATAACCAATTATAATTGTGGTCTCAGCTGGAATGCTGAACTGAACCATGCAGTGTACTGAACAGCTGAAATGCGTGTGCATTCCACTAAATTTAAGCACCGCTATTTGCAGAAATAAGCAGACCACAATGCCTCTTGTCCGCCGTGCAGCCGTACCAGCTAGTCCTCGGTCCATGGATGAACTGGTAGAAAGTGCATTCTGGACCAGGATGCAGTTGTTTTCGCTCGTCCCTACACTGCAATCAGGAAGTAAAACGTACGAATCAACTTATTTTATATTGCGTTGGCCATTCTACCTAGTAACTACCAATGTAGGAATACCTGGAAGACGGGTGGTTAGACGACGGCAGCGAGGGATAGCCATCTCATTTTGCATAGTTCTACTAAAACTGAGGTGTGTGCTTTTGATTGCGCGGATAGAAACGATACGGAGAAAGACATCCCGAAACGATATGGAGACAGACATCCCTGTTTGCGCAAATACGAAATACAGTTATTTAAACAGTGACAAATATTTGAAGTGGCGTATAAATAACAACAACATCTATTGTGTTATAATTGGCACTAGATTGATAGTATGAAAGTGTCCTTAAGTAATTAGCATCACATCACATCAACACTGCCACTAGATTAACACGCACAACAATAGCATTAGTATTACTGTCATGAGAGTAGCACATGGTCAGTAAATGTGCAATCAAATTTGTGCAGTTCCACTGGGGTGAAGCAATTTTAGCGATGTGAGATTTAAGTGTAACTGCAAAAACACAATTCATGGGAAATAAAGCAAGACGGAAGCACTTCATGAAATGGTGCTGGCATTGCTTCAATTTATCGACGGCACTAGACCATTACTTATAGTGACATTAGGTGGCATTGCTTAATGCTTCATGTGATTTTACATTAACGGTAGAGATATGGGCGTAGGCACAGTAGGGGCATAAAGTGGTGAGGCAGATGTGGTTGCCGAGAGCGGCAAACACTCAGGCAGCATGTCTGCATTTGTCCCATTTTTTATCTCCTCGGCGACATTTTCCTATGTGAGCATAGGAAATCTAGACATGCTCATTCTCATTTGTGTCGTCCCCCAACACCCGTCACTTTCTTTCCTTTTTCAACCAAGAGATAGGTCCACTTCCCCCCCCCCCCACCTTTCGCCATCCACCATGCTTTCTTCATCTTTTCAACCAAGAGACCGGTTGGGTAGCCAGTATCTACTACTTTCCCCTGTTTCCTCTTAGAACCAGGTCCTAGATTCATGCTACAGCTTTCCCACTTTCTTCCCTGTTTGAACCAACTCTTAGAGTCGACTGTATGAACTAGCTTTACCTCTAATAATAGTAAAAGTCTAGGTGGCTTTGGAACAGCGGACGGAAGTAGAAAAAGATCCACACGAAGCCAAGTGGGGAGCTGGGGCAGTAGAGCAAGGCAGGTTGCGAAGGAATATATATCTGAGGGTCGTCGGCATGTGGCAAATACGGTGTCCGGAGGCTACATCTTGGCCACAATACCGCAAGGAGAAAGAAGGGGTCAGAGGCCCTCCCGAGCCGGCGCTCTCTCGGAGAGAACGGCACGGCCACCGATCGGGATGCGCGGGCAGCCGTTGGTCTCCTCCCTCGCCGCCGACGACAGTGTGAACGATGCACCTACACCCCTGCCCCGGCCGATCCGGCTGGATTTGTGACCAGCCGTGAGATGAGAGAGAGTGTGGCTACCTATGTCTTGCTTAGATCTGGAGAGCATGAGAGAGTGAACGAGAGGAACCCTAGTAAAGCAAGCGCTAAGGCTCCTGCTTATATATATAGTGGAGTGATTTTGTTGTACCAGCTTCAAAAAATGCGCTCCTACATGTACCCGCGAGTGGGTGTGAGAGAACTAGGGCTGCGTGCATCGCTTCTCTTTGTGAGAGTACAATATACTATGCCCAAAGAACGTTCGCCACAAGAGTAATAGTATAAGTGTGTGACGTGTGAGCTAAAATAAAATGTGTGCGACGTCTTTTGATTTTTAGAAGTTTTGAGGGTAGGGTGTGAAGAGCACATATGTGTGTGACGTCTACCTGCAGATAGACGGTGGGTGCGAGAGGACTCGGGAGAGTTGTGACTTGTGAGGGTGCATGTGCGTGAGAGAGAGGGGGGCACGTATCAATGCAATGCATGTGTCCGTAAATCATTGTCCGACAAACGTTCGCCACAAGCCTTTTCCTGATGAACGCCGTAAGAACCGTTAGATTGGCATCCGACAGTGTCAGTTTTGCCATGTCATTTAGCAGAACAGCCACTCCTCCTACACACAAATCTTCCACGTGAGTGTTAGCAACTGCCGTATGCTCCCTCCGTTCCAAAATGCAGTGCATATAGCTTTATTGAAAATTTGAACCTCGCAAACTTTTACCGAGTTTTTGTGTACCAAATTGCACATGTAGAATACCCTGTATATATCATTTCATTCATCTTCAAGAGGTAACTATAAAGATGGGGGAGGAGTCTACAAAGAAAGACCATCGTATCACCTGCAGCAATTTCAGCCATCCTTTGGTGTGGAGGAATATCATAAGAACTCTATATGATATGATTTTATAGGATTTTTTCCTTTAGAGCCAATTGGTTCATAGGAATAGATTCATATACTCCACATTTCAAAGGAAATAAACATGATATCATTTCTATAGCTTTAGATCCACTTGGTTCATATGAATGGATTCCTATACTCCCATAATTTCAAAGGAAAATAAACATTAGCATATATTCAATAGAAAAGTTCCTATGATATGAACCAAATTACATCTCTTTTCTAATCCCTCCTCATAGGAATTGAGATACATGTCATCTCTAGATTCAATAGAAAAGTTCCTATGATGTGAACCAAGCGACATCTCTTTTCCAATCCCTACTCATAGGAATTGAGATACTCCATGTCATCTCTTTCCCTACAACTTCCATGTATACATATTCTATTCCTAAATAGCTAGTACAACCCACTAGTAGCTTTTTTCCAAGACATGCAACTAATGGCACAAGAACTATATAGTGTGCAAATAACTTTGAAAGATGGTCGCTGGATGAAGCTAATCCGACAGTGCAGAGATGGCAAATCCGAGCACTACTGGCCGTTGAATATCATCAACATTCCACCAGATCTGCCACAAGTACAATTTAGAAGACTCCATGGTTGAACTTAAGCATAATGCACAAACCTCAAAACACAAGCAGTTCTCCTTTGTTCTAGAATCTTCCGTATCATAATTGAATTTTTTTTCTAAATGAATTGCCATCATTTGTTTTTGCTTTATGCTTTACAATGCACAACCCCATGATTCTTAACATTTTTATAAAACTAATTGATTTTGAATGAGATGAACTATAAGAACTAAACGAACATCTACATCATGCATATATGACTCAAAGCTTTACATGCTATAGTGTGTATTTATTCATAATTTGGTTTCGAAATCTCATGCGTTCAATGCACGTGTACCTTACTAGTTTTGAGTAGAGTAGCAAATTTCACGCGGCCCCGGGTATATCAAAATCCAGGGCCCATGCATCATTGCCTTTCGGTCGAACCTACGTCCACAATTTTTTGTACGTACTATATCTCCACTGGTCCCCGAACCCAAAATGCTGCCTCGTTTCCCTAAAACCAAGCGGCCCACACATATTTAAGGCGTCGACTCAAACTCAATCCCTCTCCCGTTTACTACGACGTGGCCCCGCATTCCTACAAACCCTACCACCGCACGCGTCATCGGTTTTCTTCAAGAGGACGAGGGAGAAGCCGATTTGTAGTGGAGGCGCTTTCAAAAAAAGGATCTGTAGTGGAGACCCCTACCCTAGGGTGCCCTAGGTAGCTGTCGCACGCATCATTGGTTTTCTCTTTTCTTTATGCTCTTGCGCCCAGAGTGAAATGATGGCTGCTTCGTCCGTCCAGCTTAATGTGGGAAAGGTGGGGCTTTGTGATTTGACCCCTCATCGCTCATTTTCTACTACTGCGGCACTACGAACGGGGTGCCTCCAATTCCAACTGCTGCTCTGAACTGTAATTTGGTGCATCGCACGTGGAACAAGATGGTGGATGAGCCACATGTCGGCCAAAGGGGTCCTGTTAAGTGTGTCGCCATTTCGTGTGCGGACTGACCCTGCTTGAGTTGCTACGCCAACACGACAGGAGCAGCCTACCACTTGGTTTTGCTCCTTGGTGAATCCCGACTATATTAATCTAAAAAGATACGTACTGAACTACCCTCTCCGTCTCGTTTTTTAGGCGTCTCAGTTTATAGGGTGTGCACGTAGTTCTAGGTCATCCATTTGACTAACTAAATATGAGTTACTATGTCACAAAAAGTATATCATTGGATTCTTAAGCGGATGTAGTTTCTAAACATATATTTGTTGGGGAACGTAGTAATTTCAAAAAAATTCCTACGCACACGCAAGATCATGGTGATGCATAGCAACGAGAGGGGAGAGTGTTGTCTACGTACCCTCGTAGACCGAAGCGGAAGCGTTGACACAACATAGAGGAAGTAGTCGTACGTTCTCCTCACGATCCAACCGATCACAGCACCGTTACTCCGGCACCTCCGAGTTCTTGGCACACGTTCAGCTCGATGACGATCCCCGGGCTCCGATCCAGCAAAGCGTCGGGGAAGAGTTCCGTCAACACGACGGCGTGGTGACGATCTTGATGTGTTACCGGCGCAGGGCTTCGCCTAAGCACTGCAACGATATGACCGAGGTGGAATTTGGTGGAAGGGGGCACCGCACACGGCTAAGGAAAGATCTCAATGATCAATTTTGTCTGTCTACGGGGTGCCCCCTGCCCCCGTATATAAAGGAGCCAAGGGGGAGGGGCTGGCCGGCCAAGCCTGGCGCGCCAGGAGAGTCCTACTCCCTCTGGGAGTAGGATTCCCCCCCCCCCCCCAATCCTAGTTGGACTAGGATTCTCCAAGGGGGAGAGAGAGAGAGGGGGCCGGCCACCTCTCCTAGTCCTAATAGGACTAGGGGAAGGGGGAGGCGCGCAGCCCATGAGGGCAGCCCTCTCTCCTCTCCACCAAGGCCCATGTTGGCCCATTATGCTCCCGGGGGGTTCCGGTAACCCTCCCGGTATTCCGGTAAAATCCTGATTTCACCTGGAACACATCCGATGTCCAAACATAGGCTTCCAATATATCATTCTTTACGTCTCGACCATTTCGAGACTCCTTGTCATCTCCGTGATCACATCCGGGACTCTGAACTCCTTCGGTACATCAAAATGCATAAACTCATAATAACTGTCATCGTAACGTTAAGCGTGCGGACCCTACGGTTCGAGAACAATGTAGACATGACCGAGAGACGTCTCCGGTCAATAACCAATAGCGGGACCTGGATGCCCATATTGGCTCCTACATATTCTACGAAGATCTTTATCGGTCAGACCGCATAACAACATACGTTTGTTCCCTTTGTCATCGGTATGTTACTTGCCCGAGATTCGATCGTCGGTATCCAATACCTAGTTCAATCTCGTTACCGGCAAGTCTCTTTACTCGTTCCGTAATACATCATCTCGCAACTAACTCATTGGTTGCAATGCTTGCAAGGCTTTATGTGATGTGCATTACCGAGAAGGCCCTGAGATACCTCTCCGACATTCGGAGTGACAAATCCTAATCTCGAAATATGCCAACCCAACAAATACTTTCGGAGACACCTGTAGAGCACCTTTATAATCACTCAGTTACGTTGTGACGTTTGGTAGCACACAAAGTGTTCCTACGGTAAACGGGAGTTGCATAATCTCATAGTTAAAGGAACATGTATAAGTCATGGATAAAAGCAATAGCAACATACTAAACGATCGAGTGCTATGCTAATGGAATGGGTCATGTCAATCAGATCATTCAACTAATGATGTGATCTCGTTAATCAAATAACAACTCTTTGTTCATGGTTAGGAAACATAACCATCTTTGATTAATGAGCTAGTCAAGTAGAGGCATACTAGTGACACTCTGTTTGTCTATGTATTCACACATGTATTATGTTTCCAGTTAATACAATTCTAGCATGAATAATAAACATTTATCATGATATAAGGAAATAAATAATAACTTTATTATTGCCTCTAGGGCATATTTCCTTCAGTCTCCCACTTGCACTAGAGTCAATAATCTAGATCACATCACCATGTGATTAACATAAATAGTTCACATCATCATGTGATTAACACCCATAGTTCACATCGCTATGTGACCGACACCCAAAGGGTTTACTAGATTCAGTAATCTAGTTTACATCGCTATGTAATTAACACCCAAAGAGTACTAAGGTGTGATCATGTTTTTCTTGTGAGAGAATCTTAGTCAACGGGTCTGCCACATTCAGATCCGTTATGTATTTTGCAATTTTCTATGTCTACAATGCTCTGCACGGAGCTACTTTAGCTAATTGCTCCCACTTTCAATATGTATCTAGATTGAGACTTAGAGTCATCTAGATTAGTGTCAAAACTTGCATCGACGTAACCTTTTACGACGAACCTTTTTGTCACATCCATAATCGAGAAACATATCCTTATTTTACTAAGGACAATTTTGACCGATGTCCAGTGATCTACTTCTTAGATCACTATTGTACTCCCTTGCTTAACACAGTGTAGGGTATACAATAGATCTGGTACATAGCATGGCATACTTTATAGAATCTATGGCTAAGGCATAGGAAATGACTTTCATTCTCTTTCTATCATCTGCCGTGGTCGGGCTTTGAGTCTTACTCAATTTCACACCTTGTAATACAGGCAAGAACTCTTTCTTTGACTGTTCCATTTTGAACTACTTCAAAAAAAATTCAAGGTATGTACTTATTGAAAAACTTATCAAGCGTCTTGATCTATCTCTATAGATCTTGATGCTCAATATGTAAGCAGCTTCACCGAGGTCCTTCTTCGAAAAACTCCTTTCAAATACTCCTTTATGCTTCACAGAATAATTCTACATTATTTCTGATCAACAATATGTCATTCACATATACTTATCAGAAATGTTGTAGTGCTCCCACTCACTTTCTTGTAAATACAGGCTCCACCGCAAGTCTGTATAAAACTATATGCTTTGATCAACTTATCAAAGTGTATATTCCAACTCCGAGATGCTTGCACCAGTCCATAGATGGATCACTGGAGCTTGCATATTTTGTGAACACCTTTAGGATTGACAAAACCTTCTAGTTGCATCGTATACAACTCTACTTTAATAAATCCATTAAGGAATGTAGTTTTGTTTATCCATTTTCCGGATTTCATAAAATGCGGCAATTGCTAACATGATTCGGACAGACTTAAGCATAGATATGAGTGAGAAACTCTCATCGTAGTCAACACCTTGAACTTGTCGAAAACCTTTTGCGAAAATTCTAGCTTTGTAGATAGTAACACTACTATCAGCGTCCGTCTTCCTCTTGAAGATCCATTTATTTTCTATGGCTTTGCCGATCATCGGGCAAATCCATCAAAGTCCATACTTTGTTCTTATACATGGATCATATCTCAGCTTTCATGGCCTCAAACCATTTCGCGGAATCTGGGCTCATCATCGCTTCCTCATAGTTCGCAAGTTCGTCATGGTCTAGTAACATGACTTCCAGAACAAGATTACCGTACTACTCTGGTGCGGATCTCACTCTGGTTTACCTGTGAGTTTCGGTAGTAACTTGATCTGAAGTTACATGATCATCATCATTAGCTTCCTCACTAATTGGTGTAGGAGTCACAGGAACAGATTTCCGTGATGAACTACTTTCCAATAAGGGAGCAGGTACAGTTACCTCATCAAGTTTCTACTTTCCTCCCACTCACTTCTTCCGAGAGAAACTCCTTCTCTAGAAAGGATCCATTTTTAGCAACGAATGTCTTGCCTTCGGATCTGTGATAGAAGGTGTACCCAATTGTCTCCTTTGGGTATCCTATGAAGACACATTTCTCCGATTTGGGTTTGAGCTTATCATGTTGAAACTTTTTCACATAAGCATCGCAACCCCAAACTTTAAGAAACGACAATTTTTGGTTTCTTGCCAAACCATAGTTCTGATTGTGTCGTCTCAACGGACTTAGATGGTGCCCTTTTTAACGTGAATGCAGCTGTCTCTAATGCATGATCCCAAAATGATATTGGTAAATCGGTAAGAAACATCATATATTGTACTATATCCAATAAAGTACGGTTATGACGTTCGGACACACCATTATGCTGTGGTGTTCCAGGTGGCATGAGTTTGTGAAACTATTCCACATTGTTTTAATTGAAGACCAAACTCGTAACTCAAATATTCTCCTCCACAATCATATCGTAGAAACTTTTATTTTCTTGTTACGATGATTCTCCACTTCACTCTGAAATTCTTTGAACTTTTCAAATGTTTCAGACTTATGTTTCATCAAGTAGATATACCCATATCTGCTCAAATCATCTGTGAAGGTCAGAAAATAATGATACTTGTCGCGAGCTTTTATATTCATCGGACCACATACATCAGTATGTATGATTTCCAACAAATCTGTTGCTTGCTCCATTGTTCCGGAGAACGGTGTCTTAGTCATCTTGCCCATGAGGCACGGTTCGCAAGCATCAAGTGATTCATAATCAAGTGATTCCAAAAATCCATCAGCATGGAGTTTCTTCATGCGCTTTACACCAATATGACCTAAACGGCAGTGCCACAAATAAGTTGCACTATCATTATTAACTTTGCATCTTTTGGCTTCAATATTATGAATATGTGTATCACTATGATCGAGATCCAACAAACCATTTCGTTGGTGTGTATAACCATAGAAGGTTGTATTCATGTAAACAGAACAACAATTTATTCTCTTACTTAAATGAATAGCCGTATTGCAATAAACATGATCAAATCATATTTATGCTCAACGCAAATACCAAATAACACTTATTTAGGTTCAACACTAATCCCGAAAGTATAGTGAGTGTGCGATGATGATCATATCAATCTTGGAACCACTTCCAACACACATCGTCACCTTGCCCTTTAACTAGTCTTTGTTCATTCTGCAACTCCCGTTTCGAGTTACTAATTTTAGCAATTGAACTAGTACCAAATACTGAGGGGTTGCTATGAACACTAGTAAAGTACACATCAATAACATGTATATCAAATATACTTACGTTCACTTTGCCATCCTTCTTATCCGCCAATCACTTGGGGTAGTTCCGCTTCCAGTGACCAGTCCCTTTGCAGTAGAAGCACTTAGTCTCAGGCTTAGGACCAGACTTGGGCTTTTTCACTTGAGCAGCAACTTGCTTGCCGTTCTTCTTGAAGTTCCCCTTCTTTCCTTTTGCCCTTTTCTTGAAACTAGTGATCTTGTCAACCATCAAATCTTGATGTTTTTCTTTGATTTCTACCTTCGCCGATTTTAGCATTGCGAAGAGCTTGGGAATATTTTCCGTTATCCCTTGCATATTATAGTTCATCATGAAGTTCTACTAACTTGGTGATGGTGACTAGAGAATTCTGTCAATCACTATTTTATCTGGAAGATTAACTCCCACTTGATTCAAGCGATTGTAGTACTCAGACTATCTGAGCACATGCTCACTAGTTGAGCGATTCTCCTCCATCTTTTAGCTATAGAATTTGTTGGAGACTTCATATCTCTCAACTCGGGTATATTTAACTTCAACTCCTGGAACATCTCGTATGGTCTATGACATTCAAAACGTCTTTGAAGTCCCGATTCTAAGCCGTTAAGCATGGTGCACTAAACTATCAAGTAGTCATCATATTGAGCTAGCCAAACGTTCAAAACGTCTGCATCTGCTCCTGCAATAGGTCTGTCACCTAGCGGTGCATCAAGGACATAATTATTCTGTGCAGCAATGAGGATAAACCTCAGATCACGGATCCAATCCGCATCATTGCTACTAACATTTTTCAACACAATTTTCTCTAGGAACATATCAAAATAAACACAGGGAAGCAATAACGCGAGCTATTGATCTACAACATAGATATGCTAATACTACCAGGTACTAAGTTCATGATAAATTTAAGTTCAGTTAATCATATTACTTAAGAACTCCCACTTAGATAGACATCCCTCTAATCCTCTAAGTGATCACGTGATCCAAATCAACTAAACCATGTCCGATCATCACGTGAGATGGAGTAGTTTCAATGGTGATCATTATGTTGATCATATCTACTATATGATTCACGCTCGACCTTTCGGTCTCCGTGTTCCGAGGTCATATCTTATATGCATAGCTCGTCAAGTATAACCTGAGTATTCCGCGTGTGCAACTGTTTTGCACCCGTTGTATTTGAACGTAGAACCTATCACACCCGATCATCACGTGGTGTCTCAGCACGAAGAACTTTTGCAACGGTGCATACTCAGGGAGAACACTTCTTGATAATTTAGTGAGAGATCATCTTATAATGCTACCGTCACTCAAAGCAAGATAAGATGCATAAAAAGATAAACATCACATGCAATCAATATAAGTGATATGATATGGTCATCATCATCTTGTGCTTGTGATCTCCGTCTCCGAAGCACCGTCATGATCACCATCGTCACCGGCGCGACACCTTGATCTCCATCGTAGCATCGTTGTCGTCTCGCCAATCTTATGCTTCCACGACTATCACTACCGCTTAGTAATAAAGTAAAGCATTACATCGCGATTGCATTGCATACAATAAAGCGACAACCATATGGCTCCTGCCAGTTGCCGATAACTCGGTTACAAAACATGATCATCTCATACAATAAAATTTAGCATCATGTCTTGACCATATCACATCACAACATGCCCTGCAAAAACAAGTTAGACGTCCTCTACTTTGTTGTTGCAAGTTTTACATGGCTGCTACGGGCTTAAGCAAGAACTCATCTTACCTACGCATCAAAACCACAACGATAGTTTGTCAAATAGACTCCGTTTTAACCTTCTCAAGGACCAGGCGTAGCCACACTCGGTTCAACTAAAGTTGGAGAGACAGTCTTCCGCAAGCCATCTATGTGCAAAGCACGTCGAGGGAACCGGTCTCGCGTAAGAGTACACGTAAGGTTGGTCCGGATCGTCTCGTCCAACAATACCGCTGAACCAAAGTATGACATGCTGGTAGGCAGTATGACTTGTATCGTCCACAACTCACTTGTGTTCTACTCGTGCAAATAACATCAAACCATAAAAACTTAGGCTCTGATGCCACTATTGGCGAACGTAGTAATTTTAAAAAATTTCCTACGCACACGCAAGATCATGGTGATGCATAGCAACGAGAGGGGAGAGTGTTGTCTACGTACCCTCGTAGACCAAAGCGGAAGCGTTGACACAACATAGAGGAAGTAGTCGTACGTTCTCCTCACGATCCAACCGATCACAGCACCGTTACTCCGGCACCTCCGAGTTCTTGGCACACGTTCAGCTCGATGACGATCCCCGGGCTCCGATCCAGCAAAGCGTCGGGGAAGAGTTCCGTCAGCACGACGGCGTGGTGACGATCTTGATGTGTTACCGGCGCAGGGCTTCGCCTAAGCACTGCAACGATATGACCGAGGTGGAATTTGGTGGAAGGGGGCACCGCACACGGCTAAGGAAAGATCTCAATGATCAATTGTGTTTGTCTATGGGGTGCCCCCTGCCCCCGTATATAAAGGAGCCAAGGGGGAGGGGCTGGCCGGCCAAGCCTGGCGCGCCAGGAGAGTCCTACTCCCTCTGGGAGTAGGATTCCCCCCCCCCCAATCCTAGTTGGACTAGGATTCTCCAAGGGGGAGAGAGAGAGGGGGGGGCGGCCACCTCTCCTAGTCCTAATAGGACTAGGGGAAGGGGGGAGGCGCGCAGCCCATGAGGGCAGCCCTCTCTCCTCTCCACCAAGGCCCATGTTGGCCCATTATGCTCCCGGGGGGTTCCGGTAACCCTCCCGGTATTCCGGTAAAATCCTGATTTCACCTGGAACACATCCGATGTCCAAACATAGGCTTCCAATATATCATTCTTTACGTCTCGACCATTTCGAGACTCCTCGTCATGTCCGTGATCACATCCGGGACTCCGAACTCCTTCGGTACATCAAAATGCATAAACTCATAATAACTGTCATCGTAACGTTAAGCGTGCGGACCCTACGGTTCGAGAACAATGTAGACATGACCGAGACACGTCTCCGGTCAATAACCAATAGCGGGACCTGGATGCCCATATTGGCTCCTACATATTCTACGAAGATCTTTATCGGTCAGACCGCATAACAACATACGTTTGTTCCCTTTGTCATCGGTATGTTACTTGCCCGAGATTCGATCGTCGGTATCCAATACCTAGTTCAATCTCGTTACCGGCAAGTCTCTTTACTCGTTCCGTAATACATCATCTCGCAACTAACTCATTGGTTGCAATGCTTGCAAGGCTTTATGTGATGTGCATTACCGAGAAGGCCCTGAGATACCTCTCCGACATTCGGAGTGACAAATCCTAATCTCGAAATATGCCAACCCAACAAATACTTTCGGAGACACCTGTAGAGCACCTTTATAATCACTCAGTTACGTTGTGACGTTTGGTAGCACACAAAGTGTTCCTACGGTAAACGGGAGTTGCATAATCTCATAGTTAAAGGAACATGTATAAGTCATGGATAAAAGCAATAGCAACATACTAAACGATCGAGTGCTATGCTAATGGAATGGGTCATGTCAATCAGATCATTCAACTAATGATGTGATCTCGTTAATCAAATAACAACTCTTTGTTCATGGTTAGGAAACATAACCATCTTTGATTAATGAGCTAGTCAAGTAGAGGCATACTAGTGACACTCTGTTTGTCTATGTATTCACACATGTATTATGTTTCCAGTTAATACAATTCTAGAATGAATAATAAACATTTATCATGATATAAGGAAATAAATAATAACTTTATTATTGCCTCTAGGGCATATTTCCTTCAATATTGTTCATCACATATATAGCCAGTTAAATCCTCAACCTAGAACGACGTGCATGCCATGTAAACCGATACGGAGGAAGTATAGTAAAAATGAGGTGATTTTATCGAGCAATCGGCGGGGGAGCATGGCATGTCATGCGGTCCCACGTGTCATGATGTACCAAGGCGATGCGCGTGTCCCGCTTGAGGCAAAAGCAATACTACGTGGTTTGAGATGATGGCGAACCGAAGTGTGAAATAATGGTTGCTTCGTCCGTCTGGGAAGGTGCGGCATTGTGATTTGACGTCTCATTGCTCATTACTACTACTGGGGCGGTACCACTGGGGTGCGTCCCCCCTGCTGTTCTGCACTGTTATTTGGTTCTTGACACGTTGACCCGGTTGCTATATGTCCCACATGTCGGCGACAGGAAGTACATAATTCATGAAAGCGAGCGTCGACGAAGGAGTACAAGACACAGCTTGGGTTTTTGCTGCTTCGCGTGATCCGTCAATACAAACCCGGACTAAAAAAGGTGAGGGCGGGTCTTTTCCTGCGCGGCAGGCAGGGGAGTTTGGCATAGTTTGATCGAGGCAAGGAGGCAAGAAGGGAAACAAGCAAATAAAGGTTGAGCGACTTAGTTTTGAGAAAATTTGATTTTACGGATACACGGAGGGAGTAGTAAAATTTTCTCCTCGTCCTGCCAGCCACCGCGCACGTGGGCGAGGGAGCGGGCGTAAGGCATACAGTACTACTACTAGTAAGCAATCTTCACCTCATCCTGCGAGCCACCGCGCCCGTGGGGGGGGGGGAGACGGCGTACTAAGCAAGCTTCTCCTCATTCTGCGAGTTGAATGGACACATCAAAAGTACTCCAGTGTATAGATCCTTGCCTCTAAGGTAGGCCCCACATGGTTTGCCTCTTTTTTAACATAACCCGTCAAGTCGCAATTTTTTTGTTCACCCGTGGTAGACGATCCTCCCTCCGCCAAGTGGAGTACACGTGTCAAATTACCACGTGGGCTGCCTTTTCGTACAGAAATGAGCTCCACCGTGTACCCGCGCGGGTGTGGTTGGGAAAGATACGGGAGTACGTGCGCCGTGCGTGCACCTCTTCTCTTCGTGCACGTCCCCCACCTACGTGGGTGTGTGTGAGAGAGATACAAACCTAGACATAATGTGTCGTCCATCCCCATGCCTCCGCCCAGTTCGACCACCAGTCACCACCACGCCCCACTCCTCCTCACCTTATCTCTCATCTTTCTCCCTCCATTTTTATATACAAGGCCACTATCAAAATTACAATTTGCAGATATACAAGGCCACTAACACTAATCGATGCAATATTAATGGTGTTTGCCTCGTAGTACTAGCAAAGGAGGACATTAATTATCCCTTGCATGCATGCGGCCTGCTCCTTGGCCTAGGCAAGTTCACCCCTAAGATTCTCGACCGCAGCAGCACTGCCTGCAACCATACACATAGCAGCGCATGAGCTTCAACTCAGAATGTGCATATTAATACATGCATGAACGAGATATTCTGAAACATACTTTGCACTTCATCAAACCTCTTGTTGATGCGGACGAGATCCTCCTCGGCCAGCCCCAGCTTATGCTTGAGCTTGGATACCTCGGCGGCCTGGGCGGTTGCCGATAACAGTGAAGCATGTTCCTCAAAATAGACAAGCATATTATCTCCTGCGAATATTATCGATCCTTTGTTCGGACTTCTTTCCAAAAGCCGAACAGAGTCACAGGGGCTACTATCTATATACAGGCATATTCCTTCATATGAAAAGTGGTCAAGAATATTACATCGCATACCTCGAAGCCTGTTAGCAGGCTAGTGAAGGCTTCGTTCAGCCCGCTCTTGGCGGACCGAACCTTTTCAACCACCACACCCATTAGGGTGCGGTGCTCCTCCACAATGGAAGCACGTTGTAGTGCCTCCATCAGTATGTTCGGCGCCTCCAGATTAGTGGAGGTCGCCGCTGGAGTTGGCGCTCCCTCCTCCGTAGGGGGTCGCTTATTCGGTCACGGAGCCACTTGGGTTTCTGGAATGGTGTTCGCTGGGGGCCGGACAGGTCAAGGCCCCCGCTGTTAGTCTCCACGAGGATTGCTTCCCCCGTGTTCTCAGCAGCCAAGGCGTTACCCTTTGGCACCGTTTTGGCGGCCTCCCGTACCGCTCCATTACCCGGAGAGGCCCTTTAGGACAACATTTCGGTGTCATCCATGGCGATAGGCGGGGAGGCTCGCAGAGAAGACTCGCTCTCCATCATCCCCGGATCTAAAGAATTCCCCTCCGATGATTGTTGGGGGAGATCGCGGGCCGGACTACATCATGCAGTGTGTTAGATCACAATCATAAAGACCGGACTTATGTAAGGTGTCCTCGGATACTTACGATGCGGCGAGGGGCTTCGACCTAGGATGCCACTCGGGGATGGATTCGGCATCCGAGTCTGAGCCGTCTGGGAGGGATATTTTCCCCCTTTTGGGCGCCTCCGCCTCTGGGTCTTCGGAGGCCGCCCTTTTCTTCTTCCTCCCCTTCGGGGGAGAATTGCTTTCTGCCTCCTCCTCCTCTTCATCTTCCTCGTGGGAGGAATGAGTTTGGGTCTCTCCAGACACTGTGTTCGAAGTACCTTTACGGTGGAAACCACCTTTGGCCTCCTTGCTCTTGTTCTTGGCCTTTTTCTCCGGCGCCTGATAGGGCGTCGGGACCAGCATCCTCATTAACAGAGGATCAGCTGGGTTTTCGGGGAGTGGAGCCGGACACCTGATCCGCTCTGCCTTCTTTCTCCAGCCTTGTTATAGGATGGAATTCTCAGTACACCCCTTTTGATTGATGAACTAAGTTATGTTCGAAAATTTAGCACTTAGCGGGGAAGCCGGATGATTGCAGTCGAGGCCGATGTCCTCAGACGTTTGTGGCCACGACTTTTGAGTCTTGAAGAGCAGCTTCCAGATCACTTCGTGCGTTGTGCCGAAGAACCGTTGCAGGGTCCGCAACCCTTCCGGATTGAACTCCCACATGCGGAGAGGCCGGCGTTGGCAGGGAAGGGTTCGGCGGATAAGCATCACCTGGATCACGTCAGTGAGGCTGATGTTCTTCTCTATGATACTTTTGATGCGCTTTTGCAGTCTCAACACCTCGTCGGATGATCCCCAGTCCAGACCCTTGTTGGTCCACGACACAAGCCGCAGCGGGGGTCCGGATCTAAAAGCAGGAGCGGCTGCCCACTTGGTGCCGCGGGGTTCAGTGATGTAGAACCACTCCTGCTGCCATGTCTTGACAGTCTCCACAAAGGCCCCTCTGGGCCAGGTAAAGTTGGGGAGTTTGCTCACCATGGCGCTGCCGCAATCCGCGTGCTGCCCGTCGACCACCTTCTGCTTCACGTTGAAAGCCTTGAGCCACAGTCCGAAGTGTGGGGGGATGCGGAGGAATGCCTCACACACGACAATGAATAATGAGATGTGGAGAAAGGAGTCCGGGGCTAGATCGTGAAAATCTAGCCCGTAATAGAACATGAGACCACGAACAAAGGGGTGGAGGGGAAACCCTAGTCCGCGGAGGAAGTGAGGGATGAACACAACCCTCTCATCGGGCTCTGGAGTGGGGATGACTTGCTCTTTGGCAGGGAGCCTGTGTCTGATTTCCGCTGTCAAGTACCTCGCCTCACGGAGCCCCTTGATGTCCTTCTCCATCATGGAGGAGGCCACCCATTTGCCTTGAGAGCCAGATCCGGACATGGTTAGATTGTTTGGTGGTGGTGGAAAAGATTGAAGCTTGGGCGCTGGAGCTCGAGGATGGAAGGGCCAAGGAAGAAGAAGGTATGGGGTAAAAAGATGGGTCCTTATCCCCTTATACAGACAGTGAATATCAAGCGCCCCCTCACAAGCCTTAAAACTCTCCTATTCCCAAGGGGTCATGCGAAAGACACGGTTGGAATACCCAAACCCATATTGATGAGAATCCGCGGTAAGGGGACACAATCTCTTCTTTGACAAGATGTGTCAATAGAGGCCGCGCCTCGAAACGAGAAGCGGGAGGCCACAAAACGGTTCAGAATAATGATAAAGCCAGACGCAACGTCTTGCCAAAAAGCTGTCAGTGGACATGACTTATTTTGTTTAAGTATTTTATCCCTGTGGTTGGGGGTTGTAACTATTATACAGAGCCGGATTCAGACCTCTTGTTCAACTGCTTTGGAGTATTCGGAGGAGGAAACCGCCTTGCAATGTCGAAGACAATCTGCACGCGCGGACACATCGTCATTGAAGCCTGGTTCAGGGGCTACTAGAGGAGTCCTGGATTATGGGTCCCCGGGCGTCCGGGCTATGTGACATGGGTCGGACTGATGGGCCGTGAAGATACAAGATAGAAGATAGAAGGCCTTCCCTCGTGTCTGGATGGGACTCTCCTTTGCGTGGATGGCAAGCTTGGCGTCCGGATGTGTAGTTTCCTTTCTCTGTAAACCGACTCTGTACAACCCTAGGCCCCTCCAGTGTCTATATAAACCGGAGGGTTTAGTCCGTAGCGGCTAAGACAAATCATACAGGCTAGACATCTAGAGTTTAGCCATTACGATCTCGAGGTAGATCGACTCTTGTAACCTCTATACTCATCAAAGTCAATCAAGCAGGAAGTAAAGTATTACCTCTATTAAGAGGGCCCGAACCTGGGTAAACATCGTGTCCCCTGCCTTCTATTACCTTCGATCCTCAGACGCACAGTTTGGGACCCCCTACCTGAGATCGGCCGGTTTTGACACCGACACTCTTCTCCCCACCTCCTTTGGAGATCAAGGCCTCCTAGGAGAGGATCCACTTGTGGAATCAAGACCCCTACCTTGGAGTGGACTACCACCATCAAGACCTCATCTCTAAGGAGTGGGATGAACTTTATCATTGTATCTTTCCTTTGATTGTGTTTGTGAACTTGTCGATCTTGTGATGCTATCTTAGTGGATGTGTAATTGAGTATTGTTGGAGTGATTTCCTCTTGTGTTCTTGTGTGTTCTTGCTCTCCCCCCCCCCCTCCAAGTGTGAAAAGATCTCACGTTTTCCTAATTTTCCAGAATTTTTGGAGTGACAGAAGTATGGTCATTGTTCGAATTACTACTGACTGTTCTGTTTTTGACATATTCTGTTTTCGTTGCATTGCTGGCTTGTATTGATGAATCTATAAATTGTATCAGGGGGTATAAGCCATGGTGAAGTTAGAATACGGTAGGTATGATGCTATAATAAAATATGAATGGGTTTACAATAATACCTAAAGTAGTGATTTGGTTTATTATACTAACGGATATCACGAAGGTTTTGTTGAGTTCTGTGTGCTAAAGTTTTCAAGTTTTGAGTGAGATCACGATGGATGAAGGAATAAGGAGTGGCAAGAGCCTAAGCTTGGGGATGCCCGAGGCACCCCAAGGTAATATTGAAAGACTCCCAAGCAAGTAAGCTTAAAATCGCCTAAATATCAATGAAATCGCCTATATTTTGTCCAAATTTACTGAATTTCGTTAAATCTTGCGAATTTTTTTAAATGGCCCATGTCGGTGCGGTCGCGGCTGGGAATCAGTTCCCCCACGCCGAAATTATCGTCGGCAGGCCCCCAAGAGGCACTATTTTTTGCCTAAAAGCGCCCTTGGGGGGGGGCGAACGGCTGAAGATGCTTTAAGTGACAACCTTATGAAAAAAAGTGCACTCCCTTAGTTTGATAATGGAGACCATATTTTGTTTTCCGAAAGTCAAACATGTTTATATTTGACCAAGTTTAAAGAAAAATATCAACACTCACAATACAAAATCATTACCATTACATTCATCATTAAGTGTCGTTTTATGTTTTATTTACCTAGTATTTTACGCGTTGATTGGTTATCTTATAAATTTGGTCAAGCATAAAAATGTTTGAAAAAGATATGCACTACATTATAGAGAGGGAGTAGGTAACAAAATATGCAGTAGGTTTTTAGATTTTTTTATCTGTTTAGCGTTTGTGTTTTTCTCGGGAAGGCGAGGCAATGGCGACTCCCTAGCGATGGAATAATGTTCTCCCCTCCTAGCCCATGTCTCGGTGGTGCATCTTGCGTTGTTGGAGGGCGTGTGGAAGTGTCTCTCAGGCTGATCTCGTGGGATTCGGTCGACGTTTGTCTTTGATGGTTTTGCGTGGATCCGGTCTGAGTTCATGTGTTTTACAGGTTAGATCATTCTGATCTACACTTCTGTTCGTCGACGAAGGTTGCCGTTTTGGTGTGTTCATCATTCGGGGCCTTAGCACGACGACTTGTCGATTGCCTACTACAATAACGTTTGCCCGGCTCCGAAGAGGGAGGGGCGATGAAAGCGACACGCTTTTTGACTCGCTCTAGTGTTTGTAGTAGTCGCTAGGTGGTATATGGCCATGAATGTAATTTGTATTACTCTTCGTGTTCTTTGTGCCGTCATGATATTTGATGAATAGATCAAATGATTTCTCGCAAAAAAAGCAAGCACAAAAAAACAAGGATGTATTTTTCATGTGGTCTTGTTTTAACACATTACACTCATACATACGCACATACACTCACCTTATGAATGCGCGGACGCACAACTTATCCTTATGTGCACCTTCGAAAGATTGGGCCGACATATCATCTTGAGATCGATGAAGTCGCCGCAGACGTCTTTGTAATCGATGGAGACATCTCCTCCCCGAAACGCACATCATCAAAACGCTTAAAATAAATTCAGAAAAAAATGCATGTTTAGTTTCACCTGGCCGGACAGCACAAGCGCCACGGATGCGGGCATGACCTAATCGCCGTGTCCACTGAATGCACGCGTACGTCTCCCCATCTAGCAGCAGAAGTTTCCATCCAGTCACATCCATCGACCGGACGTCCTTTGCAACTTCAAGTGTCACGGTTAGATATTTGATTGGGCTTTTGATGGGGCCTTTTATGATCTTGTCGATCTCTCCTGATCATCCATGGCTAGCCTCTTATCCATTCTAAACTCGACCGGTCATTGTTTTTTCGTGCTTATAATAGGTCAAATCAGCGCGGCGGAAATGAACTGACCGCTGAGAATATATGTGCATTTTATTTTATCAATATAAAATATTTAATTACACTGCCAAAGTAGTCATTCCGACAGTGCTGACATATGAAAAAGAAAGACAGAAGAAAGTAGCGGACATGGCTATTCACCGGGCTCAGCTGAGCCCGTATTGAACAGTAAAATCGTTTTAAATGGCAAAAGAATACTAAAAAAATTCCAATTCTTTTCGGGTGCAAGATACACGTGTGCATGATGCCTATGTAAAATTTGATGAAGTTTGGACATTCGAGAAACTCATGAGAAATGAAGACAAAATTCAAGTGTCTTAGAAACTTTTGAAAAAAATACTATTTTTTTTTACGAAAAGGGGTCAGGCCCCGGCCTCTGCATCAGAACGATGCATACGGTCATACCTGATTTTGTCTATTTTGCCACGAGCTCCTCGAACGTCCAAATATCTTAAATTTTTTTGCAAGAACATGACGCACTTGAGCATATTGCACCATAATAATAATTGTTTTTTTCCTGTTTTTCTATTTTACATTTCATCGAGTGTAGATCAGCCCGGATACCAAATTAAATTATCCAAAAGTAACTTATTTTAACCCATTTTCTTGCTATTATTTTTCACTACACAAATTTTATCTCCTTCATTCTTTTTTCTTCCTTTTCTGCATTTCTTTAAAGCCCTTTTTGTATTTATGAATTGACTTACATAAATTGTCATCGGTATATGATGATACTCCAAAAGATCTTACTGTGCTTTTACAGTTAGACTCTTCTACTCCTCCCTTCTTTGCCTTTTGCAAACTTCATTTTGCCGGATAATCACGAATTATCCTTCATCACTAACGTCGATGTAATTGTCAACACATTTTGTTCTCACCAATTCGTCTCTATATTTTCCCTCGAGTTCTATCCTTCATGAACCTTGTCGACGTGTCCACCTCATCTCCTTTGTGACACATGTTCCAACTAAGGACAATGTCTAACGTGCATGCCGCGACGTAACCATACCAAACATCTTAAGCTTTTATCAGCGCGTTACGTCGTAATAGGATTAGCAAGGGCGACATGAACACACTTGGTAGCATGCAGAGTCCATATCCGAGATAACCGAGCAAGTAGAAAAACCTGCTCCGCAAGAGACGCTAGTTTCTTGCGGCGTCGTTTCTGTTGGGTCACATGTCATTCGCGAACAACTCAGCCCGAGGGGATGGAAGGACCTGGATATGCACTCAGCACGAAGATGAAGTAACTTTCATGTCAAGACCGCGTGGTGCTGCAAAGGTGTAGAAGCGATGTTGTACCGGACGCCTCCTCAATTTCAAATTTTCACATTTGTATGATAAGCCCCGTCGCGATGCATGAAGCAAAGACGATGATTCTTGAAAACCTCATGCTTTTTAAGTTAGAAAATGACTTGTATGCATGTTTTTTTTGCTTTAATAAGGAATCCTTGTTGCTATTGATCTTTGTTTTGTTTTGATTTATGTAATTTATAGTATCAATTTTAGGTTATCAATAGGAAGTGTATATACTGCAAAATCGTTTGCTATGAAACACAGCCGGGGACGTTGTGACTATACCAACGCGTGGGACAATTCCTCAACAGTTGCTTACATACTCGATCCAACGGCTTCTACGGTCACAAACCCAAACCTAGCTGACAGTGACGGAGACAAAAGATGAGATGTGCCCTCGCCTCATCTCATCTTTCCCTTCCTTATTCCGCTCGGATGCTATTATTGCGTTGCATCATCGATCCGTCTCCCGCCGCTCACGAGATCGATGGACCATAAACAAATCAACCGATCTCATTTTAATTAATTAAATTAATATAAGCCCGAGAAACGGGACAAAATTAGCAGTCGGAAATATAGGGGAGGGGCATCGCCGTCGTCAAGTGGCCATCGCCAACGTCCCGCAGCCTCCGCCTCCCTCCTCCTCCACCGTCTCCTCCTCCATCAATCACCTCGTCCCCACCGGCGGCCCCGGCAATAAGAACCCGAATCGCGCCCCGTCCCCCTCGCTCAAAATCCCGACGAATCTCGCGCCGGACGCAGGAATCAAGAATCCCGGGGATATTCATCGGGAATCCGGGAAGAAAGCCCCGGCCTTGGCGGTCCGGCCATGGACACGGAGCCGCTGCTCCCCACCACGGCGCCGCAGCCGCTCCACCCGCTGCCGGAGCACGCGACGGTCTCCAACTTCGACCTCGCGCCGCCCTCCTCGCCCTGCCCCTCCCCGGCCTCCTCCTACAAGGACCGCCTCATCTTCGGGCCCCACGACACGCCGCCTCCGCCCCCGCCCCCACCCCCGCTGCCGTCGTCCGCGCGCCACTACCGCCGCATCTCCGTCGGCCACGCCGACCCGTTCCGCGACTACGACCACCCGTCCTGCTCCTCCTCCCCGCCCTCCGACGAGGAGGGCCAGCCCCAGCCCACCACGCCCTCGCTCTTCAATCTCATCAGCGGCCGCACCAACCTCCACCGCTCCCGCACCGCGCCCGCCATGGCGCCGCTCAGCGCCGCTGTCCTCGCTGCCTCCGCCCAGGCCGACCACCAGAACCCGCCCCCGCCGCCGCGGAGGCCGGCCATCGTGCTGCACGCCTTCCTCTTCCTGCTTGCCTACCTCGGCCTCGGCGTCTCCTTCTACGCCGCCTTCCCGGCCAACTTCACATCCTCCGCCGGGCCCACCCACCCCGTCGTCGACGCCCTCTACTTCTGTATCGTCACGCTCTGCACAATTGGCTACGGGGACATCACCCCAGCCAGCCCTGCCGCCAAGCTCTTCGCCATATCCTTCGTCCTCATCGGCTTCGGCTTCGTCGACATCCTCCTCTCCGGCATGGTGTCCTATGTGCTCGACCTCCAAGAGCACCTCCTCATCACCGCCATCAAGAACCCCCGCTCTGCACGCAAGCACCGCCACAACTACATCTTCGACATCAAGAAGGGACGAATGCGCGTGCGCATGAAGGTCGCCCTCGCGCTTGGTGTGGTGGCCATCTGCGTCGGCATTGGGGCCACTGTGCTCAGGAAGGTGGAGAACATGGGCTGGCTCGATGCCGTGTACCTTGCAGTGATGTCGGTGACCACGGTCGGATACGGCGATCACGCGTTCCGGACATTGCAGGGCCGCCTTTTTGCCTCTGGGTGGCTTCTCGTGTCCACGCTTGCCGTGGCACGGGCATTCCTCTACTTGGCGGAGATGAGGATCGACAAGAGGCACCGTGCCATGGCCAACTGGGTGCTGTCCAGAGACATGACCGTGTCAGAGTTTCTCGCTGCAGATATCGACAACAATGGCTATGTCACGTAAGTTATCGTGGTATCAGACCTTATTTTCATGCCTGCATTGACCAATTCGTCTATTGAATTTCATTCGGCAATTTGGCATGTACAACGATTCTGAAAGTATTACGTCCCTGCAAAGATGCTTTACTAGGTACTTGATTTGCGGATATTAAGCAACATGTGTGTCAGTTGGAAACCAGCACATCATGACATTATCAAAAGCTCTGGCATTCAGTAACAGTATAGTCATACCTCAACTCACAAGTCACAGAATATCTTGATGCCAGCTAGTGGACAGTAGGTATATTATTAGCACTAGCTGACATACTGTTATAATTTCCAAAAATGAGCTGATAGGTTTTGTGGCTTATTTTTTACAATAGGGTGTTCCTTTTTTTTTTGCGGTCCACAGATGAGCTGATAGGTTTGTTGCTTATTTTTTACAATAGGGTGTTCCTAACAGTTGTGTTGTGCTTAACATAAAGATAAAATCTGGAAACGGTAAAATAATGGCTCAAATTAATACTACTTGATTTATTTTTCTTACTCAGCTTAGTACTTGATATATTGATTCTTTTGTCCTGCATTTTGAATTTGCTCAAATGGAAAATCTGAAAATGGGGTGAAGAACATGGTATTTGGAGACGGGTTACTATTGTTTTAATAGAATAATATGTGATCTAAAAAAGAGACGACTTAGAATACGGTGCATGATAATTATATATACCATCTGTCACTTGTTATTCTGGTGAATTATGACCACACAACTTATTTTATGTTGGCATATAGTATGCATAAAATTATGAAATCGGTTGTCTAGCCATGTTAGTGGAATCAATTATTTGGTTGTTGTATTTTGCTTATGTTTCTATGTATATTTCTGTGATGAATTGTTGCTTTAAAATATTATAGAGCGCAATTAAAGGGCTGTAAGATGGCAAGGGCACTAAATCCAAAGAGCATGACAGCCTTTTCAACTCAGAAGCGTGCCATAATAGGATCCGAAAATGGTTACCTATGTAAATTATGGCGTGTGAGGGAAGGATGGTTTTTATTAGTAAAATACAATTGAAAATTTTAATGGAATCTTTAGTACTGAGTAAATGAATCAACTTATGACTACTGTATTGCTGACTTTTGTGCTTGTTTTGGTAACTCAAACATGTTTTGTGTTGTATGACAACCCTGAGCCCATCAGAAATGCATTATGTTAGGGTACATATTAATTTGCAAGAGAGCAATTAATTTTGGTAATGTCCTTATACAAGACAACACATTGTCCATAATGTTGTTTATTTATCATCATATGCACGCTGTAGTACAATCATTTATCATAATGAAAGATATTTCCATTAGTTATGAAGCTATACCATATCCTGTTTTTCTTATACTGAGGTATTCACATAGTTTGCTGAGGTTCTTCCTACTGCAGACACAAAAAAAAATTTGCTTCTGTTGTAGAACTTTACTAAGCATAAATTAATCAGGGATAATTGATGATTATGATTATGAGGTAGTTTTAAAAATATGCACACTGTATTGAAAATTTGAGATGGTGGATTCTGTAGTTATTTTGTAATGTATATGAATAGGGGAATTCAAGATACAGTACTTTTGTTGCAATAGCTCACCCCCTTAAGTTGCACTGTTGGAAGCCTTGGTCTTCCTTTTAAGTTGGAAGAGAGAATTGTGCCCTGACTACACATTTCTTTCATGATTCTATCGCTTGTTAGTTGATCTGCAGAATAAGGCTTGATTTCTATTACATTTGACTTGTCTTCAAAAAGAAAAGGAAAAAAATCCCAACATGTATAAAGCTATTTTTCTCCCAAACATAGCATTCTTGTAGAATGTCCAATTCTTTGCTTTCAGCCTAGCGCTAAGAGTTGTTATTTGCTATACTTTGTGTATTGCACCTATAGTATATCCAGTCAGTTATCTTGATAATGTTTCAGTAATGCATTTAATTATATATTTTATATTTGCAATTATTTCAGAATCCATTGATGTTAACCCTTAGACTTCACAGCTACACTCATCTTCATGTATATTTTTCTATGGTTGGCAAGTATGGTTCTCAATTGTTATCTACGTTGAAAATGTAGTGGTTCTCACCAATCATCAACATAGAAAATGTAGTGGTCTTTGGCGTGTATTTTAATTGTATATTCATTCCATTTTAGTAAACTTAATTTATGTTGAATTGGTAAATGATTTGTTTTTGCATCCATTTCTTAGCACATTGATTTGAACATTTTGTTGAGAAGCATTTATTGTTTGCTTGAGTTTGGCATGTATGCATCCAAGTGATTTGCGTCTAACACTACAAAAATGAAAATGGGACGTGCTTATAGGCAATAAAAGATGGAAGCTGCACCCTTTTGTGGCTGCCTTAGCATTATACAGCACTTGTCATTCGAACACAGTACACAATAATCGGATTGCAATTGTAAATCAATGCCGTTTAGGCTGCTGATTGCATCATACTGCTTTGTACTCGTGAAGCGGCATATTCCACCCATACTACTTCTAGTTTGGTGCCAACACAAATAGGCAATTTTCTCGAAATGCTTATGTTGTTATACTTTTAGTAACAGCCAGAACGGCTGAGCACTATCATCTAATGATAGCAAATACGTAGTTTTTCCATCACATTTCCTGGGAGAGCATTGCTTAGTTCCATTTTGGACACAACTTGCTTGTTTGCAGTAGCTGTATTGGTTAAGGATGTTCTCTGCATTTGCACATTGTTTCAGGAAATCGGAATTTGTGGTTTACAAGCTGAAAGAGATGGGGAAGATTTCGGAGAAGGACATCAAGATGATCGTGGAGCAGTTCCAGAGGCTGGACTCTGGAAACTGTGGAAAGATCACGCTCTCGGATCTCCTGCAGAGTCATCACCTGGGCCATGAACCTAGGGACATGAAAAGGGGGAAGAATTCGTGACGGATGGCGCCGCGCGAAAAAAAACCGTAGGACAGTAAGAATTTTGGGACTGTAAAAATATATGGAAGGAAGGTTAGAGCTAGGATGCCTGCACCGGATGGGATCATTTGAAGGTAGAATAGCTCCAGATAAGTTACCAGTATGTGTGGAATGATCCTACTGCCCTAGAAGTGGTGAGGAGGTCGTTTCATGCCTGTAGGAAAGAGGCTGTAAATACAAGCAAAGCGGTTATCGAGATTATTTTCTTTGGCAATATATGTGGCAGGTGAGGTGATCTGTTTTAGCCTCTCACTCATAATGTTCCTCTTGTCTGGTCAAACATGAGATGGATGACAGGCGTGGGCCGTCTGGTCCACATAACTGATTCAGGCCCGCGGTTGGATGCCAACGCCCCACTTTTTGGTTGGATGGATGGATAGATCTCTACGGCGGAGACCTGGCGTCCGTTTTGTTTGAATGATTTGACGTCGTTTTCTCGACTTCAGGCACAGTCACGCTGTCATGAAATTTAATTCTCTCTTTTTTTTGGCGCTGTTTGAGATTGAGATGACTGTGTGTTTGCTGGACATGTGTAAAATGTAGGTAAAGACTTGGACCTAGTGAAAAATTGGCTGTCCAGCAAGTTTGGCGACGGGAGGTTGACCGGAAAACGAGGGTTGCCTCCCCTCCAGAGCCGCCACTGCATAGCATGGCTGGTCTCTGGCCTCTTTTTGACAAACTTCCCTGAAACATGCCCCCAAGCCCCCAACGGTGGGGCTAGCTCCAAATGAATTCATGGTGGCTTTTGGGTGTAAGACGACATGGGCGCCGCAACTCCGTTAAGGCCTTAATTGTTCGGATTCGACGCCGAGATTTTAGTCCTTCAAATACCTTTAAACTACTCCCTTGGCCCGGAAATACTTGTCATCGAAATGGATAAAAAGAGATGTATCTAGAACTAAAATACATCTAGATACATCTCCTTTCATCCATTTTGATGACAAGTATTTCCGGACGGAGGGGGTAGTTTTCATGGTGAAGTATTATGTGTCTTGTGTCCTGATATAAAACCACTGCTTTCAAGGCAGATATTCTGGCCATTATTAATTAGTTGGACCTGGCAACTAACAGTCTAACATGTTCCCGCAGATTTGGTCTTCGTAGTCGCATCCACTGCGCGTGGCATCGCTGGTACGTACGTACGAAATATTTCCACTTTCATGTGTGAAGTATGATCTATACTGGCTGGAACTGGATAGAAAACGTTGGCGTGTGTCATCTTTATCTGAAGGGGCTGCTCTGAAACATGAAAATGACCATGTGGCTGCCAGGGTTACACGGTCTGATCTTAACCACCACCACGAGGACTTCCGTTCTTAGATACTACTCTCTCCGTCAGGGTTAAAAACATTCTTATATTTATGGGACAGAGGGAGTAGTGTCTATGTGTTTCTTGTTAATCTCTTTTCCTATTCACAGTTAATTCCTTCGATGCTAGCCGTATCTTCTACTTCAAACACGATAAATCATTTATGTGAGTATCCTCTAGATGCAAAAGTCAGGAGATATGCAAAATGAACCTGATCACCACAAGAATATAAGCAAATATGATGGTGGTATTTGGTTCCCATAGCAGTGGACCCAAAACAGCCCCAGAAGTTTGTGCTATTTTTTCACTAGTGTGCTTCAACGAGACGGAAATTCATACTGGTATACGTACGGCACAACCATAACAATGGTAGAGGAAGATGTGACCACTAACTAGACAGGGAAACAAACGGGCACAATCAGAACCCCCATGGAGCTTCAGATCCTTAACAAACTTTTTTTTTTGTCAGGAAGAGGATTCTTCAGGAAGCGGGAGGCACAGTTGATGGGGTAGCCGCAGCCGGCACGGCCTTCTCCTTGGGCACCGGCTCTGCACAAGGAAACCGGCGAAACCACAAGATCAGCGAAGTTTCTGCCGAATCGCCGACACCGTGCTGGTAATTGTGGTGAAAATGGAAATTGGATCGGTGATTACTTGAGATGAGAGCCTTGGGGCGGTCCTTGAAGAGGATCTTGTGCCGGATGATGCCGATCACCTCCAGCTCTACCTCCGCCGCCGCTGCCGGTCCACCTTGGCCGAGCTCGCCGGCATCTCCCTTACCGTTCTTCTTCTTCCTCAGCACCAGCAGGGGCTTCTTGAGAGTCACCTTTGACCCGGCCAGCTCATGGTACCCCACGGTGAAGGTGTACCCGCCCTGGCAATGGCAAGACCGCCGTGAAGATCCCCCAAACCAAATCAAAAAACCAAGTATGCAGGGAGAGTCAGTGGTTCTTGCCTTGGAAGTCGGGGCGGAGGAGGTGGAGCAGAGGCGGCCGATGTGGAGGCCCTGGATGCGGCCGGAGAAGCAGGGCTGCGGCTGCAGCACGCCCTGCACCTCCACCACCGCCCACTCCGGGCACGCCGCCTCGCCGCACCCGCACCGGACCTGGATCTGCATCGCCGCCTCGCCTCGGATCGGATGTGGAGACAGAGGGGAGGAGAGAGATCGGTAGGTGAGGGTTTCTGCTGGATGTTGGCGGGCTGCTTTCCCGCCCTTTTCATTTCCCCGTGCTTCTATTAGTTCGCGCCAAAACACCCCCAATTGTTTTTGCTTCCCTTTTTTTCCAAATGATTTTCTTTGCTTAGTGCCCTGGTTGCTCCAACGATGAAACAATGGACTCTCTCTCTCACGTGACACCAGCAGGAGCTCCTTGAATTAGGCCAACTCCAACGCATGTTCCCAAATCGACTTTTGTCTCAAATTTTGTCCGTTTGGGTCGGGCAAAAGTGTGGCATACGTCTGTTTTTCTATCTGCGCTAACTGTGCGTCCAACGGACAAACGCATTGGCTCCGCCACAGTAGTTGAAGCCCCTATGTATACATTTTTTGAACTATATACACATTACCAAATAAATTAAATATTGCTAATAGTTTTACAATCAAATAGTTCCACATCCGAATAAAAACACAATCAAATAGTTTTATAACCCAATCAAATAGTTTTACAACTTAATCGAAATCGTCTTGAATACATGAAAATAAAATAAACCGATACATCTACTGGTTGCCAATGTGAGCCCACATGTGCTCAACAAAGTCATCTTGAAGCTGCATATGAGTATGCCAATCACGCATTTCATGATGAAATTGGGTGAATTATTCAAGCGTTGCCGGTTCTTGGTGCTCAGGCGCAATATTTTCACCCTGAAAATCAAACCCTTGGTTGTAGATGATGTCAGCACGCTCAAGCTCTGCGATCATGTTGTGCATGATCACAAGCAGTCATCACCTCCCAAAACTTCTCGGTGCTCCATGCATTGCAGGGTGTCGAACGATAACCCATTGAGATTGAAGCACACCAAAAGCACGCTCCACATCCTTCCTAGCACTCTCTTGTTGTTGGGCAAATCTCTGTCTCTTCTCTCCTTGCGGATTGGGCATTGTCTTCACAAGAGTTGACCGCTGAGGATAGATACCATCGGCTAGTTAGTATCCCTTATTGTAATGGTGGTCATTGGTCTCAAAGTTGACCTCTGGGGGTGGCCTTCTGCAAGCCTTGCAAACACTGGAGAACGCTGAAGCACGTTGATATCATCGTGAGAACTAGCCATGCCGAAGAAAGAATGCCATATCCAAAGATCTTGTGAAGCCACCGCTTCTAGTATGACAGTGGCACCTTTCACATGCCCCTTGTACTGCCCATGCGAAGTAAATGGACAGTTGAAAGTGCAACCATCCCTGGGTGGTTTTGGTAATTTATAACAACATATAGCTCATTGAGCTAATGCAATTCCAAGACAATTATTTCAGGAAAGCTCAATGATTGGCATGGCATGGATGGTGAAAGTGGAACCCTCAAAATGCTAAGGACAAAGGATTGGCTCAAGCTCAAATGCTCAAGACTCTTCATTTTACATTTTAGTGATCCAAGATCACATTGAGTCTATAGGAAAAGCCAATACTATCAAGGAGGGATGAGGTGTTGCTTAATGAGCTCTTTGCCTTATGTGCTTAATGATATGCTCCAAAATCCTCAACTACTTTCCCATATCCACATATGACCTAAACCCTAAGCCAAACTCGGTCCTACCGATTCTTTCTATCCGGCGCCACCGAGTTTCTCATATGTCATAAGCCACTGCCAAACCCTAGCAAATCGGTTTCACCGATAGGGATCTCGGTCTCACCGAGATGGGATTGCAACCTCTCTGTTTCCTTTTCGTAACTTTTCGATCTCACCGAAAGAGCGGATCGGTCCCACCGAGATTGCAATGCAAACTCTTTGTTTCTCTTTTGTAACTTTTCGGTCTCACCGAAAGAGCAAATCGGTCCCACCGAGTTTGCCTGACCAACTCTCTAGTTAGCTAATTACCAAATCGGTCTCACCGAGTTTGTGTAATCGGTCTCACCGAGATTATGTTATGCCCAAACCCTAACCATATCGGTCCTACCGAGATGCATGTCAGTCCCACCGAAAATCTCTAACGGTCACTAGGTTTACCATTTCGGTCCGACCGAGTTTGTTGATTCGGTCCCACCGAGATTGGTAGATTGTGTGTAACGGTTGGATTTTGTGTGGAGGCTATATATACCCCTCCACCTCCTCTTCATTCGTGGAGAGAGCCATCAGAACACACCTACACTTCCAATTCATATGTTCTGAGAGAGAACCACCTACTCATGTGTTGAGACCAAGATATTCCATTCCTACCATATGAATCTTGATCTCTAGACTTTCCCAAGTTGCTTTCCACTCAAATCTTCTTTCCACCAAATCCAAATCCTGTGAGAGAGAGTTGAGTGTTGGGGAGACTATCATTTGAAGCACAAGAGCAAGGAGTTCATCATCAACACACCATTTGTTACTTCTTGGAGAGTGGTGTCTCCTAGATTGGCTAGGTGTCACTTGGGAGCCTCCGACAAGATTGTGGAGTTGAACCAAGGAGTTTGTAAGGGCAAGGAGATCGCCTACTTCGTGAAGATCTACCGCTAGTGAGGCAAGTCCTTCGTGGGCGATGGCCATGGTGGGATAGACAAGGTTGCTTCTTCGTGGACCCTTCGTGGGTGGAGCCCTCCGTGGACTCGCGCAACCGTTACCCTTCGTGGGTTGAAGTCTCCACTAACGTGGATGTAGGATAGCACCACCTATCCGAACCACGGGAAAAACATCCGTGTCTCCAATAGCGTTTGAATTCTCCAAACCCTTCCCTTTACATTCTTGCAAGTCGCATGCTTTACTTTCCGCTGCCTATATACTCTTTGCATGCTTGCTTGAATTGTGTGATGATTGCTTGACTTGTCCTAAAATAGCTAAAATCTGCCAAGAACTAAAATTGGGAAAAGGCGTAGCTTTTATTTGGTCAAGTAGTCTAATCACCCCCCCTCTAGACATACTTCCGATCCTACAAGTGGTATCAGAACTTTGGTCTCCATTTGCTTTGATTCCCATAGCTTTTGGTGGTCATAGCCTTGGTTTCACAACCTAGGAGAGTATGGCGTCTAGTGAGGGAAATTATCACCGTAGAGGTCCTTACTTTGATGGCACTAACTTTGCTAGTTGGAAGCATAAAATGAAAATGCATATTCTTGGACATAACCCTGCCGTTTGGGCGATTGTGTGTGTTGGTTTGCAAGGTGACTTCTTCGAAGGGAAAGAACCAAACCGTGAAGCTACCGCGGATGAGTTGAAGATGCTACAATACAACGCTCAAGCTTGTGATATTCTCTTCAACGGATTGTGCCCCAAAGAATTCAACAAAATCAGCCGTCTTGAGAATGCAAAGGAAATTTGGGATACTTTGATTGATATGCACGAAGGTACTGACTCCGTCAAGGAATCTAAATTGGATGTGCTTCAAAGTCAACTTGAAAAGTTCAAGATGAAGGATGGTGAAGGTGTCGCTGAAATGTACTCTAGGCTTGTTCTCATCACAAATGAGATTGCCGGCTTAGGGAGTGAAGAGATGACCGACAGATTCATCATCAAGAAGATCCTAAGAGCCTTGGATGGAAAATATGATACCGTGTGTACATTGATCCAAATGATGCCCAATTACAAAAATCTCAAGCCAATGGAAGTCATTGGAAGAATTGTTGCTCATGAGATGTCGCTCAAGGACAAAGAGGAACTTCACAACAAATCAAGTGGTGCTTATAAAGCCTCATGTGAAGCCCCCACATCATCAAGTGAGAAGCAAAACTTCAATGAAGAATTGAGCTTAATGGTGAAGAACTTCAACAAGTTCTACAAGAGTAGAAGCAAAGATAGAAGCTCCAAGTCAAGATCCTACAATGACAAAAGATCTTCTAGTCGAGAGCGAAACTGCTAAAATTGTGGAAGACCCGGACACTATTCCAATGAGTGTACGGCTCCCTACAAAAGAAGAGAAGATTCTCCAAAAAGAAGAAGCAAAAGAGAGGAATCACCATCACGAGAGAGAAGGAGTAGAGATGATCGTTATGAACGAAGACACTCACGGAGAAGCAAGGATTCGGAAAGGAAGGAAAAATCATCAAGGAGCTACACAAAACGAAGACATCAAGCTCATGTTGGTGAGTGGGTATCCGGCTCCGACTCCGACAACCACTCCGAGAGAAGTTATCACTCCGACTCCGAATATACTCAAGATGAAGGTGTTGCCGGACTAGCACTTGTGTCAACCAACTCCTACGACATATTTGATTCACCCAATGAAGGAATTGGAAGATGCTTCATGGCCAAAGGTCCTAAGGTAATTCACCCTGAGTATGTTGATTTTAATAGTGATGAAGATGACTTGTTAGGCGATGATGATTTACTTGTTGACAACTCTAGTGATGAATCCTATGATGAAACGTCAATTAATCATGCTAAAACGAATGACAATGACAAGGAGAAAATTGAGGCTCTAACTAAAGAACTAAACACTCTTAAGTTAGCTCATGAAACTATCTTCGAAGATCATCGAGAACTTTTAAGGGCTCATGAGAAGTTACGCTTTGAAAAGCTCAATCTTGAGCAAGAGCATGAGCTTTTAAAGGCAATCAATGATGATCTCCGCAAGAAAAGTTCTTCTTACATTGCCAAACGTTTACTCTTATCCACTTACATGCCTCAAGTCAAGTCTAGTAACAAAAACAAGAAAGATTCTTCCTCTAGTAGTAACAATGATCACGTTAAATCCAATATTGTTGCTTCTAGTAGTTCTCTTGATTCCACTAATGATTCTCTTAGCCAAGTTACACTTGAGCAAGAAAATAGCATATTGAAGGAAATCATAGAGAAAGGAGTGTACAAAAGCCTTGCCGGAAGTAAGCAATTCGAGGAGATTGTACGCAAGCAAGGAAGGCACCGGAAGAATCAAGGTGTTGGTTTTGAACGAAAGTTCAATGCCAATGGAGTTGAGTGGGAAGAAGATCAATACCCCAAGACAAAGTTTGTTCCTCAACAAGAGAAGTATGATCCAACTTCTTTCAAGGGGACACAAACTCAAGATGATCTTCCATCACAAGACTACAAGCAAAAAGGCAAGGACAAGCTTCAAGAGGAAATAGATGCATTTGAAGAAGCTCCTAAGACCTTAGTCAAGTGGATTCCCAAGACTACTTCAAGTTCCACTTCATCAAGTACGACTACAACTCCAAGGATTCCCATCAAGATGGTGTGGATCCAAAAGAAGAAGAACTAGAGAGTTCTTGAGGGTGACTCCGCCAACATACTTCACTCTTATCATTTTGGCAAGAACAAGTGCAATCAACTTCCACATCTTGCACTAGTTCAAGGAGTCACAAACCCTCTTGTTGGTAAGTCAAGGGACAAGGTAATCTAAAAAGCTTTCATAGACATCTTCTTGTATGTGCATCACTCTGTGTCTATGGATACACTTGCTTGTTCCTTGTGGGACTAACCCATGTAGGTATTGAAAGTGCAATTCACTCAAAAGGATAGCTCCAAGTGATCTACATCAATATTGAGCATCCACATCTTCAACATCTATATGAAGTCATCATCGACAAAACCCAAGGTTAGTTCATCCCTCTTAGGGGGAATATCACATCTAGGGGGAGCTTTACTCTAAGACTTGAGCTAAAGAAACTCTAATGATGTGAACACAACAATGCTTTATGTAAAAGTGGTAACTCCACTTGAGCTTAAACGATGAGTATGACCTATGATCAAATGTTCTCATTTGACTCCTAAGTCAATATACTCATATA
The DNA here is from genome assembly GCA_032464435.1 of Aegilops umbellulata. Taxonomy (NCBI): domain Eukaryota; kingdom Viridiplantae; phylum Streptophyta; class Magnoliopsida; order Poales; family Poaceae; genus Aegilops; species Aegilops umbellulata. The sequence continues at coordinate 328,038,727 of CP136058.1, read as the reverse complement.
TAGATGACCTAGTCATCGCCAATTGCTTGATAGATGCTAGAATTGATTGTGCATGCTTTGTCACATATTTCTATTGCCATTTTATTGTGTGAGCATGCTGGTTGCATATTTTACTCATTCGAGGACATCCACTTGTTGTTTTGATTGTTTGGCTTTATCTTTTCTTTTGCCAAGTGGATGGACAAGAATGCCTAAGAACCTCCTCTAGCTATCTATGCTTTTCTCGTCTCAAACTCTATTCATGCTACATCACAAAATTGATCAAGTCAAATTCGAACCACTCTGTGTGAGGAGCACTCGGAGTCCCCGATTCGTCATAGACTTAAACTTCCAAAACCTCTTTGTGATTCTCGGTCTGACCGATACCCCACTTTTGGTCCTACCGAGATCATCAAGTTGATCTATGTTTTCAATCTCGGTGCAACCGACTTGAACTATTCGGTCACACCGAGTTGCAATAACTGTATAAAGTTTTGCATCTCGGTGCCACCGAGTCGTTCCACTCGGTCACACCGACAGGGACGGGCTATATATAGTCACGGGCAAAAATTTGGAAATTTCTCCGAACCTCTTCGCCCGCGCCATAGCTCGCTCTGCCGACGTGGTCTTCGGATCGTCTTCTCGCCGCCAGCAGTCTCCAGTCGCTGGTCTCCGTCGCCGTCAACGGAAATCACCTCCGCCGTTGCCGCCGTAGCGAGTCTCCGCCGAACTAGGGTATGGACTCGATCTTTGTGCTATTCCCAATCCGATTCCTAGCACATTGTGATCATAATGATTATTGCCACGTTTGATAAACTTCTATCCAGTCAAAGAACTCGTAGATTAGGTTTGATTCGAAAAATTTAGGGTTAGGTTTCCGCCGAAACCATCTCGGACCCACCGAGTTGAAAAACTCGGTCCCACCGATTTGGCCTATGCCATTGCACAAGTGAAACTCGGTCTGACCGAGTGTAACTAATCGGTGCAACCGATTTTTGAACTTTGTGAAACCCTAGCAGTCTCGGTGCCACCGAACTGTGACTCGGTCTGACCGAGATCACTAGTTTAGGTTCCAAATGCTGCTTCGGTATCACCGAGTTTAGAAATCGGTAGATCCGAAATGCTTTCTGTGGGAAACTAAAACTAAGTTTTTGAATCATTCTTTTGCAAAAATCTCTGCTTTTTGTGATGCTCATCCATTCTACCTCATCTATAAACTATTCACAGGGTCAGCAGTCAGCAGTCAACTTGTTCAACATGTCAGACCAGAGTGACAGTCAGAATCAGTCAGAGCAGCTTGTGCATATGAGTGAGGGCACTAGCCCCTCAAGTTCTTCAGATGATGGCAGCAGGAGCACTCCAAGCAATCTGCCAAAGGCTGCCACCAGACAGAGAAAGAAAAGAACTTCAGATTCAGAGGATGAAGACTATGTGGCAGAGGAGGAGGCAACCTCCAAGAGAGTTGTGCTAAAGAAAGAGTATGGCTCAGCTGCAGCCACCAAACCAGGAATGCACAAGAAAGCACCTGCTAGAAGAGTCTCAACCTCTAAGCCTAGGAAGGTTGTGCTTGAGGAAACAATGAAGTTCACTATGGAATCTGAAGGAGAAGATATTGGCCAGGGCAAGAAAAAGAAGAGAGCAAGAACTACCATTGCCAGAGTCATTGGCAAGCCCTCTATGAGGAAAGATTCTGATGAAGAAGAAGAGGAAGAGGAAGGTGCTGCACCAGCACCCAAGGCACCCAAGCTGATGGGTGATGCCATTAAATCAGGGGGAGCTACATCCAAGCCCAAGGAAGCCCCTAAGATAGCTCCAAAGCAAAAACCCAAGAGGAATACAAGAAATATTCCAGCTGCTGAGAAGAACAAGGCCCCAGTGCCTAATGTTGCTGAAGAAGAAGAAGGACAAGTCTTGAGGAAATTGAAGCCCAAGATCCCAGACCACAATGATGCTCATCCTGTGGCTGAGGATATGAATATCAGGAGAGACTCTGGATTGAGAAAATGGAGAGCAGAAGATCCCTATGCTACCAGGAGAAGAACTGCTGTAGACTACAGGTTCCACACTAAGGAACAGCAGGACTTCTATGAGACAATCCTGTTAGACAAGAAGCCAATTGTCTGTGACATGAAATGGGTCGATTGGCAATACATAAAGGACAATGAAGAGCACTTCCCAGGAGTGGAGGACAGCTTCAAGGCATGTGGAGTAGCAGACTTTGTTGGGCAAAAGATCACAAAGTGGAACGAGGAACTTATCATGCAGTTCTACTCCACATCACACTTTTACCACGATGGGAGGATTGTCTGGATGTCAGAAGGTACGAGGTACCAATCAACTGTTGCAGAATGGGCTCAACTGATCAATGCCCCAGAAGAAAGTGAAGATGACTTGGATGTCTATTCCAAGAAGAAGATGGACCACAACTCAATGATCAACATGTACAAGGAGATCCCTGACAAGGCACTTGAAACTTTCAAGTATGGATCTGTACATTATCTTCTGTCAGGATTGCCAACAATCAACTGGATCTTAAGGCACACTCTGCTACCAAAGTCTGGAGATCACAAGATGGTTAGAGGCCATGCTATCAACCTGCTTCATATCTTTGATGTGCCTCAGAAGTTCAAGGTCATGAGCCTGATGATAGAGACAATCAAGAGGACAGCAGCAGACCAGAAGAGAAGCTGTGGATATGCTCCTCAGATCCAAGAACTGATCAACTCCAAGATGGGCACTGGCATATATCTTTTGGATAAGGAACATCTTCCTATTCATCCTGAGTTTGAAGACAATGAAGTTGTGATGAACATGGATGAACCATCTTCAGCCCATGCCCAAGCACAAAAGGAGAAGGCTAGAAAGGAGAAAGCTGCTAGGATGCCAACTCAAGAGGAGGCATCAGAATACTTCTTGAAGAACAAGCAAGAGCAGCTCAGTTACCTGATTGCATCCACCCTGCGCATTGAGAAAGGTTTGGCCAACCTAACTCAGAACCAGGCAAGCTTAGAGAGGATCGTAGAACAGAAGTTCTATGACTTGGATATCAAGGTGAAAGAGATACAGACAGCAGTAGAGCAGCTCCAGGATGACATGCAGGAGAGGAGAGGGAAGACAACTACAGATGCATTTGCTAGAGTTCCACGAGCTCAGAGGTCCAGTGCAGTGCCAGTTCCTGACACAAGAGCAACCGCCTCAGCTCCAGCCGCAGCATCAACCCAACCTGCTCCAGCATCCACTTCAGCTCCAACTCCATCAGCATCAACAGAAGCCTTCGTCCTTGGAGTGATCCAGACTCCACCACCTCCTGAAGATCAAGCCTGAGTGTCGATATAGCACTATGCATTTTCTAGGAACTTTTTGGTAACTTGTTGCCAAAGGGGGAGAAGATGTATAGATCATAGGCTTCGAGAGAGAGAGAGAGTGTTGCTTTTCTCTCTTGTGTTATTTGATGGTCTTTGGTACATTATTTGCTTTTGGTTGAGATACTTTGATATGCTTTGTGAGACACTGATGATCATGTGTTTGATCATAAGCTACATTTATGCATGCTTGATATATCTTATCTATCTTATGTGGTCATTCACCTTTACCTTGGTGATGAGTGCATGTATTTCATTATTTATCATTTTGAGCGCTCCACCAAGATGTATGTGACATGGAAGAGTAACCCATGACTCTAACTCTTTGTGCATTTGCAGTCCAAAGCAAAATTTTAAATATGCACAAATTTAGGGGGAGCTCTTACTTATCACATACTTCTCAAAGCGACGATGTAATTCATTCTTATTATCATTTGTCGAAGCTTTGATCTATATGTTGTCATCAATTACCAAAAAGGGGGAGATTTAAAGTGCAACTATCCCTAGGTGGTTTTGGTAATTTATAACAACATATAGCTCATTGAGCTAATGCAATTCCAAGACAATTATTTCAGGAAAGCTCAATGATTGGCATGGCATGGATGGTGAAAGTGGAACCCTCCAAATGCTAAGGACAAAGGATTGGCTCAAGCTCAAATGCTCAAGACTCTTCATTTTACATTTTAGTGATCCAAGATCACATTGAGTCTATAGGAAAAGCCAATACTATCAAGGAGGGATGAGGTGTTGCTTAATGAGCTCTTTGCCTTATGTCCTTAATGATATGCTCCAAAATCCTCAACTACTTTCCCATATCCACATAAGACCTAAACCCTAAGCCAAACTCGGTCCTACCGATTCTTTCTATCCGGCGCCACCGAGTTTCTCATATGTCATAAGCCACTGCCAAACCCTAGCAAATCGGTTTCACCGATAGGGATCTCGGTCTCACTGAGATGAGATTGCAACCTCTCTGTTTCCTTTTCGTAACTTTTCGGTCAGACCAAAAGAGCGGATCGGTCCCACCGAGATTGCAATGCAAACTCTTTGTTTCCCTTTTGTAACTTTTCGGTCTCACCGAAAGAGCAAATCGGTCCCACCTCACCGAGATTACACAAACTCGGTGAGACCGATTTGGTAATTAGCTAACCAGAGAGTTGGTCAGGCAAACTCGATGGGACCGATTTGCTCTTTCGGTGAGACCGAAAAGTTACAAAAAGGAAACAGAGAGTTTGCATTGCAATCTCGGTGGGACCGATCCGCTCTTTCGGTGAGACCGAAAAGTTATGAAAAGGAAACAGAGAAATTGCAATCCCATCTCGGTGAGACCGAGATCCCTATCGGTAGAACCGATTTGCTAGGGTTTGGCAGTGGCTTATGACATGTGAAACTCGGTGGCGCCGGATAGGAAGAATCGGTAGGACCGAGTTTGGCTTTGGGTTTAGGTCAAGAGTGGATATGAGAAAGTAGCTGAGGATTTTGGAGCATATCATTAAGCACATGAAGCAAAGGGCTCATTAAGCAACACCTCATCCCTCCTTGAAGTATTGTCTTTTCCTATGGACTCAATGTGATCTTGGATCACTAAAATGTAAAATGAAGATTCTTGAGCTTTTGAGCTTGAGCCAATCCTTTGTCCTTAGCATTTTGAGGGTTCCACTTTCACCATCCATGCCATGCCAATCATTGAGCTTTCCTGAAATAATCATCTTGGAATAGCATTAGCTCAATGAGCTATATGTTGTTATGAATTACCAAAACCACCTAGGGATAGTTGCACTTTCAATCTCCCCATTTTTGGTAATTGATGACAACATATAGATCAAAGCTTCGACAATTGATAATAAGAATGAAATATATCGTTGCTTTGAGAAGTATGTGATAAGTAAGAGCTCCCCCTAAATTTGTGCATATTTAAAATTTGCTTTGGACTGCAAATGCACAAAGAGTTAGAATCATGGGTTACTCTTCCATGTCACATACATCTTGGTGGAGCGCTCAAAATGATAGGAATGAAATACATGCACTCATCACCAAGAAAAGTGAATGATTACATAAGATAGATAAGATATATCAAGCATGCATAAGTGTAGCTTATGATCAAACACATGATCATCAATGTCTCACAAGCATATCATAGTATCTCAACCAAAAGCAAACATAGTTTGAAAAACCACCAAATAAAACAAGAGAATAAAAGCAACACTCTCTCTCGAAGCCTATGATCTATACATTTTTCTCCCCCTTTGGCAACAAGTTACCAAAAAGTTCCTAGAAAATGCATAGTGCTAGATCGACTCTCAGGCTTGATCTTCTGGTGGAGGTGGAGTCTAGATCACTCCAAGGACAAAGGCTTCTGTAGACGTGGTTGGAGCTGGAGCTGAAGTAGATGCTGGAGCTGGTTGGTCTGGTGCTGTGGCTGGAGCTGAGGTGGTGGCTCTGGTGTCAGGAACTGGCACTGCAGTTGACCTCTGAGCTCGTGGCACTCTGGCAAATGCATCAATTGTAGTCTTCCCTTTCCTTTCCTGCATGTCATCTTGAAGTTGCTCCACTGCAGACTGAATCTCTGTTACTTTGACATCCAAGTCATAGAACTTTTGTTCTACGATTCTCTCTAAGCTCTCCTGATTCTGAGTGAGGGTGGCCAGTCCTTTCTCAATCCTTAGTGTGGATGCAATCAAGTAACTAAGCTGCTCTTGCTTGGTTTTCAAGAAATACTCAGATGCCTCCTCTTGAGTTGGCATATTGGCAACTTTCTCCTTCCTTGCCTTCTCCTTCTTAGCTTGTGCATGAGCTGAAGATGGTTCATCCTTGTTCATCACAACTTGATTATCTTCAAAGTCTGGATGAAGAGGCAAATGTTCCTTGTCCAATAAGTATATGCCTGTGCCCATCTTGGAGTTGATCAGTTCTTGGATCTGAGGGGCATAACCACAGCTCCTCTTCTGATCTGCTGCAGTCCTCATCCTCTGATTCTGAGGTTCTATTCTTCTTTTGTCTGGTGGCAGCTTTTGGCAAGTTACTGGGGGTGCTCCTGCTACCTTCATCTGAAGAACTGGAGGGACTAGTGCCCTCACTCATGTGCACTTGCTGTTCTGACACATTCTGGCTGTCACTCTGATCTGACATGATGAACAAGCTGACTGCTGACCCTGTGAATAGTTTATAGATGAGGTAGAGTGGATGAGCATCACAAAATGCAGAGATTTTTTGCAAAATAATGATTCCAAATCTTAGTTTTAGTTTCCTACAGAAATCATTTCGGATCTACCGATTTTTAAACTCGGTGATACCGAAGCAGTTTTTGGAACCTAAACTAGTGAACTCGGTCGGACCGAGTCACAGTTCGGTGGCACCGAGACTGCTAGGGTTTCACAAATTTCCAAAATCGGTCACACCGATTAGTAATTCTCGGTCAGACCGAGTCTTACTTGTGCAATGGCATGAGCCAAATCGGTGGGACCGAGTTTTTCAACTCGGTGGGTCCGAGATGGTTTCGGCAGAAACCTAACTGTCGGTGTCAAAACCGGCGGATCTCGGGTAGGGGGTCCCGAACTGTGCGTCAAGGTCGGATGGTAACAGGAGACAATGGACACTTTATTTTACCCAGGTTCGGGCCCTCTCGGTGGAGGTAAAACCCTACTCCTGCTGGATTAATATTGATGATATGGGTAGTACAAGAGTGGATCTACCACGAGATCAAAGAGGCTAAACCCTAGAAGCTAGCCTATGGTATGATTGTGTATGATGATGGTTGTCCTATGGACTACAACCCTCCGGTTTATATAGACACCGGATAGGGTTAGGGTTACACAGAGTCGGTTACAATGGTAGGAGATCTCGAATATCCGCACGCCTAGCTTGCCTTCCACGCCAAGAAAAGATCCTTCCGGACACGGGACGAAGTCTTCAATCTTGTATCTTCATAGTCTTGGAGTCCGGCTGAAGGTATAGTCCGGCTATCCGAACACCCCCTAATCCAGGACTCCCTCAGTAGCCCCTGAACCAGGCTTCAATGACGACGAGTCCGACGCGCAGATTGTCTTCGGCATTGCAAGGCGGGTTCCTCCTCCAAGTTCTTCAAGAAGATTATAAACACCAAAAAATAGTGTCCAACTCTGCAAAATAAGTTTCCACATACTGCCATATAGAGAATTAACACAAATCAAATCCGCTGACGCATTCCGCAGTGCGTCATAACACTGCAACCAAGCCTTCTATATAAGTTGCTTTCATTGTTCCACCTCAGCTCATTTAGCGAGGCAGTTTACTTGGCACGTCTTGTCAAAGCAGAGATCGTGTGCCCCCTCTAACGGGATTCTCATTAATACGGTCGTGGATAACCCAATCGTGCCTGTTAGCACGTCTTGCCTTAATTAAAGGCTAGTCCAAGACGGTTACGGGGAGGGCGCTTGATATTCTGCCTCTTATAAAGAGACCAAGGCCCTGTTCCCCGCTTCTATTCTCAAAACGAGCTCGCCCGTCGCCTCGAGTTCCAACACCCTAGGCTTCCAGATTCCGAGCGCACCGGATCTTCGATAATGTCCGGCTCCGACCTCCAAGGCCGATGGATGCCCTCCTCTGTTATGGAGGAGGACGTATTAAGATTGAGGGAAGCTAGATTCCTGACCAGGGAGATTCCGCACAGGCTGCCTGTTCAAGGATAGGTGATCCCTAGCCCTCAGCCCGACGAGAGTGTGGTATTCATATCCCACTTCCTTCGGGGATTAGGCTTCCCCATGGATCCCTTTGTAAGGGGGCTGATGTTTTATTATGGGCTGGAATTCCATAGCTCCGGAGTCCATCCTCCATATCTCCTCGTTCATAGTTGTGTGCGAAGTGTTCCTCCGTGTTACCCCTCACTTCGGATTGTGGCTCAAGACCTTCAAAGTAGAACCGAAGATAATCGAAGGGCGCCACGCAGAGTGCGGAGGCGCTGCTATAAAAAGAAATGCCGACACTCCATGGCCCGAGGGCGCTTTTCAAGAGGAGCTTGGCTTATGGCAACAGGAGTGGTTCTACATCACCGCTCCTCGGGGCACCGCATGGGTGGCGCCTCCGGCCTTTCGCTCGGGTCCCCCACCACAGTTAGCATCGTGGATTAACACAGGGTTAGGTCGGGGCTTGCCCAAAGACGTTCCTCTGCTGCAGGGCCGCATTAAGGATCTCTTGAAGGGAGACCTCAACCTGGTCAAGGTGACACAAGTCATGCTGATTCGCCGGACACTGCGGAGCCAACGTCGCCCCCTTCGCCTGTGGGAATTCAATCCGGAGGGACCACGAGCTCTCCAGAATTTTATGGGCGTGACGCCTGTGGAGATGTATAAACTGTTCTTCGGATCACAAGAAGTGAGTCCGGATTTGACCGAGGATGCTGGTTTAAGCCGCAATCGCCCGGATACTCAAGTAGGTGACCTTGCGACCGGACCTTCTATCCACATAATTAACTTGCTTTTTAACAGCACTTTTCCTTTTAAGCAGGAGTGGATAGCGAAGGCGAAGCTGATCCGGTGTCTGGCTCCCCTTCCCGAAACCAGGCTGGATCCTGTGCTAGTCAGGATGCTAGAGGTAGTGCCTTTGGAGGGAAATATGGGAGCAGACAAGGAGACCGTGGCCTCTCCGAAAGAGACCATTCCAAAGGGGGGAATCGATAATTCTCCTCCTAAGGGAAAGAAAAGGGCCGCCTCTGACCGCCCGGAAACCATAGCTTCGAAGCGGGGGAAAGAATCCTTGTCAGAGGGCCCGATGCCAGGGAGCCCCTCGGCCGAACTAAACCCTCAAACGGAACAGCTCTCCAGCGAGCCGTAAGTAGAAGAAGAGTTATTCTTTTAAGAGAAATCCTTGATTTATATCTGAGAAGTTTTAACCGAAACTTTACTTTGTAGTTCGGACCTTAGCCCTTCTCAGCAGAACTCGTCTTCAGGGGATCTTCTTCCGGAGATGATGGAGAGCGGAACGCCTCCTCCTTGTGTATCGCCTAGCAAGGCGGGCGACGCTGAAGTGTCGTCGCGGGGGATTTCTCTGGATCCGCTATGGGTGGATGGTGCAGCCCCCCCGAGGTTCTCCGTGTCCGGCCTTTGAGGAAGGCCATGGGACGAGTCCGGCACCATATGGTGTTCGGTCGGAGGAGCTAAAGATTCTGCTGGGGCGAGCCTCTGTCTCAGAGGAGCATCGTGCGTTAATGAGCATGGTGATTGAAAAGATTTCATCCACAGAAAGCGGACTGCACGAGGCCGTCAAGAGTTTAGTGGCAGGCGTTGAGTTACGTTTTAAATAACGTATATTTGTATTAATTGCGCATAAATAAAGTGCGCCCTGTGTAGATAGTAGCCCCTGAGACTCTGTGCGTCGTAAAGATGTACGGCGCGCAGAGGATCTTAATCCCAGGTCCTTTAAGTGGCACCTTTATACGTAGGTGGCTGATTGTCCGGAGTCGAGCCGGACTCGTGAATATGCCGAACTAAAGCGACAACTGGATGAGGCAGAAGCCGACATCGTGCTTGTTAACAAGCGGCTTGATGGTGCTCAAGGTATTGAAATCATTAGGCAATTGTGAGTAAGAGGAGCTTTATGTCAATATCTTACCTTGTGTGTGCTTGACGCAGATGGTGCGGCCGCCGTGGAAGGTCTTAGGGCCGAACTCGCCCGAGCGAAGGAACAAGCTAGAAAAAGCGATGCGGCTGCCGTGAAAGCCCTTGAAGAGCTGAAAGCCGAACAGGCTGCCCATTGCCGAAGCAAGGAGGAGGTGGCTGATATGGCCGTAATGTTAAAAAGTGCTACTGACCGTTGCAAGCTTCTTGAAGAAGAAGGTCGGGCGAGGCAAACGAGCTTAGAGAAAGCTGTTACCGACGCCAAGGACGCCCGCTCTGTAATGAGAGCGGCAAAGGAGGAGCTACGTCAAGCCGAACTAATTGCGGATGGAAAGCCCTTCTTGCTGCGGAGAAAATTTTGCGACCCGAGGTTTGCCCCGTTGGACCGAGCGTGGAGTGTAGAGGACACCTATCTGGATTTGGCGGCTAGTGCTGCTGATGCGACCAAACACTTTCAAGATAAGAAGGGTCATGAAGTGGAGAAGCTCTTCTGGTCGCAATTCATCAATCCAGAGCGTCCACTTGCAGTGGACGATCGCCTGGCCCAATGGGCCGAACTGAATAGGTTGTCCGGACTCGCCATGAAGTACGTCATGGATTATCTGTGTCCAGGGAGATCGAAGCCGAAGAGTTATTTCAGCTTGGTGCAGCGATTTCTCGACGTGGTGCCACGTATCGGTGCTATGAAGAGGTCAGCGTGCATGGAGGGAGCTCGGTTGGCTCTTGCCCGTGTCAAGACATACTGGGCAGATATGGAGCCCACCGTTGTTGCGTCCCGGGATTCGGATAAAAGCCGAATACCTTCCGAGCAATATTTTGAGGAAGTCCTCCAAGGCGCTCGCATAATAGAGACGCAGTGCTCGAAGGATGCTATGTTATGATAGCATATGTAATCATGAAACAGTCTTTTGATAAATTGTAGGGGCATATTTTTAGACTTGTGCCTTCAAGTATTAGGAACACCTCCTGTGCGGCCGTTTTAATATATAAATTCTGAAAGATTGCAGTCGTTGGCTTCAGCCCCCACGCACATAGTGCGGGGGTGCGCGCAGAAGACGCATTTTCACACTTAACCCAACATCTTGGTCCTATAAAGGAGGTGATAGCGCAGCGGGCTAGGCAACCGGACTATAATGCTTTAACACTTTCACTTAGCCGTAGGAGCTTGACAGTGGGACTCTTTAGGTAGCCCTTTAGTGGCGACTGCGCTTTGCCCGAGTTCGGAGCGCGTACGTGCCTGACCGGGAAACGACCCTTCGTCAAAGCGGAGGAATTCGATAAATTCCTATGAGTCATCGAGTGGCGACCAGTCTCGCGCTACATCATGACAGTCAGTTTTCGGCTTTCTCTACTGAGGTGTTCACCCGGCCGAACCGGGGCACAATCGCAGTAGTTCTCCTGGTGCTACCTTAGCCGATAGAGCGGAACGTAAGGTAGCCGAACTCAGGAGCCGGACAACCCAACATATGACCAAAATCATGATTCGGAGATGATGCATATAGTGCCAAAACTCGCGACGCCGAACACTCCCTAAGGTGTTCGGTCTTTGTGAGTGCGTGTGAAACAACACCCTTAAACAAAAGAAAAAAACCCTTAGTGTCTAGGTACGAGCAAGAATTCTGGCGTGGCCACATGCCAAAACGCCAGCCTCCTCCATGGTTATATCGGAAAAGAAAAAACCAGGGGATGTATAGCAGCAAGAGACAGTAAAAAGGTTTACGCAGGGTCTTAATCTAAAAAGAATCCTTTAGGACGGGTCCCTACTGCACGTCTGCGCCTGTGTCTCCGCTGTGCCGTGTCCTGGACGGGCGCTGCACGACGTTCATCTATAAAAGAGAAGAACTAATTTGAAAAATGGGTCGTGCGGAACAAAATATAAAGTAAAGAATATATAAGGTTGAGTTTTATTGTCTCTGCGTACAGCCCCTGGTATGGGGGTATATGGCGTACTAAGCCTGCGTTAATGATGGACTTGTGCCAAACTCATTGAGTCCGGGTCCGTGGCCTTTGATGACTTATAAAAAAGTCCTTTGGCTGGCGAGGCCACTTTATTGTGCGGCTGTTTAAGCGGCCGCGCAATCTTCCGTTTGGAGGAGGCATATTTTAGTGCGCTCCTTTTAAAGAGATGATGCCTCGAGGACCGGGCATCTTAAGCGTGAAAGATGCGTAATGCGGTATTGCGTTAAAGCGAGCGAAAGCTCCACGTCCCATTAGTGCTTGATAGCGACTTGAAAACAGGACTACATGGAAGGTCAGCTTTTCAGGACGAAAGTTATTGGGAGAGCCAAATATGACTACAAGCCGGAGAAAACCCATACAATGGGTGTCCGGGCCTGGTGCTACCCCTTGAAAGGAGGTTTTGCTGTGGCGGATTCTTGCTGGGTTTATGCCCATGCGGTGGATTGTATCCTGATATATCAGGTTTAGTCCACTGCCGCCGTCCATAAGGACATTGGTAAACTGGAATCCATCGATTATTGGATCCAGTATCAGGGCAGTCCGACCTGCGTTTTTGATATTTCTAGAATAATCTAGCTGATAAAAAATGATTGGCTTTAGTGACCAGTGGCGGGACTCCTGAGGGGAAAGTTTGATTGTGCGTACCTTTATGGGTGCCACACGTTTTGTTACGTGAAGTAAGTTCACTTTTTTGACTTCTTGCGGGAAGTTCTTTTGTTTCCTGGTATTCTGCCTTTGGGGTTCGTCCTCTTCTTCACTTGGTGTATCAGGCCCCTTGTGTGCGGCGTTAAGCTGTCTGGATTGTTTAAAAACCCAACAATCTCTGTGGGTGTGATTGGCAGGCCTCCCAGAAGTACTGTGTATCTGACATATTCTGTCCAGGAATCTTTTCAAGCTGGACGGATCATCCCTATTATCCTGAAGGGGTGGTTTTATCTGATTTTGCCGTGAGCTTTTGAATCCGGCATTGACTGCCGTGCTCTTCGGACTTTTTCCTTTGATTCTGCGACGGTCCTTATTTCGCCGCGGTTTTCCATTTCCATCCCTGATTTCTGATGTACTTGGGTCACTGGGGCTGCATCTTGCCAACCAGCTGTCCTCTCCTGCGCAAAAGCGGGTCATGAGGCTTGTGAGTGCGGCCATTGTTCTTGGCTTTTCCTGGCCGAGGTGTCTGGCGAGCCATTCGTCTCGGACATTATGCCTGAAAGCTGCTAGGGCTTCGGCGTCTGGACAATCCATTATCTGATTCTTTTTAGTGAGGAATCTGTTCCAGAACTGTCGAGCTGATTCTCCGGGCTGCTGAGTTATATGACTGAGATCGTCTGCATCCGGGGGGCGGACATAGGTCCCTTGAAAGTTTGCTCGGAAAGCATCCTCGAGCTCTTCCCAACTTCCAGTTGTGTTTTCGGGAAGGCTTTTAAGCCAGTGCCGGGCTGGCCCTTTAAGCTTAAGAGGTAAATATTTTATGGCGTGGAGATCATCTCCTCTAGCCATGTGTATGTGGAGGATGTAATCCTCGATCCAGACTCCAGGGTCTGTTGTTCCATCGTACGCCTCTATGTTAACGGGTTTGAATCCCTCTGGAAATTCATATTCCAAGACCTCATTGGTGAAACATAGGGGGTGTGCGGCGCCCCTGTATTTGGGTGTGCCGGATTCTGATGATGGATTTTTTGGATTGCTTGTGAGAGCTTGCTTCCTTGGCCCGTAAATGGACCTGGCTGGGCCATGATGCGAGTCTTTAATTGGGTCGCATGCCGCCTTGAGTGCGGCGCCGCTTGCCGTTTTATGGTGGCTGTGGGGTCGTCTATCCGACCGTGTGGCTTTTTTATTTTTTAAGTGTGGGGGCTCTAGGGCCTCCTCGTCGAATTCGGGCAGTAGTTTTCTCTTCGGATAACTTTTAGTGCGGCGGCTGCCGCTGTATTTATCTGCGGTCTTGATTACCTTGTTCCATCTTGTTCTGAGTGCATCTTCTGCCATCTTTAGCTTCCGCTTCTTCTTTTTCAGGCTGCGTGCTGTGGCAACGAGCCTTTCGTGGAGATTCTTCTGCTCCATGGTTTTATCCGACGTGAGATCGTCCGGAGTTCTGTTATGGCCGGGGGAGGGCTGTGTGTCCTCTCCATCCATGTTGCCCTGTTCGGACGGCTGCTCTGAGGCATGCTCGTCATCTACCGGCTCATCCTGCTCTACGGCTGGGTCTTGATCGAGGCGGGGCTTGGCTTGGCGTCTACGTCGCCGCTTTGACTGCTTTTCGGAGGGTTTACCCCTTTTTTCGCCCCCTTTTTCCTCGTTGTCGTTTCCTGTAGGGGTATCCACCATGAATACATTGTTAGGTGGGGTGGAGGTCCAGTGCCCTATAGGTGCTGGTCCTAGTTCGTCTCCGTCTTCATCGTCCATACCGTCGAAGTCTTCAGATCCGAAGTCAAGTATGTCAGTTAAATCATCGACAGTGGCTATTAAATGGGTGGTGGGTGAGCATTGAATTTCTTTGTCGTCTGAATCCCAACCTCGCAGACCATAGTCCGGCCTGGGCTCTCCTGATAAAGAGAGAGACTTGAGAGAATTCAGGATATAACCGAAAGGTGAGCACTGAAAGATGTCCGCGGCGGTGAACTTTATTACAGGCGCCCAATCAGATTCGATCGGCGGGGGCACGGAAGGCCCGGAGTTCGGAGAAGAGTCCGACTCCTTGGAGTTCTGGGCCGTGCGGAGTACGGGACTGGCGTTCGGCTCGATCGCCTTTGAGATTGCAGCCCCCGAGGTGACGTCCAACCGTTCATCCTCGGAGAACGCAGTGGGCTCCGAGTCAAGGATCGGGGCCGGAGCGTGTGCGGCCTCCAGGGTACTATTCGGAGGCAGAGCTATATCATGCCCCTCGAAATAGTGCGGCACGCTTGGCTGTGGCTCGAACCCGTCGAAGATCAAGTCTCCGCGGATATCGGCCGTGTAGTTTAAGCTTCCAAACCTGACTTGATGACTAGGGGCGTAGCTTTCGATCTGCTCCAGGTGACCAAGCGAATTGGCCCGCAGAGCGAAGCCGCCGAAGACGAAGATTTGTCTGGGGAGGAAAGTCTCACCCTGGACCTCATCGTTGTTGATGATCAAAGGAGCCATCGGGCCTAAAAGCGACGACACAGAGGAACTCTCAATGAAAGCACCAATGTCGGTGTCAAAACTGGCGGATCTCGGGTAGGGGGCCCCGAACTGTGCGTCAAGGTCGGATGGTAACAGGAGACAAGGGACACTTTATTTTACCCAGGTTTGGGCCCTCTCGGTGGAGGTAAAACCCTACTCCTGCTAGATTAATATTGATGATATGGGTAGTACAAGAGTGGATCTACCACGAGATCAAGGATGCTAAACCCTAGAAGCTAGCCTATGGTATGATTGTGTATGATGATGGTTGTCCTACGGACTACAACCCTCCAGTTTATATAGACACCGGATAGGGTTAGGGTTACACAGAGTCGGTTACAATGGTAGGAGATCTCGAATATCCGCACGCCTAGCTTGCCTTCCACGCCAAGAAAAGATCCTTCCGGACACGGGACGAAGTCTTCAATCTTGTATCTTCATAGTCCTGGAGTCCGGCCGAAGGTATAGTCCGGCTATCCGAACACCCCCTAATCCAGGACTCCCTCACTAACCCTAAAAATTTCGAATCAAACCTATTCTACGAATGCATTGATTGGATAGGAGTGTTTCGAACGTGGCTAGAATCAATACGATCACAGTGTGCTAGGAATCGGATTGGGAATAGCACAAAGTTTGAGTCCATACCCTAGTTCGGTGGAGACTCGCTACGGCGGCAACGGAGGGGTTGAATCCCGTTGACGGCGACGGAGACCAGCGACTAGAGGTGGCTGGCGGCGAGGAGACCATCCGGAGACCACGTTGGCAGAGCGAGCTATCGCGCGGGCGAAAGAGTTCGGAGAAATTTCCAAATTTTTGCCCGTGTCTATATATAGCTCGACCCTGTCGGTGTGACCGAGTGGAACAACTCGGTGGCACCGAGATGCAAAACTGTATACAGTTATTGCAACTCGGTGTGACCGAATGGTTCAAATTGGTTGCACCGAGATCGAAAACATAGATCAACTTAATGATCTCGGTAGGACCGAAAGGGAGGTATCGGTCAGACCGAGAATCATAAAGAAGTTTTGGAAGTTTAAGCCTATGACGAATCGGGGACTCCGAGTGCTCCTTGTCAGCGTTCTGGGAACGGGGGTCCCCAGACTTGCCTGCCTGCGGCCTGCGGCGTGGCTCAAATGGGGGCCCAGCGCGGCCCGTCTTCATCAACACAAGACTCAAGACCCTCGCGAGGGGCCAAGCCTCACGGGGCGGACGACACGATGCTTCCTTAGGCGCGGCCTCCTCAGGATGGCTCGCGAGGAGGCGGAGAGATCAAGGCAGGGTACTTCGCGAGGTGCCCATGACGCAAGCCATGACGACCAAGGGTGCCAGGCGGGCGCCAGACCGCGCAGTGTCCTCCCTTTCCTCTTTGGTGCAAAGGGGGCAAGCGCAGGCGAGAGGATCAAGCAAAGGCATCCATTTCGGTGCAACGAGACCAAGACCAGTCCAACAGTGGGAATGAGCTCATTGTGGAGCCCAGAACGGCGTCACCACAGGGCCTTTGGCAGGCGAGGACCAACTTTGGTCAGGATAAGTGTACCAGATGTTCCCCTTCAAATTGGCCAATTGTTGGCGCCCTTCTCGCTCAATATTTGGGAAGAGTCCCAGGGCCTTTGCCTATAAATAGGACTAGCCACCCCCACGGTAGAGGCATCGAGAGATCGGGTAGTATTCAGAGGCATCTAGAAATCAGGGAAGTATTCAAAGCAATCGTAGAGCAAGTAGAGAAAGAGAGAGAAGGGCGGCTGCACTCCCCTAGCAGTTCAGCGTCCCCGCAAGAACACGCCCTCGCGAGGCAGTTCTCCCCTGTACTGTTCATCATCACCAGCCCAAGAGGCAATCCATCCACCACAAACTAGAGTAGGGTTTTACACCACAACGGTGGCCCGAACTAGTATAAACCCCGTGTTCTTTGTGCTATTCTTTCTGTAGTTTAGATCCTTGCGAGACAGAGAGGTAGAGGGCATAATCTCTGTGCGCACCCCAGAGTTCGAACCTTAAGGGTCTGCCGGAACCCGTGATCCGACATTTGGCGCACCAGGTAGGGGTGCGCCAGAATTTGTCTTCCACCGCTTCGTTCTCCTTCGACCGTCGCATCCATGTCTGACGCTCGTTGGGCCCGCGCCGAGCGCCGGGCCGCCATCGCTTCCCGCGTCGCCCAGACGACTCCCGTCGGTGGGCGTCCTCGCCGTTCCCCGTCGCCCGCCGCCAACGCCGCCATCGGCCCGGCGGGGAACGAGCAGCAAGCGTCGTCTCAGCACCCTTCCGTGCGGCGAGACGGCCGCACCGCTACTCCGTCGCTCACGCCAGCTGGCTCTTCGTCCCACGCACTCCGCGCGCCCTTGGAGGCTCGAGCTGCACTCATCACGGCAAACAAGCTCCCGTGCTACCGTCCCGTCGACGACGTCCTGCACCGTCCGCTCCGCTGCGCCGCACCCCGCCCCGCGCAGGCCATGAAGCTCCGGGGGCGTACCAACCGCCTCCTCTCAAAGAAGACGCCATGGCTCCAAGGCGCATGGCCCCTGGGCGGAACCCGCTCCGTCAGGCGCCAACACAGCAAGAACGGAGATGTCAAGAAGTCCCTCGACCGTAGGAGGCTGCCCGAGCGCTTCCTGCTCTGGCTCGCCGCGACCCTGCTCCAGCTCCGGCACATCAAGACCCCGCGCTGCTCCCAGCTGCAGCGCAAGGGGACCCGCAAGGCCAAGCTCTCCCCCAACCGAGGCCTCCCGTGGCCACCGCAGGCTGCCGTGCCTACACCACTGAGCTGCGTAGCGTCGCGTGGCCTGGCAAGTTCAAGCCAGACCTGCCTCCCCGCTACGACGGCACGACTGATCCCGTAGAGTTCCTCCAGCTCTACGAGCTGGGCATCGAAGCTGCCAGCGGGGATGAAAAGGTCATGGCGAACTGGTTCCCCATGGCGCTGAAGGAAGGAGCTCGCACCTGGCTCCTGAATCTGGCTCCAGGCACGATCTCCTCCTGGGACCAGATGCGCACCCGCTTCATCGCCAACTTCCAAGGTACTCGCGACCGGCCGCCCGCCGTGAGCGACATGCGCCGCATCAAGTAGCAACCTGGGGAGACCCTGCAAAAGTACATCCAACGCTTCAACAGTGCGCGCCTCAAGATCCCCAAGGTGTCCGAGGTAGCCATCATCTCGGCCTTCTCCGATGGCGTGCGCGACGTCAAGATGAAGGAGGAGCTGGCGATGCATGAAGACCTCTACACTTCCCTGGAGTTGTTCAACTTGGCGACCAAGTGCGCCAGGGCTGAGGAGGGACGTCTCTCCCTCCTCAAGCTGCCCGCCGCAGACCCAGAAGAGAAGAAGCCCAAGGCCAAGGACGTGAAGCGCAAGGGGGCTGCCGTACTCGCAGCAGAACCGGACACCAAGCGTGGCAAGGATCTGCCCGAATCCTCTAGGGGCAGCCGGTACTGTGTGTACCACGACCTCCACAACCACAACACCAACGAATGTCAAGAACTCCGCGCCGTGCGAGAAGGAAGGATCGGCCGTCGCCCTGACCGCGCTGACCGGGGCTACGGCCGAGGAGGAGGAAGAAACCCAGGACGCTGGGAAGACCGCGGCCCGCGCCAAGGGTGGCGTGATCAACCCCGCGAGGACCGCTGGCGAGACCTGCCTCGCAAGGGGGACTGGAGGGATCAGCCTCGTGAGGATCGCCCCCACGGCAACGCAGGCCTCCCTCCACTGCCGCCTCAGCCAAGGAGGAATGAAGACCGCCATCAAGACGAGGGGGCTGGGGGCTTCCAAGAGCCGCGCGCAATCTTCTGCATCCTGGGCGGAGCTCAAGCCCCAGCCTCTCAATGCATCTTCAAGCAGTTTGCCCGTGAAGTGAATGCAGTCCTCCCCAAGCTCGAAGCAACGCGCCCCCTCAAGTGGTCGGCGTGCGCCATCATGTTCAGCTCAGCAGATCAGCTCAAGTGCGCGGCCACAGCCGGGATCATCCTGATGCTTTGCTCCCCAGTCATCAGCAACGTACTGGTCACCAGGACCCTCATCGATGGTGGAGCGGGGCTCAACGTCCTGTCCGTGGAAACATTCAACAACCTCCAAGTGCCCTATGACCAGCTACAGCCAACCAAGCCTTTCTCTGGAGTCACCGACGGTTCCACAATCCCGATCGGGCAGGTCCGCCTCCCTGTCACCTTTGGGGCCCGTAGCAACTACCGCACCGAGCTCATCGACTTTGACGTCGCCCACATCCGCCTGCCATACAACGCCATCCAAGGGTACCCAGCGCTGGCCAAGTTCATGGCCGTAACTCACCACGGCTACAATGTCCTCAAGATGCCAGGGAGTGGCGGCGTCATCATGGTGCCATGTGAAGAGAGGGATGCAGTGTGCTCCGTGGAGCGAGCTTTTCAAGCCGCGTCGCTAGAAGACCCAGATCGCGGAAGCAGGAGGCTTCCCGAGACCACACCCAAGAAGAAGAAGACGTCGTCAGGCTCAGCCCCTCAGGAGGCAGGCCCTTCAGGACCCGTGCCTGCCCAGGGGGACCCTCCTTCCATCGCATAGGAAAGCGCGCCCGGCGCCCTCCTCAGGCAGTGCTCGGGGGCTCTCGCCTTGAGGGCCACCGACCTAGCCAAGGTCACGAGGGAGGCGCTTGGGCACCATGTGGAGGCGTGTTTCGAAGCACGTTTCCCTTGAGAAGGAACCAGGCAAGGAGGGTCAGGCCAACAGGAGTTCGTTAACAAGGTCACTCAAGAGCTGCAGGAATCAACGATCATGAGAGATTGCCGCCGCCTACCGGCTGTGGCCCCACATCCAGGCGAGGATGGTGGGCTGCGTGTCTGCATCGACGTACCAGGGCTCAATCAAGTCGCCACAACGGAGCGCCTCTGGCCCTCGCAAGTGGGGCGTTGTGGGGGTCCACCCCACAACTATGTTCGCATGCCATACGGCCTGCCGAGCGTGGCTGCTGCGTACCAGCGACTCATGAGGGGCATCATGGAGACTCGGGAAGACAGGCGTTCCGCAGTCCTGGCGGAGATGGAGATGATTCACGAGGAGCCACCAGTGCCTCTGGAGCCTCCTTAGGCCCCTGGGCCTGGGGGCTCGTGAGGATCGGCTCCCGCAGCCCACCGAGTCTGCTGCACCAACACCACTTCGCCCGCAACAACTCCAGGTGACATCTTTCAAGCTTCGTTTCCGGCTGGGAACGCCCTCCCAGGGCTGCTTCATTCCCAGGCCGCGTGGGTCCGTCCCTGCGGCATGTATCCCTTTTTAGTTTTCGATCATTAGCTTGCTTTGTTGGGGGCACCCCTCGGGCTGCAACATCCCCAAGCCGCTCGGGCTATGCCCAGCGGTGTGTATCTCCCCCGCGTTTATCTCCAACTATGCATTCGCCTATCATGCTTGGTCACCTGATGTCTGTCCACTACACCTCTTCTTCTCCATGTCGACCACTTGCACGTTAAAGGGGGGGTGCCTGAGCATCGCGACTCAGGGCTCTTACTGGCTCTCCAGCCCTCACCCTCTGGCCTTGTCCACGGCATCACGACCTGGCATACCAGCGACGGCTGAGACAAGCTCGAGGGCCGGGACCCGAGGACGTAGAGTGCCGGCATCTAACCGAATTTTGCAGGGACACATCTCAAGATACGGCCCAGTGCCAGGCGCAACCCGCCTAGAGGTAGGGCCCCGCGAGTCCCGCGCTGGCTCATGGGCGCCCACGTACACCTCACCTATGCCAACTAGAGCGACTAACGGCCGATTGATAGCCACCGTGGCAACCCTTTTTCTCCTCCTGTGATGAGCTTGCCGGATCCCCTGAGAGAATTGCGCAAGCCGAGGCCCACGCGGAGCTCTCTTCATCCTCGTCTGCGCGAACCGCTTGCACGTTAAGGGGGGGGGGGCGCCTGAGCATCGCGACTCAAGGCTCTTACCGGCTCTCCAGCCCTCACCCTCTGGCCTTGTCCACGGCATCGCGACCTGGCATACCAGCGACGACTGAGACCAGCTCGAGGGCCGGGACCCGAGGACGTTGAGCAGAAAGGGGAGCAGAGGCGAGGGAGAAGAGGTGCACGAGGACCACGCCGAGCAACTCCGTTCTAACCACCCCACGGACCCGACGATGCGTTGGGGACGAACCCGATTCTCCATAGAAGTCACCATCCAAAGCACTGGCTACCGTGGCGCTACCCCCGCACCTAACGCAATTCCGTACAAGCAACGTCACTCCCCTTTCTCACTGAGCGGCGACTGCTTGGGCGCCAAAGGGGACCTCCTGAGCATCGCGACTCAGGGGCTCTTACCGGACCCCGGGTCGCTCACCTCCTGGCCTTGACCATGGCATCGCGACCTGGCATACCAGCGACGGCTGACGCCGCCTTAGGACTGGGACCTGTCGACGCAGAGCACCGAGCCCTTGCGAGGTTCGAAAGGGAAGACTAAGCTATGACGGAATTAATGACTCGCACAGTTCCATAGCAAAAGTCACATATTAACAGAAAGGATCACCGACACCTTACAAGCCCCCACGGGGCGCAGTATGATTCCTTGCAGGAAACGGATCCTGAGGGATGCTATCTACACGCGCCCTGCAGACGATGCCATCATCAACAGTGGGTCGTCAGGCACCGGCGCCAACCCCATCCAGATCCGAGTCGGCGGCAGCCGAGCGAGCCCGCCCTGCTCCGGGAGCGGCGTTGGCTCGCGGGCTCGTAGCTGTCATCGCTCGTCTCCGGAGTCGCGAAGACCTTGCTGGGGTCGCTGGATCCTCCGGCGCTCCCATCGCTTGTGGAGCTGTCCAGGGGGCGGTCGGCGGGCCCAGCCATCGCCATGGCAAGGTCCTGGCCGCCTCCCCCGGGGCAGCACTCCAGCCGGCGCCCGCTCGTGTTGAAGACCTTGAAGAACATCACCGAAGCGCCATCGTACTCCAGGTGGATCGTGAGGGCGCCCCTTGCTCTGCAACC
This sequence comes from Aegilops umbellulata, assembly GCA_032464435.1. Lineage (NCBI taxonomy): Eukaryota > Viridiplantae > Streptophyta > Magnoliopsida > Poales > Poaceae > Aegilops > Aegilops umbellulata. Next base: position 328,016,775 of record CP136058.1, on the reverse strand, counting down.
CCGAGCGATCTCGCCCCAGCCGCGAGTCATGAAGACCTCACCCGAGGCGAGCATCGCGACTTCTGCCTCGGTCGCAGGGGTGCTGCAGTCGGCGTGCTGCAGCCACAACTCCAGGAGTCTTCCCTGTGGGAAGACGGAGGCAAAGAAGGGAGGAAAGCGAATCCAAGTTCACGGAGGCATGGCGGCGTGGAGCACGAGCTCGCGAGAGGAGCCCTCAGCATGGACTCCAGGCGGAACGACCCACACCTTCATGACCCGGCGGCGACGGCGCCTGCCGCTGGGATCGACGTCACCCCCTCCGAGGCCCTCGGCGTGGGCAAACAAGGGAAGCGGAAACCCCGGCGGAGGCCGCTCGTACCAAGGCCTTGACACCACCTGGTGGTCTCCCTCGTCTCGGCTGCGAAGAGCAAGTCGTTTCTTCTGCGGGAGCGGGTCTGGCTCTTCTTGGAGAGCCTTTCCCTTCTCCGCTGCAGAAAACTGGCGAATCGGGGCCATCACGTCAAGAAGGAGCAAGAATCAAGGCGAAGGAGAAGACAAGAAGAGATGGACTGGAAGGGCACGCGCGGTGCCGTACTTATAAGCCAGCGAAGGCCAACCGTCGGCCACCACGATCACAGGTAATCATGACACGATTTGCGTCCAGGGACTTGTCCAATCCGCGCGACCATCAAGGTGTCATGGGGAAGCGGAGGCGCCCACGTCCTATCAACTGCCACGCGGCGCCCAAGGCCGCAGGCTGTTAGGGCCCGCGGCGCTTCGCTCTTGCCCTTTCGCCTCTCGGCACGGCCAAGTCCACGCGCGCCTTGGGCCCGGGGCTACTGTCGGCGTTCTGGGAACGGGGGTCCCCAGACTTGCCTGCCTGCGGCCTGCGGCATGGCTCAAATGGGGACCCAGCGCGGCCCGTCTTCATCAACACAAGACTCAAGACCCTCGCGAGGGGCCAAGCCTCGCGGGGCGGACGACACGGTGCTTCCTCAGGCGTGGCCTCCTCAGGATGGCTCGCGAGGAGGCGGGGAGATCAAGGCAGGGTACTTCGCGAGGTGCCCATGACGCAAGCCATGACGACCAAGGGTGCCAGGCGGGCGCCAAACCATGCAGTGTCCTTCCTTTCCTCTTTGGTGCAAAGGGGGAAAGCGCATGCGAGAGGATCAAGCAAAGGCATCCATTTCGGTGCAACGAGACCAAGACCAGTCCAACAGTGGGAATGAGCTCATCGTGGAGCCCAGAACGGTGTCACCATAGGGCCTTTGGCAGGCGAGGACCAACTTTGGTTAGGATAAGTGTACCAGATGTTCCCCTTCAAACTGGCCAATTGCTGGCGCCCTTCCCGCTCAATATTTGGGAAGAGGCCCAGGGCCTTTGCCTATAAATAGGACTAGCCACCCCCAGGGTAGAGGCATTGAGAGATCGGGTAGTATTCGGAGGCATCTAGAAATCAGGGAAGTATTCAGAGCAATCGTAGAGCAAGTAGAGAAAGAGAGAGAAGGGCGGCTGCACTCCCCTAGCAGTTCAGCGTCCCCGCAAGAACACGCCCTCGCGAGGTAGTTCTCCCCTGTACTGTTCATCATCACCAGCCCAAGAGGCAATCCATCCACCATAAACTAGAGTAGGGTTTTACACAACAACGGTGGCCCGAACTAGTATAAACCCCGTGTTCTTTGTGTTGTTCTTTCTGTAGTTTAGATCCTTGCGAGACGGAGAGGTAGAGGGCATAATATTCGCGCGCACCCCAGAGTTCGAACCTTAAGGGTCTGCCGGAACCCGTGATCCGACACTCCTCACACAGAGTGGTTCGAATCTGACTTAATCAAATTTTGTGATGTAGCATGAATAGAGTTTGAGACGAGAAAAGCATAGATAGCTAGAGAATGTTCTTAGGCATTCTTGTCCATCCACTTGGCAAATGAAAACAAAACCAAACAAACAAAACAACAAGTGGATGTCCTTGAATGAGTAAAATATGCAACCAACATGCTCACACAATAAAATGGCAATTGAAATATGTGACAAGGCATGCACAACCAATTCTAGCATCTATCAAGCAATTGGCGATGACTAGGTCATCTATATATGAGTATATTGACTTACGAGTCAAATGAGAACACTTGATCATAGGTCATACTCATCGTTTAAGCTCAAGTGGGGTTACCACTTTTACATAAAGCATTGTTGTGTTCACATCATTAGAGTTTCTTTAGCTCAAGTCTTAGAGTAAAGCTCCCCCTAGATGTGATATCCCCCCTAAGAGGGATGAACTAACCTTGGGTTTTGTCGATGATGACTTCATGTAGATGTTGAAGATGTGGATGCTCAATGTTGATGTAGGTCACTTGGAGCTATCCATTTGAGTGAATTGCACTTTCAATACCTACATGGGTTAGTCCCACAAGGAACAAACAAGGATATCCATAGACATAGAGTGATGCACACACAAGATGATGTCCATGAAAGCTTTTAGGTTACCTTGTCCCTTGACTTACCAACAAGAGGGTTTGTGACTCCTTGAACTGGTGCAAGATGTGGAAGTTGATTGCACTTGTTCTTGCCAAAATTATAGGAGTGAAGTATGTTGGCGGAGTCACCCTCAAGAACTCTCTAGTTCTTCTTCTTTTGGATCCACACCATCTTGATGGGATCATTAGAGTTGTAGTCGTACTTGATGAAGTGGAACTTGAAGTAGTCTTGGGAATCCACTTGACTAAGGTCTTAGGAGCTTCTTCAAATGCATCAATTTCCTCTTGAAGCTTGTCCTTGCCTTTTTGCTTGTAGTCTTGTGGTGGAAGATCATCTTGAGTTTGTTTCCCCTTGAAAGAAGTAGGATCATACTTGTCTTGTTGAGGAACAAACTTTGTCTTGGGGTATTGATCTTCTTCCCACTCAACTCCATTGGCGTTGAACTTTCGTTCAAATCCAACACCTTGATTCTTCCGGTGCCTTCCTTGCTTGCGTACAATCTCCTCGAATTGCTTACTTCCGGCAAGGCTCTTGTAGACTCCTTTCTCTATAATTCCCTTCAATAAGCTGTTTTCTTGCTCAAGTGTAACTTGGCTAAGAGAATCATTAGTGGAATCAAGAGAACTACTAGAAGCAACAATATTGGATTTAACATGATCATTGTTACTACTAGAGGAAGAATCTTTCTTGTTCTTGTTACTAGACTTGACTTGAGGCATGTAAGTGGATAAGAGTAAACGCTTGGCAATGCAAGAAGAACTTTTCTTGCGGAGATCATCATTGATTGCCTTTAAAAACTCATGCTCTTGCTCAATATTGAGCTTTTCAAAGCGTAACTTCTCATGAGCTCTTAAAAGTTCTTGATGATCTTCGAAGATAGTTTCATGAGCTAACTTAAGAGTGTTTAGTTCTTTAGTTAGAGCCTCAATTTTCTTCCTATCATTGTCATTCATTTTATCTTGATTAGCATGATTTATTGACGTTTCATCATAGTATTCATCACTAGAGTTGTCAACAAGTAAATCATCATCACCTAACAAGTCATCTTCACCACTATTAAAATCAACATACTCCGGGTGTGTTACCTTAGGACCTTTGGCCATGAAGCATCTTCCAATTCCTTCATTTGGTGAGTCAAATATGATGTAGGAGTTGGTTGACACAAGTGCTAGACCGGCAACACCTTCATCTTGAGTATATTCGGAATCAGAGTGATAACTTCTCTCGGAGTGGTTGTCGGAGTCGAAGCCGGATACCCATTCACCAACATGAGCTTGATGTCTTCGTTTTGTGTAGCTCCTTGATGATTTTTCTTGTCTTTCCGAATCCTTGCTTCTCCGTGAGTATCTTCGTTCATAACGATCATTTCTACTCCTTCTCTCTCTTGGAGGTGATTCTTCTCTTTTGCTTCTTCTTTTTGGAGAATCTTCTCTTCTTTTGTAGGGAGCCGTACACTCATTGGAATAGTGTCCGGGTCTTCCACAATTGTAGCAGTTTCGCTCTCGACTAGAAGATCTTTTGTCATTGTAGGACCTTGACTTGGAGCTTCTATCTTTGCTTCTACTCTTGTAGAACTTGTTGAAGTTTTTCACCATTAAGCTCAATTCTTCATTGAAGTTTTGTTTCTCACTTGATGATGTGGGGGCTTCACATGAGGCTTTGTAGGCACCACTTGATTTGTTGTGAAGTTCCTCTTTATCCTTGAGTGACATCTCATGAGCAACAATTCTTCCAATGACCTCCGTTGGCTTGAAATATTTGTAATTTGGCATCATTTGGATCAATGTGCACACGGTATCATATTTTCCATCCAAGGCTCTTAGGATCTTCTTGATGATGAATCTATCGGTCATCTCTTCACTCCCTAAGCCGGCAATCTCGTTTGTGATGAGAGCAAGCCTAGAGTACATTTCAGTGACACCCTCACCATCCTTCATTTTGAACTTGTCAAGTTGACTTTGAAGCACATCCAATTTGGATTCCTTGACGGACTTGGTACCTTCGTGCATATCGATCAAAGTATCCCAAATTTCCTTTGCATTCTCAAGACGGCTGATTTTGTTGAATTCTTCGGGGCACAATCCGTTGAAAAGAATATCACAAGCTTGAGTGTTGTATTGCAACATCTTCAACTCATCCACGATAGCTTCACGGTTTGGTTCTTTCCCATCGAAGAAGTCACCTTGCAAACCAACACACACAATAGCCCAAACGGCGGGGTTATGTCCGAGAATATGCATTTTCATTTTATGCTTCCAACTAGCAAAATTAGTACCATAAAAGTAAGGACCTCTACGGTGATAATTTCCCTCGCTAGACGCCATACTCTCCTAGGTTGTGTAACCAAGGCTACCACCAAAAGCTATGGAAATCAAAGCAAATGGAGGCCAAAGCTCTGATACCACTTGTAGGATCGGAAGTATGTCTAGAGGGGGGGGGGGTGATTAGACTACTTGACCAAATAAAAACTTAACCTTTTCCCAATTTTAGTTCTTGGCAGATTTTAGCTACTTTAGGACAAGTCAAGCAATCATCACACAATTCAAGCAAACATGCAAAGAGTATATATGCAGCGGAAAGTAAAGCATGCAACTTGCAAGAATGTAAAGGGAAGGGTTTGGAGAATTCAAACGCAATTGGAGACAAGGATGTTTTTCCCGTGGTTCGGATAGGTGGTGCTATCCTACATCCACGTTAGTGGAGACTTCAACCCACGAAGGGTAACGGTTGCGCGAGTCCACGGAGGGCTCCACCCACGAAGGGTCCACGAAGAAGCAACCTTGTCTATCCCACCATGGCCATCGCCCACGAAGGACTTGCCTCACTAGCGGTAGATCTTCACGAAGTAGGCGATCTCCTTGCCCTTACAAACTCCTTGGTTCAACTCCACAATCTTGTCGGAGGCTCCCAAGTGACACCTAGCCAATCTAGGAGACACCACTCTCCAAGAAGTAACAAATGGTGTGTTGATGATGAACTCCTTGCTCTTGTGCTTCAAATGATAGTCTCCCCAACACTCAACTCTCTCTCACGGGATTTGGATTTGGTGGAAAGAAGATTTGAGTGGAAAGCAACTTGGGGAAGGCTAGAGATCAAGATTCATATGATAGGAATGGAATATCTTGGCCTCAACACATGAGTAGGTGGTTCTCTCTCAGAACATATGAGTTGGAAGTGTAGATGTGTTCTGATGGCTCTCTCCACGAGTGAAGAGGAGGTGGAGGGGTATATATAGCCTCCACACAAAATCCAACCGTTACACACAATTTACCAATCTCGGTGGGACCGAATCAACAAACTCAGTCAGACCGAAATAGTAAACCTAGTGACCGTTAGAGATTTTCGGTGGGACTGATATGCAACTCGGTAGGACCGATATGGTTAGGGTTAGGGCATAACGTAACCTCGGTGAGACCGATTACACAAACTCGGTGAGACCGATTTGGTAATAAGCTAACCAGAGAGTTGGTCAGGCAAACTCGGTGGGACCGATTTGCTCTTTCGGTGAGACCGAAAAGTTACAAAAAGGAAACAGAGAGTTTGCATTGCAATCTCGGTGGGACCGATCCGCTCTTCTGGTGAGACCGAAAAGTTACGAAAAGGAAACAGAGAAATTGCAATCCCATCTTGGTGAGACCAAGATCCCTATCGGTAGAACCGATTTGCTAGGGTTTGGCAGTGGCTTATGACATGTGAAACTCGGTGGCGCCGGATAGGAAGAATCGGTAGGACCGAGTTTGGCTTTGGGTTTAGGTCAAGAGTGGATATGAGAAAGTAGTTGAGGATTTTGGAGCATATCATTAAGCACATGAAGCAAAGGGCTCATTAAGCAACACCTCATCCCTCCTTGATAGTATTGGCTTTTCCTATGGACTCAATGTGATCTTGGATCACTAAAATGTAAAATGAAGAGTCTTGAGCTTTTGAGCTTGAGCCAATCCTTTGTCCTTAGCATTTTGAGGGTTCCACTTTCACCATCCATGCCATGCCAATCATTGAGCTTTCCTGAAATAATCATCTTGGAATAGCATTAGCTCAGTGAGCTATATGTTGTTATGAATTACCAAAACCACCTAGGGATAGGTGCACTTTCACTCCAGGGGGCCCACGAGGCAGGGGCGCGCCTAGGGGGGCAGGTGCGCCCCCCACCCTCGTGGAAAGGGTGTGGGCCCCTGGCCTTGATTCTTTCGCCAGTATTTTTTATTATTTCCAAAAATAATCTCCTTGGAGTTTCAGGTCATTCCGAGAACTTTTGTTTCTGCACATAAATAACACCATGGAAAGTCTGCTGAAAACAGCGTCAGTCCGGGTTAGTTCCATTCAAATCATGCAAGGTAGAGTCCAAAACAAGGGCAAAAGTGTTTGGAAAAGTAGATGCGACGGAGACGTATCAGTCATTCGACGAGGTGACGATGCTGCAGAAGCGCATCAAGAGTATGGTAGACAAGAATACCTTTCTTGCCAGCGTGATCCACGTAATGCTCTTTCACCGGACTCTCCCCTTCCGAGGCCAGACTGAGCACATGTGGGAGTTTGACCCAGCCGGTCCCCGGACCCTGCAGCGGTTCTTTGGCACGAAGCATGAAGACATGTGGAAGCTGCTGTTCAAGACCCAAAAGACGTGGCCGAAAACGACCGATGACCTCGGCCTCGACTATACTCACGCAGCATCTCCCGTAAGTTTTATGATAACTTTACTATTTGTGAATCCAAGGGGCATACTAAGCTGAAAGGATCGATATAATTGACTAGAGGGGGGTGAATAGGCAACTAACAATTTTTAGCCTTTTCTATATCAATTTAAACTTTGCAACAAAGTAGGTTGTCTAGATATGCGACTAGGTGAGCAACCTATATGATGCAACAACAACAAGCACACAAGAAAGAAAGTGATATAACACAAGTAAGCTTGCACGAGTAAAGGGACGAGATAACCAAGAGTGGAGCCGGTGAATACGAGGATGTGTTACCGAAGTTCCTTCCTTTTGAGGGGAAGTACGTCTCCGTTGGAGCGGTGTGGAGGCACAATGCTCCCCAAGAAGCCACTAGGGCCACCGTGTTCTCCTCACGCCCTCACACAATGCGAGATGCCGTGATTCCACTGTTGGTGCCCTTGAAGGCGGCGACCAAACCTTTACAAACAAGGTTGGGGCAATCTCCATAACTTAATTGGAGGCTCCCAACGACACCACGAAGCTTCACCACAGTGGACTATGGCTCCGCGGTGACCTCAACCGTCTAGGGTGCTCAAACACCCAAGAGTAACAAAATCCGCTAGGGATTAGTGGGGGGAATCAAATTTCTCTTGGTGGAAGTGTAGATCCGGGCCTTCTCAACCAATCCCGAGCGAATCAACAAGTTTGATTGGCTAGGGAGAGAGATCGGGCGAAAATGGAGCTTGGAGCAACAATGGAGCTTTTGGGGGAAGAGGTGAGTCAACTTTGGAGAAGAAGATCCCTTTTATAGAGAGGGGAACAAACCAACCGTTACCCCCTAAGCAGCCCCGCAGAGGGCGGTACTACCGCAGGTGTGGGCGGTACTACCGCTGTGGCCAGCGGTACTACCGCTTCCCCTCGCGGTACTGCCGTGCAGACTGGGAGGGCTGGTGAGAAAGTAGGAGTTGGACCCAGCGCGGTACTGCCACGGTGGTAGGGCGGTAATACCGCTCATGAGCGGCACTACCGCTCCACTGCCGCTGCTTAGTGCCACACAATTCGACACGATAAGCGACCCCCTCAAATCGACGCGGTAGGAGCCTGGTATCGCAGTGGTACTACGGTTGAGGACCCACCGGCGGTACTACCGCTGCCGAGCGGTACTGCCACCTGTGACTCCTAAGCGGTACTACCGCTGGGCACCGCGGTACTACCGCTGGGACCAAATCGAACTCAAAGAGAAAGGGAAAGAAATCTCCATCAGGCGGGAAGGCTCAGAGGATGTGAAAAGGATGTGTACGTTTTGATTCCACCCTAGCCTAACCACAGCGGACCCCCTCTTGATAGTACGGTGACTCCTACGACACAAGTCCACCAAAACTGAACTGAAAGGGCTACACCGTCTTCGCTTCAAACCCCGAGGGGAGGGAATCGTCTCGTGCCAAAGGATGAGTCTGTGAGATACTTAATGCACAAGATTAGTCCGCAAAAGCATTGTCATCAGTCACCAAAACACTTTAGGGATAAATATGACCTTACAATCTCCCCCTTTTTGGTGGACTGATGACAATACGGGATTTGCACAAAAAGGAATAATAGGACATAAGCAAACCCCACATCTCTAAAATATAGATGGGCTCCCCCTAGATGTGTGCTATCTGGATAGGTGCTTTGGACTGCACGACACAGATACTAGGATCAACACTCCCCCTATATTTTATAGACCATGCATATCTTGCAATAATAAGGCTAACACTAAGCAATAGTAAATAGAGACAAAGAAAATAGCACAGGATAACATAAGCTTAAAACGATGCGATAGAGAGCATATGTCTGACACCATATGATAGATAGGTCTCACGAGCACACACCAACCCAGAGCAAGCAAGGAACAACACTAGAAAAGAGTTTGCGAGAAAGACAGGCAAGGAAAACACAAACACGCCACACAAACACACGCTCGCAACTCGACAACGACAAATCCCTACACTCTCTCCCCCTTTGGCATCGAGACACCAATCGGGCAAAGAGCGAAGCTACGACTCCAAGTGATAGCAAACTGAGGATCTCGAACATCATAGCCAAGCGGGATTGTCTGCACCTCCGTCATCAGTCGGAAAATGCTCGGTGTCTGAATCGGTCCACGGGCAGTGCTGCTGAATCCACTCCTCCTCCTCCTCCTCCTACTCCTCCTCTGTGATCTGGCCCTCAGAACCACTCGCAACGGTCGCACCCAACTGATGCATGAGCTCCTTGTGATGGCTGCGGGCCTTCTTCTCAGAGACATGAGACAAGTACTGGCCATGAGACTCCATGCAAAAAAGTTTCTTCATCTTGCGCTTAATCTTCTTTGCCCAAGAGGGATCCACTCCGGAGGGCTCATAGTCCTCATCATCATCAGCCTCAGCCTCACCCTCGGGCTCCATGTAAGCAACAGTAGATGGACCCCTAGATTTAGGAGCCGGGATGCCCCAATTGTCCTTCTTCCTCAAATGCTTGATCTCATGAGGAACCAATTCTCCAGTTTCCAGCATAACCTTGGGATAGACATGAGCCCAGGCCTTCTCAATGAGCAACATGATGAACGGACCATAGATCGGGCAGTTGCGCTCAGAAACTGTCGATAGAAGTTCAGACCACATAACATGAGAAATATCCAGGGACTCGCCAGTGTTCGCTTCCTTCTCATGTTGGCAGAAGAGAAGCATGTCCACGAGATAGGAGTGGACCATATCCAGATTCCCGATACGAGGGAAGAGAGTCTCACGGAAGACGCGATGAAGGATATCCAGAAAGGCAGACAACTCATAGGTTTCCTTCTTAGTTACAGGGTGAACCTTCACAGTACAGTAGGGCCAGAGGGCCGGCTTGTGAGTGGAGTTTGCATTGCGGTGAGGGCGGAAGCCGACAGGAGTCTCAAGCCCGTGATCTTCCACCTCAAGTAACTCCATGAAGGCCTTCCACTTGACAGAAAGCAACTTGCCATTTGTCATCCAAGTCAGAGTCCTTTCTTCATCAGTTCCAAGATGGACAGTAGCATAGAATTGAGCCACCAAATCTGCATCAAAGTCCTTGTTGAACTGCATGATTCTGAGAATGTTCAGCTGAGAACACATCTGAAGGGCTTCGCCAAAGTACTCAGGGTCCTTTTCCATGGCATCCATGTCGATGGAGCGAACATCAACATAGAGAATCTTCTTGGCCTTGATCACATCAAAGTAGATGGCAAACTGAAAGCGGTTCCAGAACGGGCGGTTGACCAAATTGGGTTCTTGGTCTTCCGCATAGGGATTGCGGCGACGCCTTTCCCAGAACTCCTTGGCAGTCAACTCAGTCACAGTCTTGCTCCTTGGCTTCGTCCTATTGGCAGGTTTCTTCTGGAGTTGAGGCGGAGGTGGCACACTTGAGGAAGCACCTGCTGACTCAGAGGTGCGGTAGCGCTTTGATGTTGCACGTCCGGGGTTGACACGGCGAACTTGCTGCTCAGGATGTTCATCACCTGGATCCAAACACACGAGCCAAAGAAACAACATGAAAGAAAGAGCATAAGCCTCCAAACAGAGCAACAAGGATCAAAACATTGTAGGAAAAAGATGGAATTGAGCATGCAGCAGTAGTATCGCGACCCAACCGCGGCAGTACCGGCGAGGTGAGCGGTAGTACCGCTCTAGACGAGGAACAGTGGTTCCCTACTGCCGTGAGCAGATCCGGCACTACCGGGGGTGCCAAATTCAAACATAAACCTACCAAACCTTAATCCAACTGGCCTAGAAGCCCTCCCCATCCTACTCAAGCCTCGACTAAGCCAAAAAAACGGGAAGAACAATGCCTATTGCCCCTAACAACTAGATGCAAGATCTAGGCAAAGAGAGAACGGGAAAGGGGGCAATACCGGCATCCATGGCAAGAGGACGCGGTGGGGATCAACTCCACCGAAGGATCTGGAGAGGGACGGGACGAGGACGGCGGCCGGCCGAAGCCCTCCCACGGCGAGACATCGCTGGAGCGACGAAGAGGACGGGCGAGTGGAGCGAATGGGTATGGGGGATAAAAACAACTCCCCCTGCCCCGACATAACCCCCCATTGCCCGCCCCGCAACGGTAGTTCCGCTGGGGTGGGCGGTAGTGCCGCTTGACGATCATATGCGGTAGTACCACACACCCAGCGATAGTACCGCTCAGCCGCAAAAAGACTGGCCAACACGGCTAAGCTCAAGAAAAGAAACCGACCAAAAACGAGGACAAACACACACGCAAAACCAGCACAAGGGGACGAGAAGCACGCGCCTCTCCAAGAGAGGGCTGTGGCCGAGGCCACCTATGTTTGAGTCCGGAGGTATGGCACCGTGAAGATTTTAACCTTGGGCCCATGACAAAAACTCATATTTGAAGCACAAGTACCATAAAAATGGCTAATGTGAAAGAGGTTGATTAGTTTATGCATAATGGGGGGAGGGAAAGTTCAATGAGAGAACAACACTCCCCCTATGTCCATGCCTACACCTAAACAAGACAACAAGTTGAGTATGGTGGGGTGTGCAAGGGTTCAAGCAACATTGCTCGAATCAATGATATTTAGCTCATGCCTTAACTCGCGAAATCTTGCTTCATCCAAGGGCTTCGTGAAAATATCTGCAAGGTTATCATGAGTGTTGACGTAGTTGAGCTCGATCTCCCCTCTCCTAATGTGATCCCGGATGAAGTGATACCGAATCTCAATATGCTTCGTCTTGAAGTGTTGCACCGGGTTGAGAGAAATCTTGATGGCACTTTCATTGTCACACCAAAGAGGCACTTTGTCACAAGTAACACCGTAATCCTTTAAAGTTTGCCTCATCCAAAGAAGTTGTGCACAACAACTGCCGGCGGTCACATACTCCGCTTCGATGGACGAGAGACACACACAACTTTGCTTCTTGGAAGACCAACTCACCAAAGAGCAACCAAGAAATTGGCACCCTCCAGAAGTGGACTTCCTATCCACTTTGTCTCCCGCCCAATCGGAATCCGAATACCCTACAAGCTTGAAATTTGCTCCCCTTGGGTGCCATAAGCCAAAGTTTGGGGTATGAGCCAAATATTGAAAGATTCACTTGACCGCCACAAAGTGGATTTCCTTAGGTGTGGCTTGAAACCGTGCACAAATTCACACACTCAACATGATATCCGGTCTAGATGCACAAAGGTAAAGCAAGGATCCAATCATGGAGCGATATACCTTTTGATCGACCGCTTTACCATTGGGATCAATGTCAAGTTGGCATTTGGTGGGCATTGGAGTGCAGGCCGGCTTGACATCACTTAGCTTGAATCTCTTGAGCATGTCTTGAGTGTATTTGGCTTGGTTGATGAAGGTTCCTTCTCTTCTTTGCTTCACTTCGAACCCGAGAAAGAACTTCAACTCTCCCATGGAAGACATCTTGAACTTTGAGGTCATGAGAGCGGCAAATTCCTCATTGAAAGCTTTGTTAGGGAGCCAAAGATAATATCATCGACATATAGTTGGCACACAAACAACTCCCCTTTGACCTTCTTAGTAAAAAGAGTGGGGTCGATTAGCCCAACTTCAAATCCACGGTCTTGTAACAACTCGGTAAGGTGGTCATACCACGCACGTGGGGCTTGTTTAAGGCCGTAGAGTGCCTTATCGAGTTGATACACATGATCGGGAAAGTAGGGATCCTCGAACCCGGGGGGTTGCTTGACATATACCAACTCATTAATAGGACCATTAAGGAAAGAACTTTTCACATCCATTTGTTGCAACTTAAAGTTGTGATGAGAAGCATAAGCAATCAACAAACGAATGGACTCAAGGCGAGCAACGGGAGCAAAGGTTTCACCGTAGTCGATACCCTCGACTTGGGAGTAGCCTTGTGCCACCAACCTTGCCTTGTTGCGAACAATGGTCCCATGAGCATCTTGCTTGTTCTTGAATATCCACTTGGTTCCAATGACATTGTGGTTCCCCGTTTGCCTTGGCACCAATCTCCACACCTTGTTATACTCGAAGTTGTTGAGCTCTTCATGCATGGCATTGAGCCAATCCGGGTCTTCGAGCGCCTCATAGACCTTTTGGGGTTCAACACAAGATACAAACGCGTGATGTTCACAATAGTTTGCCAAATGTCTACGAGTGATTACCCCCTTTTGAATGCTTCCAAGCACATTCTTCATAAGATAACCCTTGGTAGAGAGCTTGGATGCAATCTTGGCGGCACTACGCTCCAATTCCTCCTCGGAGGTGAGTTGAGGAGCGATCACTTGATCATCTTGAGCGCCGTCTTGAGCTTGTTCTTGATCTTGAGCTTGCTCTTGATCTGGAACTTGCTCGGAGGAGAGAACTTGACCTTGGGCATCACATGGTGACTCAACATCGTCTTGAGGTTGATCTTGCCCTTGGTCATGTTCATGAGGTTGAGGGCCTTCACTTTGTTCTTCGGAAGCGTGTGGGCCTTGGGTTGGTGATGGCTCCACTTGAGTGGAGCATTGTCCTTCTCCTTCATCCACAAGGGGTTCCTCAATGGGTAGGATAAACCCAACTCCCATTCTTCTTATGGCTTGAGGAGTAATTTCATCACCTACATCAGAAGTGCCACTTTGCTCCACTTGGGAGCCGTTATTCTCATCAAACTCCACGTTACCGGGACTTATTGAGGACACGGTAAGCATGAGAGTTTGTAGCATAACCAACAAATATGCCCTCATAAGCTCTAGCCTCAAATTTAGACAAACGAACACCTTTCTTGAGAATGAAACACTTACACCCGAAAACCCGAAAATACTTGAGGTTGTGCTTGTTACCGGTGAGTATCTCATATGGAGTCTTGTTCAAGCCCTTGCGGAGGTAGAGCCAATTGGATGCATGACATGCGGTGTTGATGGCTGCGGCCCAAAAGTTGTATGGAGACTTGAACACCGCCATCATGGTCCTTGCCGACTCCATCAATGTCCGGTTCTTTCTCTCCGCTACACCATTTTGTTGAGGGGTGTATGGTGCGGAATATTGATGCTTGATCCCCTCATCACTAAGAAACTCATCGGTGTAGTTCTTGAACTCGGTGCCATTATTGCTTCTTATAGTCAAGATCTTTGCATTGTGTTGACGTTGGGCTTCATTCGCAAACTCAATGACGGTTTGGTGGGTCTCACTCTTCCTCTTGAAAAAATATACCCATGTGTATATTGAATAGTCATCCACAATCACCAAGCAATACTTTCTACCCCCAAGACTATCAAAGGATGGAGGCCCAAAGAGATACAAGTGAAGGAGCTCCAAAGGCCTCTTCGAGTAAATGATAGTCGTGGGAGGGTGAGCCTTCTCATGTAGCTTTCCTTCGATACAAGCACTACAAGCACGATCTTTAGCAAAACTAACATTTGTTAGTCCACGAACATGGTCCCCCTTGAGAAGACTTTGCAAAGATCTCATATTGACATGGGCTAAACGGCGATGCCAAAGCCATCCCACATCAACTTTAGCCATTAGGCATGTCGCGGTCTTAGTGGGGCGCTCCAAAAAGTTAATCACATAGAGACCATTCTCGACATGCCCAACAAAGGGTACTTTAAGAGTCTTGCTCCACAAGAGGGACACGGTATCAATATCAAAGAAAGTGGCAAAGCCCATGATTGCAAGTTGATGAACAAAAAGTAAATTGTATGCGAGGGACTCAACAAGCATGACCTTCTCGATCGTGAGATCATGAGAAATGACAACCTTGCCAAGTCCCAATACCTTAGAGGATGAGGCATCACCCCATTCGACATTGGTGGGCATAGATGGAATCTTGTGCACGTCCACCACCAAGTCCTTGCTTCCGGTCATATGATTAGTGGCTCCACTATCGAGCAACCATGATCCCCCACCGAAAGCAAACACCTACAAGAGATCAATGCTTGGGTTTAGGTACCCATTTTGTAATGGGTCCTTTGATGTTAGAGACAAGGGTCTTAGGAACCCAAATAGACCATTCAATGTACTCATAAGGAGAACCAACAAATTTAGCATAAACATGCCCATCACTAGCACGGCATAACACATAGGAAGGGTTAAAGTCGCCAGCTTTGTTGGAAAGGGTGGAATTTCCCTTCTTGACACCACCACCCTTCACATTGTTCTTCTTCTCCTTAGGAGCGCCCTCTCCCTCTTTCACAAAGGTTTTCTTGAGAGGAGGAGGTCGTTTGGCCTTGTCATTCTTCTTCATGTTCTTGGGTTTGGGTGTGAAGCCAATCCCTTCCTTAGCCACAACTTCCTTTTGATTGCTCAAAAGGTCGTTGAGGTTCTTCTCACCTTGTATGCACGACACAAGGCCTTTATCAAGTTGCTTCTTCAACTTAGCATTCTCCTCAACAAGATGCAAATGATCACATCACGGGTTAGTAGCATTTGCATTATCAATTAAGACCATATGAGGAAAAGTGGATTTCTCCTTAGTTGGCTTCACTTGGAGTTGATCATGAGACTCTTTGAGGCTAGCATGAGCACCCTTCAAGACCTTTTGAGCCTTGTAGAGTAAATCAAACTCCTCTTTGAGTCTAGCAAGAACAACCCCCAAGCTTGGCTTTCTCAGAGTTTAGCACACGAGATACAACAAGAGCATGATCAAGATCTTTCTTCAATTTAGCATGGTCCTTGTTGTATGACTCCTCAAGAGCCAAACGATGACGGCGCTCTTCCTCAAGAGCATTGGAGAGATCCGAAATATCATCATCATAGTCACGACTATGTCCCTCCATCTTAGAGATGGTATCTTCATGAGACTCGATCATGTCATTGGCTTCACCAAGTTGTTCCAAGAGAGCAACGAAGTGCTTCTTGGATTTACCCTTGAGCTTACTCATAAAAGAATCAAATTCATTTTCCTCCACATTGGACCCCTCACTTTCATCAATGCAATCCGTCAAGGAAGGATTAGTAATGATGGTAGTCTTGATGTTAGGGGTTACCTTGTTGGTGGCTTTAGCCATGAGGCACTTGGCGGTGATGTTCTCATTGGGTGAGTTGAAGAGAGACAACCGTGGAGTTGTCACAATGGAAACGGAGGCCATGGCAACAGACTCACCGTCATCATCATCATCATCATCATCATCCTCATTGTACTCTTCTTGTGCCACCAACCCCTTAGGAGGAGTCTTCTTGGTGAAGTTGCTCTTGTTGGGGAAGGACTTGGCCTTGTCTTTTCGGATGAGCTTGCCACCATTGTCTTCCCTCTTCCATAAGGACACTCTGCAACAAAGTGACTCACATTGCCACAATTATAGCAAGTCCTCACTCGTTGCTTGCTCTTCATTCCACTTGAGTTGTTATTGTTGAAGTTGGGCCTTGAGTTCTTCTTGCTCCAAAATTGCCTTGAAGCGAGAGCCATGTGCTCATGATAAGCATATTTTGTATCTTCAGGGTTGCTCTCCTCTTCTTCCTCTTCATCCTCCTCTCCCACACTAACCTTGGCCTTCAAAGAAAGGTTGGGCTTCTTAGCTCTTTGAGAATGCAACACCGCATTGTATGCGGTCTTGTCCAAGATCCTCATTGCCACAAACTCATCCAAGACTTCACTTGAGGACAAGGTGTGGAAGTCCAGTCTTTGACGGATGACGGAGGACATGGCCTTGTGATAAGGCATCATGGCCTTGAGGAACTTGCACTTGAACCAATTGTTATCTGTATGCTTGCTCCCATGATCTCGGAGTGAGACCACGAGAGTGGTTAGCCTCTGGTAAAGCTCACGAGGTTCTTCATCTTCATTCATTGCAAACTCATCGGCTTCATCTTGCACCACTTCATAGTTGGAGCGTTGAATGCTTGCGCTTTCCTTGTAAAGGGAAACAACATGGTGCCATGCTTCCTTGGCCATGGTGAAAGGTCGAAGATGTGCAAGATCTTTGGATGGAATTGCATCTTATGATGAAGAGAGCATTCTCGTTGAATTGATGATCCGCGGCTTCTCTAGGGGTGAAGTTGCTTGGGTCATGCGGATAAAAAACTTGCTCAATGGTTCTCCAAAGGTTAGTATTAACATGGTTTAAATGACGTTTAAAGCGATATACCCAAGCATCAAAATCCTCATTTTTCACAATCTTAGGAGGAGGGCCGGCATGATTTAAATGGGTGGAGGGAACAGGTTTAAATAGGGTGTCTAGATATGCAACTAGGTGAGCAACCTATATGATGCAACAAAAACAAGCACACAAGCAAGCAAAGGATACAACACAATATAAGCTTGCACAAGTAAAGGTACGAGATAACCAAGAGTGGAGCCGGTGAAGACGAGGATGTGTTACCGAAGTTCCTTCCTTTTGAGGGGAAGTACGTCTTCGTTGGAGCGGTGTGGAGGCACAATGCTCCCCAAGAAGCCACTAGGGCCACTGTATTCTCCTCACGCCCTCACACAATGCGAGATGCCATGATTGCACTATTGGTGCCCTTGGAAGCGGCGATCGTACCTTTACAAACAAGGTTGGGGCAATCTCCACAACTTAATTGGAGGCTCCCAACGACACCACGAAGCTTCACCACAATGGAATATGGCTCCGCGGTGACCTCAACCGTCTAGGGTGCTCAAACACCCAAGAGTAACAAGATCCGCAAGGGATTAGTGGGGGGAATCAAATTTCTCTTGGTGGAAGTGTAGATCAGAGCCTTCTCAACCAATTCCTAGAGAATCAACAAGTTTGATTGGCTAGGGAGAGAGATCGGGCGAAAAATGGAGCTTAGAGAAACAATGGAGCTTGGGGATGAAAGAGGTAGTCAACTCGGAGAAGAAGACTCCCCTTTTATAGTGATAGAACAAATCCAAAGTTATCCACTAACTCAGCCCTCGGCGAACGGTACTACCGCACACAACGAGCGGTACTACCGCACGAGCCCATGGTACTACCGCAAGGCCCTGCGGTACTACCGCAAGGCCCTGCGGTACTACCGCTGGCGCGGCGGGAGCTAACCCAGACCCGTGGCAAAGAAGCCGAAGGAGGTAGAACTGCTGGTGCGGTAGTACCGCTCCCCCTTGCGGTACTACCGCTGTCGGATCACGGGTTCCGGCAAAACCCTTGTCGGTGTCAAAACCGGCGGATCTCAGGTAGGGGGTCCCGAACTGTGCGTCTAGGCGGATGGTAACAGGAGACAAGGGACACGATGTTTTTACCCAGGTTCGGGCCCTCTCGATGGAGGTAAAACCCTACTCCTGCTTGATTAATATTGATGATATGGGTAGTACAAGAGTAGATCTACCGCGAGATCAGAGAGGCTAAACCCTAGAAGCTAGCCTATGGTATGATTGTTGTTCGTCCAATGGATCAAAATCCTCCGGTTTATATAGACACCTGTCGGTGTCGAAACCGGCGGATCTCGGGTAGGGGGTCCCGAACTGTGCGTCAAGGTCGGATGGTAACAGGAGACCAGGGACACTTTGTTTTACCCAGGTTCGGGCCCTCTCGGTGGAGGTAAAACCCTACTCCTGCTAGATTAATATTGATGATATGGGTAGTACAAGAGTAGATCTACCACGAGATCAAGGAGGCTAAACCCTAGAAGCTAGCCTATGGTTTGATTGTGTATGAAGATGATTCTCCCCTACGGACTACAACCCTCCGGTTTATATAGACAACGGATAGGGTTAGGGTTACACAGAGTCGGTTACATTAGTAGGAGATCTTGAATATCCGCACGCCTAGCTTGCCTTCTACGCCAAGGAAAGAACCTTCCGGACACGGGATGGAGTCTTCAATCTTGTATCTTCATAGTCCTGGAGTCCGGCGGGAGATGTAGTCCGGTTATCCGAACACCCCCTAATCCAGGACTCCCTCAGTAGCCCCCGAACCAGGCTTCAATGACGATGAGTCCGGCGCGCAGATTGTCTTCGGCATTGCAAGGCGGGTTCTACTTCAAACTCTGTGTACCTGTAGGAATAACGTCCGATTTTTATGATGTAGCGCTCCTCGGCTTCCACGCCCAATGATGGATGTCTTCCATGTGTCAAAAGTATGCGAACAGCCGGGGCGTTTTTACATTCAAACCCCTGGCCGCATAAACGAGCCGCTTATTTGACGGGATGAGGTTTCAGATCTAAATCACACTTCTCCCTTCCGCGAGTTATCATCAGAGCGCATCCAGCAAAGGCTCATTCCAGCATGGCCAGCCATCGCAGCTCCTCCTCTCGCCCTTCCAGTGACAAACCCGAAGAATGGGAGAGCTGCTCCATCCCTCACAGTGAGTTAGTGTCGCTTCAGGCCAAGGGATTTCTCCCTCAGGCCTGCATGGTCTCGGTCCGAGCCGGACTCGCCACCTATAATGGTGGAAAGCAAGTGGAGAACACCCCCAATCCTTCGAAAGGAGAGCGGGTATGCCTCGTCCCTTATCTAATAAGGGGACTGGGATTTCCGATTCACCCATTCCTCCGCGGGCTTCTGGAGTTCTATGGTCTCCAGCTGCATGATCTCACGCCCGCCTCTATATTACATACAGCGGGTTTCGTCGCTCTTTGCGAGCTATTTTTAGGCATCGAGGCTCATTTCGCGTTGTGGAAGAAGATATTCTGCCTGGTGCCCCGTTCTAAAGAGGGATCCATATATCAAGTGGGCGGAGCCGAAGTATGGCGCATCGCCGGGACCGGATACTTGTTCGGAACCCCGAAGAAGGCATCCGAGGACTGGCCCTCAGAATGGTTTTACATAGATGACGTCCCGCTGCCGGACCCTGTCGGATTGGCCTCCCTGAGTTCAACAATGCTCTACTGAAGAAACGCCTGAGCTGGCGCCCTCGGAGCCCTCAGAGAGAGAGAGAGAGTGACAGAGACGTCCTTTACTTAATGGGCCGGATTAGACTGCTGGATCATTCCGGACTAACCATGATTAAGGTCATGGCCATATGCATTATGCGGGGGGTGCAGCCACTTCAATACAGAAGCCACCCCATGTGAGAGTTCAACGGAGAAGATGACGCCACCCGCCACGGCCGCAAGGGGCCGGACTCATCCGCCGCTCTAATAAAGGGAGAAGAGGAGGAATTCCTCCGCGTCGACCCGCAGGGTGGATTTTCCATGTACAATCCCCCGAATTGGGTATGCAAACAATCGTGCCTTCCCATTCATTTCATGTCCATGTGATCAAACACGTAGTCTAACGACTTTAATGTAGGAACTGCGTCGGGATGTAAAAGATATAACCAGCCATCCTCCATAGCCCGAGGACCCCGAACGGTCCCTCGATCCGTACTCCGAAGAGGATCCAGGCCTATCGGAGGAGCTCATAGACGGAGTGTTTTACCAGCTAAGCAAGGACAATGCCCTGGTAGCTATCATAGCTGACTACCCTGGGCTAATTCCGGCCTCCAAGGTGACAAGCACCGGAGTTTTTATTCCCTTCGAAGGGATTCTTTCACGGATTCCGGTCGTTCTAACAATCAACCGTGCATTGCAGGGGAGATTCCCGAGGCGGGAGGCCGATCCTGCAGCAACTAGCCAACGAGGGGCCGCAGGGCCCCGTGGGGCAAAAAGGAATATAGTCCGGACTGAAACACCGGAGCAACGGTATGGCGCACCCTCATTTTCCCTGGTGTTTTATTTCTTCAGGGTATATTAATATTCGCGCTATCTTCAGGGCAAAGAGACCCCGCCGGACTATATCCGGAGAGGTTGCCAATCGTGTGTCCACCAGCCAGGCTCCAACGCCCGGCCCGGAAACAGAGGCAAGCACAAGGCACGCACCGGACGCCCCTTCGTCAAAGGATGCGGACAGACTGTCTGCCACCAATTCCGAGGTGGAGAGCGCTATGAACCACAGGCGTCGCCGGACAGTCCTTCGCGACGCTTGTTTCTCCCAGGAGGCTTTAGATGCCTTTAATTTGGGAGATGCGTACCTCCGTGCTGCTCAAGATGGTTTAACCAGAGCCACGGAGTAGTATGTGAAAGACATACGGGTAAGAATTTTTTTGGTAAATATAGACATACCAGTAGCCCCCGAGACTTGAAACAGTAAAAATAACTGATTTAAGGATCATATAACATGCAGTTTCTTACCGAGAAGAACACCGCTCTGTCCCAGGAGCTGGAGAGGTGCAAGGCCCAACTAGAGGCCGCACTTAAAGTGGCAGGGGAGTCTAAAGAGATCCCCTCAGGTAAACAATACAACAAAAGATTAGTATTGTGCGGCTTTAAGTGTCAATCTGACAAATGGTATTGCAGACGACGCCGGACTCGATCCGGACAGGCAACAACTTCTACGCCAGTTGAAGGCTGGTGAGAACGTGCTGACAAGGGTGAGGCAGCAGAAGAACAATCTTCAAGATGCCAACACCAAATTGGACGTCGAACTAAAAGATGTTCGAGCCCAATTGTCGGACTCCATGAGGGAGAATCGACGACTTCGACGCGGCATCTATAGTAAGTGCTTGAACGAACTCTCAAAAAAAGTTCGGCGAGGAAGCCGGTTAACAGCATTATGTCTGTAGGTATGCTGACAGGTCGTCTGGAAGAGGAGATGCCCGGTTCTACGGGTGACCTTCTTCCCGAACTTGCGCAGCTGCATGATAGAGTTCGGCAGGTGATGCAAGGCGTTGTTCGAGCATTATGGCCCTCCTACTCCATGCCCGAAGGTCTTGGAGAGCTTGCCGAGAAGCTGAAAGGAGTTCGGTGGTGCTTCCAATTGTGGAAGAAATTGTCCTGCCGGCAAGGCGCTAGGGAGGCCTGGGCCATGGTGAAGACGCGTTACACCAAGTCTGACCCGAACCACATGGCCGAGGTCGGACCTGTAGGGCCCGATGGGAAGGAGATCCCTGTAAGCTTAGTGTACGGCCAAGTAGAGTTGGCCGCAAAGTATTCCCAGCAGGACTGTAAATTAGACAGCCTGTTAGATGGTATAGAGGAGGAATACAGTCAGTCACAATGACTGTGTAATTTAAAATTGACATATGTAATGCCTTCTAGCTGGATTGTAGATCGTTTGTCGTTGCCGACCTTTTCGCTTCGACCTCGGGACCTGACGGTCCGGAGTGTGTCCGAATACCATGATGGTTATAGAAGAACCAAGGTATGCATGGAGACCAGGCGTAGGGGTCATCAGTGCTTTATCAGACAAGTGCCCAACTAGTTATGTTATATTACATGGATAGTAAGAAACATCTTCCAGAGAGAATAGTTCCGTTAAGGGTTCCTTTCGCTGGGGTGGCGTGCCCTAAAGTGCACGTCCGGACTGCAAATGCAGGAAATCGTCTGGGGGCATGTAAAAAATAAAAAGGATCATCTTTAGTTCACCGACCGAATATTCCCTTAAGAACGCTAGCTTTCGGCTTCACCCAGTCTGAGGTACACATCCGGCTTATCCGGCAGTAACAATGGCAGAGGTGCTCCCTTTACCCCTAGCCGAACAATCGGGAACGTAGGGGTAAGCACAGGAGCCAGGCAACCCAGCTTGGCCAAAACTTAAGTCATATCGATGCATATAATGGTGAAGAAAAGGTGCATGCGGAAGTCTGACGCATGCGTTGGGTATGAAACCCAAATAAGCAAGCTTCTGTTAAAGAAGCCCCCAGGTGTAAGAAGCGCGGGTTGCGCATCACATAGTGAGCCCGTGATGGATTAGAAGAAAAGAGGAGGAGACAAAGTAAAAGAAAAAATGAATAAATGCAAATAATGGACAGAGGAAGGAGACAAACACAGAGTTCGGCGCTAAGCGTAGAATCTTCGGAGACGTGTTGCGTTCCATGGATTCGGCTCGAGTCGGTTATCCGACGCATCTCGCAGGCGGTACGCTCCACCGGTTAGGACTTGATCGATTATGAATGGACCTTCCCATTTGGGCTTGAGTTTATTCTTTTGCTTGTCCGGCAGGCGTAGAACTAGTTCGCCAACATTATAACTTTTGGCCCGTACTTCTCTGCTTTGATATCTTCGGGCCTGCAGTTGATAAAACGCGGAACGGGCTTTAGCCACGTCTCGCTCCTCCTCCAGAGCGTCCAGGTTGTCCTGCCGATCGAGCTCGGCTTCTCTTTCTTCGTACATGTGCACTCGAGGTGAGTCATGAATGATGTCGCAGGGCAGAACTGCCTCAGCGCCGTATACCATAAAGAATGGTGTGAATCCGGTGGTACGGTTGGGCGTGGTCCGCAGCCCCCAGAGTACGGAGTCGAGCTCCTCTACCCAGTGCATATTAGATTCCTTAAGGGACCGCACTAGTCTGGGTTTAATGCCGCTCATGATGAGACCATTTGCACGTTCCACCTGACCGTTAGTTTGTGGGTGATAGACAGAAGCGTAGTCGAGCTTGATGCCCATGTTTTTGCACCACAGCTTTACCTCATCCGAAGAGAAGTTTGTGCCATTATCGGTGATGATACTGTGGGGGACACCATAACGGTGTACGACCCCGGATATGAAGTCTATCACAGGTCCGGATTCGGCCGTCTTGACAGGCTTGGCTTCTATCCATTTGGTGAATTTATCCACCATGACCGATAAGTATTTTTTCTTGTGGGTTCCACCTTTAAGGGGTCCCACCATGTCAAGCCCCCAGACCGCGAAAGGCCAAGTGATGGGGATAGTTCGGAGGGCGGTGGGTGGCATGTGGCTTTGGTTGGCAAAGAGCTGACAACCGACGCATCGTTTTACTAGGTCATGAGCGTCTGCTCGGGCCGTCGGCCAATAGAAGCCTGTACGGAAAGCCTTACTTACAAGGGACCGAGCTGCAGCGTGGTGGCCACCGAGTCCGGCGTGAATTTCGGCCAATAGACTCCACCCTTCCTCTTTGGAGATACACCTTTGAAGGACTCCTGTAGTACTTTTCCTGTATAGCTCTCCCTCGTGGACTTTATAGGCTTTAGACCACCGCACTATGCAGCGTGCCTCGTTGTTGTCCTCAGGGAGTTCCTGCCTGGTAAGGTAGGCTAGGAATGGTTCTGCCCACGGGGCGATGATGGGCTGACTGTGTAATTTCGGTGGCAGGGCCGCCGATTATGTCTGGTTGTTCGGCGCCGGGTTGTGCGGTTAGGTCCGGGCTGTTGTCCGAAGGTTCCCCCTCCCATGTCACGGATGGTTTGAATAATCTTTCTACGAAGATGTTGGGGGGAACCGCATCTCGCTTTGCTCCGATGCGTGCCAGGACATCTGCTGCCTGATTATTTTCTCGGGCGATGTGGTGGAACTCCAGTCCCTCGAACCGAGCTGATATTTTTAGCACGGCGTTGCGATAAGCCGCCATCTTTGGATCTTTGGCGTCGAAGTCGCCATTTATTTGGGATATCGCGAGGTTTGAGTCCCCGTGTACTTCTAGACGTTGAATGCCCATGGATACTGCCATTCGGGGACCATGTAGAAGGGCCTCGTATTCGGCTGCGTTATTGGAGTCCGTGTACATAATCTGTAGTACGTATTGGACTGTATCTCCTGTAGGGGACGTCAGAACGACGCCATCCCCCAGTCCGGCCAACATTTTGGAGCCGTCGAAATGCATGATCCAATTTGAGTACGTGTCGTACTCTTTAGGGAGTTCGGCCTCTGTCCATTCGGCGACGAAGTCGGCCAGGACTTGTGATTTAATGGCTCGCCGTGGCTTGTAGATTATGTCGAATGGGAGGAGCTCTATGGCCCACTTCGCTATCCGGCCCATTGCGTCGCGGTTGTTAATAATATCGTTGAGCGGTACTTCCGAGGCTACTGTTATAGAACACTCTTGAAAGTAGTGTCGTAGCTTTCGGGATGCCATGAACACCGCGTATGCAATCTTTTGGTAATGCGGGTATCGTGATTTGCACGGTGTGAGGACAGTGGACATGTAGTAAACTGGCCTTTGAAGGGGTAGTTTGTGTCCGTCCGATGCTCGTTCGACGACGAGCACTGCACTGACAACTTGATGGGTTGCGGCAATGTATAATAGCATGGGTTCGCCGGTATTCGGCGCGGCCATGACGGGGTTTGTTGCCAGGATGGCCTTTATTTCCTCGAGTCCGACTGTGGCAGCGTCCGTCCACTCGAAGTGTTCGGTGCGCCTTAGGAGGCGGTGAAGGGGCAGTGCCTTTTCTCCCAAACGGGAGATGAAGCGGCTTAAGGCCGCCACGCATCCGATAAGTTTCTGTATTTGTTTTAGATCTTTTGGAACATCCAGTTGTGACAGGGCTCGGATTTTGGCTGGATTTGCTTCAATTCCTCTACCGGATACTATGAAGCCCAGGAGCTTTCCGGCCGGGACGCCGAAGACACATTTTTCCGGATTGAGCTTGATGTCGTATTCTCGTAAATTATTGAATGTGAGTCTCAGGTCGTCCACTAGGGTTTCGACGTGTCTTGATTTAACGACCACATCGTCTACGTATGCCTCCACTGTTTTGCCGATCTCGTTTGTCAGACATGTTTGAATCATGCGCTGATATGTTGCGCCGGCGTTTTTGAGCCCAAAGGGCATTGTGTTGAAGCAGAATGGGCCGTATGGCGTGGTGAATGCTGTTGCAGCTTGGTCGGACTCTGCCATCTTTATTTGATGGTAGCCGGAGTATACGTCGAGGAAACACAGGGAATCGTGTCCGGCGGTGGCATCGATGATTTGATTAATTCGAGGGAGGGGAAAGGGATCCTTTGGGCAGGCCTTATTAAGGTCTTTAAAGTCAACACACAGGCGCCAGGATTTGTCCTTCTTTGGTACCATTACCAGGTTTGCTAGCCAGTCCGGGTGTTTTATATCTTTAATAAATCTGGCTTCCAATACTTTGGCTAGCTCTTCTCCCATAGCCTGTCTCTTTGGCTCGGAAAAACGCCGAAGAGCTTGTTTGACAGGTTTGAATCCTTTCTGGATATTTAAACTGTGCTCGGCCAGCCTGCGTGGGATTCCTGGCATGTCTGAAGGGTGCCAGGCGAAAATGTCCCAGTTCTCATGTAGGAACGCGCGCAGTGCGGCGTCTACATCGGGGTTTAATCTTGCCCCGATGGAGGCTGTTTTGTTAGGGTCCGTTGGGTGGACTTGGAATTTGACTATTTTGTCCGCTGGTTTGAAGGATGTGGATTTAGATCTTTTGTCGAGTATCACATCATCCTTATTCACTGTGGATCGCAGCGTCGTCAGTTCTTCGGCTGCGAGGGCTTCGGATAGTGCCTCGAGGGCCAATGCGGCTGTCTTGTTTTCGGCGCGGAGCGCAATGTCCGGATCACTAGTGAGAGTGATGATCCCGTTCGGCCCAGGCATCTTAAGCTTCATGTACCCGTAATGGGGTATAGTTTGGAAGACTGTGAATGCCTCTCGTCCTAATATGGCGTGATATCCGCTTTTGAACGGGGCCACGTGGAACGTGATTTGATCGGACCTATAATTATCCGGAGTGCCGAATACCACATCAAGTGTGATTCTTCCTGTGCAGCGTGCTTCCTGACTGGGGATTATACCTCTAAAAGTTGTGCTGCTTCGCTCAACGCGGTTCCGGTCTATTTCCATGTTTTGAAGGGTTTCCTCGTAGATGAGGTTCAATCTGCTGCCTCCGTCCATGAGTACCTTTGCGAGGCGACAGTCGTCCACTATGGGACTGAGGACCAGTGCGGCCGGTGCTCTGGCTGTTCGGAATTTAGGTTCGTCGCTCGCATCGAAGGTGATGGCGGTGTTGTTCCAAGGATTTATTTTCGCTGCTTGGTAAACTTCGGTGGGGCTGCGAAGTGCTCTTTTTCGCATATTAGTCGATGCGAAAGTCTCAGAGATTGTAAGGACGGTACTGAAGTTCTCGGGCTGGTTCTCTTCGACCTCTGGAATTAGGAGATCTTTGCCAATCTTGGCCACCTGCCGGAGTATCCAACATGCCCTGAGGCTGTGCGTTGGTGTGGCGTCCACTGCATTATGAATTTTGCAGGGTCCATCTAGCCACCTTTTTAGTATGGTTCCATGTCCCCTAGAGGGTTTTGATTTTCTGTTTAATCCGGACGTCTTACTGTAGTGCGTCCTTTTGATTCGGACGAGATTGTTATTCAAGGCCGGATAATCCCAAAATTTAACTTCGGTTTTCCAAGCGCTTTCCATCGCACAGTACTTCTGCACAATGGACGCCAAGTCGGCAAAACGTGTGATGTTGCGGCGACTTACGGCGTTGAGTATCCCTTTGTCCGTGCAGTTATTACAGAAGATAGAAATTGCGTCTCCTTCACGGCAGTCCTTTATCCTGTGCATGAGCAGGAGGAATCTGGCCCAGTAATGATGTACTGTCTCTTCTGGCCTCTGCCTAACCTGGGAGAGATCGCTTAGGGTTGGGCGAGCGACACTCATTAAATCTGATGCCTCGCCCGGTTTATTGTTCGGAAGCCGAACAACCTCCGGATTCGATGATCCGGAGCCTCGGATGTTATCCGGTTTGCCCGATTCTGAGTTCGGGCCTTGGATTGGGTCCTCCCCTCCGTGGATATCCGGCATGGAGGGTTCCGGAATTCGGACATAGCTAGTCCTCAAAATCGACGAGGGGTCGCCGCATTGTGTCTCCACCACAGCGACGTGGTGGGTGGCTTGGGGGAGTTGATTTCCCTTAGATCGGGTTGAAGCCCAACCCGGTCGTAATTTGTGGCGACCCCCAGTGCAGCGATACGATCCAGGAGCTCGTTTACGGAGAAGAGCTCCACCGGATCGAGCTGTTCGGCGGATGCCGGACTTACATGGAGATTGTTTTCGATGGCCCGAGAAGTCACCGTCGGCGCAACGGCCGCAGGGGCGGTCATAAGAAAACCACCCAGCCGGAGGGTCTGGCCGATAGCCAAAGCTCCCTTAGTGACGGTGCCGTATTTAAAGACGGGAAAAGTCATCCTTCCTGATTACGACGGCACAGAGGAACTCTCAATGAAAGCACCAGTGTCGGTGTCGAAACCGGCGGATCTCGGGTAGGGGGTCCCGAACTGTGCGTCAAGGTCGGATGGTAACAGGAGACAGGGGACACTTTGTTTTACCCAGGTTCGGGCCCTCTCGGTGGAGGTAAAACCCTACTCCTGCTAGATTAATATTGATGATATGGGTAGTACAAGAGTAGATCTACCACGAGATCAAGGAGGCTAAACCCTAGAAGCTAGCCTATGGTTTGA
The DNA here is from genome assembly GCA_032464435.1 of Aegilops umbellulata. Lineage (NCBI taxonomy): Eukaryota > Viridiplantae > Streptophyta > Magnoliopsida > Poales > Poaceae > Aegilops > Aegilops umbellulata. The sequence goes on along the minus strand of CP136058.1, from coordinate 327,988,643 downwards.
TTGTGTATGAAGATGATTCTCCCCTACGGACTACAACCCTCCGGTTTATATAGACACCGGATAGGGTTAGGGTTACACAGAGTCGGTTACATTAGTAGGAGATCTTGAATATCCGCACGCCTAGCTTGCCTTCTACGCCAAGGAAAGAACCTTCCGGACACGGGACGGAGTCTTCAATCTTGTATCTTCATAGTCCTGGAGTCCGGCGGGAGATGTAGTCCGGCTATCGGAACACCCCCTAATCCAGGACTCCCTCAACACCGGAGAGGGCTAGGGTTACACAGAGTCGGTTACAATGGAAGGAGATCTGAATATCCGTATTGCCAAGCTTGCCTTCCACGCCAAGGAAAGTCCCATCCGGATACAGGACGAAGTCTTCAATCTTGTATCTTCATAGTCCAACAGTCCGACCAAAGGTCATAGTCCGGCTGTCCGGACACCCCCTAATCCAGGACTCCCTCAATAGCCCCTAAACCAGGCTTCAATGACGACTTCTCATGTAGCTTTCCTTCGATACAAGCACTGCAAGCACGATCTTTAGCAAAACTAACATTTGTTAGTCCACGAACATGGTCCCCCTTGAGAAGAATTTGCAAAGATTTCATATTGACATGGGCTAAACGGCGATGCCAAAGCCATCCCACGTCAACTTTAGCCATTAGGCATGTTGCGGTCTTAGTGGGTTGCTCTGAAAAGTTAATCACATATAGACCATTCTCGACATGCCCAATAAAGGCTACTTTAAGAGTCTTTCTCCACAAGAGGGCCACGGTATCAGTATCAAAGAAGGTGGCAAAGCCCATGATTGCAAGTTGACGAACAGAAAGTAAATTGTATGCAAGGGACTCAACAAGCATGACCTTCTCAATCGTGAGATCATGAGAAATGACAACCTTGCCGAGTCCCAATACCTTAGAAGAAGAGGCATCACCCCACTCGACGTTGGTGGGCATAGATGGAATCTTGTGCACGTCCACCACCAAGTCCTTGCTTCCGGTCATATGATTTGTAGCTCCACTATCGAGCAACCATGATCCCCCACCAGAAGCAAAACCTACAAGAGATAAATGCTTGGTTTTAGGTACCCATTTTGTAATGGGTCCTTTGATGTTAGTGACAAGGGTCTTAGGAACCCAAATAGACCATTCAATGTACTCATAAGGAGAACCAACAAATTTGGCACAAACATGCCCATCACTAGCACGTCACAATATATAAGAAGGGTTAAAGTCGCCGGCTTTGTTGGAAGGGGTGGCATTGCCTTTCTTGACACCACCACCCTTCACATTGTTCTTCTTCTCATTGGAAGCACCCTCTCCCTCCTTCACAAAGGTTTGCTTGAGAGGGGGAGGTCGTTTGGTCTTATCATTCTTCTTCTTGTTCTTGGGCATGGGTGCGAACCCAATCCCTTCCTTGGCCACAACTTACTTTTGATTGCTCAAAAGGTCGTTGAGGTTCTTCTCGCCTTGAATGCACGACACAAGGCCTTTCTCAAGTTGCTCTTTCAACTTAGCATTATCCTCAACAAGATGCACATGCTCACAACAAGGGTTAGTAGCATTTGCATTATCAATTAACACCATATGAGGAAATGTGGCTTTCTCCTTGGTTAGCTTTACTTGGAGTTGATCATGAGACTCCTTGAGGCTAGCATGAGCACCCTTCAAGACTTTGTGAGCCTTGTCAAGTATGTCAAACTCCTCTTTGAGTCTAGCAAGATCAACCCCAAGCTTGGCTTTCTCGGAATTGAGCACACGAGAAACAACAAGAGCATGATCAAGATCTTTCTTTAACTTATCATGATCATCGTTGTGTGACTCCTCAAGAGCCAAACGAAGACCACGCTCTTCCTCAAGAGCATTGGAAAGATCCAAAATCTCATCGGCATAGTCTCGACTATGCCCCTCCATCTTAGAGATGGTATCTTCATGAGCCTCGATCATGTCATTGGCTTCACCAAGTTGTTCCAAGAGAGCAACGAAGTGCTTCTTAGATTTACCCTTGAGTTTACCCATAAAGGACTCAAACTCATTCTCCTCCAGATTAGATCCCACATGTTCATCAATGCAATCCGTCAAACAAGGATGATTAATGATGGTAGTTTTGATGTTGGGGGTTACCTTGTTGGTGGCTTTAGCCATGAGGCACTTGGCGGTGATGCTCTCATTAGGTGAATCGAAGAGAGACACCCGTGGAGTCGTCGCAATGGCAACGGAGGCCATGGCAACCGACTCACCATCTTCATCATCATCATCATCCTCATTGTACTCTTCTTGTACCACCAAAGCCTTGGGAGGAGTCTTCTTGGTGAAGTTGCTCTTGTTGGGGGAAAGACTTGGCCTTGTCCTTTTGGATGAGCTTGCCACCATTGTCTTCCCTCTTCTCATTAGGGCACTCCGCAACAAAGTGACTCACATTGCCACAATTATAGCAAGTCCTCACACGTTGCTTGACCTTTGCGCCACTTGAATTGTTCTTGTTGAAGTTGGGCCTTGAGTTCTTCTTGCTCCAAAATTGCCTTGAAGCAAGAGCCATGTGTTCATGATAGGCATACTTTGTATCTTCGGGGTTGCTCTCCTCTTCTCCCTCCTCGTCCTCCTCCTCCACATTAACCTTGGCCTTTAGTGCAAGGTTGGGCTTCTTTACTCTTTGAGACTGTAGCACCGCATTGTCGGCAGTCTTGTCCAAGATGCTCATAGCAACGAACTCATCCAACACTTCACCTGAGGACAAGCTGTGGAAGTCCGGCCTTTGACGAATGACGGAGGACATGGCCTTGTGGTAAGGCATCATTGCCTTGAGGAATTTGTGCTTGATCCAATTGTCATCTGTGTCCTTGCTTCCATGATCTCGGAGTGATACTGCGAGTTTGGTTACCCTCCAATAAAGCTCACGAGGTTCTTCATCTTCTTTCATTGCAAACTCATCGGCTTCATCTTGCACCACTTCATAGTTTGAGCGTTGAATGCTTGCACTTCCCCGGTAGAGAGAAACAACTTGGTGCCAAGCATCTTTGGCCATGGAGTAGGGCCGGAGATGAGGAAGATCTTTGGGTGGAATTGCTTCTTGGATGATGAAGAGAGCATTCTCATTGAATTGATTATCCACGGCTTCTCTAGGAGTGAAGTTGCTTCGGTCATGCGGATAGAAACCTTCTTCAATGATTCTCCAAAGATTAGTATTCACATGATTTAAATGACGCTTAAAGCAATAGACCCAAGAATCAAAGTCCACATTCTTCTCAATCTTAGGGGCGGGGCCGGCATGATTCAAATGAGTGGAAGGAAGCGGTCCACCATAGACAAGTGGAGGTTCCACATGGGCAAAGATGTCGGTGCCATTTTTACCACTAGAAGAAGGAGCTTTCTCGCTAGTAGCTTCCCCCTTGTCGGAGGTAGCATCCGTCACCTTGTTAGCGGGATCACCCACTTTCAACGGTGCGGTGGAAAGTTTAAGCCCTTCTATGAATTTATTAAACATGCTTTCGAGCTCGGTCGTCATTGAGGTCTTTAATGTGTCCAAGGCCACATTGAATTCCTCATGAGAGACCGCGGTTCCCCCATCGGCCGTAGACGAGAATGGATTCAAACCGGAGTGCTCCTCCGCACCGTCTACGGTGTCAACCATACTCTTCGGACGGCAAAGTCCTTAATAAAGAGATGAGGCTCTAATACCAATTGAAAGGATCGATATAGTTGACTAGAGGGGGGGTGAATAGGCAACTAACAATTTTTAGCCTTTTCTATATAAATTTAAACTTTGCAACAAAGTAGGTTGTCTAGATATGCAACTAGGTGAGCAACCTATATGATGCAACAACAACAAGCACACAAGCAAGCAAGGGATATAACACAAGTAAGTTTGCACGAGTAAAGGGACGAGATAACCAAGAGTGGAGCTGGTGAAGACGAGGATGTGTTACCGAAGTTCCTTCCTTTTGAGGGGAAGTACGTCTCCGTTGGAGCGGTGTGGAGGCACAATGCTCCCCAAGAAGCCACTAGGGCCACCGTGTTCTCCTCACGCCCTCACACAATGCGAGATGCCGTGATTCCACTGTTGGTGCCCTTGAAGGCGGCGACCAAACCTTTACAAACAAGGTTGGGGCAATCTCCATAACTTAATTGGAGGCTCCCAACGACACCACGAAGCTTCACCACAGTGGACTATGGCTCCGCGGTGACCTCAACCGTCTAGGGTGCTCAAACACCCAAGAGTAACAAAATCCGCTAGGGATTAGTGGGGGGAATCAAATTTCTCTTGGTGGAAGTGTAGATCCGGGCCTTCTCAACCAATCCCGAGCGAATCAACAAGTTTGATTGGCTAGGGAGAGAGATCGGGCGAAAATGGAGCTTGGAGCAACAATGGAGCTTTTGGGGGAAGAGGTGAGTCAACTTTGGAGAAGAAGATCCCTTTTATAGAGAGGGGAACAAACCAACCGTTACCCCCTAAGCAGCCCCGCAGAGGGCGGTACTACCGCAGGTGTGGGCGGTACTACCGCTGTGGCCAGCGGTACTACCGCTTCCCCTCGCGGTACTGCCGTGCAGACTGGGAGGGCTGGTGAGAAAGTAGGAGTTGGACCCAGCGCGGTACTGCCACGGTGGTAGGGCGGTAATACCGCTCATGAGCGGCACTACCGCTCCACTGCCGCTGCTTAGTGCCGCACAATCCGACACGAGAAGCGACCCCCTCGAATCGACGCGGTAGGAGCTTGGTACCGCAGTGGTACTACGGCTGAGGACCCACCAGCGGTACTACCGCTGCCAAGCGGTACTGTCGCCTGTGACTCCTAAGCGGTACTACCGCTGGGACCAAATCGAACTCAAAGAGAAAGGGAAAGAAACCTCCATCGAGGCGGGAAGGCTCAGAGGGTGTGAAAAGGATGTGTACGTGTTGATTCCACCCTAGCCTAACCAAAGCGGACCCCCTCTTGATAGTACGGTTACTCCTACGACACGAGTCCACCAAAACTGAACCGAAAGGGCGACATCGTCCTTGCTTCAAACTCCGAGGGGAGGGAATCTTCTCGTGCCAAAGGATGAGTCTCTGAGATACTTAACGCACAAGATTAGTCCGCAAAAGCATTGTCATCAATCACCAAAACACTTTAGGGATAAATATGCCCTTACATAAGCTTTCCATTCTTCCCACAGGGCTGGACGAAGAAGGTGGAGTGGATTCACTGTCCGGCTCCCCTACCCTAAGACCCAGCCATCCCTCTGTTAACGAGGATGCTGGTTCCGGCGCCATATCTCATGTGCCAGAAAATAAGGCCAAGAAGAAGGGCAAGGAGGCCAAAAGTGGCCTCTGCCGTAAAGGTGCTTCGGACATAGTGTCCGAAGACAACGAGACTCACTCCTCCCCTAACGAAGACAAAGGAAAGAAGAAAAGGCGGCTTCCGCGGATCTGGAGGCGGGGGCGTCCAAGAAAGGGAGAATCTCCCTCACGGACGACTCCGAATCGTATGCCGATGAGTGGCGCCCCAGGCCGAAGCCCCTGACGGGATCGTAAGTACCCCAAAGGCACTTGTACTTATATATCCATCCAGTTTTCCACCTTGTGATTTTAATATACTAAATTTCGTGCTGCAGTCCGGCTCGCTTCCTCCCCCAGCAATCCTCATCTTCGGGGAATTCACTGGATCTGAACGTGATGGATAGCGGGTCGCCTTCGCCGGCCTCCTCCCCCAAAGCTACGGACAATGCCGAAGTGTTGTCCCGAAGGACCCTTACGGGTCAGGGAGAGGTGCGAGAAGCCGCCAAGGTGGCGCCAGAGGACGATACCTCTGCTGCCGGAAACATGGGGGAATCGACCCCCATGGAGACTGGCGACGGGGGCCATGCCCGATTCGGCCCCCAACCGAATATTATTTCGTAGACCCATACGGCTGCGGAATCAGGTGAGCAGCCTCCTTCGAAAGAAGGGGGTGCGCCAATCCCACCGGCGACCTCTGTCAAACTAGAGGCGCCGGATACACTGGTGGAAGCGCTTCAGAATGCCACCATTGTGGAAGAACATCGTACCCTTATGGGTACGGTGGTTGAAAAGGTTCGGTCCGCTAAAAGCAGATTGAACGAGGCCTACACTAGCCTTCTAAGAAGCTTTGAGGTATGTAGTATAATGCCGTTTAGCTATATAAGAAAAATGTTTGTGTATAGATAGTAGCCCCTGAGACTCTGTTCGGTGTTCACAAAGAAAGGCCAAAAAGAGGATCTAATGACTCGTACATGAGATTAACATACATATCTATTTGAATCAAACAGGCTGCGATGCAGGCATTAGCTTCCCATGCCGCCGAAGCGTTTGAGCTGAGGCGGAAGTTAGCGGAAAAGCAAGGTATGTGATACCGAAAAGGCATCTGAAATAATATCAGCAATAATTTCTCATCTGAATGAGTGTTACAACTTTGCTCATAGCTGACGCGTCTGAGGTCGAGACCCTCAAGAGCGCGCTGGCCGAGGCCAAGAAAGAGGCTGAGGAGGAACGAGACGCCCGCCTAAAACATGAGTCAAGGGTGGAAGAAGTCCAGCAAGAGCTCAAGGATGCTATAAGCAAATGGGAGTCCTTAGAGCGGAAAATTTCGGATCAAAAACCCGAACTTGCTAAGGCCCTCCAAAGTGCACAGGAGGCCCGGGCAGAGGCCCAGGGCGCCCTCAGGGAGATCCAGGAGGCGAAACAGATTGCGGCGGGTAAGGCCTTTAATATGTAGAGAAAATTTGTGAGGAGAAGGTACATCTTACTAACCCGGGTTTGGAGTTCTCCAGGAGCGTTTGCGGATCTGCTGCGGAGTTCTTCTGAGCCGAAGAGGGGAGCACAACGGAGAAGCTGTTCTGGTCGCAATACCTTGCGCCAGAGCATCCAGTGTCCTTCAGCGATCAGCTAAAACAGCTGATCGAACTACATAGGATGACCGAATTGGCCATGAAGGATTTTATAATCCGTCTGTGGCCTACTGGACCCATACCCAGCACTTACTTCAGGCTTGTGAAGCGGCTGGTCAATGCCTGCCCCCGACTTAATGTCGTAAAGCGGTTGGTCTGCATCGAAGGTGCGTGGATGGCCTTCGCCCGTGTCAAGGTGCAGTGGGAGAAGATGAACGCCGTCAAGCTCGCGACCGAGGGACCGCCCGCACGTAAAGAGCACCGCACGCTAGAGCGGTATTTCGATGATGTCCTGGGAGGATCCCGCATTGTAGAGGGCCAGTGTTCGACAGACATCATTTTTGAATGAATGTATCTATGTTGTTCAATCATGTTTTATGCAACAAGACTTATATATGATATGTTCCTTGCTTCATTTTAAAATGTTTCCTCCTATGCGGCCGTTTACGATATCTGAGAGTTGGCCAGTCGTCGGCTTTAGCCACCACGTAGGTAGTACGGGGGTGTTCGGGATAGCACATAAACACACTTGACCCAATCGGCTTGGTCCATGAAGGAGGTATTAGTGTGCTGAACCAGGCAATTGGACTATGTGGCTTTATCACTCTCACTTAGCCACATGAGTTTTATAATGGGAGTGTGGGCGCAAACCCTAGTATTGTTCGATTATCCGAACTTGGGTGCTCCGGATGCCCAACCGGGTGAAGGTCGGCCTGTCGCGTAATGCGGAAAAAATCACAAGAGATTTATACTCAGTCACCGAATAGCTGACCAGCTCTCGCCGCATCATGACAGTCAGTTTTTGGTTTTCTCTAGTGAGGTGTTTGTCCGGATGAACCAGAAACACAATAGCAGTAGTTCTACCTTTACTACCTTAGCCGAACAAGCGGAACTTAAGGCAGTAACCACAGGAGCCGGGCAACCCAACTATTGACCAAAGACATGATTCAGAGCCGATGCAAATAATGTTATGTTCGGGACGCCGAATTGCACTATGAAAGTGTTCGGACTTTATATAGTATTTAAGAGACGTACGTGGCTCAATAGAGCCCCTGGCGATTTAAGTCGTATAGAGGTGTACATGACAATCGGACAAAAAAAGGGAAATACAGATTAAGAGGTAGGCCAGTACTACATAAGTTGGGCTAGAAATTGTTTCCATTATAGTCTGATTGATACGTCAAAACGTATGGGTACAAATAATGCGGTAAGAAACAAGGCTATTTTATATGCCGAGCGCAAAGGAAAGCTGTGTATGTGTCCTGAAAACGGACGAGGTGTTCTTTAAAGACCCTTTAGGTACTCTGCCATGCATCTATGCTGCTTTTCTCCTTGGTGTATTGTCCTTCAAGAGGATCATCGATCGGTGTTTTCATGATAGGCCTCGAAAAGAGGCCTTGGTATCGTCGAAAAGGTGATGCGGGTTGTAAGGAACTTGGAAAAATAAAAAGAAGAGAAAAAGGAAATGTGAGTGTCCGGATAGGGTCTAGCCGCATTGTGGACTTTATGTTTATTATGCCTCCATCCTTTCCCATGGTATCTTTAGTGCGTAATTATGTACGCGTGGTACATATGCCACAATTTGGTAGGGGCTGAGATGGAGGCCGAATTGCTAATCGAGCTCCTGACGAGCTGGACTGTCATACTATGGGGTAGTCCGGACTTGTCTGACAATGTCCGAGGACTTGGCCGCCGATGTAATAGTTGGCTTGATAAGGCCGCCATGTACTTCCGCTGCCAGGGCCGCGGTGTGCTCCTCAGTACGGAGGAGCGTTCCATGTTTCCATTGACTGTTATAACACCGTCTCGTACGGGCATCCTGAGTTTGAGATAGGCATAGTGTGGGATCGCATTGAAGCAAGCGAACGCGGTTCGTCCGAGCAGTGCGTGGTAGCAACTGCGGAAGGGGACGATGTCAAAGATCAAGTCTTCGCTTTGGAAGTTGTCCGGCGAATCGAAGACGACCTCCAATGTGATTGAGCCCGTGCAGCGGGCCTCTACACCAGGTATTACTCCTTTAAAGGTAGTTTTGGTGGGCTTGATTCTTGACGGATCAATACCCATCTTGCGGACTGTGTCCTGATAGAGCAGGTTAAGGCTGTTGCCGCCATCCATGAGGACTCGCGTAAGGTGGAATCCGTCAATGATTGGGTCGAGGACTAGTGCGCCCGAACTTCCGTGACGGATACGGTCGGATGGTCCCTGCGGTCAAAGGTGATCGGACAGGTCGACCATGGGTTGAATTTTTGGGCGACTGGCTCTATTGCATAGACGTCCCTTAGCGTGCGCTTGCGCTCCCTCTTGCGGATATGAGTAACGTATACCATATTCACCGTTTTGACTTTGGGGGGAAATCTCTTCTGTCCCCCTATGTTCGGTGGATGAGGCTCCTCGTCGTCGTCCTCACTGGGCGACCCTTTCTCCTTATGTTCGGTATTTAACTTACCGGCCTATTTAAAGACCCAACAACTTCTGTTGGTATGATTGGCAGGCTTGTCGGGGGGTGCCGTGAATCTGGCAGGGTCAATCGAGTATTCGATCCAAGCTGGATGAGCCCTCTTTGTTTCTTTTAAATGGCTTCTTCCGCTGACCGGACTTGGAGCCGCTGAATCTGGCGTTGACCGTCGTGTCTTCAGTATTGTCATTGTTGCTTTGGTGCTTGTGTTTGTTGCATTGAGGCCTGCCGTTGCTATTCCTGGCTTCGGAAGTGCCGGGTTCACTTGTGCTATTACTGCTACGAGCTAGCCAGTTGTCTTCGCCCGTGCAAAAGCGGGTCATGAGTGCTGTCAGGGCAGCCATGGAATTGGGCTTCTCTTGGCCGAGGTGTTGGGCGAGCCATTCATCGTGAATGCTATGTTTAAAGGCTGCTAGGGCTTCGGCGTCTGGACAATCGACAATTTGGTTCTTTCTAATGAGGAACCTAGTCCAGAATTTTCTGGCTGAATCTCTGGGCTGCTGGACAATATGACTGAGGTCATCAGCAACTGGAGGACGGATATAGGTGCCTTGGAAGTTGTCTCTAAAGGCATCCTCCAGGTCTTCCCAGCTTCCAATAGAGTTTTCTGGGAGGTTGTTTAACCAGTGCCGAGCTGGCCCCTTAAGTTTTAGGGCAAGGTATTTGATGGCGTGTAGATTGTCACCGCGAGCCATGTGAATATGGAGAAGAAAATCTTCAATCCATACTGCGGGATCTATCGTGTCGTCGTATGATTCATTGTTCACAGGTTTAAACCCTTCTGGGAACTGGTGCTCCATTACCTCATCGGTGAAGCATAGGGGTTGTGCGGCGCCTCTGTGTCGGGCCATGTCACGACGCAGTTCGGATGAAGTCCGTATGCGATTTTCGGCCCGGGAGTGGTTACGCTTTGCTACCTCTTGAGCACTGCGTTGGTTTTCCCTTGAAGAGGAAAGGGTGATGCAACAAAGTAGCATAAGTATTTCCCTCAGTTTTCAGAACCAAGGTATCAATCCAGTAGGAGGCCACGCATGAGTCCCTCGCACCTACGCAAACAAATAAAAGCCTTGCAACCAATGCAATAAATGGGTTGTCAATCCCTTCACGGTCACTTACGAAAGTGAGATCTGATAGATATGATAAAATAATATTTTTGGTATTTTTATAATAAAGATGCAAAGTAAATAAAAATAGCTAAGTGTTGAAAGATTAATATGATGGAAAATAGACCCGGGGGCCATAGGTTTCACTAGTGGCTTCTCTCGAGAGCATAAGTATTACGGTGGGTGAACAAATTACTGTTGAGCAATTGATAGAATTGAGCATAGTTATGAGAATATCTAGGTATGATCATGTATGTAGGTATCATGTCCGTGACAAGTAGACCGACTCCTGCCTGCATCTACTACTATTACTCCACACATCGACCGCTATCCAGCATGCATATAGAGTATTAAGTTCATAAGAACAGAGTAACGCTTTAAGTAAGTTGACATGATGTAGAGGGATAAACTCATGCAATATGACATAAACCCCATCTTGTTATCCTCGATGGCAACAATACAATACGTGCCTTGTTGCCCCTGCTGTCACTGGGAAAGGACACTGCAAGATTGAACCCAAAGCAAAGCACTTCTCCCATTGCAAGAAAGATCAATCTAGTAGGCCAAACCAAACTGATAATTCGAAGAGACTTTCTAAGATAAGCAATCATACATAAAAGAATTCAGAGACGATTCAACTATTGTTCATAGATAAATTTGATCATAAAACCACAATTCATCGGTCTCAAGAAACACACCGCAAAAGAAGATTACATCGAATAGATCTCCACGAGAATCGTGGAGAACTTTGTATTGAGATCCAAAGAGAGAGAAGAAGCCATCTAGCTAATAACTATGGACCCGAAGGTCTGAGGTAAACTACTCACACATCATCGGAGAGGATATGGTGCTGATGTAGAAGCCCTCCGTGATAATAACTATGGACCCGAAGGTCTGAGGTAAACTACTCACACATCATCGGAGAGGATATGGTGTTGATGTAGAAGCCCTCCGTGATCAATGCCCCCTCCGGCGGAGCGCCGGAAAAGGCCCCAACATGGGATCTCACGGGTACAGAAGGTTGCGGCGGTGGAATTAGGTTTTTGGCTCCGTATCTGGTAGTTTGGGGGTACGTACGTATATATAGGAGGAAGAAGTATGTCGGTGGAGCAACATGGGCCCCACGAGAGTGGAGGGCGCGCCCAGGGGGGTAGGTGCGCCCCCTACCTCGTGCCCTCCTGGTTGCTTGCTTGACGTAGGGTCCAAGTCCTCTGGATCACGTTCATTCCGAAAATCACGTTCCCGAAGGTTTCATTCTGTTTGGACTCTGTTTGATATTATTTTTTTGCGAAACTCTAAAATAGGCAAAAAAACAGCAATTCTAGGCTGGGCCTCCGGTTAATATGTTAGTCCCAAAAATAATATAAAAGTGTATAATAAAGCCCATTAAACATCCAAAACAGAATATAATATAGCATGGAACAATAAAAAATTATAGATACGTTGGAGACGTATCAAGCATCCCCAAGCTTAATTCCTGCTCGTCCTTGAGTAGGTAAATGATAAAAACAGAATTTTTGATGTGGAATGCTACTTAGAATAATTTCAATGTAATTCTTCTTATTGTGGCACGAATATTCAGATTTGATATGATTCAAGATAAAAGTTTAATGTTGACATAAAAACAATAATACTTCAAGCATGCTGATCAAGCAATTATGTCTTGTCAAAATAACATGGCCAAAGCAAGTTATCCCTACAAAATCATATAGTCTGGTATGCTCCATCTTCCCGACACAAAATATTCATATCATGTACAACCCCGGTTTTAGCCAAGCAATTGGTTCATACTTTTTAACGCGCTTCAGCCTTTTCAACTTTTACGCAATACATGAGCGGAAGCCATGGATATAGCACTATGGTGGAATAAGGTATAATGATAGGGGTTATGTGGGAAGACAAAAAAGGAGAAGGTCTCACATCAACGAGGCTAATCAACGGGCTATGGAGATGCCCATCAATTGATGTCAATGCAAGGAGTAGGGATTGCCATGCAACAGATGCACTTAGAGCTATAAGTGTATGAAAGCTCAAACAAAAGAAACTAAGTGGGTGCGCAACCAACTTGCTTTCTCACGAAGACCTCAGGCATTTGAGGAAGCCCATCATTGGAATATACAAGCCAAGTTCTATAATGAAATTTCCCACTAGTATATGAAAGTGACAAAATGAGAGACTCTCTATCATGAAGATCACGGTGCTACTTTGAAGCACAAGTGTGGTAAAAGGATAGTAACATTGTCCCTTCTCTCTTTTTCTCTCATTTTTTTAATTTATTTGGGCCTTTTCTCTTTTTTATGGCCTCTTTTTTTTAGTCTGGAGTCTCATCCCGACTTGTGAGGGAATCATAGTCTCCATCATTCTTTCCTCACTTGGGACAATGCTCTAATAATGATGATCATCACACTTTTATTTACTTACTACTCATGAATTACAACTCAATACTTAGAACAAAATATGACTATATGTGGATGCCTCCGGCTGTGTACCGGTATATGCAATGAATCAAGAGCAACATGTATGAAAGAATTATGAATGGTGGCTTTGCCACAAATACAATGTCAACTACATGATCATGCAAAGCAATATGACAATGATGGAGCGTGTCATGGTAAACGAAACGGTGGAAAGTTGCATGGCAATATATCTCGGAATGGCTATGGAAATGCCATAATAGGTAGGTATGGTGGCTGTTTTGAGGAAGATATAAGGAGGTTTACGTGTGATAGAGCGTATCATATCACGGGGTTTGGATGCACCGGCGAAGTTTGCACCAACTCTCAAGGTGAGAAAGGGCAATGAACGGTACCGAAGAGGCTAAAAAATTGCGGAAAGGTAAGTGTGTGTATAATCCATGGACATTAGTCATAAATAACTCATATACTTATTGCAAAAATTTATTAGCCCTCGAAGCAAAGTACTACTACGCATGCTCCTAGGGGAAGGGTTGGTAGGAGTTAACCATCGCGCGATCCCAACCGCCACACAAAGGATGACAATCAATAAATACCTCATGCTCCGACTTTGTTACATAATGGTTCACCATACGTGCATGCTACGGGAATCACAAACTCCAACACAAGTATTTCTCAATTTCACAATTACTCAACTAGCACAACTATGATATTACCACCTTTATATCTCAAAACAATTATCAAGCATCAAATTTCTCATGATATTATAATTAAAGCAAATTGCCATGCTGTTTTAAGACTCTCAAAATAATATAAGTGAAGCATGAGATATCAATAGTTTCTATAAAACAAATCCACCACCGTGCTCTAAAAGATATAAGTGAAGCACTAGAGCAAAACTATATAGCTCAAAAAATATAAGTGAAGCACATAGAGTATTCTAATAAATTCCAATTTATGTGTGACTCTCTCGAAAGGTGTGTACAGCAAGGATGATTGTGGTAAACTAAAAAGCAAAGACTCAAATCATACAAGACGCTCCAAGCAAAACACATATCATGTGGTGAATAAAAATATAGCTCCAAGTAAAGTTACCGATGGAAGTAGACGAAAGAGGGGATGCCTTCCGGGGCATCCCCAAGCTTTGGCTTTTTGGTGTCCTTAGATTGTCTTGGGGTGCCATGGGCATCCCCAAGCTTAGGCTCTTTCCACTCCTTGTTCCATAATCCATCAAATCTTTTACCCAAAACTTGAAAACTTCACAACGCAAAACTTAGCAGAAAATCTCGTGAGCTCCGTTAGTGAAAGAAAAAAAACACCACTTCAAGGTATTGTAATGAACTCATTCTTTATTTATATTGGTGTTAAATCTAATGTATTCCAACTTCTCTATGGTTTATAAACTATTTTACTAGCCATAGATTCATCAAAATAAGCAAACAACACACGAAAAACAGAATCTGTCAAAAACAGAACAGTCTGTAGTAATCTGTAACTAACGCAAACTTATGGAACTCCAAAAAATCTACCAAAATAGGAAGACCTAGAAAATTTGTTTTTTGATCAGCAGCAATTGGAATCAATATTTTATCACGTTCTGGTGATTTTTAACAATTGTTTTTGTGAACATAAAGTTTCTGGAATTTTCAGCAAGATCAAATAACTATCAACCAAGAAGTTCCTATAGGCTTAACTTGGCACAAACACTAATTAAAACATAAAAACAAATCTAACCAGAGGCTATATCAAATATTTATTCCTAAACATAAGCAAAAAGCAAAAAAACTAAAATAAAATTGGGTTGCCTCCCAACAAGCGCTATCGTTTAACGCCCCTAGCTAGGCATAAAAGCAAGGATAGATCTAGGTATTGCCATCTTTGGTAGGCAATCCATAAGTGGCTCTCATAATAGATTCATATGGTAGTTTAATTTTCTTTCTAGGAAAGTGTTCCATGTCTTTCTTTAACGGGAATTGGAATCTAATATTTCCTTCCTTCATATCAATAATTGCACCAATCGTTCTAAGGAAAGGTCTACTAAGAATAATAGGACATGAAGGATTGCAATCTATATCAAGAACAATGAAATCTACGGGCACATAGTTCCTATTTGCAACAATAATAACATCATTAATTCTTCCCACAGGTTTCTTAATAGTGGAATCCGCAAGGTGTAAGTTTAAAGAACAATCATCAAATTCACAAAATCCTAGCAAATCACACAAAGTTTTTGGAATCATGGAAACACTAGCACCCAAATCACACAAAGCATAGCATTCATGATCTTTAATTTTAATTTTAATAGTAGGTTCCCACTCATCATAAAGTTTTCTAGGGATAGAAACTTCCATCTCAAGTTTTTCTTCATAAGATTGCATTAAATCATCAACGATATGTTTGGTAAAAGCTTTATGTTGATTATAAGCATGTGGAGAATTTAGCACGGATTGCAACAAGGAAATACAATATATCAAAGAGCAATTATCATAATTAAATTCCTTAAAATCCAAAATAGTGGATTCATTGATATCCAAAGTTGTAATCTCTTCAATCCCACTTTTACCAATTTTAGCATTAAGATCTAAAAACTCCGAATTTTTGGAACGCCTTCTAGGTAAAGGGGGATCATATTCAGTCCCATCATTATCAAGATTCATATTGCAAAACAAAGATTTAACAGGGGACAGATCAATAACTTTTAGATCTTTGAGGGAGTCCTGGATTAGGGGGTATCCGGACAGCCGGACTATAACCTTTGGCCGGACTGTTGGACTATGAAGATACAAGATTGAAGACTTTGTCCCGTGTCCGGATGGGACTCTCCTTGGTGTGGAAGGCAAGCTTGGCAGTACGGATATGTAGATCTCCTTCCTTGTAAACGACTTTGTGTAACCCTAGCCCCCTCCGGTGTCTATATAAACCGGAGGGTTTAGTCCGTAGGACAACAACAACAATCATACCATAGGCTAGCTTCTAGGGTTTAGCCTCTCTGATCTCGTGGTAGATCTACTCTTGTACTACCCATATCATCAGTATTAATCAAGCAGGAGTAGGGTTTTACCTCAATCGAGAGGGCCCGAACCTGGGTAAAAACATCGTGTCCCTTGTCTCCTGTTACCATCCGCCTAGACGCACAGTTCGGGACCCCCTACCCAAGATCCACCGGTTTTGACACTGACATTGGTGCTTCCATTGAGAGTTCCATTGTGCCGTCGCCATAAGGAAGGATGTCTCGTCTCGTATTTAAAGACGGCACTACCGCTGGGGGAGCTTTGGCTGTTGGCCAAACTCTCCAGCTAGGTGGTTTTATCATGACCGCCTGTTCGGCTGCTGCGTCGACGATGACCTCTCGGGTCATCAAAAATAACCTCCACGTCAACTCAAAACTCGCCGAAAAGATGGATCCAATGGAGCTCACTTCCCTAAACGAGTTCTTGGATCGCATCGCCGCCTTGGGAGTCGCTACAGACTACGATCGGATTGGGCTTAAACCCGATCAAAGGGAGATTAACTCTCCGCTGGTCACCCATCACATTGCGGTGGTGGAGGAACAATGCGGCGACCTTTCATCCATCTTGAGGACTAACTACGTCCGGATTCCTGAGCCCTCCGAGTCGGATACCCGTTTACGGGAGAACACCACCCAAGCCCTGAACCTAGAGTCAGGCAGCGGGCCAGACTTATCGGGCAACATCCCAGAGCCCGAACTTCCAAGATTGGAAACTCCTTGGCCCCTGGGTCCCAGATTGGGTGAGGTTTCGGATTCAATTCCACCCACCCACCCAAGCATAAGCAATCTTTCCCACATCAGGCAAGAGCCCCAGGAAACAGTACATCATTATTGGGCCAGATTCCTCCTTGTAATGAACAAGGTTAAGGACTGCCGCGAGGAAGACGCAATCTCATTCTTCTACAATAATTGCACGGACAAGGGAATCCTTAACGCCATAAGTCGCCGTGAAATTACACGCTTTGCTGACTTGGCATCCATAGTACAAAAGTACTGTGCGATGGAGAGTGCCTGGAAAACCAAAATAAAATTTTGGGACAATCCGGCTCCAAATACGAACCCAGTCCAAAATAAAAGGGTGCATTATCATAAGACACCCGTGTTAACTACCAAAAAGCAAAAACCCTCTACAGGGCATGGAACCGTACTGGAGGGATGGCTCAATGGACCCTGTAAAATTCATAGTACAGAGGGCGCCATACCAACAAATTGCCTTAGAGCATGTTGGATACTTCGTCAAGTAGCCAAAAGTGGCGAGGATCTTCTCATTCCAGAAGCCACGGAGCACCATCCCAGGGATAACAATACGGTATTAACAATCTTCGAGACCTTCGCATCAAATAATAGGCGAAAGCAAACACTCCGCAGCCTTGCCGAAATCCACCACGTGGCAACAATAAATACATGGAGTGACACGGCTATTACTTTCAATGCAAGTGACGAACCTAAATTTCGAACAGCCCGAGCACCATCCGCATTGGTCCTCAGTCCAATTGTGGACGGCTTTCGACTCACCAAGGTACTCATGGACGGCGGCAGCAGATTAAACCTCATCTATGAGGAAACCCTTCAAAAAATGGAAATAGACTGGAACCGCATCGAGCGAAGCAGCACAACCTTTAGAGGAATAATCCCCAGTCGGGAAGCGTGCTGTACACACAAAATCACACTAGATGTGGTGTTCGGCACGCCGTAGAATTACAGGTCCAAAGAGATTACGTTCCAAGTAGCCCCGTTCAGTAGTGGATACCACGCCCTTCTAGGGCGGGAGGCGTTCATGATCTTCCAAGCCATACCCCATTACGGGTACATGAAGCTCAAAATACCCGGGCCCAACGGAATCATCACTCTTGCTAGTGATCCGGACACAGCACTCCGTGCCGAAAACAAGACAGTCGCACTGGCCCTTGAGGCATTATCCGAAGCCCTAGCGGTCGAGGAACTGACTGCGCTGCGCTCCACGGTGAACAGGGACGATGTGATACTCGATAAGAGATCCAAGTCCACCTCCTTTAAACCAGCGGATGAAATAATCAAATTCCAAGTCCATCCAACGGACCCTACAAAAACATCCTCCATCGGGGCACAGTTAAACCCTGCCGTAGATGCCGCACTACGAAAGTTCCTGCGCGAGAACTAGGACATTTTTGCCTGGCATCCTTCAAATATGCCAGGAATCCCACGCAGGTTTGCCGAGCATAGCCTCAATATTCTAAAGGGATTCAGACCTGTCAAGCAGGCTCTTCGGCGTTTCTCCGAACCTAAGAGACAAGCTATGGGAGAGGAACTAGCCAAGTTATTGGAGGCCGGATTCATTAGAGAAATAAAACACCCGGACTGGCTAGCAAACCTGGTGATGGTACCAAAGAAGGATAAATCCTGGCGCTTGTGCGTCGATTTCAAGGACCTCAACAAGGCTTGCCCAAAGGATCCCTTCCCCCTCCCCCGCATCGATCAAATTATCGATGCTACCGCAGGACACGACTCATTGTGTTTCCTCGACGCATACTCCGGCTACCACCAAATTAAGATGGCGGAGCCCGACCAAGCCGCAACGGCATTCATCACACCATACGGCCCCTTCTGCTTCAACACAATGCCCTTTGGGCTCAAAAACACCGGCGCAACATATCAGCACATGATTCAGACATGTCTGGCGAACCAGATCGGCAAAACAATGGAGGCATACGTAGATGATGTGTTTGTCAAAACCAAACACGTCGACTCTCTAATAGACGACTTGAGGCTCACATTCGATAACCTCCGAACATACGACATCAGGCTCAACCCGGAAAAATGTGTTTTCGGTGTGCCAGCCGGAAAGCTCCTAGGCTTCATTGTATCCAGCAGAGGAATTGAAGCAAATCCGGCCAAGATCCGAGCTCTGTCACAGTTGGATATCCCAACGGACCTCAAACAAATCCAGAAATTAACCAGATGTGTGGCGGCTCTCAACCGCTTTATCTCCCGCCTGGGAGAAAAGGCATTACCCCTTTATCGCCTCCTACGACGCACCGAACACTTCGAGTGGACGGATGCCGCCACAGCCGGATTGGAAGAAATAAAAGCCATACTAGCAACCAACCCAATCCTGGCAGCGCCAAACATTGGCGAATCTATGTTGTTATACATTGCAGCAACCCATCAACTTGTGAGCGCAGTGCTCGTCGTCAAACGAGAAACGGACAGACATAAATCCCCCTATAAAAGCCGGTCTATTATGTATACACTATCCTTACTCCATGCAAGTCACGGTATCTTCATTATCAAAAGATAGCATACGCGGTATTCATGGCATCCAGGAAACTGCGACACTACTTTCAAGAGTGTTCAATAACAGTAGCCTCGTAAGTACCACTTAATGATATTATAAACAACCACGACGCCACGGGCCGGATTGTCAAATGGGCCATTGAGCTCCTCCCGTTCGACATAACTTACAAGCCGCGGCGAGCCATTAAGTCGCAAGTATTGGCCCACTTTGTCGCCGAATTGACGGAAGCCGAACTCCCTAAAGAGTACGGCGTATATTCCAACTGGATCATGCACTTCGACGGCTCCAAAATGCTGGCTGGTCTGGGGGCTTGCGTCGTTCTGACGTCCCCAACCGGAGATACAGTTCAATACGTACTCCATATAATGTATACAAACTCCAACAATGCAACCGAATACGAGGCCCTTTTACATGGTCTCCGGATGGCAGTATCCATGGGCATTCAACGCCTGGAGGTGCGGGGGATTCGAACCTTGCAATATCCCAAATAAATGGAGACTCTGATGCCAAGGATCCGAAAATAGCGGCCTATCGCAACGCCGTCCTTAAGATGTCATCTCGGTTCGAGGGGCTCGAATTTCACCATGTGGCCCGGGAAAACAATCAGGCGGCAGACGTCCTCGCACGCATCGGTGCAAAAAGCGATGCGGTCCCCCCAAACATCTTTTTGGAGAGGTTGTTTAAGCCATCCGTGGTATGGAAAGGACACGCCAGTAACAATAGTCCGGACACAGCCACAACACCCAATACCGAACACTCTGACATAATCGAAGGCTCTGCTACCGAAATAACACCTTCAGCCCACGTAATAATGGCCATCATCGCCCCGTGGACAGAACCATTCCTGGCCTACTTAACTAGGCAGAAACTCCCCGAGGACCAAAACAAGGCACGCTGCATAGTGCGGCAATCTAAAGCCTATAGGGTCCAGGAGGGAGAGCTTTATAAGAAAAGCACCACCGGAGTCCTTCAAAGGTGCATCTCCGAAGAGGAAGGGCGGAAGCTTCTGGCAGAAATTCATGCCGAACTCGGCGGCCACCACGCTGCAGCCCGGGCCCTTGTAAGCAAGGCCTTTCGTACAGGTTTTTACTGGCCTACGGCCCGGGCAGATGCACAGGACCTGGTCCAACGCTGCGTTGGTTGTCAGCTCTTTGCAAATCAAAGCCATATGCCACCCACCGCCCTCCACACAATCCCCATTACCTAGCCCTTTGCGGTCTGGGGGCTTGACATGGTTGGACCTCTTAAAGGAGGAACCCACAAGAAAAAATACTTGTTGGTCATGGTGGATAAATTCACCAAATGGATAGAAGCCAAACCTGTTAAAACGGCCGAATCCGGACCGGTGATAGACTTCATATCCGGGGTTGTACACCGTTATGGCGTCCCCCACAGCATCATCACTGATAACGGCACGAACTTCACTGCCGGCGAGGTAAAACTCTGGTGCAAAAACATGGGCATTAAGCTCGATTATGCTTCCGTCTATCACCCACAAACTAACGGTCAAGTCGAGCGAGCAAATGGTCTTATCATGAGCGGCATCAAACCCAGATTAGTGTGGTCCCTAAAGGAATCTAACACGCACTGGGTGGAGGAGCTCGACTCTGTACACTGGGGGTTGCGGACCACGCTGAATCGTACTACCGGATACACACCCTTTTTTATGGTGTACGGCGCAGAGGCGGTTCTGCCATGCGACATAATTCATGACTCACCTTGAGTGCGCATGTACGAAGAAAGAGAGGCCGAGCTCGATCGGCAGGACAATTTGGACACCCTAGAGGAGGAGCGCGACATGGCAAAAGCCCGTTCCGCATTCTATCAGCAACCGGCTCGGAGATACCAAAGCAGAGAAGTACGGGACAAAACTTATAACGTTGGCGAACTAGTTCTACGCCTGCCGGAGAAGAAAAAGACGAAGCTTGAGCCCAAATGGGAGGGTCCCTTCATCATTGACCAAGTTCTGACCGTTGGAGCGTACCGTCTGCGGGATGCATCGGATAATCGGCTTGAGCCGAACCCATGGAACGCAGCCAGGCTCCAGAGATTCTACGCCTAGCGTCAGACTCTGTGTTCGTCTCCTTCCTCTGTCCATTTTTTATATACATTATCTGTCCTTTATTTCTCTCCTTCTTCTTTTATTTTTCCTGACGCCTTCAAAGGCTAACTTGTGCCTTGCCTGCACACCATTGACGTGCTAGCCGCGCTAATTATACCTGGGGGCTTCTTTCACAAAAGCTTGCTTATTTATCCGGGCTTCATGCCCAGCACATGTGTCATCCTTTCGCATGTACCTTTTCTTCGCCATTATATGCATCGATATGACTTAAGTTTTGGCCAAGCTGGGTTGCCTAGCTCTTGTATTTATGCCCTACGTTTCCGTTAATTCGGCTAGGGCATAAGGGGAGCACCTCTGCGATTGTTACTATCGGGTCAGCCAGATGTGTACCTCAGGCTGGGTGAAGCCGAAAGCTAGCGTTCTTAAGGGAATATTCGGTCGGTGAACAAAAGATTATTCTTCACTTATTTATTTTCCATATGTGCCCCCAGATGTTTTTTTTCTCTGCGACTCTTTTCGCAGTCCGGACATGCACTTTAGGGCATGCATCCCAGGGAAAGGAACCCCTAACGGAACTATTCTCCCTGGAAGATGTTTCTTACTAACCATGTAATATAACATAACTAGTTGGGCACTTGTCTGTTCAAGCACTAATGACCCCTACGCCTGGTTTCCACGCATGCCCCTGTTCTTACATAACCAAGAGGGTATTTGGATACACTCCGGACTATCGGGTCCAGAGGTTGAAGCGAAAAGGTCCGCCATGACAAATGATCTACAATCCGGCTAGAAGGCATTACACATGTCACTTCAATTACATAGTCACTTTGACTGACTAAATTCTTCTTCTATACCATCCAACAGGCCGTCTAGCCTACAATCCTGTTGGGAATACTTTGCAGCCAATTCTACTTACCCGTACACTAGGCTAACAGGGATCTCTTTCCCATCGGGCCCCACAGGTCCGACCTCGGCCATGTGGTTTGGGTCAGCCTTGGTATACCGCGTCTTCACCATGGCCCAGGCTTCCCTGGCACCTTGATGGCAGGCCGATATCTTCCATAATCGGAAGCGCCACCACGCTCCCTTCAGCTTCTCCGCAAGCTCTCCAAGGCCTTCGGGCACGGAGACGGATGGCCATAAGGCCTGGGCAATGCCTTGCATCACCTACCGAGCTCGTTCGTGCAGTTGTGAGAGCTCGGGTAGAAGATCACCCACAGACCCGGGCATTTCCTTCGCGGGACGACCTGTTAGCATACCTACAAACATAACTCTGTTAGTCGACTTCTTCGCCGAACTCTTCTTAGAAGTTCGTTCAAGCACTTACTGAAAATGCCGTGTCGAAGCCGCTGATTCTCCTTCACGGAGTCTAACAGTTGGGCACGAACATCCTTTAGTTCCATGCTCAGCTGGGTGTTGGCATCCTGGAGATTATTCTTCTCCTCCCTAACCCTCGTAAGCACGCTCTCGCCGGCCTTTAGCCGGCGTAGGAGATGTTGCTCATCCGGATTTCCTCCAGCGTCATCTGCAATTTTATTGTCAGATTTGCATATATGCCGCACTCTACATGATACCTATCATTTGAAACATGTATTACCAGAGGGGGTCTTCTTGGACTCCTCTTCTGCGGCTAGTGCGGCCTGAAGTTGGGCTTTGCACTCTTCAAGCTCATGGGACAATTGGGTATTCTTTTCGGTAAGAACCTGCATAACAAATGATCCTTAAATCAGTTATTCTAACTGTTTCAAGACTCAGGGGCTACTACTATATATAATCATTAAATTTCCTCACCCGTATATCCTTTACATACTGGTCCGTGGCTCTGGCTAGACCATTTTGAGCACCATGGAGGTACGTGTCTCCTGAGTCGAAGGCATCAAATGCCTCTTGGGAGAAACAAGCGTCACAGAGAACGGCTCGGTGACGCCTATGGTTCATGGCGCTCTCCACCTCGGAATTTGTGGCAGACATTTTATCCGCATCCTCTGTCGGAGGAGCCTCCGACGTGCGCCCCGTGTTCGCTTCCGCTTCCATGTTCGGCCCTTGAGCTCGACTGGTTGAGGCGTGATTGGCGACCTCTTCGGATATAGTCCGGCGAGTGTTCTTCTTCCTAGAAAGCACTGTCGTTATTATGTCTTTAAAGACGATACCATGGAGTAAGGTGGCACGTCATACCTCTGCGTCGGCATCTCAGTCCGGACCGCGTTCCTTTTTAGCCTGCCCGGCGTCGGAGCCCCTTGTTGGCTAGTCGCCTCGAGCTTGGCATGGCGTCCCAAGGGCCTTCCCTGTGAAACACCGTTTTGTATACGGTAAGCAAAGTGCACAAGGACGAATCCTTTTCAAGATGTTGGGACTTTGGTCTCAGTCACCTGCGAAGCTGGGAGCAGCCCAGGGTAATCGGCCGTAATGGACACCAAAGCATTGTCGCTGCTTAATTAGTAAAACACCCTATCAATCAGCTCCACAGATATGTCCGGATCCTCTTTGAAGGCCGGGTCGAAGGACCGCTTAGGATCCTCTGGTTGTGGAGGTGGGATGTTGATCTCCCTTACAGCCTTACGCAGCTCCTGCGTTGAATTCGCAAGGTAAAATATTTAAGTGTGGGAATATGGAACGGATGGGCATAAAAAGTGTTGACTTACCCAGCTCGGAGGATTGTACATAGAAAATCCACCCTGTGGATTGATGCGGAGGAATTCCTCCTCTTCTCCCTTGTACAAATCGGACAAGATTTTTGCTAGAGCAGCAGTCGAGTCCGGCCCCTTGCGGCCACATCGGGTGGCGTCATCCTCCCTATTGAAATCCCACATGGGGTGGCCTTGATATTGAAGCGGCTGCACCCCCCGCATAATGCATATCGCCATGACTTCGGCCATGGTCAGTCCTGATTGAGCCAATACCTTTATCCAGCCCATCAGGTAAAGAACGTCTTTGTCATCTTCCTCCTGGGGGCTCCGTGGTCGCCAACTCAGACGCTTCTTCAAAGGAGCATTATCAAACTCGGGAAGGCCGATCCGGATAGGATCCGGCAGAGGGACGTCTTCCACATAAAACCACTCTAAAGGCCAGTCTTCGGACACCTTCTTTGGGGTTCCAGACAGGTATCCGGTCCCGACGATGCGCCATACTTCGGCTCCGCCCACCTGATATATTGACCCCCTCTGTGAACGGGGCACAAGGCAGTACAACTTCTTCCACGGTGCGAAATGAGCTTCCGAGCCCAAGAACAGCTCGCAAAGGGCTACATAACTAGCGATATGTAGTATGGAGGCAGGGGTAAGGCTGTGCAACTGGAGGCCGTAGAACTCCAGGAGCCCTCGGAGAAACGGATGGATTGGAAATCCGAGTCCCCTTATCAAATAAGGGACAGGGCATACCCGCTCTCCCTTAGAGGGGTTGGGAAAGCTCTCTGCTTGCTCTCCGCCATTGTAGGTGGCAAGCCCGGCTCAAACCGGGACCATATACACTGGGGGGAGAAATCCCTGGGTCTGAAGCTTCACTAGTTGGCTGTGCGGGACGGAACACCTCTCCCAATCACCGGGCTTGGGGCTGGGGGAACGAGAGGAGGAGTTGCGCTGACCGGCCATGTTGGAATGGATTTTTCCGGGCGCGCTCCGATGAATGCTCGCTAAGGGAGGATGGTGTGGTTTGGATCTGAATCCTCGTCTCTTTAATAGACAGCTCATTTGCATAGCTAGGGGGTAAATGTAAAAACACCCTGGCTCCTCACATTCGCTTGACACGTGGAAGGTGGTCATTATTGGGCGTGGAAGCCAAGGAGTGCAGCATTTACAAGAAGCCAGACACTATTTAACAGGTATTCGCATTTTGGAGAAGAACCCGCCTTGCAATGCCGAAGACAATCTGCACACCAGCCTCATCGTCATTGAAGCCTGGTTCGGGGGCTACTGAGGGAGTCCTGGATTAGGGGGTATCCGGACAGCCGGACTATAACCTTTGGCCGGACTTTTGGACTATGAAGATACAAGATTGAAGACTTCGTCCCGTGTCCGGATGGGACTCTCCATGGCTTGGAAGGAAAGCTTGGTAGTACGAATATGTAGATCTCCTTCCTTGTAACCGACTCTGTGTAACCCTAGCCCCCTCCGGTGTCTATATAAACCGGAGGGTTTAGTCCGTAGGACAACAACAACAATCATACCATAGGCTAGCTTCTAGGGTTTAGCCTCTCTGATCTTGTGGTAGATCTACTCTTGTACTACCCATGTCATCAATATTAATCAAGCAGGAGTAGGGTTTTACCTCCATCGAGAGGGCCCGAACCTGGGTAAAAACATCGTGTCCCTTGTCTCTTGTTACCATCCACCTAGACGCACAGTTCGGGACCCCCTACCCGAGATCTGCCGGTTTTGACACCGACAATCTTCATCATTATTTTCATAGAAACTAGAAGAACACGCTTTCACAAAGCAATATTTCTTAGCACGCATCCTAGCGGTTCTTTCTTTGCACTCATCAATGGAAATTCTCATGGCTTTGAGAGACTCATTGATATCATGCTTAGGTGGAATAGATCTAAGTTTCAAAGAATCAACATCAAGAGAAATTATATCAACGTTCCTAGCCAATTCATCAATCTTAGGCAACTTTTCTTCAAGCAAAGCATTGGAATTCTTTTGCAAATTCATAGATTCTTTAACACTAGTCTCAAATTCAGAGGGCATCTTATTAAAATTTCCATAAGAATTGTTGTAGGAATTACCATAATTATTAGAGGAATAACTAGGACACGGCCTAGGATTAAAGTTTCCTCTATATGTGTTATTACCAAAATTATTCCTACCAACAAAATTCACATCCATAGATTCATTATTATTATCAATCAAAGTAGACAAAGGCATATCATTATGATCAGAAGAAACACTTTTATTAGCAAATAGTTTCATAAGTTCATCCATCTTTCCACTCAAAACATTAATTTCTTCTATCGCATGCACTTTTTTATTAGTAGATCTTTCGGTGTGCCATTGGGAATAATTAACCATAATATTATCTAGGAGTTTAGTAGCTTCTCCTAAAGAGATTTCAATAAAAGTGCCTCCCGCGACCGAATCTAAAAGATTTCTAGAAGCAAAATTCAATCCGGCATATTTTTTTTTGTATAATCATCCAAAGATTTAAACCATGTGTAGGGCAATTACGTATCATTAATTTCATCCTTTCCCAAGCTTGTGCAACATGTTCATGATCAAGTTGCTTAAAATTCATAATATCGTTTCTAAGGGAGATGATCTTAGCGGGAGGAAAAATACTTAGAGATAAAATCATCTTTGCACTTATTCCAAGAATCAATACTATTTTTAGGCAAACACGAAAACCAAGCTTTAGCACGACCTCTAAGCGAAAAAGGAAATAGCTTCAATTTAACAACATCATTGTCCACATCTTTCTTCTTTTGCATATCACACAAATCAACGAAGCTATTTAGATGGGTAGCGGCATCTTCACTAGGAAGGCCGGTGAATTAATATTTCATGACAAGACTCAGTAAAGCAGTATTGATTTCACAAGATTCAGTATCGGTAACAGGAGCAATCGGAGTGCTAAGAAAATCATTATTGTTGGTATTGGTGAAGTCACACAATTTAGTATTATCTTGAGCCATCGTGACAAGCAAGCAATCCAACATACAAGCAAACAAGAGGCGAGCGAAAAAGAGGCGAACGGCAAGAGAGGGCGAATAAAACGGCAAGGGTGAAGTGGGGGAGAGGAAAACGAGAGGCAAATGTCAAATAGTGTAATGCGGGAGATAAGAGTTTGTGATGGGTACTTGGTATGTTGACTTTTGCGTAGACTCCCCGGCAACGGCGCTAGAAATCCTTCTTGCTACCTCTTGAGCATTGCGTTGGTTTTCCCTTGAAGAGGAAAGGGTGATGCAGCAAAGTAGAGTAAGTATTTCCCTCAGTTTTTGAGAACCAAGGTATCAATCCAATAGGAGGCCACGCACGAGTCCCTCACAAAGTGTTGAAATATTAATATGATGGAAAATAGACCCGGGGGCCATAGGTTTCACTAGTGGCTTCTCTCGAGAGCATAAGTATTACGGTGGGTGAACAAATTACTATTGAGCAATTGATAGAATTGAGCATGGTTATGAGAATATCTAGGTATGATCATGTACATAGGCATCATGTCCGTGACAAGTAGACCGACTCCTGCCTGCATCTACTACTATTACTCCACACATCGACCGATATCCAGCATGCATCTAGAGTATTAAGTTCATAAGAATAGAGTAACACTTTAAGTAAGATGACATGATGTAGAGTGATAAACTCATGCAATATGATATAAACCCCATCTTGTTATCCTCGATGGCAACAATACAATACGTACCTTGCTGCCCCGCTGTCACTGAGAAAGGACACCGCAAGATTGAACCCAAAACTAAGCACTTCTCCCATTGCAAGAAAGATCAATCTAGTAGGTCAAACCAAACTGATAATTCGAATAGACTTGCAAAGATAAGCAATCATACATAAAAGAATTCAGAGAAGATTCAAATATTGTTCATAGATAAACTTGATCATAAACCCCCAATTCATCGGTCTCAACAAACACACCGCAAAAGAAGATTACATCGAATAGATCTCCACGAGAATCGTGAACTTTGTATTGAGATCCAAAGAGAGAGAAGAAGCCATCTAGCTAATAACTATGGACCCGTAGGTCTGAGGTAAACTACTCACACATCATCAGAGAGGCTATGGTGCTGATGTAGAAGCCCTCCGTGATCAATGCCCCCTCTGGCGGAGCACCGGAAAAGGCCCCAAGATGGGATCTCACGGGTACAGAAGGTTGCGGTGGTGGAACTAGGTTTTTGACTCCGTATCTGGTAGTTCGGGGGTACGTAGGTATATATAGGAGGAAGAAGTACGTCAGTGGAGCAACGTGGGCCCCATAAGGGTGAGGGCGCGCCCCCCTACCTCATGCCCTCCTGGTTGCTTTCTTGACGTAGGGTCCAAGTCATCTGGATCACGTTCGTTTCGAAAATCACGTTCCCGAAGGTTTCATTCCGTTTGGACTCCGTTTGATATTCTTTTTCTGCGAAACTCTGAAATAAGCAAAAAAAATAGCAATTCTGGGCTGGGCCTCCGGTTAATAGGTTAGTCCCAAAAATAATATAAAAGCATATAATAAAGCCCATTAAACATCCAAAACAGAATATAATATAGCATGGAACAATAAAAAATTATAGATACGTTGGAGACGTATCACGCTTGTCGCGCCAGGCTTGATAGTCGTCTTCTCGTGCCGGGGCACGCCCCCGTGATCCGTAGATTGATTTGGTCTGACCTGTTCTATTTTCCAGGTCCTGTCGTAGGTCATATGTGTATCCCCAAGCTGTTGTTTCTCTACTTTTACGGCGAGGTGGTGCGGGCTGGTGTTCGGCTTGAGTTGCTGTTCTGTCCTGGCCATGCGATGGTTGGTCAGGTCCGCCAGCCGCGTTATGCGAGGGTGGTATGGGCTCCAGCGCCTCATCGTCGAATTGGGGTAGCAGCTTACGCTTCGGGTAACTCTTTGTTGGGCGTTCGAGGCCGTATTCTTCAGCTGCCAGGACATTAGTCCATCTGTCGTTGAGCAGATCTTGGTCATCTTGAAGCTGCTGCTGCTTCTTTTTTAGGCTTCTTGCAGTGGCTATTAGTCGGCGCTTAAAGCGCTCTTGTTCGAGGGGTTCCTCTGGCACGATAAAATTCGTCGCCGAGGCTCACGTCGTCCTTGGAGAGTGGTAGATAGTTGCTATCCTCCGAGTCTTCGCTCCCTGCTTGCTCATCAGGGTCAACTTGCCCGTCCTCCCGAACATCCTGTTCGGATGTTGGTTCGATGGGGTCTTCTTGGTCTTCGGCATTCTCCGGAGTATCATTGTCTCCGGTGCCGGTATTGTTGTCTTTTCTGCGACGCGATTTAGAGCGGCGCTGCTGACGCCTACGCTTTGGTGGTATCTCAGGAGGTTCGTTCTCGACTGGATCCTTCTCATCATCGCCATCGCCTTCTTTAGGTGTGTCCACCATGTACACGTCGTATGAGGAAGTGGTTGTCCAGCGTCCGGTGAACGGCGGGTATTGGGCCTGCTCCTCTCCGACATCATCGTCCATACCGTCGATGTCTTCGGAGGCGTAATCGAGCATGTCGGTTAGATCCTCGACAGTGGCTATGAAGTGGGTGGTGGGTGGGAAGTAAAATTCCTTATTTTCAGCCCCTAGTCCGGGCTCGGCGCAATTCGGAAGCGGATCCTCGGTGATGGCGAGGGATCACATTAAGTCCAAAGCTTCATTTAAGAGCGAGGTTTGGACGGGGACAGAAGTTCCCTGGCCGAGCTCGCATGACGCGGACTTCGAGGGTTTGGAGCTAGTGTCCGGAGAAGAGTCCGGCTTTGTGATGACTGCCGGTGACACTATTTTCTCCTGTTCTCCCGTGTCGAGCTCTATAGCCGCAGAGAGTCCGGCGGGCTCTAGACTCCCATCTTCGGACCTGGTGACGCGGTCCGGATCTAAGGTCGGAGCGGTGGTTGGGGCCGCGAACCCTTGGAAGATCAAGTCTCCTCGGATATCAGCGACATAGTTCAGATTTCCAAAATTGATCTGGTGACCAGGGGCATAGTTGTCGATCTGCTCTAGGTGGCCAACCAAGTTGGCACGCAGTGTGAAGCCGCCGAATACAAAGATCTGGCCGGGGAGAAAATTCTCCTTCACGGCAGCATTGTTGTAGATGATTGATGGAGCCATCAAGCCTTTCGACGACGACACAGTGGAACTCTCAATGAAAGCACCAATGTCGGTGTCAAAACCGACAGATCTCGGGTAGGGGGTCCCAAACTGTGCGTCTAAGGATCGAAGGTAACAGGAGACACGGAGACGGTGTTTACCCAGGTTCGGGGCGTCTTGATGGAGGTAATACCCTGCTTCCTGCTTGATTGACTTTGACGAATATAGGGGTTACAAGAGTTGATCTACCTCGAGATCGTAATGGCTAGACCCTAGATGTCTAGCCTGTATGGTTGTGATTGCCTCTACGGACTAAACCCTCCGGTTTATATAGACACCGGAGGGACCTAGGGTTGTACAGAGTCGGTTTACAGAATCTTCATATCTGAACGCCAAGCTTGCCATCCACGCAAAGGAGAGTCCCATCCGGACACAGGGGGAAGCTTTCTATCTTGTATCTTCACGGCCCATTAGTCTGGCCCATGTTACATAGCCCGGACGCGCGAGGACCCCCCAATCCAGGACTCCCTCAGCAGCAACCACAACCTCTTCGTCATCCGAGGACGAATCATCCAATAAACAAATGAAGTTGTGGAAAAAATACTCGTCCCCACTATCCATGGTACCTTGTGAGACAAGTGTCGAACACTTTGCAGTCATGGTGGAGACGCGACAGGGAAGTGCACCTCGGGCTTCCTGCGCAGGCAGCAAGGAAGGTTGGCATTGACGACCGGCGTCCGACGGCTTTGCAACGCCTGCAGGAAGGTGTTGGGGTCGATGGCGTTGCCGGCGGCCGTAGCTTCCCTGGTATTGGATGCGGCGAGCCAGAAACGCCGGCAAGAACTCTGAAATGCGGGCGTGTGGTGGCTATGGTGAGGGGTGGTAGTGGTTTGGGCGGACGGGCTAGACAGCGAGGAGGTGGCCGAAAAAATAGGCGACGACTATGGCGGGTCGGAGGGGAGGGGGAGGGTCTGGCCGCGTAGGAGAAGAGCAAAAGGAGCGTTGTGTCCCCGACGGGCGGGCCATGGGAGGACAAGGGTGTGCGTCCCGCCCGTCCGTGCGCTGTCCGTTTCGAGGCAAACGCGACCCAAATTTAGGTCGTAAATGCGTCGGCAGCGAACAAAAAACGGACGTTTGTCCTTTTGCTTCCGCACGTTGGGCCGCGATTTGTGTCCGTTTAGCCCCAAACAGACACGGTCGAACCATTTGGGGTCGTGCGTTGGAGTTGGCCTCATACCATTGAATTAACAGATGCCACAAAAAGTGCATCGTTGAATTCATATTGAAAAGTAGTAGTTTCTAATGATATATTTTTATAGCGAACATCTCATGTAGTATTACTTTTATTGACGATCAAAGTAAATCTCTAAATACAAATTAGGCCCTATATGTCCAAATGGAGTGAGTACGCAAGTTTCAACTTTGTAGATGTTCTTTCAAGTTTGTATTCCACATTTTGTGGCTTTCGATCAATAAAACTTAGTTTTACCCTAAAAATGGATGTTCTTCCAAAAAAGTTTGTAGATGTTGACTTAGGATTTTCTCTAGACTTTTGATGGTATTATTTTATAATTATATTTTGTACGAAGTACACACTGAAAAAAGGGGCACTGACATGAAAACACTGGTAAACGTGTTGTTTCTGATCATCAATCACCCTCATAACAAATAGCATAGCAAGATAAACTTGGTGTTAAGACTCAAGAACAAGAGTAGAAAACATAGCATGTAAAAACAGGCTAACAGTGCCCACCCCACCCAAACTGGTCAACTCATCTGCCAATAAGGTTACAAGTCAAGGCGCTACAAATGCAAGATATAGATGTCATGTGTAAGTATGCATCATGTAAACAACCACCTGAAAACACCTAACAACTTTTGTCAACATACAACATATCCCCTTAGATGACACCATTCTAAGATGCTGCCAAAATGTAGCTGCCGGGAGGCTAATGACCTGAGTAGTAGGGCACCGAACATTGCTGGAACTCTGGCCCTGAGCTCGACTCGAAGATGTGCTGCGGAAGGGATAACTCGGTCTCCGGGAATTCAGCGTCGCTGCCTCGCTGCCTCTTTGCTGCCCTCTCGTGCTTCGGACTGAGAGTAGGAGAACCGGGATGACAGTTGGAATCTGCTGTTAGCAGCGGTTCATCGTGACATGGGCTCTTGATTGCTTCAGTCTGGCTTCCACTGTCTCTTTTGAAAGCCCCACCTTGAGATGCAGATTCAGATGTCGGTGCAGGAGTCGAGGGGTCTGTCCTCTCAGAGTCAGGGAACTGATCGCTCGACACTGTGACAGTAGCTCCTGCACCAGGTGTTTCAGACTTTATACCACCGCCACCGAAACGCTGCTGCTCTTCTATGATTTTCTTAAGGTACTTTCCCTGTGCCTCAATTCGCAGCTGCAGCTGCCTTTGTACCTAAAGAAAATGTTATCAGCACATCTTATCATTGATCTCTACTTAATAAAATTGTAGATTGATGAATTTACCGCTATGCAAGCATGCAACTAATGCATCTGGTCAATTAAACCTAACTATTTACTTAATTTGCAAGTTTGGAAATATGAATGAGATTACAAACCGAAACACAAACAATGTCTCTAATGCAGACTTCGCAGCCATTACTAGAAGAAGCGTGGAAGTTGACAGTATTAGGAACGGACTTGTTTTTGCCTCTAGCTGACTAAGAATTTTTCCTCTGTTTTTAGAATGGAAAAATCACCATGTTTTTTACTTCACCAGAGCAGATAAAAGTACTTTACAAGCATTTGCTTCTGGACTGCTTTTGGACCGCAAACAAAAGACTTACTTCGAGCTGTTCATGCAATCGCTTTTGGACCTCCATCTGCAGCTTCAGGGCTTCAGATATCTGCATTCCACTGTAAAGAAAAAGGCTCGACGATCAAACGTCCCTAGGAAAAACTGAGGAAAACAGGGGAGCAGCATCAACTGAAAGACAGTAATTCCAAAAGTGAAATTGAAGTCTCCAAGAAAAAGGTCGCTATATATTAGCAAAAGACTTGCCCCTTACGGATAGCATAGCATGGATAAACCAACAAAAAGCAACGAAATAACATCTTTCAAATAAAGAAAGGTAAAAACGCATATGGATCGGTTCAAAGTTATATCAACGTGTTTTCGTTGCTGCGTAGCATTTGTGTAGATGAGGATATTCAAGGACAAAAATTGATGAACGGAATAAAATAAATTGAACACTTTCATTTTGCAGAAACTACTCATCAGTATAAAATAAGAGAGATTTCAATTAAATTATGGTTGCACCCAATTTTTTTTAAGTTTCTAATTACTGAGGAACCACGGTTAGCATGTGTTTGTCGAGCAGCATGCAAACCTCAAGGGTAGTAAAATAAGAGAGTTAAGTATGTTAGATGAATTTCTTAGTGCATTGTAGAATACGGCATGCATTGCAGTACTTGCATGATTGCATCTCATGCCATGCCAGTCACAGTTTACATAAGTTACTGTTTAATGGAGATTATAACTGGCCATATATGTATACATACGAGGATCCATCAAGTCCTGCTAGTGAATCCCCTGGATCTTTGTTATCAGCCTTGTTACCTACACGAGAGACACATATTAGGAAAGAACTGAAACAAATATCACAATACCAAGTATATGAGAAGTGTGTTCACCTACCATCAGCTGAAGAGTCGGGAATGTACTTTGCTAGCCTGTATTTCTGAAAACAGTAATAGGGGAATTCAATATCAGAAATTAAGAGTTAACAAATATTGCCAATGGCCAAGTGACACTGTTAAACAAGATGTACCTGTAAGTGACTTTTCACATGGTATATTGTTAATCCTGGTGTACCCATAATTCTCAAAACTCCTTTAGGAGTTGCTCCTTTTGCATTTGAGGAATTCAAGTGTCAGTAGAAGCGAAGTTCAAAAACGGAAGTGTCAGCAGAAGCATAATAAGCCTATATAATTACTGTAGCAAAAAGGTACAAATGCACATGACTGACAGATAAGTACATTCATTCCTTTCACTTTTATAATAACATAAGAAAATACTGATAAAAGTAAGTTGTTAATTGCTTAGATGGATGGAGATACTCACCCAAGTGATTTGGAAGTCCTAAAAATCAAGCTACAATTCTCTCACTTAAAAGGGCTTCTTGCTTGGTACATTCTCATGTAAATGCATGGTAGCTTATACATCTCGTCTCTTTTACTTGAGAATAAAAGTTAATCTAACATCTTAAACTCTAAACCATGCTTATTCCAAGCTTGTATGATGTTGTGTTGAGATAATGTGACAGCTTAAAACCATATATAAGCTTTCTACTTAGAAACAATGTTTTGAGTTCCACGGCATCATATATTTACATGTTATTGTCACTTTTAAGAATGTCTAGTATTTTTAAACTATACTAAAAAACATCACTAGATAAAACAATGTCATGTAATATAAATGAATTAATGTAAAATTATATCACCTTTATATTTCAAATAGACTATATTATCTAGTTCCATAAAGTGATTACACAGTAAGAAGAAATAGTATCATATAAAAGAAGTAATGAAGCACAGTTGCAGTGTGGATACGTACTATCGGGACCGCCAAGTTGAGTAACAGCCTCCACAAATTGTTCATGCAACTCATCTGTCCACCGTAAGCGTTGCCTCGCAGCCAAGCTAGCTTTGCTGTTTGGTCCATCATTCGAGCCCATGTTGTTTTCACCTGATTCCATTTGCTGCAGGTGAGCGACTGAGTTGCTATGATTAGACTCTAGTGCTGGTGGATATACTGTTCATCATCCAGGGGAAAATTTATATAAGGAACCAAATAGAAAAGGCTATTTTATTTCCTTAAGAGAACCATGCTATTTTAATAGAAGGGGGAGTCTGACATGCAGTGATCACCAAAAATTTGCATTAATGAAAGTACAAAATATAACTACTTAATATGAAGGTGACGTGACATATTTCACTCCCTATCTACTGAGAAAGACCACCAGCTTGCAACATGTATGATGATTTGCTTGGTAGTTAATGCCCTATTAAGACACCTCAGACAAAAAGCAGTAAGATATGGCAATTTTCATACAGAACCCGGGTATTTCAGGGAAGACTAACCACACATTGGATTTAAGACAACAGAGAGTGTTTAATTTAATTTAGTAATACTGAGAGCACTAATAGCCTACAGAGATGTCATTTGCCCTAAAATTCTCATATTCGACCCAGAATGCTAGAGGGAACAGCCATTTTCTGTTTTCATCGATGCTAATACCTTTATCTCATCATTCCACTGGTCGTTCTGTTTACAAGGCAGATCAATCAAATCATACGAGTCACAGAGGCAACACAAACTGATATTGGAATACTTGTGCCCACAGCTAGGACGGTGCACCATCGCATACTCATGCTTGCGATCCTGGATCAGCTCAGGCAGGTCAATTTCATGGCCACTAAGCAAGACAAAACAGCACGGATACAGATAGGCGAGGTGATGGCTCGATTGAGCCATTCTAGTCATCCAAACGGCCATCAATTGCGAATAATCTAAAGAATCATAATAGAATGAGTCCCGCCCCGTTATGGACCAAAGGGGCTGATATTTTCAAAGGAACCTCTAGCCAACGTTCCAACATAAGTTTTTATTTCTTAACGCCAATTCATCCTACTAACGCGAACGCTGGTACAGGAAAACGGTAGCTCCAAGAGTTTATGTGTTCTCAACTCCTCCTATGTAGAGGAATTTGCCACTTCCTCCAAAATACAACCATGATGATGGTTGTTTGCTATGCTATCCCAGCCTCTTATTCTCTCATTAGAAACAACTGGCCAGCGATACAAAATATGAATTCCATGGAAGCTCGCACTTTTATCAGGGCAAGAAGATGAGCAACCCCCAACATAACAGCTGCTGATCGCCAAACATAGCAGGTTGTTGTCAGGGTCGATGCCCCCAATAACCCGATGAAAAACCATATGCCAGGCATCCCCCAGAGAAGGTGGGCCCACCATGTCAGCCTCATGAGGGCTCTTCTCGCCCCTTTCCTCCCCCAAATGGCCCCGACCACCCATGGAAACTACTTCGGCCAGGAAAGAGGTGGGGCAACGAGACAGGTAAAATTCGGGAATCCTCCCCGCGGCCAAAACAAATTGAAGAAGAAATTCGCGGATTTCTCACCTGCCAGGGTCGACGAACCGGCCGAATTCGCGGCGCGAGGCTCGAGCCGGGGAACTGGGGACGGCCGGAGTGCAGCTCGGCCGGCAAGATCGGGACTTGGCGCGGCGGTGTGGACTGGTTGTGAGGGGAAGATTCGTGGGTTGGCGATTTCTTGGTTTCCGGCGAGCAGTGGAGAGAGAATTTCACGAGATTCGCCTCCCACCTTCTCTCTCTGTGCTACCGGCTCTGAAGGACCAGATTTCAGCCCAAACCTGCCCAAGACAAACTGGTCTGGTTTGCAGCTATTTTCAGTTAAGTCCTTGTCTTACCAAGTTTTGTGCAAGACGCACTTTTGTTCAGTATGGTAACTTTTCTATCTCAAGGATATTCTAGGTCCCAAAATCTTTCTTGACCAAATCTTGCTTTCCTGCTAACTGATCGCAGCTAAGACAATTAATGGATTATATATATATATATATATAAAAGGAGTAGTAACAGGTCTGTAAATTTGGGAGTAGATAATGGATACAGATTATATATAAACAATACTAATAGGTCTGTAAATTTGGGAGTAGATAATGAATACGGGTTATATATAAACAATAGTAACAACTGGGAGCGACGTTGCTGACGACGATCTGTTGCTGACGGTGATGAAGACGACGATGAGTAGCGCCGCCGACTTGGACGGAAGACGACCTGTGATGACGAACTTGAGCAGGCGAGCAGAACGCTTCCTAAAAACCTAATCCGCCCTCACCTGGTGCAAAATCGCAAGGACGTACGGTTCCGGAGACCTGCTCTCCCGCACACCGGCATTCGGGATGAAGTAGACTACAGTGACGATGTAAGTTACGAGATGAGGCAAAACCCTACGCGTTTTCGATGTGCCTTTGGCCGCGGCCGGTAGCAGTACATATAACAGGACCAGTGGCGGTATCGTGTCATGATCACTATCTCAAACTGACTTCGATTCTAATTCTTTTACTCACTGAACAAGAAATAATTAATTTATCTGCCAAAACATCAAAAAATAAAACGACAAAAGGAAGTTGCGCCCCTATGGATTTGGCGGATCATTCACGCGCATGTCGCACATGCGCCGCCCCGGCCCGAGCCCGGCGAGGCGAGCGAGCGTACGTGCGCATGTGATCTTCTATTTCTCTCCTTCACACTTCACTAAATGTGGCATAGAGAACTCACTCTATAAAGAGATCTCACACCTCCTCAACTAGCCGTATGGGACTAAACTTGTTCATTTTTCATGAGCCTGGTTTGAGATTCATAATTTTCACATGGGCTAGGCCCATTATTTCCAACATTCGCCGTAATATAATAAGTGAATCTAAAGTGGGTTTAGTGAACCCCAGATTGAGCAACATGACGTGACCACGATAATTGAGTGTACAAACTACACGTCATCAGCCGCGTGAATGTAGATGCAATCGGATGCCTTGATGAACCGTGCATGGTTCGTGACACCGTGTTCGTAATATCGTGAACAGGAGAGGTGCAGAGTGAAGATTGTGCAGGAAAGTCACGCAGCGTGCGCCCTACATCTGGAAAAAGGTCCAGCCCTAGCTTGGCTTAGCTCTGGCCGGCCATTGGTCAGTGGCATGCTGCGCCACTGCCCGCGTCAGATTAGATGGGACGCGTCCACGTGGCGCCTGCGGATCCGTTCAAACGCATGAAAATGGTCGACCGCCCCATACGCTCTGCATTTGAAAACGGACGAACGCCCCCAAAACAGGAGCGTTTATTTTGCGGGGCGGTTTGATTTTTCTTTTTCTTTTTTGCGGCTGGGGGCGGTTTGTTTTTTCGGGAAAAAAGAAGCAGCATTTTTGTTGATCTGGCTGTCATGTGTTCCCAGAAGCGTTCTTGATTTTCCTTGGCATTTTTGTGTGTGTGATGATTTTTCTTGGCACTTGGAGTACCAGAAAACCTATTTTTGCTACTCCCTCGTTCATAAATACTATATAAAATATTCTATCTTTTTTACGAATAAGATGTACATGAAGATTTTTTATGTGTTTGTTCACTCATTTCAGTCTGTATGTTGCCCATATTTTTAAAATATCTTATATTTATGAACGGAGGGAGTACAAAGAGGAAATCAAGCATGTTTAAAATGCTACAACTCCACAATTATCCATGTGAAAGC
The DNA here is from genome assembly GCA_032464435.1 of Aegilops umbellulata. Classification (NCBI taxonomy): domain Eukaryota; kingdom Viridiplantae; phylum Streptophyta; class Magnoliopsida; order Poales; family Poaceae; genus Aegilops; species Aegilops umbellulata. Next base: position 327,950,414 of record CP136058.1, on the reverse strand, counting down.
CCTAAGACATTCCACAATGGGATATAAGAGCATCTACAATCGAACTTGGCAAATCCAGCCATTCAAACGCTTGTGGATGTGCCCAGCGCGTCTGCGGGCACTTCCCAAATAACTCTCTTTGCATCTGAACACCTCATGTAAAAAATCTTAAAACCATACAAACCATGTGAAGAAAACATATACGTACTGCATAGATCAACTAATCATCGACTACGCTACTGGTTGTCGTCGAAGATGTCCCCTATCTCCGTTTCGGGCTCTGGGTACATCGGGGCGGCCGCAACTCCGGGTCCTCCTCTACCTCCGCCTCCATCTTCGCTTCCACCTCATTGAAGAGTGCGTCGGTCTCCGCCTGTTCTTGCCGGTGGAGCGCCGGTTGGACTCCACGTATGTCTCATCCTAGATGGACTCCAGGATGGCTGTCTGCTCCGCCATCTTCGCCGCTTGGGTGACGACAAACTCTGCCATGGCCTCCTCCATGGTGAAGCCCACAACCGGCGCCGGCTCCACCTCCGGCTCCATCGCGTCCGCCTCCTCCGGATCGGCCCCCTCCACGGGCTCCAGATGCTGCTCCCCCTCCTCTTTCTCCTCCACCGATTCCAGCGAGTCTGGAGGCAGGCCCGCTGCGATTCGGGCCGTGCACCTCGCCCTGATCTCCTCCTCGATCTGGAAGCAGCGCTCCAGCGTTAGCATAGTGTATGTAATTGTCTTCTGCCGGGCCATGTCGGACGACGAGGGAAGAGGAAGGTGGGGACAGAGAGAAATGTGCTCGGGCTGGCAGCGCGGGGAGAGAGGAAGAGGTTGTGGATAGGGTTGGGGACGCCGATTGGCTTAAATAGCCAGACTTTGGCCTCGGGCGACGAGCCGGAGCGATGCAACGCGGTGTTCACACTCCCACCGGAGGAGATGCCCGTCAAACTGCTGGGTTTCCGGGCGATTCCGTGTGGGGCCCGGTCGTCAGTCTGACATGGCGGACGCGCTCGTGCCTCCGCGTATCCGCTCCATATTTGGGCTGAATATGAGGGATGCTGATCAGCCCGGGCGTTTGAGGTGCCCGTCTGGATCGGCTTTTTTTGACCGGTCACTGACCGGGGCGTTCGCCCGACTGTATGAGGGGGGGGGGGTTGAGGCGCCCGATTGTAGATACTCTAATAACATAAATATCATGCAATCACATGTTCTGACTAAATAGATAAATAGATGATCAGATGAGGAAATAGAGGATACCGGTAGCATGTCAAACGAAGTGCTAATATGAGTCATGCAAAATAATAAATGAGGCCGTCTAAAGATAATAACCTATAATTGATGGTTTGCGTTTGTCTTAAGCCAAATTTGTTTAAGTTTGACCAAGTCTATCCAAAAATATATTAATATCTAGAACTCCAAATTGGTCTCATCAGATTGTCATTTTTGTACTATGTGTATTTTTTTGAACATAATACAGATGCAAGCGCTCATATACACGCGCATACACTCACTCCTATAAACGTATACGCGCACACCCTACCCTTATGAGCACATTCGAAAGATTGAGCCGACATATCATCTTGTAATTTACGAAGTCGCCAAAAATCCTGAAATACATATCATCTTGTAATTTACGAAGTCGCCAAAAATCCTGAAATAAATTCAGGAATAAATGCAAGCACCAGGATTTGAACCCTGGTGGACTGGGGATACCATAGTTCCTCTGACCATTCAACCACAAGTTCGTTCGATGTACTATGTGTATTTGATGTATTGATCTTACCACATTTTTCTACATATATAATTTGTCAAGACATTGGCAAGATAGTTTGGCAGCCAACCAATTAGTAGCTACATTTTTGGCATTTGCCGTATGACAAACTAAATTTTGTCAACAAACCAGAAATGCACACATGTTTCTAGTTTTGTTGGATATCCACAGAGAAGGTTCGAGCGAATCCTCGGTTTCATCTTAAGATAAGGCTCTGACTAAGTTGTAAACGAGCTGGTCGTTGTCAACAATAACCCAAAGTTAATCAATCAAGAGTATTTTTTGGATTTTGGAGGTTTCTATTGCAGGAATCTTCGGATCGATGCCCGGCATATTCCCCACGTTGTGCTCGCACTCGTCTCTCATGCCAACGGTGGAGCGGCTCAGAATCAGATCAATGAATGGAACAAGATGGGTGGAGTACATGATAACGTTCTTCGTAATTATATGGATACATATTACGTGTAGGGAGCCTCCAGTCATAATCTGTTAAGTTTGCCTAGCAATAAGACACGGTACTTAGATGGTACCTACTCTGTAAAAGAAATATAAGAGCGTTAGATATATTTCTTTATAAGAGAGTACATGACATGGAAATTGTGATATCATGAAACTTTATCCTTTTCGATGTAATATGGTCGAAGATGATTAGTTACACTGATCATGAGAACTTTAAACATAATAAGGGTACCACATGAAAATTGGTGATGGCGTTTCAACTCTTGCCCATAGAACTGTGTGCAAGCAAATAATTACTACTTTTGTTCCTAAATATATGATGTTTTGGCAGTTCAATTTGAGCTGCCAAAACGTCTTATATTTAAGAATAGAGGGAGTATTACACTTGATAGGTGATCGGACAAAATACCAAGCACCATTCACTCAGATCATATGCCACAATCAGTGATGTAGTCTACAGAATGAGTCAGCTGACTTTAAAACTCTAGCTACAAACTCAAAAACAAATATCTCCTTTTCCCAACTAAAAGAAGATCTCCTTGCCGGCTTCGGAATCCTTGTGACCATGCTCCGGTCTTCGTGAAGGTCCGCCAGTCACAGGTCGGTGGGCCTGGATCGGGCTCTCTTCGGCATGGCAAAAGGGGTCAGTGGTGTGCCGGGTGGACTTGCCATCAATTTGTTAGGGTGAATAAACTGCCGATGAAGTCAGTCTCTTGTGGTCAGGGTGAGAGCGGTGGCGCCTGCGTCGTAACATTGTTGAGGGTGTTGTCGTTGTAGCTTGCACTGGCGGAGCTAGGTAGGGACTGCTGGGGGGCCAAGGCTAAATCATGGGTGTTTTAGGGTGTAAACTGCTAAAAATATATCATCTAAGTCCTTTCCTCAAAAAAATCCTCATAGTTTGGTCCAAAGTTGGGGGGGCCAAGCACCCCCAGGCTTGCACATAGCTCCGCCACTGGTAGCTTGTGTCTCCCCGTTCTCCGGGATTACAACGTAGGTCCCATTTTCTGGATTGGACGATGACATAATTTGTGTCGTTTTTCCTTCTTGGAGCCATCATTTTAGAGATGTACTGAGAGACCCATGGTTGGTGAGTGGTTTGCGCTATAGTTGTTGCTTTTTTCTCCCCGGCGCCTGGATTTGGGTGGATGTTGTATGGAGACGGTGTGTGGCAACGGGTAGTGGCTTTCACCCATTGCGGTGGTTTTGTGGCAGAGGCGGTGTGCAGCGGCGGTGCCAATGATGCTAGTGGTGGTGCAATGGATGGGCCATGGTTGCTCGATGGTGCTGGTGGGGACATATCGCGGCCATGGTGAGGCAGTGACAACTCGTGGTGTATTGTCTGGAGGTCGTTGGCCATACCTAGTGAAAGGATCGAAAGGTCGGCAAGAGATGGGGTGAATAGGAGACTACAAAATTTTAGCTTAACTTCCAAAATTTAGGGGCAATGCGGATAAGGTAAGTTGGTCTTTCTTTGGGTCACCCGGCAAGCGGCTCGCGTCATTCTTTCTTTGGGTCACCCAAACAGATGAGCCCCAAATCACTCGACGTTGGTCTTGAAGGCAACAACTGAACCTTTACAAACTTCCCAAAGCACACCACAAAGCAAGGAAGCTTCGGGTCCTTGACTCCTACCGACTAGGAGGCCTAAATCTCCAAGAGTAACAAGTGTTCGTGATGAAATCAAGCTGGGATCATGAATTGGTTTGGTGGTAATGTAGATCGGGCCTTCCTCTTTCAATCCTCAAAATATGGTGGAGTTTGAGTGGAGGGACTGAGAGAATTTGACCTTTTCGAGTTTTGGAATGATGGAGCATCTCAAGACATTAAGGTTCAAGCTAGGAGGTGGAAGAAGGGGTTTTATACACCCCAGAGCCCAAAGTGACCATTGCCCACCTGATGACCCTGTGCGCATGGCTAAAGGACCCTGTGGGCATGGGGTCAGAAGGCCTGTGCGTAGAGGGTGTCCAACATAATCACGATTTTGATAACCTTTGAATTGGAGAGCGCTATGATCAGATCATAACACTACCCAAGTGCAAACTGCCAATGATCATGGGAGTTGCTATGATCAGTGAAACTAGGCATTGATCATAACAATGCCCAACTACATTCTGCCATGTTCAGTGCACCATTGCTATGATCAATGCATAATTGTCCGTTGCACTGCTTATTGGCAATTCTATGATGGCGCTGGTTATTTACTGTCATCCACTGAACTGACAAGGTCGTGAAGATTGAGTGAGACACCGCCGATCGAGCGACGCATGTTGTCGCTAGCGTCGAGGCGGCCGAGGACATCATCCCGGGGACCAATGGATCAAGAGGGTGGATGTGCTGGGTAGGATAGCGGATATGAGCAAGCCACTGGGGCTTGCCCATGAGGGGCACGACAATCACTCAGGTTCTACGTTCCCATCAAGGATGTCTAGAACATTGCCATGCTTCTCATCCTCAAGGCCTTCTGGCCGGTGATGAAGTAGTGGCTCGTCCTTAAGCATCCTCGCATCCACAGGTTGTCTGCCAACAAATGGTGCGAGTTCTGGGTCCAAGTCCAAATCTTCCACGAGGGACTGATACTATTTCCTAGAAGCACAAGATAATACCCTGCGACCTGCTTGGCCTTAGGTTGTCGGCCCTGGGCTTTAGGGTGCAAATCTACAACTCTGACACCTCCACCATATGCAGGGTTAGGTGCACCAGGCACTACTGTGAGAGCGACATCGGTCATGCTCTTCCTCATGTCGAGTTTGCTGTAAAACAGTGCATCATACCAACTAGAACATCAGTTTTACCTGATGTAACTGATGTTCTAGTTGGTATGATGCATTGTTTAATAGCGTGCTAATGACAAGGAGTAGTGTCAATTGTGTTGTTGTTCATACATGATGTTTTTTTGCCGATGTTCATACATGATGTTTGCTGTGAAGTTTTATGTATTTGAGTGGTAAGTCCACCATATTTGGAACGGGTGCGCAGAACAGCTACGTGCACACAACCAATTAACCAACCACCATGGTTTGCATCTGCTCATCCCTAAAGCACAAATGCAGATCACCAAACAACAGACATAATCTGGTCAATGATGCAATGAAGGCAACCAAACTACTCCCTAGTGCCAAAAGACGTCTTACATTATGGGATGGAAGGAGTACATGCAGAACATGGTTTTTAATCTGCATTTACTCAGTCAGGCTCCATTGAGTCACACCTGCAGGGGGGAACGGTGCACGCAACCAAACACGCCTTGAGGAGCACCAAACCTATGCAGCTGCACACAATCCAAGTCGGCTACCACGTTGAGTTTCTGAGTGAGGATGCTGTACATAACATTGGTGGGAGCTCTTCTTATTTGCACCTGAACCTGCTGAATGCTGTGAGCTCTCTCTCAATGCGCTTGCGCCTTCCGGCATTGGTTGTCAATCAGATCAGGTGATGCTGACTCTCGTTCATTCAGGCCGTAGTCACATTTCTTTGCTTAGCACCGCCTGTCCAAGTATCTGTTTTCTGAGTGTGATTGGTTCTACCTCCTAGCATTTGGTACTTGCATCAGCCGAGGATTTCTCGATGCCAAAGCACGGGCATTCAGCTAGTAGATTAGCCTGCAAGTCTGGTCCCGCAGGGCGCAAAATAGCCAAGCTCCTCACTCAAAACTGAAGCAAATGATGCCCCAGGAGCACCCAAGTGCTTACATGCGCAGGCAAGGCACACATTTGTAGATGTGATCTTGGAAATGTGGTAAATGGATATATGTGTTTACTAATAGGATCATAATAATGCTATGATATAAATAATAAAAACAGTGACATATCAATCAAGGCACTTGACTAGCAGCACATTAGGCATTATATATATAAACATAGGTCGACGATTAATCGATAAAAAACCTTGCTTCTTGGCATGCAGTAGCAAGAGAAACAAGAGTAAGTTTACAGATTGGCCGAGATTCGACATGGCTACAGCAGACGATTAAGCTAACTTTTCCACCCAGAATTTGGATCTCAGCAGGATGACTTGCGCTTGAACTCGGGTGACCTCTGGAGAAGCAGCTGGCCTTCCATGCCCGAGGGAGAAGGCTTGCCCCCTGGGCTGTGCATGTTGATCGAGCTGACGGAGAGCTGGTGGAACACGGAGGAGCTCAGCGCATCGGTGGCGGTGCCGCACATGACACCGCCGGAGGACAGCTCCGGGAGGCTCTGGTCGGAGACACTGAAGCCGCTCGAGGCGAACTGCTCCGAGACGATCTTGCAGGCCTTCTCCAGCAGGGTGTTGATGTACGTCGTGTACGCGTCCATCCTGATGTCCACATGCTTCTGAACCTGATCATTTACGGTGGAAAGAAAAAGGCGGTCAGGTGTCGCGTGATGGACATCTCATTCCTACTTCAATGCTAAACGTACTCCAACCTTGAATGTGTACTAGTAGAAACTAACGAACAAATACTGAAGTTGGCAAACAAACTCTTCTTGTCTGGCAGCACACAGGAGACAAGAAAAACCAAGAATATGATGGAAGAAGCAGTCAAAGTTACCTCCACTTGTTCATGCAGGCTTCGTTGCATCTCCATCTGTGCTCTCAGGGCTTCTTTAACTTCTTGACTTCTGCAGTGAGTGATTATAAAGTTTTGTAAGCATGTACGTAGCTCTTTCAGATAGCACTATCAAAGTAGATATCGTAAATGTACTCATATCTTCCAAAAACAAAGGCATTAAAGACAAGCAGTAGCTCGTGGAATTTACTCTTTCGCATCTTGAGTAGAAACTCTGGGAGACAGGCTCATTCCACCTTGAGCATCAAGAAGATAGGACCCTGCAAATTGGGTAAACCAGGGAAGGCAGACACAGAACTGAAGTCAGAAATGACATGACCTAAAAGGAATTTTCCAGAGGTTTTCCATCAGAAATGGCAAGACCTAACAGAAATTTTCAAGAGATTTTTCAGGTCAGAACTATAGATGTGCACACTAGTCCTGAATTTCTTCATAAAATCATTGCAAAACTTATGGTTTATATATTTACCTACAATTTGACATAAGATAGTCATTTGTTATTTTTGTGAAGTTACTGGTGATTGACAAGAAGAAATCATACTACGAACTGCATTAACCAATGCGTGTGGGATAAGTAGTGCTACTATGTAAGACAGATGCATCCTAAAGATGCAAGGACACAACAAATGAGCGACGAGCTGCGAGACTGACAGCACTGTTGATTTATAACCTTTAAAAACATTACAACTTAAATGACCAGATCTTATCTAACTGTTGATTTATCTATACTACTATATAGTGTAGCAATTTTGAAAGTTTGAATCCAAACATCAGAATGCAATTTCTACCGTTGATTGGACTCATCCAAGGGCCTCGGATGCTGGGATTCACAGCTACAGTAGCAAACACGTTTCTCCAAGTCGTTCTAGAAACATCAGTGAATCAACCCTGACCCTTTTCCGTCCCTAAAATAAAAGCAATAGCCCCTTCCATGTCCCCCCCTTCTTACCATCACCCGATAGACATGAACAGCCGTATGTGGTGAGCAGTTCGATGGAATCGCATCTACAGCGAGTGCCGTATAGCGTGAGGCTGGTGTAGCATACATAATTCAACCAAGCACACATACATGGCAGTCTCAGTTTACATGTGGGAACATGTGATGCATGTGAAGCCAACTAGTATGTGTAGTATATATTCTATCTGAACCCTTGTGTTCAGTTTGCCTTATGCATTGTGTTGGCCTATGGCTAAAAACTCTTGAAACTTAACTTGCTTCTCCTTTTAATGAAAAGATGTGCAACTGCTTTTTGCACATTCTCCAAAAACATCCGGCAGCTCAGAGCTGCATCCACATACATGCATGTATCATGTCATGGCTGGTACAACAGAAACCAAAGCAGTACCAATACTGGAATGGAGTTACAAAGATTCAATAAAGAAAGCGTAACTGCAGTGGGAAAGTGCAATTCTAGGATATATCCAAAACACCTACCTTAATTTTCAAACATTTGCATGTGAACTTGTGAACACAATATTATGCTGCAATAAGCGAAATGTCAACAAACACTAAAGTTGCTATTGCTAACCAAGCAAGATCAAGTTCCAAGTTTTTTCCTCTTTAATTACATGTAGATACAAAATCATGATGTGATGAACCAATTCATATTTTTTTGTTAAAAGGAACTCTGCCTGGGGGGAAAGGCCACTGGGCATTTTACCATCGCTCTATCAACGCATTTACAACCAATTCATATTAACGTAATTATGGCAAGTGCATAGCTGCAAATAATGGTTGCTTAACTGTATTACCTGCGATGTTAAAGACACTGATTCTTTCAAATGCACAACGATAACAATCCAAAACTTTCTGCTACAATACAAACTAAAATTTTGCTATAGTTGATGCAATACTGTGTCAAGTGAAAAAATAAATACACCCATCTATACAAAAATTCTCCCTCACTCGTCAGTCCCAACTCTCTTCCTTCCACAGATCTTTCCCAACGAAGAGATGTGCATCATAAGCAACCAAACAAACATTAGTCTAGGCTGCCTGCCATCACCAAACCCGAAACTCCCACCAATCCTAACCTTTCAAGAAGTTTGCACTAAGTGGTTCTTTGCGACATACAATGAATCTGGTCCAAACTGATTAATTGACAGAAACACTGAGATCAGTAGACTGCTTTATATTACTTACCATCTTTAGATTGCTCCGGCGTCTCTTTGCCAGTTTGTTTCCCCATTCTGTATTTCTGGTCATGAGAATAAAAGAGCAAATACAAATTAAAACAGTTGTATTCGAGATATAGTAAGAAGCATGTGTGTATGCAGAAGTACCTGAAGATGACTCTTCAAGTGGAACAGCGTGAGTCCCTTTACACCCATTGTCCTTAAGATAGTTTTTGGTGTTGCTTCTGCAAGAGCAATCATGCATTTAACTACTATATTCAAACGTTTATTAAAAAAAAAGGTCATAGTGAGATAGTAGGTTACAGCGATAGCATTCAACTATAATACAAGATGGAAATTTAGGGTTCTAACATGGTTAGATTATAATTTGGCATTCACATGCATATGGATATCATGCAAACAGAGATTGTTGTGCCCCAGGAACCAAGATTCAAAATGATGGAATGCAACAAATAATTGAACATATTTGCTTTCCGGTTATGATCATTACTATTGTCATCGGAATAAAATGCTCATTATTATTGTCAGCTAAACAGGAGTTTAACTTGTAACCTTTTGAATTTACATAAAGATTTCCTGACCAATATGGTGCCAGAAATGAATGCACCAAACATGAACAAAATCCCACAAAACCGTCAAGGAAAGGTACATTTTGCATTTTCTTTCACAAACAAACAGTCAGAAGCAACAGGCACCTGAAATCACAGATTCACTTGTATCACAGTCCTAGAAATAACAAGAAATACAACACATTGTCGAGAAATCTATGTTTACTGATGGGCATGCGGTAACTAACCAACTTGAGAAAAATGGTCGCAAAAATCATACATAACATTTACCTGAATTATAATTCTTAATAAAAAGTCAGTGTTGAGAGGAAAAGTGTAAAAAGAAAAGCTGACCTTTGACAGGAATAAAAAGTCAGTATTGAGAGGAAAAGGGTACAAAGGAAAAGCTGACCTTTTGACAGGATAAGCAGCATTAACAATCACCCCCAAAACCCAGGCAATTAACTATAATGGTTTAAAACAACTGAAACCAAATAAAATATGTAAGGCCAAGAGGCTAAGACAGTGAAGAAAAAGACCCACTTTGTAGACCACCTTTGTGCTATTTCCACACAACTTACAATGCCTCACACACGCACACACACACACACACGCACACTGACAACAATGAACATTATCATCAAGACTTGGTGTATCATGACTGGCCACCATATTACTACTCCCTCTGTAAAGAAATATAAGAGCGTTTAGATCACTACTTTAGTGATCTAAACACTCTTACAGTGATCTAAAAGCTCTTATATTTCTTTACGGAGGGAGTACAATTTACCGCCGCAACCAGCATCCATGATCGTTACTCTGCCAAGCTTCTAAATATTTCTAAAAATCAACCGATACGACCGATATATCATCCAATATTTCTTTTTTATTTTGAGAACATGCAAGTCACTGCATGTATACGCATTAGATAGAAAGAAAGATGCCCGATATTTCAGTACTGGTGATACCGATACTAAATCAACTATCATTCGAAAATAATAATTCTACAGATATTGGCCGATATGGACGATATTTTGACAGATATTTTAGTCGGCATGCGCTGATATGTAGGTGACAGGTCATTTTTATCAAAAAACAAATCACTGAACAGGAAATTTATACATGTACTGCTTCATCAGATTATTAAATTAATGTGCAATTTATGTAATGGCACGTCTATAACGTTTTACCGCACAATAAAGATTTGGCGAGTGCTTATTTGGCCATTTCTTATGCAAACTGCCCAAAAACCTTTATTTATACACTTGATATGCTCAAGTGTGTTTATTATATGTGGGAATGGCATGATCTAAACACAAATAACTGAATCGATGTGAACATTTTTGTTTCGATACGTCTAACACATCATCCGATATATCGCCCGACATCTGATATTGCCAAGGTCGAACCGATGTGAACCCGATATTTTGAAGCTTGTCCACAGCTGCCTATTTGTTCAAATTCTGAGCTGATGCAAGCAACAAATATGACCTTATCCGAGCACAAATAAACTAAAATAACGACCATAACCCCAGACATCGTTAAAGAAAAGCAAAAGTTGCCCTGTTTCGCCTATAGATCCTTGCATCCCCAATAAACAAGCCCCTGAGTGGGCAGAAACTTCTTTCCTTATTCAATGGATCATCGACATTTCTCCCTAGAGAGTATAATGAAATTATCTATTTCCTGCAGCGTGCTGGAATCCAAGATCGGCCAAAATGACCTTTTCATCTGAACCAAAAGCCTCAAACTGTATTAAGCAAGACCAAGCACATAGCCCTCGCAACGCAAGACACATCTCTTCCCAGCTCAAAAGCAAGCAAAATCTGCCATGAGTAGACCTATACCAAATCCAAGGGCGCGCTGAATCCTAAGCGCAAATGCACCGCTCCTCGTCCAACAGCGCGCATTTCAGCGAAGTGTTGTTGTTCCAGGTAAGAAAGACCCAGACTTTGATACTTTCCTAAAACTTGAGCACAGACACCCCCAATGGCTCAAATCCTTGGCCCCAATCCAGCAAGTGGCCTCACATGCCGTGCTCGAGTGAAAGCGCACGGTCGCACCAACCAAGAAAGAGAACCCCCACCCGGCAAGCACGCATTGCCCTCCAATGGCCATCCCTGACGAACCGGAGAGCGGGGGAAAATGGGGGGGAGAGGGGGAGGGGGGAGCGTCTCACTCTCGGGCCCGCCGAGCTGGGCGACGGCGTCGACGAAGCGCTCGTGGAGGTCGGCCGTCCAGCGGAGGCGGGGCTTGGGGTCCGCCGTGAGCACGAGGCTGGGCGCGCCGCCGGAGCGCGGCACCTCGCCCGGCCCGGGGCCGTCCGTGCGGTGGTGGATCAGGCCAGGGGGGAACATCTCCTCCTCCTGCTCCTCTCCAGCCAAGAAGGGAGGTGGAGGTGGAGGTGGAGAGGGACAGAGACCTTCTCCTCCTTCGTCCCCAAAAGCGAAGGATCCAACGAAAAGTTCCTCGCCTTTCTCTCTCCTGTTTCCCCCTTCTCTTCTGCGGCCTTTTTCCAGTGGTGGTTTGTTCCCCTCGCCCCCTCTCTCTCTAGCTCGCCCAGTGATTTGTCAAGCCCTCCTGCACATAACAATGGTGATTAGCGCAGATCAACGTCATTTTCTACTGTTCTTAGATTAACACACCCAACTTACTTCCGGTGTTAAATTATCTCGCCAATATCATCTTTTCTTCACCGATTGAACTGAAGTTCCAGAGAGAAATGAAGAACTTGCACTGCTCATTTACTGCCAGGAGAAGAACGGGTGATGAGCCCCTGGTTGCTGGTGCCGCTGCGCCGCAATGATTGGCGCATTGAATTTTCAGCAGCTCCCTCTGGCTTCTCGATCTGTCGCTGTGCGTGTTTGGTGAAGGGCAAATTGGCAACTGGGTTTAGTTTACTCTGGTTTTTCGTTTCCTTAAAGTAAAAGCTAGTGGATGGACGCTAGCTAGCTCTGCTCATGCGAGGACCCAGCGCCGGAACAGACCACTGGCTGCATCTGCTCCATTTGTTTATTTTCCCCCACTTCTGTGATGCGTGCCATAAAAAATCCTGCCCTGCACATGCTTGTGTCTGCGCCCGGACGTCATGCGTGCTTCCGCTTCCGCGCCCGGAAATCCAATCCTGGAAAGTTAATTTCATTTCTAGCTGCTTGTGGAACAGCCGGTGGTCAGTTGATATATTATAAGAAGTTGTTGATTGATTAACGCGTTTGGGAAGAAAAAAACATGAAAGGGGCATCTTGAGTGTGCTTACTTGGTTGACTAAATTTGGGGTATCTTCAAGGCAAGAGAAAGGAGCGTAAGGGCAACTCCAACGCCGGTCCATGTCTGTCCGTTTGGGCCGGCCCACCCCATTTCCGACGTAAACCTACGCTCGGTTAGCGTTCACACGGACGTCGAACATACACCCACGCGCCCGCTCCGTGCCCATTTTGGACCCGCGTGGCAGCCGCACACCTACTTCTCACCGTTCATGGCGCATGCGCGGGCGACCCCACCTGGCAGCCACCCAACCATCCAGTCGTCGTCCTTTTTAATGTGGAAGCCGTGGACCGGCCAGTCCACATGCTTCCACTTCCATCTAGGCGTGCCTCCTCGAGCCCCGACACGCAAACCCTAGCCCCCAAGCTCTTCCACCTTCCCTCGTCGACGACAATGGCTAGCCGCTGGTTCCCCGGCCACAAGACGAGGCACGACCACGAGGCCGGGTCGTCATCCGACCGCCGTCACAGCTCCACCCCTCCACCACCGCCTCCCGCAGCATTCCACATCGCGCCGGCGACGGCCGCACCGCAGATGCAGATGTACGTCAAGGCGGACATCTACAAGCGGTATTGGGAGACGGGCACGCCGCTCCCATGGGACGACGTGCACCACCCTAATAATTGGCACCTCTCCGCAGATCGGGTGCCCATTCCACCGATCTCGATGCCGTCGATTTCCCGTTGTGGGATACTTGGCTACGCGACAAGCACGATCTACGCCGGCAATCTTATTTTGTCGGTCGTGCTACGAGCCAGCCACGCGCGTGCTCCCAGCCCACCCCAGCCACGCGGGCATAGGCTGGTTCGCGGCCTGACGTCAACCCCTTCGCTGTCGCGGTCCCCACCACCGCCCGCTCCAATGACACCGACGAGGAGGTGGCGCTGATGAGGCTGGTGATGGAGGACTCCCTCCACACCCACAACGAGCGCAAATGGCAGGGACTGGAGGAGATAATGGCCTTGTTAGCGGCCGGCGACTTCGCCTTCCCGAAGATGGACGCATACGTCAAGGAGGAGGCCATGAAGGACCTCCGTTTGGAGGTGCGGAGGGAGGAGGAGCCGGCGGGATGGAACCTAGCCTTGGTCGGGCAGTCTTGGTCGTGGACGGAGACCGTGCCGTGAAAGCCTAAGCCTCGGTGGTCACCGTCCCCGCCACGGGAGGAGGTGGTGCAGGCGCCACCACAACCACCACAACAGGCGCCTCCGACCTGGCAGGGGCTGCGAGCCCACCCCTGGCAGCCACCGTCGTACGTCGAACTCACCGGGGACGATGAGGAGGAGAACGGTGGCTATTGAAGACGACGGCGGCCGCGGCGGCGATGGGCCTTTATCTAGTTTTTTAATGTTTTTAAAGTTTTTGTTTATATTAATGTGGTGAACTTGGGTACTACAGACGTTTTAGTGTTTATATTAATTTTTTATATTATTTGAAATGTTTATTTGGGTCTTTTGGGTAAAATTTGAAGTCCAAAAAAAGGGATAGTTTGGGATGCAGAGCGGACGGGCGTGCCCGTTTTCCTGCCCCAAACAGACGAAATCCGGACAAAACGAACGTCCATTTGGGGTCGTGCGTTTGAGTTGCCCTAAAATCTAAACAAACAGCGCGGTACAAACCCCACTAAACATATAAAATATATTATAAACCGTTGTCAAATCGTACCCACTTTAGTATGTATTGGGGTTGACCCATCGGTTCACGTGCGACGTACGTTCGGCTAGTCTAGCTGCCGGTACGATCCAACGAAAAAAGAAAGAAACCTGTCACGTGCACCCCTCGCCACCCAATCTGAAACCCTAACGATTGGTTGTCGTCGTCGTGACTCCAGCGGGCGGCCATTTCCAATCGTCATCGTTAGGCTCATAGGCGTCATCGCACGTCACCTTCCAGGCCTTCCTCGTGGCACACGGCGTCGTAGTCGCCACCCTCCCCGGCGCCAGCATGCCGTCGTCGGCATTCCCCCTCTTCCCCCCACCCCCACACACGCGTTGCCGCCCCTGGTGGAAGGCGCCATAACATTGTCGTCGACGCTCCTACCCTCTCCCATGCCGCTGACCGAGCCGAGGACAATGTCGACGCCCGGCCTGCGTTGAATCGACAAAAGGTTTGCGGATTTGCACTTTTCTTGTCGCAATTGTAATTCAATACATATTGAAATGGAGTGAAAATTCAGCCTTGCCTGGACAATTTTACAATGGCTTTATGCACATCTTAATGATTCTAAATAAATTTGTGTGGACCACAATTATAACATGTACTTTACTTTCACACATGTTTTTTTATATCACACATCGTCGTATCTCAGTTGAACTGATTATGTCTATGGTGATGTTGTGTAGTGTTCGGATTGATGGCACACTTCTTTTGAAGGTGCATCGATGGAGCATCAAACCGGATATGCAGGCGGTGATTCTGGTAGCGAGAATGAATCCTCCTCATCGAATGTCAACCTACCTCCCGAGGACAACATTTTACAGTAAGTGACGCGAACGTTGACAAAAAAATTATGACAAACAACAACATCGGCACTTACATGTCTTACTTTAGATCAGTACATATACATGTTGATGATGACCATGAGCACAACAATGTAGATGAATCTTATGCTGAAAGCGCGAGCTAGATATGTTGAAAAGTATGCAGGACAAGGAATGATATAACAAAAACATTAGCACTTACATGTCTTACTTTATTTGTACAAAGTAGATGTGGATGATGAAAATGAGCAGAACGATGTCGATGATGACAATGAGTAGAACGGCGTCAATGAATCTTATGTTGAAAGCATGAGCCAAGTATGATAAAAAAATGTATAGTGCAAGGAACGATATAACAACTGAGTGACTTACATGGTTCTTTATCTAATTTTACAGGGGTTGGTGGTCCTAGCGGGCACGATGACCATGACGATGATGTTGAATTTGAACTAGACATTGGGTATGATGAATATCAACAAGAGTCCAAAGATGTTAGGCTCATAAGGCGAGGCGTATGTGTTCTACAACAAGTATGCGAAGGAATGTGGGTTCAACATTAGGAGGGACTTGCTGAAATGAGGAAAAGGTGCTACAAGAAGTATCCACTTGAGGATGTATGTTTGTTTCAGAGCTGGAAAATGGCAGAGCAAGTTTTTAACAATGGATGGTCGGAACCGTAGGCTTAGAGCGAAGACTCGGTGCTATTGTGAGGCTCATTTAACTATGAAGTTTGATAAAACTCATGCGGTTTTGGTATGTTGGCAGTTCACTGATGATCACTGATAACCCACAAGTATAGGGGATCGCAACAATTTTCGAGGGTAGAGTATTCAACCCAAATTTATAGATTCTACACAAGGGGAGTCAAAGAATATTTGCAAGTATTAGCAGTTGAGTTTTCAATTCAACAACAGCTAGAGATTAAATTTCTGCAACAGAGTGATCAGTAGCACACTAATATGATAGTTTTGATAGCAGTGGTAACAGTAACAGTAACGGTAACAGTGATAGCAATGGTTTTGTAGCAAGTGCATCAGTGATAGCAGCAATAGTAACTTAGCAAGAACAATATGTGGAAAACTTGTACACATTGGATCGGTGAATTCGTCAGATGATATTCATCATATAACAGTCATAACCTAGGGCGATACAAAACTAGCTCTAGTTCATAAATATAATGTAGGCATGTATTTCGTAAATAGTCATACGTGCTTACGAAAAAGAACTTGCATGAAATCTTTTGTCCTACCCTCCCGTGGCAGCGGGGTCCATAAGGAAACTAAGGGATATTAAGGCCTCCTTTTAAAAGAGAACCGGAACAAAGCATTGACACACAGTGAATACATGAACTCCTCAAATTTCGGTCATCATCGGAAAGAATCTCAATTGTTGTCACACTCGGGTTTACGAATCATAACACATAATACTCCCTCCGTTTTTATATACAAGGCCACTATCAAAATTACAATTTGCAGTTATACAAGGCCACTAACATCGATCAAGGTAATATTGATGAGGCTTGCCTCTTACTAGCAACCGAGGATATTAATACGCCTTGCATGCATGTGGGAGTGAGAAGGTTGGTTTTAATGCACCACATCAATCAACCAACAAGGAGTGAGAGATTTGTCTTGTTGTGCGTTGAAGAGAAAAATACACATTAATTAACACATCAAGCGAGGAGAAAAAACTAGCTTGTAACATTGGCCTAAGTAAGCATTAATTTCTACCTTGGTACCTACAATATGGGTTTGTGGCCTTGTATACAAAAATGGAGGGAGTAGGTGAATATGACTTGCAAGATCGGATCTAGAACATAGATATAATGGTGAAAACATAAACGGTTCAGATATGAAATCATGGCACTCGCGCCCTAGTGACAAGCATTAAGGATAGCAAAGTCATAACAACATCAATCTCAGAACATAGTGGATACTAGGGATCAAGCCCTAATAAAACTAACTCGATCGCATGATGAATCTCATCCAACTCCTCATTGACCAGTGAGCCTACGAAGAAATTACTTACTCCCGGTGGGGAGCATCATGGAATTGGTGACGAAGGAGGGCTGGTGATGACGAAGACTAAAGATTCTCCTCTCTAGAGCCCCGAACGGGCTCCAGATCTGGCCTCCCGATGAAAAACAGGAGGTGGCGGCGGCTCCGCATCGTGAAATGCAATGAAACTTCCTCTCTTATTTTTCTCTCCGAAAATAGGTATTTATGGAGTTGGAATTAGGGTTTGCGGAGCCCCGAGGGCCCCACAACCCACCAGGGCGCGCTTGGAGGGGGTGGCGCGCCCTGGTGTGCTATGGTCAACCAGAGGCCCCCTCCGTTGGCTCTTGGTTCCAGTATTTTTTATTTATTCTAAAATAATTCTCCAAAGAGTTTCGTCCAAATCCGAGAACTTTTATTTCTGCACGAAAACAACACCATGGTAGTTCTGCTGAAAAACAGCGTCATCCCGGGTTAGTTTCATTCAAATCATGCAAATTAGAGTCCAAAACAAGAGCAAAAGCATTAGGAAAAGTAGATACGACAGAGACGTATCAACTCCCCCAAGCTTAAACCTTTGCTCGTCCTCAAGCAATTCAGTTAACAAACTGAAAGTGATAAAGAAAAACTTTTACGATCTCTTTTGTTCTTGTTTACATAAATAAGCTTAAGTAACACCCAGGTTTTCAGCAAAGATCATGACTGAGTGGCATGTTGTTTCACATGATGGGTTGAGGTCTTGAGGAGCAGTGCTAGCACGACACGAAGCAGGGAAGCACCTACGATGATGGTAGTGAATATAAAGGGAGGAAACCATAAGCTTTACGAGTATAGTGACCGTGACATGGCGGATCTGAAGGTGCAAATCGGACAAAGCTACTTTGCAATCAATGTTTGCATTCAACTAGCCACTACGATTTGGTACGGACAAGAAAAGTACAGTAAACAATGTAAGATCTATTTTCGGGTGAGGTCAATAACTTAAGCACATATGGAATAGTACCACCTCTCTTGCGACGCCGTGTAGGCCCCTGCTGATACGTTGAGGGTGCTGCGGGTGCGATGGCTGTCGGCGGCGGGGAAGAAGACTTTAGATGGCAGACGACCGGGTTGGGGGATAAATCTTGTTGCCGTGGACGAGGCAGTCGTAGGAGCGGCAACGGTAAAGTGGAGGATGGCGCCGATGAAGCGAGATGACGCGATGAAAGGATCCTGGTCCGGCGCCGTGGATGAGAGACGTCCATCTCTTGAAGTGGACGACGGGGTAGGGGTAGCGGCTCCGGCAAGGTGGAGGATGGGGTGGCGGACGGAGGAGGCTGGCCGCAGTGGGGAGGTTGTCGTGGCGCCGATGGTGTATGAATGGGGAAATGGAGGGGGAGGAGGATCTCAAACATTGGGACACGCTTGTCTGAAATGTGGGGAAGTTACGAACTTATCCCCGTTTAAAATTTCAGACATCACGTCGGTTGGGGATAGGGCAGTAATCTCGCATCTCCCAAATATTTGCCGGCAACGATTTCGAGAGAGGAGAGGGTGTTTTGCCGCCCACGGTTGGCGCCCATGGTGTATGAACGGGGCTGACAGGTAGGGTGGTTGTGTCACGTCTGAGGGAAGTTACACATCTGCCCCTATTTAAAATATTAGCCTACATCGATTTCGGACGAGGAGAGTTTGTTTTGCCACCCACCGTGGATGAATGGGTAAATGGAGGGAGAGACACATGTCTTTCGGAAGACACATGTCTTTCGGACGAGCTTGAATCAAATGTGTTTTGCCGCCCACGTTTGGCGCCCACCGTGTCTGAATGGGCTCAGAGGCCGTCATGTCACGTCTGATTGAAGTTACTAGTCTACCCCTATCAACAACAGTGTAAATCCGGTCGATAAGGATGTCAAGTGCCAGGGGTAGACAGTAATTTCTATCTCGCAAATACTTGCTTCGGGCAGCCCACAAATGATAGTGGGTGTTTAGCCGCTTCGTTCAAAACTTGGAAGAATTAGCATTCACGTTCGCCCTGGGCCTTGGCAACTAAATCCAAATCCAATTTTTATTCGATTACGAATATCCATAGATAATTCTACGTTTTGTTATTTATTTATTCAAAACCATAACGAATATTTATTCCACCTTTATATATGATTATGATTTAGAAATGTCGTGATCTTTGAATTCAGTAGGTTGGATACACTTTGAGTCAAACAGTTATTTCATCCAATACAATATGCTCACACGAAAAACAGTTCACCTTATGTCAATCATACAAGTACCGAGGATTACCCGGATCATTACAACACATGGACAACATAGGGGGTCTTACAACATAATCCATTCAGAGACATGACACAACATGCAAGTACAATAATCTAATGACAATTTCAACTGCTATCTAAAGAACAACTGGGATTACCCTGGGCTTTAGATAGCAGAAGCAGCAGGACCTCCTCCGTCTTCAAATGCAACATTCTTACTTCCTCCAATTCTTGGGTTGCTTGCATAATGCTTGCAGCTAATTGCATAATTTCCATCTTCAAGATCGAGATTACCTCATTCATGGCAGCCACACCATCTCTTTCTGCCTCTAGTAGAGCCTCAAGAACTATAATATCTGTTGGGGATATTACTATTGGGCGTAAACCGGCCAGGAGAGGCCGGGTTAACTTCATCAGTAGTTATTATACTTGAAGCCCAAGAAGACAAACAGTGACGCTGTGTAGAGGCCCAAGTCCCAGAACCGGTTTAAGGCCTGTAGCTGTAAACCGACATTAATATGTAACTTGCAATATAAGGTAGAAAGAGCAGAGACCGAGCCGAACACGTTTATGAGCCGGCCTCGGGACTCTGTAAACCGGCGGGCGTCAACCCATGTATATAAGGGGACGATCGGGCGGCGGTTCAGGACAACACACAACAACTCGAGACTTAGGCGAAGCATATTCGCTCCCTGGTCATTGAAACCCCATCAATTCCATCACAACTAGACGTAGGCTTTTACCTTCATCGAAGGGGCCGAACTAGTATAAACTCTCTTGCGTCCCTTGTCCACTTTAACCCCTTCAAGTTAACCCGTAGCGATGGCTCCACGACTAAGTCCTTGCAAGAGGACATCTGCCGTGACAAAACCATGACAGTTCGCACCCACCGTGGGGCTATCGCACGATGGTTTCAAGTTCTTGGAGGGCAACTTCGAAGGACTTAAGGGTTACGCTGTGGACCGGATGACCAAGAGTCGTCGTGGCAAGCTCTACATCGACGATGCAGGCTGGGGCCCCGAGGCCAGCTCAATCGAGTACGGGTACCGGGTCCCCTTTGGTGGCATACAGGTTTTCATCGGCAAGATCGGCGAACCGGGCCCTGAGCCGGACATCTGCACCGACCTCGTCGAAACGGCTCAGCGTGCACGATCTGCCCAGGTTAAACCGGCCGTAAAGCGTGCCTTCGTGGGAGTCATCCATGGAGGGGAATACGAGGATAGATCAGAATCTG
The DNA here is from genome assembly GCA_032464435.1 of Aegilops umbellulata. Lineage (NCBI taxonomy): Eukaryota > Viridiplantae > Streptophyta > Magnoliopsida > Poales > Poaceae > Aegilops > Aegilops umbellulata. The sequence continues at coordinate 327,929,766 of CP136058.1, read as the reverse complement.
GTAGTGAGACCGTCGTTTATTCTGGCGACGAGTCATCGACCGGAGAGACCGAGTCGTTATATCAATTGCAAGATGGCCGGATCGGGGGCTGTTCCGATGGCGACTGTCGGTGTCAAAACCGGCGGATCTCGGGTAGGGGGTCCCGAACTGTGCGTCTAGGCGGATGGTAACAGGAGACAAGGGACACAATGTTTTACCCAGGTTCGGGCCCTCTTGATGGAGGTAAAACCCTACGTCCTGCTTGATTAATATTGATGATATGGGTAGTACAAGAGTAGATCTACCACGAGATCAAGGAGGCTAAACCCTAGAAGCTAGCCTATGGTATGATTGTTGTATGTTGAAGTTGTTGTCCTACGGACTAAAACCCTCCGGTTTATATAGACACGGGAGAGGGTTAGGGTTACACAAAGTCGGTTACAATGGTAGGAGATCCAAATATCCGCATCACCAAGCTTGCCTTCGACGCCAAGGAAAGTCCCTTCCGGACACGGGATAAAGTCTTCAATCTTGTATCTTCATAGTCCTGGAGTCCGGCTAAGGTATAGTTCGGATGGCCGGACACCCCCTAATCCCGGACTCCCTCAGTAGCCCCTGAACCAGGCTTCAATGACGACGAGTCCGACGCGCAGATTGTTTTCGGCATTGCAAGGCGGGTTCCTCCTCCAAGTTCTTCATAAAAGATTGTAAACACCAAGAGTAGTGTCCAGCTCTGCAAAATAAGTTTCCACATATTGCCATAGAGAGAATAATACTAACACAAATCTAATCTGCTGACGTATTCCATAGCGTGACATCACACTACGGCCAAGCCTTTATTCGAATTGTTTTCACTTCTCCACCTCAGCGCGTTTTGCGAGGCGGTTTCCTTGGCATGTCTTGTCAAAGCAGAGATCATGTCCCCTTTATTTACGGGATTCTCATCAATACGGATGTGGGTAACCCAATCGTGCCCGTTTAGCATGTTTTCTCGATTAAAGGCGAGTCGCAAACGGTCACGGGGAGGGCTCTTGGTATTCAACCTCTTATAAAGAGACCAAGGCCTTACTCCTTTTTTCCAACCTCAAACGAGTTCGCCCATCGCCTCGAGTTCCAACACCCTAGGCCCCAGATTCCAGGCGCTTCGGACCATCGACAATGTCCGGTTCTGACCTTCAAGGCCGATGGATGCCCTCCTCCGTCAAGGAGGAGGACGTGCTAAAGTTAAGAGAGGCTAAGTTCTTGACCGGCGAAATTCCGCATAGGTTGCCTACTCAAGGGCAGGCGGTTCCCAGTCACCAGCCCAGTGAGAGTGTGGTGTTCAAATCTCACTTCCTTCGGGGGTTAGGCTTCCCAATGGATCCCTTTGTGAGGGGGCTGCTGTTTTATTATGGGCTGGAATTTCACGACTTAGCTCCAGAGTCCATCCTCCATATTTCCTCATTCATCGTCGTGTGTGAAGCGTTCCTCCGTGTTACCCCTCACTTCGGATTATGGTTCAAGACCTTTAAAGTGGAGCCGAAGATGATCGAGGGACGGCACGCAGAGTGCGGAGGTGCTGTTATAAGTAAGAATGTTGATGCTCCATGGCCCGAGGGCTCTTTTCCAGAGGAGCTCGGCTTGTGGCAACGGGAGTGGTTCTATATCACCGCTCCCAGGGGCACCAAATGGGTGGCGCCGCGTGCCTTTCGCTCGGGTCCCCCACAACAGCTAGGTTCATGGGTCAATAAAGGCCTAGACTGGGGGCCATCTCAGGACGTGCCTTTGTTGCAGGGCCGAATCAGGGATCTCTTGGAAAGAGACCTCAGCCTGGTCAAAGTGACGCAAGTCATGCCGATCCGCGAACCCTGCCCGGCAAATGTCGCTCCCTTCGTTTGTGGGAGTTTAATCCGGAGGGACCACGAGCTCTCCAACATTTTATGGGAGCAACGCCCGTGGAGATGTATAAATTGTTCTTCGGATCACAAGCAATGTGTCCGGATTTGATCGAGGACGCAGGTCTAAGCTGCAATCGCCCGGATACTCAAGTAAGTAACCTTGCGCCCGGATTCGCTATCCATATAATTGTCATAAATTCGCCCCTAAAAGAGCTGTCCTTTTTAAACAGGAGTGGATAGCGAAAGCAAAGCTGATCAGGTGTCCGGCTCCCCTTCCTGAGACCAGGCCGGATCCCGTGCTTGTCAGGATGTTCAAGATTGTGCCTCTGGGGGGAAGTGAGGGAGAGGCAAGGAAACTATGGCCTCCTCAAAGGAGGCTGTTCCGAAGGGAGGAACCGACGATTCCTCTCCTAAGGGGAAGAAGAGGGTCGCCTTTGACGACCCGGAGCCCATGGCCTCAAAGCGGGGGGGGGGGGGGGGGGGAAATCCTCGTCAGAGAGTCCGATGCCGGGGGGTTCCTCGGCCGAACTATGCCCTCAAAGGGATCAGCCCTCCAGCGAGCCGTAAGTAGAGAAAGATTGTATTTTTTGAGAGAAGGATCCTTGCTTTAAACCTGAGAAGATTAACCGAAATTTTACCTTGTAGTTCGGACCTCAGCCCTTCTTAGCAGAGCTCGTCTACGGGGGATCTTGTTCTGGAGATGACGGAGAGCGGAACGCCTCCCCCTGCCGTACCGCCTAGCGAGGCGGGCGAACCTGAGGTGTCGTCGCGGAGGGTTTCTCTGAATCCGGCAAGGGCGGAAGGTAGCCATATGCCCCCCCAAGGTTCTCCGTGCCCGACCTTAGATGGAGGCCATAGGAAGAATCCGGCACCGTCCGGTGCACGGTCGGAGGAGCTGATGAATCTGCTGGGGCGAGCTTCTATCTCAGAGGAGCACCGTGCATTGATGGGCATGGTGATTGAAAGGATATCGTCCGCGGAAAGCGGATTGCACGAGGCCGTCAGAAGTTTACTGACGGGATTTGAGGTACATTAGATAATGTACACTTTTGTCAGTTGCGCATAAATAAGATGCGCCCTGTGTAGATAGTAGCCCCTGAGACTCTGTGCGTTGTTAGAAGTGACAGCGTGCAGAGGATCATAACCCCAGGTCTAACATGTCGCCTTTAAATGTAGGTGGCGAAGTGTACGGAATCGAGCCGAACTGATGATTTTGCCGAACTAAAGCGGCAACTTGACGTGGCAGATGCCGACATCGCGCTCGTCAACAAGCGGCTTGATGAGGCTCAAGGTATGTAATTCCTTGAGCGGTATCTGGTAAGAGGAGCTTTATGCCCATATCTTACAATGTGTATGCTTGACGCAGATGGTGCGGCCGCCGTGGAGAGTCTTCGGGCGGAACTTGCCCGGGCTAAGGAACAAGCCAGAGAAAGGGATGCGGCTGCCAAGAAGGCCCTTGAAGAGCTGAGAGCCGAACAGGCTGCTCACCGCCGAAGCAAGAAGGAGATGGCCGTGAAGTTAAAGAGCGCTGCTGACCGTTGCGAGCTTCTTGAGAAAGAAGACCGGGTGAGGTAGACGGACTTAGAGAAGGCTGTTGCTGATGCCAAGGACGCTCGCTCTGCGATGAGAGCTGCGAAGGAGGAGCTGCGTCAGGCCGGACAGATTGCGGCTGGAAAGCCCTTTATGCTGCGGAGGAAGTTTTGCGATCCAAAGTTTTCTCCGCTGGACCGGATGTGGAGTGTGGAGGACACCTATCTGGATTTGGCAGTGAGTGCTGCTGATGCGACCGAACACTTTCGAGATCAAGAAGATCGCGAAGTGGAAAAACTTTTCTGGTCGCAGTTTCACAATCCAGAGCGTCCCCTGGCGGTGGACGATCGTCTGGCTCAATGGGCCAAACTGAATAGGTTGTCCGGACTCGCCATGAAGTGCGTCATGGGTCATTTGTGGCCAGGGAGATCGGAGCCGAAGAGTTATTTCGGCTTGGTGCAACAACTCCTTGATGCGGTGCCACGTATCAATGCAATGAAGAGGTCAGCATGCATAGAGGGCGCACGGATGTCTCTTGCCCGTGTCAAGACATATTGGGCGGAGATGGAGACCACCGTTGTTGCGTCCCGAGATTCGGACAAAAGCCGAGTACCCTCCGAACACTATTTTCAGGAAGTCCTTGAAGGCGCTCGTGTAATAGAGACGCAGTGCTCGAAGGGTGCTATGTTCTGATAGCATATGTAATTATAAAACAGTATTTTGATGAATTGTAGTAGGCTTTTATACTTGTGCCTTCAAGTATGCGGAGCACCTCCTGTGCGGCCGTTTTAAAAAATATATATATAATCTGAAAGATGGCAGTCGTTGGCTTCAGCCCCCACGCACATAGTGCGGGGGTGCTCGCAGAAGGCGCTTTTTCACACTTAATCCAACGTCTTGGTCCTACAAAGGAGGTGATGGCGCAGCGAGCTAGGCAACCAGACTATAATGCTTTGACACTTTCACTTAGCCATAGGAGCTTGACAGTGGGACTCTTTAGATAGCCCTTGGTGGCGACTGCGCTCGCCCGAATTCGGGGCGCGTGTGTGCCTGGCCGGGAAACGACCCTTCGTTAATGCGGAGGAATCCTATAGATTCCAGAGAGTCATCGAGTGGTTGACCAGTCTCACGCTATATCATGACAGTCGGTTTTCGGCTTTCTCTACTGAGGTGCTCACCTGGCCGAACCGGGGCACAATCGCAGTAGTTCTCCTGGTGCCGCCTTAGCCGATAGAGTGGAACGTAAGGCGGCCGAACACAGGAGCCGGGCAACCCAACATTGACCAAAATCATGATTCGGAGCTGATGCATATAAGGCCAAACTCGCGACGCCGAACACTCCCTAAGGTATTCTGTCTTTATGAGAGTGGGCAAAGTAATGCTCTTAGGTATAAGCCCCTAGTGTCCAGGTACGCGCAGGAATTCTGACGTGGCCACATGCCAAGACGCCAGCCTCCTCCTTGGTTATAAAACCAGGGGATGTGTAGCAACAAGAGACAGTAAAAAAGGTTTACGCAGGGTCTTAATCTGAAAAGAATCCTTGGAACGGGTCCCTACTGCACGTCTGCGCCTGTGTCTCCGTTGTGCCGTATCCTGGACGGGCGCAGCACGATGTTCATCTGTAAAAGAGAGGAACTAATTTGAAAGAAAAAAAAGAAAGGTGTGCCGAACAAAAGTTGTATTAAATAAACAAATTTAGAGTAAAATATGTAAAATTGAGCTTTATTGTCTCTTATATATGCGGAGCCCCTAGGGCATGCCGGGATCGTCTGTCCGTGCCCGTGGTCTTAATGACCTGCTCGGATGTTCTGGCTGGTGAAGCCGTACTGTGGGGCTGTTAAAGCGGCCGCACAATCCTCTGCTCGGGGGAGGAGCGCTCAATGCTTCCCCTTCAAGGAGATGATGCCTCGTGGACCGGGCATCTTAAGCGTGAGAGATGCATAATGCGGTATTGCGTTAAAGCGGGCGAAAGCTTTGCGCCCCAGCAGTGCTTGATAGCGACTTGAGAATGGGACGATGTGGAAAGTCAGCCTTTCGCAGCGGAATTTATCGGTAGAGCCGAATATAACTTCGAGCCGGATAAAACCCATGCAATGGGTGTCCGGACCAGGTGTTACCCCTTGAAAGGAGGTTTTGTCGTGGTGGATTCTTGTTGGGTTTATCCCCATGTGACGGATTGTGTCCTGATATATCAGGTTTAGTCCACTGCCGCTGTCCATTAGGACATTTGAAAATTGGAGCCCGCCAATTATTGGATCGAGTACCAAGGCAGTCCAGCCTGCGTTCCTGGTACTTCTAGAATAATCCAGATGATCAAAGATGATTGGTTTTGACAACCAGTGGCGGGACCCCTTTGGGGTAGGTCGTGTGGCGCGTACCTTTATGGGCGCCGTATGTTTTGTTATGTGAAGTAGGTTTACTGTTTTTACTTCTTGTGGGAAATTCTTCTGTTTCCTGGTGCTCTACTTTTGGGGTTCGTCCTCGTCTTCGCTTGGTGTGTCGAGCGCCTTGTGTTCGGCGTTGAGTCTGCCGGATTGTTCGAAAACCCAACAATCTCTGTGGGTATGGTTAGCAGGCTTCCTAGGAGTACTGTGTATTTGACATATCCTGTCCAAGATTTTGTTTAGGTTGGATAAATCATCTCTATTATCCTGGAGGGGCGGTTTTTTCTGATTCTGCCGTGAGCCTTTGAATCCGGCGTTGACTGTCGTGCTCTTCGGACTGTTTTCCTTAGTCCGGCGACAATCCTTGTTGCGTCGTGGTTTTCCGTTTCCATCCCTAGTTTCGGATGTACTTGGGTCGCTGGTGCTACATCTTGCCAACCAGCTGTCCTCTCCTGCGCAAAAGCGGGTCATGAGGCTTGTTAATGCGGCCATTGTTCTTGGCTTTTCTTGGCCGAGGTGTCCGGCGAGCCATTCGTCTCGGACATTGTGCCTGAAAGCTGCTAGGGCTTCAGCGTCCGGACAGTCAACTATCTGATTCTTTTTAGTAAGAAATCTATTCCAGAACTGCCGAGCTGACTCTCCGGGCTGTTGTATTATGTGACTGAGGTCGTCTGCATCCGGAGGACGGACATAAGTCCCTTGAAAATTTGCTCGGAAAGCGTCCTCGAGCTCTTCCCAACTTCCAATTGTGTTTTCAGGAAGGCTTTTACCAATGCCGGGCTGGTCCTTTAAGCTTTAGGGGTAAATATTTGATGGCGTGGAGGTCATCTCCTCTAGCCATATGTATGTGGAGGATGTAATCCTCTATCCAGACTCCAGGGTCTGTTGTTCCATCATATGCCTCTATGTTTACGGGTTTGAATCCCGCTGGAAATTCATAATCCAGGACCTCGTCGGTGAAACATAGGGGGTGTGCGGCGCCCCTGTATTTGGGTGTGCCGGATTCTGATAATGGCTTTATTGTATTGCTTACGAGAGCTTGTTTTCTTGGCCCGTAAATGGACCTGGCTGGGCCATCTTTTTGATGCGGATCCGTAAGTGGGTCGCGTGCCGGTTTAAGTGCGGCGCCGCTTGCCGCTTTATGCTGGCCATGGGGTCATCTATCCGACCGTGTGGCTTTCTTACTTTTTGAGTGCGAGGGCTCTAAGGCCTCTTCGTCGAATTCACGCAGTAGCTTTCGCTTTGGATAGCTTTTAGTGTGGCGACTATCACCGTATTTGTCTGCGGTGTTGATTACTTTACTCCATCTGATCCTGAGTGCATCTTCTGTAGTTTTTAGCTTCCGCTTATGCTTTTTCAGGCTGCGTGCGGTTGCAACGAGCCTCTTGTGGAGGTTCTTCTTCTTTGTGGGTTTATCCGGCGTAAGGTCGTCCGGAATGCCATTTTCGTCGGGGGAGGGATGTTCGGTTTCTTCATCCGGGCTGCCCTGTTTGGACGGTTGCTCTAGGGCATGCTCGTCGTCTGCTGGCTCATCCTGCTCTATGGCTGGGTCTGTATCGAGGCGGGGCTTGGGTCGGCGTTTACGCCGACGCTTTGATTGTTTTTTGAGGGATTGATCCTTCGTTCCATCCCCGTGTTCCTCGTTGTCGCTACCTTTAGGGGTATCCACCATGTACACATCATGAGATGAGGTGGTTGTCCAATGCCCTATAGGCGTTGGTTCATCTGTGTCTCCTGCATCGTCGTCCATGCCGTCGATGTTTTCGGAGTCGAAGTTGAGCACGTCGTTTAAATTATCGACGATGGCTACCAAATGGGTGGTGGGTGGGTTTCGAATTTCTTCATCGTCCGTATCCCATCCTTGCTGACCGTAGTCCGGCCAGGGCTCTCTTGATAAAGAGAGAGACTTTAGTGAGTTCAGGATGTCGCTGAAGGGCGAGTGCTGAAAGATGTCCGCGGCGGTGAACTCCATGATCGGCGCCCAATCGGATTCGATCGGCAGGGGCGCGGGGGGTTCGGAGTCCGGATACGGATCCGGATCCTCGGAGTCACGGGTCATGCAGAGTGCGGGGCTGGTGTTCGGCTCGATCGCCTTTGAGATCGCAGCCCCTGAGGTGGCGTCCAACCGCTCATCCTCGATCGGCGCAGCAGGCTCCGAATTAAGGGTCAGAACGAACGCGCGTGCGGCCTCCAGGACACTGTTCGGCGGCAGAGCTAGATCTCGGGTAGGGGGTCCCGAACTGTGCGTCTAGGCGGATGATAACAGGAGACAAGGGACACAATGTTTTACCCAGGTTCGGGCCCTCTTGATGGAGGTAAAACCCTACGTCCTACTTGATTAATATTGATGATATGGGTAGTACAAGAGTAGATCTACCACGAGATCAAGGAGGCTAACCCCTAGAAGCTAGCCTATGGTATGATTGTTGTATGTTGAAGTTGTTGTCCTACGGACTAAAACCCTCCGGTTTATATAGACACCGGAGAGGGTTAGGGTTACACAAAGTCGGTTACAATGGTAGGAGATCCAAATATCCGCATCACCAAGCTTGCCTTCCACGCCAAGGAAAGTCCCTTCTGGACACGGGACGAAGTCTTCAATCTTGTATCTTCATAGTCCTGGAGTCAGGCTGAAGGTATAGTTCGGATGGCCGGACACCCCCTAATCCCGGACTCCCTCAGCGACAGTATTCCGGACCCCTCTAATCTGCCGAACCGGGTTGGAATATTCATGGCCGGTACACAAGCGGCGGTCCACTCTTCGACCGCAGCAGCAATGATCTCCGGATCAGTAGCGGTGACGGCAGCCGGGACAGGATGGCCTGTGCGCCCGCCGGCTCAAGTCTTATCTGATCTATTTGATGCGTTGGCTACGCTCATGGCAGAGGCTAACCCGGCGGATCAGGATGCCCACAACGTGGAAATTGCAAAGATAAAGGATCAAATCACTCAGGCCAAGGCCGATTTAGTGGCTGAAAATGCCAGGATGACCGTAGAACGGGCCGCTTTGGACGCGCAGGCTTATCGGCTTATGCTGGATCAGAATGCATCGCACGAAGTCCTGAAAAGAAGGCAACGGTCTCACCTGCCTCCGGTTTACGAGGCCAGAAACCTCTTTAACACCCCAGGAGCAGGGACCAGTAACCCGCCGGTGGTAAACCGGGCGGAGGCCCCTAGAGCGGGGGCTCCGGTTCAGCCGCGTTTGGTGGACCCGCCACGTTAGAACAACATTGTGGCTCAGCCTGTTCCAACACCTCCGGGTCATTATTCTACCCCAATAGACAATCTCGTTGCTGCCGCTTCACGACTGGAGGCCATCCGAGTTGAAGGCGATTCTCCAGTGGCGGTGGAGACACGCTGGGTTAAGGAGCTTCTTCAGACAGCCTTGATTCAACAGGAAGCGTATTCATACAGCTGTGATCGAATTCATTCCACCCCCTCGTCTGACCCGGAGTTACAACAGACGTATGGACGAGCCGGCCGTGTCAAGCAATGCACGGAACCGTGAAGCGCCCCGTGGCAACAACTCGGCAGGTGGCGTTGGTGATGCTCAGGAAGTGGTAGACCGGGCCCGAGCACACAAGGAGGCCGAGTTAGCGGCGCAGTATGAAGCTCGTCAGCTTATACCGGTTCGTCCGACCACATCAGTCGACCCAGGAGTTACCTCTAGTTCTTTGGGGGTACCGTGCCTTGTCCCCACATTACGCAATGTGCGCCTGCCCAAGGATTGCAAGGGCCCGCGCAAGGTGCCAAATTACACTGCCGATTTATCTCCAGAAACATGGGTGGAGAGCTATGAGATGGCCATGGAGATGTTTGATGTGGATGATGCGGCGTGTGCGAAATATTTCACCATGATGCTAGAAGGGACGGCCCGTACTTGGTTAAAAAGTTTACCAGCCAACTCTATCAGTTCATGGGCCGAGTTGAGAGCCCGGTTTATCCAGAATTTTAAGGATACATGCAAGCAGCCTATGTCGATAGTGGACTTAGCGGCCTATGTCCAGGAAGAGGGAGAGTCGACGACCCGTTGGGTGCGCCGGGTCTCAAAAATTTTGCATTCGTCAAACCGCATCAATGCCGATACAGCAGTTATAACCTTGGAAGGGAACTGCGGGTTTGAACCTCTGAAGTTGAAATTGGGACGGCTAAAGCGCCATTGCAACGATATGGGGACCCTCATGGCTGCATTAGTGAAGTATGTCGACTCTGATAGTACCAAGGATCCCGAGTCTGATGATGATAAGACAGGGAAGGGAAAAAAGAGCAGCAACGCCGAAGCGCAGCACTACAACCCGGCGGGTCATGGAAACGGCGGCAAGCGTAAAGCGGATAACAGCATGGACTTTGTGGCTAATACCAGCACACAGGACAAGGTCCAGCGACGAAAGGGTAAACCGCCGAATTGCAGCGGAGCGCCTAATCCTAACCCGGACCGCCTATCTTACCTGTTGAACCAGCCCTGTCCAAAACATGGGACAAAGGAGATGCCGGCCAACCACCTTTGGAAGGACTGCTACATCATGCAAGAGTTCAAAAATTATAATACTTTCCGGTATGATCACAGATCAGGTGGCGGTTCAGGATCCGGATCTCATGGGCCGGGTTATGGTGGAGGAAATTCCGGTTCAGGCTTCAATGGTAATCATGGCGGACACAACAATCAAGGTAACCAGAGCAGCCAGGGTGGCTACAATCAGCAGCAGCAGCAATCGGGTTATCAGAGCAACCCGAAGCAGTTAAATAGTGAGCAATATCATGTCTTCACCACTAGTTTGGACAATCATGACCGAACGGTTCATAAGCGGGCAGTGAACTCTGTTGAACCGGCAGTACCCCGTTACTTACACTGGTCCGAGCAGCCAATCGTGTGGAGCAAAGATGATCATCCTCCCCGGGTTGACAATCCGGGTCAACTGGCTTTGGTGGTGGCGCCTCAGGTGGGAGGTTATAAATTCACCAAGGTGCTCATGGACGGAGGATGCAGTATTAACATCCTCTACTATGAAACCTTCCGTCGTATGGGGTTAACAGATAAAAATCTTAAACCGTCCAATATGGTGTTCCACGGCGTGGTACCTGGTAAGTCAGCATATCCAGTTGGCAAGATAGCTCTGGAGGTGGACTTTGGAGATGATCATGACTCCAGATCGAAAATATTGACCTTTGAGGTGGTGAAAATCCAGAGTCCATATCACACCCTGTTTGGACGGCTGGCTTATGCTAAATTTATGGCACGACCCTGCTATGTCTATTTACAGCTCAAGATGCCGGGTCACAAAGGAACAATAACTGTCCATGGAAGCCGCAAGATTGCTTTGGAGTGTGAATAAGGTGATGCGGCCTATGCTGAGTCGGTTTGTGCCATGGAGGAGTTGAAATTTTACAAGGATAATGTTGATCCGGCAGACATGACTCCGTTGAAAAAGCTAACTACGGAGCATGATCCGGCCCTGAAGTTTAAATCGGCTGCTGAGACTAAGCTTGTTGACTTCATACCTGGCGATTCGTCCAAGCAGTTCAACATCAGTGCAAACTTGGATCCGAAATAGGAAAGCGCGCTCATCAAGTTCATCCGTGAGAATCGGGACATCTTTGCGTGGAAGCCTTCTAACATGCCAGGTGTACCGAGAGAGCTCGCTGAGCACACCCTTAATGTTGATCCCAAGTATAAACCGGTGAAGCAGTTTCTCCGCCGGTTCAACGAAGAAAGACGTAAAGCTATTGGAGAGGAAGTAGCCATACTCTTAGCGGCTGGATTTATCGTTGAAGTTTTCCATCCTGAATGGTTGGCTAATCCGGTGCTGGTCCTTAAGAAGAACGGCACATGGCATATGTGTGTGGATTACACAGATCTCAACAAAGCTTGTCCAGCAGATCCTTTTGCCCTCCCCCGTATCGATCAAATTATTGATGCTACGGCGGGTTGTGAGCGTTTGAGTTTTTTGGATGCATATTCTGGTTACCATCAGATCAAAATGGCAGTTAAGGACCAGGATAAGACGGCCTTCATAACTCCCTTTGGAGCCTTCTGCTATGTGTCTATGCCCTTTGGGCTCAAGAGTGCCCAGGCGACTTATCAACGGTGTGTGCAGAATTGTCTTCATAAGCAAATCAGCCATAATGTTCATGCCTATGTGGATGATATTGTGGTCAAGTCAAGGAAGAAGGAGACTCTGGTTGACGATTTTAAGGAAACCTTTGATAACCTACGGACATACAAGATGATGCTCAATCCGGCCAAGTGCGTCTTTGGTGTACCGGCAGGCAAGTTATTGGGTTTTCTGGTATCTAACAGGGGCATTGAGGCTAATCCGGAAAAGATCACAGCTATCACCTCCTTGGCTAAACCAAAGTGTATCAATGACGTTCAACGCTTGGCAGGCCGGATTGCCGCGTTGAGCCGGTTTATCAGCTGCCTTGGTGAGAAGGCGATTCCTTTGTATCAGATGCTGAAGAAAACGGATAACTTCGTCTAGAGTTCTGCCACTGATGAAGCATTTGAGGACTTAAAGCGGCAGCTAGCAAATCCGCCTGTTCTTGCTGCTCCGGTTGACAAGGAACCATTGTTGTTATATGTGGCAGCCAACGCTCGAGCAGTCAACGTGGCTATTGTGGTGGAGCGCAAGGAGGCAGGCAAGGAATATCCGGTTCAACGTCCGGTTTACTATATCAGTGAGGTACTTATTGAATCCAAGCAAAGGTACCCGCATTGGTAGAAGTTGGTGTATGGAGTTTTCATGGCAAGCCGAAGCTTAAACAAAACTTCCAAGGTCATCCCATCACAGTGCTCAGCTCTGCTCCTTTGGGAGATATAATCCAGAACAGGGAAGCAACTGGCCAGATTGCCAAGTGGGCTATAGAGCTTGGGCCTCATGGGTTGAAATACATACCTCGGATGGCGGTCAAATCTCAAGCACTTGTGGATTTCATCAATGATTGGACAGAACTGCAAGCACCTGAAGAGAAGCTGGATCACACCTATTGGACTATTCATTTTGATGGGTCCAGGCAATTGGAGGGCTCCGGGGCTGGAGTCGTGTTAACTTCCCCACGAGGTTATAAGTTCCGTTATGTTCTCCGCTTAATGTTCCCTTGTACTAACAATGCAGCTGAGTATGAAAATTTACTCCATGGTCTTCAGATGGCTAAGGAAATGAATCTAAGCCGAGTTAAGTGCTTCGTGACTCGGACCTGGTGGCTCAAAAAGTGTCTAGCACTTGGGATTCCAAGGATCCGCTCATGGCAGCATATCGTCGTGAGGTGGATATTGTTGCAGGTCACTTCAAAGGTTATCAGGTGGATCACGTGGATCGACGGAAGAACGAAGCGGCGGACGCTTTGAGCCGATTGGGTTCTCAACGTAAATCGATCCCGCCTAATGTCTTCTTGGATGTTCTGCATAATCCGTCCGTCAGGCTCCCTGGTGAAGAGGATCTGGCTATTCCTGATCCGGAAGCTCAATTGGTGGCGGATCTTCATGTCATCCCGGATTGGACGATTCCTTATCTCGAGTACATGAACCGGGGCGAGTTACCAGAGGATGAGACTCTAGCCAGGCAGATAATTCGGCGGTCCAAGTCCATGACTATTATCAATGGAGAGCTGCATCATTGCAGTGTGTCAGGGGCATTTCAACGTTGTGTGTCTCCTGAGGAAGGCTGTGAAATTTTACGCGAGATCCACGAAGGAGATTGTGGTCAGCACGCCGGTTCAAAATCTTTGGTGGCTAAGGCGTTTCGCCATGGTTTCTATTGGTTGACTGCTCATGCTGATGCGGAGGACCTGGTCATACGATGTGATGGCTACCAGAAGTTCTCAAGACGCGCTCATGTACCGGCCCAAGAATTGAGGATGATTCCAATTACTTGGCCGTTTGCAACTTGGGGGCTGGATATGGTTGGGCCTTTCAAGAGGTCCAAAGACAAGAAGACCCACCTTCTGGTGGCGGTTGACAAGTTCACAAAGTGGGTGAGGCAGAGCCCGTTAGCAAATGTGACGCGGCCACGGCGGTTCAATTCATCAAAAAGGTGATTTTCCGGTTTGGCTTTCCACATAGCATTATCATTGACAACGGTACCAATCTATCCAAGGGTGCCATGACAAAGTTCTGTCAACGTGAGCACATCCGGCTTGATGTCTCATCAGTGGCTCACCCACAGTCCAATGGTCAAGCAGAGAGGGCCAATCAAGAGATTTTGCGATGCATCAAACCCCGTCTTATGGTTCCTTTGCAGCGGACGCCGGGTTGTTGGGTTGAGGAGCTACCTTCTGTGTTATGGAGCATCAACACCACACCCAACAGATCGACAGGGTACACGCCGTTCTTCATGGTTTATGGAGCGGAGGCGGTTCTTCCCAATGAGATTCGTCATGATTCACCCTGCGTAGAGACATATGTTGAAGCGGACAATGAGAAGGCACGACAAGAAGCTCTTGACCTATTGGATGAGGAGCGTGACATAGCGGCTGCCCGTTCGGTGATTTACCAGCAAGATCTGCGTCGTTATCACAGCCGCCGGGTTAGAACCAGAACCTTTCAAGAAGGAGATTTGGTGCTTCAGCTCATCCAAGATCAGACGGATATGCACAAGTTATCCCCACCTTGGGAAGGACCTTTTGTGGTTAGCAAGAATCTGCACAATGGGTCATACTACCTCATTGATGTTTGAGAGCGCAAAGACTCACATAAATCGGAGGAGGAGACCAACCGGCCGTGGAATATTGCTCATCTTTGGCCTTACTATACTTGAGTTATAGGCTCTACTTATGTACATATTATGACAATGTATATATTATGATCAATACGATAAACCGGAACCTCAGCTAAAGCAGGGTCTCTGTTATTTTTACATCATGTGTGGTTACACGGAGCTTCTGTCTTTAAAGCGGCGCCCGGTTTACCCCTTGAGTTAGCTTCTCAAAAGCTTTATATTATATCACTTGGGGGCTTGGTCGCGTCCGAACCATAGCAACACCTTTTGATAGGCGCAAAGCCACAACATCACTTGGGGACTTGGTCACGTCTGAACCATAGTCACGCCTCTTGATCGGCCTAGTGCCACAACATCACTTGGGGGCTTGGTCGAACCCGAACCATAGCTACACCTCTTGATCGGCGTAATGCCAATGCATCATTTGGGGACCTGGCTGACTCGAACTATAGATACGCCTTTTGGGGGCTTGGTCGTGTCCGACCATGGTAATGCTTCTTGATCGGCTCAAAGCCTCATTTGCAATGGTTTTATCTTTGCCTTTGCTTGAATTCTGTTTTCTCTTTTTTAAACCATTTCTTTTGTTGCGTTTTCAAACCGACATTATTAAACCGGCTCGACTGTCAATTACAAATTGACGAAACACGGTCAAATCTTAATCCGGAGACTATTTGCCCGGTTTGATTTTCTGTTACCATCATATAATGGAGTAAACCGGTGTTTATCATAACCCAGAACGGTTTACATGGTAAATCGATCTTATATTAACAAGAGCTATTTTCTCCTCCAAAGTTTGGGTTATCAGCCCAGCTACAAGGTTGGTCAGCGAACATCATGCCCAACAATGGCAGGTATTGTATACTTCCATATTTGGCTATATATTATAACCTAAATTATCATCTTTGGTTTTATATATATGGGTATCATGACCCGCCCGGTGGTAAACCGCCAGGGCGTTTTAAGCCTCTTGATTGCAGAAACAGTTTGAATAAAGTATGAATCATACAAGCATCAATTGAAGATAAAAATGCACGAAGGCATAGAAGACCAAGTATATCAACTAGCCTATTACAAGGCGTTCCAGTGCCCAAACAAGATCATTGTTTTTTACATGTCACAGCATGTAGTGGTTTAAACCGGCCTCCGGTTCACGCTTGGTCACCGGCTTGCCCTGACGGTTGCGGATCATCGTGTGCCGGTTCAGCTTCTTCCTCCCTACCCAGCGGCTGGAAATCAACAGTTGCCCAGTCGATTCCAGTTAACGCTTGAAACACGGCTTCATCACTGATCAGCAACGATGGTTCAATATCAGGAGCGTAAGTATGCTTACGAGTTGGTGGTATAAGGTTCTCAGCTCCAGGAATTGGTGCCGCAACTCGCTTGTTTTGATTATCATATTGGGCTTGATAGTGGGACAGATCTGCCTCTTCAACCAGTTGACAAGCCAGAGGGCGCACTTCCCGATCTATGGCTCGGAGATCCTCTTCATCAAACTCTGTCCCGTCTTCTTTCAAGCTGGGGTAGCCTTGGGCCGCTTCAACAGGATCAAAGTCAGGCACCCACGCTTTTGCCCGGATTAGGGCGTTCAAAGCACCCGTTCTAGCAGCAGATTTCTTCAGCTCTTCAACCCGGGAAGGGAGCATAGATAACCTTTCAAGGGTATCCTTGATTAAAGTGGGTGGCGGATTGTTGTGGGAAGTAGTGTAGATTATCCTTTGTGCACCAGAGTACAGTTGCTCTATCAGAGTATAGGCAGCTTTTAACTTCTTCCGCACATCCGATCCCAAGTGGCCGATACGAGTTCCTGTATCATTGCAAGGGTTAGTAAACCGGAAGCTACATGAAAAGGTCTACTCAATTCGGAAAACAAGGATACTTACCAAATACAGCTGCAGTCATGGCATGAACTTGTCATTTCACACTGGTCAATTCATCAACCACCGGCTTAAGAGCGGCTTCAGCTTTTTCAGCCCTTTGCGTTAAAGCGGATTTCCCCGACGCCCAATCCGCCCGCTCTTTCTTGAAGCCTTCTTTAAGTTTTTCCATAGCGCTCAAAGCGCTGGTTGGTTCTTCCTTTGCCCTGGAGATTTCTGCCTATTGCGACTTAAGATTCTCCTACAGATCAGCGGTTTGACTTTCTCTCTTGCTCAGCTGAGCCTGTACAGAGATAGTTACATGACGAAATGATTGTACAAAGTTGAAGTACCAACCACATAACAAGTTATATCCTTGGTACTTGGGGGCTAATGCATATTTGCTCTTCATCGTACAGTTTCTACAAAGTCCCAAGTTCAATACAAGTATTCAACTTGGCACTTGGGGGCTAATGGCTATTTGTTCAAAGACTACTGATACATCAATTTTTATTCTTTAAAGTCCCGGTTTAACTTCGTAAAGTTGAACCGACCCTTGGAGGCTACGTCAGCAAAGTTCAGATGGATTGAGGTCCAAATTGAATATTTACTAAAGTCCCGGTTTAATTTGATATCTTAAACCGTCACTTGGGGGCTATTGGAGTTGATAAATTTACCAAATAAATACAAGAAGGGAAGCATACAGGGAGTTACCTCATATTTCTCCTTCATCATATTGACTAGACCGGCTTCATAGTCGCGGCTGGTGTACAGCCGGCTCAGATAGCCGGAATGGAGATCTTCAGCGTTCAGATCGGCGTATGTTGATAAATCGGCACTCCATTTGCCTTTGCCAACCACAGAGAATTCATGTTTTGCAGTATGTTTTGACAAGACAACAGGATTACCCGGTTCAGTATGACCAAAGCCAGTAATAAGCACATCATCATCTTTTTCTTCAGCGGCACGTATTGGGGTCGCCGGTTTGTCAGTATTTTTTGCTGGGCTTGCCGGTATATCAGTCGCTATAGAGCTGGTCGGCTAATTAACAGGACCTGTGGTGTCAACTTCTGCTTGTTCAGCAACAAGGTCATGATCTTGTGGTGGTGGGTCATTCAACACGTCATCAAGGTTGGCCTCTTCAGGGTTTGGTATTCCCTCCGGTTCAGCAGCTGTATTTTCTTCTGCTGTTTTGTTTAGGCGAGCTTTCTTGCTTGGTCTGGGCTTGGCTCTGATAAAAGTTAAGAAGGATCAGTACAACATATGATAAAATAATATGACAAAGATAAGGCAAGTGAACAACTTACCCAAGCACCGTTTTAAGCGGTGGAAGCTTTGTGACTGATGACTCGCCAGAGGATGAATGAGAAGTGCCCTGATAATTGGAATCAGACGGATTAAGAGGTTGATGAAAACAACCCGCTTTAGGGCATGCAGTGACAAGAGAGTAGAGACCGCTGAACGGTGTTTCCGAACCGGACTATTCGGTAAACCGGCGGAGGTAACTACCTGGCCGCTGTGCTGGGTTGTGCGGCGAGCCTCGTGTTGTTGTGTCTTCACAAGAAAGTTTGATCCAAATAAGCAAGAGGATGAGAAAATTTAACTTTCCGGTTTGCCCGACGGATTTTTAGTGAAGGCAAAGGGTTTGAATTGGAGGAAAGGGCGATTACCTCTACAACATCGGCGTGACTGACTTCAGCGTCGTCCTGGTAATAATCATCATCAATAAGGCGTATGAAAAATAAACCAAGTGAGTCAAGTTCTACCTCAAGATCCGGGTTACCCACGTCTTCGTCAGCCGGTGGATCGGAGGATGCAGTAGTTCTCTTCCTATTAGCAGGCTTCTTCACAGCTTTGGTCTTTTGCCAGGTTGGCTTCGTCAGTTTATCTTGTGGAGGTTTCTTGCTCCAGAACGGATCATCGCCCTATCAAAAATAGAGGCATTTTCAGATAACATTTGAACAGAAGCAATTTCAGCTATGCAGACGGTATGATTCTTACCGCTGGCGGTTTGTTGATGGCGCAAAAGGGGAGTAGGCTGGTTTGAGCATAGATGTCCTCCAGTTCATTCAACATCTTTTTCACAGCCTCAGTAACTTCATCGTCTGTAAGCTGGATGTCAGTATGCCGCTGAGGATCTTTTACATCTCCAGTATACTCACACATCAAACCAGGGTGCTAGCTTAAGGGAAGTATGCTCCAAGATATCTAGCAGCGAGCAAAGTCAACACCTGTCAACCCGTTTTCCATGAAGTCCCTAAGTTTAGATAGTTGAGGAGAGTATTTGATTCTCTTTTTAGCAGTCAACCTCTGAGGAAAGGGGTGTGTGTTGCTCAGACATTCCGGACGGTAACCCGGCAAGGGATTTTCTTCAGAAGGGGAGGTGTCTTTGCAGTAAAACCATGTCTGATTCCATCCTTTGGGGTGGCTATGAAGTTTGGCATGAGGGAAGGTGACTTCTTTCCTTTTTTGAATCGCCATACCACCCAATTCTATGTTGGGTCCATCTGTGAATTCAGTACGACGGTTCAGGTGAAAGCAATCCCGAAATAGCTCTACTGCAGGTTCCTCCTGAAGGTACACCTCACAGAACACTTGAAAGTGACAGATATTGGTGACGGAGTTGGGACCGATATCTTGTGGACGTAGTTGGAAGTTGGCTAGGACATCCCAGAATTTTTTTGAATCGGGAGGGTTGAAGCCCCGACTTAAATGATTAGCAAAAAAAATGACTTCTCCATCTTTGGGTGTAGGAGGACATTCCGGGCCAGGGACCCTCCAGTGAATGGCGTCTTTCTTACTTAAAGCGCCCGTTTTGACCAGATTGTTCAGCTGACCTTCAGTCACTCGAGAAGGAACCCAGTTGCACCCATACGCTTGTTTGGCCATGGCAGGATCTACAATGCAATATTTGCCGGTTCAAGAACACGTTGGACAAATCTATAATGATGCATATTTGCTGAACCGGGGTCAGCTATCTACAAACCGGAATTCAACAATGAAGTAACGCCCTAGTAAAGGGTTTGGCGGTTCAACAAGGGGACTAATGGTATATACCGGTTTGTCATTTTTTCTACAAAAGTTAAACCGCCTAGTCTAAGCATCGAAGAGTCAAGACTACAAATGAGTAAGTGAATGAAAACAGGTTTCACAAGATTATGTTATGATTTTGGATCTAAGGCATGTCAGAAAAGGGAAATATATTAAAAACCTAAAAAGCAGTACCGGACCAATGAGCAAAGGTTCAGATAAGATCTACTGTTTTGAGATGTGTAAATGAGAACAGAGGCTAAAGGCTACCGCTATACAGAGCAGATATTCAGGAGTTATCAGAATTATCATATGAACAAAGATCTCCATTGATGAACACCAAAGAACTTGATAACCCTAGAACAGATCTATGGCGGAAAGGGCAGAGAACTTACCGGAGATGAGGAAGAAGCGGAAGAGTGCCGCAGTGTTCTGGTGCGTTCAGGGTGATGCAGCGGCCAAGGTTGGAGCAGAGATGATGGTCGACGGTTGACGGTGGCGGCGGAGCTCCAGAAGCTGAGCGGCGCAAGGAGGACGACGCGAAGAGGCACGAGGGGAAAAAAGAAAATGACTCTTAGGCTCTGTTTATAAAGGCATGAGATAAGCATCAGGCGCGAAAATCAAGGGGCCGCGAATTTGGAAGTGAGGCGCAGCTGTCGCCTCGATTGTCGAGGACCCATTAATGAAAATGTGTCATACAGTTTTTAAACAGATGACGTCACAGCGGTTCACCATGATCTGAGAAGATGACGTCACGGCGGTTTATCAAATTATGAGAAGATGTTGAAGACGAAGCTTTTTACTAAGGATTGACATGAACCTGTTCAAATCAATCTAGGGCCTAATGTTGGGGATCTTACTACTGGGCGTAAACCGGCCAGGAGAGGCCGGGTTAACTTCATCAGTAGTTATTATACTTGAAGCCCAAGAAGACAGACAGTGACGCTGTGTAGAGGCCTGTCGGTGTCAAAACCGGCGGATCTCGGGTATGGGGTCCTGAACTGTGCATCTAGGCGGATGGTAACAGGAGACAAGGGACACAATGTTTTACCCAGGTTTGGGCCCTCTTGATGGAGGTAAAACCCTACGTCCTGCTTGATTAATATTGATGATATGGGTAGTACAAGAGTAGATCTACCACGAGATTAAGGAGGCTAAACCCTAGAAGCTAGCCTATGGTATGATTGTTGTTCTGTCCTATGGACTAAAACCCTCTGGTTTATATAGACACCGAAGAGGGTTAGGGTTACATAGAGTCGGTTACAATGGTAGGAGATCTACATATCCGTATCGCCAAGCTTGCCTTCCACGCCAAGGAAAGTCCCTTCCGGACACGGGACGAAGTCTTCAATCTTGTATCTTCATAGTCCAGGAGTCCGGCTGAAGGTATAGTCCGGCTATCCGAACACCCCCTAATCCGGGACTCCCTTAGTAGCCCCCGAACCAGGCTTCAATGACGATGAGTCCGGCGCGTAGATTGTCTTCGGCATTGCAAGGCGGGTTCTCCTCCAAATTCCGTGTACCTGTTGAATAAAGTCTGGTTTCTTGTAAGCGTTGCGCTCCTTGGCTTCTACGCCCAATAACGGCCATCTCCCCCGTGTCAAACGAATACGAAAAGTCTGGGTGTTTTTACATTCACACCCCTAGCCGCGTAAATGAGCCGCCTATTTGAGGGGACGTGGATTTAGATCCAAACCACACCTTCTCCCGTCCGTGAGTGTTTACCAGAGCGCATCCGACAAAGGTCCATTCCACCATGGCCAGCCATCGCAACTCCTCCTCTCGCCCTTCCGGCCCTCATCCTGGAGATTGGGAGAGATGCTCCATCCCGCATAGCGAGCTAGTGACGCTCCAGACTAAGGGATTTCTCCCTCCGGCCTATATGGTCCCGGTTCGAGCCGGTCTTGCCACCTATAATGGCGGAGAGCAAGTGGAGAATGCCCCTAATCCCTCCAAAGGAGAGCGGGTATGCCTTGTCCCTTATTTAATAAGAGAGCTCGGATTTCCAATCCATCCGTTTCTCCAGGGGCTCCTGGAGTTCTATGGCCTCCAGCTACACAATCTTACGCCTGCCTCCGTATTGCATATCGCGGGCTTCGTAGCCCTCTGCGAGCTGTTTTTGGGTGTTGAGGCTCATTTCGGGCTTTGGAAGAGGCTGTTCTGCCTGGTGCCCGGTTCTCGGGAGGGGTCAATATATCAAGTGGGCGGAGCCGAAGTGTGGCGCATCGCCGGGACCCGATATCTATCCGGAACCCCAAAGAAGGCGTCCGAGAATTGGCCTTCGAAATGGTTTTATATAGAGGACGTCCCGCTGTCGGACCCTGTTCGGATCGGCCTTCCTGAGTTCGACACTGCTCCCCTGAAGAAGCGCCTAAGTTGGCGTCCACGGAGCCCTCAGAGGGAAAGTGACAAGGACGTCCTTTACCTAATGGGCCGGATAAGATTATTAGCTCATTCCGGACTAACCATGATAGGAGTCATGGCCGCATGCATCATGCGGGGGGTGCAACCGCTTCAGTATAGAGGCCACCCCATGTGGGACTTCAACGAGGAGGATGATGCCACCAGTCACGGTCGTAAGGGACCGGATTCGGCTGCCTCCCTGACAAAGATCTTGTCCGCTTTGTACAAGGGAGAAGAGGAGGAATTTCTCCGCGTCAACCCACAGGGCGGATTTACTATGTACAATCCTCCGAGTTGGGTAAGTGGACACTTTTACTTGCCCATCCATTTTATATTCCCATTGTTTAAGTGTACAGTCTAACGACTTCAACGTAGGAACTGCGCCAGGCTGTAAAAGAAATAAACAACCCTCCTCCACAGCCCGAGGATCCGGGACGGTCCCTCGACCCGGCCTCCCAAGAGGATCCGGACTTATCTGTGGAGCTGATTGATGGAGTGTTCCATCAATTAAGCAAGGACAACGCCTTGGTGGCCATTACGGCCAATTACCCAGGGCTAATCCCGGCCTCCCAGGTAACTGAGATCGAAGTCCCAGTACCCCGAAAAGGGGTCCACCCTCTCATGTTTTCAGTTTCCTGATTACAACCGCGCTTTGCAGGGGAGGTTTTTGAGACGGGAGGCCGAACCCGCAGCGACGAGCCAACAAGGGGCTGCAGGGCCCCGTGGGCAGAAAAGAGGTGTAGTCCGGAGCGAGGCATCAGTGCAAAGGTATAGCGCGCCTTCTTATCCTAGGTGTTATACCTTCAAGGCATATTAACACTCGTGCTCTCTTTAGGACAAAGAGACCTCGCCGGACTATATCCGGAGAGGCTGCCAATTGCGCCTCCACCAGCCAGGCTCCAAAGCCTGGTCCGGAGGCGGAGGCGAACATGAGGCACGCACCGGACGCTCCTCCGACGGAGGATGTGGACAGGTTGTCTGCCACTAATTCGGAGGTGGAGAGTGCCCTGAACCACAGGTGTCACCGGACAGTTCTCCGCGACTCTTGTTTCTCCCTAGAGGCGTTGGATGCCTTCAATTCGGGAGATGCATACCTCCGTGCCGCTCAAAATGGTCTAGCCAGAGCCATGGAGCAATATGTAAAAGACATAAGGGTGAGAAATTTTAATGGTTATATATATCAGTAGCCCCCGAGACTTGAAGCAGTTAAAAGAACTGATTTAAGGATCATTTGATAATGCAGGGTCTTGCGGAAAAGAATACCCAACTGTCCCAGGAGCTAGAAGAGTGCAAAGACCAACTTGAGGCCGCACTAGCCGCGACAGGGGATCCCAAGGAGACCCCCGTTGGTAATATATACTTTCAATATATAAGTATTTTTTGATGTGCGGCGTGTGTGCAAATCTGACAAACGAAATTGCAGACGGCGCCGGATTAGATCCGGAAAGGCAACAACTCTTACGCGAGTTAAAGGCTGGTGAGAGCATGCTGACAAGGGTGAGGCGAGAGAAGAATGATCTCCAAGATGCCAACACCAAGCTGGGAGTTGAACTGAAAGATGTTCGTGCCCAGCTGTCAGACTCCGTTAAGGAGAATCAGCGGCTTCGGCGCGGCATATTTAGTAAGTGCTTGAGCGAACCTTTGAAAAAAATTCGGCGAAGAAGTCGACTAACTGAGTAATGTCTGTAGGTGTGCTAACAGGTCGTCCTGCAGAGGAGATGCCCGGTTCTACGGGTGACATTCCCGAGCTCTTGCAACTGCACGAGCGAGTTCGGCAGGTGATGCAAGGCGTCGCCCAGGCCTTGTGGCCATCCATCTCCATGCCCGAAGGCCTTGGAGAGCTTGCAGAGAAGCTGAAGGGAGCGCGGCGGCGCTTCTGATTGTGGAAGATATCGGCCTGCCGTCAAGGCACTAGGGAGGCCTGGGCCATGGTGAAGACGCGGTACACGAAGGCTGACCCCAACCACATGGCCGAGGTCGGACCTGTGGGGCCCGATGGGAAGGAGATCCCTGTAAGCTTAGTATACGGCCAAGTAGAATTGGCCGTGAAGTACTCCCAGCAGGATTGTAAACTAGATAGCCTGTTAGATGGTATTGAAGAGGACTTCAATCAGTCAAAATGACTATGTAATTTTCATTGACATTTGGAATGCCTTCTAGCCGGATTGTAGATCGTTTGTCATGGCCGACCTTTTCGCTTCAACCTCGGGACCTGACGGTCTGGAGTGTGTCCGAATACCCTAGCGGTTATATAAGAACCAGGGTATGCATGGAGACCAGGCGTAGGGGTCATTAGTGCTTGAACAGACAAGTGCCCAACTAGTTATGTTATATTACATGGTTAGTAAGAAACATCTTCCAGGGAGAATAGTTCCGTTAAGGGTTCCTTTCCCTGGGAGGCATGCCCTAAAGTGCATGTCCATTCTGCGAAAAAGACGCAGGAAAAAGCATCTGGGGGCGCATAAATAAATAAGTGAAAAGATCATATTTTAGGTCACCGACCGAATATTCCCTTAATAACGCTAGCTTTCGGCTTCACCCAGTCTGAGGTACACATCTGGCTGACCCGGCAGTAACAATCGCAGAGGTGCTCCCTTTACCACCTAGCCGAATAATGGGGAACGTAGGGGTAAGCACAGGAGCCAGGCAACCCAGCTTGGCCAAAACTTAAGTCATATCGATGCATATAATGGTGAGATAAAAGGTACATGCGGAAGTGTAACACATGCGTTGGGCATAAAGCCCGTATAAATAAGCTTCTGTTAAAAGAAGCCCCCAGGTTTAATGAGTGCGAATAGCACGTCATTTGATGAGCCTTTAAAGGCTATAAGAGAAAGGGAGGGGAGAAGGAGAGAAATGTAAGACAGATAGTATATAAAAAATGGACAGAGGAAGGAGACGAACACAGAGTCCGGCGCTAGGCATAGAATCTTCGGAGACGGGCTACGTTCCATGGGTTCGGCTCGAGTCGGTTATCCGATGCATCTCGCAGGCGGTACGCTCCACCAGTAAGGACTTGGTCAATTATGAAGGGACCTTCCCACTTGGGCTTGAGTTTGTTCTTTTTCTTGTCCGGCAGGCGTAGAACTAATTTGCCAACATTGTAATTTTTGGCCCGTACTTCTCTGCTTTGGTATCTTCGAGCCTGCTGTTGATAGAATGCGGAACAGGCCTTTGCCACGTCACACTCCTCCTCCAATGCGTCCAAACTGTCTTGCCGATCGAGCTCGACTTCTCTTGCTTTGTACATGCGCACTCGAGGTAAGTCATGAATTATGTCGCAAGGCAAAACTGCCTCTGCGCCGTACACCATGAAGAATGGTGTGTATCCGGTGGTGTGATTCGGCGTGGTCCGCAGCCCCCAGAGTACGGAGTCGAGCTCCTCTACCCAGTGCGTGTTAGATTCCTTGAGGGACCGCACTAATCTGGGTTTGATGCCGCTCATGATAAGACCATTTGCACGTTTGACCTGGCCGTTAGTTTGTGGGTGATAGACGGAAGCATAATCGAGCTTGATGCCCATGTTTTTGCACCAGAGTCTTACCTCGTCGGCCGTAAAGTTCGTGCCATTATCAGTGATGATGCTGTGGGGGACGCCGTAATGGTGTACAACCCCGGATATAAAGTCTATCACCGGTCCGGATTCGGCCGTCTTGACAGGCTTGTCTTCTATCCATTTGGTGAACTTATCCACCATGACCAGTAAGTATTTTTTCTTGTGGGTTCCGCCTCTAAGGGGTCCAACCATGTCAAGCCCCCAGACCGCGAAGGGCCAAGCGATGGGGATAGTTTGGAGGGCGGTGGGTGGCATATGGCTTTGGTTTGCAAAAAGCTGGCAACCGACGCGTCGTTGGACTAAGTCCTGAGCGTTTGCCCAGGCCGTCGGCCAATAAAAGCCTGTACGGAAAGCTTTGCTTACGAGGGACCGAGCTACAGCGTGATGACCACCGAGTCCTGCGTGAATTTCGGCCAGCAGGTTCCGCCCTTCCTCTTCGGAGATGCACCTTTGAAGGACTCCGGTAGTGCTTTTCTTATAAAGCTCTCCCTCATGGACTTTATAGGCTTTAGATTGCCGCACTATGCAGCGTGCCTCGTTTTGGTCCTCTAGGAGTTCCTGCCTAGTAAGGTAGGCTAGGAATGGTTCTGTCCACGGGGCGATGACGGCCATTATTGCGTGGGCTGAAGGTGTGATTTCATTGGCAGAGCCTCCAATTATGTCAGATTGTTCGGTGTCGGGCAGTACGGTTGGGTCCGGGCTGTTATTGGTCGGCTCCCCTTCCCATACTACGGATGGCTTGAACAGCCTTTCCAAGAAGATGTTGGAGGGGGGGACTACATCGCGTTTTGCGCCGATGCGTGCCAGGACATCTGCCGCCTGATTATTTTCCCGGGCTATATGGTGAAATTCAAGCCCTTCGAACCGAGCTGACATTTTTAAGACAACGTTGCGGTAAGCTGCCATTTTTGGATCCTTGGCATCGAAATCTCCATTTATTTGGGATATCGCGAGGTTCGAATCCCTGCGCACCTCTAGGCGTTGAATGCCCATGGATACTGCCATCCGGAGACCATGTAAAAGGGCCTCGTATTCGGCTGCATTGTTGGAGTCTGTGTACATAATCTGGAGTATATATTGAACTGTGTCTCCTGTGGGGGACGTCAAAACGACGCCGGCCCCTAGACCGGCCAACATCTTGGAGTCGTCGAAATGCATGAACCAATTTGAATATGTGCCGTACTCTTTAGGGAGTTCGGCCTCCGTCCATTCTGCGACGAAGTCGGCCAAAACTTGCGACTTGATAGCTCGCCATGGCTTATAGGTTATGTCGAACGGGAGGAGCTCAATGGCCCATTTTGCAATCCGGCCCGTTACGTCATGGTTGTTTATAATATCGTTAAGTGGTACTTCCGAGGCTACCGTTATTAAACACTCTTCAAAGTAGTGTCGCAGCTTCCGGGATGCCATGAATACCGCGTACGCAATCTTTTGATAATGCGGGTACCGTGATTTGCACGGAGTGAGGACAGTGGACACATAATAGACCGGTTTTTGAAGGGGGAATTTGTGTCCGTCTGTTTCTCGTTCGACGACGAGCATTGTGCTTACGACCTGATGTGTTGCTGCAATGTACAATAGCATTGGTTCGCCAATGTTTGGTGCGGCCAGGACTGGGTTTGTTGCCAATATGGCTTTTATTTCGTCGAGTCCGGCCGTGGCTGCATCCGTCCACTCAAAGTGTTCGGTGCGCCGAAGGAGGCGGTAGAGGGGTAGTGCCTTTTCTCCCAAGCGGGAGATAAAGCGGCTTAGAGCCGCCACGCATCCGGTTAATTTTTGTATTTGTTTGAGGTCCTTTGGGATATCCAATTGTGACAGAGCTCGGATCTTGGCTGGATTTGCTTCAATTCCTCTACCGGATACAATGAAGCCCAAGAGCTTTCCGGCTGGAACGCCGAAAACGCAATTTTCCGGGTTGAGCTTGATGTCGTATGTTCGGTGGTTATCAAATGTGAGCCTCAAGTCGTCTACTAGAGATTCGACATGTCTTGTTTTGACGACCACATCATCTACATATGCCTCCACTGTTTTGCCGATCTGGTTTGCCAGACATGTCTGAATCATGCGCTGATACGTTGCACCGGCGTTTTTGAGCCCGAAGGGCATTGTGTTGAAGCAGAATGGGCCGTATGGCGTGATGAATGCCGTTGCGGCTTGGTCTGACTCTGCCATCTTGATTTGATGGTAGCCGTAATATGCGTCGAGGAAACACAATGAATCGTGTCCTGCGGTAGCGTCGATAATTTGATCAATGCGGGGGAGGGGGAAGGGATCCTTTGGGCAAGCCTTGTTAAGGTCTTCAAAATCAACGCATAGGCGCCAGAATTTGTCCTTCTTTGGTACCATCACCAAGTTTGCTAGCCAGTCCGGATGTTTTATATCTCTGATGAATCCGGCCTCCAATAGCTTGGCTAGCTCTTCTCCCAGGGCCTGTCTCTTAGGTTCGGAAAAACGCCGAAGAGCTTGTTTGACAGGTTTGAATCCTTTTAGGATATTTAAGCTATGCTCGGCCAGCCTGCGTGGGATTCCTGGCATGTCTGAAGGGTGCCAGGCGAAGATGTCCTAGTTTTCACGTAGGAACTCTAGCAGTGCGGCGTCTACATCAGGGTTTAATTGTGCCCCGATAGAAGCTGTTTTATTGGGGTCCGTTGGATGGACCTGGAATTTGACTATTTCGTCCGCTGGTTTAAAGGAGGTGGACTTGGATCTTTTGTCGAGTATCACATCGTCCCTGTTCACCGTGGAGCGCAGCGCACTCAGTTCCTCAGCCGCTAGGGCTTTGGATAGTGCCTCAAGGGCCAGTGCGGCTGTCTTGTTTTCGGCGCGGAGTGCTATGTCCGGATCACTAGCGAGAGTGATAATTCCGTTCGGCCTGGGCATCTTGAGCTTCATGTACCCGTAATGGGGTATTGCTTGGAAGGTCGTAAACGCTTCCCGCCCTAGCATGGCATGGTATCCGCTGCTGAACGGGGCCACATGGAACGTGATCTCTTCGGACCTGTAATTATCCGGCGTGCTGAACACCACATCTAGTGTGATTTTTCGTGTATAGCGCGCTTCCCGACTAGGGATTATTCCTCTAAAGGTTGTACTGCTTCGCTTAATGCGGTTCCAGTTTATTTCCATTTTTTGAAGGGTTTCCTCATAAATGAGGTTCAATCCGCTGCCTCCATCCATGAGTACCTTGGTGAGGCGAAAGCCGTCCACTATTGGACTGAGGACCAATGCGGCTAGTGCTCGGGCTGTTCGGAATTTAGGTTCATCACTAGCATTAAAAGTAATAGCCGTGTCACTCCATGGGTTTATTGTTGCTACTTGGTAGACTTCGGCAAGGCTGCGGAGTGTTCTTTTTCGCATACTATTTGATGCGAAAGTCTCGAAGACTGTTAATACGGTATTGGTGTCCCTGGGGTGGCTTTCTGTGGCCTTCGGAATTAGGAGATCTTTGCCAATTTTGGCCACCTGCCGGAGTATCCAACATGCTCTAAGGCTGTGAGTTGGTGTGGCGCCCTCTGTACTGTGAATTTTACAGGGTCCATTAAGCCATCCTTCCAGTACGGTTCCATGCCCTGTAGAGGGTTTTTGCTTTTTGGTGTTTGACCCGGGTGTCTGGCGATGATGCACCCTTTTATTTCGAACTGGGTTTGTATTCTGGGCCGGATCGTCCCAAAATTTTATTTCGGTTTTCCAGGCGCTTTCCATCGCACAGTACTTTCGTACCATGGACGCCAAGTCAGCGAAGCGTGTAATATCACGACGACTTATGGCGTTGAGGATTCCCTTGTCCGTGCAATTAGTGCAGAAGATTGAGATTGCGTCTTCATCGCGACAGTCCTTTATCCTGTTTCTAACCAGGAGGAATCTGGCCGAGTAATGATGTACTGTTTCTTCGGGCTTTTGCCTGATTTGGGATAGATCGCATACGTTCGGGTGGGTGGAATTAAATCCGAAACCTCACCCAATTTGAGACTCAGAGGCCGAGGAGTTTCCGAACTAAAAAATTTGGATTCTTGGATGTTGTCAATGAATCTAGCCCATCGCCTGACTCTAAGTTCAGGTCTTGAGTGATATCCTCCCCTCCGCGGGTATCCGGCTTGGAGGGATCGGGAATCCGGACGTAGCTAGTCCTTAAGATAGATGAAGGGTCGCCGCACTGTCCCTCTATCACGGCAACGTGATGGGTGACTTGGGGAGAGTTAATCTCTCTCAGATCAGGTTTAAGCCCAATCTGGTCGTGATCCGTAGCGACTCCCAGGGCGGCGATGCGATCCAAGAGCTCGTTTATGGAGGAGAGCTCCATTGGATCTAACTGCTCGGCGAGTTTCGAGCTGACATGAAGATTGTTTTCGATGGCCCGAGAGGTCATCGTCGGCGCAGAAGCCGAACAGGCGGTCATAAGAAAACCACCTAGCCGGAGAGTTTGGCCGACAGCCAAAGCTCCCTTAGCAATGGTGCCATCTTTAAAGACGGAATGAGGCATCCTTCCTGATGGCGATGACACAGAGGAACTCTCAATGAAAGCACCAATGTCGGTGTCAAAACCGGCGGATCTCGGGTAGGGGGTCCCGAACTGTGCGTCTAGGCGGATGGTAACAGGAGGCAAGGGACACAATGTTTTACCCAGGTTTGGGCCCTCTTCATGGAGGTAAAACCCTACGTCCTGCTTGATTAATATTGATGATATGGGTAGTACAAGAGTAGATCTACCACGAGATCAAGGAGGCTAAACCCTAGAAGCTAGCCTATGGTATGATTGTTGTTCTGTCCTACGGACTAAAACCCTCTGGTTTATATAGACACCGGAGAGGGTTAGGGTTACGTAGAGTCGGTTACAATGGTAGGAGATCTACATATCCGCATCGCCAAGCTTGCCTTCCATGCCAAGGAAAGTCCCTTCCAGACACGGGACGAAGTCTTCAATCTTGTATCTTCATAGTCCAGGAGTCCGGCTGAAGGTATAGTCCGGCTATCCGAACACCCCCTAATCCGGGACTCCCTCAAGGCCCAAGGCCCAGAACCGGTTTAAGGCGTGTAGCTGTAAACCGACATTAATATGTAACTTGCAATGTAAGATAGAAAGAGTAGAGACCGAGCCGGACACGTTTATGAGTCGGCCTCGGGACTCTGTAAACCGGCGGGCATCAACCCATGTATAAATGGGGACGACCCGGCGGCGGTTCAGGACAACACACAACAACTCGAGACTTAGGCGAAGCATATTCGCTCCCTGGTCATCGAAACCCCATCAATTCCATCACAACTAGACGTAGGCTTTTACCTTCATCGAAGGGGCCGAACTAGTATAAACTCTCTTGCATCCCTTGTCCGCTTTAACCCCTTCAAGTTGACCCGTAGTGATGGCTCCATGACTAAGTCCTTTCAAGAGGATATCTGCCGTGACAAAACCACGACAATATCTGTGCTCAGACTACTCTCCGGCGGTGTTGCCTCTGAACTGCTACCATCTGGTAACATGGATGGAGCACTGCTTCCAGAAATAGATTCTGGGGTTGTACATTGTGTCCTAGTGTGAACGGCATCCTGAAAGGTTTCCGCTGGACATAAGTAAGAGATAGTTATCGCATGATCCAGGCAGTAAGCTTACATGGTAAACAACATACGAATTATTGCTGAGCATGGCAAGCTATATTTAATTGGTTTGAAGCAGCATCAGCCGAAAAGAAATTAAAATGGTAAGATGAAACTAGGGATGTAAGTGGCAAATAAACGACATCCGCCGGTCCCATCTAGTTAGTTGTTGCTAGCTCCCTGGTTCATTTTCCTTAAAAATTAAAAACTCTTTTGAACTATCATACCACTAGTGGACTTTAATCGGGATTAAACGGGACCCAGTTGACATCCCTAGTTGAAAGAGAGTGTACCACCGCTAAGTTGCCAAGGCTCTTAGCAGTTGAAATAATCTGAGAAAGCACTTAACAGTGTGGCCTCATATGAAATACGAGGACAGTCTTGTGATGAAGTTCATAGGAAAATTTAAGGACTCAAATGAACTAGGCATGCATTTCTTTACGATAGTACAACAGGCACTACTGACATATTGGCCAACTCAGGTATAGCGTAATAAGTAACAAACAAGCATTCGAATCAAGCAATACAGCAAAGCAGACAACTGAACTATTTGTTATTCTGTAGGATTACAGGTTGAGGGCACAAGCCAAGAAAGCAGCCCACACGCATTACATTTCACATGTACTAAAACACACTGGCTTACCATATGTTGATGTGAAGCCTCGCTGCTGTTGCAATGTTTTTGAAGATATTGTCAGCATCCCGTGCTTGCAAATCTACTTGTTGTAGCTTATTCTGCACCCTCTATTTAGGTAAAATTAATTTTAATCGCATGAGCTGGTTCGAATTGATCATCAATGGTTCATCTAAACTAATGAAAGAAGGGTGTGTGCATACACGACAATATATCTTCTTCCCTCTATTTTTATGCTTGTTCGAGGTGCCAGCCCCAAAAGAACAAATATTTTGCTTGCTGGGGTTGGCGGCTCCATAATTAATAGAAGCATCAAATTAGTCATGCAACTTGGGAAGATCAAGAACACACAAAAAAGTAATGAACAGAGGCTCGTAGCAGTGATGTAATAGCTAGCATCAGAAAATGTAGGGTAAAACAAACAAAAACCAGCGGAACCACATGCTAGTTTGCTGATGTGTAATTAAGCATAGAGAATACGAAGCAGTCTAATGGAACCAACAGGTGGCATCAGAACAACACCATTATCATAGATATAGCATGCAAGAAGTAAAATAGTAGGCAGTGATATCTAGGAAGTATAGTAATACTTAGGACAAAACTAAAGCATATTAACTGTATGTGCACTGGTATGTAATTTAGCACATGCAACATGTTCACTGCCAGAAGTATGGCCCTACAGGTGCAAGCAGAATAACGCGTCTCATGAAAAACTGAATGATGCCCTGAAGAAATTCAAAGGTGCGGTGCTTATGCTAAGAAAGTGAACGTAGGCGCCGGCCGTTGGATAATAGTACCTGATTCTCGGCGGCGTATGTGTATCGTTGGCATACTTGATAGCTAAGGTTCGTCGATGGTGCTTGTGTTGTGGTTGAGTTTGGGCCGGCTGTCGCCGTTCCTGAAGCGGCTCCAGTGCTACGGTTGCGGTGCCTGTCGACATACAAGAAAGCTCATCTGTGGTAAGTGAACAGTTGCACTATAAAGAGAAAAACCGAAGGAGTACATATTGAAATAACCTGATGAGGTTACGGTGTCGGTAAAGCAGGGCCGGTGGAGTTGAATATGGCGTCCGTGGAGCGGGTCCGGTGCAGTGGATGAAGGCTTTGGCGGGCGCGTTGTACAATGCTTTCGGTGAGGCGGATCTATTGCGGCGGACGAGGGCTTGTATGAAGGGCCAGCGAAGGGACAAACGAGGGAGTCAGTGAAGGGACTACACTGTGGTGGACGAGGGCGCCGGTTAAGCAGATCCGGTGCGGTGGACCATGATGGCGGTCAAGGAGATCTGGAGTGGTGTACAAGCCAGTCGCTGAAGCAGCTCCGGTGAAGTGGTGAGTTGGCAGTTGGGGGTTCCAAGGTGCGGAAGGTAGATCCGTCGGGGTGTGAGGTCCACCATTGCGGCGGAGGACTAGATTCGGCAGCTTGCCGTGGTTGGGGGGGGGGGTCGGGGAGAGGAAGGGGAGGGGCTCCAGGGGAAGAATGTTGGGGGCAAAGAGGGGAAAACAATGGAGTTATCAAAGCAGCCCTTTTCCGTTCATGTGGCAGGGGTAAAACAGGAATATCGCATGGCTAAACTTTCGGGCGCGAGATATTTCGATGTGAGCGGGAAGTTTGAAAGCTTTTGGCACCTGAAATTATATTCTGCTCTTGTACGGACGACTATGATATCATGGCCAAGAATTTGTTAGTTTTGCACGCAAAAAAAAGTGCAAGTTTTGAAAATCAATGTCTCCAACTCGAAACTTAGATTGTCCATTCAATTCAAATATGGATCATTGAGCTACTACAAGCAAATACCATCATATGGTCCAATTCAAATGAAATTCCAAATGTGTTTATCCTAAATATGATGACAAAAGCAAAAATGTGTATGTGTATGAATAAAGTGGATGATTATAAAGTTTGAACATGCCCATATGTGTATATCTCTAGGTTTGACATATGAATTTTAAATCACGAAATCCCGGCTTAAAAATGTACCTCCGTTTAAATGAATTACAAAAGCTAATGATGGAGTCGAATTCCAAAATTTCAATCTTAGGTTTGTAATTCTGGTACATCAATGTATATCACGCATGTTCAAAAGTATCGGTATCTCATAGTCCAAATTGTGAAACAAATTGAGCAATCTTGAGTGCACACACTATTGACCATGTATATCTCAATTACGCTAAAGTCCCTCAAATATAGACACCTCACTCTTTATCTGAAGCAAACCCCCCCTTGTCGCCCCCCCCACACACAAAAGTCGTTCTCTCCCCCAAACACCAACACACGAGCACATTAACTCCCCTCTCTCTTCTAAAGTCCGGACCCCAATATAGGTCTCTATCACTTTGTCTCTTGGGCATGCACACATCTCTTCCCCCACTCTCTAGCTAGGTCTCCCGGCATCTCTCTTTCCCAAGCACACGCATTATGTAGAGTGTATCTTTCCCATACACACAAAACGTCGCCCCCAAACGTCTATCTCCCTAGTTATGTGGTTCTCGCACACTCACCTCACACACCACCTCCACTGCAAAACAAGCACACTTTGTCTCGTTGTGCACCACTCTCCTCTTTCTATCTCTCCCACATGCGGACCCACCCCAGCTCCTCCCTGTATACATATATGTCGTGATTCTTTCCATAGCTCCCTAATGTATCATCGTTCTCGATCTCGCACATTGTTCTCTACACCATCTATTCTAGATCTCTCATGAAGTCCCTATCACACACACGATGACTCGCTTCCCTTGCGTCTTCGTACATAGGCCAATTTCAAACAACATCAACATTATCTCCCTATCTATATGCCATTTATGGACACAAATGCCCCCTCTCTCACCCCCTCTTCCTCTCTCTCTCTCTCTCTCTCTCTCTGTCGCTAGCTCTCTCTCTCTCTCTGTCGCTAGCTCTCTCTCTCTCTCTCGCTCCCCTCTCCCACACACAATTGTTGTCTCTTCCAAATAGTCTGCTCCCCCCGCCCGCACCCATGCTATCCCGCTACTACACATGTCACACCATTCCCCCTTCCCTTATACTAGGTTTACATCATTAGTGGTCTCTCTACTCCACATACACACACTCCCTCTCACACACAAACGCGTGCACAAACACACACAGACACGCACAAACACCCATTAATCTAGATCCTCATCTCTCCCCATGTCCGCATGTGTATCTCGCACACTCACTCTGTAATTATGTATATGTGTCTTCACGTCAACACAAAGCCCCATGTACATGTCTCTCTCTATCCTCCACACACATAGACACAAAGAATCTGTTATCATTGCCTCAGTCTCTAGACATATCACACACGCACACTGTCACTCTCTCTCTCGCAAACACGCTCAACAAGGGTTTCCCCGTGAATAACTTACCATCTATTCATCAACAGTCGTGGAAGTATGGCGAACACGAGACGTGAAAAAGAATAAATCTACACGTGCTTAGACCACCTAGTATGACTACTAGGACTAGAGCAAGCCAAAAAGCGCGACGCCGTCACCCCCTCCTTATCGGCGACGGGAAAACCTTTGTTTTACACAGTCAAGAAGTCATTGTGCTAAGGCCTCACATGCTGAGGCGTTGAATAGAATGTAGATGCTAGTTTACGGAAACAAGTATCGACAATACGTTTGTATCTCCATACTTATATTTCTTCTCTTATAAAAAACCGAGTTGGTGATGATGGTACGCGTTCCATCTTGCAATATAGACCGTCCAATCTATATCCGACTGATGGAAGTTAAACTAAAAGATACCTGCACCCCTCTCCACATTTGCAGACAAGGCCTTCCCTCGTTCATTCTTATCTCCAACAACCTCACTATTGAGCAATTAAGAAAGGAAGCCTCTGGAACAAACTGGCCTGGTGGCCGCTGCCGGCGTCATCAATCCCCATGCCTCTGCTCAGTCCGACCACCGATCACCACCACGCCCCACTCCTCTTCACCTTATCTCCTATTTCTCGAGATACCATTAGTTTTTACACATGGAATTACTCCCACATGGGTCAATCACAACGAGTGTTTTTATAAAAAAAAATGCATCTTGATGTTCCGTGCAATGCACAGATCTGGCAAGTACTCCTACAGAAGACTAAGTTGGTGATGATGGTGTGTCTGCCATCCGTCGTTTGTGACCATTAGATCTACATCTAACGACTGTGAGGTAAGTTGTTGCCTTTTCTCACAAACATCCCACTTGTCTACCAATTTGCAGAAAAACCCATAATTAGTATCTTAAAACCAACCACATCCCTCCCTGACCTCACCAAAACAGCCCAAGGAATATATTCTAATTGAGACATAATATATCTCTAGTGATATATGTATATCAAAATTAGAGTGTTTTGTATCAAGTTTGTGAATAAGTATTATTCTAATTATGATTCGTTGCAATGCACATGAACATTGCTAGTATTTCCAACCATGCAAAAAAAAATTCCCTAGTATTCCATAGTTTCGAGTTTTCTATCAAGATATTAGTCACTCATGGTTGATATTTACTTTCAATCATGTATACATATGCACTATGTAACTAGCCTTGCTTGTTGGGTTCCAAAGCTTAACTTTCACTCCTACTTACAATATGTAGAGTATTTAACAAAAAACTACCACTTTCAACCAGCCCTAGGAAGAATCTATTGTACAAAAAATAGCAAAAACATACCCAAAATTTCTTAATCCACGCCAAAAATTACTACCTACCGATTAGGTTAGTTTAAACCCATTTATGACAGGGTTGGCCCACACGTCCGTGCTGACGAGGCAGCTTAAACCAACACATTTTGTTTGACCGTTGACACGAGGGACCCACATCTGACATTCTATCCTGTTATTCCCCCTCAAATCATTATTTTTCCTGAACATTACTTCAAACAGTGTTCATGCGTGTTCGTCGGTGGCGCCGGTGATAAGAAAGTTGGCTGCCGCTCTGCCGGACGGGTCGGACGCCGCGCTGGCCGCCGCACGGGTTGGCAGGCTGGCCCGAGCGTGACTCGCGAGCGAGCAAGCCGCCGCGCTGGCCTTCGCTCGAGCCAGATGACTGGCCTTAGCGCGGCGTGCGTGAGAAAGCCGCCGCGTCGCCGTGCCAATCTAGCTAGCAAACCTTGCAGACAAGCAGCTGGACGAAGCTATCTTGGCTAGCTAGCGGCCGCGAGCGCCGGACAGAGCTGGCATCCGGGCTGCCGCAAGATGGGCTCCGCACCATCGGCAGTTTTGACCTCGCCTTCTGCCAGCAGCGGTAGCTGCGTCCCATGGCCGAGGATGACTAGGTGGACGGGCCGGAGGTAGGAGGTCACTCGGGGATCTTTGTGCAGACTGACATGTAGGTCCCACAAGTCATAACGCCCGGTTGAATAGACGTTGACTTAATGGGCGACACGGGCCCTGTTTGGATACTCTAAGTTAGAGGTTAGATTCTAACCCTGAACTAACTCTAACCAAAGTGGTGTTTGGATGGCAGGGTTAGATTGACAACAAATGTATCCAAACAGGGCCATGGGTTGAAACGTGCCTATAACGACACTTTGTAGAGTAGTCGTTTCTTGGTAGGGCTGGTTGGTAAGAGCATGTACAATGGTTGATAAGGTAGTCTTATCTTAAGTCTGCCACGTATGCAAGTGGTAGTAGTTTCTTGGCATTATTAGTGGTTTATTGCATTATTAGGGGTTTCTTGTAAGGAACAATGTACTACTAGCGACAAAAGGCGATTCTAGGTTGCGTTGTACTCCAACGAGTACTACTAGTGGTCACGGGAGTGTATACCTCGTTTTGTGGGTTTGATCCCGGCCAAACGCATGGCGGCCTTTTTTTTAAATAGTAACTTCGCTGCGACCCAATATTTTACACGGGTAGTTTGAGTTTTGAAGTCAAACGGATGTGCGGCACCACAATCTAGATGCACTGGATGGCCTAGCCACGTGAACGGGTTTTCCTTCCCAGCGTCTCGTGGCTCACATGCTCGCCCTAGCCGCACCTCGCTTGCAGTTGTCAGGACCCTGATTCTAAGACACACCGGTCTAGCATGTAACACATCATATCACTTTGTGGCCTCACGCACGAAATTCCCATGGGTGCCACCTTACCTGGCCCGGGACCGTTTGCGCCTTTTCGTTCACGTATATGATAGTGTTGCTAGCATCCATATGACAGAGAACCCGGGCCGACATGACTAGTCATGAACCCAAAGTGGCACTAACTTACACGGACAGGCATACATGACCCAGTACCAAACGTGTCGGTCATCAACGTGTGAATCCGGGCTGTAGCAACTGGGCTAACAGGACTCCGGGAACCCAGGCTGTAGCAGGCTAGCAAGACTCCGGAAATCACCGCATGACATTTCCCCGAAGGGACAGACACAGGAACGAAGTGGGAGACATGTCGGCCAGTCTAAGTGTTCTAGAGCAGTAGCAACTGGGCTAGCAGGACTCCGGTAAACCGGGCTGTAGCGGATTACCATGGCTCAGTGGAAGCACCAAACTACATTTCCCCATAAGAAAGGCTACCAAGGATAGAAAACTAGGTTGTAGGATCCCACACATACCAAGCATTTCAATCATACACACAATATGCTCGATATGTGAAAATACAACATGGCATCACAACAAGACTCTACGACTCAGAGTATTTATTCATTAGGCTCTGAAGAGCCAAGTATTACAAACATGGGTCTCATGACCCAATATACAGAGCATACAAGCATCAAGCGGAAGCATAAATATGTCTGAGTACAGACAACTACAAATGAAATGGCTGAGAAGCCTAACTATCTACAAGACCCTCCCAAGGGTACAAGATCGTAGCGGAGGTAACAAGCTAAACATCAAAGTCCACGCGAAACTACTAGTGAGACTGAAGTCACTCCGCAAAAACATAAATTAAGCAACGTGAGTACAAATGTAACCAGCAAGACTTACATCAGAACTATTTACATATGCATCAGTATCAATAAAGGGGTGGTGGAGTTTGACTGCAGCAAGCCAGCTTTGACTCAGTGGCTATCCTATACTACGACTGCAAGTAACTCTTTTGGGGTGGCGCATACGATTCCACATATTCACCATATCAATACACCACTATGGATCCGCTCCCGTCTCCCTACGAGAACGCCATCCATAACACTCACGCTTATCTTGCGCATTTTAGAGTATCCACTTTCACTTGTCTATGAACTGTACATACAACCCAGAAGTCCTTTACCGCGGACACGGCTATTCAAATAGATGATGTTAACCCTGCAGGGGTGTACTCTTCACACACGCTCTCGCCACTTACCACCATGTACACGTCGTGTATCTCGGCAAACTTCAAGCGGAAGCCTGGCGAGGGAGTCGGCCACAACCTGACTCACCACGCAAGTCTCTAGTCCAGGTTTATCGCCTATTCGGGTTCCATCCGCAAGGAGATCCGGCCGGGGTGTCGCTCACGGCCCCAAACGATGTGTGCAGGGTTCCCAAGCCCACCTTGTCGGTGTCAAAATCAGCGGATCTCGGGTAGGGGGTCCCGAACTGTGCGTCAAGGTTGGATGGTAACAGGAGACAAGGGACACTTTGTTTTACCCAGGTTCGGGCCCTCTCGGTGGAGGTAAAACCCTACTCCTGCTAGATTAATATTGATGATATGGGTAGTACAAGAGTAGATCTACCACGAGATCAAGGAGGCTAAACCCTAGGAGCTAGCCTATGGTTTGATTGTGTATGAAGATGATTCTCCCCTACGGACTACAACCCTTCGGTTTATATAGACACCGGACAGGGTTAGGGTTACACAGAGTCGGTTACATTGGTAGGAGATCTTGAATATCCACACGCCTAGCTTGCCTTCTACGCCAAGGAAAGAACCTTCCGGACACGGGACGGAGTCTTCAATCTTGTATCTTCATAGTCCTGGAGTCTGGCAGGAGATGTAGTCCGGCTATCCGAACACCCCCTAATCCAGGACTCCCTCAGTAGCCCCTGAACCTGGCTTCAATGACGACGAGTCCGGCGCGCAAATTGTCTTCGGCATTGCAAGGCGGGTTCCTCCTCCAAGTTCTTCAAGAAGATGAATGTCACCAAAAAAGTGTCCGGCTCTGCAAAACAAGTTTTCCACGTATTGCAATATAGAGAATAATATTAACACAAATCAAATCTGCTGACGTATCCCGCGGTGCATCATAACACTGCGGCCAAGCCTTCTGTACGGAATATTTTTACTGTTCCACCGCTACACGTTTAACGAGGCGGTTTCCTTGGCACGTCTTATCGAAGCAGAGATCGTGCGCCCCTTTTAACGGGATTCTCATTAATACGGACGTGGGTAACCCAAACTTGCCTGTTAGCACATCCTGCCTAACTCAAGGCTAGTCCAAGACGGTTACGGGGAGGGCTCTTGGTATTCCGCCTCTTATAAAGAGACCAAGGCCCCGTCCCCTCTTCTATTCCCAAGACGAGCTCGCCTGTCGCCTCGAGTTCCAACACCCTAGGCTCCCAGATTTCAGGCGCGCCGAACCTTCAACAATGTCCGGTTCTGATCTTCAGGGTCGATGGATGCCCTCCTCTGTCACGGAGGAGGATGTATCAAAGTTGAGGGAAGCTATATTTCTGACCAGCGAGATACCGCACAGGCTGCCTGTTCAAGGACAAGCGATCCCTAGCCCTTAGCCAGGTGAGAGCGTAGTATTCATCTCCCATTTCCTCCATGGATTAGGCTTCCCAACGGATCCCTTTGTAAGGGGGCTGATGTTCTATTACGGGCTGGAATTCCATGACCTAGCTCCGGAGTCCATCCTCCACATTTCCTCTTTCATAGTTATGTGTGAAGCATTCCTCCATGTTACCCCTCACTTCGGGCTATGGCTCAAGACCTTCAAAGTAGAACCGAAGATAATCGAGGGGCGCCACGCAGAGTGCGGAGGTGACACTATAAAAAGAAAACCCGACACTCCTTGGCCCGAAGGCGCTCTTCAAGAAGAGCTCGGCTTATGGCAACGGGAGTGGTTCTACATTACCGCTCCTCGGGGCACCACGTGGGTGGCGCCTCCGGCCTTTCGCTCGGGTCCCCCACCACGGTTAGCATCATGGATCAATACGGAATTAGATCGGGGTTTGCCCAAAGATGTTCCTCTGCTACAGGGTCGCATTAAGGATCTCCTGGAAGGAGGCCTCAACCTGGTCAAGGTGACACAAGTCATGCTGATTCGCCGGACAATGCCCGGCCAACGTCGCCCCCTTCGCTTATGGGAGTTCAACCCAGAGGGACCGCGAGTTCTCCGAAATTTTATGGGCGTAATGCCTAAGTAGATGCATAAACTGTTCTTCGGATCGCAAGAAGCGAGTCCGGACCTGATCGAGGATGCTGGCCTAAGCCGCAATCGCCCGGATACTTAGGTGGGTGACCTTGTGTTCGGACCTTCTATCCGCATAGTTTTACTTGCTTTTTAACAACGTTTCTTCCTTTAAGCAGGAGTGGATAGCAAAGGCGAAGCTGATCTGGTGTCCGGCTCCCCTTCCCGAAACCAGGCTGGATCCCGTGCTAGTCAGGATGCTAGAGGTAGTGCCTTTGGAGGGAGATAAGGGGACCGACAAGGAAACCATGGCCTCTTCGAGAGAGGCTACTCTGAAGGGGGGAATTGAAAGTTCCCCTCCTAGGGGAAAGAAGAGGGCCACCACTGACGACCCGGAAGTCCAAGCTTCAAAACGGGGGAAAGAATCCATGTCAGAGGACCCGTCGTCGAGGAGCCCCTCGGCCGAATTGAGTCCG
Organism: Aegilops umbellulata; assembly: GCA_032464435.1. Lineage (NCBI taxonomy): Eukaryota > Viridiplantae > Streptophyta > Magnoliopsida > Poales > Poaceae > Aegilops > Aegilops umbellulata. The sequence goes on along the minus strand of CP136058.1, from coordinate 327,888,483 downwards.
CAAGGGGAGCGGCTCTCCAACGAGCCGTAAGTAGAAAAGGAATTGTTCTTAAGAGAAATCCTTGCTTTATATCTGAAAAGTGTTTGACCGAAACTTTGCCTTGTAGTTCGGACCTCGACCCCTCACAGCAGAACTCATCATCGGGGGATCTCCTTCCGGAGATGATGGAGAGCGGGACGCCTCCTCTTTCTGCATCGCCTGACAAGGCGGACGACGTCGAAGTGTCATCACAGAGGATCTCTCCGAATCTGCCAGAGGCAGAAGACGATCACATGACCCCACAAGGCTCTCCGTGCCCGGCCTTCGAAGAGGGCCGTGGGACGAGTCCGGCGCCAACTGGTGTTCGGCCGGGGGAGCTAAAGGTTCTGGTGGGCTGAGCTTCTATTTCAGAGGAGCATCGTGTGTTGATGCACACGATGGTTGAAAAAATTGCAGCCGCAGGAGGCGAGCTGAACGAGGCCGTCAAGAGTTTATTGGCGGGTTTTGAGGTACGTTTCAAATAACGGACATTAGTGTTAATTACGCATAATAACATGCATCCTATGTAGATAGTAGCCCCTGAGACTCTGTGTGGCGCAAAGATGTGCGGCACGCAGAGGATCTTAATCCCAGGTCCTTAAAATGGCGTTTGTATATGTAGGCAGCTAATTGTCCGGGGTCGAGCCGGACTCAAGATTTTGCCGAAATGAAACGGCAACTTGACGAGGCAGAGGCCGACATCGCGCTGGTTAACCAGCAGCTTGATGATGCTCAAGGTTTTGATTTTTCATGGCGATTGTTAGTAAGAGGAGATCTAGGTCAAAATCTTACCGTGTGTATACTTGATGCAGATGGTGCGGCAGCTGTGGAAGGATTTAGGGCCGAACTCGCCAAAGCGAAGAGCCAAGCCAGAAGAAGCGATGCAGCTGCCTTGAGAGCCCGTGAAGAGCTGCGGGCCGAACAGGCTGCCCATTGCCGAAGCAGGGAGGAGATGGCTAATATTGCCATAGAGTTGAAAAGTGTTACTGACCGTTGCAGATATCTTGAGGAGGAAGGCCGAGCCAGGCAGACGGATTTGGAGAAAGCCGTTGCTTACCTCAAGGACGCCCGCTCTATGGTGAGAGCGACAAAGGAAGAGGTACGTCAAGCCGGACTGATTGCGGATGGAAAGTCCTTCTTGCTGCGGAGACAATTTTGTGATTCGAAGTTTGCCCTGTTGGACCGAGCGTGGAGTGTGAAGGACATCTACCTGGACTTGGCGGCTAGTGCTGCCGATGCGACCAGACACTTTCAGGATAAGGAGAATCATGAAGTGGAAAAACTCTTCTGGTCGCAGTTCACCAATCCAAGGCGTCCACTTGCGGTGGACGATCGCCTGGCCCAATGGGCCGAGCTGAATAGATTGTCCGGACTCGCCATGACGTATGCCATGGGTTGCTTATGCCCGGGCGGATCGAAGCCGACAAGCTATTTTAGCTTGGTGCAGCAATTTCTTGACGTGGTACCTCGAGTAGAAGCTTTGAAGAGGTCAGCGTGCACAGAGGGTGCTCGGCTAGCTCTTGCCCGAGTTAAGACATATTGGGCAGATATGGATCCTACCGCTGTTGCGTCTCGTGATTCGGCTGAAGGCCGAAATCTTGCCGAACACTTTTTTGAGGAGGTCCTCGCGGGCGCTCGTATAATTGAGATGCAGTGTTCGAAAGATGTTGCGTTATGACAACATATGTAATCATAGATCAGTATTTTTATAGATGGCGTATTTTAGACTTGTGCCTTCAAGTAATAAAACCTCTCCTGTGCGGCCATTTCAATATATATAAATTCTGAAAGATTGCAGTCGTTGGCTTCAGCCCCCACGCACATAGTGCGGGGGTGCGCGCTGAAAACGCAATATCACACTTAACCCAACGTCTTGGTCCTACAAAGGAGGTGATAGCGCAGCGGGCTAGGCAATCCGTACTATAATGCTTTAACACTTTCACTTAGCCATAGGAGCTTGACAATGGGACTCTTTAGGTAGCCCAGGAATGGCGACTGCGCTCACCCGAATTCGGGACGCATGCTAGCCTGACCGGGAAGCGGCCCTTCGTCAAAACGGAGGAGTTCGATAAACCCCTATGAGTCATCGAGTGGCGACCAGTCTCTCGCTACATCATGACAGTCGGTTTTCGGCTTTCTCTACTGAGGCGCTCTCCCGGTCGAACCGGGGCGCAATCGCAGTAGTTCTCCTGGAGCTACCTTAGCCGACAGAACGGAACGTAAGGTGGCCGAACACAGGAGCCGGGCAACCCAACATGTGACCAAAATCATGACTCGGAGCTGATGCATATAGTGCCAAAACTCGCGACGCCGAACACTCCCTAAGGTGTTCGGTCTTTGTGGGTGTGTGCGGAACAACACCCTCCCCCTTTTATATAAAAAGAAAGAAAAAAGCCCTTCGTGTCCAGGTACGAGCAATAATTCTGGCGTGGCCACATGCCAAGACGGCAGTCTCCTCCTTGGTTATGGTAAAATGAACCAGGGGATGTATAACAGCAAGAGACAGTAAAAAAGGTTTACGCAGGGCCTTAATCTAAAAAGAATCCTTTAGGCGGGTCCCTACTGCACGTCTGCGCCTGTGTCTCCGCTGTGCCGTGTCCTGGACGGGCACCGTACGACATTCATCTGTAAATGAGAGGAATTTAAATTTAAAATGGGTCGTGCGGGTCAAAAAGAATAAAAAATAAAAATGAATGAAGTCGAGCTTTATTGTCTCTGTGTGCAGCCCCTTGTATGGCGTAGTGAGCCGACAATGATGGGGGGCTCTTGCCGAACTCATGGAGTCCGGGGCCATGGCCTTCTGTGACTTATATCGAAAAGGTCTGTTGGACGGTGAGGCCATTTTATTGTGCGGCTGTTTAGGCAGCCGTGCAATCCTCCTTTTGGAGGAGACGTATTTTAGTGCATTCCCTTTAAAGAGATGATGCCTCGAGGACCGGGCATCTTTAGCGTGAGGGATGCATAATGCGGTATTGCGTTAAAGCGCGCGAAGGCTCCTCGTCCCAGTAGTGCTTGATAGCGGCTTGAAAACGGGACTATGTGGAAGATCAGCTTCTCGCGACGAAAGTTATTGGCGGAGCCAAATATGACTGCCAACCGAAGAAAACCCATGCAATGGGTGTCCGGGCCAGGTGCTACCCCTTGAAAGGAGTTTTTACTGTGACGGATTCTTGTTGGGTTTATGCCCATGCTGCGAATTGTATCTTGATATATCAAGTGTAGTCCACTGCCCCCGTCCATAAGGACATTGGTAAACCGGAATCTGTCTATTATTGGTTTGAGTACCAAGGCGGTCCGGCCCGCATGCTTGATATTTCGAGAATAATCTAGCTGATTGAAAGTTATTGGCTTTAATGACCAGTGGCGAGACGCCTGAGATTTAGGCTTGAATATGCGGACCTTTATGGGTGCCTCATGACTTGTTATGTGAAGTGAGTTCACTGTTTTGACTTCTTGTGGGAAGTTCTTTTGCTTCCTGGTGTGCTGCTTTTGGGGTTCGTCTTCTTCCTCGCTAGGTGTGTCGAGCCCCTTGTGTTCGGCGTTGAGCCTTCCGGACTGTTTGAAAACCCAACAGTCTCTGTGGGTATGATTAGCAGGTTTCCCAGGAGTGCTGTGTATCTGACATGTCCTGTCCATGATTCTTTTTAGGCTGGACGGATCTTCCCTGTTATCCTGAGGGGTTGGCTTTGTCTGATTGTGCTGTGAGCTTTTGAATCCGGCGTTGACTGCCGTGCTCTTCAGACTTTTCTTTTTGATTCGGCGATGATCCTTATGTCGTCGCAGCTTCTCATTTCCATCTCTGATTTCTGATGTACTTGGGTCGCTGGGGCTGCATCGTGCTAACCAGCTGTCCTCTCCTGCGCAAAAGCGGGTCATGAGGCTTGTGAGTGCGGCCATTCTTCTTGGCTTTTCCTGGCCGAGGTGTCTGGCTAGCCATTCGTCTCGGACATTATGCCTGAAAGCCGCTAGGGCTTCGGCGTCCGGACAATCCACTATTTGATTCTTTTTAGTGAGGAATCTGTTCCAGAACTGCCGAGCTGATTCTCCGGACTGCTGAGTTATGTGACTGAGGTCGTCTGCATCCGGGGGACGGACGTAGGTCCCTTGAAAATTTGCTCGGAAAGCGTCCTCGAGCTCTTTCCAACTTCCGATTGTATTTTCAGGAAGGCTTTTAAGCCAGTGCCGAGCTGGCCCTTTGAGCTTAAGAGGTAAATATTTTATGGCGTGGAGATCGTCTCCTCTAGCCATATGTATGTGGAGGATATAATCCTCGATCCAGACTCCGGGGTCTGTTGTTCCATCGTAAGACTCTATGTTAACGGGTTTAAATCCCTCTGGAAATTCATATTCCAGAACCTCATCGGTGAAGCATAGGGGGTGTGCGGCACCCCTGTATTTGGTTGCGCCGGATTCTGATGGTGTATTTTCTACATTGCTCATGGGAGCGTGCTTCCTTTGTCCGTAAATGGATCTGGCTGGGGCATGATGCGAATCTTTAATTGGGTCGCATGCCGCATTGTGTGTGACGCCGTTTGCCATTTTGTGGTGGCCGGTAGGTCGTCTATCCGACCGTGCAGCCTTGTTATTTTCCACGTTTGGGGGCTCTAGGGCCTCCTGATCGAATTCGGGCAGTAGCTTTCTCTTCGGATAGCTTTTGGTGCGGCGGCTGCCGCTGTATTTGTCTGCGGTCTTGATTACTTTGCTCCATCTTGTCTTGAGTGCATTTTCCGCCGTCTTTAGCTTTTGCTTCTGCTTTTTTAGGCTGCGTATTGTGGCAGCTAGTCTTTTTTGGAGATTCTTCTGCTCCATGGTTTTATCCGGCGTGATATCGTCTGGAGTTTGGTTATGACAGGGGGAAGACTGTTCGTCTTCTTTACCCGTGCTGCGATGTTCACACGGCTGTTCTGAGGCATGTTCGTCACCTGCCGATTCGTCCTGCTCTATGGCGGGGTCTTGATTGAGGCGGGGTTTAGCTCGGCGTTTACGTCGCCGCTTTGAGTGCTTCCCGGAGGGTTCACCCTTCTTTTTGCCCCCTTTTTCCTCATTGTCAATATTTTCCGGTGTATCCACCATGAGTACGTCGTTGTGTGTGGTGGATAGCCAATGCCCTGTGGGTGCTGGTTCCGGTTCGTCTCCGTATTCATCGTCCATACCGTCGAGGTCTTCGGAGCCGAAGTCAAGCATGTCGGTCAGATATTCGACAGTGGCTATCAAGTGGGTGGTGGGTGGGTTTTGAATTTCTTCATTGTCCGAATCCCAACCTCGCAGACCATAATCCGGTCTGGGCTCTCCTGATAAAGAGAGAGACTTGAGAGAATTCAGGATGTCACCAAAAGGTGAGCACTGAAAGATGTCCGCTGCGGTAAACCCCATTATAGGCGCCCAATCAGATTCGATCGGCAGGGGCTTGGAAAGCCCGGAGTTCGGAGAATAATCCGGCTCCTTGGAGTCATGGGCAACGCGGAGTGCGGGACTGGCGTTTGGCTCGATCGCTTTTAACATCGCAGCCCCTGAGGTGACGTCCAACCCTTCTTCCTCGACGAACGCAGCGGGCTCCGAATCAAGGATCGGGGTCGGCGCGTATGCGGCCTCCAGGACACTGTTCGGGAGCAGAGCTATATCATGCCCTTCTTGACAGTGCGGCACGCTTGGCTGTGGCTCGGATCCGTCGGAGATCAAGTCTCCGTGGACATCCGCCGTGTAGTTTAAGCTTCCAAACCTGACTTGATGGCCAGGGGCGTAGCTTTCGATCTGCTCTAGGTGGCCAAGCGAGTTGGCTCGCAGAGCGAAGCCGCTGAAGACGAAGATCTGTCCGAGGAGAAAAGTCTCACCCTGGACCTCATCGCCGTTGATGATCAAAGGAGCCATCGAACCTAAAGGTGACGACACAGAGGAACTCTCAATGAAAGCACCAGTGTCGGTGTCAAAACCGGCGGATCTCGGGTAGGGGGTCCCGAACTGTGCGTCAAGGTCGGATGGTAACAGGAGACAAGGGACACTTTGTTTTACCCAGGTTCGGGCCCTCTCGGTGGAGGTAAAACCCTACTCCTGCTAGATTAATATTGATGATATGGGTAGTACAAGAGTAGATGTACCACGAGATCAAGGAGGCTAAACCCTAGAAGCTAGCCTATGGTTTGATTGTGTATGAAGATGATTCTCCCCTACGGACTACAACCCTCCGGTTTATATAGACACCGGACAGGGTTAGGGTTACACAGAGTCGGTTACATTGGTAGGAGATCTTGAATATCCGCACGCCTAGCTTGCCTTCTACGCCAAGGAAAGAACCTTCCAGACACGGGACGGAGTCTTCAATCTTGTATCTTCATAGTCCTGGAGTCCGGCGGGATATGTAGTCCGGCTATCCGAACACCCCCTAATCTAGGACTCCCGCACACCTCGACGGATGGATCTACGCTTGGTACACCGTTCCACGGTGCCTATTCTGTCCCAAGCCCACCTGTATTGGGTGCCACTTGGTAGACTACTAACACAACCTACAAACACCAGAAACTAGTTGTAACTCCTGGACAGAGATCGAGGCAGTTAATAAGCCGAGAGGGGTCGAGTTATTGGAAGCCAATGTGTGGTAGTAACTATTCATGGATCACAAACACAAAACTCGGTTCCTGAGGACGATTTCAATGAGACAACCCACGATGTACTCCTACATGGCCTCTCACCGCTACCTTTACCAAATCGTGTTCACACACTTAGCTCTCAACAGTAGGACATGTTCACAACTTTCCAACTCATCCCCGATGAATCTGACCTGACACAACTCTAAGCAATAGCAGGCATGACAAACAGACATGAATGAGTAGGCACATCAGGGCTCAAAACAACTCCTACTCATGCTAGTGGGTTTCATCTATTTACTGTGGCAATGACAGGTCATGTAGAGGAAAGGGGTTCAACTACCGCAGCATGTAACAGTTGAAACGTTGTTGTCCTAATGCAATAAAAGAGAGCAGGAGCGAGAGAGTGGGATTGTATCGGAATGAACAAGGGGGTTTTTCTTGCCTGACAGAGTGGTAGAGGGGTACTGCCCTTCAGCTGGAGACTCGTGAATATCCTCGGAGGCAGAACCTACCACGATGATCACACCGGTAACACAATCATTACATGGCAATATGCAACAATATGATGCATGAAATGACATGGCAAAATAAGTGTGTTTGAGCTAATGCAACTAAGACCAGTTGGGTTTGAGTCATTTTAAACCAAAGGTTCAACCCCAAACTCAAACTATGAATTCAAATAGTGCATTATCATGTTTTGGACTAAACAGTGAGGTTAAGTTGTTTAAACATGCAGGAAGATGGTACACATGGATAGATTGGATTTTTCTGATTATTTTTCATATATAAATCTTTGCAATCTGAGCTACGTTGAATTTCTGTGAATTTTTGAAGTTTTGGTTATTTTCTGGAATTTCCTGGATATTTTAAAAACCAGAAAATGAAGTAATTGCGTCAGCACTGCGTCATGCTTATGTCAGCAGTCAAAAGCGCTGACTGGGTCAAACGTGACGTGCGGGGTCCACACGTCAGTGTCATAGTTAATTAACAGAGGTTAATTACTACTAACACTAACCTAACTACGGATTAGTCAGAGTCGGGCCCCACCTGCCATTGACCCATATGGGTCAAATCTGGTCAACCCACCGGTGTTTAGCCGCCGACGAGGCCGAACGCGGCGGAGGGGCTTGGGATCGTTGCTCCGGCGACCATTTGGGCAGCGGAAACCACGTACGCGAAGCCCAGGCTCGCGCGCATCCAACGGAACATGCGGGAGGCCGTGGGGTGGTCGGAGTTCGCTGGAGCAGAGCTCGCAGAGGCGTCGGAGTTCGGCTTCAACGACGGGGCTAGCTAGCAGGCGCAAAAGACGGCGGGGTTAGGGGAAGAGTGCGGCGGAGCTTACAGCAGGCCGGTAGAGCAGCTTAGCAGGCTCAGCAACGTGCTGACGACGGCGTACGGTCGCCGGAGATCTTCACGGCCGAAGGTTGAAGAAGATGGCGGTGTGGGCGTTTGGGGGCGTACGACATCGCGTGGGTTGGTTGAGACAAAGAGGAAGGCACGGCGGTTCTTCCGGAAGCATCAAAGAGGCGAGGGGTGGATGATGGCCGCGGTGGTGCTCGTCGGCGCTCTCGGGTGCTCGTGGTCGATCATGGGAGAGAGAGCTGAGAGCAGAGGAGGAGGAGGGGGTCCAGAGCGAGAGGGGGAATGTCGTGGTGCTCGGGGCCATCTCCAGCAGCAGCGCCAAGTAGGAGCTGGCCGAGCGCGTGCGCGCGCGTCGCGGCCACACGCCCTCCTGCCTACTAGCAGGAGGTAGAAGACGGTGCGGCGGCTAGTGGGCTGGGCTGTCTACTTGGGCTGCGAGGTAAGTGGGCTCCTAGGTTAGCTCCTGTTTCCTTTTTGTTTATGTTGTTTTCTATTTTCTATAATTCTTTTTTGATTTAGTTTTCAAACTAAATCAAATTTATTGCTTCTGATAAATATTGTGTGGGCTAGTTGAGCTATTCCAGAGCCCCACACAACTTTACAAAATTATTGGACTTATATTAAATATATAGAAAATATAAATCCAATGCAAATATTTATTACATTAACTCCAAATGCCCAAAATAATTATGAGCTCCTAAAAATATTGGTTTGAATTTTACCTCTGGCCAATATTTTCAGGGAGAAACATGAACATTTTCTTGGACCTATCTGAAGCAATTTTTATCTTGGTCATTTTCAGAAATGATTTCTGAGGCTTTCACATGTCCCCATTTCATATTCATTGAAATTTAAACATGATGCACACATGACTAGCTAGTCTACCAGAACTAGGGATGTGACAGCAGCTTCCTCATCAGCTAGTAGCATATTTAAACTAGCGCCTCCCAATTAAGCCCGAGGAGCCAAAAAAGCCTGGCGGGGCATTGGGAACTGTGCAATATGGCTCTGTACATAAAGTGCTCTACTACTACTCTGTAGCTTGTGGCGTTGCATGCATGGACTTCACTCCATTATCGGCTCTACTATGAAAGAAATTCCTCTTGACGTGTTTTTTTGAAACGGAGGCAAAAGCTTTGCTTCACCTCATTCATAAAAAAGGAACTACTAACAAAGTTCGACAAGATCCATTACACCTCCACAAATGGAAACGAAAAGCCTAGTCTGGTTGTATCAAATAACTCAAATGTTTTGCCCCCGCAATAACCGTCGCTGATAAATAGGCTGCTAGTGTGTGCGTGAGAGGAGCGGCTGAGTAGGCCAGCTACGTGAGAGGAGTGATTGAATAGAGCACCGAGAGTACCCACTAGGCCACTACGCATGTGTACTTTCCCTGCTTTGATAGTACATCGATGGTTCTAGAGAACAGTAGTACCCTCCACTTCCAACTATAGCTCCTTGGCCCTGAGATTCAAGAGTTCAAAACTGGTGCCCTATACTAGAAGTACAGTACATAGCACTAGTAGTACCCTCGCACTACTAGTTGAGGAAGTAGTACTAGTACTGCTACAGTATGAGTACGTACTCCTCCGTCACATAATGTAAGACATTTTTTGACACTAGTTGGCGTGTACAAAAAATAGCAAAAACATAGCCAAAATTTCTTAAACCACGCCAAAAACTACTAGCTAGTGCCGACAATTTCTTACTAGTGCTATTATTTACAGTATAATGCAATCCCATAATGTCCCATAATGCTAGTACTAGTAGTAAATAATAGCCTCACCCCTTCGCTACAGTTGGAAGGAACGATCTACAGTCGGAAGGGATGAGGCCCTGCGGTTACTACGCTCTTATCTCCTCCTCGCCAGTTCCCCTCCCCCCGAAGAGAAGGCGGCGGTTCTCCTCCTCGTCGGGGCTGGGAGACCTTGGACGAAGATCCTCTGGGAGAAATCACACGCCGCTTCGACGCCCTCACCGTCGCAGGACTCGGTGCTTCCTGCACCAACTATTTCAAGACGGTGCTTAAAATGGCTTGGGAAAAGGCCATGCTTGTTGGTCTTCCATGCGTCCTCGAGGAGAAGGTTCTTCTATGGGACAATCCTTCGAACAGTCCACCGCTCCCTGGCCATGGTTGTACGTTGACTCCGCTAGAGTTGCCGATGTTCAGAGGTTGTCGGATTTTGTTCGATGAGCAGGTCAGTAATGGAGTTTGATCATGTAGTACTTAGTTATTCCATTTCCATCCCGTAATTTCTCCGCTGCCCATCGTCTTATATATAGGTCTGGGTCGGTGCCAACAAAGATTGGCTTGCATACCTCCGGCCGGATACCACCATCATTTTGCACAACATCCATAGCAGTGCGGTCGTTCTGGTAGACCCCTTCTCCACCATTGGGATCGGCCTTCCGGACTGGCTGGGCTTGAATACGTATGATGATGCCTACATGAGATTGAAGAAGATAGCAATTGCGGACCCGCTGACAAAGCGACGCGGCTACGACAATTACTATCTCATCGCGGTGTTCGACATAAGGATTGCCATCAATGCAAGAGGCAGTAACGGCAGAGGCTGGTGCATGTTGGCGGCGGCAGATTTGTACCCCTACACGTTCAAAGACGCCGTGCTCCATCTAGGCCGCATCTTCGCGGTGACAAGCCAGGGGACTTGTTTCATCTGGTTGCCATCCTACGGTACATGATATTACAAACGGAATGCACAAACCATCATTTGCATCCCTAACGGTACTCCATTATTTTGCAGGGACTAGTCATCCCGCGATCAAAATAAGATCGCAGATGCTGGATGTGCATTTGCATCCGCGATTGGGTCTAACCTGGGACCTTGTAGCTGACTTTGGCATATTGGTATCAACTATCTTAGCAGTTGTTACCCATGGTACCACTGATGTGCAACATGGTAACACAATCTACCACTATCGGACCGTCACCATCTACCCAGGTATTCCATTTTTAACCCTCTCGCCTTCTCTTTCATTGTTGTAGTAGTACTCTACTTACGTACTAGTAGGAGTACTTTTTACCTTGGAGGACGCGTATAGCTAGCTAGGCCCTTGAAGACTTGAACCCACTAGCTGCCACCATTTTTTTCCATGTCTTACTATCTCATCCATGTAGCCAACAGTGGCTATATATAATAAGCTGGTTATTTTATTTCCTCTATACCGGAGTAGTACTATTTGCTGCACAGTATTACTGACCGCAATATTTGAGCACAACATTATTATGCATGGACCTTGACTATGTATGTCACCATGTGTCCAGAACTGAGATGTCGTGTGTACCAGATGAACGACGCCGAGTTCGACCCCCGTGATGCTACGTGGGTGCCGAGGAACACTCTTGGAGAGTACTCACTTTTCATTGGGGACAGCTAGTCCATTGTGAAGTGGATGCCATCTTCCGTGCACGACACGGAAGGCCTGCCGTTCATGAAGCATGGTTGTGTCTTCCGTGCGCACCGCCGGATGAACGACATGCTGGGACACGCTATCCCTGATTTATGCCGCTTCAGCTTGGATGAGTCTCCATCGTGTGGAACCGGACTAGAAATCCGCAACAATGATTCCTGTTGCCCACCGCTATGGATCATGCCATCCATGAAGAACACCTGGGACTGGAACTTGGAGGAGGACATGTAGCCCATCTATAACGTGTAAGTGGAGTACGGTTAATTGTGAACGGTAGCGCTGTGAGTATATGTAGACTAGTCGTGCACAAATTTATCACATGAATTGGAGATGAACTTATGTGGCATACTGGCATTTGTCCTTTAGAATTTATTACTATTAAATGTGTTATGTGTACGTGCAACTTGTGTGGTTGTTGCACGGGCTCCAACACGCTCTTTGAGAAAAAAGGTGGCACAACTTTGGATATACGTCATGTGGCGGCATCATACAGTAGCATCGTTCGCTATAGTTGTAATACGCTCCTACTAGGACGACAACTCCTATAAAACCTTGCGCTTGGCTCTTTGCCTCTTCGGGAGGTTCAACAGTTCGTACTTGTGTGAACCTTGCACTTGGCTCTTCGCCTCTTCAGAAGGTCCAACAATGATGATACTACAGTACACATTATGCTTCTGGCAATCTGACACCGATTGAACTGCTGCACGTCCACCGCGAGGGCGAGGGTGAGGGCGAGGGAGAGGGAGAGGGAGAGGGAGAGGGAGAGGGCGCGCTGTAGTCAAAACCCTCTCCTCGTCCTGCGAACCACCGCGCGCGTGGGCGTGGGAGAGGCGTAGTAAGCAAGCTTCTCCTCGTTCGGCGAGTTGACGGGACACATCAAAGCAGTACTAGTACTAGTCCATACTGCGTCCTTTCCGGTTAATATGGCTTAATTTGAAACGAGAAAAATACACTGGCGATCAACGTATGTAACAATACGCTCTTTACGGTCACTATATATAGTTTTGCGGTGATTATACGATCACTAGCTCATCGTAGAGCACCGTATTGCACCCTACTGACCGGCCACATAGTAGACGTGGCACTTTGTTGACTGGTTAAATTGTCACCTGGTTTATGGTTCCCACCTGTCAGTTGGCAGAGCAAATAAATCAACTAAAAAACAAAGAGTGTAGTACATCTACACTTCTAATGCATTTAGCCTTTAATCAAAATCGATATTGATTGACTAATGCACCAACTTGTGCTCTAGGTATAGGCTACATGTCTATCCTTAATTACAGCATGCAACGACCTTCATTTAATATTCTTCTCTCAATGGTCGCATGCACACATAACTTTTGGGCGTTAATTATGCCCTGGTCAATGTGTAAATCTCTAAATGTATAGTCTTTCACGGACGTAGGGAGTAGGTTGAGCACTTGAGCGTGAGCGTGTGTGTTGTGTCGTGTGCTGTGTGTCGCATTCGCATGGGTGCGTGAGTGTTGCATGAGTCCATGTGTATGTGTGAGTGTTGCATGTTGCATGCATGCATGCATGGGGCTTACTCCCTCCCATTGACATGTTCATATTTCAAGCTTCCTCTGTTCCCTCCTGTCGGAGTAATGGGCCACGGGTAGGCTAACACGAAGCCTAGAACCTTTCAAGACATCGGGGCTGACTGCGCCCCTCAAGACGCCAAGATGAAGAGCCGCCTTCTGAAGGCCGGCTGAAGGAACAGCCGACTGCCTACTTGCGGCCGAGTCCTGGAGGCGAGTTCAAGACAAGCCGACTCCTATCTGGCGGCTTCCAGAGAAGTCGGCCACAGGGAGTCGGCCCACGGCACCAATGGACACCCATGCCCTCATCAAGGGGGATGGGACGGGGAGTGGCTACAGTGAAGCCCACTCCCTCCCCTTTCCAGAGGCTGGCGTGGCCATAGTGCGTTGTACCCGCGGAGATCTCCGTTCGGCGCGACACTGTTGCCATGCCAGCCCTGACATCAGCACCAGTGAGCAGAGTCCTGCACCCACGACGGCCTGTCTGTACGACCTAGGGACGATGGGTCCCACCAGTCAGCGAAAGTCCAGAAGACGGCGAGAGCGCCACCAGTCGGACCCGTTGGGATTCGGCCCCCGGGAGTCGGCCAGCCCCTCCCACGGGTCCCACACGCCATTAACCAGACGAGACGGGAAGTGGCTACAATAATCGCCCGCCAGGCGGCGGAGCTGTAGCCACGACCCCATGCCCAAGCCCGCGTCATTAGAAGCACGGCTACAGTGATCAGCAGCCGGCAAGACCCGCAAGTGGTGGACACGGCTTGTCGGCTCCATACCGGACCAGTCAGCGGGGCACACCAGTCGGCGGGCCCCAGCAGTTGGCGGAGAAGACGGCAACCGAAGAGACTAACGGCTGGGCCCTGCGCCCAGTCATATTACCTTTGTACCCCTGGGGCGTAGGCCTATATAAACCCCCCCAGGGCACCCATGCAAAGGGTTCCGACCCATTAGAACTAGACCAGATCATATAGAGAGGGAAAGAGCTAGCCTGGCCTTCTCCTACCTCTAGCATACAGCTCGAGGAGCAATCTTGTACTCACTTTGCCTTAGTGATCATGCGGAGACCCCGCAGAGCAGGACTAGGGGTGTTATCTCCTAGGAGAGCCCCGAACCTGGGTAAAGTACGCCGGCATTCGTGTCTACGCCTCATCCCGCTTCCGGGCACCGGCGACGTTCTACTTGCTCCCACCATGATAAGCCATCCTTTGGCATATGTCGCACCCAACCCCCGACATTTGGCGCCCACCATGGGGCAAGGTGCACCGTCGTCCGGAGACCTGTTCTGGACGGGAACCCTTTTCCTCCCTGGCGAGCGCAGCCAGCCCGACACGCCAGACGGAGTCTGCACCGACGCGCTGCATGGCGCTGAGATCACCTGCGCGGTCAGTTGCCTTGCCGATCTTGTCGGTGAGGTTCGCCTCTCCGACGAGCCCGCATCCGACATGGGCATAGGCGGCCCCGAGAGCCTCCTCGCGGGCCTGCTCGATCAGCTCCATGTCGCCAGTGAGCCATCTGTGGACTTCGAGTCCATAGGCTCCACCGACCCGATGTTGGTCGACTCCGATACTGTGTCGCTTGACGCGTTCCCCACCAATGTGGTGGTCTACGACGAGCCGCTCCCTCTCACGGATAGCGACGGAAGTACCGTCACAGAGGTGCTTGTCATCGGCCATGGCGAGCACTCCGGCGGAGGAGCTCATGACCCACTTGACGCGGCGCTGCAAGACTTGACCGCGCCCATTCCCGAAGACGCCGACGCCGAGACGCTGGAGGCGCGCCGCCTTCAGCTCGTCGAAGGCGTGAAGAAGCTGGCCAGCATGAGACGCCTATCAGAAGCCTACCATCGCGAGATGGACCGCGCTGTGGGTGGCACGCCGACTTCAACTGGGCCTAGCCGCCTTGGCACGGTCCAGCAGCGCGGCGTGGCCATCGCCAACCTGTTCGGGGCGAATCGCCCCGTTTATGCCACGCCTGCAGAGAACATCCGAGCCGCCCAGGCGGCGGCGGATGAGCTGGACAATTTCGAGGGCGAAGAGCGTCGCCTGATGACGGAGCGCAACTAGCGGCTCCTCGACGTGGCCACCGAGCAGAACGAGGCCGACTGCCGCACTGATGTGCCACAACAGCAAAACGACGATCCGCCTCCCCACTGAGACCAAGGCGTGACATTTTGGACGCCGACTGGTGGCGTCGGCGGAAGAAAAGACAAGGAGCCGGCTGCCAGCCGCAGCCAGACTCGCGTCACCATTTAGCGCGACCAAGACGGCCGTCCAAGAGTAGTGGAACGACGGGACGACTGTCCGCCTCCTCCCCCTCGCAGGGAAAGGCGAGTCTCCCCGCCGCCTGTTGATCACCCGACGCTCGGCGACCGCCTTGGCCGCCGAGAAGGAGTCAGAGAGAATGACGCTCGCCACCGGATTGACCGACTCCACCGATCCCTGGCGCTGGAAGAAGAGGACGAGCTAGGTCCATCGTGTTTCGGCCCCCGCATTCGAGACGAGCCCTTTCCTAAAGGGTTCACACTCCCAAGAGACACGCCCAAATACACCGGCTCCGTGAAGCCGAAAGACTGGCTAGTCGACTACTCCACGGCCGTCAACATAGCAAATGGCAACAAACATGTTGCCGTGAAATACGTTCCGCTCATGCACCAGGGCACGGCCCGGACATGGCTGAATAGCTTGAAGCCCCGCACCATCAACAGTTGGGTCGACTTCACCGACGCCTTCGTCCGCAACTTCACCAGCACGTACAAGCGGCCGCCAAAGCCTCGCCAGCTTTCCTTGTGTGTGCAAGGTCCCAATGAGTCTACTCGCGACTACCTTACTCGTTGGGCCGAGCTCCGTAACTCCTGCGAGGGCGTGCATGAGGTGCAGGCTATCGAGTACTTCACCGTCGGGTGCCGAGAAGGCACCCTCCTCAAGCACAAGCTTCTCTGCGATGAGCTAGAGACCCTCGACGAGCTTCTGATCATAGCAGACTAATATGCCACAACCGACTCCTCCATGAAGGCGGAGATTCAAGTTAGTGCGACTGGCAAAGTGGCTTCTCAGGCTCCTCGAACCCCGGCTGGAGACGCCAGTCGGCGTCAACAGCAGAACGACCACCAGCGCAAGGCCCCACAGCCGGCTTCCAGCAGCCGGCAGGTGGCAACAGTCGAAGACCAGCAGCCAGAGGGGCAGCCTCCGGCCAAATGACAGAAGGGCGGCAAGCCAAACTGGTTGCCGACTTTCTCCTATGAGCAGACTTTGGATGGTCCCTCCAAATTTCATAGTGGCGCGAAGCCGTACAACCACACCACTCGGAAATGCCACTGGCTCAGCAGGATTGCCAAGGGAGACGGCCTCTTGCCTCCCCCGCCCACTGGGCAGCCGCCTCCTCCTCCGCCCCGGCAGTCGGCGGTCAGACCAGTCGCGCAGTACAAGACGAGTATCCAGAAGAGCATGGAGCCTACGTAGTGTTCACCAGCATAGCCGATGATCGACGCAGCAGGCGGCTGCAGCAGCAAGAAGTGAATGCAGCAACATCAGAGACACCAGAGTTCATGCATTGGTCCGAGAAGCCCATCAGCTGGAGCAGAGCTGACCACCCAGAAGTAATGCCCAAACCCGGCTCCTATGCCTTGGTCTTGGACGCCACCTTTGCCACAGACAAGCGAGCTGCTAGTTTCTCCCGAGTCCTGATAGACGGCGGCAGCAACATCAATATCCTGTACAAGGAAACCATGGAGAAGTTAGGAATCAAGCAAAGACAGCTTCAGAGCAGCCGGACTGTATTCCATGGCATAGTTCCTGGCCTTTCCTGCTCACCAATCGGCAAGATCCTGATAGATGTCCTCTTCGGAGACAAAGATCACTTCCGCTGAGAGTCAGTTTGGTTTGAGGTGGTGGACCTTGGGAGCCCATACCATGCGCTAGTTGGCTGGCCTGCCCTGGCCAAGTTCATGGCTGTCCTCCACTATGCCTACCTCAAGATGAAGATGCCGAGTTCCAAGGGGATTCTGACTATAGCCGGCGACTACAGGAAGTCGTCCGCCTGCGCAGCTGAGAGCAGTCGGCTGGCCGAGTCCCTCGTGATCGCAGCTGAGAAGCGGCTCCTTGATCGGGTTGTGGCGATGGCAGGAAAGAAGCCAGAAATATCGCCCGATCCCAAGGAGTCGGAAGCCGAGGGCTTGTTCAAGCCGGCTAAAGAGACGAAGAAGATACCCTTGGACCCGGAACACCCGGAGAGGTACGCTGTCGTAGGTGCAAACCTCGACAGCAAATAGGAAGGCGAGCTCATCGATTTCCTCCATGAGAATCGAGACATCTTCGCATGGTCCCCCAAAGACATGCCAGGAGTCCCGACGGATTTCGCCGAGCACAAATTACATGTCCGATCTGATGCCAAGCCCGTCAGGCAGCCCTTGCGCCGCCTGTCAGAAGAGAAGAGAAGAGTCGTTGGAGAAGAGATAGCCCGGCTTCTAGCAGCTGGCTTCATCATGGAAGTATTCTTTCCAGAGTGGCTAGCCAACCCGGTCCTAGTGCTAAAGAAGAACAAGCAGTGGCGAATGTGTATTGACTACACTAGCCTCAACAAAGCATGCCCCAAGGACCCGTTCGCTTTGCCAAGGATCGACAAAGTGATAGACTCCACAGCCGGATGCGAGCTGTTGAGTTTCTTAGATGCATATTCAGGATATCACTAGATCAAGTTGAACCCAGCTGACAGACTAAAGACCGCCTTCATCACGCTGTTTGGAGCCTTCTGCTACTTGACCATGACGTTCGGCTTGAGGAATGCTGGCGCCACCTTTAACCGTTGCATGCAAAAGTGCCTCCTCAAGCAACTCGGCAGAAATGCCCACGTTTACGTGGACGATGTGGTGGTGAAGACGGAGAAGCATGGAACACTGCTGGAAGACCTCAAGGAGACCTTTGAGAACTTCCGCCGATTTCAGATCAAGCTCAACCCAGAGAAATGCGTTTTTGGAGTACCAGCCGACTAGCTTCTTGGCTTCCTATTCTCTGAACGCGGCATAGAGTGCAACCCTGTGAAGATCAAGGCCATTGAGAGGATGGAGGTACCCAGCCGACTACTGGACGTACAAAAGTTCACCGGCTTTTTGGCATCCATCAGTCGGCTGGACGAGAAGGCTCTCCCCCTATACCAACTGATGAAGAAGACCACTTTTTTCGAATGGAACCACAAGGCGGACGAAGCTTTTCTCCAGTTGAAGAAGATGTTGACTACTCCAACTGTTCTGGCGGCTCCGACTCCTAAGGAACCCATGCTCCTCTACATCGCCGACACCAGCCGAGTAGTCAGCACAGTTATCGTGGTAGAGCACAAGGAGGAAGGCAAGGCACTACCGGTCCAGAGACCGGTATATTATTTGAGTGAAGTACTGTCGACCTCCAAGCAAAACTACCCCACTACTAGAAGATGTGCTACGGCGTGCACTTTGCCGCCAAGAAATTGAAGCCTTACTTTCAAGAGCATCCAATCACCATGGTCTGCATAGCTCCACTAGCCGAGATCATTGGTAGACGAGATGCTTCAGGCCGAGTGGCCAAATGGGCCATAGAGTTGGCCCCCTACACCATCTACTACCAGCCTCGCACCGCCATCAAGTCACAAGCACTGGCCGGCTTCCTCGTTGACTGGGCCGAGACCCAGTATCTGCCGCCGGCGCCCGACTCCACCCATTGGCGGATGCATTTTGACGGCTCCAAGATGCGCACCGGCTTGGGAGCCGGCATCATCCTCACCTCTCCCAAACACTACAAAAAAAAAAGACACATCCGTGACATTTTGGGCCGAACGAATTTTTTTCCTGTCATACATATGACACTTCTATGACGATAATTGTGACAAAACCCGGTATCATCATAGATGTGGTGGGCTCCTACTTCTATGACAAAAAATCATG